>CM072541.1:5230000-6699166 GCA_036898165.1 Silybum marianum
CGTACCAAAGGCTGTGGTAATCGAGATATTTCTACCCAGATTCTCGAGTTACATATTTATAAGCGAGATCGATGGCGGTTAAGTGGTAGTTTTATAACCGCCAAACGGTAGTTATAACCGTTATATGGATAAGATCAAAAGGTAGTTTTAACCGAATTTTAAAATCGAAAAAAACTGCCCTTTCAGCGACATATGGAAACTGTAGCGAAAGCTGAAAATTGTCAATAATAAGCTGTCAGCAATAACCTGAAAACCGTCAACAATAAGCCTTCAGTGATAGGCTTCAGCGACAACATTCAGTGACATCTAAGGCTGAAAATTTCCACATAAATTTTCTAAGTTTAAGGTGATAAGAAGCAACATTTGTAAGTGTACACTCCGTACCTCCTAACTTACGTATGTTTGCGTTATCGCCTTAATCGATCTCAAGTGAACCACAACTACACCAAAATGTTTGATGACACTAAAATCACCAACAAAAGACAGATGCCTCGAATATTGGGATCGAGATCCTGTAAATGCAAACGGGTCAATAAAAAGGGAACAACCAAAATCACCAGCTAAGACCCTAAATGACTGCTTAGTGATAAGGGAGATAAGGGTGCCGAGACTTTTTTTTCATCAAAAAGATGGGGGGCCAAATGAAAAGCAAGTCGACATATCTTGAAAGAGAGATTTGCGGTGACTAAAGTAGTTAAAAGTGGAGGCAATACCTCCTAGGATATTCTTTGTCATTCACACAGACCATAGAAGTTTAAAGGAGTTGTTTCAACAAGTGATATAGACCCTTGAGAAACAATATTACATCCATAAATTACTAGGCTACACATTAGCAATTGAATATAAAGTTGGGGTTACGAACAAGGCGGTCGACGCCCAGTCGTGACGAGAGGAGGAGGTTGTCACATTTGAGTTGCTTCACTTATTGAGCCAACCTATCTCATCCACCTGGGTGACAATTAAAAATGAAAATCAACAACTATTAAAGTTAAAGGAATTAAAGGTACAAACAGTGAGTTACCAGAAACCTATGACGTAAAACATGGTTTCTTATAATTTAAGAATCGTATTTATATAGTTGCAAACTCTTCATTAAAAAACCATTGCTACAACTCGCCTATGGTCGGCCACGATGGCTTTAAAAGAATTTTGATACGAATCTCCTAGCTCTTCTTCTAACCAAAAATACAAGAGGATGTCAAATCAATTATGGATGGTTTTGTCGGGTGTCAATATAAAAGGTTATCAATGCAAGCACCAATAGGATTACTCTAACCCCTACCAATTCCAAAACTGGTATGGAAGACATAACTGTGGATTATATTGGGGGTTTACGAGGCTCTTGGGGGCTACACCATCATACATGTTGTTATTCATCGACTAAAAAAATGCCCAAACCAAGTTTAAGAGACGGCTCAATATCATTGATTTTGTTATGAATCTTATGATCAATTCTAGAGTAAATTATGGTTTGGTGAAAATTAGGGTTTTGGTTCATGGATCAACCGACAATCAATCTTCAATGTTAAGCTTGAGGGCATTTCAATCTGTTGGGTCACCGATGATTTGGTGATAAACCTTCTCTATTATTTGTTTGATCTTTTATAGGGTCTTTTGAAGTTCTGAAATATACTTCAAGTATTGGAAAGTCAAAGACTATCCAATCAAGGGTTGTACATCAAAATGCGGAATTTTTGATGTGTCAACTAACATTAATATTCTGACCATTTGCCGAATCAAGAGGAGGATGAGGTCACCGGTTGTATACATGAGGTCACCGATGACTCATATGTGGTCACCGATGACTCACATGTGGTCACCGATGTTTCACATGTGGTCACCAATGATTTGCATGGTAACCACCTATGATGAGGTCACCGATGTTGTATACATAGTAACCAAAATTGCAGGTGCCTTCTCTTAAGGTTGAGATAACAAATCACAAATACAAGGATGTACACTTGCCAACACTTAGTGAAAAATGAAGATCATCAAGCAATGTGTACACTTATCAACTCCAACCTTTCAAGGCATCCACCGATGTGATACATGGTTCCATGTATCACTTAGCAATTTTCAAAGATAAGTTCTTGACTCACAACAAAATCAAGATACGTGGGCAGCAAGAACTTGGGAAGCAAACCTTAAATAAAAACATTCTCCTTTATTCTTATAAAAGGGATGTTTCTCTTTTAGCTAAAAGGTTTGATGGGACTTCACAGAGCATGAAGAAAAGAAGATAAAGTTATCTGACATTGCGTGCTACAAAGAATGGTTCATCCATTATCCTAGTACAAAGGGAGTGACCTCTTCCTTTGTCCATCAGATATATAGTTCCATCTAATGAATCCTTGACAGCTGTCCACATGCATCCCATGCATGGGCACTATAAAAGGAGATGAAGTCCTTCCCATAAATCTCACGCTTTCAACAAATCCTCTGTGTGATCATTTGTTTGATTCCGGCAAAGCTGTGTGCTCTAACAGTTTTATTTTAACTTCCTTAGTGTATAAGTTAATTACTGTTATATGTGTGTTTAAGTTTGTTAGAATAGTGTGTCTATTCTTTTCCGTAACAAACTTCTGTGTGTAAATTTTTAATATTTATATTAAAAAATTTAAAAGAGTAAAAATTTTGTGTGTTTGTATTCAACCCCCCCTTCTACAAACCCTCACTGGCCTAGCCATCTCTATTCAAGGACTAACAAGTGGTATCAGAGTAGTTGGTTTAATCTAATAAACCAGATCTGTGATGGCTGCTACTTCTTCTAATGATGGTACCTTGCAAACCTCTTCTAGTAGCACATACGACTTAGGCTCCTTGGCCAAACCTCCAAGGTTCAACCCAAGTAACTTTGGGTTATGGAAAAATCGTATGCTACTCTTCTTAGAAGGGATTGATTGCAGGTGTCCCATCATTCTAAGTGAGGGACCTATAATTCCTAAAGTCTGGGCTCGCTACGGTCCACAAAAAGATACTGAGGGAAAAGATATAGAGTCTGATGAAGATAGGAGTGACAAAACAGGCAGGTATATCATCAAAGCTTTAATAAATATAATGAAGATGATAAACGCCTGGTTGCTCTTGATACTAAAGTTAAATCATCTCTAGCCTTATCTCTTCCTGATGAAGTATATCATTCTCTTGTAAATCTTTCTACTGCAAAAGAGATGTGGGATACTCTAAGTGTCTTATATGAAGGCACTAAAGAAGTGAAGAAATCTAACAAGATTTTTCTTGTTAGAAAGTATGAACTTTTCTCTCATGAAAAAGGAGAATCCCTCTCTGTCTACTTTAACCGCTTTAACTGTCTTCTCAATGATCTTAAAGTTCTTGGAAGAGTTTATGATAATGAAGAAGTTCTCTGCAAGTTTATGGATTGCCTCCCAAACTTCTGGGAGACCATATGTACTTGCATTAAGCAAACCAAGGATCTTGAACTGATGCCTTTAACTGCTCTCTATGGGACTCTTCTTCATTATGAACAAACCAAGAACCAAAGAAAAACACTCATAAAAGATATTAAGTCTTCTTCTATTGCTCTAATAAGTAATTCTAAATCTTCTTCTTGTGTATCTAGAATTACTTATCCTTCTTCTTCTGAATCTGAAAGTAACATTAAGGAAGAATCATCTCATTTATCAGATGCTTACTACAGTGCAGCTGATGATGAAGGTGAGGAATCTGCCATTGACATACTTTCTGATAGTATGGCAATGATTGCGGGCAACCTTAGAAACAAAAGATTTTCTTCTAACCGTTCTAGATTTCAAAGAAAACCTTTCTCTCAAAAACCCTCTTCTGACAAATCTAATGAAGAATGCTTCAGTTGTGGGAAGAAGGGTCATTTTGCTTCTGAATGCAGATCTAAATCTTTTTCTAAATTTAAGTCCTCTTCTCCTTCTTCTGGCCATGACTTCTCTAAATCAGCTTCTAGGAAGTCTGAAGAGAGAAATAGCCATCTTTCCAAGGAAAGTCCTGAATCCTCTAAAGAAATCTCTGGGTACAAGAAGTACAAAGCAAAGTACAGAAGAGAAAAGGAAAAGAACCAAAACAAAGAAAAAACCTTGGTTGCTGAAACACATTGCTGGGAAGATGAGCAAACCTCTGAGAGTGACAGTGAGTATGTCACAAAGTGTCTTATGGCCAAAATTGATGAATTAGAAGACATGGAAAAGACACTTTGCACTGCTCTCGTATCTACTGAGGAATCAACTTTAGGAACAAAGCCTCAGGTACATCTCTCTTTCTGATGATCAAAAAGCTGATGCTTTTGACTCTTTAACTGTCGACTTCTATGACTTAAAGGATCAAAAGAAAAAGGCTGACATGCACATAAAATGTTTAAATGATCAACTTCTATCTTGTTTCTCTAAACTCAAAGATTTTGATAAAATGAAAACTGATCTAGAAAACCTAAGGTATTTAAACGAAAGTCTTTCTGAAGAAAAAACAAAAATCTCTAACACACTTGAAAAGGAACAAGAGGTTCTCTCTAAATGGACCAAATCTTCTAAAGATATTGAAAGGATTCTTCAAGATCAAATCTCTAGCAAGGACAAGTCTAGACTTAGATATGGAAAAGATGATTTTCAATCTTCTGACCCTATTCCTCCATCATCTGAATGCCAAGGCTTTCCTGCTGGTTTCTTTTCTGATGATGATGATCTCTTTGGTTACTCATCTGAGGATTCTACCTATGTTCATTCTATAGATCTTCTGGACATGCTAAAAGTAGAATCCAATACCAAAAAGTTTGGAGTTTTTGTAAAAGAAAAAGAAGTTTCTTCTGAACCTTTAAGAATCCCAAGCTCTTCTTCTTCTTCTTCTCCTAAACCCATTCAAAAACTTTTAAACTCTCTCAGTCTTCATGAGTCAAGGGACCTTCATAAGTCCCCGACTACTCCTGTATGTCATGCCTCAAAAAGATTTTCTCAAAAGAAAATCTCAAGTGATTACTGATTTCATCCCTCGCTCTCTCAACTTAAAGAAATCAAAAGATCCTGGTAAAGGTATTCTTGGACCAAATCCTGATAAAGGTATTCTTGGACCAAGACCAGGTGTTGGTCACCCCTCTACTTCTCATTCTTCAACTGATGCTCAAAGTTTTGACAACATGGACTTTAATAGGGCCTTTTAATTAAAGAAATGCTATAACTGTGGCAATACCCTCCATCTTGCAAAACATTGCTCTAAGGATTCTGATATTCGTAAGAATAAAATGTCTTCTAATCCAAAAGGACCCACTTCTAAATGGGTACCAAAAGTTTAAATTTGTTTATGGGTGCATGTACCAAACAAAGATCACATATGGTATATGGACAGCGGATGTTCAAGGCACATGACCAGAAACAAATCTCTTCTCTCTAATTTCTTAAAAGAAAAAGGACCTACTGTTTCCTTTGGAGGAAATGGGAAAGGTGTCACCAGAGGCTATGGTACCATATCAAATGGAACCATCACCTTTTCTAAAGTAGCTCATGTTGAAGGACTAATGTATAACTTACTGAGCATCAGCCAAATATGTGACTTGGGATATAAGGTCACCTTTCAACTATGTGTTTGCTTGGTCCTTGATATGCAGAATAAAGTTGTACTAGCAGGTACCCGAATGAATGATGTCTACATCATCAACATGAAAGAAAATGCTATTGGAGAAGTTGTGTGTCTCCTCTCTCAAGAATTAGCTAAACAAAGTTGGCTATGGCATAAAAGGTTTTCTCATCTAAACTTCAAAACCTTGAACAAACTTTCTAGCAAAGATCTTGTTGTCGGTATGCCAAAAATATCCTTTGAAAAAGAAAAGTTGTATGGATCTTGTGAAAAAGGAAAACTTTCCAGAACTTCCTTTAAATCAAAACAATGCTCTTCTATCTCTCAACTTCTTCAAATGCTTCACATGGATCTGTGTGGTCCAGTAAGCACACCTAGTCTAGGTGGCAAAAAGTATATGCTAGTAATCGTCGATGAATTCTCTAGATATACTTGGGTGTTCTTTCTAAAACACAAAAGTGATGCTGTTGAAGAAATCATCAGGTTTACTAGAAAGATTGAAAATATGAATGGTAAACTGGTGAAGTCTATCAGAAGTGATAATGGTACAGAATTCAAAAATGCTGCTCTGGAAGATTTCTTTGACTTAAAAGGAATCTCTCAGAACTTTTCTGCCGTACGCACTCCTCAACAAAATGGTGTTGTTGAAAGAAAGAATCGGACGTTGTGTGAGGCTGCAAGATCAATGCTGAGTGAATCCAAGTTGTCTACCTATTTTTGGGCTGAAGTAGTTAACACTGCATGCTTTACTCAAAATAGGTCTATCATAGTCAAAAGGCATGACAAGACTCCTTATGAAGTTTTCCATGGTAGGAAACCTGCAGTTGACTTCTTCCATGTATTTGGCTGTGCGTGTCACATGCTAAATGACAGGGAACAACTTGGAAAATTTGATCCAAAGTCTGATGATGGAATTTTCATGGGCTACTCTCTCTCCTCAAGAGCCTTCAGAATCTACAACCTGAGAAGACAATGCATAGATGAATCTATGCATGTGAAGTTTGATGAGTTTGAAACATCTTCATTATCTTGTAATGAAGAAGAACTAAATCTTTGGATAAACTCATGTTTTGGTAAAATTCCATCTTCATCTCAACCCAATCCTTCAGGACAACAAGATAACAACTCTTCTCAGCCTCCCATAAACACCACCCTATCTCCAGAACCTTCTCTTTCTTCTCCACCTCCTGAAACAGTCTCTACAGGAGATCAAACCCACCTAAACACCATATCTCCCACTAACCTACCCTCACCATCTCAAATTCCTACCTCATCTTCTTCTCTACCTCCTCCCTTGCCTCCTGCACTAAAATGGACCATGGATCATCCAATAGATCAAATCATAGGTGATCCTCAAGTTGGTGTAAAAACAAGAAGAGGCATAAGCAACCTGTGCTTATATGTCAACTTTGTTTCTATTGTTGAGCCTAAGCTGATAAATGAAGCCCTAGCTGATCCTAGCTGGGTAATTGCCATGCAAGAAGAGCTCTCACAATTTGAGAAAAACAAAGTCTGGAAGTTAGTTCCTCGTCCATCTAACAAAACTATTATTGGAACAAAGTGGGTGTTCCGAAACAAAATGGATGAAGAAGGAACTGTCATAAGAAATAAAGCAAGGTTGGTTGCTCAAGGATATCGTCAAGAGGAAAGAATTGATTATGATGAAACTTTTTCTCCTATTGCCAGATTGGAAGCTATCCGAATATATCTTGTCCATGCAGCTTACAAGAATTTTCAGGTATTCCAAATGGATGTCAAAAGTGCCTTCCTGAATGGTGAACTAGATGAAGAAGTGTATGTGAAGCAACCTTCTGGGTTTCAAGATCCAGTCCATTCATATCATGTGTATCGGCTAGATAAAGCTCTGTATGGACTGAAGCAAGCTCCTCGTGCCTGGTATGATATTCTCTCAGACTATCTTCTTAAAAATGAGTATATACGAGGCAAGGTTGACAACACTCTCTTCTTCAAGAAATCACAAGGTAATATCATTCTTGTTCAAATTTATGTTGATGATATTATTTTTGAAGCCACCGATGAATCCTTGTGTGATGAGTTCAGCTCCCTCATGCAAAAAGAGTATGAAATGAGCATGATGGGGGAGTTAACTTTCTTTCTTGGTTTGCAAGTAAAACAGTCTCCAGAAGGTATTTTCATTAATCAAAGTAAATACATTAAAGACCTTCTGAAAAAAGTTTCAACTTGATACTTGCTCTACCATGAAAACTCTTATGGCTTCTCCTCTTAGACTTTATTCTGATCCTGATGGTGTTTCTGTTAATATCACGAATTATAGAGGCATGATAGGATCTCTTCTCTATTTTACTGCAAGTAGACCTGATATTATGTTTGCTACCTGTCTGTGTGCTCGATACCAAGCAAATCCTAAAGAATCACACCTAGCTGATGTGAAAAGGATTTTTCGGTACCTGAAGGGTACCATAAATCTGGGTCTTTGGTATCCCAAAGACTCAGGTTTCGATCTCATCGGGTACTTTGATTCTGATTTTGCAGGTTCAAAAATAGACAGAAAAAGTACAACTGGAAGCTGTCAGTTACTTGGTGGAAAGCTTGTGAGCTGGTCAAGTAAGAAACAACATTCGGTGTCTACTTCTACAGCTGAAGCAGAATATGTGGCTGCTGGAAGTTGTTGTGCACAAATATTGTGGATGAAAAATCAGCTGTGTGATTATAATCAGATTTTCTCAAAGATCCTAATACTGTGTGACAACTCAAGTGCAATAGCCATTGCCAACTATCCGGTGCTTCATTCAAAATCTAAGCACATTGATATCAGGTATCACTTTATAAGAGATCATGTCTCTAAAGGTGATGTGGAACTTCACTTTATTCCCACTGAGTATCAATTAGCTGATAAGTTCACAAAGCCCTTGATGAAGCAAGGTTCAAGTTCCTCATCGGTGAATTAGGTATGATAAATATAGACTAATATATATTATATATATATATATTTATATTTATGTATATTATATATATTATATACATTTATGTATATTATATATATTATATTTATATATGTTGATATATATATATATAAATAAATTAATAAAATATATATATATATATAGTCGGTAAGGTACTCACCGACATGGTTTCTATCTCTCTCTATATAAACCACTCATCATCCAAAACCCTAAATCTTCTCTATCCTTCTATATAAACCATACACTACCCATCCACCGACGGTAACCATCCACCGAGCTCACCTCTCACGTAACCCACCGACGGTTTCTCACTTCCACTTCATCCACCGACGTTCGACACTCACCCACCGACGCCTTCACCCACCGACAGTCACAACTCACCGACGTCAGCATCTCACCCACCGACGTCGGCATCTCACCCACCGACCTCTCTCACCTACACACTCACCGACGTCGCTACCCACCGACGATCGACTCACCTCTCTCTCACCCACCTCTCTCTCATCCTCCGATGAGTGCATCCACCGACGTCATCTCTTAAACCCTTCGCATTCCTTATCCTTTAAAAAAAATAACCCTTAGATTACTATTCTTGGTGACTAAGATAACCCTTAGATTACCATTCTTGGCAACTTCCTCGAAGCTCTTCAATGACGTCCCCATCAAACTCTCCCAAAGCTTCTGAAGAACAAACCCTCACCTTTGGATCACTCTCCTTCCCTGCATGCAACTACTTTGGTCGAATAGGAACAGACAAAGCTCACCCAGAATATAATGATGTATGTTGGTTTCTTCAAAGGTGCCTTCTTCAGTATGCTCTAACTGCAAAACCCAAGATGAGTAAGTTTCTTCTGGGTAACTTCTGGCTTACTTGCACTTTTGATGCCTCCTCGGATCAAATAATGGCATCTGTCCTAAGTGATGATGAACCTGACGTAGTCTTCGATGTTGAAGACGTACGTACCATTCTTCACCTTCCCTCTTATGACTCATATGAGACTTTTCCACTTGGGAACGAACACCAACAGGTGGTGTCAGTTCTAAACTATATTGAAGAAAAAAGGGGTCCAAAATCCAAGGATCCTGGTACACTGCTAAGACAGAATATGGGAAGCATTTGAAACTTCTTCTTTGCCCACCTTATTCTTTGCTTGAGCAAGAAGACAGGAGGTCCGGATCAGGCACCATCTCAGATCACCGAACTGGCTCATGCTCTGATATTTCAAAGAAGGATAGACTTTGCAAGCTATTTCTTCAATGAAATGATTTCATCTTTCTCTACTCTTCGACGTCCTCAGTTGGCAACCAACTAATGAAAAAGGGAGCATTGGCAACAGACAATCGTCTTAGACCATCTATGGTTGAGATTGCAAGGAATGCAACTCTCACTTGGGGTGAAAATGAACTCCGACTCCAGAGACCCTCAGGTATGATTTCTACTCTTACTCCTTCTGCACCCCGAGTAACTGATGTGCCCAAATCTCGAAATAGATCCAAGGCGTCGGGCACATCTACCTCCGCACCCACCGATGCTATGAAGCCAAAAGAACCTTTGGCTTCTACCCAAGCACCGAAATCCCAAAAGCGGAGACACTCAAAAAGCCCCCCAAAGACTTCCTCAAAGAAGTCTAAGGGTACCCAAAGGGTTAAAACACATAAGCCATCTACTGACTCCCAAAAGTCAGTAGGTGTTGAAAATATCCTCACTAAACCCAAGGAACACTTAGCCACTCCCAGCTCCTCCATGCCCTCTCAAAAGGACATGGTTGTACAAAGGCATATCCCTGTTATACCTTCATCTATTTTTTCCTTAGTTGATGAAGATGACTTGGAGTCTCCCATCCAAGGTGTCTCTTCACCACCCCTTGAGCTCTCACAGCTCCTTTTCCACACTCCACATGAGAGTGCATCATACCCAGGTGCACTTGATGGAGCATCCCACTTTACCGATTTTCTACTTTCCGACACTATAACTTGCCCACGTACGTCTCCCGTACATGACAAGGTTGTTGAGGAACCCATTACTGAGGAATCCCCTCATTGACACTCTCCTACATGTGTCTATTAAATCCCCCCCCCCCAAGAAAACCTACAGGCTTGGTGGATTATTCCTCTAGTGATGATAAAGATGATCAACCTTATCAAGGCTTTCACCAGTTTCAACCTCTAGTGATGATGAAGATGATCAACCACCAAAGCCTCAACCATCTGCTCCCATGTCTTCTCAACAGGGAGATGATCTTATCAAGGCTTTCACCAGTTTCACTCGTGATACTATCCGCCGGATGGAAGTTCTAAAAGATCATGCAACTAAGGAAATGGAAAAAATGGCCTTTCTTTCTTCTACTCTTAGATCTAGCATTGAAGAGTTGTCGGTGAGTCACCCAACTCTCATGACATGCTTAGATATCCTGCACTTGGATGTCTTTGGTCTTCAGCAAGGGTTTCTCTCAAGCCAAGATTCTGTGCTTTCTTCTATCAAAGAACTTCGAAGTGCCTCTACTCAGCAAGCCACCGATATTGCTTCTATCCTTGTCAATTAGAAAGCAATTTTGGAATCTCTTGAAACTCTTCATACAAAGGTTGACAAGATACCAACTTCTTCTCCAACGGTTGAACTTGATGTTGGTGATTCCTTCTTCCAGGATAAGGATAGATTTGTTCTTCAAAGGGTTGAACGGAAGGTTGATGCTGTGGGTTCTGATGTTGAAAGAATCAAGATCTTTCTCTCTTCAGTGGGTTTCAAGGGTTCAACCACTGAGGGGGAGAAAAACAAGAAAGCTGTTGCTTCTCCATCTCCAGCCACCTATGTGACTCCATCCACCTATGTGACTCCATCCACCGATGTGACTCCATCCACCGATGTGACTCCAGCCACCGATGTGACTCCAGCCACCGATGTGACTCCAGCCACCGATGTGACTCCATCCACCGATGTTCTAGCTGCTCCTCCAGCCACCGATGTTCTAGCTGCTCTTCCATCCACCGATGTTCTAGCTGCTCCTCCATCCACCGATGCTGCAGCCACAGCCACCGATGCTGTAGCCACCGATGCTGCAGTCACAACCACCTTCAGCCACTGATTTAATTGACCCCCAGGTCACTGAGGTAATTGGAGCAACAGTTGAGGGGGAGAGTGTCAGTGCTCGATCCCTTGAAACTGAAGAAGAGAAAGAGAAGAAAAGACCAAAAAAAAAGTTAAAGGAAAGAAACCTCTTTCTTATGAAGAACAACGTGAAGAGCAAAAGAAAAAGAAAAGAACCAGAGGTCCAGAAGCTGATTCTCTTCGATTGCAACCCGCTCCTTCACTCACTGATCCCCTTGGAGTAATTCTGACAGAAGCTGAAAGAGAGGAAGCAATAAGGGCTCAACTTGAGTATGATCAAACAAATGTACTCAAGTTGGCTCAAGATGAAGCTACTCAAGACAAGGTCACCAATGCTCTTCAAGCTCAAAGAGAAGAGCTTGAAAATATAAAGAAAAAGTCAGAAGCAGTAAAGGCGATTGCCGATAGAAAGAAAACCAAGGAGGTTGATTGGTTCAAAAGGAGACTCAAAAATCGAAAGGATGACTCAAAGATCATTGGAGCCACCATTCATTCTCCAACAAAAAAAAACAAAAAAAAAATCTCTCCCAAGTTACTTGTCACCCTCAATAGAGCCGACCCTCCTATAAAAGTTCATACTTTTCTTCATCTCATCTCTTGTTCATATTTTATAATCTTTGCACATACTCATACTTATACTCTTATACTGTAAATACTCAGTTAAAAAAAAACAAAACAAAAAAATCCGAGTCAAAAGAATCCAAAAGAAAAATAGAAAGGGTCAAAAGTATTTCTTTCTAACTTACCGGTATCATAATCAAATAGGGGGAGATTGTTGGGTCACCGATGATTTGGTGATGAACCTTCTCTATTATTTGTTTGATCTTTTACAGGGTCTTTTGAAGTTCTGAAATATACTTCAAGTATTGGAAAGTCAAAGACTATCCAATCAAGGGTTGTACATCAAAATGCGGAATTTTTGATGTGTCAACTAACATTAATATTCAGACCATTTGCCGAATCAAGAGGAGGATGAGGTCACTGATTGTATACATGAGGTCACCGATGACTCATATGTGGTCACCGATGACTCACATGTGGTCACCGATGACTCACATGTGGTCACCGATGTTTCACATGTGGTCACCAATGATTTGCATGGTAACCACCTATGATGAGGTCACCGATGTTGTATACATAGTAACCAAATTGCAGGTGCCTTCTCTTAAGGTTGAGATAACAAATTACAAATACAAGGATGTACACTTGCCAACACTTAGTGAAAAATGAAGATCATCAAGCAATGTGTACACTTATCAACTCCAACCTTTCAAGGCATCCACCGATGTGATACATGGTTCCATGTATCACTTAGCAATTTTCAAAGATAAGTTCTTGACTCACAACAAAAGCAAGATATGTGGGCAGCAAGAACTTGGGAAGCAAACCTTAAATAAAAACATTCTCTTTTATTCTTATAAAAGGGATGTTTTTCTTTTAGCTAAAAGGTTTGATGGGACTTCACAGAGCATGAAGAAAAGAAGATAAAGTTATCTGACATTGCGTGCTACAAAGAATGGTTCATCCATTATCCTAGTACAAAGGGAGTGGCCTCTTCCTTTGTCCATCAGATATATAGTTCCAGCTAATGAATCCTTGACAGCTGTCCACATGCATCCCATGCATGGGCACTATAAAAGGAGATGAAGTCCTTCCCATAAATCTCACGCTTTCAACAAATCCTCTGTGTGATCATTTGTTTGATTCCGGCAAAGCTGTGTGCTCTAACAGTTTTATTTTAACTTCCTTAGTGTATAAGTTATTTACTGTTATATGTGTATTTAAGTTTGTTAGAATAGTGTGTCTATTTTTTTCCGTAACAAACTTCTGTGTGTAAATTTTTAATATTTATATTAAAAAATTTAAAAGAGTAAAAATTTTGTGTGTTTGTATTCAACCCCCCCTTCTACAAACCCTCACTGGCCTAGCCATCTCTATTCAGGGACTAACACAATCTTTTTGTCGTTTCCTTTTATTTCAACATTTTTAATTATTTTCTTTCATCTTGCCTTTCTCTCATCCTCTTCATCTTCTTAAAAGAAGACCTCAAATCAAAGTGAGCAATACTAATTCTAATAAACAATTAAAACCAAATCAATGACAAACCCTAAAACTTAGGATTCTAGGTTCTTCAAAGGATTTAGTCGGACTATCTCTTTAAAAATTGAATATGTCCTATAATATTTTTTCAAGGATTCTGCCTAGTTTTGGTGAATCAAGATTTGGGATGGATTCATTTAAAGAAAAGAACCATAATGGCGGCCATTTAAGACCTTTAAATCTATTTACAGGTATGACGGGCAAGCTCCGGTGCCATATTCACTTGTGATTGGGCATTCTCAGATACCGTCTTGTGATTAGACCATCTTCATTCTTACCACGTTATGGGACTCGATATTGGTCTATCTCTAATTAGTTGTTTTGTATAACACTGATTGCTCCCAAACCCAAGCTGAAGCCATTGAAAGCTAGTCATGACAGAGTAAAGAAACAAACCTTTGTTAAAGATTCACCGCATATGATTGGTTTTAGTTCACTACTTTATATGGTGTGATCGGAAAATTGGTTCTCCGTAAAAGATACACATATACTCTTGAAATGTCTGAAATTTTGAATATTTTATATGACCATGATGTTCATGTTGGTAAAAGTACTTATGATGTGTTAGTGGATGATTGTATTAGTTTGAAGTTGATAAAAGGGGTTAAAAGGGTGTTTAGTCATATAATTAATAGTTGTGATTGTTGCTTGCGGAGCAAATATGAGATCTGAAACAATTATGAGAGCTTAGAGTAGTGTAGCCATACGTTGATGTTGCTACTCCTTCATTGCTGTTGATGTTGCTTGGTTTAGCCTAGCGGTATCGAGTTATAGTAAACCTCACTAAAAGTGAGGAGACTGCATGAGTTCATTTTTCATATATGAATAGCTAGCATATACTTCAAAAAATCACAAACTCTCATCTCCAAAATTAATGTTTTGTTTAGGGATTTTGGTTTAGGTTTAGAGTTTGTTCTTGATGTTCTTCTTTGAGAAGATGGAGATTTATAAAAGAATAAAGAATATTTACAAAATGATAAAATAAATAAAAATAGTAAAGTGACCATTTTGCTCTTGTAGTTTATGGAGATGATGGATGATTGGTCTACTAGGGATCAAAACCGTGACGAAATGCAAATTAACCACATGTCCTTTTTTATGTAATAAATGGAGTAAAGAAACCAAAACCATCATTTTCACTAAACTACATGGACTAAAATCGTTATTCACTCTTAATTCTAAAACAGTTGACTATTTTTTATAATTATAAATATAAAATGTGTTTAATTTGTAGGATGATAAGGTTTTTAATTGTTACAATTATATTGATAATAAGTTTTTAGTTGTGACTGTTTTAAACGTCAACTAATTTTTAATAATTGAGAAAATTCTATAACATTTTAAAAACAGGTTGACATAAAAAATGGCCCAATATATATATATATAAAAATATGTTGAAAAATGGAATAACCAAAACAGAATAACTCATCTGAAGCAAATGTAATTTTGGTTAATTAAACGGGTTTTATGTTATTCGCTTTTCGGGTTAAATGGTTCGGTTAACGTAATAAGAAGGATCTTTTTTTCAGTTTGGCTTTCAGTTAATTTTTCATTTTTCTAATTTGGTTAAATACCACATACTACTTATATTTTATATATTTTATTTTTATAGAAATAAAACCAAATACATATTATGCTATCAAATATCTCGTCAATTAGTATCTTATTTTGAGTTTTTTTCCTACAAAGTTCTCAATATATGCCCCGAACACTATATGAGTAATAGACGTGTATACACACACACACACATATATTAGAGAGAGAAAAGTACAAATGAAAACTCATTTTTTATTGTGCACGCGAGGACAAAGAAGAGGGTGACACGTGTCCCATTCAGTACATGAATAACAAATGACAATCAACATGAATAACGAAAGTGAAGTTCATAACTATTCATAATGAATATACAACATTCGGTATGAATAACACAACATTCAATATGAATAACACATAACCATTATTTTATTTAGTATGAATAATCGTTGGCCGCAAAGAACACGTGTTGCGCTCTCGTTTGTCCTCACGTGCACAATGAAAAAAGATTTTTCATTTGAACCCACCCCTATATATATTCATGTTAATAAAGCATATGACAAAATTATATATGTACATATTTGCCAAAATAGATACGTAGAGAGGTACCGGTTATTACATCATAATTTCTTCAAAGATAAAATGCTACCAACTAATTAATTCATAAAGCATGCCATTCTGATCATGGTCAAGTGAGTAATTATTCAAAAATCGAAATTTGTTTTTACACTAATTTGAACTGAATTGATGGTAAACCGTTATACTGGTTCATCCTTGGCTTTCAAAGCCACCCGATACTTCACTAGAAAAAACCCAACGACATGTCCTACCACCGCAACAATAAAAACACCAAGATTGTATGACATTACCGCCAACATTAGAATGTATGCAAGAGTCATACGGAGTCCATAAACCAAAGCCTGAGTCAACCCTCCCATGATCGGGCTTGCCCCCTTGTTGACGGTCAGAAAGGCCGAGAAAAACTCAACTGTAACGGCAAGGGCAAAGACAAAAAGTAATGCTAATATATACATGCCTAACTTTTCATTAGGCCAATCATTGAATAACATCATGACATCTTTGCCCCAATAAAAGGTCATGTGCATCATGCCCATGTGATTCATGGTGGAATCATGCATGGAGGTTGAGGTTGGGGTTGGGGTTGGCATTGGCTTGTGCATGTCGTGAGACATTTTGCTCAAGAGAAAAGATGTATTGGTTTTATGGTACTTGTGGAATTTGGTTTGGGGGTTTGTGGTTTATATGGGGAAGAAAGTGGACTAGATAGTAGATATATGTATATTGCAAAAGGCAATAAATAAGGAAGAAATATGATCTTTCAAAACAATGTGTCGTCATGGATGATGTTAGTGCAACATTTACATATATATAAATAAATATGGGAGGGATCAATGGATCATATACAAACCATTGCATTTATACAAAAAATTGTATTTATATAAATTTGGCAATCCTCTCTTAGCCAATTAAATATTTTTTATTTTTTTATTTTTTTATTTTTTTATTTTTTAATCCATATGGTATCGTCTTTTTACTTCTTAACGGAGGCAACTATCTTTTAATTAACTTGCCCAACTTTTTTAGAACATTGATAATAGTAAACGTTTAATTTAGAAATTGTTTATTAATTTTATTGTTTTTGTAAACAATGGAAACAATGTTGGAGTTAGTTTAGTTTGAATGTGTTCATCAATGAAGGGTTTAATTAATTGGGATATGTGCTCTTGAGCGTGTTCTGTTAAATGAAATAAATGTTCGTGATAAAATTTCATAATGTCTAATGAAACCATGAAATTTAGAGTTAGTTTTGTTTTCTTGTGTTCATAAAATCATGAGATTTTTCATTAATAGAACCATAAAATTATTATAATTTGAAAAAACAAATACCAAAATATTCAAAATCTCTTTCAAGTTACAAAAATGACCAAAAAGTCCGTGGACACACACACATATATAAAGAGAGAGAGATAGAGAGAGAGAGAGAGAGAGAGAGAAGGGTTCATGTGAGAACAACAAATAAGTTGAGAATCGGGAAACTGAAATTATATGTGTATTAAGTTGATAATTATACACTATAAAAATTTCATAAAATATGTATGCTGACATGTTGTAACGAGTATATATTAATTTATCCTTCAATCCCAAAAAAAAGAACGAATAACCAACCCCGACTCAATTTCCTTATGATCAAGAAGGAAATAAAAAAGGAAGTCGATTTTTTGGTGCGATTGTCGGGGAACTGAGACAGTTTAATTTGACTAAAAGACACCGCCTCGCAAGACCTCTGTGCTTTTTTATTGTCTTTCCTTATTTAAATTTAAGGAAATTCGTAAAGCTAAGACAAAACTCAGCTAGGACCGTCTTCTCGGCTGGAATCAAAAAAGATTCTCCGCGGTCAAGGGACTCCTTGTAACGGGTCGCGACATTCTCATCCACGATTACTACGTCATCCCCGAGGACGTCGTAGTTGGTAAACACCCTTCCCGGGTACACAAGTTCTAGTCAGCGCATCTGTTTTGGATACAGAGGGCCATAGGTTCGAATCCTGTCACCTTGATGTGAGGCATTTGAACATTTTCTTACCTAAAGCTCCTTATTTTTGCGTAATTATGGGTTCGAATCCCATTTCCTCCGGATATAGCTTAGTAAACATGAGAATCACTAAGGATCCGCATAGCCCTCGATTCATGTGTTATTTATCCATTCCAAGTAAGCGGAACCATTCCGTTTTGGTTCTTCTCCACATTCTTACGGGCTATCCAAGAATTTTCCTATTATTTTAGAAACTGAAATTTCGAGATAGAAGGATCTCCTTATTAATATATTCACTTGTTTTTATATTTTGTCAATAAGCATATTCAACAATTAATATACACTAAAAAATTAGTTCATTGGTTCCCAAATATTTGTCATTCTCACTTAAATAAATTTTAGTTAAAAATATATTATTTATAGGACACTTTTTCAAAAATATTCTATAAAACAATGTATTCGAATGATTTTATTATAGTAAATTAGATTTTTATTGCATCAATGTTTCTTGATGTCTCTAGTTTTTTCTCATGACAAATTTTAACAGACAATTTATTTTCAACCGTTGGTTTTGTTATTATAAATTCTAAAAACTGTTGACTATTTTTCACAATGATAAATATAAAATGTGAGATGACAATCTAATTTACTACAAGTATTTTTTATTAATTTTAATAAGTTGATGTTAATGATTAACATCTGTGTCACTACAAAACAAATGATTTTTACCTACAAAAATCATCCAGAGAAATTTCCGTGGGTGATTACCCACGAAACACCCAAAAATTACCAATGTTTCGGTAAAATTCGATATTTTTCGAGAAAATATCAACGGATCACCCAGACTCCAACTACCGTCCATGTACGATCCATACCAGATCTGACCAACTGCCCATCCTACCTCCTCTCCTCATTGGCGCCAAGCGTGAGGGAATGCTAGACGTTTGGTAATTTCTCCTCCGACCAGGATAAAAGACATCTGTTATGTCAATGACACCAAAAGGATATTAAATGAATGGAATTGGGGGAGCTTACGGTTTCATGTTCTATTTCACTCCCCGATGGGGGTTCTTTTCACCCTTCCCTCACGGGGTGAATCCGTTCCCGGGCCTTGTACACACCGCCCGTCACACTATGGGAGCTGGCCATGCCCGGGCCATCATGGACTTGAACCAGAGACCTCGCCCGTGAAGTAAATCATCTCACCTACGGTATTTGAATTATCCACCAACAATTACCCACCAACTTTTGTGACGGTTTTGTGAGGAATCACCATTTAGTGACAGATTTCCCAGGAAAAACTCCGTAGGGAAAAGTCTTTCATTTAGTAGTGTGTGTTGCTCAATTGGTAAAGGATAAGATGACTTAATTTTGCTCATATACAAGACATGTATTTGGTTGGATCCTGAACGTCCGTTAGCCTCAACCGTTGAGTGAATCAAACTATACTTTAATTCCTCGTATTGATGTTCTTGAAGGTATATTTTGTGCAACCAGTTAAGATTGACAGTAATCAAAGTTTTTATTCCAATTTAACGGTTATAATTATTTTTTAATAACGAATTATTTGTCATCTACTAATATTTAATAATTGATAAAATTCTATAAAGTTATAAGAATAGTTGACATTAATAACAATAGACCACATATAGGATATCTTAAAGAATTAGACGGCTTAACGAATGCCATTCCAAGGTCTTAGTCCTTTGTTCTATTTCGCAAGTTAGCGAAATATGGTTTACTTTTTGTATTTTCATGTTTTTGTTACACCGTTGGTCCTTGTATTTTGGTTGCTTTTATGCTTTTGGCCCTTAAAATTTAATAATTGCGACAGTGGTCCTTATTTTGTGTTTCAGAACCCAAAAAAGCCTTTCGAGTTAACCCGGTTAGTTAACTTCGAGGTCCATTAACTATGTCATGAGCCCCTCAGTGAAGGGCAAATCTGTCTGTTAATTCCTATTTCTTTTAATAAAAATAATGTTGTAGGTCGGAAGTGGATTCCCTTTCCTGGGGGGCCTCCTTCCTTAAAAAAGGCTTTCTGATTGCCTCAGCCCTCATGATCTGTTAAAGTTATGGCATGCCACCGATTCTCAGCTCTGCTAGTTGGCTTTGCAATCGAGGCATACATTATACACACTTTAAATAATTTAATATTAATAAATTATACACACTCACACACACACGTATATATATAGAGAGAGAGAGGGAGGTTCAAAGGAAAACACTAAAAAAAAAAACTGAAAAACACCCTGGGAGCCCTTCATCCGGATGGTATGCACTAATGCATACAAGCGTTTTTTGTTCCAATGCACCAGTACTTCTATCATTACATATGCATTGATGAATATTCATAAATGCATGTTACAAATCACCGGTATGCATTAGTGAATGCCGTCCAGATGGAGGCCTCCCAATGTGTTCTTCAGTTTTCTCATTTTTAGGTGTTTTCCCCTGAACCTGACCCTATATATATATATATATAAATGCCTAAAAAGAGAAAACTGAAGAACACCCTGGGAGCCTTCCATCTGGACGGTATGCCCTAACATGCATTTGTGCATATGCACTAATGCATGTATATGCATTGATGCATAGAAAAAAAGAGCTCCAATCGCTTGTATGCATTTGTGCATATGCATCAATGCATATATATGCATTGATGCATAGAAAAATAATACCGTCCAGATGACGGACTCTTAGGGTGTTATTCAGTTTTCTTTTTTTTTAGCGTTTTCCCCTAAACCGTCCCCCCCCCCTCTCTCTCTCTCTCTCTATATATATATATATATATATATATATATGTGGAGGTTCAAACGAGAACACCTCTATTTTACGAGAACGGGAGAACACCCTTATCACATGTGATAATACACGTGAAATGACCTAGTGGTGTGCGGACGACTTGCCTTGCGACTTAGGTCGCCTCAAAGGTCGCTTGCATCTATGATTTAGTATCAACATGTGATGGTCTTGATGCATTATATCATCACCTCAAGAACACCCTTATCACATGTGATAATACATGTGATGGCGCTTAGTGGTGTAAGGAAGACTTGACCCACAACATAGATCGCGTCAAAAGTCGTCCGCGTCAATGATTTACTATCACCTGTCTATCATATGTGATGTAATATTAGTATCAACATGTGATTTTTTTATGGTAAAAGAGTGTTCTCGCGTTCTCGTAAAATGGTGGTGTTCTCGTTTGAACTCTTCCCTATATATATATATATATAGGGTTGATTTCCGTTACAAACCACGTTAATTCGTACAAACCGTACAAACCGCATTAACCAAATATTTTTTTAATCTTTTTTTCACCTTTTCTTAATTATGAGGGTTGATTAGTCAATAATATGTGAACAAATTTCATCAAGAATACATGGGGGTTGATTTATCATGAATATTTGAAACACGTTTCAACAAAATGAGAATTTCATGAAACATTTCATCTTCATGTTGAAACAAAATAATTTCATGAAGAAAATAATTATATGAAACAATTTCATCATATTAAATACTTTCATGAAAAAAATTTATTCAATTAAACAATAAATCACGCGGTTTGTACGAATTGACATGGTTTGTGTTTGAAAATCTCCCCTATATATATATAGGAGGCTCTTCATGGGAGATCTAAGTTGTCCATGATAACTATGAGATCCAATCTCCACCATTAAAAAAGTTGATCAATGGTCAACATTAATTTGAACTAAATTTGCTAATATTACCTAAATTAAAGGAATGAAATTTAATTAAATAATATGTAAAGGGTAACATATTAATTTAACAATTAATTTGATCATTATCTATTTTAGGCGCCTTCCTATATTACCGGTAGAAACAAAAAGAAAAAAACCAACAAAATCAATTCAAATCGATACATCATATATTCGACTAAAAGTACCGATTTGGTATCACATTCATAAGTTTGGTATCACACATATTCATAATTTGGTATTACACATATTCATCATAAGCTATTATCCAGATTACAACTTGAAGACTACAGATTAAGCATACAACATACATCATTAAGCATTTAATAAATCGTTTTATAAAAAAAAGCATTGACAAACTTTTTTTCATCTTAAGCATCAAGCATACAATACACATTCATAAGTTTGTATCACACACATTCTTAATTTGGTATCACACATATTCATCATAAGCTATTATCCAGATTACAACTTGAAGACTACAGATTAAGCATACAACATACATCATTAAGCATTTAATAAATCGTTTTATAAAACATTAACATTGACAAACTTTTTTTCATCTTAAGCATCAAGCATACAATACACATTCATAAGTTTGTATCACACATATTCTTAATTTGGTATCACACATATTTATCATAAGCTATTATCCATATTGCAACTTGAAAACTACAGATTAAGCATACAACATACATCATTAAGCATTTAATAAATCGTTTTATAAAACATTAACATTGACAAACTTTTTTTCATCTTAAGCATCAAGCATACAATACACATTCATAAGTTTGTATCATACATATTCTTAATTTGGTATCACACATATTCATCATAAGCTATTATCCAGATTACAACTTGAAGACTACAGATTAAGCCTAGAACATACATCATTAAGCATTTAATAAATCGTTTTATAAAACATTAACATTGACAAACTTTTTTTCATCTTAAGAATCAAGCATACAATACACATTCATAAGTTTTTATCACACATATTCTTAATTTGGTATCACACATATTCATCATAAGCTATTATCCATATTGCAACTTGAAAACCACATATTGCATCAAGAATTATGATTTTTGTATTACAAATAAATAATTACCTTTTCTATGAACGTTGTGTATAAAGATTGGTTTTGAAAACTTATCGGTTAGAGTAAATTTAGGAATGATATATATTCTTTAAATATATTAGATATAAGTTTTGAAACTTTTAAACGAATTTAAAAATTGTTTAATTTAATAAATTATTAAATTACTATGCTACCCTTTATGGTTAAATATATTAAGTAATTAATTGATTTAAAATGAAGGGATGAGATGAGATCTCATGGATCTCATAGATTAAATAGATCTCATTTGATTATTCCCCTATATATATATATATATCCCTCTCCCTCTCTCGTGAACAAAATCTCCTCCCATTTACCTTCCTCATTGAACACCATTGCTCCAACCTCCGGCTAATATATATACTCTCTCCCCTCCCTTTTCTTCGAAACATGTATGTATGACTATGCTCTTGCTTCCTAGGCTTAGAAGAACATGGTTGGAACAAGAACAAAAAGATGGAGAGCCATGGGTTTAGATTGAAGGCAACTAGAACAAGAACAAAAAGATGGACAGTCGTGGGTTTAGAAGAACACGGCTGGAAGCGAGAGAACATCAGTGAGAAACAGAGAGAATCAAGACACAAAACGGGTTGTGATTTGTTTTGTTTATGAACAATAACTAAATTCGAGAAGAATCAGAACAATCATGGTTAGCACATGTTTATAAACAAGGAAAGTTGATGAAATCAATGTACAAACTTGTTAATTCTGGTAGTTATGGCGGGCTAGACGCGGCTAAGATAATTCTATTGAAAACCATGGTTCATGTGAGGGGCACATGACTGGGTTAGTGTAGTCGGAATTAACGGTGTAAACTCAATGAACGATTTTGGACTCTGAAACATGAGATAAGGACCATTTGTTATGATTGATGAATTTAAAAGATCAAAACCAAAAAAATGCTAAATTACAAGGACCATTGGTGCAATTCACTCATTTATTTGTATATACATATAAATAATTTACAAATTTTATAGGTATAGCTTGTTTACATATAAACTAATTACAATACTCAAAAAAATGTGAGTAGACTTTATGAGACAGTAACGTAGTTGTCAATAAGAGTTTTATAATTTGAAATTATATACTATAGTATGCGGGGTGAAAATTGAAACTAGTATTTTATACAAAACATGAGATAAGGACCATTGTTGTGATTGATGAATTTAAAAGATCAAAACCAGAAAAATGCTAAATTAAAAGGACCATTGGTGCAATTAATTCACTCATTTATTTGTACTAGAAGGGTACTCACGTAATGCAGCGAGATACATCTCAGTTTTAAGTTTCATTTTAATTTTTATCTTTATCGATGTTCTAACGATTTTATGTGGTTTTAAGAAAACGATTTATATGTTTAATTTAAAAGTTCTTTTTTTTATGTAATTTCTATAATTAATTTTTTTTATCATAATTAAATTTAGGTTTAATAACGAATATAACTTTTTATATAAATGATAATTAAGTATTCTGTTAGAAGGGTTAGGGATCGTTTACGAAATGTTTATCGGCCATTAAAATGTATTGTTTGTGTCTCTTATCTGGTAAGTGCTAACTGGATAAGAGTCTTCCCCCCCATTTACGGGTAAGAACCTCGGTTGTTTTCATACCTCTTAGATCATCTTCAATGAACCCTCTATTTTTTTTTTGAACGGAATGAACCCTCTATTTTACTCTCTAAATCCTCTCCAATCAACTTTCTATTTTACTCTTTATAATAGCGAATTGAATAGTAACTCTCTAAATATAGAGAGTTACTCTTCACTAATCTTTATTTTTTCTAAACTTTTGATAATTACAAAATGACCCTCCAATTATTTAAAGTGTTGTATTTTTATTTTATTTATTGTCTAATACCAATTTTAATAAATTAGAATTATAAATTTCACAAAGAAACTTATCTTTGTTAAAGGAGAAAGTAAAATAGAACAACAAGAAAGAGAGAGAGAGAAGAGATCTGTTATTCTCATTAATTATAAGCCGTTTAAATAGGGATGAGATACAAGTAGATAACTACAAGAGATAATAGTTCTAACCTATTTCTAATATGTTTATCTCTATCTATATCGTCATATCCATTAAACGATGGCACATTTATCCTACAACACTCCCCCTTGTGCCGAGTCAAAGGAGTGATGGTGCACAACTGTTGCCTCGTTAAAACCTTACGCCAAAATAAAAACCCAGTGGGAAAAATAAAAATATGACGAAGGAAAGAGTACAACGCACCAGTTTCTTTGCAATAGATAGATTTTTTCTTTAGTCTAATATTCTTTCAGATTCGTACATTAATCATGAGAGTTGGAAGAGTGGGATGGTATATAAACCGTTGCCTCACTAAAACCTTACACCAAGGAACAAAACCCAATGGGAAAAATAAAACCTTAGGTGAAGGAAAGAGCACAACATACCAAGATTACATATATAGTAGACTCCCCCTTTTGTCTACTACTCCTCCTGATTCGTGCATTAATCAAGGGAGTTTGGAAGGTCTTAGCATTCTCATACTCTTTATGTCACATTCTCCTTATATCTTACTTGATTCACTTGAATCTTGAGGTGAGTTTTCTACTGCTCATTTTATATAAGCTAAAAGCATAATTTACTTTGAGGTATCACCCTTGATATATCTTACTTTCATTTCTTCGATACAATGCATTATTTACATATATGCGAGTAAGATATTTGTTGAACTCAAAACACTAACCCCTCTAATATATGTAATGGTAGTCCTTAACCATGTACACAATTGAATAGTCTCATGTAGAGTAATATTCTTGGAATAGTTTGAAGAGGTAGCTACAAGGGTTTGCCTAGTTTACTTCCAATCAATCGGCATGTTTCCTATGGTAATTCCTTATCCAAGTTGGGAATGAGCTTTGTATGAGTCAGGTAGATATTTAATATCAGCAAAGACATACCAAGACAATATTTTATGTTTTTCTATTAGGGCCGGTACTTTTGCCTCTCATATTCAATGTAGGTATTGAAATTTCATTATCAATCCTATGTTTCTCTTTGTAAGGGAAGTATAAGCCCACATCAAGGGTTCCAAAAGATTAATTTGATATCATTCTAATGATGTTGCGTTGGCGCTGAGCTAAATCTAGCTAACGAGTTCATTGAGAGATACAAAATACGGTCAAGTGTATTATTCTAAGTACAATAATGCGCCTATTGCACTCAAATAGGGAATTCCAGCTCCCTAAGCCTCTTCGTCATCATCCTTCAGACGAAATGAATTTTTCCTTTTATCCAACACTTCGACCGATCACTACCCGGATGCGCTTTGTCCATATTAAATCGCCTGATTATTTTCTAGACATATGCGATCGGTGAATTAATATCACAAACTCGGTGTCCTAGATTAAATAGATACATAAAACCAAGTTTTCCCAAGATCTTTCATCTCAAATTCAGATTTTGAATAGAATAAAGTTTCTCTTATTTCATCAAGAGTATTTATTATGTTCATTACATCGACATATAGAGTTATGATTGAACATCTGGAACTCGTTTTCTTTATAAATACGCACGGACACAGTTCATCGTTCTTATATCCCTTCCCAATGAAGTATTCACTTAGGCAGGTATCCATATCTGCCTATGAGCGTTTCAATTTCATGGAGAATGCATTTCGTGGTTTTTACTAATATAATGTCATCAAACACTTTTATATATCTCTTAATCTAGATCCCCATAGAGATATGTAGCAACCACATTCATGAGCTGCATTTCCCGTCCTTCGGAAATTACTAGGCTAATTAATTAGCAGAACGTTATAACGTCCATCACGAGAGAGCAAGTCTTCTCTTCATCAATCCAGGGAGTTGTGAGAAACCTTGCACCAAAGGAGAGTCTTATACATCATGACTTAATTATTCTCATTACGCCTTTCTGGAAAATGAATTATCTATGTCCTACGGGCTTTAGACTTGGTGGGTTAGCACTACCAGACCAAATACCCGTGTATTTGTCAAATTTAATTATCCTGGATTGCTTCTATTAGGTCAATTTTCTCTCTGTTGACATTTTTCAACTGAGCATGGTTCGATGTCATAGTGCTCTATCATCTCACGAGCAACAATATATGTGAATATCATCAATGAGTATGTACGATCTATCCATCGACTCGTATGCACTTTCATAATTTATTTGAGATTTATTTGATCTCTGGAATCAAATATTAACTTCGGAGCGTCCTCCAGTAATGATTCATAGACATAGTTTTAGTCAGAGATAATCTCATGAGAGGTTTATGTATTGATGATAAATGGTTGTGCCTTACTCTTCTTTTCCTTTAGATGAGTATCTATCGAACCAAGTAGCTTCCCCCATTTCCTTTTGGGAGCCACGACCTCAACCACACCTCCACCATGTGTGATTGCAACGCGCTTTCCAGTGGCGTTGTGCCCTTGTTTGGAGACTTTTATCCTTACGGATATATTTGCAGCTGGTATATGTGATCTTGTCACTTCTAGAATAACATTAAACGTATCAGGTATCGAGTCTGATTCGTTTGACTTCAATTTTACTTTGTGAAGTTTGGGGATCAAATTGAGACATGATGGGAATATTCTATGACACTTCCGGTCGTTCCCATGGAAAATCTTTTTTCCTATCTCCCCCTAACGACGGGAAGACTTTCTCATCAAAGTGACAACTCGCTAATCTAGCGATAAAGAGATCACCCGTCAAGACAGCTAATTAGCGGAAAATTGTTGGGGATTCATATCCAACTTATATTGAATCGTTTTTAAGGACCATTTGGGTGCGCTGTGGGGGTGCAATTGGCACATATATACTACACAACCAAACATGTGTAAATGTAAAATATCAGGCTTATGTCCAGTTACCAACTGGTACGCATGATACTGGTTGGCTAGTAGTGGGTCTAAAAACAAATAAGTAAGGTTGCATGTAATATTTGCATAACCCCAGGAAAATGCGGGTTAATTGGTGCGCATAACCAATTCCCTATATACCATCTATATACTTATGATGATAACTTCTATGAGACCGTTTTATACATACACACTGGGTATAGAAAACTCTACATTGATTGCAATAATTATCAAATCCTTATGATGTAAATTCTCCAGCATTACAAGTCATATAGACTTAATGAGATAAAGAGGGAGGTGAGCCCTTAAACGTATAACTAGTGCTTGGAGTGCAACATTTCATGTGGACAATAATGCGACATGCGTTCATTGTGTCGAAACCAGAACCATAAAATACTTTAATGGCCCGCATTCTGGTTGTTTATGTCCATAAATATTACCTTGTTATTAATTGTAAGAATGGAATATTTTTGTATTATGTCCTTAGCTTTAGAATGGTCTCATTCCTGTCTTGGCTAAGGATCCGGGTTTATTAAAATTCTAGGTATTCGAGAGGGCTTATTATGATGTTGGTGTTACTTCTTGTGTTGTAGAAGTCAACAGTTGCAATTTAGTTAATTAACTCATTTTGCCTTTCACTCGAAAAAGAATGTGTCAATGTGTATTTTTCAATACATAGATCATTATGTCATGACCATGGTGTCTCACGTGGTCATATCGAAACATATATGCATCATTGTCCCAAAGCTCTTTATTGGTGACAAAATGTGATTTAATGACCTAGATTATCTACTAGTTTGACACATTTATTTCTCTAATATATGTTCCTTTCATATCATTAGAGTTGATGTACATATATACACATTTCCATTCTTATATTATGATTTCCAATTTATACGAATATCTCAACAAGTAAAATAGAACAACAAGAAAGAGAGAGAGAAGAGATCTGTTATTCTCATTAATTATAAGCCCTTTAAATAGGGATGATATACAAGTAGATAACTACAAGAGATAATAGTTCTAACTTATCTCTAATATGTTTATCTCTATCTATATCGTCATATCCATTAGACGATGGCACATTTATCCTACAACAATCTTCCTTTTAATAAATATAATGTTATTGTGAAAATAAAAAATATAAGGGTGTAACTCGTAAAGTTAATAAATATAAGGGTATTATTGAAAATATATGTAATCAAAATAGAAGAGAATATACTTGGAATATTTTTTTTTACAGAGTAAAATAGAGAAATACATTGGAGAAGATATGACACATTCTCTATTGTACTCTCTATAATAGAGAGTAAAATAGAGAAATATATTGAAGATGCTTTTACTTGGTAAGATTCTCGATTCTCATCATGCTTACTTGATAAAATAAATGACCCAATAAATACTTATACGATAAAACGCTTCATAAACAGCCCTTAATTTCAATCTTTGACTCACATTAAATTTAGACACCCACCTAATTAATTATCTTTTGATTTATATATTTTGTATTTGTTCCGTTAATTACTATACAGTCCATTAGCCATATCGTGAAACTAATTACAGATTGTTTCAATTTTATCTATACTAGTGTTCGACACCGTGCGTTGCACGGTGCCAATAGATTTTAAAAAAATATTGAAGTTAAATAGATTGTTGATCACATATCAAATATTAAACCAATAAAAATCAATATTGCATTTGGTATAAATCCTCCTTATCAAACTTTGTATCTGACTCAAATAATAAAAGAAATATGTGAGACTATTTATTATAATCATGAAATGTACTATGAGGATTATTTTTTCGTAATATATAAATTTATTCTCTACATATATTCTTATAAAATATTTATATTTACCAAACAAATGTGGTGTTCTTGCCTACTTTTGTATAATTACATGATATTTTTGTAAATTGTTTACATTTGTTGTAATGTACTTGTTTGCAATTTTGGCCAAAAAATCTTATTTAACCACC
Source organism: Silybum marianum (assembly GCA_036898165.1). Classification (NCBI taxonomy): domain Eukaryota; kingdom Viridiplantae; phylum Streptophyta; class Magnoliopsida; order Asterales; family Asteraceae; genus Silybum; species Silybum marianum. The sequence continues at coordinate 5,259,449 of CM072541.1, forward strand.
TTTCCCGACATGTGATTGCATGAAGATGTACATTAGTCGTTAGTATTGCAACCACTCGACTCCAGGAAAATTTAAGTGAATTGTTAAATTTTTATTTCACTTGTTTTAGTTTTTTCAAATTTCTTGAAATTGTTTCTTCATAGTTTGCTTTCTCAAAAAAACATTTTAAGAGAAAAATGTTTTATTGATCTTGTATAAATATAAAATATTATATCGATTCTAATTTTATTTACATAGTAATTTGATTCTAATTTAAATTAAAAATTGAAATCATCTATACATATTAATGATTGTGGAAAGTTATCTTTTAAAGGAAATTATACATTGATTCTTCTAATTTATATTTTTTACAGTTTTTTATACATATTACTATATTGATTTTAATTTTAATTTTAATTTTAAATTTGTATATAATTTGTAGTGGTTTTTTATTTTATGTACTAATTTTTATTATATGTGTGTGTATATATCTATATATAATTACTGATTTATTTTGATTACTTTTCTAAATGATATTAAATATAATAAGTATTTCATATGTCAATATCGGGTTAATAATAAATATTTATTTATATATTTATTATAATTTTATTTATATATATATATATATTGGTTTTTAATTTCATTTATATCTATATATTGATTTTAATAATACTTAAAATAATTTGTCAATTTTTTAATTTTATATAATGATTCCAGTATTTTATATTAATTTTAATTACACACATATAATATATATATATATATAATGTTATGTAAATAATGATAATTGATAATGAGTCATTTAATTATATTAATGATAAGTTATGTTATATTCAATTATCATAAGTATTTCATTTATGTATATTGATTTCAATAAAAAAATTTACATCTAAATTTTTTATAATTTTTTATTTATATTAATTACAACCAGTTTATCATTATATTAAGCTGTTAAATATGCATGTCATTATATTCAAGTGTGACGTAAATATAGAAAATTATTTATTTTAATAATACTTTAAACGATTATAAAATTGAAGACGTAAGAAAAATGTAGAAGATGGAAATAAGAAAGAACTTTAAAATCCAACAAAAGTCTAAAATTAAGAATGTATATCCGGATTAGTTTCTCGAAATAAACCTGAAAAATAATAATACAAATATCCATTTAAAAAAATGACTTGCTGAAGTTATATCATAAATTGTAACACTTTAAAGATTCAGTTATATCATAAATTGTAGCACTTTAAGGATTCAGTTATCAGATCGTTGTTGTCATCTAAAATCATTGTTAATAAACAATCATCGGTTTCAAAAGAAACAAATGAAAAAGAATATAGACGACATAAGTAAAAAATATAAATTTAGAATCACAAAAAAAGTCAAAAAATGAATAATACCTGAATTATTATTTTCGAAAAAAACCTGAAAACGATTTTGTCGAAAAATATAATAATAGTCAAATGAAATTCGTAGGTGATAAGAGGTTTGTAGTAACAATATACTAATCATATATAAATCTTACTTGAGATTGCTTGAACTCTAAAAAAATTTGTTTTGTTTCTTGAACTCAAACCTTCATGAGAATACATAAAAACCGTTATCAAGAATCAACCATCGGTTTTGTAGGAAACAAATTAAGAAAAATGTAGAAGACGGAACTAAAATATATAAATTTAGAATCCAACAAAAATAAAAAATGAATAATACCTGAACTATTATTTTACTCTTTATCTTTCTCGAATCCAAACTCGTAGGCATCGAATGCTGATAAAACTCGTAGGCATCGAATCCAAACTCGTAGGCATCGAATGCTGATAAAACTGAAAACTTAAACCCGATACAAATAACATGATTGCATGCTTTTGATGATGTATCAAATTAAAGAAAACATTGTTTTTTTGTTTTCCAATATAAAAAAGTTAATCAAGACATAATTGATAAAAAAAAATATGAGCTAACCTTTGATTGACATTGAGAAATGGAGACGAAGACGGGGTAAAAAAAAGACGTTAAGCACTCATCGAACCTATCGATGAAGATGTTAATATCTAGACAATGAGAGAGATAGAAGAAAAGAGATATTACCATAAGTTGTAGGAGAAGGATGTTTATGCTAATATTTAAACAATGAGAGAGATAGAAGAAAAGAGAAATACCATAAGTCGTAGGTGGAGGATGTTGTAGAAGATGAAAGGTTTTGAAATTAAATTAATAAATACTTAATTAATATTCTTCAATGAAACTTAGTAAAAAGAAGTTTTGTTCAAAAAAAATCTAAATTGTGAGAAAATAGGAATTTGTGAATTGAGAATCCTCGTCATGCCACCAAAGCAACTCCACATCTTGCTTTTATATATGTATATAGATTCTGTCATTAATTTCGTTACAATCTGTAGCGATTTGAAATAACAAATTTAGTCTCATATCTACCTGCAAACTAATATAAAAATAATTTTTTTTTAATTTTTTATTAAAACTATAATTTAATATATTGTTTTATATATGTTTGTGTTTATGTAAAAAATTAGTTACATACGAAAAAAAATATAAAATAAATATTCACATGATAAAACAAATACATGTGAAGCTTTCATATTATGAAACAAAAATATGTAAAACAATATATTAAATTATAGCACATGGAGAAAAAATTCATGAAAAAATATTTTTATATATTTGTGTTCATGTGAAAAAAATGATGGTTTACATTATGATAAAACAAATACATGTGAATTTTTCACATTACGAAACAAACATGTGTGAAACAATATATTATATCATAGGATATAACGGGAAAAATCATGAAAAAATATTTTTATATTGGTTTGCACGAATTTATATACTTAGGGGAGTTTGTATTTGAAGATGTCTACATAAGTGTGTGTAGAGGTGGTTTATTTTACAAACCATGTAAATCTACAAACTTCATTCAAACCAATCATTTTATTATTTTTATTTTCAATTTTTCTTATTTATGAGGGTCGAGTAGTTAATAATATATGAAACAATTTCATTAAGAATATATGAGAGTTGAACAATCGACAATATATGAAACAAATTTCATCACAATGAAAAATATATCAAACAATTTCTTTTCATAAAGAAACAAAAATATATAAAACAATTTGATCAAGAAAATAATTATATGAAACAATTTCATCAAAAAAAATATATATATATATATATAAAACAATTTCATCATATTAAACATTTTCATGAAACAAATTTATTCAATTGAACAATGAATTACATAGTTTATCGATTTGTTAGATTTCACCGGTTTGTAAAATAAACTAAGAGGTACCATTTATTGCATCATAATTCTTTGTTAAGAAAATATGCTACCAACTCATTAATACATGCTTTCAAAATCATAAAACATGTTTTTATTATCATAAAATCAAATGAGTAATTATTCAAAAATCGAAATTTCGTTTTACACACTACCCTAACTGGATTGATGTAAACGAGTTACACCTGATCATCCTTTGATTTCAACGCCGCCCGATACTTCACTATAAAAAACCCAATGGCATGTCCTACCACCACAACAATAAAAACACCAAGATTATACGACATCACAGACAACATCACAATATATGCAAGAGCCATTCGAAGTCCATAAACTGAAGCCTGAGTCAACCCATTGACGAACGGACTTGCACCTGTCTTGATGGTAGGAAAGACCGAGAAAAACTCAACCATAACGGCAAGAAAAAAGACAAAAAGTAACGCCAATATATACATGCCTAACTTGCCATTAGGCCAGTCATTAAATAACATTATAACATCTTTTCCAAAGAAGAAGGTCATGTGCATCATGGCCATGTGGTTCATGGTGGCATTAGCCATGGGCATTGGCATGGGCATGTCTTGAGACATTTTGTTCAAGGGGAGAAGTTGGAGAGATGTTTTGGTTTTATGCTTAGTTATGAATTTTGCTTTGTGTGAATGTGTTTATATGGATGAGAAAACCAAAGTGGATTTACATTGGGAAAAACAATGGCAAGAATGTTCAAAACAAAGAAACGGCATGAATGATGCTAGTGCTAGGTTTTAGTTTTTTTTTTTTTTTAATTAATAAATTATTGTATGGTTTTTTTAATACAATTTAATTGGATTTTATTTTTAAAATTAAAGACTATATCATCATATAATTCTTAATGCTAAAATGCATCAAAATGCTAGGAAATTTGGTTTAATTTTTATTTAATATAATAAACTTTTTATCTCAAGCAATATAACAAACTTTTACGTTTATCTATTTTGTACATATTTAGATTGTAAACTTCAAAATTTGGTAACAATTGATGATGGAGATGACACATTATCAACCGGATTACAATACATTGTCGCTAGTTGTTAAATTTTTATTGTACCAGGTTTTTTTTTAATCAAGATTTACCTCTTATATTTTAGAGTAAATTACGATTTTCATCCTTACAGTTTACTGTTTATAACGATTTTCGTTCTTATGACTTAAAAATTGATTTTTACGTCCCTGTGATTTTCATTTTGCTTCTATTTTTGTCCTTACATCTAACACAGTTAAAAGAGCTGTTAAAAAGTTTTGAGAAAATTACATATTTAGTCCTTATGTTTTAAAATCTAAATATTTAATCCTAAATTTCATTTATTATATAAGTAACTATTAAGGGGAATTGTGCAGATTTAGCAATCGCACCGACAAATAATAGAACAATGCACAAAGTAACAAATACAAAATTGACCTCATTATTAGAAATCAAGTTATTGAATATTTGAAAAAAATCACGAAATTCAAAACTCCCCGTTATCCAATAAAACCATAAAATGCTTAATAATAAACCAAAATCGTCAACACAATTAGTTACAAACGCTTTTTGACAAGCCTTTGCTGCAACAGGTCGTATGAACAAAATCCTATTAATATATATGAACATATATTCCAACTAATTCCCCAAAAATATAAATTTTTATATATTGTATCATTTTTATTTTTTTCTTTATTATATTTTAATATTATATATATATATATATGTTTTTATTTATTTATATATATTCTAATATTTTTTCTCTCTTGTTATAATAATTTTGAAAACATGTGATATAATTAATTAATTTTTTTTTGATATTTTAATTAATAATTTTATTATTATTATTTAATCGAAGTTTTAGTTGTTTATTTAAAATTGATTGGTATTTTTATTAAATATTTTAAAAAACAGATCGATTTAAAATGAAAAAAATTACGAATCATTAAAGTTATTGATAAATAAGTGATAATTTTTTTCTTCAAAGTTTTATATTTATTTTAAATTATCATCTGAAAAAATTTAACAGAATTCGAAAAAAAAATAGTTTTATTTATATCCAACAGTTTGTTGCCTCCCTATTTTTCTTCCTCTTTAGTGTAGGTGTGTTTTGAAGTCAATGGAATTTTATTAATTTTGTAATTTGGCCCTTGTACTTTAACCTATTTCTTACCCACTAACCAATCCTAACTCCTGGAAATTGTTTACGACCCAAGCCTTTATTTTTTAACTTTTGATAGCAATATACTACTACATGTTATCTTAAAACTTATAAATAGATAAAAACAAATATATAACTATTCCAGAGTTTTTGAAAATTAAGAGTCTAACTTTGTTTTTATATACTCTTCATATTCATTATGACATCTCAAAACAAGAGTTATTTGTTTTATTTCGATTATATAACGATATTTAGCATCATACAATATTACTTTTATAACTAATATGGATCGTAAAATACTAGGATTAGTAAATATGTAGAATTAATGTTTTAATGATATAACGGTCAATAAAGTTCTCATATTATAAAGTTAGTAAAATATACTAACATACAGTGAATTAAAGTAATTTTTTTGGTTAAACTAAGGCTATTTTTGGCAAAAATAAGCTAGCTTATAAGTTATCTTATAAGCTAGCATTTTCAGTGTATACGTTTGGCAAACCATAAGCTATCTTATTGAAACGCTACTTGGAGTAGCGTTTTATGTATTTTCAATATGTCATTTTTGGTCATTTTACATTTTTATACGCTAGTTTTGCCAAACATGATTTTTTTCACCAGCTAGCTTATTAGCCATCCGCTAGTTTATCAACTAGTTTGCCAAACATAGCCTAAAAATGTGTTAATGCAAGGCCTAGGCGACCATGCACTAACGGATTGAGATAAAAATACGAGGAATAAATAATTAAACTAGATCGCTAAGATTAAAAGATTACAAACGATATAATCAGACATTAGGTATAATTTAAAATCGTCAAACCGGAACACTAGTTTCTTGTTAAACCGAACGCCGTCGATGATTTTCATATTTTATGATAACTACATAAGTAAAACATAATAAAAAAAATAAAAAAAGTACTACAGGTAGGAGAAGAACCCGGCCCGATATTATTGAAAAAATAAAGAAAGCAGAACTAAGTTAAATAATATGGAGTAACAAATTTGTTTCTGGCTCCTTGGTGATAACTGATAAGGTCCATGTTCCGCCCCTGCAAACAACCAGTTGAGTATGAATAAAGATGTTTTTTTCTCTCTAATTCTATTAAAAAAATTCAAATGATAATTTAAAATAAATATAAACCTTTGAAAAAAAGATATCACTTATTTATCACTAATTTTAATGATTCACATTTTTTTCCCATTTTAAACAATCTGTTCTTTAAAAGAAATTTAATAAAAATATCAACCAGTTTTAAATAAATAAATAAAACTTCGATTAAATAATAAAAAAAATTATTAATTAAAATACCAAATAAATTATTTATTTTTATTAATTATGTCGTATGTTTTCAAAATTATTATAGGTATACAAAGAAAGAAAAAGCATTAAAAATATATAAAGAAAGAAAAATAGATATATAGTATTAATATATATATATAGTATTAAAATTTAATAAAGAAAGAAAAATAAAAATAAAAATAAAAATGATAATATATATATATATATACATAAAGCAATAATCAAATAAAAACCATAAAAAAGTTACAAATTCGTGAAAACCAATATAAAAAAAATGTTTACATAATTTTATTCATCAAAACCTATAATTTAATTAGTGTTTCACATATGTTTGGGTTCACCTTATGAAATAATTACATGTGATTTTTTTTGGCATTTACCTAGTGAAACCAAAATACGCGTAAAAATATTTATATGGTGAAACAAATAAATGTGAAGGTTAACCACAAGGTTTGTGGCGTACTGGTTAAGGCTTGTGGGAGATGGGGCTAGATAATCCATCTACCCCAAGTTCGAATCCAGGCGTGAACAACTTGTGGCCACTGGGGAATTATCTCAGGGCTGCATGCTTTAGCAGTCTTAAAATTGTCAGGGATTAGTCTAGACAAATGCCTAGGATACCCTTTAAAAAAAATTATATATGTGAAGGTTTAATGTTGTAAAACAAAATATATGTGAAATAATATCTTAAATCCTAGCACTTGATGAAAAAAAATAATGAAAAAATTTATTTTTATATCGGTTTTCACAAGTTTGTAACCTTTTTGTGGTTTTTATTTGATTATCGCCCTATATATATAGATATATATATATATATATATATAGAGAGAGAGAGAGAGAGAGAGGGGAAAGTTCAAATGAGAACTCAAATTTGGTTGTAAACGTGAGGACAAATGAGAATGCGACACGTGTCTGAATGTAAATTTTTCAGACTGAATAATCAAATAAATATTCAGACTGAATAAATACTATATTCAGTTTTATTCAGTCTGAATATTTATTTGATTATTCAGTCTGAATAAGACACGTGTCGCGTTCTCATTTGTCCTCACGTTCACAACCAAATTTGAGTTCTCATTTGAGCTCGCCACTATATGGTATCTGTTGCAAACCGATGAATATTTACAAACTTTGCAAACCATTATATTAGGAAACATTGAGATATTTATAGACATTTATCATAGTTTATTAGACTAGATGGACGACTAGGATTGGTTTGCAAAGTTTGTTTAAATTGTCAATTTTGCAATTGAAACCTACATATATATATATATAGATATATATAGGGTTAAATCAAATAAAAACCAAAAAAAATGTTGAAAACTATGAGGACCGATCTAAGACTTAGATCCTATGGTTTTAATTTAAAGTTATTTCCAATTTAAAAAAGGGTGTAATGGTCATTTTGGTAACAAGATTTAATTGATGAAACATACAAATTCCTTCACCATATGAAATACAGATTCACCAAGTGAAGCACATACTCGCCATAGATTCACCATATGAAACACGATTTCACCATATGAAACATACAATTTCACCATATGAAATCTGATACAATTTTTATGTAACACCCTCGAATTTGGAAAGAGTAACTAATTTTTTTTTTATCAATACAATAAATAAGGAATAAACCCTTCTCTTATAAATCAAAACCCGAATTGCCTCAATAATTATTCTAAATAAAACCTCGACAAAAGTTAGACCAAGTCTTATACAAAGACCTCCACATGGTCGGGTGTTACTAAACCAATAGGTGTCGCTATCTCCGAATACAGAAAACGTCAGCAAAGCTAGATCTTTAACGTGCTACTCTCTAGCACTCAAGCCAACACGTATAGCTAGTACCAATCTCAACGAGAACTAGATGTACATGCCGACAAATAAAAGGGTTAGGCTCAACGCCTAGTGAGCTTAAGAGTTTATAACATATTTGTAATCAGTAAAAATTGAAGATTTGGTTGATCAAATAATAGTTTCTCAAATAGAATGACCTTTTTTTTTATAAAAGCAACATCTTTCCCAACCTAATCTTTTTCGTAACGAAAGTTTTAAATCAAAATACCATGGTAAATGAAAGATTTAAATAAAATACTCGTTCAAACACGAACTCTACATCTTTTACTCACTCAAAACGTGAATACATTTAAATGCTTCAAATACCAAAATATGGACAAAGTTCCATAATCTAGAATACCAAAATATGGTTAAGCCTCAAAGATCCACTATTACAAAATGTGGATAATACTTCATACTCCAAAATGCGTCATTGAAATTAATGGATACGACTCTATACCCAAAGCAACACCTTTCGGTGACGGGGGAGACCCGATTTATCACTAGTCGTGATGGGGCACAAAGGTAGGCCACTAACCAATTTTATAGAGCGTCACAGAAAGGCCTAATAGCCATTGACATCAAACCAAACCAGTATTATAGTCATTTGTGCACATAAGCTCTTGCCTCAACAATTGTACAATTTATCACAATGCCTATTCTGAGATAGTGAAAGGATATATGGAAATTACACAATTTATCACAATGCCTATTTCCAATTGATAAATAAGATAAGACAATCCTTTATATAAATAAGAAATGAATTGGAAATTACACAATTTATCAAAATGCCTATTTCCAATAAAACAAAAAGAAACTCAAGTTGTATGACTTGAGAATCTCGTCCCATGCATATACCATTAGACCGACTTATATGCCTATGGATCCATTACATTCTAGCCATAAAATTACACGAGACTAAATAAATGACTAACGCACCCAAAATGTGTAATATATCAAATAATATGCCATAAGTGCATATAATTCAAAAACCCGACATAGAGCAATTTAAATCGGACAAATATCCACGAGACTCATTTTAGTTAAAACCGAGCAAATGCTCTATAACTCAACACTTATGTGATTACTCAAAACATTGGTTGAGACGAAGCAATTTCCGAATAAAATCATATTCATATATTTCCAAAATGCCTCATAATGCAATAACATGTAATTCCAATGGTTTATAAATCACATACTCCACAGATGCAGATAAAACCAAATGCTCTTCATTTAAAAGATAATGCACCAAAATAACTAACACTTATACTTTATTTATCAAAATGTCTAAAACTCAAGTATAAGCCCCTTACATGATTTATAAACTCTTTTATACTAAACATGCAAAACTTACCCAAATACTCACACATTTGATAATAACAAGTAGAACATGTTAATACTTCAAAATCGACATTTTTGGCATGTATACCGTTTTCACAAAGCAACTTGAACTCACCTTGCTAGATTTAGGCTAAGCCTATGTTTACCCAAAAGCTTCTTTTGAAGAGAAGTCTAGATCTGTAAGCATCCACACTAGAAACCTCATATAGTTCATAAACAACCTAAAATGTATCAAGAATATAACTCCAAAATGAGATCCATATAAACCCTAGTCAAAAACCTCAAATCATCCAAGATACCCAAAGTTGGTCAAAATCCATGGATGTGTAAAATACACGAAGAGGTATGGTCTAGGAGACCAAAATGAAGTATTTGGACAAGAATAAAAGCTTAGGAAGGTTAGAATAACTTACAAATGAGTTTTTAAGAAAACCCCAAATTTGGTCAACAATGGTGGAAGGAGATGAGATCTTGGATCTCTAGTTGCCAAGCTCTTAGATTTTCTTGAAGATATCAATTTGGTGAAATAGGAGGGTTTGGATCGATTTGAATGAGAGGAGAAAAGTGTTGGTGAAGAAAATAAAATGAAGGAAAGAAGAGAAAATCTGATTTAAAGGGGTTGTCTAGATGCTCGCGAGCGCGAGCAAAATAGGCATGTGGTCGCTAGCAGGGTAAAATATAAGTTCTACCCACTTTTTGGGGGTTACTCACAGGCGCGAACAAAATAGGTGTGCGGCCGTGAGCAGTGCAAATTCCGGCCAGAAGTTGATTTTTGTTAAATGCAATAACCAACTCAACCAACAACCAATATACTTCTATATGATTATAATAAGGCCGGAATACATACGGAACTTAAAATTATGGATACTAAAAATGCGGGTATTAAATTTCATATATAATGTGTTTCACCTAATGAAATCAAATACAAATTTTTTGTAACAACCAGAAAAACAGTCGCCCTAGTTGAAAATCAGACGTGGTCACTTCTAAAAATCGATTTTTGACTAGGCTTTTTCACCACTCCCCTTCCTATTCTTTTTTCTTCTTCTTTATTCCATTATTAGCTATTTTGGAGCTTTAAAGACTCCATCACCAACCATCCTAGGGTATTGACTCCACATTGAAGGTAGGAATTTAAGGCTTGTTCTTCAAGATTTTGATGTTCTTCATCACTTCCTCCATTTCTCAAGTTTTGGGAGTTTTCTAGGGTTTCTTCAAACTCTAGTATTGTGAGTTCAATCAAACCTCTTTATAAAACTTTATACATGTTTAAAATGTTGTATTTTATTTCCTCAAAGCTTATTTTTCAAGTATTTATGTATTTGGTTGATTTTGACAAATTATGTCAAACTTGAGAAATTTAAGTATTTTACTTATGAGGTTGAAATAAGTATGGGGGATGGTTTCAAATACATGGTATTGACATATTTCAATGTATGGACGATTTTAGAACTCTAAGCCACTTGACCTAGTTTTGGGAAATTATTAATTGATGAGAAATAATACTTATAGAAGGTATTGTTGTTGGAAAACTACTTAATATGTCTTGATTGATGTATTAAACTTTAAATCTAGAATGTAATGGATCCATAGGCATATAAGTCGGTATTTATCTATGTGAAGGATTGTATTAACACGTTTATAAATTGGAAATAGGCATTGCGATAAATTGTGTAATTTCCATAAATCCTCACTCGTAATAGCTATTGTGATAAATTGTGCAATTCTTGAGGTGAGAGCTTACATGCACAAATGACTATATACTGGTTTGGGTTGATCTCAATGACTTCTAGACCTTATTGTGACGCTCTACAATATTGGTTCGTGACTCATCTTTGTGTCCTGTGACGACTAGTAGTAAATTGGGTCTACCTCATCATCTTCGGATGTTTTACACCCTTCCAAGGACAAGCGTGAATTAAACTTAATAACCCCATGATTTAATGCTATGTTTATATTTCAAAGTTTCATAGCCTTAATCATTAACTGTTTGTTCTCAGTAGGCGTTAAGTCTAACACTTTTTCTCAAATGACATGTATAGCAGGTGTTGATCCTAGCGGGGCTCCCAAGGGTTGAGTGGAGCGTTGTGCCGGTTGGGGCATCTTTTTGGAATACACTTCTAGTGTACATACTTGGAGTTACTGGATTAGTCATTTTGAGGATATTAGCAACACCCGAACATAATCTATGTTTCAGTCTTATGTTGATTAATAGGTTATTTTAGTATCCATTTATAGATGTAAACTCTATTACTTTTCCCCATTAGTTTGGGTGAATCTTTATGTCAGTTAACTTTGTTTTGTCATTTTATTTTTGTTTAAATTATCTCCTATTTTTAAGGTGTTACATTTGTCTCTATATGTGAATTCACTAGATGAAATCGATGGAGATTTCAAACGGAGTCATTGTAAGCACAAGAAGCATCCTCTGCAGAATCAAAGGTACCGGCCCAAACCCTTCCATTTGATCATACATTCCTGAGTTCAATAGCCGTGAAATATCGTCCAAACTGTGGCTATACACCACCATTTTGGGGTTCCTTAGAGCCACTCTAATACCCCTACTACCCCCACTCTCAGCAAGTTCATCTTCACCTTCATCGCTTTCCTCCAAAAGTTCAAGATTATCCAACACAAATGGCTTTAATTCCCTTAATTTTGCAACCTTATACTCTTTAGCACTCTCATACCCTATCGGTATAGGTCTTAACCCTTGTTTCTTCCTCTGTAATATGCTCCCAAACTCCATTTTGAGCCATCTTTCTCCTTTCCTTTTTCATGATATTTTTCTCTTTCTGAACATCTTTCCAATTCGCTAGAATCAAATCCTTCTATTTAACCTCAATTTTAGTCTTGTTACTATCAAACTCTTTACAGGGTTTGGGAACTCCAGGTTCAACATCGATTTGAATGAAAGGATCTTCGAATATACCTTCTTTTGATACTAAACAGTCTCCAATTACTTGCTCTTCTTTTTCATATCCTTCATCGTCCCTGTTGATGTTGGTGTATAATTGTTGCTGCGGGTGGTGGTGAAAGGAGAATTGACGGGATGACATGGTGGGTTTACGGAAGAAGAATGTTAGGGTTTTGTGGTGGGTTTTAGATAATCAATCAGTGATGATCTTCATTCTTTTGAACCTCAAATTAAAAAAATTATTTTCTGAGGCCGAAAATTAATCAAAGACGATGATAGTCTTCTTACCGTAAGACGAATCTTCAGACTCTGATGAACTCCGATGGTGGTTCAAAAAAAATCAACGACGGGGGTGTTGAGATTCATATTAAGATTTGATTTAGAAGGGTTATGGTTGGCTATACAGGAGAAGATGAACGATAGATATGATTTAGAAATCTAAACTACAAGGTTGTCCTCAAGCTTTCAAAGTAGACATCTAATTAGACATAACTTTTACTAATATATAAAAATACCATTATGATTAATGACCTTTGATTAAAACCCTTTAATGATTGAGATTACTCCTCGCGGTCCTCAACCTTTTTATGGTTTTTATTTGATTATTGCACATATATATATATATAAGTGCCAAATTAATAGTTTACTAATAATATAATAAAGGAAATTTAGGATTAAATATTTAAACTTTATATAACACAAGAACTAAATATGTAATTTCATAAAACTTTTTAACGGCTCTTTTAATTGTGTTAGATGTAAGGACAAAAGTGGAAGTAAAATGAAAACCACAAAGACGAAAAAAAAAACAGTTTTTAAAAGGGACGAAAATTGTAGTTTACTTTGTATTTTATTAAAACTTGTACACAACCTTTCTTAAGAATTCTATAATTATACAAGTGGTTTCTTGTGTAAATGAACCTAAATTAAAATACTCATGGTTGACCGTACTCTCCATGCCCACCCCCTCTTCTCCAGACACCGCCTTCAATGGCCACCCTCCTCCCATTGATATATGAGTATTGTGTACCCGGTGAGAGGGACTTCTCTTCTAGAACTTTATTGGCGTCTTGGATTATTTTCAATTTAGAGGCATAATGTAGATCCTAGATTTCTCAATTAATTGACCTTTATATGATTCAATTGGAGGAAGCAAGTATATCACAATCAATAATCAACACATATGAACGTGAATGATATCAACAATAATTGTAGTCATCTGTGTATTGACTCAGATCATGGAGAAGTGCAATCATATTTTTTTGAACAAAGTATACTTGAGAGAATTATAAGGGATTACCTGAGAAATGCCATTCCAAGGACTAGCCAATGTGAAGACAAAAGGTCACCTGCGGTACTATGGATCAATTGTCTAAAAGACACACCAAGACTTCAAAGTAGATGAGTTGAAGATTGAATATTATTTGAAGCTACTAGCCAATTGAATGAAGATATTTATGCACCAAGATTCGAAGTAGCTGATTGAAGCTACTAATCCATCCAAAGAAGATATTCTACATACGGGCCATATCTCTACAACAGTGGTACTTGATAAAGACATTCCTTATCAATAGGTTTGTCTTTACATACTTTCACAGGTGAAGGTACAACTTTGGAAAAGTATTGCGTGATGCAGAGCACGATGAAAATGATATATCAATTGCCTTTAAGTCAACCCCTGCCTCCTTATCCTAAGTTGACAAGTGTCTCCATGCATTTAATGCACGTAGGTAGTATAAAAGGCATAGTGCATCTCCCATGCAAACTACACTTCCTAGACTGAATTCTATAAGTGATTCAAAAGGCAACTCGCTCTTCTCTTCTACTCTCTAATTCTCCTGTGTTTGAAGAAAACTAAGTGTTCTTTATTTTCTTGCAAGTACTCTTTGTGCTGTTCTTGTAAGTTGAAAGATTGTTTAGGTTAGATTTATCCTTGCCTTATTCCGCATCAATCTACATCTATGTGTTAATTCTTGATATACATCAATAAGAATTAAAAAGTTGGAAAATTTTGTGTAATTGTATTCAACCCCCCTTCTACAGGTATTTTCTATCTATTTCCATCTCATACGGGACCAAAAATATATTTATATGACCTCAAGTTTGAATTCAATGCAATGTCCAATAGGAGTGTTCCACGTATAAAGGTTCATAACAAACTTTGGACGAGAACAGTTGTAGTTTAGATTTTCAAGTCTTCACAATTGTACAAATGCTGAATGGTTCTGGTAGGTAGGATCAAATGGTAATCGGTTTTCTAGTTGGCTTGATTAGAGGATTGACCTGTCTCTACCTCTATTGATCAGAGCCTCTGATGATTTTTGGTTAGGCAAACCTAAGTTCAAAATTTTGTCTCTGCCTTGACTATAACATATCCCAACGGGTAAGTTCCATTATTTGGGTCAATACCAACTGTAATTAGTATTTGACCAGGAAATGGTCCTTTTATAAAACACCCATCAAGATTCAAAAGATCTCCCTGACATGCTTTGAACCCCTTTTTCAAAAGAACCAAAACATATATAAATTCTCCTAAATTTCCTTGTTGGTGAAGATGAGTTTGCTCCAATTTCAACATCTAATTTGACCATAGTGCCAACATAGGTTTTTTTTTGTATCTCAAGAAGGTAATCCGAAGCTTTCCATATTGTTCTACATAATATCCTCTTAGTTTATTCGAAGCCTTGTCCTTTGCTTTAAAACTTTTCAACATAGAAACATTAATTGCATACTTCCTTTCTAACTGCCCTTGAATGGATTTGATTAGGATGTCAGGCTTTGGTGAAATGGTCTCTGCAATATATTCTAAGATAAAATATGAAGTAAAAGTATTTACATCTCTACTTTGCAAACACTTATAGGCATCTGTATATGTCTTCATCGTCTATGTCTCATCATATTTACTTGTTGAGATATGCAACCCCCAAGGACAGGTAGACTTATTAGTTGGCACACTAGAACTTAACCCTTATACAACCTTAAATACAGGTAATTTACCTTTGCAAATAACCCTCAACCTTGTTAGATCATTTTAAACTCTGACTATGTTCTTTCTTGTTTCTAGGGCATGAATCTTTATTATTCTTTTCATATCCCCTTTGCCTCCTAAATGTTTGGCCAAGATAAAAGTTGGGATGTGAAGAAACTACTTCATTCTATTTTTTCTTGCATACCTTCCTTAACCTTTTTCTCCTTGTTGATTTAAGCTCAGAATTTGATGCACTATCAAAATCTTCAAGGTTTATAACCTTCTCAATGGGTTGATCTACAATTCAACAATTAAGGTTTCTCATATATACCTTAACATCATCTTGGATTATATTCCCTTCATCAACCAAAGTCTCATCAATCAAAGTGTCGGTTGCATCATGTCTATCATTATTATGAGTTGCATCCTCTACATTGTTGTCGTCTAAATTCATTCCTTCACCAAAGAAAGGAAGAAAGGATCAAAATCATCCATCATTTGTGATAACATTTCCTCTAACCCACTGCCTTCGCCAACTGTGGGACCCATCCCTTGTAGATTATCTCCAGTTTCACCCATTTGTGGTAGATACCCTTCAGGGGGTGTTTGGTTCGGTGGAATCCGTCGGAATCTGAAGGAATTGGAATGGTCAATTCCGTTGACCAAATTCCATTCCGTCGTTTGGTTACCAATAGTATGGAATTGAAATCCAAACATTCCTTCATTTAAGGATTTCACCATTCCTTCACAAAAGAGATGGAATTGAAATCCATTCCATCCAAAAATCTTAAAATGACAAAAATACCCTTATTACAACTTAAAAACCTAGTCGTACCTTTCATTCTCACTACTGCAATATATCGACATCACACTCCTAGTTTTTCTTCTTCTAGAACGAACATTGGTTTCAGTACCTTCATCGATCGAAGACTACTGGTATGATTTTTTTCTTCCACGTCTCCTTCTCCATCTTTATGATTTCCGATGCTATCTCCAACTTACGATTTATGTTGGTAAGATTTTTTTACAATTTCTGTTGGTATGAATGTACGATTGCTTACTTACTGTTAAGGTTTCTGCTTCAATTTTTTTACCATTTTTGTTGGTACGACTGCTGTTACGGTTTCTGCTAAGATTTTTTAAAGATTTCTGCTGTTTTTTTGTTAATCTTTTGATTACTGCTTTGGTTTCTGTCTAGGTTTCTGAATTTGGTCACTACTTTGATTTCAATTGTTTTTTATTTTATGTTTTGGTTACTACATATGACTTCTATTTTGGCTTTTGATTTGGTTTATGTTTTGCTTACTGCTTTACCTCATTTCTGCTTCGATTTCAGCTAATTTTTGTTTATGTTTTGGTTTATGTTTTTGGTTTACATTTTGGTTTCTTTTTTGCTTACTACTTTACCGATTTCTGCGTCGATTTCAACTATTTTTTGGTTTCTGTTTTTTGGTTTATGTTTTTTATTTCTATTTTGGTTACTTCTTTTTTACTGATTTGTTATTGCTTCATATTACTGCATTATATTTTTGTCAAATAAAGGATATATTTGTCATTTTTCATCACTCCATTGCAATTTTCTTGCAAACCAAACAGACATATTCCAATTCATTAGATATATTACTTTCCATTCCTGTCAACCAATCACTTGGTCAAACCTGATAACATTCCATTCCAATTCCTTTTGACATATTCCATTCCTTCAGAAATCATTCTGCGAACCAAACGCCCCCTCAGTTTCATCCATATGTGGAAGATCACTTTTAGTTTCACCCATCTGTCGAAGATTACCTTTAGTTTTACCCATCTGTGGTAGATTAGCTTTAATTTCATTCAGTTGTGGTAGATTAGCTTCAATTTCACCCATCTGTGGTAGATTAGCTTCACTTTCATATCCTTAGACATTAGTAGTTTGATCCACATGCCATTCCAAACATAATCTCTTCTTACATCTCTTCTTAAGCTTAATAGGGGTTCCCTCATTTGGTAGTTCCTCAATTCTAACCCTAGAAATCTGACGAGACTTCAAATAGGTGTTCAACTTGGTTTCCCAATGTAATGTGTATACAAAATAATTTGCATTAAAGAACATATTTCAGCAATAATAGTATATCTTCATCATTACCTAATGCTTGCAACCCAAATTCTAAATCATTTTCGGGTTTTAGGAAATGGAAATATTTTTATTGATTATTCGGGTAACCTAGCTTAGAGGTAATGGAAACAGTTCATGAACCGACAGTAGATCACTATCAATCAAATCCACATATGTGATTGAACCATTCAAATATCTCCTAACACGACCCTTTGTAAAAATACCATCGTGATGTAACCTTATAGATATGAAGGTGGGCTCGTTTTCTGTGAGAAATCATAAAAATGTTCATATGAATACACAAATACAAGTTAAAACAAAACATTAAACACCATTGATTCAAACGAAAACATTGATTCGAATATTAACCCTTAATGTATTCCTCGTATGGATCGAAGACTTGATTTCGTCCTCTGATTCTCCGTATTCTATGGACGTTGACTGATTATGTATACAAACGTTGACCGTTGTCGACAAACTTTGACTTATCGATCGATCGTGGATGCCTGATTTAAGAATCGAACTCGTGAATCTAGGGTTTCAAGCGTGGGGTGAGTTTTTTAGGTAAATTTGGGTGGTGAGTGGTAACGGATGGGTTTCATAGTGTCTAACGAGGAAGGGGTTATTATATACTCTTTGTAGCTGGACATTTTTTTCCCCTGACGTGCAAAGCATGTGCAACCACTTAACATGACAAATTGAACGATGTCTGTCAGGGACGAAAAGTGAAGTAAAATGACAACTACAGAGACCAAAAATGTAATCATTTCAAAAGAGGGACGAGAGTTGAAAGAAGGCAACAACCATAGGGACCAAAAGTGTAGTTTACTCCATCTTTAAATTTTGTGGAATTATTTGTTTTGAATAAATCTAAAATTGTGAAACATGACAAAAATCACATGAGATGAGTTGAAATTGATCAAAATTGATCTCTGACTAGAGAAAGGGACGAGAGGGACGGAGAATCCTATGAGAATTATTAAGTTTCAGCTTTTAGTATCTTCCAATTTAATATTGCAATTTAGGTTTTTAGACTTTTTATTTTATGAGGTTTGATTTATGATTGGGGTTAATTTTTAATAAATATAATTAATAATATTGAATGTCGAAATTTAAATAAAAATCATAAATATGTTATAAATTCATAAAATTAATATAAAAATATTTTTTTATATCATTATTTTCACCGAAATCTATGTTTTAATTAAAATATTGTTATATATATATACTGTGTTCATTCTGAAATTACATTTAAATTTTCCGTGTTAAAATTGTTTGTCAAAACAATATTGAATCAAAAAAATGATTATATTAAAGTTGTTTGTCAAATCAATATTGTATCAAAAAAATGATTATATTAAAGTTGTTTGTCAAATCAATATTGGATCAAAAAATTGGTCCATCTAATTAATGTTATTTTCATAACACAAAAAAACTTAAATAAATATCACATTAATAAATAATATATAGTAATTTATCCTCAAAACATTGTTGATTATTATTTTTTACAACTTTAGAATGAACTACAACTTGCATTACAAATTTTTGCTATATTTTGGCTAGGTGGTGGCTGTTTGCAAGGGGTCGGTAAGAGTATTAATTTGTTGATTGTCTTTTTTTTAGCGGCAAGAAAACGGATTTTATTAAACAGAATAAAACGTAAACCTAGCAAGACGTTAGATTACATTATGTCTGAAAAACATAAACGACTCTATTTTTAACCCACATAAAACAGTAGAATTACAGCTTCCCATGTCTGAATCTTGCAGTTGACGATTTTATCATTCGGACTCCTCCAAATCTTCCAACAGGCCGCTATACATATCACTGACAACAGTTGTTTTGACCTTTTCTGATCGTCTTATCTTCCTTATCTCATCCACAAACTCTTCAATATTCCGGTCAGACGTTCCACCGTCTTCCACCGCCTCCTCCGCCGCTTTCTTCCACTTCAATGCATTCTTTTTCATTTCCACCGCCTTAATACCATAAGTCGCCTCCATTAAGCACTCTCGGATCTCCTCCCTCCCAATCACCTTATTCTCAGCCTCACCCCTACACATCCGAACCCCAACTTTCCATTCATCAACCAAATACTTGGCATCCGTCACTTGATCCCCCCACCGCGGGAACGCCACCACCGGAACACCGCTAGACAACGCCTCCATCGTCGAGTTCCACCCACAATGAGTCACGAAACAACTCACCGCCGGATGGGACAATACTTTTGCTTGTGGGCTCCACTGAACCACCATCCCCCCGCCACCTGCCGCCTCCAACAACCACTCAGGCAACCGATCAACCTCTCTCATGACCCACAAAAACGAAACCCTAGAATCCAAAACCCCATAAGCCATCTCATTCAGCTGTTCTTGACTCAAGCTCACAACACTTCCAAACGATATGTAAACAACGGACCAAGGCGGTTTCGAGTTCAGCCATTCGAGACACTCGTCTGTCTTTATTAAGTCACCCGAGATATTCGAGCTAGATTCGAGTAATGGGTTGTTGAACAACGGACCAACAGGTCTGATTCTGACACGACATATTTCAGACATATACTTAATAAGATCATCTTCAAGTTCTTGAAACGTTTCCATTAAGACACAAAACGTCTTTGATAAGTTCTTGAACTGGCTTAATATGATAGTTTTCAACAACGGATAAGTCGCTAAAGGATGTAAAAAGGTCGGAATCTCATCAGCCTTAAGCACCGGCATGCATGGCAGCTGAACGTCGATCTCTGGTTGCTTTTCATCCGGAAAACTAACTAACGAATTCTCGTAATGATAATACGATGAAAAGCAAGCACAAGACTGAACCCAAAGCATAGCTGAAGGGATATTAAGCTCTTCTGCTAAGTCTGAAACCCAAGCCACAAAAGGGTTGTTTACAAGACACGTAACCGGCCGGCCGTTTTGTGCATGGCGGTTGATGATTCCGGTGAGTGATTTCTTTCCGTAAGCCTCAAGTTTAGGCATATATGTATTAAGGTTATAGATTTCTTCGTGATCATCGGAGCATCCATCGTCAAAGAACTCGAAACGGATCATTCCACCATGGTTGCCCACCGGAGTTGGATCACCGGAGACGGTGGCGCCGGCTTTTTTCATTTTGTTTCCGATGGATTTGGTGGCAGAGAAGGTGACAAGTATGTTACTCTTTGAAGCTATGAGTTTGCCAAGTCTGAGAAGTGGATTGACATGGCCTTGTGCTGGAAAGGTGACTAGAAATACATGCACAAGATCTTCTTCAGATGCCATTGATGATTTGAAGGTGTTTGTGTGGTTTGAGAGTAAGAGAGTGAGGTATTTGGGTTAGAATGATCAATTACATGAGTCGGTAGATGTATACAAGATAATTAAGTGTGTGTGAGATAATGTTTGGTTCATGCTAGAAGGGACAATTTTTTACGAGATCTGTAAGACTATATTTTTAGAGATGTATTATTTTTTTTTGCAGATGTATTAAAAAAATTATAAAATTAACAGCAAACACATTGTTACAAAGCCAAGTGTGTGATATATATGTATATGTAAAGCCAAGTGTATAACATATATGTATATGTATATATCAAAGCCAAGTGTGATATATATATATAAGTGTATAACATATATGTATATGTATATATCAAAGCCAAGTGTGATATACATATATATAGAGAGATAAAGAGAGAGAGAGAAACGAAGGTTTAAATGAGAACTTTGCATTTTTAAAAGAACAAGAAGGATACTTGTGGATCACATATGATGTGGGTCCCATATAATATTAAATCATTTATGATTTAATATGATTTAATATTAAATAATAAATTATTTAATATTACGTGGGACCCACAGCATATGTGGTTCACAATTTGTTTCTTTGTTCCTTTAAGGAGGAGTGGTTCTCATTTGATCTCTCCCCTATATATATATATATAGATAGAGGAAGGTTCAAATGAGAACTTTGTAAATTTAAAAGAATAAATGAACATTTTGTAGACCATATACGATGTGGATCCCACATAATATTAAATTATTTCTGATTTAAGATTAAATCAAAAATAATTTAATATAATGTGGGACCCACATCATATGTCGTCCACAAAATGTTCCTTTATTTCTTTAAAAATAGGTGGTTCTCGTATGATCCCTCCCTATATATATATATATATATATATAGGGGGGATCATACGAGAACCACCCATTTTTGAGGGAACAAATGGACACCTTGTGGACCATATATGATTTGGGTCTCACACATTAAAAAATCATATATGATTCAATGAGACCCACCATTAAATCATATATGATTTTTTTAATATGTGGGGCCCACATCATACGCGTTCACGGGCGCGTCCCTTTCGTTCTTAAAATCAATAGTTCTCATTTGAACCTTCCTCTCTCTCTCTCTCTCTATATATATATATATATATATATATATATATATAAATTAGGGGTGAGTTTATGTGAGACCAGCCTGTTTTTGTGAGACCTGTAAGACCATATATATTTTTACACTTGAAACTTTAACCTTCATAGTGTTTTGTTGTAAAGTTTTAAGTGCAAAAATTTGGTCTCACGTGTCTCATAAAAACAGACTGGTCTCACGTGATCCCAAGTCTATATGAGTGGGTGTGTGTATATATATATACACACACACAAAGAGAGAGAGGGAGGTTCATATGAGAATTTTGTAGATTCAAAGAAACACCATGTGGACCACATATGATGTGGGTCCCACACATTAAAAAATCATATCTGATTCAATGGTGGGCCTCATCGAATCAGATATGATTTTTTTAATGTGTGGACCCACATCATTTATATATGTGGTCCACAAAGTTTTCTTTGTTCCTTTAAATAGAGGTGTTCTTGTATGATCCTTCCCCTATATATATATATATATATATATATATATATATATATATAGAGAGAGAGAGAGAGAGAGAGGGGAAAGTTCAAATACGAACTCAAATTTGGTTGTGAATGTGAGGACAAATGACAGCGCGACACGTGTCTGAATGTAAATTATCCGGACCGAATAATCAAAGAAATATTCAGACTGAGTATAGTATATATTCGGTCTTAATAAGCATTATTCAGACCGAATCAATACTATTTTCAGTCTGAATATTTATTTGATTATTCAGATTATTCAGACCGAATAAATACTATATTCAGTCTGAATATTTTCTTTGATTATTCAGTCTGAATAATTTACATTCAGACACGTGTCGCGCTCTCATTTGTCCTCACGTTCACAACCAAATTTGATTATTCAGTCTGAATATGACACGTGTCATATTCATACTGAATATATTATGTATTCAGTTTGAATAATGTTTATTCAGACTGAATAAGCATTATTCAGACTAAATAACCATTATTCACATTAAATATATACTATATTCAGTCTGAATATTTCTTTGATTATTTAGTCTAAATAATCAATATTCATACACGTGTCACACTCTTATATATATGTAGAGGAAAGTCCAAATATGAACTCAAATTTGGTTGTGAACGTGAGGACAAATAAGAGCGTGACATAGATCTGAATTTAGATTATTCAGACTAATATATATATATATATATAGAGAGAGAGAGAGAGAGAGAGAGATGGGTTAAATCAAATGAGAACCACAAATTTATTGCAAGTCCCTGAGAACCAAAATAAAAAATATTGTTTTACATAGATTTGTTTTATGAAACTAACAAGTCCTTTTAAACCTTTTGTTTGAATCAATAAGACCTTTTGTCTCTACGTCTGAAGTCTGAATCATGATGAAAATTACATCTAGATTATGAAACTAGCAAGTCCATTTAAACCAAAATATACCATTCTCAACACATCCAAATTAGATTTACTATAAACCATATCATCATTTAACTTTGCACTTGAATATGTTTGGGAAGCGCATACTATTTATGTGTACCCTGTCATCTAATATATGACTTGTACCCTGTCATAAAAAAAATCACCAAAAACAAGAGAACAATAAACCAAACCCACATTGAAACTCATATTGTATCCATGGATCATAAACCAAAACTCGCATCAAGTATAATAATATGACTAATTTTTAATCTTCAAACCAAATGATGGATTGAAGGATATAAAAATGAATGCATGGATTTTCAAATTCGGTGGGTCTAAAAATGAGGTGTTGGTTACCATGGTTTTTACATTTTTGAAGGCCTAGATATAGATACTCGGATCTTAAATCTTCAACATGAGAAAAGCAAAAACAAACAGATGATACAATAAGGAACATATGTAGCCAAGTGAAATCTGTATGTTTGAACCCCATATCATGTTTGTTTGAAATCGACCTATGTTGGATTCTGATATCGACAAACAATGATTGAGCTCAAGATTGAGCCTGTGTTTCACGGTCGAGTATGGGCTTCACCATAAACTCTGGGATCTTGTCTCGGTTTTACGATTAGCTCTAAGATCGAGTCTTGTTTCACGATTAACTCTAAGATCAAGTCTGAGATGGAGTTTAGGTTTCATGATCACAATAAACACCCATGAAGTGTATAAATAATGGATCTATTGGGAGAAGCGAGATATGGATTTGTGGAGGGGAGCATCTGATCTAGGGTGAGTGGTGAGAGATAGATCTATTATGGGGAGGTGTGAAGTGCGAGGAAGAGGTTTTAGGTGGTAAGAGACAGGTGTGGTAAGAGACAAGTAAAGTAAGAGAGATTTAAGAGATTATATTACCACTTATTTGTTCTGACCATATTTAGAGATAAGTAACTCTGAAAAAAAACAGTTATAAACGTCTGACAGAATCACACATAAGTGGTGATTAAGAGCTTAAAATGAAAAAAAACAAGTAGGTCTTTAGTCATTCTCTACGTGAGGCTCCTCTTCCCTTCTCCCTTACCCACAACGGTCTTCATCCCTCCTTCCTTACATCCTTTCATTTTCGGCTTTCTTCCTCGGAAAGTAAATCCGGCGAACTTCTTGGAAATATTACATCCCCGGAAACACACATACTCACCCTTGCATCTCCCCCCCCCCCCCCCCCCCACCTTTGCAACCGAAAAACACACACCCTCTATTTAGAGCCAAAAAACAGGCATATACCACAACAACATACACATAACATATACACCGACGCAGACCCATGAAAACACACACACACACACATTCTCTCTCTCTCTCTCTCTCTCTCTCTCTTGTTGACCTATAAAATACATACGTGCATGCACTTAAACACACACACACAAACCCCATCCATAGAGAAGGTCGGTCGACGACATAGTAGAAAGAGGGTGGTGAAAGGGAAAGGAAGAGGCTGTAATAGTGAACGCGACTTAGAAGGAGATTGTGATTTGATATTGAAATTGAGGAACAAAGACGACGTTCAAGATGGTTGTTGTCATGTGGGACCAGTGGCGGACCCAGGATTTTTAGAAAACGCGTTTAGTTGTGCATTTTCTACCAATTTTCATTTTCCATTTTCCATTTTTTTTTTCAAATTAGAAAGTGTGTGTACACACACACTTTCGCGCACACACAAATACACTCACTTTCACACACACACACACACACTACAAATTTGGGATTTGCGATCCCAGGTAAGATCGGTACATGGACGGTAGTTGGAGTCGGCAGCTCACACACGCTCTTTCACACACACACACACACACACACACTTTCACATACACGCACACACACACACACACACACACTTTCACAAACACGCACACACACACACACACACTTTCATATACATAAACACAGATTCACACACACACACACATATTCATACACACACACACACACACACTTCCACTTTCATTTTCACACAGACATGCACACACACTTTCACTTTCATTCACACATACACACACACACTTTCCCTTTCACACAGATACACACACGTACACACACATACATTTTCACTTTCACACAGTCACACACACACACACTTTCACTTTCACATACACACATGTTCGCACACACACACACACACACCTTCACACACACACACTTTCTCTTTCACACAGACATACACACACACTTTCACTTTCCCACACACACAGGCACACACATTCACACACACACGCTTTCACTTTCACACAGACATACACACACACTTTCGCGCACACACACACAAACACACACTTTCACTTTCACTTTCACTTTCACATAGACATACACACACACAATTTCACTTTAACATAGACATATACACACACACTTTCAATTTTCACACACACACATACTTTCACACGCACATATTCACACACACACGCTCTTTCAATTTCACACACACACACACATATACTTTCACACGCACACATTCACACACACACACACACATGTTTTCACACATACACACACTTTCACACACACTTTCACACACACACACACACACACAAACACATTCTAATTTGGAAAAAAATGGAAAAATGGAAAATGAATAGTGGTAGAAAATGCATAACCAAGTGAGTGTGTGTGTGTGTGTGAAAGTGCGTGTGAAAAACTGTGTGTGTGTGTGTGAAAGTTTCTGTGTGTGTGTGTGTGTGTGAAGTTGTGTGTGTGTGTGTGAAAGTGTGTGTATGTGTGTGAAATTGTGTGTGTGTGTGTGTGCGTGAAAGTGTATGTGTGTGTGTGAAATTGTGTATGTGTATCTGTGTGAAAGTAAAAGTGTATGTGTGTGTCCCAAAAAGTTTCTTAAATAAAACATCCAAAAGATTAAAATATCACGAGTCTAATATTCCAACGCAACGGAAATGTTCAAGATAATAAAACTTAAAAAAATGTCTAAAACATGATAACATAAAAGAAATCCCGAATGTTGCCTCGACGAGCCTTTATTCCTTGCTAAACAGGTTCTAAGCTTTCTCCTTCCCCTTGCTACTACTTCCGAGTACAAGACGACCTGGTTGCATAATTATTTGGAAAAAGGAGTTGGGTGAGCCTAAGGCCCAGTGAATTCACGGTTTGCGTAACGTCAATAAAAATATTTCACAAAACCTCATAAATTATCATGCATATGATTGAAACATTATAATACACAAACAACGGCGTTACAGGAGATGTCTACCCCACACAGCTTTACCTGGCGAAGTCACATAGCACGTCCGCTCTTACGGTTTAGACAAGCTCTCACAGCATACTCGTCTCATTTAAAATATCATAGTACATCCCCATTGCCATACAGATATTCAAACACGTATTAAAATACCGAGTATTATTTGCATGCATGATATATATAAAAATTCAGTTATTGATAAATCCAAAACAAGCTTGCATATAGATTTAAATAAAGCATGCAACCATTTTATAAAAATCACGTAAAACTCACAGTCCAAGTCATTGCCCAAACCGGTCTTTGAAGTGGTTAGCGTCACCCCTACAAATCCAAGGCAATAAACTTTAACTCTATAAAATTCGACATCCCTAGAAGTGATCGAGTGGTTCCCTTAACGCTACCTACTCTAACGACCCATGAACTGACGCCTATTCCTTACGAATTTAATCTAACTTATATATATATATATATATATATATATATATATATATATACATTGGCCTATATATATATAAAACTATCAACAATACATATATATATATTATAAATATATATACGCATACCAACATGTACGATATACATATCTATTTATAAGTAAACCATCATATTTGGAATCCATATATATATTTATATACATGAATTATGTATGACGTGCATTGGGTGCTTGAAATGCATCTCACCAATTCTACTCATCAATTTCTATCTATCCAATATATATATATATATATATATATATATACATCTTATGCATGCTCACACATTTCTTGTTTTCTCCATGAATCCATATATAGTCTACTGTTTCACCTTCTTTTTTTTTATTCAACCTAGTGACCACGAGGCTATATAATTCAGAAATATAATGCATAAGATCCTCTAATCATCAAGAGTTCACAACAGTTCAGTCCGTTAAGGCGGCGAAATATCGGACAACCCGTTTATGTTTGTACACATATACGTATATATATACATCTTTTACCGACGCTCTCACGAACCAAAGGTCCTAACCTTTAGTACCGAGACGAGGGAACAGGTTTCACAACCCGGCGTCACGGATAAAATCGATGTGCATAACGGTGCAGGTTCTAGAGGTAACCGGTGACCAACGGTGTCTTACGGGAACCTCCCCGGATGACCCAACAACTACCAATATTTAACTTATAAGCACAACTTCGAGACAACAAATACGAGCTACTTACCAAGAGGCGTCGAAATATAGAGCACCGTCGACTTCCGTTCCGATCTCCGCCGATGCCTTTGCTTACAATGATCCTCCCTCTTATTAAATCGGTTGTTTTCTTCTTACCTTAGACTGCTAATCTCAATCCTTTTTATACTTGAGCACCATCAGTTTCAAGAAGATGAAATGT
Source organism: Silybum marianum (assembly GCA_036898165.1). Taxonomy (NCBI): domain Eukaryota; kingdom Viridiplantae; phylum Streptophyta; class Magnoliopsida; order Asterales; family Asteraceae; genus Silybum; species Silybum marianum. Next base: position 5,287,752 of record CM072541.1, read on the forward strand.
TGAAGCCGTCATAAATTTTAAGAGGTTCACGTCCTTGAATGATCTAAGAATTGATTTTATATTTAAGCCACAATTATGCTTAATAACATCTGCCATGTTTATTTAATATATATATATATATATATATTTTATTCTTGGGTATTACAAACTTCCCCTCTTAACAAAATTTCGTCCTCGAAATTTGCCTTATGCAAATAAATGAGGATATTTCAGTCTCATCTCCTTCTCGGGTTCCCAAGTTGCTTCCGACCCTCTATGATGTCTCCATTGAACTTTTACGAGAGCGATCTCTTTGTTTTTAGTTTCCTTACTTTTCTATCGATGATAGCTTCCGGTTCTTCAGTATAGCTTAAAGTTTTGTCCACCTTTACATCCTTGAGGATTACCTCGGTACCTTCCTCGGCCAAACACTTCCTTAGATTAGACACATGGAACCTGCTATGGATGCCTTGAAGTTCTTCAGGTAGCTCCAACTTATAGGCAACCTCGCCTACTCTTTCCGTTATCTTGTAAGGACCGATGTAACGGGGACTTAGTTTCCCTCTCTTTCCGAAACGGACCACGCCTTTCCATGGTGAGATCTAAAGCATAACTTTGTCGCCAACCTGGAATTCTATTGGTTTCCGTCTTTTATCAGCATAGCTTTTCTGCCTGTCTTGAGCTATCTTCAACCTTTCCCTTATTTGGTTTATCTTATCGCTAGTCTGCTGAACGATCTCAGGACCAGCCAACTGTTTTTCTCCCACCTCATTCCAACATAACGGCGTTCGACATTTCCTTCCATACAAAGCTTCATACGGTGCGACTTGGATGCTAGCATGATAGCTATTGTTGTAAGAAAATTCTATCAATGGAAGATGATTCTCCCATGACCCTGAAAAGTCAATAGCATATGCCCGCAACATATCTTCTAAGGTTTGAATGGTCCTCTCACTTTGACCATCTGTTTGCGGGTGATAGGGTGTACTTAGCTTTACTCGTGACCCCAACTCTCTTTGAAAACTTTGCCAAAACGTAGAGGTAAACCGACTATCCCTATCAGACACTATCGATAATGGAACACCATGACGAGTCACAATCTCGTCTATATAGAGTTTAGCTAGTCTTTCCAACGAGTATGTTTCTTTAATTGGCAGAAAATGTGCTGACTTAGTGAGTCTGTCAATGATTACCCATATTGCATCATAACCCTTTGGTGTTCTTGGAAGTTTCATCACAAAATCCATTGTGATGTGGCCCCACTTCCACATCGGGATTTCTAAGGGTTGCAATTGACCATATGGTCGTTGATGTTCAACTTTTACTTGCAGACATGTCAGACACCTTTCGACATAATGAGCTATATCTTTCTTCATCCCCGACCACCAGTATGAATGACGAAGATCTCGATACATTTTATTATTACCCGGGTGTATAGAATACCGAGATTTATGGGCTTCATCTAACACTTGTCTACGAAAGTTACCTAAGCGAGGAATTCAAATTCTGCCCCTGAAGCACTTTAACCCCTGATTATTATCTTCAAGAGTCGAAACGTTCCCCACCATTCTCTCGCCCTTCAAATTTTCTTCTACTAAGGCTTCATCTTGAAATTTCTTAAGTTCCTCAGTCCAACTTGGAGTACCCACTAATTGCATTGCTTTAATCCTCACGCGATCATTCCTTTCTTTGCGACTTAATGCGTCAGCCACCACATTTGCCTTTCCGGGATGATACAAAATTTCACAGTCATAATCCTTTAACAACTCCATCCACCTTTGTTGTCTCATGTTCAGTTCCTTCTGATCAAACAAGTACTTTAGGCTCTTGTGATCAATATAGATTTGACACTTCACCCCACATAAGTAGTGCCTCCAGATTTTTAAGGCAAACACTACCGCTGCCAATTCCAAGTCGTGAGTTGGATACCTCTTCTCGTGTTCCTTCAATTGACAAGATGCGTATGCAATAACTTTCCCTTGCTGCATCAGTACACAACCAAGTCCTAGTTTAGAGGCATCACTGTACACTACAAACCTTTCGGTTCCTTCCGGCAAAGTTAATATCGGTGCAGTGCTTAACTTTTCCTTCAGTATTCCAAACGCCTCTTCTTGAGCAGGCTTCCATTCAAACTTTACACCTTTCTTTGTTAGCGACATCAAGGGCGTCGCTATCCGAGAAAAGTCCTGAATAAACCTTCGGTAATAACCTGCTAGTCCCAAGAAACTTCGTACCTCAGACGGGTTTCTTGGTGGCTCCCACTTCTTTATAGCATCCACCTTGGTCGGGTCTACTTTAATTCCTTCTTGGGTCACAACGTGTCCAAGAAATTGAACTTCTCGGAGCCAGAACTCACACTTCGAAAACTTTGCATACAACTTTTCCCGTTTTAGCAAACCCAAAATCACCTGAAGATGTTGCGCATGCTCAATCTTGCTGCGTGAATAGATCAGAATATCGTCAATGAATACAATGACGAACTTATCCAAGTAGGGTTTACATACCCTATTCATTAGGTCCATGAATGCTGCAGGTGCATTTGTCAACCCAAACAGCATTACCAAAAATTCATAATGCCCATACCTAGTTCTAAAGGCTGTCTTAGGCACATTCTCCTCTCGAACCTTTAACTGATGGTAACCCGATCGCGGGTCGATCTTCAAGAAATAACTGGCACCCTGAAGTTGATCGAAAAGATCAACTATCCTTGGAAGAGGGTACCTATTTTTTATGGTTACCTTGTTAAGCTCGCGGTAGTCGATGCACATTCGCATCGTACCATCGTTTTTCTTAACAAATAACACAGGCGCTCCCCAAGGTGAGGTGCTAGGGCGTATAAAATCTTTGTCTAACAGCTCTTGCAATTGAGACATTAGCTCCTTCATTTCTGACGGTGCAAGGCGGTAAGGTGCCCGAGCAACAGGTGCGGCTCCAGGTACTAGATCAATCTGAAACTCCACCTGTCTCTCCGGTGGTAAACTTGTCAGATCATCCGGGAAGACTTCAGAAAACTCTCTTACCACAATGATGTCTTCCATACCTTTTTCCTTTTTCTTAGCATCTATTACATATGCTAGATAACTATGACACCCCTTTCTTACACATCGTCTTGCTTTTGCCACAGAAATCATGCTGGATTTCCTAGTTCTTCTGTCTCCATATATAACTATAACTTCACCATCAGGCGATTCAATTTGGACTATCTTTTTGTTGCATAAAATTCTTGCTTTGTTTTTGGCTAACCTATCCATCCCAACTATTATATCAAATTCCCCAAGGTTCATAGGGAGTAGTTTTAGTGAAAAAGAACGACCTTCTATCTCAACATAGCAGTCATCATACTCCTCTCTAATCATCACTAGATGATCATCGACAGTTTCTACTTCTAAGGCGGAGCTTAAAGGTTTCGGCACTCTATGCAAGTAATCACAGAATGTGGTAGATACAAAAGAGCGATTTGCACCAGAATCAAACAATACTCTAGCATGCACAGAGTTGACCAGAAAGGTACCTGTCACCACGTCGGGTGCCTCTTCGGCCTCTTTTGCTGTCATGTGGAAGACTCTTCCTTTTGCCTTCGATGCTTCTGATCGTTTTTCCTCTACTTTACCATATCGACTTTCACCTTACCCGGTGGCGTACCCACTCTTTTGATGAGGGCAATTTGCTTGTATATGGTTGGGTGACTTACAGATAAAACATAGTCGTTCCCTCCTCTCCACCTTGCAATCTTGAGACAGGTGCCCTGGCTTCCCACATCGGTAACACACTCTCGACCTAATCATGCATTCCCCTTTATGCACACGGTTGCATTTAGGGCATGGTTGGCAATCTGTTCTTGCCATGTCTTCCTTTCAGATCCCAAAAACTTCGACTTTTTCGCTTCATTACTCGGACCTTCCCATTTTCTTTTATAATTGCCTTTTTCCGCCTCCTGACGATTCAGTTCCTTCTCTCTAATCTTAGCTGCGTTTACTGCAGCCTGGAAAGTTGTTGGGTTTATTGTGAGAACAAATTCTCGAATGGATGATTTGAGCCCCCATATGTACCGCTAAGCGCGCCTTTCCTCCGTTGAAACATAGTGCTCAACAAATCTAGCCTTCTCAGAAAAAAAAACATTGTGTACTCCCTGACTGTCATTGTTCCCTGTTCCAACGTTAGAAACTCCTCTTCCAGTTTCTGTACTGCAGTGTGCGGACAGAACTTCTCATTAAACATCCCTTTAAACTCTTCCCAATTCATTCTTGCCACAACCTCGTCGCCCTTTAAATTAGTCACCAATTGCCACCAGAAAGAAGCTTCTGATTTGAGCATGGAAGATGCATATGTCACTTTATCATCTTCCGCACATTTGCTGATTTTAAAAATTACCTCTGTCTCTCTTATCCATTTCAAAGCTATCACTGGATCACTGTCACCTTGAAAAGGTTGGGGCTTACAAGCCAAAAAGGTCTTATAGGAACAACCTTTTTGTCTCGAGCCCATGCTGATAGGACTCGCCGGTCTTGACCTTTCATGCATGTGTTCCCTATTGTTCGAGTCACTAATATCCTCCCTTCTGTTACTTATCGCCATGTCTTCATGATTTTTCAACTCTAACTCTCGCACCTGGGCTATAACCGCAGTCAAGGCAGCTTGCAAGGCTTTTGCCACCTCTTGAGCGATGAGGTCCCCAGGGGTTGCCTCAGTTGCACGGGCACGACCTCGCCCCCTTCCTCGACCTCTTCCCGAGGCGGAGCTTTCTTGCACAGAGGGTTCAGGTTCATTAGGCGTGGCTCTACCTCGTCCCCTACCTCTTCCGTGACCTCGTCCTCGCGTGCTAGCCGTCCTTGCAGCCGCAACAGACACAGGTTGGGTCTCTTGCACATTCGGGGTAGCCCCTATTGGAGGAGGGTCTGCCGTATTGGGTGTAACCGATGTTGTCCTTCCTGACCGACGAAAGGCAAGTAACTGAACTTCAAGCTGGGGAAGGAAAAAAAAGAAAGGTGACCGTAACGAACCCCCTAAAAAGAGCGGGGAGACCTTTGACCTGGGCTCGGGAGGGATTGGGGTCGCTTTGCTTTAGAACTTTAGTTCAGACATGGTTGTTGTGTGCGATAAAAATTTCACATTTATAAGCACAACTATACCCAATCATAACTAATTATCCAACAATATTCATATTTAAACAACAAAATTAAACACGAACATATAATTTATTCAAACGATGAGTGGATACATAAGTCTTTGATAAATATGCCAAACCGGCTCATACATAACCCAAAATTTTTTAAAGGAAACCAGGTTCACGACTGGATAACAACTAAAACATCCTAACAAAACAAAATACTTAAATCAAGACTTTATTCTTCTCCCTTTCATTTATGGCATGTCCATGGGGTAGTGGGTCATCTTCACAAATTATTCATAACTGTTATTTGGACGGTACTTCCAGATAAATCCCAAGCTTGGGCCATGATGGTATTGGTGTGCCCAACTTGACAAATATCCTTTGATCAAACCTATATATTCTGAGGTCGCTCCCTTATAATAGCGAGCTCGATCTCCCAATCGCACCCTCCAAGGTCGGGCGACAATCCTCTTTTCCCACTCTAGCTCCACACACTTCCATGCCATGCTATGGTTTCTTTCCCAAAGTTTATCATTTTCATTTAACACCAAGCTCAACTCCGCACCTAGATCAGAATGTTCTACTTGCAAGTTGTTCAGCAGCTCTTCCGTTTTGTCCTTTTCCTCTTGGACCTTAGACAATTCCTTTTTCAGATCATCAATATCATTATTCAAATTCGCTATAGTGTCATTCAAATCCTCATGGGTAGGCGTACGTGGGTTGTATTCCTCGGAGGGTTCCTTTGATGGATCTTAGTTAGAGTAATCTATAGGTGTGCTTTGGGATGACTCAACCCTCAGAACGTTCGCGCTCCCTCTAGAAGTGCTCCTCGTGCGATCGCGATCCCCAACTCCACCTCTTGGTGCTAGTCCAGTAGCTACCGCACGGCTTCCGGCCCTACCCCCACGACGGCCAATGTGCCTAGTTCTCTTGGTGTAAACCATGGTTCTACAAAACCACAATAATCTATCATCTTTCGGGATATTGTCAACTTAAAAGTAATTTAAGTCAAACTATAACATCATTTAAATCATATAACCTCACTCAGTTTAAGCTTAGGCTAAAATTAATAACCTATTTCTCTTAAACTAAGGCTCTGATACCACTTGTAACGTCCCAAAAAGTTTCTTAAATAAAACATCCAAATTATTAAAATATCACGAGTCTAATATTCCAACGCAACGGAAATGTTCAAGATAATAAAACTTAAAAAAATGTCTAAAACATAATAACATAAAAGAAATCCCGAATGTCGCCTCGACGAGCCTTTATTCCTTGCTAAACAGGTTCTAAGCTTTCTCCTACCCCTTGCTACTACTTCCGAGTACAAGACAACCTGGTTGCATAATTATTTGGAAAAAGGAGTTGGGTGAGCCTACGGCCCAGTGAATTCACGGTTTGCGTAACGTCAATAAAAATATTTCACAAAACCTCATAAATTATCATGCATATGACTGAAACATTATAATACACAAACAACGGCGTTACAGGAGATGTCTACCCCACACAGCTTTACCTGGCGAAGTCACATAGCACGTCCGCTCTTACGGCTTAGACAAGCTCACATAGCATACTCGTCTCATTTAAAATATTCAAACACGTATTAAAATACCGAGTATTATTTGCATGCATGATATATATAAAAATTCAGTTATCGATAAATCCAAAGCAAGCTTGCATATAGATTTAAATAAAGCATGCAACCATTTTATAAAAATCACGTAAAACTCACAGTCCAAGTCGTTGCCCAAACCGGTCTTTGAAGTGGTTAGCGTCACCCCTACAAATCCAAGGCAATAAACTTTAACTCTATAGAATTCGACATCCCTAGAAGTGATCGAGTGGTTCCCTTAACGCTACCTACTCTAACGACCCATGAACTGACGCCTATTCCTTACGAATTTAATCTAACTTATATATATATATATACATTGGCCTATATATATATAAAACTATCAACAATACATATATATATATATATTATAAATATATATACGCATACCAACATGTACGATATCCATATCTATTTATAAGTAAACCATCATATTTGGAATCCATATATATATATATATATATATATATACATGAATTATGTATGACGTGCATTGGGTGCTTGAAATGCATCTCACCAATTCTACTCATCAATTTCTATCTATCCAATATATATATATATACATCTTATGCATGCTCACACATTTCTTGTTTTCTCCATGAATCCATATATAGTCTACTGTTTCACCTTCTCTTTTTTTTATTCAACCTAGTGACCACGAGGCTATATAATTCAGAATTATAATGCATAAGATCCTCTAATCATCAAGAGTTCACAACAGTTCAGTCCGTTAAGGCGGCGAAATATCGGACAACCCATTTATGTTTGTACACATATACGTATATATATATATATACATCTTTTACCGACGCTCTCACGAACCAAAGGTCCTAACCTTTAGTACCGAGACGAGGGAACGGGTTTCACAACCCGGCGTCACGGATAAAATCGATGTGCATAACGGTGCAGGTTCTAGAGGTAACCGGTGACCAACGGTGTCTTACGGGAAGCTCCCCGGATGACCCAACAACTATATAATTCAGAAAATATAATGCATAAGATCCTCTAATCATCAAGAGTTCACAACAGTTCAGTCCGTTAAGGCGGCAAAATATCGGACAACCCGTTTATGTTTGTACACATATACGTATATATATATATACATCTTTTACCGACGCTCTCACGAACCAAAGGTCCTAACCTTTAGTACCGAGACGAGGGAACGGGTTTCACAACCCGGCGTCACGGATAAAATCGATGTGCATAACGGTGCAGGTTCTAGAGGTAACCGGTGACCAACGGTGTCTTACGGGAACCTCCCCGGATGACCCAACAACTACCAATATTTAACTTATAAACACAACTTCGAGACAACAAATACGAGCTACTTACCAAGAGGCGTCGAAATATAGAGCACCGTCGACTTCCGTTCCGATCTCCGCCGATGCCTTTGCTTACAATGATCCTCCCTCTTACTAAATCGGTTGTTTTCTTCTTACCTTAGACTACTAATCTCAATCCTTTTTATACTTGAGCACCATCAGTTTCAAGAAGATGAAATGTTGAAGCCGTCATAAATTTTAAGAGGTTCACGTCCCTTGAATGATCTAAGAATTGATTTTATATTTAAGCCACAATTATACTTAATAACAACTGCCATGTTTATTTAATATATATATATGTATTTTATTCTTGGTTATTACAAAAGTAAAAGTATGTATGTGTGTGAAAATGTGTATGTGTGTGTGTGAAAGTGTGTATGTGTGTGTGTGTGTGTAAAAGTGTGAAAGTGAAAGTGTGTGTATGTGTGTGTGTGAAAGTGAGTGTGTGAAATTGTGTATGAGTGTGAAAGTGAAAGTCTGTGTGTGTGTGTGTGTGAAAGTGTATGTGTGTGTATGTGAAAGTGAAAGTGTGTGTGTGTCAAATTGTGTATGTGTATGTGTGTGAAAGTGAAAGTGAAAGTGTGTGTGTGAAAGTGAAAGTGTGTGTGTGTTTGAAAGTGTGTGTGTGTGTGTGTGTGTGAAAGTCTGTGTATGTGTGTGTGTTTGAAAGTGTATTTGTGTTTGTGTATGTTAAAGTGTGAATATGTGTGTGTGTGTGTGTGTGAAAGTGAGTGTGTGCTCGAAAGTGTATGAAATTGTGTATGAGTGTGAAAGTGAAAGTGTGTGTGTGTGTGTGTGTGTGAAAGTGTGTGTGTGTGTGTGCACGCGAAAGTGTGTGAAGTTGTGTATGAGTGTGAAAGTGAAAGTGTGTGTGCGTGTGTGTGTGTGAAATTGTGTATGTGTATGTGTGTGTGTGTGTGTGTCTGTGAAAGTGTGTGTGTGTGTGTGTGCACGCGTGTAAAAGTGTAAGTGTATGCATGTGGAAAATTATTTTGAAAATGAAAATTCTGAAAACTCAAAAAAATTGTTTTCTAAATCTAATATAAATTTAGAAAATGAAAATGAAATTTTTTTTGGAAATTTTTTGAAAAACTAAACGAACTAAACGCGTTTTCCAAATTTTCATTTTCACTGGGAAATTTTTCTAGAAAACGGAAAAATTTTCATCAACTAAACGCAACCTTAGAAATTTGATCATATTGAAAACTTGATTGATTATTATATGGTGAACTTTATACCTTTCATAAGTTATACCAAATTATGACATTTAGGAATGGAGGATTGCCAAGTTCAAACAAAAACATTTATAAAAAAAATATGATTTTGTGAAATCCGATACATTAGAAATAATATATTTGGGAATCTTGTAAAAGTTGTGTATAAAATAAGGACAAAAGCATGTTTCATTTGAAATGGGCAAATTACATGAAAATCTAACCTAGCTACTTTGTTATCGTTTTCTATCTTAGGTATCATACTTTTAAATATGGGTGTTCATCCAAGCCATCACTTCAAAGCGGGGTGTAGAACTTTTGCGATGTAGTTTGGGTTTGCATTTTTACCAAACTGCGTTATATGGTGCAGTTTTGAGTTATCAAACCGCGTTTTAAATTGCACCGCTAACACATATTTTGTATATTTTTAGTGTTTTGTATATAACACACACACATACATATATATATATATATATCTTGGAATAGTTTATTATTTATGTAATATTTTTGGACTTTGTGTTTTGAACTTTGATTTTCATTTAGTATGACAATTCACCATATTAATAAGTTAGTTGGAGGCATCACAACTCTCACGTCCACTTTAGTTTGAATTTTATTTTTTTACTTCTTACACTATTTTTAATTATGCAATATGTATTTGGAAATCTGATGTATTGAATCTCTTTATTTTTTGGACTACAATCACTTTATCATTGATCTTATAATGCATCTTTAAACTTATAATTATTGGTGTTGTTTGATGTTTATGCAGTGCGGTTTGCGATTTGGGAAAATGCTCAACCCACATATGTCTTGCAGTTTGTGGTTTAGCCCCAAACCGCACCACAAACACCTAGGGGTGAACAAAAAACCGTCAATCCGTGAAACCTGCCCAATCCAACCCGCTAACAACCCAATCAAACCCAAATCCCCAAACCGCTAATTAGGAGGGTTGAAATTGGGTTACGTAGCTCAATCCAAACTGCCAACTAGCTGCTAATGTATTTAATTTCGATAAAATTATATATATATATATATATAGAGAGAGAGAGAGAGGTACCTTCTTGTGTTAACCTATTTATTTGTGTTAACTATGTTAACCAATCTAGACCATCCATTTAACAGATCAACGGTTTATAAATACGGTGGCATAATTGTAAAGTACTTACATTATGGTAAACGCCTTAAAAAGAAATAAAAACATGGAACACTAGTGAACCAAGGGTAAATTGGTCAATTGGCATGTATAGATATTTTGAGAAACCATTACGATTATCTCTATATGGAAACTGCTAACTCGAAGGGGCGATTTCATCGCATTAAACGACCGGAATTTTGGGGATTTCGTTGATCTTGAAGAAAATGGATGATAATGGTGAAAATATCGACGCGAAATTAAGATTACGAGGTAAGATTTCAAACTTTTTCATACTATTGATAGCGGGAGATTTAGAAAAAATTCTAGGGTTTCATTTGTTTTAATCGATTAGTATATAACGTTTTGTTTTATGTGCATCGTAGTTCGGAAAACCAAGCGAACGCATTACCAGAAAAGCTTTATCTAACTATAAAAACACAATGGAAACGACTTTGGATTATTGAAGGATAATCAGTATACGGCTGATGAAGGTATTAGGTTACTGTTATTGAAGATTGCACCAGTGAACAAGTTCTGTGTTTATAAAGATTGTAATATGTTCTTGGTTCACTAGTGAACAAGTTCCGTGTTTGTAAAGATTGCACCAGTGAACAAGTTATGTGTTTATAAAGATTGAAATATGTTTTTGGTTCACTAGTGAATAAGTTATGTGTTTATAAAGATTGAAATATGTCCTTGGTTCACTAGTGAACAAGTTCTTTGTTCATAATGCGTGTAATATGTTCTTGGTTCACTAGTGAACAAGTTCTTTGTTCATAATGCATGTAATATGTGCTTGGTTCACTAGTGAAAAAGTCTTTTGTTCATAATGAGTGTAATATGTTCTTCATTCACTTATGAACAAGTTTTTTGTTCATAAGGAGTGTAATATGTTCTTGGTTCACTAGTGAACAATTTCTGTGTTTATAAAGATTGCACCAGTGAATAAGTTTTGTATTTATAAAGATTGCAATATGTTCTTGGTTCACTAGTAAACAATTTCTGTGTTTATAAAGATTGCACCAGTGAACAAGTTCTGTGTTTATAAAGATTGTAATATGTTCTTGGTTCACTAGTGAACAGTCTCAATTACTTTGAGACTGTTCTTGGCTTTCTTCATCATTAAATTGATATTCGGTGACTCTAATGAACGGGTTCTGAAAGTCATCGATGCTTCAGAAACAAAGATTTCGTTGGACGACGGAAACGTATTACAAACTTCTTCATCTTGGCTTTGTTGATTAAGCAAATCGATGTTTCTTTGGACCATTATCTCGATTTCCATGTTCGTTCATGAATTATACCGAAATGGAAAAATGTATGGAATGATGCGATTAGATAACATAATTAGTGATATGATTCCTTACTTACATATGCTGCAATTAAGGAATACGTTAATTATATAATAGATTAATTAAAGAAAAAAATATTTACGGTAATTACTAAAATACGATACTGCCCCTAATAAAAATAATAAATTTATTTAATTCAATAAATAAAGGAATTATCTTATTGGTTGGTTTTGGTTAACATAGTTAACACAAATATTTTAGTTAACACAAGAAGGGCTCTCTCTCTCTCTCTCTCTCTCTCTATATATATATATATATATATATATATATATATATGTATCTATAATTTTTACAACAATTATAATTTATAGCCCAAATAATATATACATGTAAAAAAATCTCATATGTTTGTTTTTTATTGCATAAAAAAATCCCATATGTTTCTTGTAAGTTGTAACTTTGGATTTCTTTTATTTTCTAAAACATGATTCATCCAAGTTCTCTACAGAAATACCAAATATAATGATTTCCCTCAAGACAATATGGAAACTTAAACTCCGTTAAAGAAGAACTTGAAGATTGGAGTTCATGCCTTGAAAAAGATGACTCCTAACGATGGTTTTTACACAAAGATTGCTCCAGATTTCTTCCTCCTTCCTTCCTTCCTTCACATTTCTTCTCTAAAACACACACTACACCTTTTGATTTTCCTTGCAAATGGGGGGAAATGAGAGAACCCTTCTAACTATTCCCAAACAATCTGATTTAGGCCCCTAAAATCAGATTAAAAAGTCCATACATTAAACTAAACCCAAGGTCAACAAATTAAAGAAGGTTTGCTCTATCACAATGTGTAACACCCTGATTTTCGTCCATGTTGAAGAAAGTGTTGAATCGAGCGATTCAATAACCGATTGATAATTTCAGAGTTTGAGCAATGGTGCCATATGGGAGTGACATCTGTCACTATAGAACCGATGATACTTAGAGTATGTTCGTTCTCTACTATTGTGCCATGCGGTTACGACATCTGTCACAATAACACCAGTGGTACAAAGTGGTTGGTGGACCCAACAATTATGCCATGCTATAGTGACAATGGCACAATGTATCAACTGGGTCTTTGGTAAAGTGGAATCCCGAAGTCCTCTTCGTATTCCACTCTTAGAATCAATGCAACAAGTATTTTGAAGTTAATTATTTTGGGTATCATCTACAAGGTGAGAAACGGGAACAAAACGGGTGAAAAGTAGGAAAAAACACCTCGGAAAGGCCCCCTATAGTGCCCGGCGATTGTGACAGTCGCCTGTCAGAATCGCCCAGAGTGTACCGTGAGATGGTGTGGACACGGGCTATTGTGCCCTGCGATTGTGACATGGCACAATCGCCTATCACAGTCGCTGACGGCCTCCAATGAATAAAAATTGGGATTTCCTTCTTTTGGCCATAACTTCTTCATCACAATTCCGTTTTGAGTGATTCAAGTTTCTATGGTTTCGTATTTCAGAGACCTTTAAGATGGTAGCAATGGAAGTTAAAGTTTACTTGATGATTTGAGGTTCCTAGAAGTTTAAAGGTATGATCACCTCTCCGAAATCTTGAATCTAGAGTTTGGGTTTTCCGCCAACAACTCTCATTCTCCTTTTTGATTCTCTTTTGTGTATGTTTTGGAAGTTATGTAGGTGTTCTTGAAAGTATTACACCATGGATCTATAGGTGTAGCTCAAGGATCTAAAGTCTTCACCGAATGGAACTCGGTATTGGGATAAAACCTATATTTAGCCTAAATCTAGCAATGTGAGTTCGATATACTTTGTGAAAACTTTGTACATGCCAAAAATGTATATTTTGAAGTATTATCATGTTTTACTTGTTATTTATCAAATGTGTGAGTATTTGAGTAATTTTGCATATTTGGTATAAATATGAATAAAATTATTAAGAGTAAACAGTGATTTGCAATTTTGGTCCCTCTGATTTTTGTTTTTAGTGAAAAATAATCAAATGACCAAAATGCCCTCATGTGCAAGGCACATGCAGGGACTTAACGGAAGGAAAGCTGACGGAGTTAGTGCGAGGGTCCAAATCCACAATGAAATTCATACCATAGTGGTTTTCTTGCAATAAAATTTTTTTAGGGACCAAAACCACAAAAATCCACAAACCATAGGGACCAAATTTTCAATTTACTCAAGAATTTATAAATCATGTAAGAGAGTTATAAATATATAAGAGAGTTATAAATTTGCAATTTACTTGAGTTTTAGACACTTTGACAAATAAAGTATAAGTGTGGGTTGTTTGGGTGCATTATCTTTTAAATGAAAACCATTTGGTTTTGTTTGCATCTTTAGAAGTTTTGGATTTATAAATCGTTGGAAATTACATGATGGACTTTTCGAGTTATATGTAATTAAGGCATACTTATTTACAAAATTACACGTTTTGGATGCGTTGATCATTCTTTTGGTGTTGTGTATTGGTAAGGCTAGTGCAATGGATCCTAGGCACAAGAGTCAGTTTTATTTGGGGATGGGACAAGTGATAGATCCCGGTTTGGGGTTGAGCTTGTTCAGCAGGGTGACAAGTAATATATCCCAGTTTGGGGTTGAACTTATCATTAGAAAGCCGAAGATTGATATCTGGTCGTGCTTACTCTCTCGCTGACTAAAGATCCCGGTTTGGGGTTGATGTTAGTATGATAACGGGTCCCTCCCGTATTTCCCTCAAATTGTGTTCTTTCAAGTAGAGTCGGTTTTATTTGGGGATATGACAAGTAATAGATCGCGGTTTGGGGTTGAGCTTGTTCAGCAGGGTGACAAGTAATATATCCCAGTTTGGGGTTGAACTTATCATCAGAAAGCCGAAGATTGATATCTGGTCGTGCTTACTTATTCACTGACTAAAGATCCCGGTTTGGGGTTGATGTTAGTATAATAATAGGTCTCCCCCGTATTTCCCTCAAATAGCGTATATTTCAAGAGTAAATCGCGTATAAAAGAAAAGAATAAACGGGAAGGTTTGTTGGTCAAATGTTTATTTACCGTTTTCAAAAGTATTGGATTGGTGTCATGTTAAATGAGTATTTCTATTTAAAGCTTTCATTTCAAATGTCATTGTGGTCTAAAGCTTTTATTATGAAAATAAGGAATTTGGGGAAAGATGTTGTTTTTATAATGAAGTCGTCTCGTTTGAGAATTATATTTTCTCAAGCAAATCTTTTGGTTTCAAATCAATTAAAAATATGTTAAAAACTCTTGAGCTCACTAGGCGTTAAGCCTAACCCTTTTTCTTTGTTGGCATGTGCATCAGGTTATCGTTGGGGTTGGTACTAGCGATACGTGTGGACTCGAGTGCTAGGGAGTAGCACGTTAAAGATCTAGCCTTGGTGACGTTTTTCGCATTTGAAGATAGAGACTCTTATTGGTTTAGTAACATCCAACCATATGTAGATCTTGTATAAGACTTGATTTATTTGTTGTTTTATTACTAATTGTTGAGGAAACTTAAATAATGATGTATAGGAAATAATTTATCTTAAATATTAATGTAATATTAAAAAATTTAAATTAATCGCTCTTTCCAGATTGAAGGGTGTTACACAATACCTCCCTATCTTCCCACGTTTATTTTCAAATGCATGAGCCTTACCCCTTTTAGTCTATAAGTTCCGATTAATAACACAAAAGTTATTTCATTTATAAGTCTCCTTAATGACAATTAAGTCATCTTTAAAATCTTTATTACAAATTCACCCTATTTTAGATGTTACACACAATTAATATTTTAAGTTGATTAGTATAAATATTATAGAGTGTCTTATTAACTTTTTCCCCCAATTACACCCTTGTGTGTTTTATAATTAATTTTTCTACCTGTCCTTTTAATTTGTTTACATGGACTAGTTTATTAGTTAATAACTAGTTTTCCAAACAGATAACGTATCTGTTAGTTTGCAAAGATAGCTTAAAATATTTAAAAATTGATGCTAACCACCAAATCGATATTCACCGGTCTTTAATAATCTATCATCAAACCAGGGTCGTTCCTAGGAGAGGGCGGGCCGTTCCTGGGGGAGGACGGGCCGGGCTACGCCCAGGGCCCACAAGAAATAGGGGCCCATTTTTTCCGTATATATTATATAGTAGTAGTTTAAAAAAATTAGTAAATAAAATATACACAAATATTTTTAGTATCTAATATGACCCAACAAAAATTTAGCATTGCATTAAAGACCCAAACATGTACTAATTAATCACATTGGCAAGAAAATAAGTAAAGAGTTAATTGATTGTTCATTTTGTAGTATAACTTATTGTTTCTCTAAGTTTTTATCTACTACTAAAATCTAAAACTATTTTGACTAGAAAACATTGATATATTCTTCATCATTCATCTCTCACATGCTCTTTTTGATTTTCCATCTACATGAATTATGTTTTTGTATTAGAAAATATAGATTTCTTATTATTAACTAAGAAAACTTGTATATTTTGAATTTTTTTTACCAGTTATATAAGACGATCCAACTTATATGTATATTTAGAACTTCAAAGCTACTTTTGTTTATTCATATAGTATTGATTTCTTACTATATAATATTTAGTTTATTTTTTTAAATACAACTGTATCTTTAAATCAAGAATAAGATCTAAAGCGATAACTAATAGGTGCCTTTGATTATAAGATTAATGGTTCCTAAATTTTTTGTTTTAAACCTAAAAGTTAAAAACCGTGATGAAAACTTAACATGAGGTGACATGGAAACCCAACCGATTTACAATGACTTCCATAAAGTATTACTCTGAATAATCAGCAATGGGGCCCTAAAAGATGTCAATCTACATATTAAAAGGTATATCATAGAATGTGTTTGGCCGTGGAACGGATTTACGATGATATGATACATAATATCAATTTAAAAAAGTAATTATTGATTGATTTTACGTATAGGAATACTTAGAAAAATGATATATATGAATTATTAGTACTTCTTGAATTCAACTGTGGCCACTGAGGTTAGGATTTCTTACAGTCACAATTTGTCGGGATTAGTCCAGGTATAGCTTGAGACACCCTTCTAAAAAACAATATATTGAATTTTTTCATACTTATCGAGGGCCCATTTTTACATTTCGTCCAGGGCCTATAAAATGTCAGGAACGGGACCTGATATTCAAACATCCATAGTAAAATTTTAACAAATAGAAAATTTCCATCTTCATCCCTCTTTCAATCTAGTTTGTTTGCATTACGTAGATCATTTGAATAGGTCCTTTTACACAGACGTACAATATTTATATTTCAACATTAAAATAAATCCTACACTTCAAACAATCTACATATAAAATTATATCTGCATAGTAAAAATATTAAATACGTGTCTTAAAACACAATAAACGTATAAAAGATATAGATGGCAAAAATAAGAGAAATGGTTGTGTTTGGAAAGATGATGGGAGATGCATTGCTCGAAGGGACTGAGGGTCCTGAGCCGAAAACCGTAGCTCCTTTTGAATTTGTGGTATTTAAGACTGATGAGCTTGTGCTGCAATGCAAAATAAATAAATATATCATTATATTTATATTTATATAAATATGTTATTTGAAGATCATATTAGGGTCTATAATTCGAAAAGTATGTTTTTAAGTATCTATATTTTTACGTTTAAGGGTGACTAAACTAATAAGATCTTAGATTTACTTCTTAATGTGAACTTTAGGAATTCATAAAATTATTTGAGGTGAAAAAAAGTTGACCCAAAGAACAACAATCATAAATAAACGTATGGTTCCCAAATAAACAATTTTGGAACTATAAAATGCTTTTAAAACGTGTTTTCCAAATAAAAAATGAAATGAAAATATATGTATATTAACATAGTTTGTCTTAAATGAAAATGTAAACATACCGAAACATAAAATTATTTTTCTAGGAGATGAAAAATATGTTTTTATGTGATAAAAAGAACCAAATGAAAAAATATAAATTCGCTAGAACTAATAAGATGCTTTGATTAAATATTGAGAAGATATTTGCCATAGTTATTATATTAAATTTTATTCAATTAAACATAATAACGATAACAAATAAAAATCGTTAATCAACATGACACTCTTTAGAATCATCATTTACTTTAAACGAACTTTAAAATTGTCAGTTACTTTAACGAACTTTATAAAATCGTTAGTTGGTATAAGAGACTTTCTTAAATATCTATTTTAGAACCAAATTAACTTCTTAATCTAAAAAAATGTCAAATAATGATACGAACTTTAATATATGGTTTTAACATTTCATCACATTAATTGGTTATTTTAGTCCACTAGTTGTCATGACCAATGTATAAAATAAGTTATGCTTTGTTGTATTTTAGCCAAGATAAAAGGTAATTGATAGTTCACCTTGTTGCCGGAAATTGACATGAACTTGAACCTGCACAGATATAAAATACAAAACATATAAATGAAAGTATATCAATTATTTATTAATTGGACCAAATGGCAATAATTTATATAAAATGTATATTTAATAGGTATATTATTTTAAGCAATAGGTATGTTATATTTTGTCGAAATTTGGAAATTTCTTCATTATTTTTTATTTATTCTTTATTTTTAGAAAGAGTTTAGTATAACTATTGTAACAATTTTTTTAAATCTTCAAAATTTCTAAAATAATATAGCTGTTGGAGATGTTTTTATTTGTTATAATAGAAATTTTGATGATTTATGAGAATTTTATTCTCCAATACGCTAGTTATATTGAATGATAAATGGAAAAAAGATGAAAGAGTACATAAACATCTTCTACATATGAAAGAAATAGAATTTTAATTCTTTTTCCTTAATAAGAATTATTGAAAATAAATGTTTAAAACAAATATTTTATTAAATATATACATTATTTTAATAATATAGTTAATTAGTATTAAAATTATTAAAATAAAATAGTTTTTTAAATTAAATACATTTTTTAAAGATTTTAATAATATAGTTAATATATCGTCTTTAAAAAAATAGAGCTAGTAAACTATGAATTTGGTCCTACTGGTTTGTCAAAAATAACACCTTTATTTTTACAGTATCAAAATTACAAGAAAGCCATCATAGTATGTAAAAGTGTTCGAATTTTATTTTTTTATCGGTCGTTAAAAAAATCCGTTAAATAGAAAGCATTTAATTTAGTCATTTTACTGATTTTTTTATCTTTTATTCAATCAAATATCATAAGAACCAAATCATAAAATCAATTTTATTCGGTAAAGACAAACTTTTTGATAAAATAATAAAAATACCCCTTATTTTATAGAGCTTTTTTAACAACCATTAAAGAGTGACTAAATAAAAATATTTTTACAAACAATAATAATTATTTTGTCATTTCAAAACTATAAAAACAAAAAAATTAACCAAAAAACCAAAAAACAAAATTTATAGTTTACTTTTTAATTAATGATGATGATTTGTATTTTGTGGTGCCTAGCAATATAATTTGTTTATGATAATTATAAAAACTAAATAAATATTTCAATAACCTCCATTTTTTTCAACTTTTTTTAAATGAAATCAATTATACTTTACTTAAATAATCGGAAAAAAACTTTACGTTTTTCAGATAATTTTATATTTCAACAAATTTTATCAAACATAACTAATTTATTAACGATATCTAACTTCTCGTTTAACAATTAGTTTTTCAAACATAATCAAAATAATCACTCTTTTACATTTTTTAATTTTTATTCATTAATTTTTAAATTATAGGGTTTGTTTTAGCTTGATTACCATTCAAAGTTGAACCTTTTCTTCAAGTTATGCGTCTTCTTTTGGTAAAATTTTGGGTTTTTCTTTTTGTAATTTATCATAACCATTAATTAACCAGCATGGTTTTAATTAAAAGTTAATGGCAACTAGTGGGATTAAAACGTCAAGCTGATGCTTTTTGGTTAAAGTTAAGCCATTTTAGCCGCTCTTTGGTCGGAGATCATGTGTTAGGTTTGAAATTAATTTTAGTGTTCTTGAATTCATCAACCCCCAAAAAAAAAAACAATGTAAAAGAATTTACTAAAAGTAAAAGGGAAATTCTAAAAAACTCTCTCAATCATCTTTCCTATTTTAAATGACTAAATTTATGAACTTATTTTTCTAATAAAAAATGGTTAAACTTTTTTATTTAAAATAATTAACTATTTAAACATTTTTTCTGAATAAATTAATCATCGAACTTTAAAAATTGGTTCCCTAGGATATCTTAACCAAATAAAGCTTTTATAAGGGCCCGTTTGATTGAAGAGATTTGAATGGATTTGGAGGGATTGGGATTTCAATCCAATCCATTGTATTAGAGATAGTTCTCAGATTACTGACATAACGACTTATTTGACTGCAGTATTTGGCATAAATATTAAGGTATAGTACAGTATAATTTCAAGAAAATCATCAGAGTTCGCTCTGAAATTGACTTATTTGAAATCCCAATCCCTCCAAATCCCTTCAAACCCTTCCAACCAAACGGACCCTAAGTGTTTACTAAGATTTTAAAGTAAAAAAAATCTAAATTCGTTTTACCATTTCCAAACTCTATATCATTCAAACCTCTCAAACCGAATACCATCGCTCCCCTTCTCGCCCCCTCACCATCCATTATCTTCGGCTCCTTATCACCACTCATCGCCAATGGCCCCTGCTGATCTCCATCATTTAGATCTGTTTTTGATATGTCTACAAGTACTTCACTTGTTAAATTGTTACAAAAGATGGAAGATCGAAAGACAAACAAAATAGATTACAAAGAGGGAGATCGATGGCAGCGGTGAACATAGCAATGAGCGGTATAAAGAGTAGAAGACGATGATCGAGGCAACAAGGGGTCACGAAGGCCGAAGGGAAGCGATGTCGTTGGGTGCAAGCCGCTGGGGGTTTGAATGGCTTAAGGTTTAGGAATAGTAAAACTAGCATAAACTTTATTTTACTTTAAAACATTGATCTTAGCGGGCTACAGTGGCGGATGTAGTATAGAATCAATTGGGGGGGGGGGGGGGGGAAGGACCCCATTGAAAGAAAAAATGTTAAATTTTACAAGGGTTAAAATTTTAATTTTTTAGCTTCTCACTTAATCCCATCCGGTAGGTTTTCGCTAGGGACCCCACAAGCCTAGCCGATCATTGCCGACTTTTAAAAAGCCTTTTGAAATCAACCAAATCGATCTCTTGAAATCATCAAAAAACAAAAAAGTTACTTGAAATCAATAAAAAAAACCCAAAAGTCTTTCGAAATCGACAAAAACACTAAAAAAACCCTCAAAACGGTGTAAGTAGGCTAAAAACACGTCGTACGACTTTGCACGCCTTTAGTCTAACTCAAAGTCGACCCCACTAGATAAAAATCATGTATCCGCCACTGACGGGCTACACATAGCTTTTTTGGATTTAAAGGATATCGCTAATCTAATCGGTTGCTAAAAGTTCGATGATTTATTATTAAAAAAAATTGTTTAGGAACTTAACTAATCATCAAAAAAAATTGTTTAACTACTTAATGATTCAAAATGAGAAAATTCACTTGTTTTTTAGAAACTTTGAAAAAAAAATATGAAAAAAGATGACTACTAACTTGGATCTGTGCTGGTTGTAATCGCAGTGCCACCAAACTTGCAGCTACTAGGTATCGGATTCTTCTGATAATAATTGTTGAATGCATAAGAAGCATGGTGGCGAAGGGTGGCCGGACTATAACAACCACCACCCTGTTGAATTTCCGAGCAGTCAGCGCCGCCATAACCGCAAGCATAATCCAAAGCAACTTGTAATGCATTCTGTGAAGCAGACTGACTTGCAACACACCAACTTTTACCTAAAGAAGAAGATGAGGATGATGATAATGGGGTTGTTGTGGTGGTGGTTGTGGGTGGTGTAATTGGGTTGTTGTCGGTGGTGGAGGTGGTGGTGGTCGCCGGAGTTATGGTCGGAACGGTTGTTATGGGTTTGGTGACATCCATTGTTCTAGTGGAAATCTTTCCGGCCGATGAAGGTGAAGTTGAAGTGAGAATAATGGTGATTATATGAATGAACATGAGAGAAACAAGAATCATTGTGGTTTGTATTTTTTGTGTTTTTTTGGATATAATTTTGTAGTTAGTGATTGATGAATGATGTGGGGATGGTTGGTTTCAAAGATTGTGGAGTTTGAAAAGATAGAAAAAGGTTAAAATCATCATTATGTTCTTTGAAAATGGGAGGTGGAAAAGGAAAGTAATGGAGGAATGGAGTGAGGTGGATGAAGGGGGAAAGAAAGTGAAAGTAATGTGGGTTATACAAGAAATTATTTGATGGTCAACTTGCTTTCTCCACTTATTTGTTTCTCATAAATTTAAATAAAAAATGTAACTAAGTGTTAGTTTTAAGTTTATATAATATTTATATATTGTAAATGGGAATATAAAGTTATATATGTTTTTATTTTTGGTGAGTTTGAAACTCTAACCTTATAAAAAGCCAGAGGTCTGAATACCGTTAGACCAACAATATTATGATAATGTTATGATAATGTTATAAATGGATGTCTTATATATAGTACTAACTACCGACGGATTTTCTATAGCAACTATTAGATCACTGACTAAAATTATTGCCCATAGATCGTAAAAAGAATAAAATTAAATGCCGAAAAATCGTGTGGTCAGTTATTTATGTGGTAATGTTCACATCTTTTAGAAAAACATTTGAAAATTATACGATGTTAACTTGTATAATATCAATTTTAATAAATTGTATTCAAGTTATTTTATAAAAAGATTGTACATTATACAAAGTCCTACTAACTAACTAGAATGGGGGAAGGGAGGGGCAAAGACACAATATTAAAATGAAAAACCAAATATTAGACTATAAAAGAAGAAAAATGTATGCCTTCAGTGGCAGAACAATAACATAACATCTCTTGTTCTGTAATTAGAAAGTGAATTCATCGTAGCAAAATCAGGATCATGAATCATGTCGAAGCTGAAAATACAACCATTTTTCCAACTTCCAACGTGCTCCCACAACTGTAGATAATTGTATGAGGACGAGTGCCAAAGCTTAGGCCATACTTCGTCGACATGATATGAAAAAAGATTACTAATCTATTAAATTTCCAGCAACATAACCGTTGTAAATTGCACATTTTCTTATAACATTTTTTTAACAAATATAACTATCAAACTACAATAACAGTCATAATGCCAACCAATCTACTATCTATCCCCCAACGTGTAACAACAATGGCAACCCACATTGTAACATCCTGGTCAATGGTACCGGATATTGTCTGCTTCATCCATGCCTGAACTTATGGTTTTAAATTATGTCTGATAGAGGAGGTATTCAGACTCTTATAGGGAAACCTTTGTTACCCTCCCTAATCAATTTGAGATACCACAATCCACCTCTTTGTAACGCTCTAAAACCTACAACAATAAACTAACCTAATAACTTCAAATTAATTTTAAAACCATGCTGAAAGATGCATATCCCTACTCATAACCTGTCGACTATCCCACCCTTATCAAATAATCTCCAAGATCGAACTTTGAATGTGCTTAATTGAGGCGAAAATTTAAACATGTGACTATGTCAAGTAATCAATAAGTCTTATTTCATAAATGAACTTTTCATATATTCCTCCCTATATTTTGATCATCCACATATACACAATCACCTTATCGATAAGCTACCGGATATGAAAGCCAACAAATTTTAAGATAAAAAACTATTTGCCTAAGACCCGTCAATGATTTGTCGGTAATTACCAATGGCTTTATCGCTCGGTAATTTACGTCGTTGTAACTCTGATTAATTTCCACTCATGGTCTTAGTAGTTATTTAAAAAGACTTTTAATTCTATATGACCAACAATTATATGTCTTATGCAAAAATATTATAAATAAATTATTAAAACAAAATTAGACAACCTGATAAATTATACCATTATAAATTGTCGGATAACCATGTTTAAAAAGTAAATCATTATATTAAATTTTTTATATAACTTTTTTAAATGTCATACCAAAATATGAATAAACAACATTATATCGAGTTGAGTCGCTCGCAGAACCTAACCAAGCAGTAAAGAGTATGCTACAAAACAAATGACTTTTACCCATAAAAATTACCCAAAGAAATTTTCGTGATTTATTACCTACGGATCACCTAGTAAATACCAATGACTCGGTAAAATTCAATGTTTTATTGAGAAAATACCAACGGATCACCCAAAAAATCTCGGTTAAGTTGTCACTGATTTGAATCATCCACCAACTTTTGTGACGGTTTTGTAAGGATTTCCCAGAGAAAAGTCCGTAGGCAAAAGTCTTCTATTTAGTAGTGGTAGGAAATAAGCAGTTCTATGATTTTGTTTGTTGGTATTCAGTCCAATTTATGCAAACCTAGACTGATCTAAGGGCCCTAGAAAAAACTAGCTTTCTATGATTTGGTTCTATGTATGGATCTAATGTATGTTTTTTAGGGTTTATATTCACATTTGTTTTAGGATTTTTTTAAGGTTTAGTTTATTTATCATTAGTTTAATTTACTATTAACTTGTAAATTATAATCACCAATTTATCATCAAATTATCAACATACTTTATGTCTAAAGAAGTACTTATACTTACCAACCCAGATATATTAAATCAAAATAAGATCAGTATTTGTGAAAACTGCAAGATATCTTAATGATGAGCCAGATATATTATATATGATCTATCTCCTAAATTATATAGTTAATTATAATGTTTAAAAACTTAGTATAAAATGAAATTAAGCAATTTTGATCCTAAAAAACATATAGTAAGTTTATAAATTTTAGAAAATTTGTAAATTTTCTTGTCTAAGAAAGAGTATTACATGCATTTTATTTCGGTTTTAATTTTGGAAACTATAATACCCTTGTTTGTTAAATTATGAAGTTGGGGGGAATTGATCCAAATTACTTCCACTGGTTTGAATATGATTTATGTCTATACTTAGTGTAATTTCTAGCTTAAGTTATTGTTCAGATTCGGTGATAGCATACACTGATTGCACTCAGAGATCACTTGTAATAACTTATTACCCTAAATTTATTAATGCTGATTTTGGGTTATTAATTTAATTTTTGTGGGCTTGGATCGGTTTAGTTTTGGGCTAGGGCTCATTTTGGTTATGGCTCATGATATATATAAGGTACTAAGAGAAGAAATTCAACCATTCTTCATATTCTTCAATCAATATTAAGTGTGTTTGTGTGTGTAATCGTAAGGCTCAAGCAAGAGGAGGAGAAACTTGCTTCTTTGAAGAAGATCATCAAGAATCCAAGCATTCCACAGGTATACCTTTCTCCTTACTTCTAGTTCTTGGTAATGGAGTTTGAGTAGGGTGTGTTCTTGAATCAAGGGTTTAAAACCCTATGTATTAATGGGTAAATCCCTTATGGTAGATTGAACCTCATTTTGTTGGGGATGGTTTGGGATATAGGGATTTATTTTTGAAGTTATTGATTAATTAATCAGTTCTTGGAGATTCCTTATGAATACCTCCATTGTTGTTTAATCTCAAGCTTTGTTGTAATGATTATGTTGGGTAAATCATGAGGAAATGATTCTATATGTTAGTATTGGTTTTGGAGGCTCATCATATTCATTAGATACGTTTTAGAGATGATTGGAATCAGTATTTAAACATTTTTTGGGTTTTAGGCTGTTTCATAGTTGCTAGTTCGAACCATCTGAAACAGTAGGTCTCGCGGGTTACCCCGCGGGTTGAGGTCGCGGCTAAAGCCGCGTAACTCACTGAGTTGAGATGAGTTCGGCCGTTGGATTTTCCGCTTCGAGCTAGAGTTCGGACCTATGGTTTAGGGGTTTATCTTAAGTCTCTAATAGAAGACTTTTGGGGTAATTCGTTGGGGTTAACACCCATTTCTTGTTGTTGAATTTAGGCTTCCGGTTTGAAGGTTTAGACCGTTTAAGCTTCGGACCGGTTGTGTCCAATCCAGGTGAGTTCCCTATCACTTAAAATACAATGTGGAAATGTTTTCAAATGCTTATTTGTTGGCTATGGCTTTCTTTAAATGTTTCTTTATAAGTTAAACTTGCCATGATCACTTTTATAAGCTTTAGGGTCGGTATGCGCATTACCTATTTCTATTCCTATATCTAGGTGGGATAGATCCTACATATAGGGGGCCATATATATAATCCTATGTCAAGGTGGGATAAATCCTACATATAGGTACAGTTCTAATTATAGGTGCGATAAATCCTGTAGTTGGGTATGGTCTTCAATTGCCATGTTCTTTAAATGTTAAATGTTATCTATTTTATGGGGAATTCACTAGACCTTATGGTCTAATCCACGTTTTCGAAACTAACCTTTTACAGGTAAGGGAACCGTTGATAGAGGTGAAAAGGCTAAGGGAAGGATGTGAAGGGTAGAGGGTGTTCCAACTTAGTTTCTTGTTATAGTTGTTTTATGTTCAGCTGTGGACATTAGACATTTAGTAATCTGCTGCATTTATCTTTATTCAATTTGAGATTGTAATGAATTAATCGTTGAATGGCTAATCATTTGGTAATTTGATTTTGAGTTATATCCATCTTGGGCCTTAGTTTTTGGGTCGTTACAAATTGGTATCAGGGCCTTAGTTTAAGTCAATTAGGTGACCGTGTGGCACCTAGTCTTAGCCTGTAGGGCTAGGAGTCCCAACTGAATTAGGGTAATCTCGACAGGGATAGTGATAATGGGGTAGGGAGAGGACCCTCAAGTGCGGTAAATTGGGAATTACACTTAGCCACTGTAATTGCAAATTTACAGGTGCATGTGTGTGCTTGCATTACCTTATTATTTTTGAACTGTCATTTAAGTTAAACTTGTTTTTTGCAGAAAATAATCATGTCAGCTCGAGTTACGAGAAGTCAATCCATACCTATTGCTAGGATGGATTCATCTGAACACTGGGAAGAGGAACCGGTGGATTTGGGAGGTGCCGTAAGTGCACCAGCTAGAGGAAGGGGCCGAGGTAGAGGCCGTGGAAGGAGTGCGAGTCATGCACCCATCCCTACTGTTGGGGGAACTAGGGGTCGTGGTCGAGGACGCGGCCACAGAAGGATTGGACAAGCTAGTGCACCGGAGATGTTCGTGCAAGAGAGTTCGGTGAGTGCAAGGGGTCGAGCCCGAGGTAGAAGGTGGGTCAAGGCACCACACCCACCATTGGAGTGCAAAAGGCACTTGTCACTAAATTGGGAAAGATCCAATCCGCACTTCAAACTTTGTTGACTAATCGAGAAAGGACAGAACCTGTAAGTCGGGAGAAGAGTAAGGAGATAGAGCCTTCCGTGCATTCTAGTTTGCCAAGATCATTGTGAGTGGTTATTCTATGAAACACCATTGGTGCCTAATTCTTCTAAGGTATCCAAGGGGTGTAGCTACAAGACTTTCGCATCCTGCAAGCCTCCTACTATGAAGGAGCGTGTGATCCGGTGTTAGCTTTGCGTTCGGTGCGGGAAATGGAATTGGCATTTGAGACTTGCCATTGTGCCGATGAGGATAAGGGGACTTATGCCATCTCTATGTTGAGGTCCGAAGCGATCAATTGGTGGGATATTGAGTCGGGAGAAAAAGGGGCAAAGACCACTAGAACCATGATTTGGGAAAAATTTGTGGAGAGATTCCATTTGCAATTTTGTCCTCCGGCCACGATGAGGCGACTTGAGGAAGAGTTCATGGCCTTGGTGCAAGGGGATATGACAGCCGATGAGTATGCGGCTAAGTTCAATGACAAGGAACGTTTTTCCAAGATTTATGTACCAAACGAGGCCCGTTGTATTGAGTGGTTCATTTGGGGTCTAAATGCTAACATTCAGGAATTGGTTATTAATCTTCATCACTCTAGCTTTCAAGCGGCTGTGGATGCGGCTAGGAAAACTAAAAGGGATAAATCCCGTCAAGTGGATGAGTAGGTGGGAGAAAAGCGGAAATGCGAAGGTTCGGGGGTGGACTCTAAGAAGTCCAAGTTTGTCAAACCAAATCATAAGGGAAGCCAAAGTGGGAGTGGAAAACCGTGTGGGAAATGTCATCGGTTCCATCGTGGGGAGTGTTTTTCCGAGACGAGGGGTTGTTATCGTTGTAGATCCATGTCCCACCATTCTCGAGACTGTACTACGTCGAGGAAATGTTACTTGTGTGGATCTCCAGATCATATCAAGCCAGATTGCCCACAGTTAAGGAAAGAGGGATCCGACTCCACCGGGTTTCGCCATGGAGATAAGGGAGCGAAAAAGAGGACCGAGCCAGCTAGAGAAAAAGGGAGAGCATTCCAGATGACTACAGTTGAGGCGGAGGAGACTCCCGATGTGGTGACAGGTACGTTCTTGGTAAACTCTTTATTTGCCAAGGTGCTTGCTGATTCAGGTGCTACTTATTCTTTTTTGTCACCCTTATTTGTAAAATGTTTGGGAATTAAATCGAAGAAGCTTGATCATGCTATAGAGGTGGACAATAGAAATAGAAGGGAGCCAAATTCCGTTGCTACTTTATCCTATGTCTATGGGAAAATTTGACATCATTGTCGAGATGGATAGGTTGGCTAGGAATCATGCCAATATACTATGTAATAAGAAGTTAATCCATGTGAGTGTTCCGGATAAGGGGACAGTAGTTATCTATGGGAATCGTAGAGACCGGAAACTAGTTTGATCTCGAAGGTGAAAGCCAATAGGTGTTTGAGGAAAGGGTGTCGTGGATTATTGGCGTACATAGTGGATGCTAAGAAGGAAAAGGGGAGTGTGAAAGATGTTACTGTTGTGAGTGATTATCCCGAGGTGTTCCAGGATGATTTGACGGGACTACCGTCAGGTAGAGTTCCGGATAGACTTAATACCGGGAGCTGCTCCTATAGCTAGAGCTCCGTATCGCTTATGAAAGAGATGATGTCTCAACTTCAAGAGTTGTTGGATAAAGGTTTTATCCGACCAAGTACTTCTCCGTAGGGAGCACCGGTTCTTTTTGTAAAGAAAAAGGATGGGACTATGCGTATGTGTATAGACTATCGGGAACTCAACAAGGTCACAATCAAGAATAAATATCCACTTCCGAGGATAGACGGTTTGTTTGATCAACTTCAAGGGGCAAGTTATTTATCGAAGATTGACCTTCGTTCAGGGTACCATCAACTCAAGGTGCGAGAGAATGATGTTCCGAAAACCGCGTTCCAAACTCGTTATAGGCACTATGAGTTCCTAGTGATGCCTTTTGGGTTGACTAATGCCCCCGCGACATTTATGGAACTGATGAACCGGGTTTGTCAACCGTTTCTAGACAGGTTTGTCATTGTGTGCATTGATGATATACTTATCTATTCTCGATCGGAAGAGGATCACGTGGAGCATCTCCGTTTAGTGTTGGATTTATTGAAACAAGAGAAGTTGTATGCGAAGTTTTCTAAGTGTGAGTTTTGGCTCCGAGAAGTGCAGTTTCTTGGTCATGTGGTGTCCAGCGAAGGGATAAAGGTTGATCCGTCAAAGATCGAAGGGATAAAGAATTGGGAGCTGCCTAGGACTCCTCCTGAGGTAAGAAGTTTATTGGGATTAGCAGATACTATCGAAAGTTCATTAAAGACTTCTCTAGTATCGCTACCTCACTAACCTCATTAACCAAGAAAAGCGTCTAGTTTTCGTGGACAGAAAAGCAAGAAGAAGCATTTCGGATTTTAAAGGAAAGATTGAGTAGTGCACCGATCTTGGCATTATCCGACGGCAATGACGATTTCGTCGTGTTTAGTGATCCGTCCAAATTGAGATTAGAGTGCGTTTTGATGCAATGTGGAAAGGTGATTGCCTATGCATCAAGACAACTCAAAGAACATGAAAGTCGTTATCCTACACACGATCTCGAATTAGCCGTCGTGGTGTTTGCCTTAAACATTTGGAGACACTATTTGTACAGGACCAAGTGTCAGGTTTTCACTGATCACAAGAGTCTTCGTCATCTGTTCGATCAGAAGGAACTCAATATGAGGCAAAGAAGATGGATGGAGTTGTTATTGAATTACGATTGTGAGATCCAGTATCATCCGGGGAAGGCTAATGTGGTAGCCGATGCCTTGAGCCGTATGGAAATAGGTGAGGCTTCGAAATTTGTTGCAATGAAGATCGTAGTGAATTTCAATTTGCTTGATGAAATCAAGAAATATCATACTGAGGCATTGCAACCGGAGAATCTTAAAAAGGAACGGATGGTAGGCATTGTGTCTACTTTGCTAGAGAATGATCAGGGATTGAAATGTTACAACAAGCGTGTTTGGGATCCGAGATTTGGGGACATTCGTAAGAAACTGTTAGCTGAGGCGCATAAATTCAAGTATTCCATTCATCCGGGCACGAATAAGATGTACAGAGATCTTCGGCAATTTTATTGATGGCCGGGTATGAAGAAAGATGTGGCCTACTTCGTGGAAAGGTGTTTAACTTGTTTACAAGTGAAGGTAGAACACCAAAGGCCTTATGGTAAGCTACAACCGTTGGATATTCCTGTTTGGAAATGGGATCACATCACTATGGGTTTTGTGACAGGGTTTCCTAAATCTCCGAAAGGGTTTGACGCTATATGGGTGATTATGGATTGACTTACCAGAGTTGGTTCACTTCCTTCCAATGCGGAAGACTTATTCTATGGAGACGTTGGCAAAACTTTATATTGATGAGATTGTGACGAGGCACGGGGTACCGTTATCTATTGTGTCGGATCGCAATACACGTCTTACGTCCATGTTCTGGGAGAGCTTTTAGAAAGAGTTAGGGTCGCAACTCAAATTCAGTACCGCTTATCATCCTCAAACGGATGGATAAAGCGAGAGAACAATTCAGACTTTGGAAGATATGTTGAGAGCTTGTGCTATCGACTTCAGTGGATCATGGGAAAGCCACATGCCTTTAATTGAATTCGCATATAACAATAGTTTCCATGCGAGTATTCAGGCAGCGCCTTATGAAGTTTTATATGGGAGAAAATGTAGAACTCCTATATGTTGGAATGAAGTCGGTGAAAAGCAACTGGCGGGGCCGAAAATTGTTTAAATGACGGCCGACAAGATTGATAAAATTCGTGAAAGGTTGAAAGCAGCTCAAGATCGGCAAAAGAGCTATGCCGACAAGAGGAGGAAAGCACTTGAGCTTCAAGTGGGTGATCTTGTGATGCTTAAAGGTATCACCTTGGAAAGGTGTAATGCGTTTCGGAAAGAAAGGAAAATTAATTCCGCATTATATCAGACCCTTTCCTATAATTGAACGAGTTAGGGAAGTTGCGTACAAATTGGAGTTACCGGAAAAGTTGCAAGGTATTCATAGCACCTTCCATATCTCTAATTTGAGGAAATGTTTGGCGGAGGGCGAAATAACTGTGCCGTTGCAAGAAATGCAAAATGATAAAATGTTGAATTTTATAGAAGAGCCTGAGGCAATCGTTGATCGGAAGATCAAGAGTTTGAGGAACAAAGACATCCCTATGGTGAAAGTGCAGTGGCGGTTTCACAAGGGGCAAGAAGCGACTTGGGAATTAGAGTCCAAGATGAAAGATTTATATCCGTATCTCTTCGACGAAGGAATTCCGGGGACGAAATTCTTTTAAGGGGAGGTGTTATATAACCCTAAATTTATTAATGCTGATTTTGGGTTATTAATTTAATTTTTATGGACTTGGATCTGTTTAGTTTTGGGCTAGGACTCATTTTGGTTATGGCCCATGATATATATATAAGGTACTAAGAGAAGAAATTCAGCCATTCTTCATATTCTTCAATCAGTATTAAGTGTGTTTGTGTGTGTAAGGAGCCTCATGGGGTTGAGTGGGTAGGTTAAGATGTTCGACCAACTTTCGGGATACTAGGTTTTCACAACTCCCGTTGTCGATGATGAGATTACATACCTTTTTATGGACGGAGCAATGGGATCGAAAAAGGTTATTTCTTTGGCCTTCTTCTTTTGATGAAAAGAGTACTCTTTGGAGTACGATATTGATCTTTTCTTCGTATTCTTCTTGGGCGAACTCGGCACTATCATAGTCCAAATCTTCTCCACTTGCTTCACCATCTACTAACCCGACCGTCTTTCGGTTAGTACATTCATTGGATCGATGCCCCGGTTGACCGTATCGGTAGCACTTTAGACTCGTTGGTTTGGCGTACGGATTGTTGGTCTTTGGAGGAACCGTCTTTCCTTGCGGGCCGCTACTTGAACTGCCGGTGTTGGCTTGAGAAGATTGATTGGTGTTTCGTGAGCTTGTAACTACTTTTCCTTTATCGGCAATAGGAGTTTGGATTTCGGTAGCTCCTTGATATCGACGATAAGATGAGGAACGCGCAGATTTTTCCATCAGCTCGGCTTTTAGTGCCAAGCTTGAAGCTTCCGTGACAGTCCACACGGTTTGTAGTCTGATCTTGTCTTGGATTGTTGACTTTAAACCACTGATGTAACGAGCAACTCTTTGGCCTTCCGATTCTCCGATTTCATTTCGTTCGGATAATCGTAGGAACTCTGTGGTATAATCAGTGA
Organism: Silybum marianum; assembly: GCA_036898165.1. NCBI lineage: Eukaryota > Viridiplantae > Streptophyta > Magnoliopsida > Asterales > Asteraceae > Silybum > Silybum marianum. The sequence goes on from CM072541.1 coordinate 5,319,981, forward strand.
CGGGTCTCATACCTTGATTGCATTCGAGGTACATCTTGTATAGAATTTGCTCATAATCTTTCGGCATGAAACGTTCTAACATGAGTTGCTTCATTCTTCTCCATGATCGCACTGGTCCTTTTCTTTGCCACTGTCTTTGTACTACGAGTTTATCCCACCAAACGGCGGCGGTGCTTTTAAGACGAAAAGCAACCATCTTTATTTGCTTATGATCGGGCACTTCCATGACTTCGAAGAATCTGTCAACTTCGATTTGCCAGTCTAAAAATTCTTCTACTCCCATAGTTCCATAGAAGAACGGAATATTTGCTTTCATCCGGTAATCATGGCCGTTCCTTCTCGGATCGTTTGGCTCTTCCTCCTCCTCCTCCTCCTCTTCGGATTCGGAACTGGGTGGATCGATTCGGTTACGGTTTCTGCGGGGCGGAACCCTAATCGGTTCTACAGGTCTCTCCCTCCTCGGGCGGTGGTCGTTGGTGAGTTGGGTGAGAACTTGGTTCACAGCCGTCATCATATTGTCTAGAGATGCGGTAATGTCCGCAGTCATCTGGGTGAAATCTGCTTTGGTGGACAGTTGTTGATCTGCCATGGTTAGTGAAAAGGACAGGCGAATCCTGCTCTGATACCAACTGACGCAACGAGGGTTTGCGGAAGGATCGACAAGCGTCTAAACCCTTTAGGGTTGAGAATTACAAACAGTAAAACTCAAGAAATTAAGAGAAGCTCTTAAAAAACTCTCAAGGAGAAGAACTCGAATAATAATAATGTTGTGTTTTACAATGAAGAAATCAATCCCTATTTATAATCTAAAACTAGGAAAGAATTTCTACTAAACTATAAAAGATAATTACCTAATAATTATAATCTAATTAGGAAACCAAATAATTATCTAAGAATAATATCCTAGCCAAAATAGATAATTAAGACTTAAAAATAAAGAAAATAATAATAATAATGGATATGTATGTATGGCAACATGGTGAAAGAAGTAAATCAGCAACAGCAGCTTGGGCGGGTAGCTGGGCGGCCTAACCCGCCTTTATACTCGCACAGATGACAAAACAGTAGGCTAAGCGGGTTCATGGGCGGCCTAACCCGCTTTCTAACCCGCACAAATGAAAACAAGCAGAAATTAGGCGGATCTTTAAGCGGTTCAATCTTCCTTGATCGACTTGTTCTTCGGTCTCTATTGCGACCCTTTCGATGCCAACTTTAAAGCATCATTCGGGCTCGTTTCCTTCGTTTCCAAAGATCAAATAAAAATCTCATTAAGTCTCAGAACCTCTTTGTATCACCTTCATATTGGATATCGAACTTGCATCCGAATATAATTCTAATATTAAAGGGTAAAATAACTCAAACCATAATCCATGGTTCCTTTGAGATATTTGAACACTGAAAGGTGTCCCAAATAACTCGAACCATAACCCATGGTGAAACAAATACATGTGACACTATCGTATTATGAAACAAATATATGTTACGTCAATTTTATAGTTTACTAATATAATAAATGACATTTAAGGATGATATTTAAAAGTTTATATAGCACAAGGACTAAATATGTAATTTCGCAAATCAGTTTTTGTACTATTTAACGGCTATTATTAGCGGCGTTAGATGCATGGACGAAAATGGAAGCAAAATGGGAACCACATAGATGAAAAAAGAAGTTTTTAAATCACATACACAAAAATCATAGTTTACTCTAAAAAAACTTAACAATACATGTCATTTTAGGGGGAGGCTAATGGCATCGTTATGTATTGCTAAAGGCACCGTTATCCATGAATTTCTCCTCACACACATCAACATCAAAACCAACCTTTTACATTCTTAATTTAATAAAGATACATAAATTTCAATGTATAAAGGTCCCAAAAGCATTGTTATAAACTCTATTATGATCATACCTCATTGGTTGTCCGCAGATTCCATTATCAAGAAGTGCATCCACAGCTTCTTGTAACAATTTTTCCTGAGATATTAATAATTCTTCTGGCATAGCTATACTTGTTGTTAATAGATAAAAACAACTTTGTAAGTTTCGGTATAAATAAAAATATCGATCGTGGATGAAGAGAGAAAAGTAGATTTATAATTTGTAATATAATTAAATCTTCAAATTTTGTTTTGATTTGCAGCGAATAAAATTTTAATATAATTTAGGTTTCAAAAGATGTACTCAATTTCACATTGTCATCATTATTTTCCAAGAAAGTGTAAGCTTAAAGATTGGCTTTATCAAATTTCATAATATTAAACGTAAATTGCAATGATGTTCGATCAACATGCGTCTTCATATAATAACATTTCTTTTCCTTTCTCCTTTTTTCCCTTTATATTTTTGCTTAAATAATTGTAGTTTTGGCAAAAGTAAATGTTAGCAAACATATAACTATAACGATTTGTTAAGATGAATAGGAGTTATGAAAATGATGAGAACATTTTAGAGTTTTTGGACATTATTATTTTAATACCTTCAACTATATTCATCTATTTTTAATTATATTTATCTACTTTTATTTTCATTCTTAAATTACTTTCATGAAATTTTACATATTTTTAATGACTTATACGTATGAATTTGTTAAAGTTTCGATCATAATAATAATAATAAAAATTAAATAATGATAGTTAAATATAAATGAAAGTATATGAATATATGTATATAAAGATTTTGTTCTTACCTTCTTCCAAGTCTTATTCTTGTGGGAACTTAACCCTAATGATCAAAAAACTATTAGAACATAATGAGATTTGTATTAAATTTGAATTTAGTTTTATTATAATTTTTCCTTTGTTAGTATAATAAAGTTTCAAATCTTTCTATTTTGATGCTTACCCAATATTCTAAGTAAATTTTCCGTGACATCAATATTTGTTGAGTTAGTAATTGTTTTTAAGATATGCAACCACGTCACATAATAGAACAATATTTTATTGTAATGAAGTTTGTCTTATTTCATATTAATTATAACAATTAATATTTTTTGCTAATTAGTGATCAGGGCCGTTCCTAGGGTTCCGTTCCTAGGGTTTTTGATGCCCTGTGCGAAAATGCTGAAATAATACCCCTATGGCTAATTTTTTAAAACGAAACGATAAAACATACGGCTTTTTAAAGGGTTTGGAACCTAGTAAATTAGGTGCATGATAAAAGTATAAAACCTAGATTAAGACCGTGCTTCCTTTTTTTCCAGTTTTTCCCTTTTCCACATTGAAATTATTACAATAGAACTTTTACTTCAATATATCAAACTTAAAGGACAAGTGGTTAATTATAATTAGGCTTAACTAAAATAGTAAATTACAAGTTAGTTAGTCTAAAGGTGAAAGTCTAAATCTAATGCGGTAATATCAAACCTTGAAGTAAACAAAAGTTAAAAGAACAAGGATAAATTGTAAAATTCATAATTTAAGCTACTATGCATTGCAAAGAACAAGAGCCCAATAATATAATATCACAATATGTTGTTATGCTTGTGCTGCATGCTCCAACTGTGCTTGTGCTGATAGAATGATTTGCTCATAAGCATTACCAACTTCAACTTTCAAATTCCAATATGCAAGACTAGGTTTGTAAACGAACAGAACGAACACGAACGAAGGCTTGTCGTGTTCGTTCATTTAACTTAACTGAACAAATAAACGAGCACAAATTGTAAACAAATGGAATTATTTGTATTCTTTTTCGTTCATAAAAAATGCATTCGTTAATGTTCGTTCATTAAGGTGCTAAACGAACAAAAATGAACAAACTTAAATAAACATAAGTGAGCGTAAACAAACAGAACAAATGAACAAGAAACAACCACTATTACTTATCATTTCATGCCTCTAAGATTACATAACAAATATAAAATCGGTTAAATTTAGGGGGAACAAAAAAAAGAATTCAAAAAAATTTAATTTAATTACGGATTTTACATGTTAATGTCTAGGAAAAGATTAAGAGATAACCTTGAGAAAAAAAAAAACCCAGATAACCACGAAAACACGGATGAAAAACTATATCAAAATGGATGTCAAATTATAGATAATAAGTGATCGTTTTTTGTGCACTTCATTTCGCTCCAATTTGTTATATTTCGTCGATTTTCGATTTAATATTCTATTCATTTACAGCCCTATGCAAATGTTGATGACAATTTGATGCCCTCTTAGATTTTGATGCCTTATGCGGTCGCAAGTGCTGTATGTAGCCAGGGCCGGCCCTGTTAGTGATACAAACTCTTAAATCTTCCTATTTTGATAGTGACTTACATATTAATAAATTACAATCTTACGTGTTAATCAGTTTTTTGTTGAGTTTACAATTATTTTAAGTACCACATGACATTATATAAATCAATATTATTGGATAAGGTTGATTTCTAATTTGAATCTTTTATTTTCTTTTGTTCGTTTTCAACTCCTCTTTTTCTAGGGTTTCTTTAGTTCTTTTTTAGTTTTCCTTTATAGTACTAAAATCCTCGAAAACATCTCCGAACTTTTCCATGTTTGAATGCTCCTTTATGAAATTATGACGAACGATTGCTTTTTTAAATATTGCTACTTCTAAATAAGAAAGAGTATGTGTCAAAAAAAATAAAAAATAAGAAAGAGTGAACAACACACCTTGGTCCCTCTTCCATGCCTTCTTTTTGGTTCTGTTTTTTAAAACACATTCAATATGCTAATGGTCCTTATATTATGTTTCACATATAACAAAAAGGACTTTAGTGAATATTGTTCCTTTAACCTAGTCTTGTGCCCCTTAAGTGAGAAGAAGTCGTTTTTTTAACCGTCTTCTTCTTCTTCTGACCTCCTTCTTCCTTAACCGAAAAAAATTTGTCGCCCACCACCATACAAAACATTGCAACACCACCTATCACCGCCCCTGCCCCTACCGCTACCCCTGCCCCTACCCCAATTCCCCTTCCACTACTAGAAAATTGAGTATTTTCAACGAAAATTGTCAACGAAAAATGTCGTTGAAATTTTTTTATGAATTTTAAAGGGATTATTGACAAAACATAAATTTTCTACGAATTTTCAACGAATTTCCGTTGAAAATCTCTCACAAAATGCATTTTCAACCAAAAACTTTTTGACGAGACATTCCGTTGAAATATTTTTGGTTCAAAATGCATATATGTTTGTGAGAGATTTTCACGGAAATTCGTTGAAAATTTATGTTCTGTCAATAATCCTCTAAAATTCGTAGAAAATTTTCAACGATATTTTCCGTTGAAAATACTCAATTTTCTAGTAGTGTTCCTCTGCAATCATGAATTTTGTCCCCTTCTCTGACACTAACGACACCCACACTCTCCTTCCTACCTTCCCCTTCCTTCCTTATTAACCCTTCATTTTCTCTTCCCCCACCCCTAATTAGGCAAAGAGAGGGGAGAGGTAGAGATGTACAATTATCAATGAGAGGTGGGATTTCTATTTTGATCAATTTGTACACAAAAAGAGATGAGGATATCATCTTCAAACTTCAAACCTTATAGTCGAACCATGTAGGAGAACGACACAAATGAAGAAAAAGAATATAGATCTTCTCTGTTCACTAGTAAAAAAATCATTTTGACATAGATTTTTCTGCCAGAAAAATCAGTGGTAGATCGGAAAAAGTCAACTTTTCGTCGACTTTCACCACAAATCCGCCACTGATTTAAAATAATTTTGATAAATTTTCTCGTCAATTTGTGGAGGAATTTTTTTTTTTGAAAAAATTATCTGCCACAAATTAGTATTAATTAAAAAACATGTATTTAAGTAATTATATTAGTAGCGGATAATAATTAATTAAGATCTATCGTCAATATAAATTAATTTTAAAAAAAATCAAGGAAAGGGATTTGTGACGGATTGGAGGATCGCCATTAGTCTATCGGTGAAAATCATTTTTTATTTTAAAATAAAAATGAAAAATTGTGTTACCGGATTAAACAAAATAGTAAAAAATATACCCTTCAAATTAAACCCACCTTATCCATAAACGTTTTGACCTTGCCATAACTCAAATTTATGAGGTCTAAGTATAGTTATAGGTGTTATTTTTACGACTTAAATAACGATTTTCATGGCGGTGTTCGATCGAATGATAACTCAAGTTTCAATTGGTTTATGAAACTACATACGCTTAAGAAGAGCATATATTTTTGGAGAAGCAATTTAGACCATAATCCGTCGAACATTTTAGACAAATTGTTGATGACAATTGAGTTTGATAAAAATAATGAAATCTGTCGATATAATCAGTCAAAAAGTATTCAAATAAGTAATAGTTAACTTTTTTGAACTTCGACAAAAGCTCATGAACGCTTTCGTTGAAAATTTGTCGAAACATGTTCAAATAATTAATTATTTTCATACTCATCGAAAATACGTCGCATGATAATCCATCGAAAATGTTTAAATAATTGTTTTTTTTTTCAAATCCATCAAATGCTTGAATCTAAAATAAAAACCAGTGATTGGAGGGAATCTAAAATTTGAATAAATAAAATAAAATAATTAATTTTCGGGATCTGTATAAAAATCTGTTGAAAAACAACAAAAATCTTCATTGAAGTCCATTATTAAAGTATCTTATCGGTTATAAACGAGTCAATTTGGTTTCGGGGGTGTTTGGATGAGCTTATTAACTTATAACTTATTGACTTCCTGGAAAGGTGCTTATCAAAATTTGATAAGTTAAATTTTTTAACTTCCTAAAAAATGACTTATTACTGGTTTGAGACCGGATAAGTTGTTTTTCTCAAACACTCAAAATGACTTATTACTGGTACCACACTAGAATAAGTCAATAAGTTGTTTTTATAAGCTAAAACAAACACCCCTTAGATGTCTCGTATTGAATATTATTGACGTTAAAGGATCTAAGTGTGTACATTTGTTGGTATATAACTTAATTATCATGCGTACGTCGATCCTCATCATATATCTTAGAGTTTTAGAATGTGTTTTAAGATATCTAAGGAATTATTTTTTTTTAACATTTGTTGAAGTTTGAAGTCTTATTTCACTGATGGTTGATAAGAAGCGGTACAGACGTCTGAGAACAGAAAAAAGACCGTTTATTTTTGTAAACTGACAATTGTCTATTTTACCTTTTATATTATTATAATGTTGAATTTTTTATACACTTATACAATTTTAATTGTTTATTATTCATCATTACAAAATTCACATATAGATTATCAATTCATTTTAACCAAAATATATCCTAGTCAATTTTAAATACATTCAAATCAAATCCTATTAAAGTATTCGATTGGTCCAAACACAATATGAAACCTTCAATGAATTAATTCAACTCTCGAAGTTAAGAAAAAACTAACTTACTACATAAATAAAAGACAAAGGTACTTACATTTTAACCAATTGTAATCTTCATCATCGAACTAATTAAAACTTACAAGAATTAAACTAGAACACTTTTGCTCTGAGATGAGAAATATGTTCTGGTTATCATGACTTGTATCTAGGACAAATTGCATTTGTTGTCACTTGTACTCTCGTCAGGGGCGGAACACAAACTTTCTAATTAAGGGGGCCGAACCCAACAAAACATCTTCATTGATAAGCTCAATTCATTATAAAAAAAACTGTGTGACAGAAGAATAGAACCTATGACCACATACACAGGGGTCATATACACATAACCACCTGAGTTAAGCACAATTCATTGATAATATTTCTAATATTTAGTATTTAAGGGATAAAACGCAGGGGCCATGGCCCCCCTAGGCCCCTATTGTGTTCCGCCTCTGACTCTCGTCTTTCTTGTTTTTCCAGCTTGCATCTTTTGATTCCACCATTAATTTGGCTCATATGTAGCATGGATTCGTGAAAATTAAAAACACAAAATTATAGGTCTGTGTATTGGCTTCTCAAAGAACTTTAAATCCCCTTAAATAGTATTGAGACTTGAGACAATTGAGATATGCTCTAAAGTTTTCCCAGCCTATCAAAATATAAAAACAAATTAATATTGTTCAATTTTAACATTTTAGCGCGTTAATGAGTGGCTCAAAATGCAGTATCAGACAAGGTTCTTATTGAAACCATTCCTCTATGCCTATCTATCTTATTGAAAACCATGTCTAAGGTGGCGTTTGTTTTTTAAGAGGTGTTGAAGTCTGAAGTCTGATTTTAGTTCTGAAATGGTTATAAAAAGGTCTAAACGAACCAGACATAAGTGATGATTAAGAGCTTAAAATGAAAAAAACAAACGAGGCCTAAGTCTTTCACAAACAATGGTTTCATGAAACTAAAATAGTAGGCAAGAAAAATGATCTAATCATTTCGATTTGGATTTGTATTAGCACCAAACAATACATACCACAAAACAAGCAAAATGAATCCAAAGCAAAGCAAGCATATAAAGATGATTTGGATGTTTCATTCTAATCATGCATATCTAAAATAAAGAAAATACATCCAAAAATGCTAATCATGCCTTACATTTAAATTCTACAAGTTTAAAACAAATAGGATATCACACCAAAATCCATATGCTTGCATCTCAAAATTGGAGAAGGTATGAGGCAAGAAACGAAATAATCAGATAACATAACTGAGATGTTTAAGGTGGAGATCAAATTGAACAAATGTAGTTCGGGAGTGAAGAACTTTCATTATAAGATCTAAAAACTATTATACATATCCTACCATTTGGCATAAATGACTGAGAAACTCCTATTAAGGAATAATTGTTCCAAGAAACACGACCAAGTATTTTTAGAGAAATTTTGGCATGCATAAAACCACATGTTGGTATATCCATTATGGTCTTCATCCCTCCCACTTCTTTTGAACTTTATGGGAAAAATGACTACATCCTAATACAACCTACAGATCCGAAAAATGAGAAAGAAATCAAAAGTCAGAAGCAATATGTTTGTTCAATAGCCAAATTTGCAGTTGTGTGAGAAAACCAAATTTATGAAAATAGAGCAGATTTGCACATGTAGGAGTAGCGAAAATCACATTCCAGTATTTTTTATATCTTATTCAAACATACTACTATCACAACTACGATTGAGAAATCGTACCTTGGATCGATTATGTTTCCCGATTTAGAGATAATAGGATTGATTTAGATTTAGATTTCCGATTGAGAGAGACCTAAGTGTGATCCTAGGGGAACGATTGAGAGAAGTGATAAGATTCAATTGAGTGATATTGATAGAGCGATTGGCTCTAGAGTTTTGCTGAGGGAATTTGTTCAAGTGTTCGTTGAAGAGGAGATATTAGGATAAGAGGTAAATAAGGGGCGAGGCTATCATTTTTCTATCAAAGGACACTAAGATATAAGATGCTTCTAAAAAGTGGAAAAAACAATCAATCTAAGTGGCCCAATCACTTACCGAATAAGTGACACGAGTCCATCAAGAGCCTTCTTTAAAAAAAAGCGTAAGTGTTTTAAGATGTATCTTAAGGTATCTAAGTGGATAATTAATGAAGCATTATATCCATTTAAACCAAAATGAACTATTTAATGAGTCATTAAGGACCATCATGACCTAATATAACTTAATTAGACTCGTTAAGTTCTATTAAGGTTGCTTAGGACCCATAATGACTCACTTAGGTGGCGTTTGTTTTTTAAGAGGTCCGAAGTCTGAAATCTGATTTCAGTTCGAAAATGGTTATGAAATGCCTAAACGAATCAGACATAAGTGGTGATTAAGAGCTTAAAATGAAAAAACAAACAAGGCCTTAGACTCGTTAAAGAGAATAAGACATATAATGAAAGATATATATATATATATATAATGTTTTCAAATTTATTTCAATTCCTTATCAACTAACAACCATGTTGTCTTTTGTAGGGAAATAAGGAAAAAGCAAGTGTCTATGGTGGAGTTGTTTAAAGTGAGCCACGCAAAAAAGGGGTCAGATGGTGCGTCTAGAAGTAAGTCGGGCCAGTTGAATACTCCAAGGAGACTCTGACACTAGTAAGTATATATATGTAATTGTTAGACAAATGTTATGCTAATTTAATCTAGTTTGGATTGATAATTGTTGGACAATCATTAGGTTCATTTAATATTTGGCGTAAGTGAGTCATAATGTACCTTGATGAGTCTTGTCATACATTAATGGGTGATATTAGGTCTAAGTGAGTAATTATGTACCTTAACGAGTCTTGTCGGATCTTAATGGATCATAATACGCCTAAATGAGTCATAATGTACCTTTTTTTAAGTATATAATCGTAATGTACCTTATGCGCCTTGCTAGACATTAATGGGTTATATTAGACATATTTGAGTCATAATGCACCTTAATCAGTTTTGTTGGACCTTAATGGGTCATAAGCCGGTTATAATGGACCTTAATCAGTTTTGGTGCACAAATATTAGGCTTGATAGCAATCATAGTTCCAATATTAGCAGCTCATCATTCAAAAGTATGGGAAGCACATGGCTTCTTAGCCACAATTAGGGGACATAGATATGGGGATGGAGGCTGCCGGAGGAGTGAAGAATAGGAGGATCTTCGGGTTTGGTGCACCATATGATCCACAACAAGTGATGACCGGTGCCCCTAGTTGTATAAAGAAGTCTATTAGGACACTTAAAAATTGGGTGACATCATACAAATCCAATTTTGTTGTAATGCACCCTCGAGTTCCTATCAGGCAAAACTACTCTCCGAAAACACATAATCAAGAAAATTGTAGAACCAATACATTAACAACTATACTTGAAATGACATGGCAAATATAACCATTGAATACATATTATGTCTAACGAGTAACGTCAATGCACAAAAAAATGGCAATCTGCTTGTTTAAGGATCGTGTGAAAAGAAGACTTAAGGTGAGAAGCGTAAGAAGAGATCTGAACCCTTGATCACTTTTAATCTCATCCCACCAATTAATTGAGCTTTATGATATGATGCATCTCGATGCAGCTCAATAATGTTGACATTCAATTAGTATTTATCTAAGGATAGAGATCTCTTCTTACGTTTCTTACCATAACTTCACTTCTCAACGGAACTCAACCTTTGCCGTCAGTTTGGGATGTGAGAGAAGCTTTTGACAGAGATACAGAAAGAGTAGAGAAAATAAAAGAGAGAAGATTGCAACATGTTGAGAGTGAAAATGAACCCTAAATAAAATTGTTAGAGGTGCATAGACATGTGTTTTGAGTGTTAGTACTACGTCATTTAGATGTATTTTTTTCTTATGCAATAATGTTGTCAAACATGTCGTCCTCTTTAAAAAAACTTTAAATAAAATGAGAGATGTATATTTGTAATAAAAAAATACTACAAATACTTGTAATAAGGTAGACTAAACACTACTACATATACACATGTTTTTTTAAGGCATTTTACCCTAAATAGCCTAAATATACTAGTAATACTAACAAAATAGCCATTTTTTAGACTTTTTTTTTTGCCAACATAGCCATTCTGGTCGCCCTCGGGAGGCGACCGAAGCAATTTTTGGGAGTTGAAAACTTTAAGTACAAATATATGTTTTAAAAGATATTTGCGATGCATTAGAAGTTAATTAAAAAAGGTTTAAAATGTTTTGTCAAACGTGCTTCGGCCCGTGGTTAAATATACCTGAAGAAAATAGTGATTTTTGTTTAATTAATTTGATGGTGCAACTCGAGGATTATTCCTCCCCGACTAAATTCGTAGAAATCCATTACCGTATTGGTGGATACAATTTTTGTTTCCGTATAAACGAGTTTTGTTTGGTTACCGGTTTTCTATTTGGGTCGGAGGTTCACCCACAACAGCGAACCATTCCATTGATAACCAAAGATTGCTTGGTAAAATCCCAAAAAAATGTGATATTAAAGTCAGTGATTTTCAAAAGACGCTGGTCGACCTTAAGAGCAATAAAAACATATCAGACGAGGATGCGGTGCGTGTGTGCCTCATTGTCATCCTTCATTCAGTGTTTTTAGGAAGAAAACCAACCCATAAAATTGACCGTTGGATTTTACATCTTGTTGAAAATTTGGGTGACTGGAACCAATACCTATGGGGTCATATATATGGCGCTTAACGTATGACCAGTTGAAAGGTGCGTGGCAGCGTCACTTGGAGAAAAATAAACTTCTTGATAGATACACCTTGCATGGTTTCATATATGCTTTAAAGGTTAGTTATTGTTGTTTATGTATTGTATAATATCTTAATTACGGATTTATTGACATTTTTTGACAAAGTTTTTTGTTTAACCTATCAGATATGGATGTTGGAGACATTTCCCGTTGTCAAATACATTTCTGAAATACTCCGTCAATCTCAAGGGCGGTTGGATGGACTCGGAGAAATAAAATCTTCTGGAAAGATTGTTTAAAACTGACAAATTTCGACGATGTTCGTTTTCATTTGTTATTAAATTAAATATTACTACATGCTTATAAAATGTTATTTTTTAAACAATTATTTTTAACCTATAGAAACATAAAATTTCATATTATTTATAAATCTTTAGACCAAATATCTGCCCGTTACCCCGTTGGAGATGACAGTTGCTGAGGAGCAATCCGAGTGGTGGATCAAAAGATAACGTTTATTTCGAAAAATATATATGAAGGGCGGGAAGAAGATGACTTAATGTTTGACGAAGACGAAGACAATGACGTCCCACCGTCTCAATCGCGAAAATCATTCGGCGGGCATACTTCACGACCTACATTGTATGGCCAACAATACCGACATTCAACATCTTCACATGCCAACATTCCCATTGAGAAGTACCATCGTGGCTATCACCAATGCCAGAGACCACATAATACGATAGTTGCTACGTACCATAGCCTGAAACGACACAATACAACAATTTTCAGCCTGATACGTCTTTTATGTCGCAGATTTTTCTCCCACGGGTGATATGGTAACTATTTTAAAGGTTTTGATGTTTTTTACTTTACAAGTTAACAAGAAAAAAAAACCTTTTATATTTATTGGACTTTTTTTACGCAGCTTATGATTTCGCAGATGTTGACCCCGGTGGATTATAATGTAATTATGTTAAGTTTTATAATTTACGTTAGAAGTTATTAATAAAAAAAACGTTTTCTATGATTTTTTTATGTTACAAATTATTGATAAAAAAAGGTTTTATATCCTTTTTTTACGTTACAGGTTATTAATAAAAATAATGTTTTGTATTATTTTTTTACGTTAGAAGTTATTAGTATAAAAAACCGTTTTGTATGATTTTTTATGTTACATGTTATTTACAAAAAAAAGTTTTATATCATTTATATATGCAGTTTACGTCGCAACATCAACCTTTGATTGATGAGGTACCATCTACACCAGGGAGGCCCATGTTTGTGCCGTGTGAGGAAGAACATTCGCCATCCTTGTCTGTACACTCTAAAAAATCTATTGGGAAGCGAGTGAGCAAACCATCGCACTTGTTAAAATCTCCGTGGCAGACTTCAACGAAAGGAAACCCAAGGATAAAATACCCGCTGAAGACCCACCATCGATGCCCACAAATACAATTGACATTGCTCAATTGTGTGATGCTAAAATGTTCCCCAATTTTATAACGCTATCTGTGTTAAAAAATTGAAGCCTAAACCGAGTTTTTGGGGAATACTGTTAGGTAAAGAAGATTATGGGTATTTGGCATCCGAGGTATGATAATTAAATATAATTCATTATTAGTTCATTATCTATTATTAATTCGTTATCTATTTTTTATAGCATCTTGATGCATGGAGCACATATTTGCTCCTAAGAAGGCAACCAACTTTTTCGGTGGACAATAATGCTGGCCAATTGGATCGAAAGGCTAAACAATGAAGGTGTTAGCTTTAGGAAATTGAAAAAATTTGGCGATGGTACGAAAAAACCATATCCAGCATGGCGTGACGTCGATCGGTTCGGTATAATTTTGCAAATTTTTTTTGTTATGCATAGAAAAAATTGTATTTATCAATTTTTATTTGTATCTTAATTTTGCAGGTATTCATTGTCATAAACGTTCCAAACGCACACTGGGTGACAACGGAGCTAGACTTGCGGTCATGGCATTTGACGATCTACGACACAATGCCTCGCCAAATTTTCAAAACAAATATTCTTCAATCAATAGATATAATAAAGAAGCATCTCGGTGATTATTTAGATAGCATAAAATACTTTAAAGGGTTTAAGGATACAACATCCAAATACCCCAATTTAGTAGTATGTTGTCGTCAAAAAGTGCCCCAACAAAGTGGTCCCCTCGATGATTGTGGGTTTTTTTTTTTGTATGTTTGTTGAGCAGTTATCTCAAGGACAAGTTGTATCTTGTTCGGATCCTACAGATTATCATGCGATGTTATATCGTAAACGTTTGGCAGATATGTGGTAGGCCACACGTATAAAATGAATGATATCAGTTGTGTTAAAAAAACATGTTTTTACCTTATCTTATTGTTATAATTGTGTAAAATAAATTTGTTAAAATGACAAGTTTATAAAAATTTATCCTATTTAGATGAAAAAAGACATCAAGATTATTCATTTAATTGTTAAACATTTAATTAAAACGAAATAAAAACAGGAATATAAATACCACACACGACACATTAATCTATAACTTCTCCTAGAGCTACACCATCCCTTTCAAGAAACACTTCTAGTGGGATAGGTTCACCGTCCCAGTAGTTAGTTATGTCCCAAACATCGTGGTCATTATTGAGTTCTTTTAATCCAGTGTCTAAGTCTTCTTCTTCTGGTTTGAAAAACATTTTCATTCCAGCTCATTCGTGTTCGTCATAACCAAGTTGAGATATTAATTGATGCATGTGTTGCATATAAATACACTGACCATCTACTAGGTCAACAAATATTTCCACACCGTTGACGTACGATCTATCGGGTGGTAGTGTAAAATAGCCGTTATGATGGACCTTCATAGTAAATATGAGTAGACCGCCGCCTGTTGGATGGAAAAAAATAGAAATTAAGAAGACAAAATTTATTTATGGACGTGGAATAGAACTACTAACAACTGGTGTCCTGGATCCACTACGGAAGCGGTTCTAACAGATTTCTAAGTCTCCACAAACGTTGTGCTTCATGAGTCATTCGAGAAATAAAAGCAAGGTTGATGAAATTATTGAGTCGGTGAATGGTAGTAAATGTAGAATGTAGAAATGGATAAATAGAAATTTATAGTGGAGAAAAGGGTAACCTCGTAATTTTGACTTAAAGGGTAACCTCGTAATTTTCAGGTGTCATTGTGTTTTCATAGACTTGTCATAGAATGACTATAAATAAGTTAGTTGAAACGACAAATTTATCCAACTTAGATTAACATAAACATCAAGATGACTACAAAATAAATCCATACGGTTCATGAACAAAAACAACAACATTACTAAAAAGGAAATCTATATTAGATGAATAAAACATCAAGATTACTAAAAAGGAAATCCAACTTATCGCTAACATGATCTTCAACCTACGAGCTTCAGAAACAACTTTGAAGAGTGATGTTTCAAGATTGTTTTTTGATCCTAATAACCCTGGAATAATTACCACCGATCGAGGGCACATGGATGGATCAACCTAATCAATGAATCCACAATTTCGTCCCTATAAAAAAGGGAATATGAAAAGAAACAACAATTTTATGGAAGTTAAGGTTTACATGAAAAACTCACAGGTAATGAACAACAAAAGAATCGACGACCTGGGTTGTAATCGGTCCATGAAATTCGGATAATTGCATCTGCACCAGAGTTGCAACGCCTTATCATTTTGTGACTTAGTAAATGGATAGCGGAAAATGTTTGAGAAACAATTCTATTTATAGGAAAAGTATGAGTTGGGATTTGTACATATTTTATCTGATTTTATCTTACCTTTATTTTGTTTCTCTACCATCACAATCCTAAACACAAATATGAATCCAGATGGTTATTTTGGGTTCAATAATATCGAACCATTTTTCCCCGGTAGCGGTAGCGGTACAAATCCAGATAGTTCTTTTGGGTTCAATAATCCCGAACCATTTTTCCCCGGCGAAGGTAGCAATGCGAATCCCTATGGTTCTTTTGGATTCAATCAACCTGAAAATCCTTATTTACATGGTGGTAGTTCATATCCTTACAATCAACCCGAAAATCCTTATTTACATGGTGGTAGTTCGTATCCTTAAAATCATCCTCAAAATCTTTATTTACATGGGGGTAGTTCGTATCCTAACAATCAACACAAAAATCCTTATTTACATGGTGGTAGTTTGTATCCTTACAAAACCCGAAAATCCTGATAGGGGTTTGGTTCAAGATTTGAACCAGTCGCCGAACGAGTATCCGGTCCACTCTCTGAAAAGAGTCTGCTATATGGGTGGTAAATATGGATGAAGACGTTTCTGTCGCGGCAGAAATTTTGCAAATACCCAAAGACGAAAACTCAGATGAAGAAGATATCTATTCGACAATCCAGCCGGTACACACATTTTGGGGTATGCCCGACCTAACACGTTGCCCTACCCTCGTTATCAATCCCAGGAGAAACCTTTCCTACCAGCCTACATCACATGTAAAAGAACTACAAACCTTTGACTCAAAGTATGCATTGAAGTTGGCACTGGGATTAAAATGCGTTCATGAAAACCACCAAATAAAGGTTAAAAAATCATCCAAACACCGGTACGAGGCAGTGTGTAACTCCGAAGGCTGTAACTGCGTTTAATGGCGGTTTCTATTGATGGTATCAGGATGTTTCAGGTGCGCAAATTGCATGACGAACACACTTGTTCAAGGTCTCAAGTCCACCCAAACCATCGTAATGCAAATAAAAGGTTTTAGACACTATATTGGCAGCGAGTCTGAAGGACTGTAGGGGAGTCTACCGTGGAAAATAAATCATAGAAGATGTGAACCAACGGTTCAATATTAGCATCTCCTACAACCAAGCATGGCGAGCAAAGATGTATGCCTTACAACTTTTAAGGGGGACTCTTGAATCATTGTTTAACCTATTCCCTGTATATTGTGACGATCTAAAGATAGCAAATCCGGGGACTATGACGGATATCGTCCTTGATAATTTAGGACGATTCGATGTGTTATTTCTCGCACTTGGTTGTTCGATAAGAATAATTTTCGTTATATTTTTTAAATAAATATAAATCTTTTTTGGGGTTTGAAGTTTTTCATAAAATTAATTTTATTTGTATGCAGATCAAATCGTTTAAAAGGCACCTGCGACCGCTACTTATAATGGACAGTACCCATCTGAAGGGGCCATACGTGGGCACCATGTTTATAGCGGTCGGCATGGATGGAAATAACCAGATATTACCTATTGCAATAGGGGTGGGGAGGACGGAAAGTGGCCCTGCATGGACATCGTTTTTATATAAGTTGAAGCAATCGATCGGTGGAGTGCCCGATTTAACCTTCGTAACTGATAGGGCACCTTCTATCAAGTTGGCCATTAAAATGGTTTTCCCAACGTGCATCACAGACTTTGTTGTCGGCATTTGAGCCAGAACTTGCGCCAAGGCCTCAGCAAGAGACAAAAGAATACGATGGATATTCTGGGAGGCATGTAAATCTTATAAGGTGTCAGACTTTAATGCTACAATGGACTTGATACGATACAGTCTACCTAATGCCACTCAATATCTTGAGGAAGTTGGCTATGCTAAATGGGCAAGATCGCACTTCCCTGGAATGTGGTATAGTGCGATGACTTCAAATAGTGATGAGTCTGTGAACTCAGTAACTCGTTTTGCACGACCTATCGATAACTAAGTTAGTTGAATTTTATCGGGCAATAGTGCAACAATGGTATTTTATGCATCGGCATAACGGAGGTAAATTTATAATCGTAAACTACATTTTAAATTATATAACATAGACTAATTTTTTCATTTTTTTTGTAGCGCAAATGAAAAAGGAAGTCACGCCTTGGGCCGAGGCAAAAATAGAGAAGAGAATCCCATTACCGATTTGTTGTTTGAGATTGATGATAGGTATAAGAATGGAAAGCGCGATCTGCGTGCCAAGACTTGTACATGTAAGCAATGGCAAATTTCTGGTATACCTCGCGGTCATGTAATATTGGTTGCTCGAACTTTAGGTATTATGGACTGCAGCCAATTTTTTTCTGTCTGGTTCAAATTTGATTCTTATCGGGGAACATATGAGAAGGAAGTAAACCCTCTTCCACCACTAGCTGAATATGTGTTGCCAGAAACTTGTATGACATTCCTACTGCCTCCAATGGAGTTACGAAACTCGCGAAGACCATGAAACAGAGACCGTATCCCTTCAACGTACACTCTGGAGAGATTTTTGATTTGTCTACAGGTGAAGGTAGAACATCAAAGGTCTTATGGCAAGCTTCAACCATTGGATATTCCCGTTTGAAAATGGGATCACATTACTATGGATTTTGTGATCGGGTTGCCTAAATCTCCGAAAGGATTTGACGCTATTTGGGTGATTGTGGATCAACTCACCAAGTCGGCTCACTTCCTCCCAATACGTAAGACTTATTCTATGGAGAGGTTGGCAAAGTTATATATTGATGAGGTTGTGACAAGGCACGGGGTGCCGTTGTCTATTGTGTCGGACCGCGACACTCGTCTTACGTCTATGTTTTGGTCAAGTTTTCAGAAAGAGTTGGGGTCGCAACTCAACTTCAGTACATCATATCATCCTCAAACGGATGGGCAAAGCGAGCGAACGATTCAAATGTTGGAAGACATGTTGAGGGCTTGTGCTATCGACTTCAGTGGATCATGGGAAAGTCATCTGCCTTTAATTGAATTCGCATATAACAATAGTTATCATTCGTGAAGGAATTCCGAGGACGAAATTCTTTTAAGGGGGAGGTGTTGTAATAACCCTAAATCTTATAATTTATTTTGTATTGGGTTTTAATTAATCAGTTGGGCCCGAATCAGATTTTTATGGGCTAGGGTTGTTGAGAAAAGAGTCCAATGTATAAATTAGAGAAGGATGAAGAAACCCTCCTCATTTGCACATATCAATAGTGTGTGTGTGTGTGTGTTTTAGAAGAGTCGAGAAAGAGAAGAAGAAGGCTTAGAATCATCATCTTCATTGGAGAAATAAGTGAAGGAAACTCCATTAACAGGTATATTGCTTCTTCTTCATTCAATCTTGCTTTAATGGTTTTGGTATTTGAAATCAAGGGTTCCAAACCCCTAAGCTCTAGATGAGCAAACCTTATATGGTTGGTTGAATCCATTCATTTCAAAGTATTTTGGGTTTAGAGATTCTATTGTTGAGCTACTGATCTTTGAATCATTTTTTGGAGATTTCTTATGAAAACCTCCATTGTAACTCAATCTCAAGGTTTCAATAGAATGATTAATTGGGAGAAATCATGTTCTTATGGCTCCATATGATTGGATATCAATTTGGGAGCTCATTATATTCATTATATATGTTTTGGGGATGAAAGGAATCAGTATTTTGGACATTATGAGTTTTTGAGGTTGTTCCTTAGTTGCTGGTTCGAACCAGCTGAAACAGTAGGTCCCGCGGGTTGAGGCCGCAGCTTAAGCCGCGTAACTCACTGAGTTTCGGTGAGTTGGTCTGTTTGATTTTCCGCTTCGAGCTGGAGTTTAGGCCTATGGTTTAGGGGTTCATCTTAGGTATCTAATAGAAGACTTTTGGGATAATTCGTGGGGATTAACACCCATTTCATGTCTTTGAATTTAGGCTTTCGGTTTAAAGGTTTAGACAGTTTAAGCTTCGGACCGGTTGTGTCCAATCCAGGTGAGTTCCCTATCACTTAAAATGCAATGTGGAAATGTTTCAAATGCTTACTTATTGGTTATGGCTCTCTTTAAATGTTTATTTATATATAAAATTTTCCATGATCACATTTATAAGCTTTGGGGTCGGTATGCGCATTACCTGTTTTAGTTGGGTGTGCTAAATCCTACTAATAGGTGCGATCCTATTTAAGCGCTACATATAGGTGTGATAAATCCTATATCTAGTAGCTAATTGGCTTGTCATGTTTCTCCAATACTTAAATTGTTCTCTTCATGAGAATAAGATTATTTATTCGTAAACCACTGCATGTCTTAATGATTTGTGAACTACTGAATTTTGTAAACTGTTTTTATGGGAATTCACTAGACCTTATGGTCTAACCCACGTTTTCAAAACTAACATTTTTCAGGAAAATGAACCTTGGATAGAGGTGAGAGAGCCAAGGGAAGAATGTGAAGGCTAGAGGATGTTCTAGCTTAGTATCTTGTTCTAGTTATTTAATATTCAGCTGTTGACATTAGACTTCTAGAGTTCCGCTGCATTTATCTTTATCTGAATTGAGATTGTAATGAATTGATCGTTGGTTGATTAATCATTTAATGAGTTTGGATTTTGATTTATATCCATCTTGGGCCTTAGTTTTTGGGTCGTTACAGTTATACAAGTCGGGTTTTTTAAAGCATCTCTAACAGGTTTGCTAAAATAGAAAAGAATGAGTTATTGTTCTCTAAACCTTTCCAATAGCTTTGCTATCTTGTTTTCTATAATAGAAAAAACCTGAAATTTTTCTAAATTTAGAAAATTCTTTAAAATTTGATGGCAGAAGATATATATTGTTATTTTATTTCATCTCACCAATGAGATTAAAGTGTTATCATTTTATATTAAGTGTTTTTAAAGTGTATCGTGATGGTAAATTAGATAATATTATATTAATATAATTTATGTTAAAATCTCTAAAATAAAAATTTGTTGGAGATAAATATAACTCTTTTTAAAGATTTTTACCTTTAGTTCTTTATTTTAAAAAAATTATAAAAAACCTGTTGGAGATGTTCTTATCGAGATGAGTCAGTTCTAACAAACCCCCTTGTTCATTAACATATCTATATATCTATATAGTAAGCTACCGCGCGTGGTGCGGCGCCAAACATCTAGAGTTTAAAGTCGAAAAATCGAAATAACAACCAAGTTTTATATTAAGTCGGTTCATATACGATTATCTATGTTAATATAATAAATGTACAAATGAAAAATGGAAAAATATGGGATTTAAAGTAAATTAAATAACTAATTATAAAAGTATAAAGTGTTATTTAGAAATCAAAAATTATTTTGATTTTTAGTATTAGCTTTCAAGTTTGTACAAATTTGAACCATTTAAAATTTTCAATATATAACTCCTTATAAATATAGTATAGAATTTTTCGTATTATTCATGTTATTAAATAGTACAATTAAGTCGGAAAATATTCAATATTGAGTCTATTTTGAAGGTATTTATCAGACGATTATAATGGTATAATTTGTAAAAACGAAATGTCTTTTTAATGCATTTTAGTTCATATACAATTATTTATGTTAATATAATAAAGATATAAAATAAAAACGTAAGGGATGTAAAGTAAATTAAATAACTAATTATAAGGGTATGAAATGTAACTTTGAAATTAAAAATGGTTTGATGGGAGAGAAACGTGGGAGAGGTTGTAGAAACTTTATAACTTGTACATTAAGCATTATAATTTGTACCTCTTAAATTTTTCAAGAAAACCATAACTCGTGTTTTTTAATATAGTATAGATATAGATATAGATATAGATAGATAGATATAGATAGATAGATATCGATAGAGATAGAGATATAGATATAGATAAAGCAGAAACATTGACATTCCACTGTCAACTCCTCCGACCATTATCAATGATTTTTTCTTGATTCATCCTTTTTTTCCTGTATTCTTTAGATTTTCCATTTACTCCAGAGCCAAAACCATTCGTCTTCTGTGGTTACACTCCTTTCATCTTCTTCATCTCTTCTCTTTCTAAACTCTGGAAAAATGCAAGCAAACACATTTAGGTTATCATTACATAAATTGAAGATTGAACTACAAATGATACCCTAAACGTATGATAATTAAATTGTAACATTTACCAGCAATATCAAACAAATTAAACATTGAAACAAGCAATAAAATGATTAAAACCAACCATTGGGTAAATAGATTAAACTGGGGGAGTGCAAAGTATACCAAAGAGAGGCTGATGGTACCTGAGTAAAGGCCAAATGATGGTGCACAGTAAATTGAAAGATTCTGCAGATTCCCATTCCCCTTAACTATATTGGTTGGAATCATTCTTCAAATTTGTTTAAAGGTTAGGTGAAGGCCTAGGAAAAATAAGGTAACAACTCCTACAAATTTGTTTATGGAATAGCACATAGAAACAACCAGAATAGAAACAACCAGAATAGCACATAAAAATTAAAGTAATTTCAATTCCTTCAACAGATTCCATTCCAAAGCTACATGTTAACCAAACAGACATATTCCAATTCCTTCATCAGATTCCATTCCAATTCTGCCAACCAAACAGGTG
Organism: Silybum marianum; assembly: GCA_036898165.1. Taxonomy (NCBI): domain Eukaryota; kingdom Viridiplantae; phylum Streptophyta; class Magnoliopsida; order Asterales; family Asteraceae; genus Silybum; species Silybum marianum. The sequence goes on from CM072541.1 coordinate 5,342,320, forward strand.
GCCAAACCTGACAACATTCCATTCAAATTCCTTCAAAGTCAAATTCCTTTGACATATTCAATTCCATTCTGCGAACCAAAAGCAAGGGTTTTTTCATTTGATTTAAGGGTGAATGTGTTTTTAACTGAACTTTTGAAAGTTTTCGGTTGTAACGACCGTTGGTTATTCAAATGACTATTTTATATCCATCAATTGCATGTTTAGAATGGACGTTTGAATGGCAAAGTATAAACCTATTTATACTCTAAATTGATCAAAGAGGAGAAATACGATGAGCTAAAAACTTTGAACAAGAAACTTACTCCAATTCTCCAAAGGTAGAGTACTGTTGACTTCGCTAAAATATATTGATTTATGTTATCAATTTATGATGGGATGATCAAAATCTTCCACAAGAGATAACAGTTTGGTTTGTAGTTTGTGTGCTTATTCAACCTTATCAATAGTTTTTCTCACTCTCACCACGTACTTAAACCCAGGGTTGGATTTAATTTTGCAGGCACCACTCAAGATCGAAATGGATAAACGATGAAGAAAATGTCAAGGATATATAAGCCATATCCTCCAAATACTGGATTGTAACACCCTGAATTTCATATCTCTCGACCCCCTTTTTATGAATACAAGTTTAGCGTTTCGTATGGTTGAGCGTCGGGGTCATTTTGGGACTTCCAGAGGTGAAGTGCGACCTTAAGGTGCGACCTGGCCAAGGCCATGGTCGCAATCCCCTCGTCGCAACTTTTGTACTGTAACTCATGTTGGAGAAGTGCGACCATGGCAGGTGGAACCTGGCCATGACATCGTCGCAGTTGAACGTCGCATTTGTTGTACCGTAGGTCGAAGTCGAAAAGTGCGACCATGGCAAGTGCGACCTTGCCATGGCGCCATCGCAGTTCTGGATCGCACTTTATGTACCGAGAGTTGATTTTGGGAAGGTGCGACCAAGCCACTGCGACCTGGCCAATGTCGGCGTCGCAGTTCGTGGTCGCAGTTGGTAGCTGAAGTATAAAAAGAAGGGTTTGGCTGATATTTCATTTATTACAAATCAGATTTGTTTCTCTCAACATTTACTCTCTACACCAAACCTTAAGAGGCGATTGTTAGGGCATTTACTGCTCTCGCAAGAAGGAAGATCATCTTTGAAGCTCAAGAGTTAGGATTCAAGATCTAGGGTTCAAGCCTCTAGTGTTCTTCATCCTTTTCCTCTAGAAGTGCAAGTTGTTAGTTCGAAGTTTTCTAGGGTTTCCTCAAACTCTAGTATTGTGAGTTCATTCTTACCTTTCTTAAACCTTATACATGTCAAAATGATGTATTTTACCTTAACATGATGTTTAAAATGAGTATTTCTATACTTGGAAGATTTTGGTGAAACTAGGTCAAAATGTATCATTTAGGGTTTTCTTTGAAATGATGAAATGGAAGTGAAGAATTGTTTTGGAATACCCTTATGAGTTTTAAATGCAAGAAATATGATGTATAAACCTAAATGATTATTTGACCTAATTTTTAGAAGGAAGGTTTTGGAAGTATGATGTTATACTTCACAAAGGTTTGTGAAGAGAAGTTAATACATTGGAAACAGTTGTATTAGGAAGTTAGACTAGTGTAAATGGATCCATAGGCACATATAATCAGAAGTATTTGAGGATGACACTTGTAATAGATCCCGGTTTGAGGTTGAACTTGTGTAGAAGAGTAATCGATGTGATGGCGGTTCATTCCCGTAGAAGTTTCCCTCAAAAGAAGTAAAACATATCTTTTAGGTGTAAATCGCGGAAGTAAAGAAAAAGAGATGTTTTAGAAAAGCTTTTGGTTAAATGTTTGTTTACCGTTTTCGAAGTTTAAATGGCTTTTCTATATTTGAACTGTTTGTTCTCACTAGACTATAAGCCTAACACTTTTCTTAAAATGACATGTATAACAAGTGATCAAGCGGGTGGGGATTGATGGGATGAGTGAAGCTAGATGTCGTTAGTGGCATCCTTTTTGAAGTGGACCCTCGTGTGTATAGATGGAGTTTCATAGAAGATTATTTTGAGAATTTTAGTGACACACGAACTTAATCTGTATTTTGAATTGTATAGATTAATAAGTTGTCATTTAGCATTTCTATAGAAGTTGTAAACTCACTCTAACCTCCTCCCCATCTTTATGGGTGATGTTTTATGTAGTTGAAGTTATTCCGCATTTTATTTGGTTTAATTTAACTCCCAATTTTAGGGATGTTACATGGATATAGTCAACAACCTTATGCTTAACCTCCGGCACCATCATCTCACGCTCAACGCCACCCACCTGCCGGTTATCTGTCATAGGGCTACCCTGGTGCAAGTTAGCATAGGTTAATCTTGGGAATGTTGTGCAAGTAAAATGGCAACTAATTCTTTCTGTATGTTGAGGACTGTGGTACATGACATTTGTTTGCTTGAAATTGTGAGCATTTATGTAACACCCGGAAATTTTTGATGAATAAAAATATTCTAGAAAAGACGTGTTTTAAAAGTGTTATGGGTTGGTTAATGAAAAAGATCGAAGCTATGCGTCGGAAATCAAGTTTGTGAGTTTCGGGTTGACTTAAATGGCTCGTGCCAGTTACGGCGCCAGTTACAAAAGCTAACTCACGCCACTAAGTGGCATTAGCCTCTGTTTGGCTGGGGCCAGTTACGGCGCCAGTTACAAAAACTAACCCACACCACAAGTGGCATTAGCCTCTGTTTTGGTCCGGGCCACTTATAACTGGCGGGACAACTGGCGTCCAGCTCCTGATCTACCTTAAAACCTCCGTTTTTTCTTGTCTTTCACACTCATTTCTCACCCAAACTTATTTTCTCTTCTTCTTCTCTCTCAAGACCATTTTGGAGGGTCTTAACTCCTTAAACCTACTCATTCCAAATCATTTATTGCACCTCAAGCTTGAAGATTTAAGGCTAGAGTTTCAAGGATTCGTGTCCTTCACCAAGCTTCATCACCATCTTCATCCTCTTAGGGATGTTTCTAGGGTTTACCTAACCCTAGCTTTGTGAGTTCAAATCCAAACTTTATAAACTCAAATACTTGTTATAAATGTTATATTTACTGATTTTAATACGATTTCAAGTATTATGTGTTTGGGTTACGTTTGGAAGTTTTAGGTCAAAATGAGAAATTTGGGTATTTTGATATAGATGATGAAATGAGTATCATAAATGGTTTATAATACTTGGAAAGGCTCTATGATGGGTTAATCTTGGATTTTGATACTAAAATTATTTGACCTAATTTTCGGTAAAATGCGTATTTCAAAAGGGAAATATTTTATATAAAGGTTTTCAGTATTTGGAACACTATCAATACATCTCGTTTGATGTAGTTGATTATTAGACTAGTGCGTTATGGATCCATAGGCATAAGAGTCGGTATGTAATGTCGTGAAGGATAGAATGAACCCACTTTTAATTGGAAATAGGCATTGCGATAAATTGTGTAATTTCCAATCTATCCTTTCACTCTCTCGGAATATGCATTGTGGTTAGCGTGCAATTCTTGAGGCTCGAGCTTATGTGTACAAATGACTAAAGACTGCATTGTGGTTGATGTCAATGGCTACAGACCTTTATGTGCCGCTCTATAACATTGGTTTGTGGCCAACTTGGAGTTCCGTCACAACTAATGGTAATATCGGGTCTCCCCCGATTGTTTTAAAAGATCCTTGCTCACCAAGAGTAAGCTTTCAAGTTAAGTTAAATGGGATAAAGTATACATCACATTTATTTTAAAATATTTTGCTGCCTTATTCATTTAACTGTTTGTTCTCACTAGGCGTAAGCCTAACACTTGATTTTAAATGTTGTTTAGCAGGTGATCGGGTTTGATGGGGCTCCTTAGAGTGGAGCGGAGTGAAGTGCCGGTGAAGGCACTCTTTTTGAGAAAGGCACTTTAGAGTGTAATTATTGGAGATATTAGAATTGAAATTTTGGAGATATTAGCAACACCCGAACATAATCTATGTTCCTGTTTATGTAGATTAATAGGTTGTTGTTTTAGTATCTGTTTTGTGTTGTAAACTCCCATACTCATTCCCCACTTACTGGGTGATTTTTATATTTATTCCGCATTTCGTTTGCTCTAAATTTTAGGGTGTTATAAGTTGGTATCAGAGCTCTAGTTTAAGCAAACTAGGTGTGAATTTAAGATGCCTAGACTTAAGCTGAGACTTTAAGTGTGGATTTGTGAGATATGGGTACACACCATTGAGATAGGAGAGCTTTAGAGTCGACGGAAATGCATTAATCATGAAATGTGACTTTGGTAATGAGAATTCTTACTGGTATGATATATTCAAGATATCACGTAGCTAATGCTATTTTGGGTATATTGTTATGTAAGTATGCTTACTTACTATTGTTGCGGTGAATGGTGAATGTGTTATACGTATTTATGTTAGCTTTGTCTTACTCCTATTCTATACTTTTGTTCGACTAAGATGAGTCTTATTCAAGAAGAAGGTTTTGAAGGAATCTCGCAACGAGCAAGAAATGGACTTAACGGAAGAGGATACAAATGACTCCAAGAAGCAAATGATCGGGTCTAGTGAAGACATTGGTTGGTGTACCACTTGTTGAAGTAAACGTCATGGAGCATACGCACCCAAGTCTCTAGAGTGATGTAGGTGTGGAAAGCGATGTCACTCAATTCACGTTTGCACCGTTAATGGAATTTCATGCTATGAATGCGGAGACCCAGGTCACACCCGAAAGGATTGCCTAAGGACCAAGGATGGTCTTTGATTTCAGTTGAATTTAGACCAAGAGAACATGTGGACTTGAGTCAGGTATGTTGTGGAAACTTTACTCGCTATCTTTTAAGTTGTTTAAGTTATAAGCACTCGATCTTATTAGTTAAGATTTTGGTTATGGTTGGAGTCTTGAAAAGATGTAATCTTGTGTTAAAGCTTATAGATATTGTGGCATATGAGCTTGAGCAAGGAAATAACCCTTGTAAAAGTTTTAATTACCTTAACATCTTGTATCATTTGGGTTTTGGAAAGTTTTAAGCATGGATCTATGTAGCTCAACAAGGGATCGTTTTTTTTATCTAAGTCTATTGATGAGTTTGTTGATGCTTAGATTCATTGAGAAAGGTCATTGATGGTAGCATGTTCTTAAGAATATTGGAGATTAATGGGTTTTGTGGAAAAGTCATCTTGTGGGCGGTTGCCCTTTTTCATGTCGGAGATCAAGCTTAAGCTGTTAGCAAGTTGACAAATGCCAAGATTAGTCTCTTGAGTAAAACGGTTTAAGGAAAATGGTAGAACGGTGTTGGATCGGGATGTTCTTAGAAATCGTACTCTGGAAATGAAAGAAAAGCAATTTTCGGTGAACCTCATACCTATGGAAATAGGAAGTGTTGATGTGGTGAGGGGATGATGTTACAACTTTAGATGTGAATCAAGATATGCATCTTGCGTAGATCTCTACTAGCATAAAACATTTTTGGTGCAACATAACATGGTGTAAGATCAATATAGCATTGTACAGCGATGTAGTAAGCTTAAGTGTGGTTGCAATGGATCTAATCTTTTAGATAAGATCGGTTTTAAGAATGAGTGAAGGGGGCTTGAAAGTAAGCCAGTGCAACGTATGGCAGAATGGGGAGTATGGGCTTAGGCCTGAGATTAAGTCATGCAATGTGCAAATTTAGAAACATCAAGGAAAATCTGATTTTGATATCACCAGTGCTTTTCAGCCAGAACTTGAATTGGTTTATGTATATGTATGTAGCTGACAGTTTCAACCTCAATTAGTGTTAGTTATGCACGTTCAGTTGGCTATGTGTGTGAAAAGTCATGTATCGGAATACCAATAATTCAGGCAAAACACTACGAGTATGCGAAAAAGGTACAAGTACGGCAAGGGTACGTAAATACACACATTTACTTAGTTTGGATATGCATCAAGTGCATACTGTGGTCACTTCACGTGGATGGATCAGTTAGGTGAATGACCTCGCACAACACCATGGGAATCAAGATCTCGAAGGCGACTGCTACATGTTTTGTTTGAATACAAGTTGTTCGAGGCTTTTGGACATTAGATTCATTGTTTCAAATCAACATAAACGTTACATACCTTGATGTAATATTTGCGCATCCAAAATTAGGTTAAAATTTGCGGCTCTCAATAATGCCACATGGGTTAATAATCACGACAATAATGTTATGCACCTGGTGGGCATGGTATGTGGACCATACTTAGAGAAACTGCTATAGTGGTTAATTGCAGGGGATTCAATTGTTTGTTAGATAAGAACAAGAGTGCATAACAACAAGGGTCGGTCCCACGACCATTGAAGAAGAGAAGTTGTAAGGGCAGAAAACTCAGTATGAGCGTAGATGCAAGATTTTAGTTTTCTTGGTCACAAAGTTGACAAGGACATCTGAGTAAAATCCAATAAGCTCAAAGGTTGTGTCTAATTTAAAGCAACCGAGATTAGTGACATAGATAGAAGCTTAATTGGGATACCGAAGTGTGATTGAAAGTTCATTAAAGGTTCTCTATATTGCGGAGTTTAATGTCAGCATTAATCCAGAAGCACCGTGAGTTAGCTTGAAGCCAGTTAGAACATGTCTCTCAGCTATTGAAAGCAAAGGTGAAGCTAAGCGTAAATTCGATGGTTGCTTGAAGGCTAGGAGGGTTATATTTTCAACGACCTTTAAGGTCTGAATTAGACCTGGTATTTAGGTATTGAAGAAAGTTTATTACCTATGCGTCAGGTTAGTTGCAAGGACGTGAGAACGTTAATCGGATAGATGATTGGGGATTAACAGTGTAGTATTTGCATTCAAATTTCAAGTAATTACCATAATGGCTCAAAGTGTATTTTGTATACATATCATGATAGTCACACGTCCGTGTTTGTTTGGAAATGAGAAAGTTTGGGCTAGAGAGGTTGGTTAGCCTTATTAAAAAATTATGTTGGTAAGATTTTATCTCATGTATATAGATCAAGAAAGATCATGATTGATCAGATTATGAGTTATACGGGATTTTCGGGTCATAACGAGCTATTTACGTGATGACCCTCTCGTTTCATCAATATTCGGTTAGAATTCATGTGATCGTGTGCCTTAAAGAGCTGGTTGGTATCGGTGTCAATCTTGGTGTTCTTGAGGTCAAGTATCACTAGAGTACTTGGAGTGTTTCGGTTGAATTCCAAGTAAGGGTTGGAGGCATTATGTGGTGTGCTTGTTGAGAATGAATTTTAGTGGTCAGTGATGAATGATGGTAATCATTTGTACTACTCAGAAAGTTTGAAAATTCTTGGAGTTGTTGGGCTCGGTGAAAGTTTAGATCTTAATTTCACGATTTCGTTGAGTCGGACCTAATTAGTGATTAAGGTTTCATCATGGAAGAGATGATAAGTTTTACATTGTGCTGATTATTGGAGAATTTGAGTGTGAGTGTTAAGGTAGACCGTAGGAAGAAATTGTAAATCTTAGAGATACGTTGACTAGTTGAAGTCAAAACCTTAACGCGGTACTCGTTTTTTTAGGACCAATTGTGAGGGATTACCTTACCACCCGGGTAAAGTCGGCATGTTAGGGAGTAACCTAAATCGAAGGGAATATGTATGGCATAGCCGGCTGAGCTATTGCGAAACTATCGGAGGATTTAATGCAAGAGAGGAAGAGCATTTTGGTCAATCGAGATCGTTGGAAAATATTTAAGAAGGAATCCATCTACGAGCAACAATAATGAAGTGGGGTAATTAATGTTGTAAGATACTCTCGAGATTGTAAAGGTCATTCTAGTATTGGGATGGCACCGTTTGAAGCCTTATATGGAAGGAAATGTAGAACACCGGTGTGTTGGTTGGAAGCGGGTGAGAAATAATTTACCGGTCCCGAAATTGTACAAGAGACGGCCGACAAAGTGAAATGTATCCGTGAGAGGCTAAAGGCGGCTCAAGATCGTCAAAAGAGTTACGCCGATAAGAAGAGAAGACCCATGGAATTCCAAGTAGGGGAGCGAGTCATGCTAAAAGTATCCCCTTGGAAGGGTATTATAAGGTTTGGGAAGCGTCGGAAGCTTAGTCCTCGTTTCCTAGGACCGTTTAAAATTTTGGAAAGAGTGGGATGACAAGAGTATAAATTGGAATTGCCACCCGAAATGGCCGACATACACCCTACGTTCCACATATGTTACTTAAGGAAATGTCTAGCGGAAGAAGAGAGTGTAATACCTCTCTCGAAAATCCGCGTTGATAATAGTCGTTGTATGGAGGAGCCGGAAATGATCTTAGAAAGAAAATCAAAAATGCTCCGCCATAAAGAAATTGTCATGCTTAAAGTCCAATGGAAGCATCATCGTGGATCAAATGTGACATGGGAAGCGGAAGAGGACATGAAGAGGAGATATCCTCATTTGTTCACTTAATTTGTAAAATTTCGAGGACGAAATTAATTTCAAGGGTGGGAGGATTGTAACACCCGAAAATTTTTGATGAATAAAAATATTCTAGAAAAGACGTGTTTTAAAAGTGTTATGGGTTGGTTAATGAAAAAGATCGAAGCTATGCGTCGGAAATCAAGTTTGTGAGTTTCGGGTTGACTTAAATGGCTCGTGCCAGTTACGGCGCCAGTTACAAAAGCTAACCCACGCCACTAAGTGGCATTAGCCTCTGTTTGGCTGGGGCCAGTTACGGCGCCAGTTACAAAAACTAACCCACGCCACAAGTGGCGTTAGCCTCTGTTTTGGTCCGGGCCACTTATAACTGGCGGGACAACTGGCGTCCAGCTCCTGATCTACCTTAAAACCTCCGTTTTTTCTTGTCTTTCACACTCATTTCTCACCCAAACTTATTTTCTCTTCTTCTTCTCTCTCAAGACCATTTTGGAGGGTCTTAACTCCTTAAACCTACTCATTCCAAATCATTTATTGCACCTCAAGCTTGAAGATTTAAGGCTAGAGTTTCAAGGATTCGTGTCCTTCACCAAGCTTCATCACCATCTTCATCCTCTTAGGGAGATTTCTAGGGTTTACCTAACCCTAGCTTTGTGAGTTCAAATCCAAACTTTATAAACTCAAATACTTGTTATAAATGTTATATTTACTGATTTTAAGTTACGATTTCAAGTATTATGTGTTTGGGTTACGTTTGGAAGTTTTAGGTCAAAATGAGAAATTTGGGTATTTTGATATAGATGATGAAATGAGTATCATAAATGGTTTATAATACTTGGAAAGGCTCTATGATGGGTTAATCTTGGATTTTGATACTAAAATTATTTGACCTAATTTTCGATAAAATGCGTATTTCAAAAGGGAAATATTTTATATAAAGGTTTTCAGTGTTTGGAACACTATCAATACATCTAGTTTGATGTAGTTGATTATTAGACTAGTGCGTCATGGATCCATAGGCATAAGAGTCGGTATGTAATGTCGTGAAGGATAGAATGAACCCGCTTTTAATTGGAAATAGGCATTGCGATAAATTGTGTAATTTCCAATCTATCCTTTCACTCTCTCGGAATATGCATTGTGGTTAGCGTGCAATTCTTGAGGCTCGAGCTTATGTGTACAAATGACTAAAGACTGTATTGTGGTTGATGTCAATGGCTACCAGACCTTTATGTGCCGCTCTATAACATTGGTTTGTGGCCAACTTGGAGTTCCGTCACAACTAATGGTAATATCGGGTCTCCCCCGATTGTTTTAAAAGATCCTTGCTCACCAAGAGTAAGCTTTCAAGTTAAGTTAAATGGGATAAAGTATACATCACCTTTATTTTAAAATATTTTGCTGCCTTATTCATTTAACTGTTTGTTCTCACTAGGCGTAAGCCTAACACTTGATTTTAAATGTTGTTTAGCAGGTGATCGGGTTTGATGGGGCTCCTTAGAGTGGAGCGGAGTGAAGTGCCGGTGAAGGCACTCTTTTTGAGAAAGGCACTTTAGAGTGTAATTATTGGAGATATTAGAATTGAAATTTTGGAGATATTAGCAACACCCAAACATAATCTATGTTCTTGTTTATGTAGATTAATAGGTTGTTGTTTTGGTATCCGTTTTGTGTTGTAAACTGTCATACTCATTCCCCACTTACTGGGTGATTTTTATATTTATTCCGCATTTCGTTTGGTTTAATTTTGCTCTAAATTTTAGGGTGTTATAATTTAGTTTGTAATTTGATTAAGGTGACAATCAATAAGTATGAGCTTTAATTATTAAAGAATCATGGTTCACTTGAAATGGAAGTATTTGGTTACTTATCTATTTAAACTACTTTGACGTTTTGTCGTTATGTGTTGGCATTCTAAGGTGGCGTTTGTTTTTTAAGAGGTGCCAAGTCTGAAGTCTTATTTTAGTTCTAAAATGGTTATGAAACGTCTAAACAAATCAGACATAAGTGGTGATTAAGAGCTTAAAATGAAAAAACAAACAAGGCCAAAGTGTATAAAAGCTCAAAGGAAAGGAAATTAGCTTGCAAACATTTAATTGAAACTCCACTTTTTGTCAAATTCATAAAGTACACTCTTGGATGATCATGGATTTTGTAAGTCTATACTAATACCTGTTTATCCAATTTTAAAGTGGTTTAGTTCCTCCAATATTATACTTTATTGTTTAGTCACAGGATCATATACAAAGGAGAGTTAAGATGAGAAACGTAAGAAATGATCTGGATCTTTGATTAGGGGTGTTCAAAAAACCGATAAACCAAGCCGAACCGTTTGATCCGAAACCGAAAAAACTAATAACCGAAAAATCCGAAATCTAAAAAACCGAAAACCGAGGAAACCGGGTATTCACAGGGCGTTTTTGAATTTGAATATTAGGTAACTGTGGGTAACCGAACCAAACCGGATATAACGTATATATAATATTTAATATTAAATATTCATATTATTATTTGTACATTTATTAGCCAAAGTTAAATGAGTGAAGTCTTTTACGTTTTGGTGTCAAAAATTATGGTGGATGATTAAATTTGATTGTATGAAGTCGTGAAAGAGTCGACATTAACGGAAAAATGGATTTTAAACAAATTTAATTTGTAGCGTTTTATTAGTTTTATTTATTTGTTGTGTAATTGTTTTAAATGTTAATTACCATTTTTATAGTGTAAATGATATTTTTTATATAAATCCGGATAACCGAGAACTGAACTGCGGGTAACTACCTTATTTCGGTTCGGATCAGTTCGGTTTTGTGTAACCGGCGGTTCGGTTTCGGTTCGGGTAGCGGGGTATCCGTCTCCTGCGGTTCGATTCACGTTTTCCCTACGAAGCAAACCTAACTGAACCGTGAACACCCCTACCCTTGATCGTCTTTAATTTCAAATTCAGCTATGAAGATCCGATTACTTTCGGTGCATCTCATCCTAATGTGCATACAATGGTAGAAATCTTTTCTTTCCCTCCTCAGCTAATTAACTGTACTTCTCTAGTGGGACCTAACCTTTATTGTTTATGTCCCAAACCTATATCTTTGTTTGGATAAGTTATAAGTTCCAAGTTATACAAAGAATTGCTAATTATTTAATTAATTTGTTGTATTATCGTGAAAAACATTTACATTTTTCCTATGTTGTATGGTCTTAGATATTAGAGTATAAAAGTAACTATTCACTACCAAAAATGCCAACCAACCATACTCGGTTAAATAAAGATTTTTTTTGTTAATTGTGGTTGCCTTTTTAATTTTATTTGATGATAAATTGTTATACTAAATTTTGCATTTATGGTTGTCAAATTATCAAGTCAATTTTATATTATTTTCCAAAGAGCCCATTATCATTACGCAAGCAAGATTTAAGTGTTATCCTTGAAAAACTATAGTTAACAAAAATGTATAATTTTATAGAAGAGTTGATACTTTTTATATAGACAATCTACATAAATTTTACTCAAATAAAGTGCCATGTCCATACTAGTCTATATATCTATATAAAGCACAAACATTCAGGAGTCCATATGGCATCTTTTTTGAGAATCCACATGGCATCTCCTTTTTTCTTTGATTTTTCTTTAATATTAATTATGTTAAAAAAATTTATGCCCCTATATGAAACAATGAACTGTTTATTGTTATTGGGTCATTTTGGTCATTTTATAACCCTTTTAATTAATCTTTAACCTCCAAACCCTTTAACTTTTTGAAGACTTTTTACTTTTCTCATCTCTTAATCCATCCACAACATATAACCTTTTTACTTTCTTCATCCATCAATTTCTACATTTTGATTCATATTTGTTTCTCTTCTCCATCACTTAGTTTTTTTCATTTTGTTTTTGGTTTGTTTTTATTTGTATCGATCTCTCTCCATCCCTTAATCTATGTCTCTCTATTATTTTTCTTACCAAGTACCCCAACCCGCAAAGAAAGGTATACACATCGGTTTAATCAAGTAAACCTATTCAACTCACAATATGTTCATCGATTTGGATTTTTTTGTCAGGTTTGATACTTCTTGCCGCCCGAAAAGAGCTAATACTAATTTGAATTTATAGGTCAGTCATATTTGTTTTTAAATAATAAATATCGAATGTTACAAACATATCATCAACTTAATCTATCAACCAATATTTAAGCTTAATGTTGTTATCAAAAGTCAACTTTGAAGTTTAAAAATCCCTGCATTTTATAACATACATTATGCTTCAGGTTTGTGATCAGAGTGTATAGTTCCAAATCATTGTTTTTTAGTATCAAGAATCTCTACATCTCTTAGGCTATAAGGTCAAGTCTCTTGGGGGTTTTTTGGTTGGTTTTCCATAAAACCTGCATGGATTAAGTTATCTGTATATGTGGGAAAGCTTTTTGTTTGGGACGATTTTCTCATAGATGTAAGGAACATGTTGTTTAAGTGGGAGGGGCTGGTTTGAAAAAACTTAGTTTTCTGGATAAGGCTTCCTTCGATGTTATTTATACATTATACTATTACTTTTCACCACCATTTGACAATCTAATAGTGTATCATAATTATGGTGATAACTTTACCACTTCATATTCAATTCAAATTTATCAATGTTTGTCATATCAATCATCATTGCATTTAGTTTTATTCTTATGATTTGCAAGTAACCGTCTCAGTTTTTTTTTTTGAGAGAAATTGAAGGTTTGGAGTTCTTGAGGGTGTAAGATTTGGTGGCTGAAGGCGCACTTCAATTGCACATTATTAGAATCGAAATTGTTAATTGATGGTGCTAAATACTTTATTATTTATAGTTTGTATAAAATCTTATATTTAATGAGATGTTGATACCAAAATGAAGGAAAAACACACTATGCAAGTTTTTCCTTAAAAAATGCATTAGTTTTTTTTTTCAATTTTAGATTAACAAATTTTCAAGTTAAGGGATGGGTGGGGAAACATTGTTTGTTACCGGTGATAGTCTTTTTTCTTATGATTATGCAACGACAATTATTGCTATAGAATTGTGCAAATGAGTTGTAGTAGTCAATTATTCTTTTGCTAATAAGTAATTCTATATCATTCTAAAATCGTAACTTCAACCACAAAGGTGAATTTCATTTTGATTTATTTGTATACTTATATCACTTTATGGATTAATTTATTTTGAAAGATTTGATTAATTTGTCGTCCTCAACCTACATTGACCATTCATGATATTTTTTAAAAGTTAAGGTTTTGAAAGAACATTGTTATAATCAAATGTAATTCAATTGAATTACGAAAATAAAAACCAAACACAACATCATTATGATTTTTGTATAAATTTGGATATCTGTTTTATACTATATTTTTATATATCCTTATTTTCTTGATTTATCCCTATCTGTTTGTTAATGATTTTATAAAATCTTTTAATTATTCGATTAATACTCACAAAATAAAAAATACTGGCACTACTTTTCGAACGATTTTTATCTTTAAACTCTAATAACAACGAATCGAAGTTATTTTTTCAACTTATACTGATTCAAATACACTTTTCATTCCATAAAACCTTTTCTACAGATCTATTTATACTCCATCTAAACTAAAAAATATAGTATACATGTAATGCCAACATAGGCTTTAAACCAATTCCTATAAGCTAAATTGGGAAATAACAATTTTTAAGTATCTCATATTTTATGAATACAAAAAATAGTTATTTACCTTTTTAAAAAAAAAAAATAATTAACATGATATATGATCACCCACAATGTTGAAAACACTAGTTTATCATAAGTTTGATGTCGATAAAATGAAAAGGAAAGGGGTTGCCAAAGAGGACCATATGTCCAAGGAAATTAAATGAGATGCCGTCAAGGAAGGGGAAGGTTAAATGTCGTCTTCTAAGGAGGTTTTAATTCGACTTATATTAAGTTTTAACATCTTATAAAAATATCTTTGAACTATACATTATTTTTTATTTAAAATTAATCTAAATGGGTTATTTTATTCCTCTTAAGTGGAATTTTGGTTAAATTTATATAAAATAATACCAATTTAGAAGTTAATTTACATTTTATAATATTATATAAACAAATCAAAGCTAGTATATATATATAATATATAAAGAGGTTTAAACGAGGACGGTAACAATTTACGAGAATGCGAGGACAATCATCAGCCAATTATTTTGTACATGAAACTTTTAATGTACAAAATCACATCTGATTTATGTACAAAATCACATATGATTCACGTACAAAATCATATATGATTAGCCGCGACTTTTCCCGCCACTTTTCCCGCACGTGTCCTTTTTTATGCTTACAAAATCACATATGATTTTGTACATGAAAAAAATTATGTACAAAATGATTGGCCAAGAATTGTCTTCGTATCCTCGTAAATTGGTACCGTCCTCGTAAATTGTTAACTGCAAAAGTTTTTTTTTTTTTCGGTTTTCAGTATTTGATATTGATGGTCTTTGATAAGTAAAAGCAAATTAAAAATACTTTTGTGAAAACCAATGATTAAATATGAAATTAATAAAGTGTTTATTAATGTTATTTAAGTGCAAAATTAATAGAGTATTTATTATATATGTTATATAGAGTTGCTGTCCAAAAAAATGAATTACTTGCATCAAACTAGAATCGAACCCTAGACCATTTCTTTATAAGGTGTTTTAATTAGTTGGGAACAGACACTAGACCAGCTATCCTATTTGTGTTATACTTTCAGTTTTAAATTATTTAAAAGCACCCCTAAAATTATACGGTTGCACTGTTAATAAATCCAAAAAATTTACCCTTCAACGACAATATAATACGGTGGTCAGTGCCACCGTATGCACCATGCTAGGTCCGTCATGTATATATATGTATATATATGATATATCATGGAGAGAAAATGGTGTTATATTTTACACCCTACTTTGTATATTTTAAACTCTAATCTATATATATGTCTTCCAATCAAAATTGATAGATAATGATGAGAGTTAGTATTTAATCAATTAAAATAAATAAAATAATAAAGTAGGATATAAATAGAAATTAGAATAGGATGTAGAAGAAAAAACCCTTTCTAATATATATTATCCCTATTTTATTTTTGGAAGGAGGAAGTACAACTAGTCCCTACCAGAATACCATAGAGCCACATTCACCGAATGAAAGCCCACCTGCGATGACGTCACCCCAACAGCCTCCTCCCGGTCTATAGATCTGGGTCCCACCCTCTGGACCATGTGATCCAATTCGTCGTCGTTTAACCGTTGGATGAGCAACGAAACGACTATCTGATCATCTTCTCTCAACACAACACACTGTCAACGTGGAGTAGATTTCGCGGGCTTTTCTTCCGCCGTTGTATCACCGGCGGTCAGGCGGTGGACGGAGCAGATTTACGGCCAGCTGATTTGATTTTTCCGACGATGAGAATTATCACATTATCGCAGAAGCAAGCAATCGGTAATCAATTCAGAGTAAGGTCGGTTTTTCAAATCCTTTTTTTGCATTTTCTGCGATTCCTTTCGTAGTGTTTAATTCATGTAATGTGCATAGAAGAAAGAAACTCTCTCTCGCTTTACGCGTCGAATCAAAATAGCTTCGTAGGTCTTCTTTCTTTTTGTTGATTTCTTTGCTTGTTTCTGTAACGTACTCACCCTTTTTTCCCTCTTTGTTTCTCTGTTTTATTGGATTTGTTTCATGATCCGTACTAATGTAAGTATTACTTTCTCTATTTTTTTCTATCTAGACTTTGGATCTTTGTGTTTCTTATTCGAAATTGTTAGTTTTTGCATTTGACTTTTGCGTTCAATCTCGAAATTGTGACGAAAATGTATATGATATCAGTCGCTAATTGTGATTGTTCTTGATTTGTTTCTATTGAATAGTTTGTTTATTGCTTTTTCGTTGTTCTTTATGGAGATTTTACTTTTTTGTATAAAGTAATTAGGTCATAGGAATGATGAAATGTAAAATTTGCTGATGCCTGCTTACTTTTTGTAAAAGTCAACCAAAGACAAGTACCAACTGCTAATTGTTTAGTTTTACGAGATTATACTGTGTTACTCTATAATCATGCTTGTTTGAATGTGATATGTTTGGAGAAGCAAATACCCTTCTAAGTCTAACCCACAGCTATTTTATTCAGCAACTCGATTAAATTAGAGTTGAATCAAATGCTTGGTTTTTAGATGCTATGGTCTTTTAATTTGCTAGCAAACTGTAATTGAACTAGCTCTTGGATAGAGATGTAACAATTATTCAAATATTTTGAGATTTATCTATGTTTTTGTGGTAAATTATGTAATACGTTAGTAGTTGTGGTAGGGTAGCATTGAAATATCAAATTTGAGATGGATTTGGGAACTATGGCGTTCATGATAAATATTTGGTTGTTAACTCTTGATTTCAATGGATTTATGTTTACTTAAACGTCCATGAGTTGATTGAGTTCCTATGGTGCTTTGAAATAAATGGGGACCAAAATGTCACAATCTTTTGGTGGTTTATAGGTGCTAGAAAATTGAACAAGAATCCAGTTGAGTTAATACAGAATGCAATCAACTATCTTGGTCTTTTGGTATTTTATTTGTGGTAAATCAAATAGGTTTATAGTAAATTAGTAACCTAGGAAAGATAGCGAAGGGATCATTTGGAGCGTTCCTTGTGGCTTGTGCTATTTATCTAGAGATATCAAATAGGTTTATAGTAACCTAGGAAAGAATGCAAGACAGTTGCTTTCTTTGTTTACTTATTTGTTGCTATATTTAACCTGTATATGCTATTGATAAAATGAACACACATGAAAGTTCTTCAAATTTGTTTATGTAGATCT
Source organism: Silybum marianum (assembly GCA_036898165.1). Taxonomy (NCBI): domain Eukaryota; kingdom Viridiplantae; phylum Streptophyta; class Magnoliopsida; order Asterales; family Asteraceae; genus Silybum; species Silybum marianum. The sequence goes on from CM072541.1 coordinate 5,359,548, forward strand.
TTCCCCGTGTTCTCCCAGCTGGCATGAATGAATGAGGAGATATGCCATATAGTGCAGAGTTCAGCACACGCTCCAGGAAACAGAAAACCTCAAAAGGGTTGAAGGGAAAAGCTTTATCATGGCAACAAGATATTAGAGAATCGACAGAAGGTACTGAAAATGGAAACCACTTATATGTAGGTGAGGAGGCTATAATGGATTACAAGAAACAGTCGTTAGAAAATATGGTACATAAAAATGAAGATCTCGTGAAACATGGTAGGAATTTACCTGGCTATCTCCAGTATGGGGGAAAAAGCAAAATTACCCAAGATAAGACTTTTAATTTTGGAGTTCTTGATTGGAATCTTCTAGAAAATTGGAAGTCCAACACAAAATGTATTATGAAATCATCAGTTTCTGGCAATAATCTAGCAACAGAAAGTGGATCAGCTAGACTATCCACATCTATGAACAATAGCATTCCTCAGTTGGATCAAAGAGCATCAAATGGTTCCCAACTCCATTCATCTTGCAAAGAAAGACCTCCTACATCTGAGAGACCTAGAAGAAAGCCAATAAAGGTTCAAAGTTCAGAAACTGTTCATGGGTTGCAAATTTCTTGTTGGAATGATCTTTCTTCTGACAGTAACGGGCAACAAGCAGAACAAATGATAATACCCAAAAGAGAATCTTTTCCGCATGATACAATGAGGTCTCATGATGATGATCTTCACCTCAATGGTCACAAAGATGTAATCTTTTCTCTTGGAGATTCCAATGCAAGCAGCTCGCATGAACGTTCGCTTTCAGAATCCAGAGAACCACTTGATCGCATTTTGACAGAAGTAAACCCTTCTTTTGAAGTTCCACAATCTTTCTCTTTTCCTCTTGGAACCAAAAGATGCCCGGTTGAGATAAAAGATGATCCGTTAAAAGATATATCTTTTATAGATAACAAGTCAGCTGTAAAGCATTTAACCACTGATAAAGATTGCAAGAATGTTGATCTTAATTCAATTCAGCAACCTTCTGTAACAGGGAGACATTCATCATTCAGCAGGAGGTTTAGCTTTAGCATCGAGAAAATGGCCACGAGTTTTAGCTTCAGGAAAAACTCATCTTTTCCACAACTAAACTCAACATATAAATCCTTTGGATCCTCACCTGATTTGCACGATTATAACTCAAAAAAGGGTAATGCTATTGCTACCAATATAGTTAAGTCAATCTCTATGCGATTACTACACCCACTACTGAATCACAAAGGACATCATTCAGCTAAAAAGATTCAGCAATCAAACCGAAATCTAATTTCATATGATAAGCAGCAGAAATCATCTAATCTACACGCTCTTTTACACCTTACAATGAAGAATGGAATGCCGTTCTTCAAGCTTGTGGTAAATAACAGCAGTAGTAACATTCTATCTGCATCTGTGAAAAAATTACCATCTGGGAAGGATGATTCAAGCTTGATTTACACATTTCATTCACTAAATGAAATCAAGAAGAAGAACGGAGGGTGGAAAAACCAATTTTCAACAGAAAAAAGTTGCGGATTTGATTATAATATTGTGGGAAAAATGAAGATTTCTAGTTCTTATCATGCTGAATTTAGTGGTCTAGAAAGGGATTTATTTGTAGTGAGGGAATCAGTCTTATATGGTCCTGATTGCATGCCAAATGCAGAGCTTGCTACTATTATTGTTAAGAATATAAGTAATGAAAACTATGGAGGTATAGGGAACTCGAAAAGCACGGTGGTTATTCTTCCTGGTGGTATTCATAGTTTGCCGAACAGTGGGAAACCTTCGCCATTGATTAACCGATGGAGATCTGGTGGAGCGTGTGATTGTGGTGGTTGGGATATTGGTTGCGAGTTACGTGTTCTTACCAACCAGAATGAATCTATGAAAGTCTCGAATCTATCTAGCTTAGATCGGCTTGATCTTTGTTACCAGGTGCGTGTTTTTATTTTTATTTTGAGCAATCTATTTGTTAATGAATGTGAACGTGCTATTCATCATGAATGTTGTAATATATTCGTCATAAATATGCTATTTAGCCTTCTTATTCATCATGAATATGTGATTCCTGATGAATAACACCCTTCATATTCATCGTGAATGTGTTATTCGGCCTTCTTATTCATCGTGAATGTGTGATTCATGATGAATAACACCTTCATATTCATCGTGAATTTGCTACTCAGCCTTCATATTCATCATGAATGTGTGATTCATGATGAATTACACCTTCGTATTCTTCATGATCATGAATGTGTGATTCATGATGAATATGACCTTCATATTCATCATGAATGTACTATTCAGCTTTCATATTCATCATGAATGTGATGAATAACACCTTCATATTCATAAATGAATGTGTGATTCACGATGAATACCATCCTAAAGAGTGGCACATGATGGTTGTTAGCGGTTCCCGGGGTTGTTAATCAATTTTGGATTTCTAACGGAACTTTCCTCATCCACTAGTGCATCTGTTCTTAGAAATCTTGACACATTTGTCTTAACTATATTTATATATTACATCATTTTCGTCAAAATTTAATCAAGTTATCTAACACAAATCATTAATAATAGATGACCTTTATATAGTTTTTTTCTGTAGTGCCTTTGCTTTTTGTCTCAAATTGATGTTATAAATTTTATTTTTCATATATAAAAATATCTTGTCTTGACCCACAAATTTTTTACCCCCATAGACTATAAATTTAATTATTTTACATTATACATTATAAATTTTATTTTTGATAGATAATTGTGTTACTTTTTGTATATAAGTGCCTTATTTTCTTAATTTTATTTAACATTTAATATATTTTGTATTATGTTGATTAAATTCCGTTTCGTATCACTAAGGGGGTGTTTGCTTCACATAATGAAATCAAGTAGAATTGGAATCCATGAATTCTGTAACTTAAGGAATCCATTGGAATCGAAAGGATTCATCTATTTAATTTTGTGAACCAAATATGGCAAAGGAATTTGGTCAAATGGATTTGGCCATTCCAGTTTATTCCAATTCCATCAGATTCCGAACCAAACCAGCCAGCCCAAGATCTCTTGATTGTGTCACCGGAGAGAGAATCTTTTTGTTGTACTAGATTTTGTTAAAAAGCAAAATAGAGATATCTTATTGATACGATCGTAAAAATACGAGTACATAACTAATACGTCTTTTTACGTAATTGTAGGGAATGCACAACGACAAACATGCATTGAGCTTGGCAACACTTGAGAATGGCCTTTATTCACTTGAATACAATGCTTCAATATCTTTGTTGCAAGCATTCTCCATTTGTGTGGCAGTTGTAAGTAGCCAGAATTTAACTCACATTTTCCAAGTGAATCATCTTCAAGATGCAAACGACTTCTCTAAACCCATAATCACAGAATACGAGAAAGTCGAAAATCGAACTATTGTACATGCTAAAATCCCACCTAGCTCGCCTATTGGGAGGGTATAATATTTTTTATATCATATTCGATTAAATTTGTTATTTCTAGAAATTTGATTTGTTGCATGTCTACTTCCAACAATATATAGCACTAGTTATTGTCAGTCCATGAGGGATAACTTAACTAGTAAGTAGTGGCAGATCCAGAAAAAATTATAGTAGGGATCATAATATAAGAGTTTAAAGTTGTATCTTTTTTCTGTTTCTACCATCAATCTAGCAAGATCCGCAATACCACTCAAATCGGCAAATCTTTCATCTTGACCCACAATCACATAGTACTGTTAAGTTGTTTCTCAAGAGCGATCCTTTCCATACAAATAAAATCATTAGAATACAAGCAGTGGTGGATCCAGAAATTTTGTCTACTGGGGTCCCATTAAGGTAGACTGAAGGCGCGTAAAGTCACACGTCGTGTTTCCGAAATTTTTATAAGTTTTGTAGTTGATTTCAAGGGATTTTCTTAGTGTTTTTGTCGATTTTGAAGGGTTTTCTTAGTGTTTTTGTGAATTTCGAAGGATTTTTTCGGTTTTTATAGTGATTTCAAGAGACTTTTTTAGTGTTTTTGTCAATTGCGGGCAAGATGGGGTCCCTTGAAATTTTTTACTGGGGGGACGAAAGGCTAAATTAAGTATTTTTGATATTTTTTACCCTATATAATTATTATTTTTTAACATTCAGTGGGGTCCTTGGAAACCCCCCCCCCCCCCCTTTTCTTAACTATGTCCGCCACTGAATACAAGTACGTCTCACTCAACTTCAATAAATTTAATACATTGAAGTGCGAAAATGAATCACGTGGGTTTAAGTCTTTAACTCTTACGAAAAAAAATATTTTAAAATTTTAATTGGGGTCCCTTAACAAGTTTAAGTTGGGAGGTCAATAACAAAAATGGTTTAAATTTTGTTTTTTAGCCTTGAGTGAAACTTTTAGTTGGAGTCATGTGACTCCATGCTCTTAGCCCTCAATCTGCCACTGCTAGTAAGACCCTGTGTTTGCTCTTCAAAAGTCAGCAATTAAAGTCTCGGGCCACTGAAGGGCTTGTTTGACTGTTAACTTCAGGCCTTCAGGCCCCATGAGACTAGTTAAAATGGACGCAAACTGTCATTAACACTCATTGTTACCAAAAAAAGAATTAGGACCGGCTATTTGTCATCATACACAAATAAGATAATGACAAGATGTTACAACAATAAGATCATTCAATTCTAAAAGTATAACATTGGAGATTGAAAGGGTTTATAGAAATGGTTTGGACCTGTAAAGTAGAGGTAAAGTTTGCATACATTATATCTTCTAGACCAATGATTCATGTAGATTTATTGGTTGTTTTGGTTTTTAGTTGGACCTCAAAAAATGTGATTTATCGTTTATCTTTTTTCCCAAGGGAATCTTGAATGTGTAACAACAAATATTAGATCAAATCCGTAAAAACTGGTGTAAGTTTTTGGTGTAGAGAGTAATTATGCTCCAATGACTAACACTAAAGAGCCGTTTTATCAAACGTTTACCTGGGTAAGTGCTTATCAAGTCATATTATACCGGATGAATATGGCAAGGACCAAGAATCTTACCCGGTAAGAGCGGTAAGAGCAAAGACAATTATCGAGAGTCTTACCCAGTAAGTGAGGACGACGACTCTTACCATGTAACCGCAGATAAGTGCTTACCGATAAAATTCAACACTGTCACTTACTTACTAGATAAAATTTTAGTCTACCAAAATGATATCGGATAAGTTTTGGTAAACGGCCCTAACAAAATGAAAATGTTGTCATTTTTTGACTTTTGGACGGAACATAAATTCATGAATGGTTGAACAATGATTTAGTTTAAGAAATGAGCAAGCTTTCTTTTTGGAGTTATGCATGTTTTGATATAGCTGATTTCTATTAAATTTAGGGGCAGTTTACCAAAACTTTATCTGGGTAAGTGTTTATCAGTAAAATTCAACACTATCACTTACTTATCAGGTAAAATTTTAGTCTATCAAAATGATATCATATGCAAGAATTTACCCGGTAAGCGCTTACCATGATAAGAGCCGTCGTCCTAACTTACCGGGTAAAACCCTCAGTCATTGCCTTAACTCTTACAGCTCTTATCGGGTAAGAGTTTTGATCCTTATCATATTCATCTGATAAGGTAATATGACTTGGTAAGCGCGTTTGATAAACAGGCCCTAATTCAAAATACCAAAATTTGATTTGCAAACTTTATAATAGAAACATCATCCTCCTCTACCTGTTACTGAGCTCCCTTCTTTGCCCTTTCTAGTCTAAAATCATTGATGAGCTTTCAACCATTTATTAAGATATCGTCAAGACATGGATACCTCTTATTATCCTGTGATTGTTATGTTTGGCTCATTCTTGAAAGGATATTCTAGCATTATATTCGGTCCTGTTAAAGTTAACAAAAATGGCTTTTGTCCATTTTTTTGGTTTTTTCTAGAACCCGAGTTTATATATATATATATATATATAGGAAGATTCAAATGAGAACTTTGCATTTTTAAAGAAACAAAAGGACTATTGTGGATCACATATGATGTGGGTCCCACATAATTTTAAATTATTTATGATTTAATATGATTTAATATTAAATCATAAATGATTTAATATTATGTGGGACCCACATCATATGTGGTTCAAATGAATTCCTTTGTTCCTTTAAATTGGTAGTGTTCTCATATGATCCCTCCCCTATATATATATATATATATATATATATAGAGAGAGAGAGAGAGAGAAAGAGAGAGAGAGAAAGAGCCTTGATCTTATACAAACTCTTTCTTATGTACAAACTATGCAAACTAAAAAACATGAGGGGTAGTTGCGTAATTTTACATATGTTATTTTAATTATTGTTTATATGTTTTTGGTTTTGTTATTATTTAAAAAAATACGGTTATGGAGGCAGTTAACCATTTTCTTAAAAATTCTGCATTAATTTATTTATTAATTATTTAAATTGCAGTTTCTTCAATGAAGCACAAGTTACTTAAACTGCAGGTTTTATATTTTCTTTTTATTTGTTTTTTGTTTTTGGTTGATTCAAATTGTTCCACCAAAAATTTGTGTTTTTTTTTGCTTTCATTTTTGATGGATGAAGGTTTCATATATGATTTGCTTCATTCGGAAAATTATGATCATGAACTGTGTCCAGACGACGATGTAAATCAACATTCAAATACTAAAAATCATGTTCATAACAAACGTCGAAAGTTCTGTGGCTGATGATGATATGCAATTCTCCAGTGCACCATTAACAGGTTGGTTGATTACCATCTCCGGATGAATTTTTTTGAAAGTAATGGTGTCTTCTGTCGTTGGTGTATATAAATAAATTATGAATTCTTTATTTGAGCCTTTGTTGTATCGAATTTGATATATTTAAGTATTTACAATGGTTCTGTGATTGTTTAATAATGACATACTTGATATGTTAACATGTGTTTCATATCATAATATCATCATCAGACTATTGCTTGTTGGTTTTTGAATTTTTTTCCAAAAACTTATTTAGAATTAGTAAATATCGTATGGATCAGTTTTTTGAATTAAAAATTATGATTGGATTAAACTTGCGAAATTTAATGTTTTTTCATACAACGTTCAATCATAATTTTAAACTTGATGTACGTAGGTGAACCAAACGACACCGGCAAGGTTGTGGAATCCCCGGGAGGACGAAATTATTAGGTTCCATTAGTGGATGATCATAATAAAATAGGTGCTGATTCAGAATATGAGACAATCGAGATAGCAGAGAAGGCATACATGAATTACGTGAAAGAAGTTGGGTTTAATGTAAGGAAATCCAACCGGAAAATGAATCCGAAGAAAATGGTGCAAAATAGATATTTGGTATGTAGCAAGGAGGGTGTCCCAAGCAAGAAGGAGTACAACTCCCATTGGATGAAGGAGGTGGCAAAGGACGTTTCCAAAACTCGAATGTTATAAGATATCAATGTAAAGCAGGAATTAAGTTCAAGCTAATAAAAGGTTCACAACGTTATAGGGTGTATAAGTTCGAGGAGAAACACAATCATCCATTGTTTAATTCTGAAGATAGGTCTTTGTCAAAATGTAAAAGGCAAATGCAATATACTGATTACCGGTATATATACAACGCATCATCTGCTAGCATCGGAGCTTCGAAAACGCACATGATTCAGACTGCTTTGAAAGGTGGGTATGAGTACATGGGTGCGACGTCAGTTGACTACCGGAATGCTAGACGAGACATGCATAAATTTGTTGCAAACAAAGATGCGCAAATGATCGCTAACTTGTTAACCAACCGTAGGCGTACAGTTCCTTCTTTTTATTTTGAATATTTATGTAAAGGTCGTGAACTTCAGGAAATTTTTTGGGTTGATGAAATTTCTCGGTTGAACTACAAGGAATTCGGGGATACTGTCTCATTCGATGCCACATTTCGTACAAACAGGTAAAATTATTATGTTTAATTATCTTATAATATATTTTTTGGTTTCATTTTTAAAGACATTTTCGATTCAAATTACCCTGTTGTTTTGTAGGCATTCTATGATTTTCATACCATTCACAGCTATAGACAACCATAAAAAGTCGGTTGTAGTTGCTTCCGCATTGGTTAGTCATGAGGATATTGACACCTTTAAATGGTTGTTGCAAGCGTTTCTGAAAGCTCATGGCAAACAACCGGTTTTCGTTATAACCGATCAGTGCCCTGCCATGAAACAAGCCATCCCTTTCGTATTTACGGAGTCGAAACATAGGTTATGCATGTGGCATATTATGAAGAAGCTGCCCAACAAGGTTAGTGAATCAACATACATAGACATTTTTCCTTACTTTCGTTTTCCGTATTAGTTTTACTGCATTATTATATTACATACATTGTGTTTCGTTTATTTGTTACAGATAAGATCCGATTTAGAGAGTAATAAACAATTTCACAATAGGTTTAACAAGCTCGTTTGGAACACCCACATTACACCAGAAATGTTTGAGATTAAATGGAATGAAATTATAGAGGAATGCTCATTACAAAAAAATGATTGGCTGAACGATATGTTCAAGATAAGACATTCTTGGATCCCTGCATATTACATAGACGATCCCATGTCGGGGTTGATGAAAACAACCTCGAGATCCGAAAGTTCAAATGCCTTTTTTAGAATTCATGCCAACTATTGCAACGATCTGGTTAAATTTCTGCATGCATTCGACGGTGCAATTGAACGTCAAAGAAACAACCATCGATGCCTAGAATTTGTGACACGGAACACATTTCCAAGATGTGTAACTCCCTTGTTATTAGAAAGACATGCGTCCGAAATTTATACACGTAAGATGTTTTTTGATGTTCAAAGGGAGATTCAGAAAGCTGTATGGTTTTGTGGGAAGGAATTAGTTTCAAATGATGGTGCTTCCAAATGCTTTAATGTATTTCACAAAAACAAGAATTCTATGACAAAAGCAACATACAAGGTGAGATTTTTTAAACTCTTTGATTATTAATTCAGGGATCCGGTGTTTCCCATAAATATGTTTACGTTTTGATTAGTTCGAATTTCTGTCAATATTAAATTGTAGGTTATTCATGGTATAAATGATGGGTCGTTATCATGTAGTTGCCACTTCTTCATACGGCATGGGATAGCGTGTCGTCATATGTTTAAAGTTATGATTAACAGCGATTTTTCAAAGATTCCAGAATCCCTTATTTGTCGTAGGTGGACTCGTTCATTAGTACCTGTTGAAATTCAGGTTGCACGAGCAAGGTATGGTGAAGTTGACATTGATAAGAAACGTCTGATAAACGAAATATACGCCCAGATTGATTTGTTAATTAGTCTTCTACGAAGTGATATGGATAAGTTGAAGAAATTACATGAAACTTTTGAAAAATTGAAAGCTGATTACGATGTCAGTACCACTGCAAGCTGTCCAGCGAAAGATAAGGAGGAAGCATTGAAGGAGACATACGGTGTTGAAGTTCCTGAGAACGTTGACATTCTACCTCCATCTGGACTTCGGAATAAGGGTTGTGGATCTAGGAAACGAATGATAGGTGCAAGGGAGAAGGCTGTCAAAGAAAGTAAGAAGCCAAAGCGTATGTGCAGCTATTGCAAAAACATGTCTAACCATGATACTCGAAATTGTCCAGCTCGGGTTAAAGATTGACTTTGATGGTAGTTTGTGCATGTTATAGGCATATGAAATGAGGGTCTTTGTCGTATATTGGAATATTATGAAACTACTAAACATTATGTTTGTTTTGTGTTCATTATGTTGATTAATGTTCGTATTACGTTTTTTGATATGTCATGAATATTGATGTCTGGGTTTTAGTTTCACATAATCTGGATTTAATTTTATGTTCTTTAAGACTATCGAGTATGTAGATGATTTATTTTTGGGTTGCCCATTTAATTAGGCCATCAATAACGGTTGTTTGTAGTGTTAGTTAACTTATGAAAAACTAATTTCACGATTTCTTTGGGCATTACTTCCGTGTGTTTATCATTTAGAATATCATTTTCACTATTTTACACTGTACTTGTGTGTGTTAATATATTGTATGTAGGTCTGAACTGTTGTTTGTTGCGTATGGACCACGTATCACAATTTATGTAGTGGAGATGCAAATTGAATCTTATGAAAATGAAATAAAACTCTAACTCGAGTAGAGTTGATTGTGTGCCAAGATTAATGGATTGTGATGATGATTGAAACGAGTTACGAATTAGCCATTACATGAAGACATGAAATTAGATTAAACAAAACAAAGCCATTCATGACATTGAAACACAAAAAAACAAACCATCCAGTCAGAGCTTAAGGTTACTAACAAGTTTGATGAAAAAACAAAAAAACAAAAGCGTATCTACATCCTAATTAAAAACCACTTCACCTATCTACTTTCAAACTTGTTACCATTTAAAGGTTCATCCTACAAGTCTTCGTGCACGAGTTTCATTTGCCCTCTTGAGAAGTAGTTCCTTTGTGTTGTCATCAAGCTCAATGAATGTTAGAAACTCCGATTCTACGAACGGGTGTCTTTTGTTTGTTTCGCATGTGATAATTTTAGACACGTACTTCTTCCTAAGACTGGAAATCTGTCTTGATTGTGTGTAGCCATCCTTGACAAACCCTGTGGTCCAACCGCGTGTACCGCCCCCCATATATGTTTCCATATGCCTCATTAAAAACACTCCACTATCAACTGTGTTGTTTGTAGTTTGCCAACCCATTACAAATCTAGTTTTTTTCCATCCTGTGGAAAGCTTTTCCAGCTGGGTTCCCAATACTATTCAAATAGTGCACCATCATTTGTTGCTGCAGTTTGTAGTAACGTCAGCAAATGATTTTATATCAAAATTCAAAGAACACAACTTCACTTACCAATATGTACACGTCGTAGTCGTACAAATTGTCTAGCTCCAATTCAGAATATGCGTTGTCTAATATCTCTATTGTCATTTTTTTGAAGTTAAATACAACACAATAATGATGTGCTTTCATTGACATGGGAATAAAAACCTACAAAATCAATTTAGGGGGATTTTGTAAATGAAAGGCATTCATATGAATGTGTTGTAAGGTTAAGTTTGTCACAGAAGTTGTTACCAAATCAAGGTTCTTCAAATTATATCCTTCTGAGTTGAAGCTCGCAACACGGTGAAGATTTGTCGTGAAGGTAGCAAATCGTCGTTTAAATGTGTGCATGTCGTACAGCTCAACACCCGTATCCTGACATCAAATAAATAATCAAACCCATAGAGTGTCATAATAATTTCTCATTAGACATGTGTGAAACTAACATCGACTATATTGGTTACCATAATTCCAGATTTGAAGAAAAACCTCCTTGGTGAATCGCCGACTTCGAAACCTTTCTTCATAGTTTAACACATCAGCCCATCCGTCGATGACACCACGAAGCACATGTATATCCCCACCCAAACTCTCCATTTCGTCTTGTGTAATGGTTTGCCCTGAATCTGCTGAATACAGAATGTCCCTGCAACTCAAATAAATGAGGTGTTTAATGTCCTAGTAATCTGTAGTAACAAGATTCTCAAAAATTAAAAAAGCTCATACATACCTTGGATTGCCGAAAGCAGATGTCATCCATGCATTCAACTTTTTCTCTTCAATGGTAAGAAGTTGTCCAATCGTTACCTGTCTTTTATAGTATGGAGATCAAATTTTATCGCCTATCTTAATAGCTCTTTTATTTTGATCAACTGGTTGATCACATTCCTCTAATTTATTTTTACCCTTTTCCTTTTCCATTTTAGAATCACAATGACTGTCCTGGCTAAATCCAAGACTAAAGCTTGGGAGGTCGAACGAATGTTGTGCATTCGATGGTGGAGTTGTGTAATCATCGTTAACCATATTCGATTTGTTGTTTGCGTATGTTTTGTTGTCGCAAGTTTGGGTCTTCTTATGAACCGAATCGTCTATTATAACACCATGGTTTTGTCTAACAACGACTGGTGACAGACACTGAATTTCCTCAAGTGGACTCCTTTCGTCAAAGTTTAACCTGGTTGGTGTAATGGTGTCCATCATATTTTCCTCATCTGCATCTGAAAGTCCATCATCGTCACTGCTGTTGTTGTCGCCGTTCACACCCGATGTCCCAGCCTCAAAATCATTTGAATGCTTAGATTGGTTATCAAATTCTGATTTGAGAAGCGTGCGTAGGTTCTCTTTGAAGTCCCGGAATAAATCATCATTCAGAAATCGTTTAATTGCTTCGTCAATTGCCATCTCTGCCTCCCATTTTGTAGTCACCATAAGGGTAATCTTCGTATTGATTTTCTCAGTGTACTCCTGTGGTTTTAGATATTAAAATACATACAATGCTTATTGAATAGGATAAAGTAAAAGTAGTGTTACCCTCTTTAAAAGTGCTTCTTGATCTTCCTCATACTGACGGAGTTCTGCGTCATTTTCTGGATCTGTTTCCATTGATTGAGGATCCTCAGCTACCCTTAACTCTGCCATTTCTAGCCTCCACTTTTTAACCCACATCTTTGCCTTTCCCTTAAAAGTTCCATTGTCCATTCGTTGATAGGTTTTAGCATCCTTGGCACTTGCACCTCCTCACAAACCGTCTTTTGAACATACAATAACTGTGAAGTTCAAATTTTAAATTAAACATATTATGGACTTCAAATTAGCGTATTTCATAGTAATAGAGAATTAAATTAAAAAACATAATTATTACCGTGAGAAAAGTTAATGGTCCGTTGTAGAAGCTTTTGTAGGTGTCCCGTCTCCATTTACTTTTGTTACGCCTTACGCACTCGTATATATATCTACTCCAGTTTATCCTATGAATCATGTCAACACTAGATATTTTGTACAAGAAGTTTATGTTACACGAACCTGTGCTACAACATTCTCCGAGCAAGTTAACAACCAAACTGAGGAAACTAATTTTGAATAGATGTGATGCGTTGGTAGAAGATACAATAGAATTCATAATGTCTGTTGGCCTTGGTCTGTCCTTTTTAACATAACTCTTCCATTCAGAAATCAACCTCATGCTTCTATTATCAACATCGAGTTTGTCAAGGTCTAATCCAATCTTTGGAACTCCCAGAATATCGTGAACCATGCTTTCATTTAGAACTATATTACGGTCCCCCACTCGCAAAAACATGTTTGTCGTATCAAGATTGTCAACAACAAAGAATCCTAGTTTTGTTGGGATGCCATCCACAGTCATTCCCAACAAAGAACCAAAACCAATCTGCTTTACTGCTTCTTTTTGCTCGGGATTTAAGTTCTTAATGGTGTAGAATAATGTTACTGGAGCTGTTCGGGTCCTTATTCCGTCAACTGTTCGCGATTTCTTAATGTTACATCCCTCCTTCTTTACATTGCCCCTTTTTGGTGTCTTTTATGTGCTCCTTTTCTTTTTACCACTTTTGGGACGTGGTTTTCCATCTTTACAATACCAAAAAAAAGGGTCAATAAGAAATAGTTAAAAAAACCAAAATTAATAGCAATTTAAATGCTCAGAAATACTGAACCTTGCATAAATGGTTGCTCAACTTGAAAGTCATCATCACTAGCTGTTATGCGTATAACCTCTATGTTCATGACATTTTCAAATAATTCAATAGGTGTGCTGGATTAATCTACATCGTAAAATCATGTTCATACCTTCTTCATCTGTGTGCTTGACACTTGAAAACGAAACTTTCTTGACATCACTGCGAGTTCTTCGTTTATTTCCATCACTATGGTTTGAAGGCGAAATTTCTTGTTGTTCTGGTGTGTACAGTGGATCAACACATCCTGCAACAACACGGCATTGACTATCTAATGAAACAAGTTATTGTTCAATGAAACAATTACTATGCATTTACTCAAACAACCGAATACAGGTTTTATTGATTTCTTACCCATTGTTGGTCTCTTCAATCGTTCACTCGGTTTTGATGGTTTCTTTAAAATTCCTTTGATACCTGCACAGGTTAACAGTTTCATACATGTGTTACCAACTAAAACGTGTCCTTATAAAAATACTTTCAACTGTAAATGAAATTTTGATTATGAATTAGGTCCAACTACCTGATGACCCTTCACTGATGCTAGACTGGATGTTGACTACATCCTTGGGTAGATTCGACACTCGTACACCTACTGCTAAACATATTAAGATCAGTTATTTAACGTTAGATGACAGTAGTTGCTCTAATCAATTAATAACTACGTTTAAAACTCAAAAATCCAAATACAAATACCTGAAGTTATACGATCCTTGTTAACCGTTGTTGTAATGTCATCATCGATGAATGATGTCATTTGCCTCTTTCCTGTTACGCACATTCAAAATGGTTTATAATAATGAAATTGACCATAATTAGACAAACCTCTATTTTAAGTGAATCTGTTTCATGTTAATATGATACCTATTGGTTCGCTACTAGCTGGAATATCAATTGTAACAACATCAACCTTGTTGCATTCTCTTGGTGTATGACCTGCACATATTTCAGCACTTACTAATCTGCCATTGTTAATAATCTTTTCATTTTCGAAAGCTGATTTACCTGTTGAAGTCCCAATACTAGCACTTTGAATAGCAGCCACATCTTTATTATTGGTTCCCATCCCGTCTTGATCTGTACGCAATTACAATTATCGTTATAAAAATACATTATTGTTCCTTTGTAGAATGCTTTAATATTAACTAATAAAGTTTGTTATGTAAGTTAATGAACTATTGGTGATTTCAGGGACGCCGTTTTTTTCCAAAAACTATTGTCTTTTGACGAAATGATACACTCATAACTATAGCCAATAAATCATCTGTATTATCAATATATCCAGGATTTAGTTAAATTGCATGATTTGTGTCTGAAAACTTCTATCTAAGATTAATTACTTTCCGAACTGTGTTTGTTTAATGCACAATTACTTTAAATTTAATTATGTTGGATTTTGAAAATATTCCCATGAATTGACCAAATTCATATGCTTATAACCAGTTATGCAACTTTGTTGACCATATATGGTCACTGTTATTTCAAATACATATACCTATGAAAACCCTTTTTTCATATGGTGACAACCATTCATACACTTATGCAAACCCCCAATTCATAAGGTCTTACAAACTCTGTTATAACTTTTTACCCATTTTTTGATGTTCTCATTAACTCAGACTCAAAACACAAAGACATGCAGATCACATATAAGCCATGTTTACAAAAACAATTTCAAATGATTCTAACTATCATCTACTTTCAGTAAGATTGCAATGTATCAAAAAAATTGCCAAAAAAAGTCCATACCTGCATGCGACTGACTGTTGATGCCTTTACTAACACATTTACCTATTTTTGCTAACATAATTTCATTTAATGACATCGCTCTTTTCCTGATTGATGATTTTGTGTGCTTCACCGGTTGCACACCTCCCTCAGCCGGCATTATCTCAATAACTGTTCTTGATGATGAAATAAGAACATACTAAAAACTTTCAAACCAAAAATTAAGTTCGAGAAGTAAACCTTTTGGTTGAATAGTTATCGTATTTCCGTCTTCATCCAAAGGGGTGTCCGGGTCATTCGTGAATTTTGAGAACGAAGTGAGAAGTCGTATACGATAACTGCTTCTTCTACGACCTAATTTAACATCAACAAACAGTCAGTGCATATGAACACATAAACGACACTTGATGCTGCACCTGAAATTTTTTTAACATCGGAATGAAAAATACCTGGGTTTCCGGCCATCGATTACACTTGATAAGCGTTGATTTTAGAATGAATGAGGACTAACTGCATTCGCGTTCAAAACTCCGATGACTATCGACGACCGGCGATTTCGGATTTCGTGTGGGGTGTCGTGCAGAACAATCCCTAAACTTCCGTCGAAATTTAATTATGAATAAAATAAAAATTCGGGATTCATATATGCCGCATTCCCATTTGAACCCTCGCTCTTTTGAAATATTTACTGCCTTGCCATTAATTCTATTATAAAAAAGAAATTATAATAGCTTTAAATTCCCACCGTCAGATTGTGTAATCAACGGCTGAAGATGGTTTGCATAGTTTGTATGTTATGCAGAGTTTGTATAAGATCAAGGCTCTCTCTCTATATATATATATAGAGAGAGAGAGAGGAAGGTTCAAAGCTTACAATTTGTTTAATTCGTACAAACCGTACATGAAACAATTTGTTTCATATAATTGAAGTGGTTTGTAACGAAAATCACCCCTATATATATATATTAAATCAGAACTGATTTAATATTATGTGGGACCCACATCATATGTGGTCCACAAATTGTTCCTTTGTTTCTTTAAAGATGGGTGGTTCTCGTATGATCCCTCCCCTATATATATATATAGAGAGAGAGAGAGAGGAAGGTTCAAATGAGAACTTTGCATTTTTAAAGGAACAAAGGGACTATTATGGATCATATATGATATGGGTCCCACTTTGCATTTTTAAAGGAACAAAGGGACTATAAAGTCTTGTAAACTTTATTATTTATAAAAAATATGTTTAAAAGTTATCATTTTATAGAAAATTTGTTGAAAATAATATAAATATGTTTAAAAGTTAGTTATTGTGTTGAATATTTAAATAATATAATTAATGTTGATTTTTCTAAAATGAAGATGTTGTTGGAGATGAGTGCATATTTTTTTTGGGATTTTGACATTTTAAGTATCTATTTTGAAGAAACTTTAGAGATGTTGTTGGAGATGCCCTAAAATAGAGATTCATGAAGAAACTTTAGAGATGCTGTTGGAGAATCTTTATTCTCTAAAATAGAGATTAATGAAAAAATCTCCAAATATAGAGATATCTAAAAAATGTATTCCACCAATAAGAGTTAAATTAATGTCATTTTATATACATATATATTTTTTAAAAATGTATTGGGATCATAAAATAATAGAATATTTAAATAATATAATCAATGATGAAATCTCTAAAATAAAGAATCTGTTAGGATTAATTGTAATTTATTTTAGAGATTATAACTTTTAAATCTCTATTTTAAAGAAATTATAAAGAAGCTGTTAACATCCTCTAACAATTCAACCCGACATCTTGGGTGCGCATGAGTTCCATGTTTGTCTAGGTTTAACCCCTTTGATTTGAATCTCATACATTTTGCCCTTTATGGAATAAACTTGAGAATATCCCACATAGTCACTACTAAATAAATTTGTATATTTTGTCCCGATTAAGATGTGTTGGAATCAAAACAGATAGAAGATAAAATAACAAAATAAAGTAGGACAATAGTGTTTGGTAAAATAGAATTGGACATGATATAATAAATAAAATTATTAATTTATTTGTAATTATATATTTTAATTAATTTATATAATTTATTAATTATAAAAAAAAAAATACTTGTTACAAAAAAATACATCATTTGAAAATTTTCGTCATGATGATTAAAATGAGACCAAAATAAAAAGTTATGTAATTTCCATTTTTATTTTATATTTTTTTTATATGTTATTTTATTATTAATATTTAATAAATTACATAAATTAATTAAAATATAAAAACCGTATAAAAATAATATTGTGAGCACAGATAAAGTGAAAATTTAAAGAAAATATAATACAAAAAATAAATTTAAAGAAATGAATAAAATGTAAAGAATGAGTAAACTGTATAGAAATGAATAAAGTGTAAAAGATTAATAAAATGTAAAGAGGGCGTATTTGATATTTTAGAAAACAATTATATTTTATTTTGAGATTATATTGGTAAAATATAGGTATGTTTCACCTTGTTCCATTTACAGGGTGGGGCTGTTCCACATAAAGTCCCCTCAAACGTAAAACAATGATCCGTGTTCTGTTTTGCCATGTCCAATGTACCAAACGCAACCTTAATGTAACACCCCCGTCCCGTGTGGCCGGAGGACGGTGTGCCACAATGGAAACAAACAACAAAATTAACATAAACGGAAAACCAGAGCTACTATAATTAACCAGCAAAATAAAAGTATGGGGTAGACTAAAGTTAAGACGACATAGTTATAATTACAATATATACATAACCAAAAACTATTATAATATTCAAGGTCGTCTTCAAAGTAGTCATACTCCTTCGCTCTCGGTCCCGTCATAAGCCCACCTACGATCCTATGCCTGCCGAGGAGAAAACAAACCTCGGCTAAGCCAAATGCTCAGTGAGCGGATAATAAAAAAAAAATAACAAAGATCGCAAGTGTATAATGGAATTAGTTAACGATGATAATCATATGAAATCTGAAGATCGGAATACGAAATGAACAATTGATAATTAACGTAAAAATATTCTTAATAAATGAATCAAAATAATATCATCAAGTGAAGAACAAAGAATATATAAATAAAATCAAATGGTTTCGAGGGTTGTACGGACCACTCGAACAATGGAAAATGAGTATAGGGCAATACACTCAATTCCTTCCGATAAACGGCTCCCGAAAACGGCTCCCTAGGATCGATCCATTCGCCCTCAAATTGGCCGGTACCGGGCCATACCCACTTATTGACATTGGGGTTCGAATAACGAGGACGCCATGATAATTATAGCCGACATGGAGGCGTCACGACATCGTTGCCCCCGATGTCGTGCCTTAAATCACAAAACATCCAAAATAGTGAAAACATGTCAATTTGATATGTAAAGAACAATCTCATAAGAATATGACTTTTAGTCACTATATATCAATTTATAATTCCGACAACGGTTCAAAAATGAAAAGGATCAAATCCAAAAGTGATTTAATTTAAATTCAATTATCCAATAATAAATACATCAAAGACCAAAACTATGTTAATAGATTCAAATAAGAATTATCATAGACAAATTGATACCACTTAGTAAAGGAGTTATCAAACTCACAATGCCCAATATGATCTCATGAATTGAAAATAAGAGATCATAATAGATGCCTAAATGATGAATGAGAAAGGTATTACCTGTATAAAAGTCTAGTGACTAAGAAGAGTCACAAGATCGGATATCCGTACCTTAGATGGTAATCGATGTGCTAATCATGTAGTTCCTATCCGTTGTTAATGCCACCTTTTCACTCCAACATTGACCCTAAACAAGTTTACAATAGATTGAGAATGATTGAAACAAGATTTGCGGATGCTACAACTCCCTAAAATTCAAAGTACAAACAAATAATGCTACAATTCCCCTGCACCGGACAGCTTTGAACCACTGTGTTCATGACCCTTTTTAACAAGCTTAGAGGTCAATCTAGGTCTTAAGGTCTAAACAAAACTTGTAGAACTGTTTCTTATTGTTCCAATAGCTTTGGATTCAAGTCATTTTGAGCAAATACCAATTTTATATGATTTTTATAAAAACAGTGTGCAATTCTCGTTTTTGCACAGTAACAGCTACTAAAACTCACTGTTTTGAGCCGTGTAAACTTGGAATCAGCTCTGGACTTAAACTACAAAGTTGTAGTATACTCAGATACCTTTCCAACGATATATCGTACACCTTAATCGGACAAACTAGTGATTTTCTACGAATTTCTGGACAAACAGCAACTATTAAAAACTTTTACACAGCTTCAAATAATCCCTTTTTGATAAATTTGCTACTATTCACAGCACCAAAACAGTCCCTTTTTCTATAAATTTTGGTACTAAACCATGGTGAAACAATATAAAACTCTTCCAAACCATAAATCAATGATTGAAACTTATTTCCTCACTTATTTAACCAATATAAAGAAGAAACTAACATCAATTTACAAGGATTTAGCATATTAATCAAAACCCCATAAACCCTAACATGAATCTTCCAATCTTTAATAAAAACCATCAAATTAGAGAGCATACCTTAGATTTTACTTGTAGAACTAACAAATCTTCAAAGATTAATCACCAAGCTTTCAAAATATCTTCATTTCCATAGTTGCATGAAGAGTTTTGGAAAATTTTTAGGGTTCTTGAGGTTGGATACGGTTCTAGCTAGAAAGAGAAAGGGTTAAGCTCCAAATGAAGCTTTTTGGCTGAAAAGAGGGCTTAAATAGTTAGTATAAGAATCCTCAATTGTCAATTATCACCCCTCATCAAAAGCCTAACTCACTATTGGTCCCTACATGGACTTTTATTAACATTTTTAGTCCTAAGACCAATTTATTTTCTACATAATTGACCCTTTGCATAAAACTTGGACTTACATTATTAGTCCAAAGTACAACTACTTTAAGCAAGGGTACAACTACATAAAGCATCCAAAATTGTATGTAACGAAAATACTAAGATTACTCGGTAACGAAATCTAGGGTGTTATACTTAAGGTACCGATATTGGTATGCTAATAACTAATAAGTTATTGTTGGTTAATACGTTAGTTGATAAACTAATCAAGTTTGATAAAAACAACCGACAATCTAGATAGCAATGTAAAAATATGTAAAATGACATGCTGAAAAATGAAAATTAACAGGAAAAATATATTGGACATAATCGAAAAAATGGAAAAATTTGTGGTAGCCGAGCGAAATGCTATTTGAAGTATCTTTTCAGAAAGCTAGCCAGCTTATGGCCCAAACGAGATTTTTACAATGAGTTTCAAAAATAAGTTTGCTTAAGAGATATCCTTTTTAGATCTTTATTGATCGATATCATCAACTTTTTAATATATACCGAGATTAGAAGTATGTTTGTTTTCTAGCCGTGTTCTTGCTTCGATGTGTGGCTTTTGGCACTACTCATGTTGATCATGGCTCAAAGATCCATTTGTGGATTTTCTGTACAATTCTTTCCTTAGCTTCTTTTCTGTATAATCATGGATGGATGGACCAACTTACATGTAACTAATTTAAAAGCATTGGCGGATCTACTACATGGTGGTAGGGGTCCTATCCCCCAACTAACAAGAACAAGGCAAGGGCCTCCAACTTGATATCCTAATCATATTTTTTAATCAATTCATTTGCAACACATACAGACAGAGGCGTAAACGAGTCAACCTTTTAACCAGCTACTCAATCTTAAGCTCGTTTATCTCGAGCTCGATCTTATTAATATTAAACCCGAGTCAATCTCGAACATAAAATAGAACTCGGCTAACTTAACTAGTCGAGTTTCATAAAACCAATGCTCGACTTGGTTCGTACGAAATGTAAAATATAAAAATTATAAACCTAGAGTCAATAAACGAGTTAATCGGTCGCGAGTACGAACCCATAAACAAACATCGAGCTCAATTCAGTAAAAAATATTTGAGTTTGAGCTTGAGACCTACATTGAAAATGGTGTTAGTTTAACCAAATTAGTAAAAAATCAACTGAAAACTTACCAGAAACCGTTTAAGTTGAATCGTTTAAGTTGAAAAGGGAAACCCAAAACCATTTTGGTCCAGATGAATTATTCGGCTTTGAAACTTTTCTACACCCCTAAGTGTAGCCCCAACTATAAAAGTTTTTAGATCCGCCATTGTTTAAAAGAGTCCTGAAGTTAATAACGGAACAAATTTTTAGTACCCATGTTGGACTAGACCAAAGACCATTGGACATTGGGTATCAAATAAACTTAAAATCTTACCAATTAAACTACGTTAGTAAGGGTTTCCTCTTAACTGAACGGTACCCAAAGTGATGGCCGATATCGATCATGGGTATATTACTATCTCACTATAATAAAGTTGATTTTATAAGATACCTAGATATGTCTAAACATCTTAATCAAATATTTTATACAACTTAAATTTATAGGACCAAACTATAAAATATCATACCTAAAAATGTTGCAATGTTTGTAAGACATTTTTTGACGTTTCAACAAGTTCTTTAGCATTTTTTTCAAAATAAAATGTCGTGTTAGTTAATTTAGATGACACATTTGAAAAATGTCCTACAAACTCATATTTTTGTTTATAATACTTGTGTTTATAAGACACGTTTTCAAATAGTTTCATGTGTAAAATCACTAATATTACACTTTGTATATTTTAAAAACGTCTTAAAAACTTGTTGAAACTTTAAAAACGTATTATAAGCATATTGTAACCATTTAAATATGATATTTTTTTGTTTAATTCTATATAAAGTATTTTATTACCACGTTATAAAATGATTTGTTTGTAATTTCTTTACCAACAAACCAAACTAGTAATCATTCTAAGTCAACACGATAGTACAATTTTTTTTAACTTTATCTCAAATCGAGCATTTAATTTTTGAACACGATTGAATCGACATTGGTGGATTAAATACAATAGTAAGTGGATCCACACAAACTTTAACATGTGTCCATAAACTTATATCTACCACATTGATGTCACCCATCTTGTACACATATATACTCTCCTACCAAACCCTACTACTTTATATATATATATATATATATATAATATAACTATAATATATCAACACAAATATACCCAAAACAAGGTATCATCTTTCAAGAACAGCCATGGGAAGATCTGTGGTCAACCATCTGTTCTTCACTGCCATTTTCATCCTCATCTCCACTACTACCATCTGCAAATCTGTAAGTCCACCAAACCCACATCGATCTAACCATCGTTTGATTTTTATTTTTTTTGAGTTCTACTGTTCGACAGTTATTGAGTGGTTTGGTACAATGATTAACAGAGTCTTATGATACAGTGCAAAATGAAACATATTTGTTTGTTAATAGTCTAGAATGAAATTAGGGTGCTGAATAGTTACAGTAGACCCAAGATGGTTTTAGAACTATTAAGAGTAGACTTTTATTTTTTGACAAATAAGATTCACCTCTTAACGATTCAGATGCTGTCCGTGTGTGTTAATGATTGCAGGATGATGATCCAGACTGCATTTACAACGTCTACATACGAACCGGTTCCATCTGGAAAGGTGGATCGAACTCGATAATGACCCTCACACTATACGACGCAGCCGGCTACGGTATCAAGATCGCAAACATCGAGACATGGGGCGGCTTAATGGGTTCAGACTACGATTACTTCGAAAGAGGAAATCTTGATTTATTTAGTGGCCGAGGGCCGTGTTTGACCGGGCCACCGTGCGAGATGAACTTGACCTCCGATGGCACGGGTTCCGGCCACGGATGGTACTGTAACTACGTGGAAGTTACGGCCACCGGAGTTCACACTCAGTGTGCACAGCAGCAGTTTGAGGTGGAGCAGTGGCTAGCCACCGATACTTCACCCTATGAACTAACGGCTATCAGAAACTACTGTGAGAATTCTGCAACTCGCCGGAGAGCTGGCTCCGGTGCCGGCCACGTGGTTCTGGAGTCGGGTTCTTCATCTGTTATTCGTATGGTGAAGTGATCGGAGTTTGTTGTGGGTGGGGGGGGGGGTGGATAATTATTGTGTTGAAAGGTTGAGTTGTTGATTGTTTATGTTGTAAGCCACTAGTTTTTTGGCAAGAAATAATATTGGATACAGTAATAAATTGGTTGAGGTGTAAAGTTTTATTGTAAATTGAGAATACAAATATATAATTAATGTAATATTTTTAGTAGAGTGGAAAGTGTAGTAAAAATAATTTTTTTTTTTTTTAAATAATTAAGTTTTTTTTTTGTATGGAAAAAATGTTGAATTTTTTTATTTTGATTGATGTAGATATTGGATATTTTTTTAATAAATAAATTATTGAATTTTTAGAAATTGGTTACTATATCATTTTAATTTAAGAAGTTAATTTCAATTGGATAGGAAAGTTTTAAAGTACAAAAACATAAATCAATTTATCATTTTTAAATTATATGTCATTCAAAACCCTTGTATCTAATGATATCGCTCTCTCTGGCCTTGTTGCCCCCATCGTCATTCACTCTCTATCAACCCCTCATCACTGTCGTTGGCCCTTGCTGCTAATCTCTCTCTTTTTTTATCGATTTTTCTTCTTTTTTGATTCTCTCTCTCTCTCTTTTTTATCTGTATATGCGTACTCTATTAAATTGTTGTCAAATAGGGAGAATCGAAAGAGAAAACAACAAATTAAAAAAGAGATCGATGGTAAGGCCAACAACGGCAATGAGCGATATGGAGAACAGACGACAATGAGGTGGTGAGTGGGAGTGATGTTGTCGGGTGAAATGGGTTGGAACTTAGAAGGGTGTGGGGTTTGGGAATTGGTTTAGGTTTTATTACTTTACAATTTTCCTAGTCGGTTACATGTAGTTTTTTTTGGGTTAAAAAGTTGTAGGTAATCAATTTTTAAAAGTTCGATTGTTTAGTTATTTATTAAAAAAAATATTCGGGGACTTAATCATTCTAATGAGAAAATTCATTGAGTTTTTCTGAAAATTTTCCTTCAGTAAAAAAGAAAATTCAAAATTTATGGAGCATTCTTTTGTAACAGCTCTCAACATTTATTTTGTATTTGAATATGTTTATATGTTGCTTTTATAAGTTTAAACATAAAGTGTTAATAAGTTGCTTTCATACGAGGTAATATTATTTTGAGTGGTGATTTTTTATTATTAGTAAAAAGTAACAGAATAGGACTTATCATCGGAGTCTCGTAGATCATTATGTAAATCCAAGAGAAGGCGATATGTAACCAAAAGGATTCAAGTGGGAGTTTGTAGCATCACAAGGATTCTCTCAACATGTCCCTAGAACCGACATTGGTTATTCACATTGGCCTGTAATAATCAAGTTAGGAAAAACTTTGCTATGCATTTTGTTTCGTGGTTGTTTGTGAATTGTGTGGTTGATTTTGTTTTGAAAACAAATAAAATGCTAAAGAAATTTTTGATAAAATAAAACCCGAAACAAAAGAGGTTATAATAAAATCGTTTTAAAGAAACTCTAACGAGATTGTAAAAACTGTTTTACAAAATAATGCACGATTTTGTGTAAATGAAATTGTTGGGTATAAGTCTTTTCATAAAATAAGATCTTGTAAAAATTAATATCGACATAAAATAAAACATAAAAGAAAACGTAAAAGAAAACGTATGTCATATGTCACCCTTTTTGAAGAACTTGTCAAATCCTTGATAATCTTGTGTGGAGAGAGTCTTGTGGAGGCATGGTTATTTTTATAAATTTCAAGTGTGTTGATCCAAGCTCTTTGATCAGTGATTTGAATATTATTCCTGTCTCTACTTGGTGAAAATCCAAGTTCATGTTACTGTTCAAATTCAACGAAATCAAACACTGATTGCACTTAGTGATCGTTGAAATTCAGGAACACTATTTGAACTTAGAAGATCTGAAGAACAACACTCACACCAAAAGATCCTTTAACGACAGTCGAAGATCTAACTGATGATAGAGACGGATAGCTCGTGATCTGAAGCGGTTCAGTGATAGCAATGTTCATTTAGTAGAAGTGTGAGATCTTGCGTATGCCTCAGTGATACCTGAAGGATTCCTCTTTGAAGCCTCAAGTATCAGTGATCAAATGAAGCTTACTCAGCAAGATCAATGTTGATCTTATCCTCGATGCACAAATGTCAAACCTCCCATGCCCTTGTCAAAAAGTACGTACGGAGATACTTTATTGCCTCCCACGTGCTTACCAACTCTGATTAGGTCACTGTTCATGTTCAGCTAAAAGCATGGTTGATTTATGAATAAAGGACAAGTTTCTATTGGATGCTTGACACGTGGCATGTACCCTCTGACTTGCATTTAATGCAGTAGGTATAAATAAATGAAGAAACTCTTCTTCATCTTTATGCATACATAACTCCTTTCTCGAACTTCTAATTTCTTTCTCTTCCATATCTTGTGCATCAATTTTTTGTGTGATTCTAAGGTTCTAACCTATAAATTTGTTTATCTTAATAAACTCATTTAAAAACTTAAAAACTTGTATTTGTATTCACCCCCCCTCCCCTCTACAGACTGTTTGATGTTTCTATACTTATACATTATTGTATACTCTTTTGGGACCAACAAGTGAGACTTACCAAATTCCATGAATGTTTAAACAGATGACTAAAGGCATTAAATTGTAAGAAGTGGATTATCTAATTATCATGAAGAGTCGGTATAGATGGAATTAAACATATCATTAACATATAGTTATCATGTATTCCATAAGGATCTATAAATTGTATAAGTGATACAATTAATGAAGAGTTGCCTACCTATATAACTTAAACTTCTAAGAATGCCTTAGCCAACTACAAGAGAGAGTGAAGTATGGATCTTAGTCATTTAAATAATGTTTTATAGCTTGAGGTAACTTAATTTAATATAGATTTAATCATAATACGAATATTTAAATTTTATGATTAATTGTGTAAACCTATCATTGTGATTGGTCCTTGCAGAAGGACAAACATATAACATCAACTTCCTTGATTGCTTTCGTAACTTAAGAATTGTTCCCAAGCATGGAAAATAGTTGTATGTCCTTGAAGGTCCCGTTCCCAAATCACCTCCTAGCAATGCCGCCAAATCCATTCGTGATGCTCATAAGAAGCACATGAACAACTTAGTTAGGGTTATTTGTATGATGTTGGCAACCATGAACTTAGATCTCTAAAAGGATCTTGAGCTAGGAAGCTACGACGTCATTGTAGAGTTAAAGGAAATGTTCTAGCATCAAGCCATACTATAGTAGTATGAGACTACCAAAGCTCTTCATGCATGTAAAATAGTCGAAAGTCATTTTGTTAGTTTGCTCATAAGTCAGGAGTTGGCGACAGATTTAATCCTTATCTCGCTAACTAATGCGTATTATTAGTTTATTATGAACTATAATATGAACAATATGGATAAAACCATCATTAAGTTACATGGGATCCCCAAAAGCACCAAAATGAGCACTAACAACTTCAGGACTAGACAAGTGTTGACTATAAGGAAAGGAAGGATCACCAAGAAAAAGAAGAAGAATCTACTGGTAATATTAGAGGTAAAGTGAAGGATAAAGAAGGAATGTCCGAACCTCATCCTAAACCTAAGGAGAAAACAAAAGGCAAGGTTCCTAAGAATCGGTTTGTTGTCAGTATAATCAGACTAGGCATTGGAGGCGTAATTGTCCACTACATTTGGAAGAGGTGAAAAAAAATAAAGTTGGTTTGACTAGTAATTCATGTATCTACAAGGGCAGACTTTCAGTGGTTCACACGTTGGCACGGGCCACCGTATTATATTCTCATCGAAGGGTAAATTTTTTGCATTTGTTAGCAGATCAACAGTATCGTTTTAGGGCTGATCTTAAGTAATTTAAAACTGAACTTATGACACAAATAGGACAACTGGGATAATGGGTTTTCCCAACTGAATTAAAACTCCTTATAGAAATGGTTCTAAGTTCGATCTCAGTTTGATGCAAATAATTAAATTTTTTGGATAGCAACTCTATATAACATTTAATAACATAATAAATACTTTATTAATTTCGTACTTAAATAACATTTAATTTAATCATTAAGTTTCCCAAAAGTATTCTTTATTTGCTTTCAGTTATTAAAGATCATTAATATCGAAACTAAAACCGGAAAAAAACTCTTCAAATCAACCAAAAAAACCCGAAAATATCTCTCGAAATCGATAAAAAGCTTAAGAATCCCCAAAAAACCGAAAAAGGCCCTCGAAGTCGTTTAAAAAACTTAAAAATCACTCAAAATCAAGCAAAAACATTAAAAATCCTCCGAAATGGTAAAATTAGATTTTAAACACATCGAAAGATATTGACCGTTAGTAAAAACGTAAAGGCACGTCGATAAAAAAAATTATAATTATTTTTTGTGTATGTTTTACGGTGCCACCGTATAAAAAAATATGGGTCCGTCCCTATGTATCTATATTTAGAACTATATACTTCTTCTAGTAATTATTGGGTATTAGATATCGATTTGGGAACTCCCATTTGTACTAATGTCAAGGAGTTGAGAAGAAGTAGGCAATTGAAGAAAGGCGAGTTGGACCTATGCGTTGGGAACATGCAAAGAGTTGTGGTCCTTAGCATTGTAAATTATTAACTTATCTTACCAGATGGTCTTCATTTTATCTTAGAGATTTTGAATTATTCTATTATTTATAATTATCTGAATTTAGTGACGTTAGGTAATTCTATTAGTGTTTTTGAGGTTGAAATTATCATTATGTTGAGGGTTTTGGAAATCTACTGATTGCACTCGAAAAAGGAGCTTACCGCGCCAGAAAAGCTTTTCCCACGACCTGGGGACGCGGCTAGGGTCGTGCGGGTCGCTGCCAGATTCCTCTCCCTCTCACATGTGTGTGACTTGGGGTCGCTGCCTAGGTCGTGGAACTCACTGGATTCACGCAGTGATCCCCTAAAACTCAGATTTTCTCATTTTCTTCATAACTCCTTCATCCCAAGTCGGATTTGGACGATTTTTATTCCCGTGTTCATACTTTTGGGAGCTCTTCAAGCCTAGATCTAGAGGAGTAAACTTGTTGGAAGATCATTGAGTATTTTGGAAAGGGTTCATCTTCATCTTCTCCAACTTCTCTTCCTCCATTGTTGTCTATTTTGGGGTTTTTCCTCTAACCAAGATTTGTAATTTATTCCACCCATTTAGATCTTATTTCTTGTCAAAACAGTTATCATTAGTTCTCTAAATCATATATTTGGAAGTATTTTTTTAGGGTTTTGACCATTTTAGATATCTGGTTGATTTGAAATCTTTAACCAAGTATTTTATATCTTATTTTTGGGAGTTATACTTGATGTATCTTAGGTTTGTTAAAGAGCTAGATAAAATTTCTAGTATTGGATCTTTGTGGATCTATAATCTACTTCAAAGGAGGCTCAAAGTGGGTAAAAACCTAGATTTAGTATAAATCTAGTAATGTGAGTTCTAGTTGCATTTGTAAAACTATATACATGTTCAAATAACTATTTTGGGGGTTGAATTTGTTCTTACAAACTTGGTTCTTACTTGATAAATTTTATGAAAATGGTATTTTGAGTATTTGAGACTATGAAATCCATGTTAAAGCTTTATAAAACTGTATTGGGTGTTTCGGGACACCAAAGAGCATTTATTTTGTTTAAAAGGAATTATTTTGGGTATTTGGAGAAATGAAGCCCCATTTATTATTCTAACCTTGAGAAGGTGTAGTTTGAAATTAAAAGAAATGATTTTCTTGGCTTTGTACATAAATCCAAGTATTTATTAAATTAGTTGGAACCAAACGTATTTAGGGATCTTATCCAAATTATAAACTTTGGGCAATTGTTTGCTAATATTGTGATTAGAAAGGTGTACACATTTGATAAAACATTTCCTTGACTTGGGAGATTTTGGAAAACATATTGTATTGACTCATGGACTTTATACTAGCCTTTTTTTGAAATAGTTAAAGATTTTACAAGGCTTTTTTTTAACAGCAAAGCTTTTAACTAAATGGTTTTTGGGACGTTGCCCAGTTTTAATGACTCAATGTGTAGTCCTAAACGTATTACACATACATGCTATATTTATTGGTCACCGCTTAGTTTGGGGACATTGTCTTTCATTTGAAGTCGAGTAAATTTAGATTGCATCGCATTTAATCCATATGCATATGAGTCAGTATTGGTTGTTGAAAGACCTTTGAGTTCCTCGTTTGGAGGCCACTCATCAATAGAATTTTGGTAGTCGGTATTTCATAGATGAACCCAAGTGGATGATGCCTTTGGGACCCTGGGTGTTACGATGATGAACCCGTTGGGGTAAGACATCGGGACCAATTTTAAGGTTGGTGCCTCTTATAGTTCACACTAGAGATGGCCAAATGGGCCCGGCCCGGCCCGGGACCGGTAAGGACTAGTTATAGGACCGGAAACCGGGACCGGTTACACTTTTGGAGCGATCCGTAGGACGGGCCCGGCCTAGGACCGGTTATGAGACCGATTGGGACCGGCGCGATTTTTACAAAAAAATGTATTTATATATATATATATGTATTTTTATATGTATTTCTAACTTTCTAAGTGAATTTGGTTCAAAACCAATTACAATTTATAATAAAACGTTATTTTTAAATGTATTTGATTGAAAATCAATTATAAAACTATAATAAACGTATTTTTAAGTGTATTTATTTGAAAACCAATTATAAAACTACAATAAAACGTGTTTTTAAGGTGTATTTGAGTGACCCAATTACATATATGTAATGATTACATATATAATAAATAAAATTAATGTTTTTATAAAAAAATTAAGTTTTTTTTATTGAAGGACCGGTTTGGGACCGGTTTAGGCCAGGTTACGAGACCGGTTTTTTGAACCGGTTATGGGACCATCTTAAACGCGTTATTAGAGATGCTCATATCGAATGCCACAATTGAAAAGATCCTTTAAGCGTTGTCCGATGAAGCTAGGATAAAAGGGTCGAGTCGTTGTGATGAAGCCGATAGAGACCGTGGTCATGCGTCCGGGTTGCGATTGTTGTGTCGTCCTTCCGTTTCTGAATAACAAATGAATTATAAGAAAATGTAACATTAACCAGTAAATCATGTGTGAGACGGCTAATAGATATAAGATTTCGAGTTAAATGAGGAACCACTAAAATGTCACGTAAAAGAATAGAAGATGTGACATGGTGGTTTCCAATATGAGAAATCGAAAGTGTGTGTCCGCTCCCAACTATAACATTGTGAGTACCGTGATATGGCGTTGCATTATTGATGTTGACGACATTTGGAGTCATATGTGCGGACGCACCGGAGTCCATGAACCAATCTGAAATGTCGGAATTTGAGGAGGAAGCATTGAAGGTTTCAGCAAGATTAGCATGACGGAATCAGAACTTCGTTGGAGGACATAGTCTGGACATTGAGTGGCTTTGTGACCGGTACGGCTACACAATTGACATCTTCGGACATAATTGCTGCGACGTCCGCCCCTGCCTCTACGGCCTTGAGAATTGTTGTTACCATAGCGAGGTGTTGAACCACGATAAGTGCCTTGATGGATCAAATTTCCACGATTTGAAGCGGTGGCTGTGAAGGCGGCTTGGGTGGGAGCAACAGGCAAGAGGGACTTGCAGAAAATTTCATGGGCCTCGGCTTTATGAATGAGATCCGTGAAAAGAGGAATCGGGGTCAAGGCCATTTGAGCTGTTGAAAATTTTGTAAAATCCGCTCCTAACCCTCGTAAGAATCATTGAGATTTAAAAGATTCATCGACGGGCTTACTGACAGGAGATTTTATATGCCTTAGATATGTCACAAATAAGATTAAAAGCAAGTATACTTTTGACCCTACTATCGCCTTTCAAGTAATAAAATGGTAAGTACCAAGTATCGTTCCACAGGGATAGGTATCTTAAGTTGCAAGATCTCGAGATGAGAAACTAACTTCAGATGACGAATTGGAAAAGTTTGATCTGTTGTTTGATTTGTTGTGAGTTCACAGTTTATAAAAGCAGAATAAAACAGGTAGCATGGGTGTAAGATTTTTAGGTGAGACTTGAACATAAATTCTGGTGAACAATTTAGCAATAATAAATTCCACCATCCACCTTGAGGGTATTCCTTCCGGACTTAACCATTGTTATTAGTATTTAGCTTTCAGCCCATATTCCTATGTAGCATCCGGACCAGTGATTGTAACAGACAGTTTCCCCAAGGTGTATGGACTAGCAAATTTCTTTGTCAAAAAATCGCTCTTCCGAGCAGATTCCCATATCATCCAAGCTGGGTGTGTCATAGCGGCTCATTCCTGAGTCCACCGCACTTTACACTTTGAAAAGAAACCAACTCGTCGAGAATAATCAGTTAGAAAAATATAGAGAGCAACTCTTCCAAGTCTACTTCCTATGTCATTCAAGCTGACGTGCATATCGTGGCTTATTCCTAAGTCCATGACACTTAAACACTTTCAAAGTGATCAACCCGTCAAGAAGTGCATTTGGATTTATAAAACTTGAATGAAATAATGAAATATATTTTTGCTAACAAAAATCCACCATTATTTAGTTTAGAATATTACCTTTTCATCTCACACCCAAGCTAATAAATTTAGCTAC
This sequence comes from Silybum marianum, assembly GCA_036898165.1. NCBI lineage: Eukaryota > Viridiplantae > Streptophyta > Magnoliopsida > Asterales > Asteraceae > Silybum > Silybum marianum. The sequence continues at coordinate 5,391,445 of CM072541.1, forward strand.
ACATTGTAAAGACAAGAAAGAACTTCAAAAGATTTACTAGATTAGAGAGAGAATCCATCTAGAGAGTTTTCAATTCTCTAGATGGTGGTGTATCTATTACAATTACTAAGCCATCTATTTATACTAACAAGGGAGGGTAGATTGGTCATTACAAGGGAGACCATAAAAGTCAACAAAAAGCCAACCAAGCACAACTTGCTCCCCAAGTTGTCTTGCAGGCCAATGCTCCAGCAATGCTTTAGAAATCTGCAGTTTTTAACTAATATTAACTATAAAGCACATAAAACAGGAAATTCATCTAACTTAACTCCATGACTCAATAAATGATAAAATAATATAATAAAAGACTCAAAGTTGGGATGAAGTGTAAAATAACTATCTAAAAGACACTATAAAAGGGTACTAATGTGTTGAATAATCAACACATATCACACCCCCAAACTTGAATTGTTGCTTGTCCCTAAGCAACCAAAAGAAAAAATAAAAATGACTCAATAAAGTTGCAAGATTATAACATTAAATGTTATTCCTTAGGATGGGCATACCAATCTCATGTTATCTATAGCCTTGCATAATTCCACAGTCAGTTTTCAAATACCAATCATATGCACAAACTAAAGACTAGCATTTCCCATCTTATCTTAGTTCAACACACACATATATTTTAAGGTCAATAGGGCTTTTGAAAGTAGGGTCACTCATTTTTGGCATATCTTTTCTCATTTTAGCATTTTCTCTTAATTGCTTCAACTAGCAAATTTTCAAATTGGCACTTTTTATGCTCTTTTTGTTGACATCAATGCACTTTGTCCCTATGGGGCATTTTATGCCTTATACCCATTCAAGGTTTTTCTGATTAGAACAAGTTTTTTGAATTTGGCATTTTTGTGCTCTTTTGTTCTTTTGTATTGAAGTTTTGCCTTGGATATACTTGTAAATACTCCTCCCCCAAACTTAAAATTGACAATGACTTCATTGGAAAGATTTGTATGAAGTATATGGGTGCAAGGGGCTAAAAGTGAATACATGACCTACATCTTGCCTCAATATGTGTAGTGTGTGTGTGAACTTTGAGCTCCATGGTTGTGCTAGTGTCAATATTAACCTGTGAAAGGAGCACAAACCAAGACTCTGAAATTAATGGGGCTATGGACACATGAGGTATGCAAATCATAAAGATAATCTTGCAAAAACAACTCCTAAAATTCAACAAATGATCCCAGACTCAATAAACTAAGAAAATGAAAAATCAAAGAAAGTAAAATTAAATAAAAGATTGAAGTCAAGAAGATGGAATAACCTGGCCTACTCCAATGGAGTAGGCGTTGTGTTCTCTATGCTGGCCTCTAATGCTGTAGATCATTTGATAACAACTTTTGAGCAGTGATGGAATTTTCTGGAGCACATCAGTATGCTCCTCAAACACAGGCCGTCCTTGCCCACTTCTTTTGGTGTTTCTCTTTCCATTTATGCTTTACTCATAGATCATGGCACCAGATGTCAATGGCATAAATGGGAGAATATTTCATCCCAGACAGATTTCTCCACATCACCTCACCAACAATAGAACATGATTTTGCGAAGCCTCCCGAGCCCTTGGATTGATCATCACGTCCCTCTTTAAAAACAACTTGAATAATTTTTGCACTACTTTGTTGCAGGAATGTTGTGGTATCTTTATCAATAATTTGTTCTTCCTGCACATATTCAAAGCATGGGGTAATGACAATATTGACATTTTGTTGCACCTCTTCACTATTTTGAAGTGAAGAGGGGTTGCTCAAATGCTCGGGTTCTTCCTCAAAATTCTCTATTTCTTGACTATCTTCCAAAGTATTGACCTTACCCTCATCCTTACCAACATCATTAGAATTTTCAATATTACTTGGTATAGGAATTAGGCTTTGTCTAAGCATCTCTTAAACACAAGTTGTAATGTTGTTAATAGATGTCGTTATATCATTATGTTGGATTTGCATATTTTGCATATTACTTTGAAAGTTGTCGTTCATCATAGTTCTAAGAGTTTCGATTAGTTCTACGAGTGTAGGGGATACATATGAGTTGTTAACGCCATCCCTTTGAAAACTCCTAGAAAAATCCACTTGTTCCTCCCAAGATTGGTCAAAAATATTTGAATAAGTGTTGCTCCAATCTTGGTATGGAGGTGGTTGTGATGTGAAAGTGCCATGATCTAGACTACTTAAAAACAAATTTGGATGCTCCTCCCATGATTGAGTGAAAACATTTAAGTGTGAGGTATCCAAATTACCATCTCCCAAGAAATAATGAGATTTGGGGTTCGAAGGACAATGGCATGAGAAATGATTTCCGCCACAGTTGTCACAGAAAACAGATCCATACGGCCCAAATGATTTCCCCATTGAATCCATATTCATAGAAAGATAAACTTAAAAACTTGTTACTTGTACACACATGGAGACGTATGACAAGCAACAAAGATGGTAGAAAAATTAGTTTAACAAGATTCAATTTCTAAGAAACTACAAATTTACGCCTATCCCCGGCAGCGGCGCCAAAAACTTGACAGGAGATTTTATATGCCTTAGATATGTCACAAATAAGATCAAAAGCAAGTATACTTTTGACCCTACTATCGCCTTTCAAGTAATAAAATGGTAAGTACCAAGTATCGTTCCACAGGGATAGGTATCTTAAGTTGCAAGATCTCGAGACGAATTGGAAAAGTTTGATCTGTTGTTTGATTTGTTGTGAGTTCACAGTTTATAAAAGCAGAATAAAACAGGTAGCATGGGTGTAAGATTTTTAGGTGAGACTTGAACATAAATTCTGGTGAACAATTTAGCAATAATAAATTCCACCATCCACCTTGAGGGTATTCCTTCCGGACTTAACCATTGTTACTAGTATTTAGCTTTCAGCCCATATTCCTATGTAGCATCCGGACTAGTGATTGTAACAGACAGTTTCCCCAAGGTGTATGGACTAGCAAATTTCTTTGTCTAAAAATCGCTCTTCCGAGCAGATTCCCATATCATCCAAGCTGGGTGTGTCATAGTGGCTCATTCCTGAGTCCACCACACTTTACACTTTGAAAAGCAACCAACTCGTCGAGAATAATCAGTTTGAAAAATATAGAAAGCAACTCTTCCAAGTCTACTTCCTATGTCATTCAAGCTGACGTGCAAATCGTGGCTTATTCCTAAGTCCACGGCACTTAAACACTTTCAAAGTGATCAACCCGTCAGGAAGTGCATTTGGATTTATAAAACTTGAATGAAATAATGAAATATATTTTTGCTAACAAAAATCCACCATTATTTAGTTTAGAATATTACCTTTTCATCTCACACCCAAGCTAATAAATTTAGCTACACATTGTAAGACAAGAAAGAACTTCAAAAGATTTACTAGATTAGAGAGAGAATCCATCTAGAGAGTTTTCAATTCTCTAGATGGTGGTGTATCTATTACAATTACTAAGCCATCTATTTATACTAACAAGGGAGGGTAGATTGGTCATTACAAGGGAGACCATAAAAGTCAACAAAAAGCCAACCAAGCACAACTTGCTCCCCAAGTTGTCTTGATAGGAAGCTTCATACCCTATTTAACTATTACAATATTAATAAAAATATATAATTGTTCAAAAGAAAAGATCTGAAAATCTTTGATAAATCTTTTTGCCCAAGTTTGCTTATCCAGTAAGCTCGCTCATTCAGCTGCTACCATCTGCAGGCCAATGCTCCAGCAATGCTTTAGAAATCTGCAGTTTTTAACTAATATTAACTATAAAGCACATAAAACAGGAAATTCATCTAACTTAACTCCATGACTCAATAAATGATAAAATAATATAATAAAAGACTCAAAGTTGGGATGAAGTGTAAAATAACTATCTAAAAGACACTACAAAAGGGTACTAATGTGTTGAATAATCAACACATATCACTTACCGATTGATGCCAATTGATCACAAATGCGCTTGAAATTCCGGGAGTATTCTTGGATGGTGGCTGATCCTTTGGCCAAATTTTGAAGATCGGCGCGAAGACTCAATTCGCGAGTTTCGGAAGAATGGCTGAAAGTGGTTTCTGGAGCCTTCCATGCGGCGGTGGCTGAGTTTGTCCCAACTACAAATGCCATGGCCTCTTCAGAAGGGGAGGAGTTCAAGAGCATCCGTAACTGTTGATTGACGGCGGCGGATGGCGGCGGTGACGATCCATCAAGAAACTTCATGAGGTTTTGGGATTCAATAATCGGAAGAATCTGGTTCTTCCAGAGCAGATAATTGGAAGAAGATAGCTTGATTGTCATCATATGGAGAAGGGTGGCGAAAGGAAAAGAGAAGTCGGTGGGGTTTTCAACTCCATCATCGTTGTTCACTATTATTGCAGAAATTTGCAGGAAGAAAGTGAGAAGGAATTTGCAGAGAGGCGTTGATTGTGGGTGACGACTGTGGTGGGTGATGATGGCCAAGGAAGTGGATCAAAAAATTGGGGTGTAAACCCTAAAGAATGTCTCGTGATACCATATTAGAGATGCTCAGATTTATTTAATTTCCTCACTATTGTGGGATTGCAATTAATTAATTTATAGAAGAGTTTTACAACATAATTATAATCTAACTCTAGTTAAATCAAGATAACAACCAAGAGTTTGTAACTAACTTGGGGACTTCTCTCACCACTAATCCTCAACTAATCTGTTATTACGCGTCGGCTTGAAATCGGAGACACAGGGACCGGTTACAAAAAGCCCGGTCCGAAAAACACTGTTGAAGCCCAGGACCGATTTTTGGCCATCTCTAGTTCACACGGGTATTTTAGGGGTGAACTCATTTAGGGTCGGACACCAGTGTCATTGGTCTTAGTGTGAATTTATGGTATCTAAGTAGGCATGGGCTCGGGGTGTTATGGAGATAAACATGTATGGGTCGGACTCCGGGACCTTAGGTATTATGGTCGGTAATCGATGAGGGGTCGTACACAGGGGCCATGATCTTAGGGCACTACTCATTAACGTCGAATCCTGACTTACTTTGTGTTACGCCACAATAGATGGAATCGGGTCTCCCCCGTCATCGAAAGGCATTACTTGGGTATTGAGTCTGTCCTTACTTTTGGTGATTTGGGGTACAAGTTATTTATCGCACTTTATATGAATCTTGAGTCAAAGCTTATTTATTATGATTAAAGTACGTTTGGAAAAATGGAAATTCTTTGTTTTTATTTATGAGATAAACTGTTTTAACTTACTAGGCATTAAGCCTGACATTTTTTCTTATCGACATGTATTTCAGGTCTTAATAGGTTTCAAGATTGTAATGGCGCTTGAGAGGTCCCATTAGGATGGCGTAGGAGCATCATTGGTTTTGAAGATAGTAGATTGGGTGATATTAGTAACACCCGTCTTATCCTAAATCCATTTATAGATTAGTTAGCTTAATTAGAATCCCTGATGCAAATTTGGTTATCTTTTGGAAAGATATTATGCATTTTGTTTGTAAGCTACCTCGCATCTAGGAGTTTTTGAAAGTTTGAAATGTATGTTATTTTCAATAATTTTAGGGGTGTTGCATACTGCTATGCACCTGTTCTGACTAGTACATTATTTTTTTCCAGCAATTGCATTGGTCTGGGTGTAATTTTAAGTTTACAAATGGTTGTATTTTTACAATTAATAAAGGTGTGTTATATTTTGAGGCTCAATCTCATAATGGTATTTATGAAACTAATGTTCAAACACTCATGATGATAGTTCTATATATATAATGTCAATACTAAAAGCCACAAGCATGACTTAAACCAAACCTATATATCGTTGTTGACCTGGTCACATAAACAAGAAATGCACCGCCAAGCTCCAAGCATATGGGATCTTCAAATCATCTGATTATGGATCATTTTATGGACATGAATCATGTTTATTTGGCAATATGACAAAATCTTCATTAATTGGAATAGGAAAAAATGCCGAGGACCTACTACGGCATTGTGATTATTTTTCATATGGATGAGCATGTATTGGGATACAATCACGTTCATTAAATATTTATTGTGATTTATATTAGCATGTTTAACATCCATGGATAACTTGTTATTCTAAACCATTCATAGCCGGTCATCGTTATAGGAATACCCTTGAATTTCAAAATAAGCTCTTAATAGCTTCTTATGTCTGATTCATTAAGAGGTAGGGTCATTCAGACTGTTTGTTTTTTCCAATTTTTCAAAGGCACTTATGTCTTATTGTCCTCTAATTTGATAAGAGATAAACTAACATCTTATTTGCCTCTTATTATTCTCCAAACTCTAGACAACGATGTTTCTCAATCGATTAACCTTAATCGATCATTTATCTGAATTGGTCATCATCAAATAAATCTTTATCTCTCTCATTTTATGTATTTTAGTAGGATTTAAATGTGCTAAATACCGTTTTGACATATTTTCATTTAAATGAATGCTAATTATATAAAATGTAAAACTCGTAATGATGATGAATAAATATGTGAAATTGTATAAATTCAACAATATATTTTTAATGGTTAAAATAGACAATTTAAACAAATTCAGACATTTATCACTTTATAAAAACAAACAGTATTATTGATTCGGATTTCAGACTTCAGCACCGCCTCTTATAATCAGAAGTGAAATAAGACTTCAGACTTCAGCACCTCTTAAAAAACAAACGCCACCTAAGTATCGATATAATCAAGTCCAGATGTGGTTGTTAGAGACCAAACATTGGATAGACCAATCACAAGAGTCACTTCATGGATCGACATCATAAGTGAATCTCGAAGCAGTTACATCTTGTTGGGGGAATCGTCCCAACTATCACAACGATCATTGGAACCGTGTAGGCAAACAAGGGTTAATCGATCACCGGATTATATTGAGAATCGTGTGAGACACTTTCCGAATTGATATTTCGACCTTATGCCCGGGTTACACGAAAATCAATATGGGATAAGACTCAAAACACTTTCGTTCTTAGGCACAAAAACGAGAGCAATTTTCTGGAGAGTATATGGGAGTATTGTTCACAAAACCGTGTACCAAAACCGTCTACAAAAACCTGTCTAAATCCATGAGTATAGATTCTTATTTATACTCAAAATTGTAACTGAAATTATTAATCATGGCTGGCTGAAATTCAGGAGTAATGGAGGTTACAAATTTCTTGTAACTCCTCAATAACTGCACATTTAATGTGTAGTAACCGTTTCAGAAAACTGACCATCTAGAGCTTTTGGTCTTAGTCTAGAAAATGAACCTCTGACTTTCAAGCTGACTTTCAAGCTGACTTTATCTAGAGCTTCTGGTCTTAGTCCAGAAATGAACCTCTGACTTTCAAGCTGACTTTCAAGATGACTTTTCAAGCTGACTTTCAAGCTGACTTTCAAGCTGACTTTTCAAGCTGACTTTTCAAGCTCACTTGTCAAGCTCACTTGTCAAGCTCACTTATTCAAGCTCACTTCTTGAAGCTCACTTATTTACTCCAAGTCCTATAACAGCACGACCGGGTTCATACTCGTCTTATAACAAGCGTGCACTCCGCACCGCCTTACTTGAATTAGATCACAGTATAAAACCCATATAGACATCATGTTATTTCCAATCACATAAATGGACCGGTGATACTAAAATCACCAACAATCCTCCCCCATTTTAGTGTGACCCATGAAATAACATCATAATAATAAACAATACCAAACTTGCACATAAATGAAAATGTCGAAACAATTGAATTTCCATCTTAGTATTTTACACATTTTAAATATTCGAGAATCAAGGTGTCCCAAGGATTGAACCTATCAACTCATTTGAATACCTAAAGATAAAATACATACAAGTTTCACCTACTCGTCAAGAAAATAAATGTGACACAATTATAAAGCCGAGTGTCCTAATCCTCTCATGATTGTATAAAGGCAAAGTCCCTAACCTTCTGAAATGCGGCTACACTTCACGATCACATAGGTAATTCCTTTACTTCGTGTACCTACAAATACACTTTCTCAAAGGAATTATTAAGAAGATAAACTTCAACCTACCTACTGTAGTACCGAACACATACCTGGGATGATTTATCATGTGTTCCAATCTTATAAGTGTGAGCTTTCCTCATTGAATTCAGCCCCTAATGTCATATTAGAGGGGAATTGGGTGTCTCACCATTATAGATTTATAAGGACTTTAATCCCATCCCAATGGCAGACTTGTGCACTAAGTCTCTTGCCAAACCCTTGGTCAGATGATCCGCCAAATTTTGTTGCGATCTAACAAACTCAACAGAGATTACACCATTCATGATTAACTCTCTAATCATACTATGTCTAACACCCAAGTGTCTAGACTTGCCATTATACACTTGACTATATGCCTTAGCCAAAGTGGCTGCACTATCACAATGGATAGAAATAGGTGCAATCGGCTTCGACCACAATGGAATCTCATAAACAAGATTCTTTAACCATTCTGCCTCTTTACCGGCAGTGGCTAAAGCCACAAACTTAGATTCCATCGTTGAGTTTGTAATACAACTTTGCTTCTTTGATGCCTAAGAGATAGCACCACCTCCAAGCAAAAATACCCAATCACTCGTCGAAGAGTGATCCTCCATGTTATATATCCAACTTGCATCTGGGTATCCTTCTAACACCGAAGGATATCCCAAATAACTCAAACCATAATCCATGGTACCCTTGAGATATTTAAATACTCTTTGAATAGCTTGCCAATGTTGAGTGTTCGGATTACTAGTATACCGACTCAACCGTCCCACTACATAAGCTATATCCGGCCTGGTACTTGTCATGGCATACATAAAGCTACCAATAGCCTTAGAGTATTCTAGTTGTGAAATAGAAGTGCCCGTATTTGGCATTAATTTCACGCTAGGATCCATAGGAGTGCTCACGGGAGAACAATCACTATAATTGAACTTTTTGAGAATTTTCTCAATATAGTGTGACTGTGTCATAACAACCCCTTTGTTAACCCGCTTAATTCTAATACCAAGAATTACATCAGCCTCCCCCATATCTTTCATGGAAAAATTAGATGATAACAACTTTTTAGTTTCATCTACCTGATTTTGATCAGTTCCAAAAATCAGCATGTCATCCACATACAAACAGATGATAACACCCGCACCTTTAGCATCAAGTCTGCTATAAACACATTTATCACTTTGGTTTAGAGAAAACCTACATGATAAAATAACCTCATCAAACTTTTGATGCCATTGTTTAGGTGCTTGTTTCAGCCCATACAAGGATTTTACAAGTTTACACACCTTATGCTCATTACCGGGCATAACGAAACCTTCCGGTTGTTTCATGTAAACTTCTTCATGAAGATCACCATTCAAGAAGGCTGTTTTAACATCCATTTGATGGACAACCAGGTTGTCAATTGCAGCCAAGGCAACCAACAACCTAATAGTTGAAATACGAGCTACCGGAGCATACGTATCGAAATAGTCAATACCGGGTTTTTGTCGAAACCCTTGAATGACTAGTCGGGCTTTGAATTTATCAATTGTCCCATCAACTTGCATCTTCTTTTTGAAGATCCATTTGCATCCAAGTGGTTTAGAATCAAGAGGCAAATCAGATAACACCCAAGTGTTATTCTCAAGAATCGATGACATTTCGTCATCAATTGCTTCTTTCCAAAAGGAGACATCTCGAGACTCCATCGCTTCTTTGAAGCTCTTTGGGTCCTCTTCAATACTGTAACAATAAGAGTATTGAAGCCCAAGTTCATCTCTCGAACCTTCAACCAAATATAGTTGAAAATCATCACCGAAATTTTTGGCGATTCGGCCTCTTTTGCTTCTACGGACCTGCTGCGTTTCTGGAGTTGAAACGTCATCCATACTTTATGGATTTTGCACTTCATTAGTGCTAGGAATCAGATCCTTAGGCCTTTGGATTGATAAAAATCGCATCTCATCGAAAATCACATCCCGCGACTCGATAACGGTATTTTTCGATACCGAATCATTAGATTCTATTACGTAGAACCTGTATGCATTGGAATTTGTTGCATATCCAATGAATATACAATCAATTCCACGTTCACCCAAAGTTTTTCTTTTGGGTTCGGGTAGCTTTACAACTGCCCGACAACCCCAAATTCGAAAATAACTCAAATTCGGAGTTTTCTTGAACCAAAGTTCATATGGGGTTGTTTTGTTCCGTTTGTTAGGAACTCTATTCAAAACATAACAGGCCGTTAACATAGCCTCTCCCCAAAATCCCTCACTCAATCCCGAGTATGAGAGCATCGAGTTTACCATTTCTTTTAAAACTCGATTTTTCCGTTCGGAAACCCCATTTTGTTGAGGTGTGTACGGAGCTGTAGTCTCATAGACTATACCAACTGATTGGAAGTATTCAGGGTCCATATTTCCCCTCCCCGATCAGTTTGGAGACGTTTAACTGAACCACCCAATTGTAGTTCAACTTCGGTTTTGTCTATTTTTAATTTTTCCAAAGCTTCATCTTTGGCATGTAACAAGTACACATAACAAAACCGAGTGTTGTCATCAATAAATGTGACAACATACTTCTTATTACCCAATGAAGGAGTAGAATGAAAGTCACATAAATCACTATGTATAAGTTCCAAAACAGCCGACTTTCTTTCGACAGTCGGAAAGGGCTGTTTTGTGACCTTCGTAAGCATACATGTTTTACATGTTTCCGTATGAATATCAAAGGCTGGAATAAGACCATCCTTTGACATTTCATGCATTCTTCTAAAATTCACGTGACCCAGTCTAGCATGCCAAACCATTGAATCGTGAATTTTAGACGAAGAAGATGACAATATAAATGCAGAATTTTCAGAATTGAAAACTTTGGATAACATTCAAACGAAACATTTTATTAAAATAATATCCAAAACCAACAAATTTGCCATATCGAGATAGAATATATCTATCTGAATCATAAACTTGTCTATACCCTAAACAATTCAATCTACCACCACTAACTAAATTCTTTCGAATTTTAGGAACAAACAAAACATCAGACAACCTAACATGATTTCTAGAAGTAAACTCTAAATTAACTACTCCAAATCCACAAATCGGTGCGGTCGACTTGTTCCCCATATTTAGTACAGATCCATCTTCAACCGGTGTCAATTTCTCGAACCAGCGTTGATCTTTACAAACATGGCACGTCGCCCCCGAGTCCACCGACCATGCACAATCATTATCCTATACATAGAAAGACTCCGGAATAAGTGAAACATAATAAATATTTTCAGATTTATTATCAAAGTTAGTCAAAAACTGACCTCCTTTCACTTGAGCTTGGTCCTTAGACCCGACTCCACTTGTTCCAGACCGTTATTATTCAACTTAACCCGGCAATCACGTTTGGTATGACCCACCTTGTTGCATCTCCAACAAACCAAATCCTTCTTCTTCTTGAAGGATTTATTGGGTCCATCAAACTTTCGTTTCTTGCCTTTTCCTTGATTATTGGAGTTGGTTTTCTTCTCTTCAACCATATTAACCGAGGGCTGTCCAGATTCAACTTTGGACTTGGATTTGTCATTTTCTTGCACCCGAAGAGATTCTTCGATGCGCAAGTGACTCCCAAGTTGAACCAACGACAGTTCCTCCTTTTGATGTTTCAAGTTGTGCTTGAAACCTTTCCAAGATGGAGGAAGTTTGTCAATTACACTCGACACAGCAATGGACTCATCCATGTTCATTTTGTGTAAAGTGAATTGACCCAAAATGCGAAGTATCTCATGATACTGTTCCATTACGGGCCTTGAGTCAACCATTTTATAATTATTAAAATCGCTCACCAAGAACTTCTTACTAGAAGCATCTTCAGCGATATATTTTGACTCAAGGGGATCCCATAACTCCTTCGCACTTTCAGCACTTTGGTAGATATCAAAGAGGGAATCACACATACCGTTTAGAATATGACCTCTGCAGATGTAGTCATCGTTCTCCCACTTACTCCTTCTCCGGACCTGATCCAGCAGCGTCTCGTCCTCCAAGATTTCTGGAATGGGAGTGCTCAGCATGTACACCACTATCAGAGTCGTCAACAGAAAATGCATCTTTTTCTGCCAACGTCTAAAGTCAGCCCCTTCGAACTTCTCCAGCTTTCCGAACTTTGAAGTCATCTCTTTCACAGATTCAGCCATGATCGACATCACAAAATATCAATTCGATTGTTGGGGGAATCGTCCCAACTATCACAACTATCGTTGGAACCGTGTAGGCAAACAAGGGTTAATCGATCACCGGATTATATTGAGAATCGTGTGAGACACTTTCCGAATTGATATTTCGACCCTATGCCCGGGTTACACGAAATTCAATATGGGTTAAGACTCAAAACACTTTCGTTCTTAGGCACAAAAACGAGAGCAATTTTCTGGAGAGTATATGGGAGTATTGTTCACAAAACCGTGTACAAAACCGTCTACAAAAACCTGTCTAAATCCATGAGTATAGATTCTTATTTATACTCAAAATTGTAAATGAAATTATTAATCATGGCTGGTTGAAATTCAGGAGTAATGGAGGTTACAAATTTCTTGTAACTCCTCAATAACTGCACATTTAATGTGCAGTAACCGTTTCAGAAAACTGACCATCTAGAGCTTCTGGTCTTAGTCCAGAAAATGAACCTCTGACTTTCAAGCTGACTTTCAAGCTGACTTTATCTAGAGCTTCTGGTCTTAGTCTAGAAATGAACCTCTGACTTTCAAGCTGACTTTCAAGCTGACTTTTCAAGCTGACTTTCAAGCTGACTTTTCAAGCTCACTTGTCAAGCTCACTTGTCAAGCTCACTTATTCAAGCTCACTTATTCAAGCTCACTTCTTCAAGCTCACTTATTTACTCCAAGTCCTATAATAGCACGACCGGGTTCATACTCGTCTTATAACAAGCGTGCACTCCGCACCACCTTACTTGAATTAGATCACAGTATAAAACCCATATAGACATCATGTTATTTCCAATCACATAAATGGACCGGTGACACTAAAATCACCAACACATCTTTGTATTCTTAAACCTAAGATACATATTGATTGTCAAGTATGAGAAATATCACATTTTGATATGTCCAGGTGTTATTTTATGGAATGGAAACGTAAAGTGCATCATTAAGTTAGACATGAATGGTAACACCCCTATCCCACGTAGCCGGAGGATGGTGTGCTATGCAAGAAAACGTAACAACATATCTAGATAACGTACATGGGAATAATAGTCACCACGAAAATCCATCAAAATAAAGGCATGTGAGACTAAATTTAAGAAGACTTAGCTATAATTACAATGTTTACATGAATAAAATCTATATCCACGGTCATCTCTGAAATAATCACATTTCATAGCTCTCACTCCCGAGATGATCTCACCTGCGATCCTATACCTGCCGAGAACAAAACAAATCTCGATTGAGCCAATTTCTCAGTAAGGGATAATTAAGATAATAAAGATCGCAGTTATAATCGAGTTAATAAAAATGTATGAGTAAAAGATCAATTAAAGTCGAAAACCAGAACATGAATTGGTCAATTGATAAGGCATGAAATGTCACAACTGAGTAATCTTAAAAAACATATCTTCAAATCAAAAGTCGAGGATACATATGAAAATCAAATGGGTTCGAGGGTTGTACGGACCACTCGAACAAATGGACATGAGTGTAGGGTAAAACACTAAATCCCTTCCGACAATCGGGTCCCGAAAACGACTCCCGAGTACGGCTCCCAAAAATGTTTCCTAGGATCAATCCACTTGCCTTCAAATTGGCCGATATGAGGCATACCCACTTATTGACGTTGGAGAACCCACTTATTTCCATATCTTTGCTACTAAAACCATGATGAATCAACTATATAGCTTTCCCATGCCACAAATAAATGTTTGAAGCTTGATTCTCAACTTCTTTAATCACCAATAACATGAAACTAATATCATTGAACAAAAAAATTAGCTTACTTACCAAAGACCCTAAGGCCCACGGGTCATGAACTTCTTTTCCCGAAGAAGAAGCAATGACGGTATCTTGGGAATGAATCTTCTTATGATTCATACCAAACTTTGACCTCAATTGCTAAATTAGAGAGCATACCTTGGATTTACTTCTACAACAAGATAACTTGACGGTGATCATCTATATGGGGGTTGAGAGCGGAAGCACATCCGCACCACCGACGACAGTTGAGGAAATGATCCAGTCATGGCATAAAGATAGGATAAAAGAAGGAAATGGACAATGCGATGGGATGCATTAGGTCAAGGAAAGAAGGATGATACCATGTAAAGATGGATTCTCCCAAAACTTCTTAAAGGATAGATATTGTATTAGACACTGTAAATAGGTACAAAGGAAAATTACAAAGATGAAAACAAATAATTACAGAATAAATCAAAGAATTTCATTTATACGATTGATTGATGAAAATGCTTAATCGTCTCGTTGATCCCTGCTATCGCATACTTATATTGTTCGTTGTCACAACCGCCACCCACCCACCCTACCCTCACTACTATCACTTTCACACCTGCCAAACACCCTACTTCCACTATTATCACTTTCACGCTCGCCACCACACCCCAACTCGCCCACCACCAAACCACTATTGTTATCTTAATAACCCCACCCTACCACCACCTCTACTCCAACCTCACCCCCACCCATAACTCACCACCACTATTACCATGTCACTATTTTCTTCTTCAAAGTTGCCACCCCTGCCTACCACCATGCCACTATTATCATCATCATAACTGTGCCTGCCACCCCGCCACCTCAAGGAACCACCTACCCCTCCCTCCTGACCACCATGCCACTACAGTCAAAGTTATAATTGTCACCCCATATCCACCACGACACTACCATCTTCATCACAACCACCACCTCCACCCCTAACCCCTCCAATTAATATTATCACTATATTATATTTATAATTTAAGCAAAAAGTATGAAAATGCAACAAAAAGGTATTTTGATCATTTATTTTTATTTCATTTCAATTATGAAGCAACATTATGACAAATAAAGAAAGAGATTCGAATTATTCTGAGATATTCCATTCTAATTCCTACCAACCAAACGCGTGGTCAAATTCCACCAATTTCCATTGTAATTCCTTCAGTGTCAAATTCCTTTGATAGATTATGTTTCCACCAATTCCATTATGCGAACCAAACACCCCCTTAGGGTTTCTATATAAAAGGGATTGTTGATTGAAAATGTTATGCCTTCCAAAAACCCTAAGCTAAAAATCTGGCCAACACCTTCTCCATCCTCTAAAATCGGATTTTGGAGAGTATTCAAAAAGAAAAAAGGCCTTAATTCGAGGGTTGGTTATACTAGCATGTTGACATTCTATTTATCTAGCTTGTGGTGTGGATCGACTATGGAGGAGATCGTTTTTGCTCTCTTGAATCTGTTCCCAAGAAGGTGTGATAAAATCTTAATGCAAAGAGGTACTATGCTTAAAACTCAATATGGTGGATGCTTATTGTTTTCAATCTTTGTGCATAATGTTCTACTTCGTTTAAAGTGTTAATCCTTCTACTTGGTTTATGTTTTCTTTTTTTTTATCAAAACCCCAACTGTGGTATCAGACTCGATTATGTACAATTTTGAAATTTTTGTTGAAGAAACACATGCTTTATTCTTTTTGAAGCACAAAGAATATATTCTTGAAAAGGTAATTGCCGGTGCAAGAGTCTCACATTTCTATAATTGTTTTGATGTTTACAAACGAACCATATTATATTGTTTGTCTAACATTTTACCTGTTGTACGTATAAGTATATATATATATATACACACACACAACTTCAAATACAAACCAGTCAAATGTTACAAACTCTACAAACTCCTACAAATCAATATAAAAAATATTTTTTTTGAATGATTTTTTTTCATCAAATGTTATGATTTAAGATATTATTACACATATGTTTGTTTCACATTGTAAAAATTTCACATGTATTTGTTTTCATAAGTTGAATGTTTCTCATATATTTTTTTTATGAAAAAGTTTCATATGTATTTGTTTCATAATGTAGAAGTTTCACATGTATTTTTTGCACAAGATGAAACATACATATGTGTAATAATATTTTAAATCATAGCATTTGATGAAAAAAAATCATGAAAAAAATTATTTTTTATATTGATTTGGACGAGTTTGTATAGTTTGTAACCGTTAACTGGTTTATATATATATCTATACTATATTATAAAGCATTTACAAAAAAACTCTTAAAAACAACTTTATAAGCATTATGTACTATCTATTAAAGCCTAATTACTTAATTTACAACTTATTGATGCATTAATACAAGTACTTGAAGCACAAAATCTCATTATTTTCCCTAAACATCACTCAATCGTCTTCATCCTTATCCCCAGATTTTCTCCTCATATCCTCACTCAATCGTCTTCATCCTTATCCCCAGATTTTCTCCCCATCCTTGATCTCTAAAATTTCGAATTTAGTTGGAGATGAAATCCCGTATCTTACGTGATTACAATATTTATTTTTATGATTTATTAGCAATTTCAGCCATCCAAATCATCTGCTAACAAGGTAAGTTCCAATATTTCCTAATATGTAATTTGATAATTATGTTAATTTTTTCATCTCTTGATTCCTCCATAGCGTGTGCCTGATTCCCCGTTCTCCAGGTTTGAATCTCTTTCTTTTAAACGAACAGATTTACCTCTTTAGGCCAAAAGCATTAAAAATCGACTGCAAATCAACTGCAAATCAACTCAAAGATGGCGTTATTTGGATTAATTTTATATTGTTTGTTCTAAATTGGTTTGGTGTTTAATAGGCTTTGTTTTGCGGACGATCTGTCTGCAAATTTCGAACTCGATTTCTATTATATGAATGCTTCTCCACTTGGTGTTCCCCAACAGGTCATTGCACTGAATGGAAATTTTCCAGGCCCAACATTAAACAAGACGCGCTGATGTTTCAAGTCAGGTATCAGATAGGCTTCTTTGTTTCAAAACGGTAGGTATCGATCCATCTTGCTTTGTGTTGTTGATTTTTAGGTAACCTATTAGTTTTTTGAATTTCCAATATGGATATTTTAATCGAGTTCAAGCTTTCACAACCGCTGCATTGCGCGGGTACACTTCTAGTGTGTGTGTATATATATATATATATATATATATATATCCACACACATATATAAGGGCGGATTCATATGAGAATGATACCTATTTAAGGAAACAATAGAACAGTACAAAATCATATATGATTTTGCATTAACGGATAGCGGACGACTTTTGAGGCCACTTAAGTGGCATGGAAAATTCACCCTTTAAGAAGTACAAAAACAAATATAGCGGGCCACTTTTGGGGCCACTACATGAACGACTTTTTGGGCCACTTTTGGGTGATTTAATAGAAAATCATATATGATTTTGTACATGAACGGCCATTCTCATATTCTCGTGAAAATGTTTCATTCTCGTTTGAACCTCCTTCTATATATACATATATATATATATATTATATAGAGGAAAGTTCAAAAATGCGAACTCAAATTTGGTTGTGAACGTGAGGAAAAATGAGAGGGTAACATGTGTTTGAATTTGTATTATTCAGACTGAATAATACTATTATTCAGTCTGAATATTTTCTTTATTATTCGGTCTAAATATGACACGTGTCGCGTTCTCATTTGTCTTCACGTTCACAACCAAAATTGAGTTCTCATTTGAACGCGCCCCTATATATATGTATATATACATAGGGGGCTAATCAAATGAGAACTCGATTATTTGTGATAACCGTGAGATCCAATTTCAGCCAATCATTTTATTAAATTAATTATTTCTAATTATTTAATTGTCAAGGGTATATTAGTAATTTGATTGCTGATTAATAACGACGCCCGTCACCAATATACGTATTTACCTGTTTTGCCTTTTTCTTTGCATTGTCTTGAACTATTGGCATGATTAACCACAAAGCTTGTGGCGTACTGATTAAGGCTTGTAGGGGATGAGGCTAGATAACCCATCTACTCCAGGTTCGAATCCAGACGCAAACAACTTGTAACCACTGTGAAATTATCTCAGGGCTGCATGCTTTAGCAGTCTTAAAATTGTCAGGTATTAATCTAGACAAATGCCTAACATACCTTTTCCGAAAAAAACTATTGGCATGATTCCTCTTCATTTTTCTCCACCTGTAATATGATGAAATGTGAAATGAAACTATTTAAACATAAAGTGCATCAAATGTGCAGAACCAATATAAAGTGCAATTAAACTATATAATGTAGTTTTATACTTGTTTGGTTGAAATATGTGTGCAATATATTACAATAATATCATTTCCTTTTGCACACAAAAGGAAACCACAATGTACCATATCTAATGACCATGTCCAGGTTATCACAGGCAATATTTTAAAACCCAGGTTTTTAGTTGACCCGGTGTAGTGAGCGGGTCCCGGGTTAACTGGTTCAATCATCGGGTTAACCGGTTTCAATAATTCCCATAATCCCTTGTGTTTTTTTCATTTTCCTGTATACATACATATATATATATATAAAATAATTTGATGTCTCCACAAGTTCCAACATTAAAAATATACAAAGCGAAAAGTCCATTTTAACCCAACCCTCTTTTGTGTTTTGAATGGTTAAGTCACTAGACAATTTTTTTGAACAAAAAAGTCCTTGAACTTTACAAAACATATCAAATAGGTCCTTAGGATTACCTTTAACTTGTTTAACCGGTCAAAATAAAAAATAAAAAAAAAACAAAAACAAATTAATATTAATATTAAAAGACTAGTTAAAACCCTATATTCTAATATAAGCCGCCCAAGTCCATCATCTTCTCCCACCAGACCCCATCGTCGCTCCTCCCCAACAATCCATCGCCGGCGTTCGTACCAGCAGAGTGAACTCACACCGGCGTTCGAACCAACACTTCGTCACTGTTAGCCCACACTTCGTCACTGCTATTCGTACCGCTGGTAACTTCGATTCTTATTGTTTGCAAGTTGTGTTCTACATGAAAACAACCGCTATTGTTTAATTTTCTAATAGGATATACCGGGGTCATTTAGTTTTCTGATCGGATATAATGGGAATAGCATAGTTGTATGTGTTTTGATGATTTTGTTTGTGTTTTCTGTTTTATTTTGGGCTTGACTGGGTCTGTTTAGACTAAGCCAGCTTAATGGCCGTGGGTTTGTTTCGTTGAGCTGCAGGTTTTTTTGGTGCTCACTGTTTACTTTCTGCTTGTAATTGGTTGGTATCCTTTCATTGTGGTAATAAAGCTATTGGTTATGATGTTCAAGAAAAAAGTTGGAAATTTGAACAAGTTAATATTTTTCCATGTGCATTTAAAATCTTTGTGGGAAATTTGGCATATGTTTTATTTTTTACCTAAAATAGCTGAGCATTGCTTGTTTATGATGTTTTTGTTGTCCCTATGTAGGGACGGCAAAAAACCCCGAAACCGACGGTGAAAACCGAAAACCGAACAATTCGAGTTGGGTTCGAGAACGTTTTAATGGGGACGGGGCGGGGATCGGAGATCTTAACGGAGACGAGGATGGGGACGGGGATGGGGATGGTACTCACCGGCCTAGCCCGGCCCGATAGTTATATATAATATTTTTATATATATTTATATATTAATAATATAAAATATAAAAAGTTTTAAAAAATTAATAAATGGGCTAAGTATACTAATAATTAAAAGTCCAATCTAATATTTTTTTTCTATTCGGGTTCCGGTTCGGTTTCGGGTCAAACCAACGAGTAACGGTGATATTTTTGCTTAACGGGTTCCCCAACGGGGACCGGGGAAACCGCGGGGACCCGACGGGGATCCCCGATAAGATACCCTACGGGGATCGAAAATTGATATGTTTTAGACTTTTTTGTTCAAAAAAATTGTCCAGTGACTTAACCATTCAAAACACAAAAGAGGGTTGGGTTTAAATGGACTTTTCCCATATACAAACAACAAGTTTTACATCAATCCAATACATTAAAAAACACATATTTTTTTAATTTTTCTTTTGAATTTTAATATAAAAACGGGTTAACCGGGTTTGAGAAACGGGTTTACCACCAGTTTAACCGGGTTTTTGAGAAACCCGGCCGGGTTGAAACGGGCCGGTCATATACATTAACCCGGCGTTAGTTAATCCGGTCACTACCACGGGTCCCGGTCCAACCGGTTCGACCGGCCCGGTTAACCCGGGTTTTAAAACATTGATCACAGGTGTTACCACAATGATCCCTATGTTTGTTGATACCAGTGAGCCACAAACTAAAAACGCCATAAAGGTACCACAAAATATCACACATTAAGAACACCATAAGGTACCATATATTATCACAAATTAAAAACACCATAAGGTACCATATACTATCACAAATTAAGAATGCCATAAATGTACCACATAATATCACACCCCAATGAACCAATACATGATTTATCATCTTCAAGAATAAGCCTCAAACACTAAAAGAACACAGAGAAAAAAGAACCCCTAAATTACCTTTTATATTCACAAATTTATGCACTTTGCTTCAAACAAATAATTGGGTATAATACCAGAGTCCAGGGGCGGATGCAGCTGCAAAAAAAAAGGGGGGGAGGACCCCAGTGAAATGTAAAAAAAAATTATACAGGCTAAAATATATCAAAAATACTGAATTTAGCCTTAGTTCCCCCCAGTACAATCTTCCAAGGGACCCCATCTTGCTGATGATTGACAAAAATATTAAAAAAGTTTCTTGAAATCAATAAAAAACCAAAAAAATCTTTTGAAATCGACAAAAACACTAAGAAAATCCCTTGAAATGAACTAAAAAACTTAAATTTTTCTTGAAACACATCGGGTGACTTTACGCGCCTTTAGTCTACCTTAATGGGACCTCAGTGAACAAAAATCATGGATCCGCCACTGCCAGATACTATGATACCACAATGAACCAATACATAACTCACCATGCTCAAGAATAAGTATCAAGTTCTAAAAGAACATAGCAAAACCCTAAATTCCCTTTTATATTCACTAAGATTCTTCATATTGATCCAAGCATAAAACACAAGTATTCTCTACAGTCTATTTAGCATGTGAGATAGATCCAACTAGAATCGATGTGGAATAATAGCTATAATTTGAGTTCATCTTTCCAGTATTAAAATATTGGGTAGTCAAGTGTTCATACGATATGTTTCTACCATTAAAAGAAAAATATAATGGATCGTTTCGTTGAGTTCACTCAATAAAGAGGATTAGTCCGGTTTTTGGTGAACGTCCTAAATTCGTTTGTATATCTCTTCCCTATCATCTATACTATATTATAAAGCATTTGGCCAAAAACTCTTAAAAGCAATTTTTTAAGCCTTAGGTACCGCTATTTAATGCTAATTACTTATTAAAGATTCATTTCTAAATTCGTGTAACTAACTACAGATAACCATAATCAAATACTGGATAAACATCTAATTTTAAATATAAAAAATAATTAAGATAATCATTAAGTTCTAACAGAATACTTAATTATTATCTTTATAAAAAATTATATTATCAAAGCAAAAATAAATTACTTCGTTATTAAATCTAAATTAAATTATGATAGAAAATTAAATTAAAGAAATTACAAAGAAAAACGAAAACTTTTAAATGAAACATTAAAATTGTTTTTTTAAAACCACATAAAACCATTAGAACATCGATAGAGAAAAAAATTAAAATGAAACTTAAAATCGAAATGTATCTTGTTGCATTGCGCGAGTACCCTTCTAGTTTATTATTATATTTTTGCTTGTTTAGTTGTGTAAAACCTTAAAAAATCTAGTTTTTCGTATTGCTATATATGTTCTTGAAAAAGTATAAGAAATAGTTTAAGTAACATAGTAGGAATTTTTTTATCAGTGTAATGGTAATAGAATAAGATTTTATTATCTTATAATAGTAATATAATAGGATTTCATCATTGTAAATTATTATGTAAATCTAAGAGAAGGCGATATGCAACCAAAAGAATCATTAAGACAGCGTTGTCAAATCCCGAAGAATGGAAATCCAATTGGGAGTTTGTAGGCATCAAGATGATTCTTTCGGCATGTCCCTAGGGCCGGCATGAATGGGTTCTAGTACCAAACTGAATGCCACAAGGTATTTTTCTTTAAAAATAATTATTAACTAATCAAAGACTGTATCATAATAGATTTTTGATAATCAGATATATTGATATTAAAATCGAAAACTTTGAAAGCTTGTTACAATAACCACCAGAAAAAAAAATATTACACTAATAAAAATTATGACAAACTTTAACATTCCATTTTTAATCTCAAATGTCTCCAAAAATAAATTGATTTTTTTTTGGGTAATCCTTGTTAAAATAAGATAAGAGAAACAATAATTTGTGATTGTATATAAAAAAGGATTGAAAGAGCCCAAAAGGCCCAAACCAGCAAAGAAATTCCCAGCTTTAGTAATTTCAGATATATATTTATTATTTAAAAGGTTAACAATTCGTTATCTCGTAAAAGAAGTTAAAATGGTAATTTACTACTCAACTTATAGCCTTAAAACTTCATTTGAACTATGTTTTATCTGTTAGAATATGGGTAGAAACAGAAGCTGTCTTTGGAAACAAATTCCTTAGACAAAGTGTATAAATAAAACGGGAATTACAGAAAAATAATTATAATAACTGGAAAAAGAAATTACAGAAACAGAATTGTAATAACAGGAAACAGAAGAGTTAGTGCAGTTAAATAAAACGAAACAGAAGCAGAAGAAAACAGTAAATGAAGAACAGAAAGAATTAACCGATTCTTGGCTCCATGAAACCGATTCTTGGCTCCATGAAAACAGTTAAATAAAAAGAATTAACCCCCAAGGTCTTGTTTTATACTCGATTCTTGGCTCCATGAAACCGACGAAGAATTAATGCTCATTAATTCTTAAGATCAAAACCGTCAATCAAATTAAATAATTTCGGTTACAAAAGTTTAAAACTGATCTCGAAATTTTGAGCAAAACTAGTTCGTGCGAGCCCGAGAATTATGAGTTCGGTCGGTTTAGCCTACAAAATCGCCAAACCGCACCCACCCCCCCTGCGCGCGTATAGTGTTGGAGGAAAAACCTACTAAAGAGCTTGTAAGCCCTTTGAGGTTTTTTCCTTATAAACCACTCCAAGTTTCTCCTCCCCTCCTATGTGGGACACATTCCAAATCCTCAAGAGTTACTTCAATTTCTAACCGAATGCTCTACTTTGAGCATCGATATCTCATTCACACAATCTCTATTTTGGACACATAATATACGGTTTCGAAGCTCTCATATAGGAGAACACAAACCCATAAAATTATTATTATATATAACACATATACATATAATTAATTGTGTCCAAAGTTGGTTAAAAATCACATATTTTTCACTAAAATTCCAACAATCCCCCACATGAATGGAGATCGATCTCTTGCACACGAAAATTCCAACGAAATTTCCAATAGTTGAATTCTGTATAAGATAGGTAGGTGAGATCCTTTGAACCTTCTCTTGTGAAACACACTTAGTCTCCTAGCTGTCAGTGGACTCGATGTTCTTGAACTGAACTGCTGTTTGTGTAGACGACAATATGTTTCACGCAGAATTCTTCATAACAAGTTCATATCCTCATATTCGTGTTCGCTATGGTCATGTACACTAGCCTGGTTCAGCGAGAGCTTTTAGGAATTGAGCCCCCACAATTCCCTTTGAAGCGACCCCACTTCTCTCTCACATAGGTGATTTTACATTATCATTAAAAGTCATGGACTTATCCTCATTTTTACTGATTATGGAGTTTATTAACTCCTTCACAGTTTCCATGTCTATTCATACAACTAGATTGTCCTTTTGAACCCAAATCTTGGGATCTCCAGTCTTTTGGGTAAGGTTTCCTTTGCATGAATTATTAGTTCAAGGGCTTAAGTCCCATCCCTCTTGAGGACTTATAAACTAAATCTCTACTAAGGCCTTTAGTAAGCGGATCCGCAATGTTATCTTTTGACTTCACATAGTCAATAGAGATAACTCCAGTAGAGAGTAGTTGCCTTATTGTATTATGTCTACGTCTAATATGTCTTGACTTCCCATTATACATTGTACTTTGAGCTCTACCAATCGCCGATTGGCTATCACAGTGTATACAAATAGCCGTTACCGGTTTAGGTCATCTAGGAATATCCTCTACAAATTGACGCAACCATTCCGCCTCTTCACCACATTTATCCAAGGCGATGAATTCAGATTCCATCGTAGATCTAGCTATAACAGTTTGCTTGGATGATTTCCAAGATATAGTTGCTCCTCCAAGTGTAAGCACATATCCACTTGTAGATCTAGAATCTTTTATGTCGGATATCTAGTTTGCATCACTGTATCCTTCGATTACAACTGGATAACTTTCATAATGAAGTCCATACTTACGTGTGTATCTTATATATCTTAGTAATCTAGTAATACTCTTCCAGTGTTCAAAACTGGGATTACTAGTGTACCTGCTTAGCCTACTTACCGCATAAGCTAAGTCAGGTCTTGTACAACTCATAAGATACATCAGACTTCCAACGATTCTTGAGTATTCCACTTGTGCAACACTATCTCCTCTATTTTTAGATAGATGTTGACTCGTATCAATTGGAGTTCTAGCTATACTAGTATCTCCTTGATTAAATTTCTCAAGAATCTTGTCCACATAATGGGTTTGGCTTAACACTAAACCATTTTGTGTTCTTGTGATCTTCATCCCAAGAATCACATCCGCTAAGCCCATGTCTTTCATGTCAAACTTAGATTTTAACATGTCTTTCGTGGACCTTATTATTTTGTCATCACTACCGATGATAAGCATATCATCAACATATAAGCATAGGATGACATAACCATGAATAGTGTCTTTAGTATAGACACATTTATCACATTCGTTTATTTTAAAACCGTTTCCTAACATGGCTTGATCAAATTTTTGATGCCATTGTTTTGGAGCTTGCTTAAGGCCATACAAGGACTTAACAAGTTTACAGACTTTGTTCTCTTGTCCTGGGGCAACAAACCCCTCAGGTTGCTCCATATAAATTTCTTCTTCTAAATCTCCATTTAGAAAAGAAGTTTTCACATCCATTTGGTGAATTTGCAGATTTCTAATAGCTGCAATTGCAAGTACCAATCTAATGGATGTTATTCGCGTTACTGGCGAATACGTATCAAAGTAATCTAGACCTTCTTTTTGTCTATATCCTTTGATTACTAATCTTGCTTTGTATTTTTCAATACTACCGTCAGTTTTTATCTTTCTTTTAAAGATCCAACGGTATCCTAGTGGCTTACAACCCGGAGGTAAATCCACTAATTCCCATGTATGGTTTTGTAAGATAGAATCTATCTCACCTTTAATTGCTTCTTTCCATTGAAGACCCTCGGAAGAAGTAACCGCCTCACGATAGGTTTTAGGTTCACTTTCTATCATGTATGTGAGGAAGTTATTTCCAAATGTCTTTTCGACTCTAGCCCGTTTACTTCTTCTAGGTTCTACTTCTTCCTTTTCAGATAAAGCTTGTTCATCTTCTTGAACAATTTCTTTATCCTTAGAAGATATGATTCCTTTTTCCTTGTTCAAATAAGGAAATTCATCGTCGAAAAATGAAGCATTTCTTGATTCCATAATTGTATTCTTGTGTATCTCGGGATTTTTGGAATCATACACAAGAAACCGATGTGCACTACTATTTTGTGCGTATCCAATGAATACACAATCCACTGTTTTAGGTCCAAGCTTTTGTACCTTAGGTGGTGGTACAACTACTTTAGCTAAACACCCCCACACTCGTAAGAACTTATAAGATGGTTTTCTACCCATCCAAAGTTCATACGGTGTTACGTCCTTTTTCTTGTGAGGTATCTTATTTAAAAGATAATTAGCCGATAAAATGGCTTCCCCCCACATGTTCTGATTTATACCAGAACTAATCAACATGGCATTTACCATTTCTTTTAAAATGCGATTCTTTCTTTCGGCAATACCATTTTGTTGTGGTGAGTAGGGTGCCGTGAATTCATGTCGAATTCCATTTTGTGAACAAAATTCGGCAAATGGTGAAACATACTCACCTCCCCTATCACTTCTTACAACTTTGATTTTCTTGTTGATTTGATTTTCAACTTCATTTTTATACAAGACAAACTTGTCTATTGCTTCATCTTTACTTTTAAGTAAATATATATAGCAATATTTTGTATTATCATCGATAAACGTGATAAAATATTTATTCCCACCTCTAGTAGGAATTGATTTTAAATCACACACATCAGTATGAATTAAATCAAGGGTTTCAGTTTTTCTTTCAATTGTTTGAAATGATGATCTAGTAAGTTTGGCTTCTACACAAGTGGGGCACTTATGATTTGAGTCGATATTAAATGTTGGTAAACAATTTAATTTAATTAAGTGACGAATAGAATTATAATTTAAATGTCCTAAACGGCCATGCCAAAAAATAGAAGACTCAAGCAAATAAGCGGAACTAGTAGAAGCTTCATTCATCACTTTTGAAACAATTACATCCATTTTAAACATGCCATTCATGGCATAGCCCTTACCAACATACATTCCACTCTTGGACAAAACAAACTTGTCCGACTCAAACACAAGTTTAAAACCAAACTTATTCAACAACCATCCCGAAACGAGGTTTTTGCGGAGCTCCGGGACATACAAAACATCCTTGAGTTTGAGCTCTTTACCCGAAGTCATATTCAAGACTACTTCTCCCATACCTTTGACTTCGGCGGTAACGGCTTTCCCCATGTAGAGCTTTTGGCCATTTTCCACATCCTTGTAGGTGTGAAAGTTGCTTTTGTCATGACACACATGACGGGTAGCTCCGGTGTCAATCCACCATTCTCTTGCATTTGAACCGATCACATTCACCTCCGAAACCATGGTAGTGATAGCCATGGCCGAAAGATCCGTGATCATAGCAACCAAGTCATCGGTCACCATGTTTGCATTTCGCTCCTTCTTGGGAAACTTGCATTCATTTGCCTTGTGACCCGTTTGGCCACAATTGTAACATTTGAACTTTCTGTTGAAAGTTCCTTTTTGTGGGCCAAGCCACTTGACCTTACCTTTGCCTTTATAGTCAACCTTCTTTCCCTTGGATTTGGAGGATTGACCATCTTCCACAACATTGGCCACCACATTAGCTTTTGAAGAGCCGGAGTTGCCCTTCAAAGCCATGCAGTTGTCTTCTTCAATACGAAGACGTACCACCAATTCTTCCACGGTCATCTCCTTTCGCTTGTGTTTAAGGTAATTCTTGAAATCAACCCAACCGGGGGAAGCTTTTCAATCATTACCGCGACTTGGAAAGTTTCACTAAGAACCATCCCTTCGGAGAGAATATCATGCATGATAAGTTGGAAATCTTGAACTTGACTCATAACAGTTTTTGAGTCAAACATCTTGAACTCCATGAAACGTGCAACAACATGTTTCTTTGTTCCGGCATCTTCAGTCTTGTACTTACGGTCTAAAGATTCCCATAGTTCCTTAGCCGTAGGTACTTTACAATACACATTGTAAAGAGGATCCGCAAGGCCGTTTAACACATAGTTACGGCACAAGAATTCGGAATGCTTCCAAGCATCCACCGCGCTCACAGATTGAGCGTCGGCTTGTCCTTCACTGATTTTGGGAGCCGTCTCGGGTAGGAACCGAGCCAAGTTCAATGTCGTAAGGTAGAAGAACATCTTCTGTTGCCATCTCTTAAAGTTCAAACCAGAGAACTTCTCTGGTTTCTCAGCATGATTTGCCATGGTGTTTGGCAGTGGTCCAGTTACGGTGGCAGTGGTATTGACCGTAGCAGTAGTCGTATCGATAACCGGAGGGTTAGCAGAAGTAGTGCCCACCATTCTGAAAATACAGAGTTTTCAGAAACTGTTAGTACGACACAACGAAACTGTTTACTAAAAACAATGAACTAATAAAATTCAAAACAAAATCGAATCTGTTTAAGATTGTTAGAATATGGGTAGAAATAGAAGCTGTCTTTGGAAACAAATTCCTTAGACAAAGTGTATAAATAAAACGGGAATTACAGAAAAAGAATTATAATAACTAGAAAAAAGAAATTACAGAAACAGAATTGTAATAACAGGAAACAGAAGAGTTAGTGTAGTTAAATAAAACGAAACAGAAGCAGAAGAAAACAGTAAATGAAGAACAGAAAGAATTAATCGAGGCTCGTGTTAGACACGATGCCCTTAAACAGATTCGCGGTCTGTTCCCAGGGTACAACGGTACGAAACAGTGTAAGCTGCCGGAACTGAACACTTGCCTGAAAATAGTCGCCGGAGATGTCGAAGTGCAGCAGAGAGGAATTCTGGAGAAGGTTTCTGTTTCGAAGGTGTATTTGAGAAGGACCCCCAAGGTCTTGTTTTATACTCGATTCTTGGCTCCATGAAAACTGGTCCGTGCGAGCCCGAGAATTTGGAACTGAATTCGTGTCTGCAGATGCGCACGCACATGAGTTCGGTCGGTTTAGCCTACAAAATCGCCAAACCGCACCCCCCCCCCTGCGCACGTGTAGGTGTTGGAGGAAAAACCTACTAAAGAGCTTGTAAGCCCTTTGAGGTTTTTTCCTTATAAACCACTCCAAGTTTCTCCTCCCCTCCTATGTGGGACACATTCCAAATCCTCAAGAGTTACTTCAATTTCTAACCGAATGCTCTACTTTGAGCATCGATATCTCATTCACACAATCTCCATTTTGGACACATAATATACGGTTTCGAAGCTCTCATATAGGAGAACACAAACCCATAAAATTATTATTATATATAACGCATATACATATAATTAATTGTGTCCAAAGTTAGTTAAAAATCACATATTTTTCACTAAAATTCCAACATTATCCATCAAGATCGACCAAAAAATCAGGTTACTTATTGTAAATATATTCATGTATCCACAAATTCAATGAAATAGTCATTCTTTCTGTTCAAAATAAGTGCTGTATAAAAATGACATAGTTTTAGACATATATAATTATTGATTTTATTAGTTAACCAAATGATAAATTTACCCTTACTTAATTTATCTCTTATTCACAACTCTTCAAATACTTCGGTATTGATTAAGGGTAGATTTGAGAATTTTGTTACCTATATTAAAAACTGGACATTTATTTGGAACAAACATGAATAAAAATATGAACGTTTAATCAGAACGAAAGAATTATATATTTTGTGTGACAAAATAGTTCACATTAGTTGAATGTGAGATTTTTTTGAGTTTTTAGCTTACATTAAGTGAGTTTGGGGATTATGGCAACACGTTTAATATAAATAAACATTGAAATGTGTGAGTTCTTTAAAGGTAGAGATGGTAGCGGCTGGAGCAGTATCGAGCCGAGGAGCAAGGCAGTAGATAAGATAGAAGAAGGGGTTCCAGTCCAATAACATAGGGAAGAAAGAGGTGAAATTCCTTAAACTTGTAGTGAATGGGGAACCCATTACCGGAACCCGGTTTTTTGGAGGAATGCCCAAGTTGACAAGGAATAGGAATCCTAGAATTTGTTAATTGGGGATGGGGATACCTTTTGTCGATCCTCAAAGGTGAATACAAACACAACACATTTTTTTACTTTTTGAATTTTTTTTTCTATATTTTTGTATAAAAACAAGAATTACAGATTTGTTGTTGAAGTTAGAAAGATAAGACTTGTGATCCTAAACAATCTGACTGTGAAAAAATTACTAAACTAAAAGAGAGGGTGGAAGAAGGTTCTCTTCAGGTCCGAAGAACTAAGGAAGTTCTTCAGAGAATGACGTCGCATTTACTTCAAAAACACTCTCAAGGATGTTCTTTTTATTTCAACCTTTGAGTTTGATGTAGACACTATTTTAACTTACTACATCCTGTAGTATGTCGATGGAACAATAAAGTAGATAAGTACCAATCACATGATGCCTTTGTACTTGCTTAGGCTGGCATGTTTTACATGTTCTCATACTAAGGAAGGAAGTACGAGAGTTGGTGAGCCAAACTTGTTGGCCAAGTTTGCATTTCAAGTTTCGATTTGCGAGTGGTAGTATTGGTCATACTACTAGTTGACTTTTTACCTTATACTGATCTTCTTTTGACTAGATAATAAACCAATCCGCTTTAGTGACGATCTTGACCTCACTTTAATTGTTCTTCAATTTTGTTAAAGGTGTTTTTCTCTTGGATCAATACAGATAGTTATAAGATTTTTACAAGGTAAAAATCCTACCATCGTATATATCTAAAATGTAAACTACATATGGGATTTACCAACTACAGAACATTATGAAGTTACATCGGATGTCGACTAATAGTTGGTGACATATGAACCTTTATCCAATAAAAGAATCAGCCAGATTAAGGTTTGTTGAAAGCTTTGATGATGGCCAACTATATAAAGACATATCTTATGGGTGATATATCTAGTACCTAAAACATTAGAATGAGATGATATAAAGTTAAGGCAATATCTGATGAGTGAAGCACATTGAATATCCACCTTGTGAAACAAGGTAAACAAGAAATATTATTTCTAAGTGTTTGGTTGAATGTTATAAGGGGGCGTTTGGTTCGCCGGAATGGAATGGAATCTGGTGGAATTGGAATCTAAATTCCTTTGACCAGATTCCAATTCCCTTGTTTGGTTCATTATTTTCAAGAATTGGAATTTGGTTAATTCCTAAGAATTCCAAAATGGGACAACTTGAGATTCCTTACCTTACCCATGGGATTTCATTGGAATTGAATTGGTTCTTTTATTAACGCCTAAAATACCCTGATCATAAAAAAAAACTATAACCTTAATCTCTAAAAAAAGAAGCCGACACCTCTTCACTTGGATTTTCTGTTCGGTTTTTTCGGGGTTTTTTTTTCAGTTTTCGGTTTTTCGATTTCGGTTCAGTTCATTTTTTTCGTGGTTTTTTTTTCAATTTTCGGGTTTTGGATTTCAGTTCTGTATTTCGGGGGTTTTTTTAGTTTTCGGTTTTCGGCTCTCGTCTTTTCGGTTTCTCGGTTTTTTTTCAGTTTCGGTTCGGTTTTTCTCACCCCTAGCAGTTAGGTCTCCATCGTCTCCTGCAACAACTAAAATATGTCTTGCCCTAACAGATGTTGTCTTGTTGTAGTATTTTGCTTTTTTCTGCAGTTTTTAGCTATTTTTGCTGTAAACAAATTATGATTTTTTCTGTTTTAGCAGTTTCTGTAGTTTTTGGCTGTTTTGTGTAGTTTTTGGCTGTTTTATGTAGTTTTTAACTGTTTTATGCAGTTTTTAGCTGTAAAAAAGCTCAAATTATTTTTAGTGTTAAAAAAATTGAAGTAATTAATAATTATTTTATTAAACTAATTTTAGTTTAAAAATTAAATTTAATAAAAAGGGTATTTTAGTCCTTTACTGGAATTTCATTCCAATTCCAAAGCTACATTCTGTGAACCAAACAGACAGGTTCCAATTCTTTCAACAGATTTTATTCTAATTCTGCCAACCAAACAGCTGGTCAAACCTGACAACATTCCAATTCCAATTCCTTCAAAGTCAAATTCCTTTGACAGATTCCATTCCATTCAATTCAATTCTGCGAACCAAACGCCTCCTAAGTATTATGTACAAATCTGATGGTTGAGACCAACACCTTCAAACCTGACCTTGACCAGCTGACCTCACCTCGAATATTTGATAAGAAATTATATAAATATATATATATATATATATAATATAGATATAGGGGTGGGTTCAAATGT
This sequence comes from Silybum marianum, assembly GCA_036898165.1. NCBI lineage: Eukaryota > Viridiplantae > Streptophyta > Magnoliopsida > Asterales > Asteraceae > Silybum > Silybum marianum. The sequence continues at coordinate 5,423,294 of CM072541.1, forward strand.
GAACCTATCTTTGATTGTGAACATGAGGATGAATCACAACCATCCATTTTAGATCAGATCAAAAGATGAGGGATAAAATTCACGGTGACATTTTTGTAAATAAGTGGAAAACTCAGGTCATGGCTTAAATCATAAATACAACCTGACGATTCAAATCAGAACCAGACATCATCATCTTCCCCAAATTTCTTCATCATCTTCCCCATATTTCTTCATCATCTTCCCCAAATATCTTCATCATCTTCCCCATATTTCTTCATCATCTTCCCCATATTTATTTCACTTCCGTCTCCAAATTTCTTCATCATCTTTCCCAAAATAAATTTTCGCACAAGTTTATTTTTGCTTTGTGTTCCTCCTTAGAATCACAAATCTTTTTAGATCCAGATTCTTTTTCTTGATGAAGTATAAGAAGGTTATTCAAATATTTTTTTTCCCTTTAATATGATCGTTCATCATTTTATCAGAGAAAACTTCTTTAAAACACATTTGCTTGAATTCTTGTTTTTCAAAATCTTTGGTTCCATTGTAGGTTATATTCAATCTGAATACAATTTTGGGTTTGTATACTTGTAGCTTATATTCAGACTGAATATATTCTATAAATAGGTGTTTGAATAATTGTAGCTTATATTCAGACTGAATATATTCTATAAATAGGTGTTTGAATAATTGTAGCTTATATTCAGACTGAATATAAGCTACAATTTGGGGTTTGAATAATTGTAGCTTATATTCAGTCTGAATATAAGCTACAATTCGGGGTTTGAATAATTATAGCTTATATTCAGACTGAATATAAGCTACAATTTGGGGTTTGAATAATTGTAGCTTATATTCAGTCTGAATATAAGCTACAATTTGGGGTTTATATATTTGTAGCTTATATTCACTCTGAATATAAGCTACAATTTGGGGTTTGAATAATTGTAGCTTATATTTAGACTGAATATAAGCTACAATTTGGGTTTATATACATGTAGCTTATATTCAGACTGAATATAAGCTACAATTTGGGGTTTGTATACTTGTAGCTTATATTCAGTCTCAATATAAGCTACAATTTGGGGTTTGAATAATTGTACCTTATATTTAGACTGAATATAAGCTACAATTTGGGGTTTGAATAATTGTAGCTTATATTCAGACTGAATATAAGCTACAAGTATACAAACCCCAAATTGTAACTTATATTCAGACTGAATATAAGCTATCGTAGCTTATATTCAGACTGAATATAAGCTATCGTAGCTTATATTCAGAGTGAATATAAGCTACAAATATACAAACCCCGAATTGTAGTTTATATTCAGACTGAATATAAGTTACAATTTGGGGTTTGTATATTTGTAGCTTATATTTACAATTTGGGGTTTGAATAATTGTAGCTTATATTCAAACTGAATATAAGCTACAATTTGGGGTTTGTATCCTTGTAGCTTATATTCAGACTGAATATAAGCTATAATTATTCAAACCCCAAATTGTAGCTTATATTCAGACTGAATATAAGTTACAATTTGGGGTTTGTATACTTGTAGCTTATATCCAGACTGAATATAAGCTACAATTTGGGGTTTGAATAATTGTAGCTTATATTCAGTCTGAATATAAGCTACAATTTGGGGTTTGTATATTTGTAGCTTATATTCACTCTGAATATAAGCTACAATTTGGGGTTTGAATAATTGTAGCTTATATTTAGACTGAATATAAGCTACAATTTGGGGTTTATATACATGTAGCTTATATTCAGACTGAATATAAGCTACAATTTGGGGTTTGTATACTTGTAGCTTATATTCAGTCTGAATATAAGCTACAATTTGGGGTTTGAATAATTGTAGCTTATATTTAGACTGAATATAAGCTACAATTTGGGATTTGAATAATTGTAGCTTATATTCAGACTGAATATAAGCTACAATTTGGGGTTTGTATCCTTGTAGCTTATATTCAGACTGAATATAAACTACAATTTGGGGTTTGAATAATTGTAGCTTATATTCAGTCTGAATATAAGCTACAATTTGTGGTTTGTATACTTGTAGCTTGTATTCAGTCTGAATATAAGCTACAATTTTCAAATCCCAAATTGTAGCTTGTATTCAGACTGAATATAAGCTACAATTATTCAAACCCCAAATTGTAGCTTATATTCAGTCTGAATATAAGCTATAGGTATACAAACCGGAAATTGTAGCTTATATTCAGTCTGAATATAAGCTACAATTATTCAAATACCTAAATACAACCTAACGATTCAAATCAGAACCAGACATTATCATCTTCCCCAAATTTCATCATCATCTTCCTCATATTTGTTCAAATCAGAACCAGACATCATCATTTTCCCCGAATTTCTTCATCATCTTCCCTAAATTTATTCACACCATCTCCTTCGAACCTCAGATTTCGTCAACTCAGACAAAGAAGAAAGGTAAGAAGGAGAACCCCCACACCTGCAACTTTTTTCTTTTCTGCTTATTTTCTTTTTTGTGCCTCCATCGTGCCTGGATTTCAATTTCTTTGACCATGAATTTCGATTGATGAACACGATTTTGGATTTCAATTTTGTCTTTGTCTTACGATTTTGGATTTTGATTTCCAGATTCGATTGAGAACTGGAGATTTTTACTCAAAAATTTAATTCAGATAAAAACTTCCAAAATTACCCCTCAAGCCATGTTTAAAGATTAGCTTGAATATGGCTTAGATGAAGGGCTGAGATTCATCCTCATGTTCACAATCAAAGATAGGTTCACATTTGAACTTTCCTCTATAGATATATTTGTATATGTATAATATAATAGTATTTACAAACCCAAGGAGTATAGACGACACATAAATATAGTTAATCTTTGCTAACACGAAAACTTTCAAAAGACATTATGGTATTGGTTTGATTTTTGGGAGAAAGTGTTGGTGATATAATAAAGTGGATGCATATAGGGGTGGTAATTCTCGACACGACACGAAACACGACACGAATCCGACACGAAAATAAACGGGTTAGGGTTGAACTTTTTGACACGCCAACCCGTTAACCCGCCAACCCGCCAAATAAACGGGTCAGGTTCGGGTTGACACGAACGGGTCATGGGTTGACACGCCAACCCGCCAAAATTTATTAAAAATAATAATATATATTATATGTTTTATTTTAAAATCTAAAACTCTAATCAATAGAGTTTCTTTCGTTTTGTTGTGTAAATTGTAATCTCGTCCGTCAAAACTCAAACGTAGAAATGTGAAACACGAACACCTTAACCCTAACTCAGAATACTCAACAGCAGCTACGATGGCGCTCTACCTAGAAACAAGAGATTTCATGACCCCTCAACCCACGAACGACCTGCCAACCCGCGACACGCCAACTGCCACCCCGCGACCATCCCGCCAACCCGCCAACACGAACGTGTGCGGGTTAGGGTTGCGTATCTCGACACGATTAGCAAAACGGGTTGGGTTAGGATTGAGCATCCATGACACGCCAACCCACAACACGCCAACCCGAACACGACACGATTGCCACCACTAGATGCATACAATCTTAATTATTAACTATTGTAATTTATATATTTTTATTTGAACCGATCTTATAATCATTAAAATTTGGTTAATTAAATTTTTAGAATAATATTTCATTTAAACATGGAATTGGCATTTTTCAATTTTCGTAAAAAAATGTGATATCCATACATAATCGATGTTTTTTATATATAAAAAAAAGAATTGTTAATTTTCGTCAAAATATTATATGTGATATTGATCATAGTACTTAAATTTAAGTGAAAAAGAAATGTAAGTTATTTACGACATTACATGTGATATTTGTAAATTATGAATTATATTTTGAACGACATGTGATCTTATACATATTAAATGTGTTCCGCTACATTTCACATGTTGTTAGGACCCAAGCGCTACCACTATGCCAAAAACAATTGTTGATGGAGAAGGCGCAACAGATTCATTTATGGCGTAGCAACCAGCGCCATGTTTCAATCTAAGAAGATGTTGGTCAATGACCATCGGCCACCAACCACCATCGGCCATCGCCGCCACCACCACAGTTGGCCACCTCCAGCTTTTCCTCTACAGCAACAACCTACTCCACCACCTCTACAACCACCATTGCTCACCGACCACCACCGTTCACCACCACAATGGGCCACCTTCCTCCACCATCAACTACCATTGTCAACCGCCACCGCTACTACTATCTACAATCTTCACCTTCTTCACAACCACCATCCATCGGCACCACCACTACCACCACTGGACCTGCACCTCCTCCTGTACTACAACGATCACCATCGTCCATCTCCACCACCACCAATGACCATTGTGGGCCACCTCACCTCCACCATAACCACCAACACCACCACCATTACCACATCCTCCACCACCACCACCACTATATACCATCTTCATGTCCTCCACAACCACCATCATCACCAATCTTCATCATATCTCCGCTAAACCGAATAAAATATAATTTCTCATTTATACGAATCGAGTTTTTTCAAACTATCATCAGTTATAACAAAATTTTCATTCAAATTTTATGTATGTATTTATGTAGATAAAAATTTGAGTAAAAATGTTTATAAATTAAATTATTAAATTTTTTTTGCTTTATTTGTGTTAATTATAATTATTATATGATATATAAAATCGTCAAATAACCTTTTAGAGCAACTAGTCTAGTTCTGTCCAGTCCGGTCCTAATCATATCAAACAACAGACATACACTTGTTCTATCCAGTCTTGTCCAATCCTACCCTTTTGATCAGTCATATCATGTTCTATCCAATCATGTTTGGGTATTGCTACCTTAAAAAATCTATTTCAATTTTTATTGTATCCAAGTTTTTATGTGTTTTTAAAAAACAACGATATTATATATCTAAAATAAAAGTCAATAAGAACCATAAAATCTGATGTCACTTAATGATATCTAGTCATTCATATGTGGGGTCATAACAAAAAAGATCCACTTATATTTTATGTGGAGTTGAGAGTAAGAGAAATAATATACGTTTAGCTTCAAAATCAAAAAGTTTATAGAAGAAATAGGAAGGGTTCTTTTCAGGGGTTTGGAACCACAAGAACAACACTCTTTATTTCCCATCCCCCAACCCCACCCCCAAAATTCAATTTTACGATCCGTAACAACCATACATATTTCTTTAGGTGTCCCCATGGAGTAATAATTGATATAAGAATATATATAGAGAGAGGGGAAAGTTCAAATGAGAACTTAAATTTGGTTGTGAACGTGAGGACAAATGAGAGCGCGACACGTGTTTGAATGTAGATTATTCAGACTGAATAATCAAATAAATATTCAGACGGAATAAAACTGAATATAGTGTTTATTCAGTCTGAATAATGCCTATTAAGACTGAATAAACATTATTCAGTCTGAATATTTCTTTGATTATTCAACACGTGTCGCACTCTCATTTGTCCTCACTTTCACAACCAAATTTGAGTTCTCATTTGAACCTGTCCTATATATATATAGAGAGAGAGAGAGAGAGAAAGGTTTAAATGAGAACTTTTGATTTTTAAAAGAACAAGGGGACACATTGTGGACCACATATGATGTGGGTCCCACATAATATTAAATCATTTCTGATTTAATATTAAATCAGAAATGATTTAATATTATGTGGGACCCACATCATATGTGGTCCACAAGGTGTCCATTTGTTCCCTTAAAGATGGGTGGTTCTCGTATGATCTCTCCCCTATATATACATTATATATATATAGGGAAGGGATCAAATGAGAACCACATCTCCTTAAAAGAACAAAAGAACAAATTGTGGACCACATATGATGTGGGTGCCTCATAATATTAAATCATTTATAATTTAATATTAAATCATAAATTATTTAATATTATGTGGACCCACATCATATGTGATCCACAAATGTCCCTTTGTTCCTTTAAAAATGCAAAGTTTTCATTTGAACCTTTCTCTATCTCTCTCTCTCTCTCTCTCTCTCTCTATATATATATATATATAGGAGGGATCAAATGAGAACCACCCCTCCTTAAAGGAATAAATTGTGGGTCCCACGTCATATGTGATTCACAAATATCCCTTTGTTCCTTTAAAAATACAAAATTCTTATTTGAACCTTGTGATGGATGTATGTATAACAGTATATGTATGTATAACTAGTTTCAATTTGTGGTATAACTAGTTTCAATTTGTGGTGGATGAACTTTTCTTTATATTCAAAAGTCAAAATATTAGGATTTCAGAGTGATTATGACTATGATGATTATCCAAACATATGGTATTGAAAAAATGGTTACAATTTTGAAAAGCTAATACACCAAAGTTTTTGAATTACATCTTGACTTTGAACAAGTAAATGAAAGGTTGGAGATCACTTCTTTTGTTTTATCTTAAATTTTCTTTATTTTCTATATATTTTTGGAAAATATGAAAATAACATGAGTAAACTTAAAATTACATACATACATATATAAGGTTGAGTTTCGGTGAGAAAAAGAGTTAAGATGAGAAGCGTTAAAAGAATCTTCACTCTTGGATGCAAATTAATGATGTGCATTAAGATGAGATGCACCGAGATGCGTCGGATCAATCGTTTCAAGCGCGATTAATTGGTGGGTTTGAGACTAAAGGTGATCAAGGGTTCAGATCCCTTCTTATTGGAGCAAAAACGCCAATTCCTAAAAACGTGTATTTCAGATCCCTTCTTATGCTTCTCATCTTAACTCTCCTTCTCACATGATCTGATGCTTATACATAAACACACATATAGGTTCATTTGATAGCGAATGACCGTGTGAGAAGGAGAGTTAAGGTGAGAAGCGAAAACGTAAAAAGGGATCTGAACCCCTGATCACCTTTAATCTCAAACTCATCCATGAATCACGTTTGATACGGGGACTGATCTGGTGCATCTCATCCTATATGCATCAAAGGGTGGTGACCATTTCTTTAATTGATTCACATATGAACCATTTAAATATTTCACGTATGAACCTTTGTGATTCCTATATGAACTATTTAATTGATTTACATATTAACCCTTGTGATTCACATATGCACTATTTAACTGATTTACATATGAACCTATGTGATTCACATATGAACTAGTTAACTGATTCATATATGAATTATTCAACTAATCACACGGGTTCATATATGCACAATTAGTTCATACGTGAATCATATGGGTTCACATATGAACCCATTTTGCCTCCTATTTATAAACATTATGAAACTACCCCTTATAGCCAAAAAATTTGATCAGTCAAAGTCATAAATCTTGACTGGTTAAAGTTTCAATTCTTGACCAATCTTGATTGTATGAAGAGTTAGGATCACTTACTTATCAAATACTTATCAATTCTCAAATGAACCTTTCCATGTACATACATATATAGGCATAGGATCTTGTGAGAATGAGAGTTAAATTGAGAAGCGTAACAAGAGATCTGAACTCTTGATCACTTTTAATCTCGTACACATCCATGAATTGCGCTTTACAAGGAGTTGATTTGGTGCATCTCGGTGCACTTCATCTCAGTCCATCTCATCCTAATGTGCATCCACGGTGGAGATCCCTTCGTATGCTTCTCCACTTAAATCTTCTTCTTACTGGAACCCAAACTATATGTGTGTGCGTGTGTGCGCTTAACCATTTGAGAACTCTATATATTGTGATCACCATGGAAACTATTATTTTAAGGTATTTTTCTCATCTAAGGTTAGCATGTAATGTATTTATGAACATATATTTCTTTCACAAACATGCTAAAAAGGTTCACATTGAAACCAATATATGTGAAACAAACACATTTATGAAACAAATATATGTAAATCAATATTCTAAATCGTACTCTTAGAAAAAGAATATAAAATATCACATGACGCACTATTTCTCAAGACTATCACAATTTGATTGGTTCTCAAAAGAATGTCTCATATATATAAATAGGTTCATTTGAGAAGTGGTAAGTATTTTAGAAGTAGAGAAGTGATCCTAGCCCTTCATCTTGTCAACATTTATGGCTTTGACTGTGATGCACCGGATAATTCGGTAGCATGGTATGCGGAAGATAGAGGGATAATTTCGTAAATTTTACAAATAGGCGGCAAACGGATTCATATGTGAACTCGTGTGATTCACATATGAATATCTATGCATATGAACCCTTTTGATCCACACATAAATTATTTAACCGATTCACATACGAACTAATTAACTAATTCAGATATGAACCCGTGTGATTAATTATGATTCACATTTGAACCCATGTGATTCACATATGAACTAATTAACTGATTCACATATGAACTATTTAATTAATCACACTGATTCATATGTGAATCAGTTAAATAGATCATATGTGAATTACACGGGTTTCATATATGCACAAATAGTTCATATGAATCACACGGGTTCACATATGAACTTATTTGTTGCATATTTGTAAAAGTTAAGCACCACAATTTTTGATCAATCAAAGCCAGAATTCTGGACCAATTTTGACCGTATGAAATGCTAGAATATTTTTTACTTCTCAAATAAAAATGTCTCTGTATATATATACATATATATAGGGGAAATTTCAAATACAAACCACGTCAATTCGTACAAACCGTACAAACCGCGTGTTTCATTGTTTTTTTGAATAATTTTTTTTCATGAAAGTGTTTAATATGATGAATTTGTTTCATATAATTCATTGCTTCATAAAATTATTTTTCTTTCTACATGAAAATGAATTGATTCATGAAATTCTCAATTTGATGAATCTTGTTTCACATATTCTTGATTCACCAACCTTCATGTATTCTTGATGAAATTTTTTCATATATTATTGGCTAATCAACCCTAATAATTAAGAAAAAGTGAAAAAAATATAAAAAAAATATTGGTTGCATGCGGTTTGTACGATTTGTACGAATTAACGTGGTTTGTAACGAAAATCAACCCTATATATATATAATAGTAATAATTTCAAGGTAATATTTAATAATAGTTGATAAATTATTATTAACGATGATACTAAATAAAAGCCAATGAAGATATAATTTATCCGTAGTAATAGTAGTCATCAATAACAATAATAATAATAATAATTATAATAATAAATAGTAATTTGTTAGGGCGTTTTATTTATGTATGAGTAAATTACATTCTCGTTCCCTGTGCTTTGTCGTTTGTTTGACTAAGGTCCCTAAAATACGTTTATTACACTGATCGTCCTTATTGTATGCAAAATTGCACGCTCCAAGTACCTCCCTCTAACGAAATAAAGAAGATTTTGTTAACCCAATTAAGTCAGAGAGTATTTTCGTTGTTTAACCTCTTTCTTTTCTCTTTTACCATAGGGAAAAAACTGTAATCATCGTCTTCGTGAAACACTCACCTCCCCACGCCGATCAAGCCTTTGACGGACACTTTTGTAGTTGACCACCGTCTCTATCCCTCCTCTTTCCAGTGAGACCTATCTCCCACCTACAACCCCTCGCCCCCCCCCCCCCAATCTCTCTACCTCCTTTTATTTCCTCTTTTCTTAAAGCCACCGCCATTCGACCCTCACCCTAAAACTGTCCCATCACTGTCACTTCTTCTCTAGCTGAAAAATCGTCGTCACTTCAACTTCCAGTCGACGAAGTACCTAACTCCAATGAAACCCATCATCTCTTTTCACCAATAATTCAACATCCACTGTCGAACTTCCTCACCATGGGACTCCCTCACACATCACACACATACACACACGTTCAAAGGGACCTTCTTCCTTCCTTGAGTTTCTGAAATCTCTAATGGAGATCAAGTCATCGCATGTTTACTGAGTTTCTACTTGCAACCATGTAAAAGAAGAAGAAGGCAGATCATCCATTCTTTGTATAAAAGTCCCACCAAGAGAAGAAACCTGATTAACCCACTTGTCCTTGATGTGTGAAAGATGTGGTTTTAACGTTTGTGTGTGTTGTGTGTGCCATTGGTGTTGATACAAAAGGGAGGGTGAGGGGGAAGGGGGAGGATGATAAAGAAAGTGATAGGTTGGGGTGGGGTTTCGACGATAATGAAGGAGGACGAAGGCTACAGAAGGGGTCGATGGCAATGGAATAGGTTGAGGAGCAGGCGGGTTTTCACGCATAAGATGCCTTCATCGGAGATGAGGTGGGGTGTCGTCGTATTGGGGAAGAGAGAACGGGGGAAACTAGTTCAAGTAGTTAGGGGGCTCTGGAAGGTTTTCACCAGAAAAGAGGTTCAACTCGCTTGAGAGTGTCACATCGGAGGGCCCGAAGGGTAGCATCGGGGTGAAGTGGAGGAGGAGATGGCCACGAGAAGACGACAATGGGTCTATGTGTGTAAGAAAACAAGTATGTAAATAGAGAAATTCGAGAGAGGTGATGGTGGTAGGTTAGTCGGTGGTGGGTGTTAACGGAGAAGAGGGTGTATGCTATATATATATGTGTGTGTGTGTGTAGTATATATAATATATTAATAATAATATGATATAATATAATAAAACTGAAAAAGACAAAAAAGGCGGTAAAAGACGAAAATGTCTCTTGAGTTAACTGGGTTAACAAATTTCGGTAAAGGGAGGGACTCATAACCTGTGTTTTTACATACCACATGGACAGTCAGTGTAATAAACGCGTTTTAGGAACTGTAGTAGGGAAAACCAACAAAGTACAGGACCAGGAATGTAATTTGCTCTTTATTTAATGACCATATTCTATAGTTTGCTATTCTCGTAAATTAAATTTCTCTACAAATCTTATTTAAAAAATTGTTATTTTATTCCCTGTGGTTTGTACTTTCTTGTTATTTTCCTCCCTTAACTAATTCTTACATTTTAAGTTAGAGGGACCAAAATAGTGAAGATTTATAAATCACAGGGACGAAAATGGCAATAAACTATAAATCGTAAGATGAAAATAGCAATAATTTACGAACTATAGGGACGAAAATCATAATATCTAAACCACATGGACGAAAATCGTAATTTTTAACAAACCATAGGGACAAAAAACGTAATTTACTCTTACAAATATGTAGCACACGGTACTTAAAAGGATAGCATGACATGTGTCGCATACACTCACGGATTATTAATCATGAATGACTAGGGGAGGACTTGGTACGGTACCGAGTTTTTTTCTCCAATACCGTGTCCCAACCAATTATAATTGGTACGTAAATTCTAATACCATGTACCAACCAATTGTATTTGGTACCAACATAAATGGTACCAACTTTTTTCGATTGGTACATGTTAGCACCGGTTTTGTACCAACTTCAAGTTATATATATAAAAACTTGAATTTTGTTCAAAATTTTGATTGACATTTTAAGTTTTCAAGTAACACATTCGATGTATAAGGGGATTTAATTACAAAGAATAAGACTTTCAAACATTCAAATGTTCAAACATAATGGGTAAAGATACAATGTTTGATATTTAATGCATAAAAAATACAAGAACTATTAAATAATTATATAAGTCGGTACCATGGTACTACCGTGGTACACGATATCTATTACCGTGTACCAACCAAGTTTGCATATTTGGCACGGTACTACCATCCGATTGTAATTGGTACCAATTTAATTAGTACGGTTGGTACACATGTTGGTTGGTTTGTTTTGGTACAAAATTGTCACCCCTATGAATGACGTATTATTTATCATGGATCATGAATGTTGTATTATTCATCATGAATAGTGTACAAATGTTTGTCTTCACAATTCTTATTTTATTAAGCCTGCATACACACACACACACACACACACACACACATATATATATATATATAGGGTTAGGTTCAAATGTGAACTCATTTTTGGTTGTGAACGTGAGGACGAATCTCAGCCACACATCTTCGGTTATGGTGGACGCAATCACGGAGGATTGACGCGATTCATGGGAGGGTGGAGATTATTAAAGAAGAGAACTGCGCCAAAGTTCGTCTTTATTGACCGGATAAGTGGCTGAGATTTGTCCTTACGTTCACAACCAAAAATGAGTTCACATTTGAACTTTCCTCTATATATATATATATATATATATAGAGAGAGAGAGAGAGAGAGGGGGGGGGAGAAAGAGTAGGAATTGAATTAAATATTTTGTACAGTTCGTATTTTATAAAGCCTATATACATATGTGTATATATATATATATATAGTATGACTAGGGGTGTAAAAAATGTACCGAGACAAACCAACCAATTAAGATATCAACCGTACCAATTTAATTGGTACCAACTAAATTGGTACCGGTTGTATTGGTTGGTACTACCGTACCAATTTCACAAACATGGTTGGTACGTGGTATCGAAAATCCAATACCACGGTACTACCGTACCATACCGACTTTTATATGTATTAATTTTTTAATTATTTTTTATATAATAAATCAATTAAATGTATTATATAATAACTATTTACAGTTTAGTTTTTATAGTTTTATATTTTTTTTGTTTTTTACATTCAGTTTGGTTTTAGTTTGGGCCTCACTTAGGGACTTACTGTCTTTAGTTTACTTTAGAGTTTAGAAGACTCTTTAGTCTCATTTCAATATAACAAATAACAAAAGGTAGCAACCCAACCCTAACCTAATCTCAAGCAGGTTTTGGACAGCAAGAAGGTTTTAGACAGCAGGTTTTAGTCTTTTAGACATGTTTGTAATTTGGAGTTTTAGACAGTTTTTGACAGCAGGTCATATTTATTAGTTTATATTAAACACTAAATTTTGTGAACTTTGAGAAGTTGGTATAAATACCGTACCAACACGTACCAACCGAAATAAGTTGGTACCAATTAAGTTGGTTGGTACACGGTATAGATTTTTGAATACCAATTATAATTGGTTGGTACACGGTATTGGGAAAAAACATGGTACCGTACCATGTTCACCACTAAGTATGACCTTAAATGAATTTTTTAACCAAATTAATGACACTCCTAACATATTCAAGAAAACATTTATACCAGTAAGAAAGTTATTGATTTAATTAAAAATCTCATTTTCAATGCAGTACTCTTCTTTTTATCAAATCTTGTAGAGTTCGATTGAATAAATATCGTTTGATTTTTTTCCTTTTTTTTTTAAACAAATCAAACCAAGCAAACTACACCAGGCTAAACTGTTGATTCGAGATCGATCTGTACTTTGTAAGATCCTGACTGATCCAAATTGTTTTTGAAAGCATTAACAAAACTTTAACTAGATCATTTTTTTCGTATCATCTTGTCAAGGTCGTGACTGAGGATTTTCCAATTTGAGATATGAAATAGAACCTCCAATCTTTTAGGGTCCAATTATATATGTTTTATCTTAATTATACATTTTAACCCAATTATAATGTTTTAGCCACTATTGTAATGTTTTAAACTTGTACTCCAGTTATATAATTCTTGATTCCTACTTTCGAAGTTAAAAGAATAATTCTATTCAAGTGAATATAATGTATTATTTTACCAATTTAATTGTTTAATTTGTAATACTTTTAATATAATATATTATATGAGTTTTATACTTTGTTTTATTTATGGCTCAACCAATCTATAGCTTGATAACAATGTACAAGCGCATTCAAAAAAATTGGAACTAGACTACATTTTGTATACAACTTTATATATTTGATGTGTCTTTTAAAAATATATTTTATAAATAGGCTATGTTTGGCAAACTAGCTGATAAGTTAGCTTATGACTTATAAGCTAGCGTATGACTTATAAGGTAGCTGATGACTTATAAGCTAGCTGCTAGCTGATAAACTAGCTGATGAATAAGTTATGTTTGACAAAAACTAGCTTATGAGCATGTGAAATGACCAAAAATGGCATGTTGAAAGTAAATAAATAATATTAGTTAGGGGTATAATTGGAAAAAGTGTCAAAAAACTCCTCATAAGCTACTCCAAGTAGCTTATCGATAAGCTAGCTTATAAACTGAGTTAAAAGCTAGCTTATGTGCATCCAAACGATTACTCAGAAAATAAGCTAGCTTATAAGTCAGCTTATAAGCTAACTTATTTTTGCCAAACAATGCCTATCTAGAGTCTTTGAAAATGTAAAAAAGGTTTATATTGATGTGTATTTGTATGAAAACAGTATACGAGTTTATTGAACAAGTAATGAAGTTTTATTTAGAAAAACATTTTAAAATTATACTCCCTTCATGGGCTTTTAAATTATGGCTGCCTGAATGCAAAACTATAAAAATTTAAGGATTAAAGTGTAATTTTTTTAAATCCTTAGATCATAAGATTTTTTGAATGAAAATGAAACCATAAACGTTATCGTAATGTTTCATAATGTAAAAGTTTCACGTGTATTTGTTTTTCATAAGTAAAGGTTTCATATGTTTTTGTTTCATAGGGTAAAAGTTTCACATGTAATTTTTTCACAAGGTGAAACAAACATATGTGCAATAATATCTTAAATCATGGCATTTGATGAAAAAAAATCATAAAAAAAATTATTTTTTATATTGATTTGTCAAAGTTTCTATAGTTTCTACCATTCGTCTAGTTTCTAAATGAACCGGCCTCTCTCTCTCTCTCTCTATATATATATATATATAGAGAGAGAGAGAGAGGGGGGGAGGTTCAGGGGAAAACGCTAAAAAATAGAAAACTGAAGAACACCCTGACAGCCCGCCATCTGAATGGTATTTTTTTTCTATGCATCAATACATATTTATGCATTAGTGCATATGCACATATGCATACAAATTATTGGAGCTCTTTTTTTCTATGCATCAACACATATATATGCATTAGTGCATATGCACAAATGCATGTTATGGCATACTGTCCAGATGACGGGCTCTCAGGGTGTTATTTCAGTTTTCTTCTTTTTTAGCGTTTTCTCCTGAACCTCCCTATATATATATATATATATATGAAAACGCTAAAAAAAGAGAAAACTGAAGAACACCCTGGGAGGCTGCCATCTGGTAACATGCATTTGTGCATATGCACTAATGCATATTTATGCATTGATGCATAGAAAAAAGGAGCTCCAATTGCTTATATGCATTTGTGCATATGCAATAATGCATATTTATGCATTAATGCATAGAAAAAAATACTGTCAAGATGGCGGACTCTCACAGTGTTCTTCAGTTTTCTCTTTTTTTAACGTTTTCTCTTGAACATCCCTCTCTTTCTGTTTCTCTCTCTCTCTCTCTCTCTCTCTCTTTATATATATATATATATATATATATATATATGTATAATTAACACAAAAAAGAACATATTATTAACGTTAATGCATACGTGTATGATAAATTGCAATTACTAATTTCACCAAATACACATTTGCCTCTATGTTTGTAGTTGATCATTCTTAAACTTTTCTAATAAAATTTAGTTTGAATGATAAGGTGGAACTTCTTTTGATAAAAGTTAACATGAATACAAAGTTTTTATTAGAGTCTGTTTGGTTAGGATTAATTTGTCAATATTAATGTAATAGTATTATATGATAACAACATGCTAACATATGTTTTAGAGTTATTTTGTATAATTTTGACCCTAACTCTATATATAGATATTAGGTTATTTGTTAGAACTAATTTGGGATTAATTTTTAGGCTTTAAGGTAAATTTGGGACAAATTTTTGTATGTTAAATTGTTTATATTTGGGGTTAATTTTTTAAACTTTAGAATTAATTTGCTTATATTTGAGGTTAATAAATTATATCTCAATTCAATCATAAAGAATCACCAAGTGGAAAACTGAAAATGCTCCATCGATTGGTCTTAAAGTTTTAAGAGGTACTTTTTTAATTTTTTTTATATAAAAGAACTAACGTTATCAATTTTTTAATAGCTTATAATTTTAATTTATATCAACCGATGCAAAATATTCCAAAAACGAATTTGTGTAATAAGTTTATGATTACATTCAAAAAAAATTATATTACGATACTTATTTTGTGATACCACATTAAAAAAAACCTAAATCCATCACTGACTTCCTCCATTTAACATGCAGGCTAACTGTTTTAAAACACATATAATAGATGAGGCATCCACTCTCTCATAAAACAATGTTTGTTCTCATCCCCACTGACATGAGATTTTACAATCCACCCCCTTGGGAGTCCAATGTTCTTGTTGATACACCAGTCCGGTTCCTGACCCTGAAAGCATTTGTAACAATACATGTTAACTATACCATATATTGTTTGTTTTGTTCATAGTTGGACTCACTATTTTAAAACATGTATGATTCAGGAGGTATACAGTTTCTGATAAAGCAACATTTATTCTCGTCCCTAACAGATGTGGGATTTTACGCCCCGTCCTAATATAAATATCTATATTTTTGTTTTAGTTTGTATTAAAATAAGCGTCAATTTTCAAAAGTATACGTGTACTTTCTATATTTTACCATCAATTATGAGTATGATGAAACTTTTCAATTAAAAGTTAAAAGGTATATTGAAATAAAAGTACAGAAAAATCTAATTAACTTTCTTGTTTGAATGGTTAAGTGTTGAAACTTTCTTTTTATAAAAAATAAAACAATGAACTTTCTCATTTTAAATTATTAAGTATCTGAACATATACCATTTTAACCAAAAAAAAACTATTAGCAAGGTTCAAAGTAAAAAATATATAAAAATTGGTTTTAACGTTTCCAAATCCTACTCCATTTATACTACTCACATCCACTTGATCACTCCCTCTCGTCATCCCATCGTCGTTCACTCTCTATCACTGCACATCACCGCCATTGGACCTACCATCGATCTCACTGTCTTTTATCGGTTTTTCTTTTTCTACTTTCACTCTTTATCGACTTGTGTATACATACTCCATTAAATTGTTGTAAAAGAGAGAATCGAAAGAAAAACATATAAAAATGCAGGTTAATGATAACGACCAACAACGATGATGGACAATATGGAGAACGGACGACGATGGGTTGCAAGATAGAGAGATGTCGTTGGGACGAGCGATTTGAATGGCGTAAGGTTTGGAAACAGTAAAACATAATTAGTTGTTTTTAGTTTATAACCTTCATAACCAATTACAAGTATCTTTTTTTGGTTAAAAAAAGTATGTGACCAATTTTTTAAAAGTTTGATATTTATCTATTTAAAAAAGAAAATGTTTAAAAGGTTAAATTTAAAATGAGAAAGACCCATGATTATTTATTAGAAAATAAGAAAAATCAGAGACTTAAATCATTTAAATAAAAAAATTCTCAAGTTATTTCTAAATAGGGTCATTGACTTAATCCAAACAGGTTTTCTAATTATTTCTTTCTCGAGTTTTAGGGGTGGCAGAAAGTGACCCAATCCGCCAATCCAACCTATTAATAGCAGGTTGGGTTGAGATTTTCAACCCGTTTAACTTAAATGGATCAACCCGTCTAACCCATTTAATAAATGGGTTGGGTTGAAATTTCTGACATATTTTCAACCTGTTTTCAACTCGTTTACAGCCTGTTTGTAACTCATTTACAACCTGTTTCTAACCCATTAATAACCTGATTTTAACCCACGTAATATATTTTATTTTTAAAATATAATGTTTAAATTTTAGTGTTAAAGAAAGTGAACCTAAATAGGAAAACCCTAGATTCATTTAGATTTTTGAACACCTCCATCAAAAAAGGAAAAAACCCTAGTTCTCTCTCTCTCATCTTCCTCCAGCGTATCCGCTCTCGTGGTTGATTTTATTAAAACTTTGAACAATTTATTATGTCGGTGGCTATGTGGTTGATGTTTTATTAGAACTTTGAACATTTTATTTGCATTTGTCGACGTGATTTATTGGAACTTTGAGGTTGTGGACTTTGAACAATTTATTTGTTTTGTTTTATGCATTGTAAAATTAAATGGGTCAACCCAGGTTGAACTCATTTATTTAACAGGTTGGATTGAAATTTTGTAAACAGGTCGAACCCAGATTGAACCCATTTAAGTTGCAGGTTGGGTTGGGTTGAGATTTTTGATCTGTTTAATAAATGGGTTGAACCCGAACCCAATCCAGGTCGACCCATTGCCACCCCTATCGGGTTCATTCAGATGTTACTGCTTCCATAACATCCAGATTCGTAATATTACGGACCTAACAAAAAGATAAAAGAAAAAATCAAATTCCAGACAGATTTGTAATTACGATGGTCAGGTCCATAATTGTTACATCAAGGTCCGTAATTACAACAACACCATTTGCTAAACTGGTTAAATTTAATTTATTTTTCTTTCAACTAACTCCATAGTATTACAAAAATAATAACGTTTAAGTCAATACAAAAAAATAATAATTAAAAGGCGAATTTAATCGTATAAAATAGACATTTAAACCAAATTCCTTGTGTAAATTATATTTTTGATCTGTTTAATAAATGGGTTGAACCCGAACCCAATCCAGGTCGACTCATTGCCACCTCTATCGGGTTCATTCAGATGTTACTGCTTCCATAACATCCAGATTCGTAATATTACGGACCTAACAAAAAAATAAAAAATAAAAATCAAATTCCAGACAGATTTGTAATTACGATGGTCAGGTCCATAATTGTTACATCAAGGTCCGTAATTACAACAACACCATTTGCTAAACTGGTTAAATTTAATTTATTTTTCTTTCAACTAACTCCATAGTATTACTAAAATAATATCGTTTAAGTCAATACAAAAAAATAATAATTAAAAGGAGAATTTAATCGTATAAAATAGACATTTAAACCAAATTCCTTGTGTAAATTATATCTCTATCTTTATTTCCAAATTACATTTCATGGTTCATAGGACATTTGATGACTGGAGCCCACAAGGTGGTTGACGTGGCATTTAGCGCCTTTCTTCGTATGCCACGTTGATTGCTTGTTTGTTTCGATGATAGATTGATTTTGCAGACTAGATGATCATGACAGGGTCCATAACCCGTATGGAGTCGTCTATCCTTTTATACTTTTGCCAAAAATAAACCTATTGTTTAATTATAATAATATAATATTTAAAAATATGTTAAAAAAAATATAATTGCTATATTTAGGAACTAGGGGTGCTAATGGGTTGGATCTATTAAGTTGAAGACATTTGAACAATTCAACCTAATGAAAAGTTAGCTATTTGTAACTCGCTCTGATTGGTCAGGTTATGTATAAAGTATAAACAAAGTAAAAGACTAAAATCAATATTGATAACATAAAAATCAAGGAAACCTTCCTTGAAATATCATCAATTATTCAAGAAAATATACAAGTTCATCAAAATTTAGGTATTACATATATTTTTTCAATATTGTTCTCTTATGAGTTTCATTGTTTGTTGTTGTCGACTCGTTTTTAATAACTTATACATATTAAAAAGAAACACGAATAGTTTTAGAGAAGCCTCTGAAAATTTAATCGGGTTATTGATCGGCTTACTTTGGGCCAAACCTAATATCAACCAATAGATTCAGACTTATCACCATTGTTATATATATACATATATATAAGGGCTTAATCAAATGAAAACTAAGTTGTTTATGATAACCATGAGATCCAACCTCAACCAATCATTTTAATAATTAATACTATTTCCTAAAATAATATAAAGGGGTAAATTAGTAAACTTGTCAAATTAGAAAAACCCTAGAATATACACGCCTGTAGCCTCTACTTCTTATCAGTTATCACCTCCTTAAGAAACCTTTACCAGCCAAAGAAACCTCCGATCGGCTACAGGCTTCATTGTATCACCTCCAACCTCCATCGTATCACCTCCGACCACCACCGTATCTCATCGACAGATGTTGCTACCACTACCACCACCACCATCGTATCCTAATTCCACCGACAGTAATGTCGCCGCCGCCACCGGGAGTAGTAACAATAGGCCTGGTAAGATGGTATCTGTCCCATGCCATCGATAAGACCAACAATACCAGCGTTGGAGAAGTGGTTACTGCTCGTGTTGGTAGTGGAGCGAAGAAAATTCAAGTGAAGCGAAAACACCAGTGAGGCAGTGGTGGCTGTGGGTTCCTGGACCGCTGCATCTTCATGTTCTAGATCTCCGGGATGGCAAACCTTAGGGTCTTGAACGAGAATCAGAAATATCAACCATTGACACTGAGTCGAAACCAAGATCGATCCTTCTGTTCATCTACAGTTGCAGCTTTCAGATCGGAGTTGTAACCAAGATCGATCCTTCTGTTTGTTCAAGTTTTCTTCACATATCTGGAAAAAATTAAAAAATTTCTTTGTTTTTCAGAAACTCGATTAAGAACGTAGATTGGTTTGCTTTATAGTTTATCCACATCAATTAAGAACCCATATCGATTAAGAACCCGTGTTTGTTTGTTTTGGGTTCTACATGGTGATATCACAATGTTTTTATATATATTTTGGTATCACAGTAGTTATTGGTATCACAGTGATAGATAAGTTTATGAAAGTAGTTATTGGTATCACATTGTATCTTGTATATATTTTTGGGTTTGGGTATCATAGTAAGTTGTATTTTAGTTATTGGCATCACATTATATCTTGTATATATTTTTGGGTTTGGGTATCACAGTAAGTTGTGTTTTGTTGTTTTAAAGTTATTGGTATCACAGTGATACATAAGTTCGCCGGAATTACATTAATCGGAAGATGTTGGTCGATGAATGGTAAGAGGAGATAGAGGAGAGAAGAAGTTTTAAAATACCTAAAATACCCTTTTATTAAAGTTTTAAATCAAAATTACCAAAATTATAAATTTCCTAATTTATCCTTGATATGTGGTTGAGATTGAATCTCACAGTTATCACAGATTAACTAGATCTCCCATGAAAAACCCCCCCTATATATATATATATATATATAGGGTTAGGTTTAAATGTGAACTCATTTTTGGTTGTGAACGTGAGGACGAATCTCAGCCACACATCTTCGGTTATGGTGGACGCCATCACGGAGGATTGACGCGATTCATGGAAGGGTGGAGATTATTAAAGGAGGGGAACCAGGTCAAAGCCGCCTTTATTGACCGAATAAGTGGCTGAGATTCGTCATCACGTTCACAACCAAAAATAAGTTCACATTTGAACTTTCCTCTATATATATATATATATAGGGGAGGGATCATATGAGAACACTACCAATTTAAAGGAACAAAGGAACTCATTCATTGGGACCACATATGATGTGGGTCCTACATAATATTAAATCATTTATGATTTAATATTAAATCATATTAAATTATAAATGATTTAATATTATGTGGGACCCACATCATATGTGATCCAGAATAGTACCTTTGTTCCTTTAAAAATGCAAAGTTCTCATTTGAACCTTCCTCTCTCTCTCTCTCTATATATATATATATATATATATATATATATATATATATATATACAGGGTCACGTTCAGGGGAAAACGCTAAAAAAAGAGTAAACTGAATAACACCCTGGAAGGCCTCCATCTGGACGGTATGCCGTAACCTGCATTTGTGCATAAGCACTAATGCATATATATATGCATCGATGCATAGAAAAAAAGAGCTGTTAATCGCTTGAATGCATTTGTGCATATGCACTAATACATATATATGCATTGATGCATAGAAAAAAATACTGTCCAGATGGCGGGCTCTCAGTGTGTTCTTCAGTTTTCTTTTTTTTTTTAACGTTTTTCCTTGAACCCCTCTCTCTCTATATATATATATACTAGTGTTAGGCCCGCGCGTTGCGCGGTATAACGATAATTTTTCTATTGGAATATTAAATCGAGTTAAAATGAAGAGTAATTTCTCAGTTAACTATTAATGAAATACAATGTGAAAAATGAACATATTTTCATAACTCGTTAATTTGCATATATTCTTAAGCGTTTATTATTACGATGAATTTGTGATACATCAATAATAGGTTTGTATTATATTATTTAAAACTCAGATAATATGTCCCACAATCATATTACTATTATTGGAAATAATATAATGCAAATTAGTTGGTCAAGCCGGGTCGCATTAAAAAATCAAGATATCAAACTATTATAGTAATTATTTTCTAAAAATATAGGATTAATATCAACTGTATAATTTGTCACAAATGTATCAATCATCTTATAAGCATCCACAATCATTAACCTTTTGAGGGGTTCATGACTCTACCATATCAATTTTCTCGTTCTTACACATTTTATAAACATTTCAATTTCATTCTTTAATCATAGACCGGTCCAAGATTTATACAATAAAAATTATTTATTTTAATAAATTGCGAAAATTAAAATTTACAATGAATTAAGAAAATTAAAATTTTAATAGCTATAATATTTTTTGATAAAATTAAAAATTTAGATGAAGATAATCGACTTATTAAGAATAATTGTTGAACTTTAAATAAAATGTATTTCTATATACTTTTTAAAAAGAATGGTGATTGTAGAGATAATTTTATCGTTTAATTTAAACTAAAAAAATTTATCGGTTTGATGAAGTAAAAATGGTTAAACTGTAATATTTTATTACTTATTTATTAATAGGTCTCACCATTGTTTGAGAAGGAATTGGCGAAGAACCAATTCATTCTAGGTGGCAGAAACTCTCCCACTTCCGGTGGTTAATAAATTTAAGAACGAATTCATAGAAGTTTGATAACCTCCCACTACATATGCTCTAAACTATTATAGTAATTTTTACCATAAGGCTGTCAAAAATGCATTATTTTCTCTTATCGATGTGTGCTCACGTCTTTCTTTCAATTTAACATCTTCTTACCAATGTGGGATAACCAAAACCAATATCACATTTTAATGTTTAAGATTACTTAATACTTATTATTCCACATCATCCAATCCACATATTTAAACACACCATTTTATTCTAATATTTTAACTTTTCACCAATATGGATACTAAGACTCAACCACAAATCACACTCAAAACCTTTTGTTCTTCTTTAATATGTGTGTGTGTGTATATATATATATAGGTTAAGATCAAATAAAAACTATGAAAATAAAAGAACCGAATAACTCATTCAAATCGTTAGATTGAAATAATTCAACGAATGTGGTTAAAAATGTTAGTTGCTACATACAAACTGTCTATATGGTTCGAAAAATCATAACTTAACTAAAGGAATTTACACGAAAAATAAGAAAATCGGAAAAAGAAAATTAATGAAAAAACATACCTCACAATTGTCATTATTATTCAAGTGTAATTGCACTAAAAGAAAACTCATGAACCAAACAACCATTAGATGTCATCATGTAATCTTGTGTCCTATATATATATACATATATATCTATTGATATTTAATAGTAATAATTTTTCATTTATATATATATTGATGATTCATTATTAGAAAAGATGAAAGGTTTTTGATTTGATTAGAGACTTTAATTATAAAAAAATAACAAATACATAATGTAACATTCACTAAATAATATTTCATTAACAATGAGATTATTTATTCCACATTTATTGATTCAACTATAATTTGATTCTTTAATTTTATAAATTGAACTAAATTGTAAAATCATTATCAATTAAATTTTTTTGATTTATAATCATTCTCATATTACTAAAAAGATATAAATAATTAAATAAAAATAAATAGACGCATCTAATAAAAGTTTTGATTTATAATCATTGTTACTTTATAAAAAAAAATACAAAATAAAAATGATTAAAGATTAAAATTAAACTAAAGATGTAAGTAAAGAAACTTTTTTTAATTAAAAGTATTGATTTATAAGTATTGTTAGCTTACTAATAAAAAAAAAGTTAAAATAAATTTTACTAAAAATAATGATTTATAAGCATTGTTACCTTAAAACTATTATATGTTAAAATTAAAATAAAAGTATCAAATTATGTTCATTGTTGTCTAAATAAGTAATTAAAAATATATATTAAAAAAATCGTTACCTTAAAATTATTATGTGTTAAAATAAAAATAAAAATATCAAATTATGTTCTTTGTTGTCTAAATAAGATATTAAAAATATATATTAATTTTTTTTTAATTATTATTGGTAGTTATGTAAATAAAAAAAATTAAAAAATGAAATGTTCCACGTTTAATGAGTCATTACAAATAAAAAATAAATCAAAACTCATACAAAAAAGATAAATGTCTATAATGAGTTCTCCTTGATTCTTTTTCCTTTGTCTTCCTTTATATATATATATTGATTATTGTAAGTTATATTATATAATGATTATATACATATATGTTATCCATGTATATATTTGGTTGTATATATATAGATATAATTATATATTTTTTCATTTATATATCGATATAATTCATTTTTATTCTTCGATTTACTGTTATAGTTTTATCCTTTACTTTTAAAACAATTATTACAACAAAATTAGTTTTATAGGACATTTAGATTTTTTAAGTGTCTTAAACAATCTAGACGTCCAACTTAGGTTTATACAAACAAATTATAAGACATTCTATCTAAAAGCGTTACAATAAATTTATAAAATACTTTTAGACGTTTTAACAAGTTTTTTAAGACGCTTTTAAAATGTAATATATTATTGAATGAATTTGACCTTCCGGCGTTTGTTTAGTTGGAAAGGGTAAAGGAGGTTAAAGTCGGTAACCGGGATGGTTGGGTAGAGGACTGTTGGTCTTGGACTTGAGAGTGGAGTAGAGCTCCCAGAGGTCGAGCCATCAATGAGTTTCGTGACTTGTCTATTTTATTGCAAAATGTTCGTCTTTTTGTAGTCGAGGGACAAGTGGTAGTGGCTGTTAGACAATGACAGACAGTTCTCAGTCAAGAAGTTAAGGACGTTAATTGATGATGTAACTCTTACCGAAGACGTTCTTCATCCAAAAAACCGTTGGAATAATCTTTTACCCTCAAAGATCAACATCTTTACTTGGTGGGCTCTTCGCCGAAGGCTTCTAGTTCGGTTGGTTTTGGGAGAAAGTGGAATTGATTTAGACTCGCGTAATGAAATGCATAAAACTTTGGATCATTGTCTCATGGGCTGCAAGTTCACATCGGATGTTTGGGAAAGGATTCAGAAATGGTGGGGTGTCGATTCCATGTTGGGTAAATCGGCAGGCCTCCTCCTCAACCATATAGACCGATAGACGACTCTTTGATTTCAATTACGACCTCAAGGTTTTGGCAAGCAACGATTTTTAGGCATCATCATACTTGATATGAGGTCACCATAACAACCTGGTTTTCCGAAACAAGTCGAGTTATGCATAGATTTTGTTCTCTAATATCCAGTTTCGTATGTATGATTTAATCTTGAGACGTTCTCCTAAGGATTTTATTCCTTGGGATTGTTGCCTTACGACTCCACTTCAAAATCCCAGTTAAGCCTTTCGTTGCTCTCGTGTTCTCATTGGTTCGTTTGTTGGGGGTTACTTTTTCTTATACTTTTCTCTTTTTTGTTTTCTTCGGTTGTATGTTGGATTTAGCCAATGGTTCGTTTGTTGGGGGTTACTCCATCTCGCTTATTCAGGCCCCTAGCTGTGTATTTTTTTTTCTTGCTCCTTCTTAGTATAATTTGTTGCCTTTAAAACAATGTACCCAAACTCTCCATATGTCTGATATTCCCCAAGACCTATGAATTTTCCAAAATTTTCATACATTCTACACTATCCTCAAAATTTTCCAACTGTTGCTCAATATCCATTTTTTAATCATCGTTCTCGATATTGGTCGGATGTACCAAACCAATTTCGTATGATAAATAAATAAATCAATTTACTATTTGTTATTTAGTTTTTCTGAAAATTAATATTTGTTTAATATTACACATTTTTTAATTATATAAAATTAATTATGTTTTAATTATTTTTAAAAAATGTTAATAAAATATATAAATTAACAAATTAAAACTAACATAGAATAGTGAAAATTAACAAATTATTCTTGATTTTTAATATATATATATATAGTTTAAATTAATAATCTATGAATAAAATTACACTTTACAAATTAAAAAATAAAAAATGAGGTTTTTATAAAAACCTTATTTATAAAATTTTAGTGGGATCCTTATTTTATTGAGATGATAATGATATAGTATACTATGATAAGTGAGATTCTTAAAGGTTTTATTATCATAAATGCTTATACTTATAAACTCAATTATTTTTGGTAATTTTAACCAATAATATGTTTCATCTTAAAGAATCAAAATGATTTTATGACATTCTTTGAAAATTAAATGATTTTTGTAACTATCATATAAAATTGAGTTGTGCTTGTAATAATTTTTTAAAGTTAATTTATTTTTCATACCGATTTTCAAAAGTAAAAAAATTGTTATGATATATATTTGTGTCAAAATAAAAAAGAATCTTAATTGAGATCTTTTTTACTTTCTTATTAGAATTCTTAGATTATGTTCGTAATGAGGGACGCGATCTTGCTACTGAGGGTAATAAAATTATCCTATTATATAATAACAACAATAATAATCACATGCCAATTATTACTATTATCAAAAAAATTAATTAAAATAGTTATTTTAATTATATGGTTTCATCTTTTATTCATTTTTTCAAGAAATCATCAAAAGTAATCATAAGTTTGCAAGTTGCAAATCCATATTTTACAGAGGAAATCAAAGTGTAAAAAAGTTTTTGAACCATGTCGGCAAATATGTGGACCAAATATATAAATTTGAACAGTATATCTACATCAAATTTACATATTTTGGTCCCTAAAATTGTAGAAAACTTCATTTTTTATACTTTGACCTTCCATAAGTTACGGATGTGACACCTGCAAATTTATAACTATTTTGATAATTTCAAAAGAATAATGATTTGAAGGTAAAATCACAAGTAAAATAATTATTTTAATTATTATTATTATAATTATAATTGTACATGTTATACAGAGACAAATTGTACAACAAAATAGCCTTATGTATGTGGTGTTAGATTTATTTATTTTTGCTTTTTTTTTCCAAAGTCTTTGTTAATTTTAAAGTATTTTCCCGTTTGTCCTAGAAAAACAATTTCTTTTGTTTTGCTCATTTCAAATATTCATAGTATTTCTTGTTGGAATATTTGTATTCTAAATTTATTTCTTCTTTTATAATAATTATTAAAAAATTATAATGAACAAATCATTTTCTCTACAATTCCTTTCCAACGAACACATCAAATGTTATATCATCCTCACGATGAATCGAAGAATTTTTCGGCGTGATGACACCATAGCATTTTATAAAATAAAATGGTCGAACTTTTTATGAACCTAATTTTTTTTAATCTTAGGACAGATGAATAATACGTTGATATGTCAGGCCCGTTTCTGACATTTTATGGGCCCTGAACGAGATGTAAAAATAAGCCCTTGTTAAGTACGATCTTTTTTCAATATATTGTCTTTATCATCATAAATAACATAGAATTCAAAAATTACTAATAATTTAGATAGTAAAAGACATGATTTCTATTTTATTTATTAATTTTTTTGAACTACTAATATATATTATATAGTATACATGAAAAAATCGGGCCCTTATTTCTTTTGGGCCCTGGGCGTACGCCCGGTCCGCCCTCCCCCAGGAACGACACTGGGCATGTACCACCCCAACCATCCATCTGGCCCGTCCCTGTATCATCCTCGTGTTATAAGTAGTAAAAATCAAATTTATATATATTGTAACCTTATCTATTTACATAATTTTTTGTTAATAAGTATGATATGAAAAATGTATCTAAAATCTTCTGTTTAGTGTAAAAATGGTGATGATGGTCGGAAAAAAGTATCATTTGAATAAAAAATACATTAATTTTGGTACAAAAATCAATGTTGATCTCGTTACATGCTTGTGGTGAAAGTTATGTTTGAGAAATTTGTTGATAAACTAGTCATTGAGTGATAATTTAGCTGTTAACGAAAAAATTAATTATTGATTAATAAACTAATTGGTAGCTTTATAAAATAGTTGATAAAACACAATGTGTAAAAATTAGTCAATAAACTGAATAACAATATATAGCAACCTAAAATAATGGTTTTTGATCATTTATTAATATACAAAAAGGCATAAGAAAAAAATGTAAAAGAAAAACTCTCGAGCTTATTGAAACAATGTCTAAGATAATATTAAAAAAAATCTAGCTTATTATTTATATGTTAAGAAACATAACCTTTTTCAAAAAAACAAAGAATTGTTTTTGATCTTGTGATTGTCATTATAACCATTTGAGTAAACTACAAATTTGGTCATATGGTTTGTCGAAAATAAGACTATAGTTCTTACATTTTCAAAATTACAAGTTGGCCATAGTGGTTTTCAGAAACGTCCAGATGTGGTCCCTTTCTCTAACTGTCATTAAAGGTTTTTGTTAAATGAAAGACATCTTCGTCCTTTTGTCAATTTGTTTTCTCTGTTACCCAATCAAAATCGATTTTATAATTTTGGTCTTGTGATTTTTGATTGGGTAAAAGACACTATAATTGATAAATTTCATAAACGCTCATCATTAACCGAAATTGCTTGACGACTGTTAAAGGGAGTTAATTACATATTTGGTCTTTTTGGTTTGGTGGTTTTTACAAAAATGGTCTCTAAACTTTATTTATTACAGAAGAGGACTCATCATTTGTTGTTTTGTAACGAATTGCTCCCTTACCCTAATAGTTGCTAGTTTCTTTTGTTAACTCAATTTAAATGAAGGGTAAAATGGTCATTTTTATCTTTATCTATTTAACAATATTTTAGAAAATAATTATCATTTTCAATTTTCTTTTTTAACACTCTCATCTCTCTCTCCCCAACCTGAACCACCTCACACTGCCATCCCTCATAAAAATTATGGTGTCATCATCGGTCCCCACTACAATAACATCCCCCAATGCCCCAATGATCCCCATCCCCTATCC
Organism: Silybum marianum; assembly: GCA_036898165.1. Taxonomy (NCBI): domain Eukaryota; kingdom Viridiplantae; phylum Streptophyta; class Magnoliopsida; order Asterales; family Asteraceae; genus Silybum; species Silybum marianum. The sequence goes on from CM072541.1 coordinate 5,452,151, forward strand.
TATTTGCCAGATGACCCTCTTCATATGTGTGTGTGTCAGGTGTATGATGGTGTGTTGAGTGTGTTTATGTGAGTGCGTGCATGTATATATACGTATGTATGTGTGTGTGTCTGTGCACCGATTTATATATCCGGTGGTGTTGATACGAACTCAAATTTTGTTGCGAACATGAGGATAAAGGAGAGAGCAACACGTGTCCATTCAGTCTGAATAATAAAAGGCATCCAGTATGAATAACGAAGGTGGAGTTCATACATTATTTAGTATGAATAACATGCATTCAGAGTGAATAATACAACATTTAGTCTGAATATGTTGTTAGCAACCAAATTTGATTTCGCATTTGGTTCTTACAGTTACCACAAACTAATCAGTTCTTATTTAATTAAGCCCCTATATACATACATATATATAGGGGCAAGTTTAAATGAGAACTCAAATTTGGTTGCGAACGTGAGGACAAATGAGAGTGTGAAACGTGTCATATTCAGACCGGATAAATACTTTATTCAGTCTGAATATTTCTTTGATTATTCAGTCTGAATAATCTACATTCAAACACGTGTCGCGCTCTCATTTGTCCTCACGTTCACAACCAAATTTGAGTTCGCATTTGAACTTTCCTATCTCTGTCTCTCTCTCTCTCACTCTCTCTCTCTCTCTCTCTATATATATATATATATATATATGTAACACCCTCAAAATCCAGAAAGAGCGTGTAATAAAAATTCTTCAATATTACATCCAATAAATAAGATCCAACTAAAATACACCAACTACATTAAGAGGCGGGCGTTACTAAAACTCACAAACAGACGCTAACTCCAACATTAATATAGGTGACTCCTGAAAAGCCAAGTCCTCATCAAACCTTTAACTAACACTCTTCACACCAAAGTGTCTCCAGAACCATAACCTGAAGGACCTGATGCATATGTCGATAAGAAAAAGTGTTAGGCTTAACGCCTGGTGAGTTAAAGCAATTTTCACCCATTTATATATAAAGCTGTAAAATAAAGAGAATAATCTTTAATCACATTTCCAAATGTAAAATGTCTTTAGAAAGAAAAGTGATGCATTTACCAAATACACCATTTTATTGATAAAACGTCTAAATAACATTCACCTGCGAGTGTAGGACCAAACTTTATATTCACACGAAATACGAATAGAATTAATACCCAAATACTGAAACATGGATAATACCCTTTATTCGTAACCTCAATACATGGAGGGGATCTATAATACCAAAATCATGACTTACGGTTATTTACCAAAACTCAAGTAATATAAAGTCATGGGTTATACACTACTCGAAAGCATTGTTTGACAACAACGAGAGAGACCCGTATCCGTTGAGAGTGACGGGAACATGTGTAACAACCACAATCTTAAAATAAAGATGATTCACGCCACTGCTCTAAAATAGCAATTCCAAATATAAATAGGTCCTAAATTCATACTAAAACTCAAGAGTTTGCAGCGGAATAAAAGTAGCTACTGAGATTAATACATTACTTAAATGTAAGCTAGGCGACTATCTAACTAGGAGTATCGCCCGCACTTCTAGCTCCAACGCTCACACTTTCCCCTTGCCCTTGCTAGAACTCTCAACCGTAAACTTCTCTGAAAATGTTTTCAGTTTTATAAAAGCGAGGGTTAGACCAAAGGCCTAGTGAATTCCCTCAAAACACAGTTAAATATGCATGACATTTAAAAGATTAAAAAGGTTAGTCATGAATATTAACTCACACGTAATCACACTTTATATTAAAGATACCTGTTGCAACGGTAAACACGCTTATAGTCACTCACACTTGTGACTATTTGATTGGGCTCACACTTTCCCATTAAATAAGGAAATATAAAACGAATTCATATTCCTTAGTCGGGTACACACTTCCCGACATTTGGTTAATCGGGTACACACTTCCCGGAATTTGGTTATTTACAATTACATGCATAGAATATTAAAATCACACTTTGTCAATAAACATTTATTTGATTGATAAAACACATGAAGGGAACTCACCTGGATGCCAAGCCTAGTTTGCTCGTCTCAACTACGATTACACCAACCGAATGCCTGAATTAGATCAATTAAACTACAAGTTATTGACCCAATTGTACTCCCACATATCCCACTATTAAACCCCTAAGGCTAGAACACCACTTAACACCCCCAATTGTCCTTTAGACAAAAACTCAAAATTGACAAACAGTGAGTTGCGCGACCTCGCCGCACGACTTGAAGCCGTGGGAAAATCCGCGGGACTCACTGTTGTCCTGCACTTTCCTGTTCGAACCCAAAAACCCCAAAATCAATATTTCCACCATTTTTACTCCACAAATGAGAACTTGCCCAAGACTCGTATAAATCAATCCTTATGATTAAATAACCTATTTCATCCATTGATTCCATGGATTAATACACATATTGAAAAGCATGTGTTCATCCATGGAGATTTAGATTGATTTCAAGTCCTTAAATGAAATGGAATAGCACAAACCAACCTTCCAACATTAAAATCCTCAAGTTCAAGGATATTGAACAAAACTTCTACAAATCAACAAGATAAAATGATTTTATTCTTCACAACCCATTAGATTCAATCCCAACAGTGATTTTACTACAAAGATCCATATTTCAATCAACTAATATTTACTCCAAATCAAAATCCCCAAAACATTAAAACTCCAAAAAGAATGGTGAGATTCTCATTAATCAAGGAAGAAAAGTTCATACCTTCAAAATAAAATTCATTGATTCATTCTTCTTTCTTTAAAAACTTCATAGCTTTCTCTCCAAGTTTTCTTCCAAAGACACACTCTCTCTCACACACTTATGGTGAGGGAGGCGATTTGCACAAATGAAGGGAAATGGGTACAAAATCCCTTTTTGATCCCAAATTACATATTTGGTCCCTATATAATAAGCTTATTTACTATGTTTTCATTTAACTTCCAACAAGTATTCAAATAAGAAATTAGGTTAGTACAACATATGAGTGTGCCACTCTTACAATGTTACTCACATGACACTTCAGGACTTCGAGCCCGAATGTTCCTACAACTACTTAACAAGTGTCACCCTAGAGATGGTTGACCTTAGTGTCCACGATTGTAGATAGCAACACAAGGTCCGAGACACTTAAAGACTACCTCCAAGGCATTACTTCAAGCGATGGAGATCCTGGTGTGTCACGAAGACATGCACTTCTGGATTCAATCCTCCTTGTGCCTTCTTGAAAAGTTAAGGTCATGAAATGAGGGTCTAGGAGTCCAATCCTCGCACACCCCTACGACCATAAATAAAAGACTGACTTACGTGCCTATGGATTCAATGTAACACAGTCTAAATTACATGAACTCCAAATGAATGACCAACGCACTCAAAACATGTAGTTTTATAAACAAGTATGTTGTAAATGCAACCAAAGGGCCTTTGGCCTAGCGGTATCGTAGCCCTTGCCTCCTAGGAGGTTAGGGGTTCAAACCTCACCCAATGTGAGGAGGGTGTGTGAGTTTAATTGTTGCATTTTCCGTATATAAATATTATATACTTCAAAAAAATGTTGTAAATGCATATACTCCAAAAGTTCAATATAGAGCTAATTAAATCGGACAAGTGTTCCCAATATTCATTTAAGTCAAAACCGGGCCAAAAGGTCAACAACTCATTTGACTATTTTATAAAAGTTATCAAAAGCGATAAAACGTAATTGACTGACGTTTGTATATATATATATATATATATATATATATAATAGGCTTGATTAACCCAAAACTCATCATTGGTTGAGACAAACCATTTTACAAATAAATTATAACTCATTATTTCCAAAATGTCTCATAACACGATAACATGCATTTTCCAGACGGTTTATAAAACTAAATACACTAAAATGCAATATTGTCAGATAATCCTCAGTTCTATAAAATAACTCATCAAAGGACTCCACATTTATGATTCATTTATCAAAACATTCAAAAACCCAAATATAACCATTTACAAGATTTGTAACCCAAATTTCCCAAATATGCAAACTTCGTCAAATACCCTAACACATTTGATAAATATCAAGTAAGATACATTAATACTTCAAAATATACATTTTGGCATGTACATCGTTTTCACAAAGCAATTTGAACTCACATTGCTAGATTTATGTTAAATCTAGGTTTTACTCCAAACTTGAGCTTCCAAAGTGAAAAGATGAGATCTGCAAGCTACAACTCCAGATCCATGATGTACCCTAAAAAACACCTTCTAATCTCCCAAAACATACACAAAAAAATAACCCAATAGAGAAAGAGTTGTGGGTGCAAAACGACCAAACCCTAAATTCAAAGGACCAAAGATGTGATCTTATCTTCAACTTCTATGAACTATAAAATCCCAATAACCTGTAATAATCATTGTTTCTATGTTAAAGACCTTTAAAATACGAAACCATAGTAAAAAGAATCACCTAAATCGGAGTTGTGGTGAAGAAGTTATGGCCAAATGAAGAAAATCCCGATTTTATGCACTGTAGTCCGCCCGTGATTGTATGCCATGTCACTATCGCATGGCACAATCTCCCCAAAGGTATCGAGAGCCCCTTCCTCCCTTGTACGATCCTGACATGCGATAGTGACACTGTCACTATCGCCGGACACTATAGCATCAACTGTACCGAGGTGTTTTCCCCACTTTTCACTCGTTTTGAGCCTGTTACGTGCCTAAAAGATGATACTCAATATAATTCAACTTCAAAATACTTATTTCAACTATTCTTAGGGTGAAACACACATAGGACTCAAGATTTCACTTTACCAAAGATCTGGTTGCTACATTGTGTCATTGTCACTAATGCATGGCACAATCGTTAGGACCACCAACCACTCGATGTCACCGATGCTATTGTGACAGATGTCACAGCTGCATGGCATAATAGTTGAGACGACTATAGCCTCAGTATCATCGGTGCTATTGTGATAGGTGTCACTATCTTATGGCACCACTGCTCAAACTCTGTAATTAACTTTTCTTCACTAAATGCTCGGTTCAACATGTATTCAACTGGGGGAAAATCAAGATGTTACAATGCTCCCAACCTTATAAAAGATTTCGTTCTCGATATCTAGCACTGACGAATGCTAAAATAAAAAAAGACTCATTAGTTGTCTCAAGAACGCCACACTAGTTCGACAAATGACTTTCCATCCATCCATCACAACAGGATAAGGATCCTACGAAAGGAAGACCTCAAAATGTCACACATTCACAACTAATAGCTCCATTATCAAGAGAGTACCTCAACATATTTTGTCCTCAACTACAAAAGCTAATACTTTTTGGTCAAGACGACCACTTCGTTTCTCATATCGAACTATCCCTAACTCGATCTTAATATTCAACACATCATAATGATACCGGAAGGAACATTTGGACCCTGTTGAATCAAACCTTGACTCTAAGATCTTAGTTACCTCCCAACATTTGGTGGTTCATATCACTTCAAGAGTAGCTTACAACCCACTCGTCCGTCTCCACTGTTGCATTAATAACTTGATTTCGACTATCAAAGTTTCTTCCAAAACACAATTTCCTCTTAAGGTTTCCCTAGACATTTACGTTAAATTCCTCCAAATCCATACCATGGAGAACCTATTGTCCCTTTTCTGACAAAACTCTTGACCACAAGCTCGGTGCGGTTCAACGAAAGTTTGAAATCATGATCTAAACTATCATAAACACACCAAACTCCAAAGAACTCTTTAAACTCCTTAGCAACTCAATTGATCATGATTATTTATTACTGTTAACTAAAATCTATTATTTCAAACGCTTCCTAGAATTCAACTGAAGTACCCTAATTACTCTAATGATTCTTGACCTCAAGAAAATCCGGAGTTGACACCTAAGATAGAAAAATGACCGTACCCCAACTATGAATATCCCACAAGAAATTCAGTCCTGACTTACATTGTTTCGACTAGCAATGTGTTTTAAGGTTGACACCTATTATGAGATCTTGAATCTTTTCACCGGAACACTCTAACACCTAATCCTGTAATTCTCTATAATCATGCTGAAACATCAAAACTATACATCCCTGTCGAACGAACCAACAATTCTTTCCCATTCATGAATACTCACTAAGATGAGCCACCCTTATCGGATAAACATTAGTATCACCAGACAACTCAATAGCAACACACAAAACTCCCACCTGAATAAAAGATTACCACTCTAAATACCCTGAATTACCCATAAATCTAGTACCTCAAGAATTTCCTACATACGACGACCGTTCGAACTGGAATTCAAAAATTCGAAACTAACTGCAAGTTGGACCATCCGACACACATCATCCAAAGATTACTACAACAGTTAGGTAGAATGCCCTTCATTATTCAGACCGAACGGACATGTGTCGCACCCTTCTTTGTCTTCATGTTCACAACCAAATTTAAGTTTACATTTGAACTTTCCTTTCTATATGTATTAGAGCTAGTTACAGGTTTAGCCCTAAAGTTTGAGGGTTTTTACAAAAATGGAAACGACAAAAAATAAAGGTTAAAAATAAAGAAAAAAAAACAAAATGGTAGAACTATCGTCGTAGCTAACATATACCTTTGATAGCGTTAGAGTGATGGACCAGCTCGTTACAAAACAACAAACAATAAGTCCTCTTATCTAATAAATAAAGTTTAGAGACATTTTCATAAAAACCACCAAAATATAAAGACCAAATCCATAATTAACTTCTAAATATTATAGTATATTAAATAAAAAGTTTTTTTTTTTTTTTTTTAACATAAAAAGAATGAGTAAAAAGCACTAGATAAAATAAAAGTTGTGGGGCCATAAGCATAATTGAAAATCATAAAAGGGTCATTTCTGCAAAAGTTCAGTCACCCATCTCTCCTCTTTCCTCCTCCTCCTCTATGTATACCTCCATTTTAACTGAATCCAAAGAACAACAAACAAAATTAATTGAATCTTCTTCTTCTTCTTCAAGATCATCTTCTTCTTATCTTTAGCCACAACAATTAATTTTCATTTCTCAAGGCTGTGGTTTGTAAAACTCATATGAACCTCAGTTAAATTCTCTAATGGCGACGACCCGTATCACAAAGATCAGTGGCCTCCTCAGCTCTAATGGCGTCGTATCAAGGATTCTAGGTTCAAATTCGTATTCATCTGCAGTGGCTTCCCTTGAATCTGAGCCAGATTCTTCTCGATTGTTTGGGTTGAAGGATTACGAGAATTACAGAAAATCGATCCATGGCGGAATTACTCATAAAGCGCTGTTGGTTGATGCCGTTGGAACCCTCGTTATCCCTTCTCAGCCCATGGCTCAGGTCAGTCTGACTGAATTGCAATTTGTTATTCGTTTAATTGCAATTATTTCATGGAAACTGTTTAATTTCTTGTTTAATTTATGAGGATCCACTGAATTAGGTTTTATTTGTAGATTTATAAGCAAATTGGGGAAAAGTATGGAGTTGAATTTAGTGAAGATGAGATTCTGAGGAGATACAGAAGAGCTTATGAGCAGCCATGGGGTAGATCTCGACTCAGGTAACCTCTTATATATATACATATATGTATGTATATATTATATATATGCATTTCTTGGTTTCTTAAAGTTGACCAAATTTGCATTTAGAATTTAACTATTTGTGGCGTGTGTTTTTCATCATTGATTGTTCTATATTTGGAGGAATATATTGATACATAGATACATATTTAATGCTTTCTAAGAAAAGGGGAGGTAGAACTTCAAACACTATTCAATCAAAAAAAGGACTCTAGATGTGTTTGTAATTATTGTCGAAAAGACTAACGGACCTTTTACCAAACACTTACCCGGTAAGTGCTTACCAGTAAAATTCAACACTATCATTTACTTACCGATTGAGATTTTAGTCCATAAAAACGGTATTGTATACAATAACTTACCCGTAAGAGTCGTCACCTTCACTTACCGGCAAGACTCCTGCCTTGCTCTTACCGGGTAAGATTCTTAGGGGCTATTTATCAAACACTTACCCGGTAAGCAAGGGGCGGGTCCATGATTTTTGCCTAGTGGGGTCACCGTTAACGTAGACTAAAGGCGCGTAAAGTCACCCGACGTGTATTTAGCCTAATTACACTGTTTCGAGAGATTTTTAAAGTTTTTTAGTTGATTTCGAGGGATTTTCTTAGTGTTTTTGTCGATTTCGAAGGACCTTTTCTGTTTTTTTGATTGTTTTCAAGAGATTTTTTAAGTGTTTTTGACGATTGCCTGCAAGATGGAGTCCTTGAAAAATTTATTGGGGTTTTTCAAGAAACTTTTTTAACGTTAAGTTTTGTATTTTTGATTTTTTTGTAACCAAGGTAATTTTTTTTAACCTTTTTACTGGGGTCCCTTCCCCCCTACTTTATACACTATGTCCGCCGCTTCGGTAAGCGCTTACCAGTAAAATTCAACACTGTCACTTACTTTCTGGGTAAGATTTGTATGCAACAATTTACCCGGTAAGCGCTTACCATGGTAAAAGTCGTCGCTTCACTTATCATCGGGTAAGATTATTGGTCCTTACTCCTTACCATGTTCATCTGGTAAGGTAATGCGACTTGGTAAGGGCTTACCGGGTAAGAGTTTGGTAAACGATTCCTTAATACCATCTTAATTTAAGTTATGAAACTGAAAATTAAGGGGTAGAAAGCTTTTTGGAATAGTTCATATGATTATGAGATTATATATGGTTCTTAATTGATAAGCCCAAAAGATTTGAGATAGGATTTACAAGATGTGTATTAAAGATCAAAGAACTCATCGTGAAATTTTTGTAGATTAATGAAGCAAATCAGATTCAATAATGGAACAAGTTTTCAATTTTTGATAGAAATCTTTTGATTTTTTTAAGGTTTTCCCCTTAACCTTCCTTTCTCTCTCTCTCCCTCTCTCTCTCTCTCTCTATATATATATATACACACACGAGTCTTTGATTCATAATCGTTTATTACAAGCAAATGGAAGCTTAAAAGACGGTCCTTTTATAAATGTTTTTTGTTTAACGACATTTTAAAACAAATATGCAGATACGTAGATGATGGAAGACCGTTCTGGCAACATATAGTTAGTTCATCAACAGGCTGTTCCGACTCTCAATACTTCGAGGAGCTTTATAATTATTATACCACCGAAAAGGTTTGTCTCATATTAATCATTTATTATGTAAATAGTAAATACCACACTAAATGAACCCGGTATATCCCATCTCTAGGTGGGGTCTGGGGGTGGAATCTATGCAGATCTGTCATATATATATATATAGGGTCAGGTTTAGGGAAAAATGCCTAAAAAAGAGAAAACTGAAGAACACTTCAGGAGCCCTCCATCTGGATGAGATGCACAAATGCATATTGGTAATTTGTAACATGCATTTGTGCATAGAAAAAAAAAGTTTCAATCGCTTGTATGCATTTGTGCATATTCACCGGTGCATAGAAAAAAAAAACAGTTTCAATTGCTTGTATGCATTTGTGCATACCGTCCAGATATGGGATCCCAGAGTGTTCTTCAGTTTTCATTTTTTTAGCATTTTCCCCTTAACCTCCTTCTCTCTCTCTCTCTCTCTCTCCATATATATATATATATATATAGGGGCGGGTTTAAATGAGAACTCAAATTTATTTGTGAACGTGAGGACAAATAAGAGCACGACACATGTCATATTTAGACTGAATGTAGTGTTATTCGGTCTGAATAATACTACCTGCAGTCTGAATATTTTTCTTCATTATTCAGTCTGAAAATGACATGTGTCGGTGCTCTCATTTGTCCTCATGTTCACAAACAAATGATTTCTCATTTGAACCCGCCCCTATGTATGTATATATCATTTGAAAACCTGCAACTCATAAAAAAATGTGCATCTATCCTAATTTTATATATCTAATTTTGATTTAATTTTGCATCGAAAGGCTTGGCATCTCTGTGATCCGAATGCCGGAAAGGTGTTCAAAGCTCTAAAGAAAGCCGGGATAAAAGTAGCTATAGTCTCGAATTTCGACACCCGATTAAGACCTCTGTTACGTGCTCTAAACTGTGATCACTGGTTCGACGCCATGGCGGTTTCCGCTGAAGTAAGTATCTCTCGGAATTTCACTTGATTTTCTATCAGTTCTTTCCAATTTCCGACATTTGTAACGGGCTGGATTTGTTATTTAATGTTACTTTTTATAAAGTTTAATATTTGTTTAATATTGCACATTTTTAATTGTAGTACAAAATTATATTATTGTTTTAATTATTTTTCAAAAATGTTTAAACTTTAACAAAATATATAAATTAACAGATTAAAATTAACATAGAAAAGTGAATATTAGTAAATTATTCTTGATCTTTAATAACCTTTTAATATATATATATATATATATATGGCGGGTTCAAATGAGAACTCAAATTTGGTTGTGAACGTGAGGACAAATGAGAACGTGACACGTGTCATATTCAGACAGAATAATCAAATAAATATCCAGACTGAATATATTTATTTAATCAGTCTGAATAATCTACATTCAGACACGTGTCGCCCTCTCATTTGTCCTCACGTTTACAACCAAATTTGAGTTCTCATTTGAACTTCTCTCTCTCTCTCTCTATATATATATATATACAATTACATATCTCTGATATTCTCCAATACCTGTAAATATCTGTAAATATTCTCCAATACCTGTAAATATCTGTAGGTTGCAGCGGAGAAACCGAATCCGATGATATTTCTAAAAGCGTGCGAGTTATTAGGCGTAGAAGCGGAGGATGCGGTCCATGTAGGCGATGATCGGAGAAACGATATTTGGGGTGCTCGAGATGCTGGCTGCGATGCATGGCTATGGGGAAGCGATGTCCATTCCTTCAAGGAGGTAAAAGAACGATATTTGCTTGTTTAAAAACGTTTAATGATGTTGATTTTGATCTAGTTAAATTTCGCGTCCCCTTCTTGTTCACACATTAGTGGATCTAGAAATTTTGGTAACGAGAGTCGGAATTCAAATTTATAAATTTTTAGGCATCAAAAGTGGGCATAGGATCGTGTGAGAAGAAGAGTTAAGGTGAGAAGCGTAAGAAGAGTTAAGGTGAGAAGCGTAAGAAGAGATCTTGACCCTTGATCACTTTTAATCTCATACCTAGTCATGAATTGTGCTTTAGAAGGGAGTTGATCCGGTGCATCTTGGTGCACCTCATCTCGATGCATCTCATCCTAATATGCATCGAAGGGTGGAAATCGCTTCTTACGCTTCTCATCTCAACTCTCCTTCTCACCGAAACCCAACCCTCAAAAGTGTGTGTGTGTATATATATATATATGTCTCTACAGGGAAAGGTTCATTTGAGAAGTAAATAATACGGCTTTGACCGTGAAGCACCACATAATTCCTTTTGTGGGTATGCAGAAGGTAGATGGGTAGTTTCGTAACTTTTACAAATAGGCGGCAACGGGTTCATATGTGAACCAGTGTGATTCACATATGAACAATATGTTCATATGTGAACCAATGTATTTTTATGTGAAACAAACGAGTTCACATATTAACCCGTTTGCTGGTTATTTGTAAAAGTTATAAAACTACCCCTAACCCCTTGTTTTGTATAGTCGTAAATTTTGATCGGTCAAAGCCATAATTTTTACCGGTCAAATCCGATTTTGACCATATGAAAAGTTAGACTCACTTCTTTACTTCTCAAATATCTACCACTTCTCAAAATAACCTACGGCTATATTTATATATATTATAATAAATAAAATTATAATATAAAAGAGGTTAAATCAGCAATTACATAAAAACATATAATCAATTTTGGTGAGGAGGAAAAAGAATAAAAAGATAGATAAAATAAATATATATTAACTAAAACGATGATGTTTATTCACATGATTGGTGGAACAGGGGAAATCAAGAACAATAAACTTTTATTTCTTGTTCGTGGATAGTTTGACTTATTGAATTATATAGAAAGTCAAACGTTTCGGTTTTCATAAGATGATTTGTTTTTTTTTGCAGATTGCCGAAAGGATAGGAGTCGAGGTGTGAAGGGATACCGAATCCCTTTGGATTCGTAGAAATAAGATTCCCAATGTACGATAGGCTTTTTGGTATCGAAATATAACTGTTGTATCATATTATTTTACGGTTATGGCATAATAAACCAGTAAAATTCGATGTAAAATGGTACTACTGTTGTATTCGATATTTTCTTTCATATTTTTGGTCAAACACATGTAAATATTCCGTAGTTTTTGTTACCTTAAATCTACAATTGTCCTTATGTATACGGGCAATTAGTGTGAGAATTATAATAAAATCATGATATTTTGGAGGCCATGTTACACTTTATTTTTAATTTTTTTAATCACACAATTTGTTGATTATTTTTACTGCATTTTGATGTCTATTTGATAATAAAATCCAATCAATGGTTCTTCTTCGACATTCAACGAATTGTTCTATCTTTTTCTTTCTTTTGATGTTCAAACTAACTAAATCTTATTTTTTAGTTGTAAAGCTCATATACTATATAAAATTAATCAATCATTATCAGTATTCAGTAATTTCAAAACATCTATTAACAAAAATACGTTCTATAAATTTATCAAAAATTAACTTTTTTTTCCAAAGAACGTATAGAAAAATCAACAATAAATAAATTAATAATTTTAATTCTATTAAATAAATGAAAAATAATAATACAAGAAATCATTAAAAATAAGAAAAAAAAACTAGATAATCAAAGTGATTGAATCCAATTTTATAATTATATAGCTTTCGAAATAGAAGCCGGCAGGAAGTTCTTACCCGTGGATTGAAAGAACCAAAAAAAATGAAATTGTTTTTGTGGTTCTTATTTTGTTCTGAAAGCGATGCCTGACATTTTTTTGTCTTTCTTATTGTTTATATCTTTCTTTTTTTCATTTCTTTTGTTTTCTTTCTTTTTCTTGAAAACGACCAAAAACATCATTCACTCTCTCTCTCCCTCTCTTTACTCTATCAATAGTATATTATAATATTCCATCACCATCACGTCCATTACTGCATCTATATTAGGGGTGAGTTCGGTCCTGGAATGGTATCGAACCGACACTGAACCGAACGGTACCAAAATTTTGGTTGGACGATTTATGGAACCGATGACCGAACCCAATACCCTAGTTTGATATTTCTGGGACTAGAACCGTTTGGTACTATTTTTGGGGACGACTAAGGTATTTTACCGTTGACCATTAAACGCAAGAACAAAAACCAAAATCACTTAACCAACTTAATCAAAACTCAAAAATTTAACAAAATAAAAAGTTTAACAAAATCAAAAGTTCAACAACTTAATCAAAACTCAAAAGTTAAACAAATTCAAAAGTTCAACAACTAAATACAAACTAAAAAGTTTAACAAAATCAAAAGTTCAACAACCAACTTAATCTTCGGTATTGCTTTTCCCTTTTCCTTTCTCATTTTGTTGGTTTATCACCTCTTCAATCTCTGTATATAAAAACAATAGATAGATATAGTTAATACTTAATATTAAAAATCAAGGGAACAAATAAAGTTAATATTTTAATATAGCAATGTCGTCGTTCTTTAAAATGTCGTCAATGTCATCGACAATTGGTTTCCTTGACTTGCTCACCTAATCTTGGGTGCAAACCAACGCCTCGGCTATTGAATGTGACAAGTTTGTTCGGTATTGGTTTAGTACACGCCCACTTGTGCTAAACGCCGACTCGGATGCCACGGTCGAAATTTGTATTGCTAAAATATTAAACAAGATAACAAATTTTATAAACAATTATTTACATTTGTAAAACATAAACAATAATAACGTAAAAAATATAATAATTTACCTTTGGCGATCTAAGATACAATTGAGAACCAAATACCATTTTGTTTCCACCACCTAAGTATGTCAAAACCGGAAATATAAGAAATTTTCGGCTTATTTAGATACCTCTTTAGCTCGGTTTCAATTGCAATTGAGTTATTTTCTTCAACGTGTAGAAATTCTCCCAAAAAGTCATTACCCACATCACATGTCAAATCTTCTCCATTGCATGGTTCTTGAGATCCCAAAAAGTGTCAAACCTTTCTTTGTATGATCTAAACAAGACATCCAACCTTTCATCTATCTCTTGCACCATACTTGCCAACCTTCATCTCAAGCACCTCTTTTTCAATGGGATTTTCCTTCGTTATGTTATACGTAATCATCTTTCTAAATGCATGTCCAATAAAAGATGATTTCATTGTAGGATCCAACATAACGACAAAATACATAAAATCATTCAACTTGTCAAACCTCCCCCAATACTTATCGTATTTTTCTTGCATTGCTCGAGCCACTAATCAAAAATCGGGTTCCGCCTCCCATACACGTAGATGTTTGTTTATGTCTAAATTTTGTCTAAGAAAAGATTAGCTAAAGGCTATGAAGCGGCCGAAACAATTTCCGTTTTAATCTTGAATTTCTCTTGAAATTCGACTGCCTTTTTGCACACACAAAAATTCGAATGTTTCGACACTTTATCAAGATCCCGAAAATAATTAGCATCTTTTATTTCAGAGACAAAAAACACTGTTTAACTCAGTGACAATCTTCAACATGTCAAAGGTGGAATTCCACCTAGTAGGGCATTCACCACACAAAAACTTATTTGATTCAACTTGACGATTTTTCATGCACTTCTTAAACAAGGCTATTCTTTGTGTAGAATGTCTAATATACCTAATTGCCTTTTGCATACAATCAATATGGTAATTATGCTCCTTTAAACCATTTTTCACCAAGTTTAGAATATAAGTCATGCACCTAACTTGCAAATGTTTCCAATATCATACATATTAGGTAACTTTTTCACAAAATACTCCAATACTTTATCATTACTAGATTCATTATCCACCGTCGTAGTCATAACATTTTCTATCCCCCAACCTTGTATGAAATCTAGCAATTCACGACCCACATCTTCCCTTCTATGACTCTCAATGGGTCTAAAATTAACAATTCTTTTATGCATTACCCAATCGTCATATATAAAGTGAGTTGTAACAACCATGTAGTTCACCATTTGACATGATGATGTCCAAGTATCGATGGTCAAGTAAACGGTATTTGTTGGTTTACTTAAATAAGCCAACAAATTATTCCTTTCATCTATGTAATATGTTACAACATCCCTAGAGACTTTGTGACGCGATGGCATAATAACTCTACAATTTAACGCATTAGTGTACTCAACAAATGTCTCATTTTCCACAAACTTAAATGGCAATTTACCAACAACAAACAAATTCAATAAAGCCTTTTTTATTCTATCCTCATCACGTTTCCAAGTTTACACTCTCCATTCCCCACTATATTATTTTTTGAAAAATAAATTACTTTTTTTTTTCATGGCAAACTCTGGAATCTTGTCACAAGTAGGATAGTGCTTTTTAAGACTAGAGGTTTCGTTTCTTACCGGATCGAATTTAAGTACCGTCGAACAAAATTTTCACTTTGCATGTTTACGTTTTACTCATTCGTCTTCAAGATACACGACGTCAAAGTATTTCCAACATTGAGCCCTCTCCTTCCCTCCTCCGTTTGCTTGTTTTCGTTTACCACTTGGTTCCACTTTTTCTTTTTTATCATTGTCGAGGTCCGCTTTTTCTTCTTTACCACTTGGTTCCACTTTTTCTTCTTTATCATCTCCCTATAAAACACGTAAGAACCGAATGAGAATATTACAAGATACACAAAAAAAACTTACTCGAGATTGATCTATGTTAACCAGAAAACGGATTGGAGGAACCGATTATGCAAGAACCGGATTTTGGAGAATTATGGATTCGATTTTGGAGAATTGCAAGAACCGAAATTTGAAGAATTGCAAAAAAAAAAATCGGTATTAAGGTGGAGAATTGCAAGAACCGAAAACTGTAATAATGTAGGTGGATTTTGATAAAAATGGAAGATATCATGGTTGGGAAAAGGAAAATGTATTGTTACCAAATTCAAAATAAAAATGCCCCTTAATCTTCCCGGTTCGGTTCGGTATTTTCAGGACTAGAACCGGTACCAAATCCGGTTAGTACCGAAACCAAAATGTCAATCTCGAATCCCGAACCGAATAGTCCAATTCGGTACATGTACCGGTTCGGTTCGGGACTTCGCTGCATTCCGCTCCATCCCTAATCTATATTAAGAGCATCTCCAACGTATAACCCATTAAAAGCTTTTTACTATTTGATTTAGTTGTTTAAAAGATTTTTTTTGCATTTGGTAAGAAAACTTTTTTAAATGCTTTTTATACACTAAACTTTTGAAGAAAAACTTTTACAATTTTTGTCTCTTACATTCTCACTTATAACCTTTTGAAAAAGATTTTTCTTTGCATTGGATGAAATCTACAAAACAACTTTTTAATGTAGAAAAAGTCTTTACGTACAGATATATGATATATATAGTTGGGTCACCGATGATTTGTTGATGACTCCACGATCTTTTTCATTAGTTTATATATCTTGTATTTTAGGTTCTTGAAGAAGTCTGACCAAGCTCAACAAGTTCAACAAATCGAAGACTAGCTGATACATAAGGAAACCTATCAACATTTGTAGAAAATAAAGATATGGTCGCCGACACACCATCCAGACTTAAGCCGAATCCCAGCCGATCATCTGCCAAATCTTGACAGAATTCGGCTAGTAGCCGATAGGTAGCACTAGCGGATACGTCCCTCAACATATCTTCGGCTAGTGACAACACTTGTTCATTTCGGCGGACATTTATGAAGATACTCATTTGTTCACAATAAATACACGAACGTGTGCATCAAATTTTTAAGTTCAACCATTCTCTTTAAACTTCGATGGTATCGAAAT
Organism: Silybum marianum; assembly: GCA_036898165.1. Lineage (NCBI taxonomy): Eukaryota > Viridiplantae > Streptophyta > Magnoliopsida > Asterales > Asteraceae > Silybum > Silybum marianum. Next base: position 5,469,054 of record CM072541.1, read on the forward strand.
ATAACCGTTGTATCATATTATTTTACGGCTATGGCATAATAAACCGGTAAAATTCGATGTAAAATGATACTACTGTTGTATTCGATATTTTCTGTCATATTTTTGGTCAAAACTCATGTAAATATTCCGTAGTTTTTGTTACATGTATTTATAATTTTCCTTGTATATCCAGGCAACTAGTGTGAGAATTATAATAAAATTGTGACTTTTTGGAGGCCATGTGTGATGAACTATACATTATCTTTATTTTTTTTTGAAATATTATCTTTATTTTTTTTAATTATACAATTTGTTAATTATTTTTACTATATTTTGATATTTATTTGATAATACATTCAATGGTTCTTCTTTGACATTTAACAAATTGTTCATATTTTTTACTTTTGATGTTCAAACTTACAAAATCTAATTTTCTAGTTGTAAACGCTATATCTTATATAAAATTAATCAATCATTATCATATTTTAAAACACCTATTAACAAAAAATCATTTATAAATTTATTAAAAATTTAAAAAATTCCAAACAACGTACAAAAAATTTCAACAATAAATAAATAAATAATCTGAATTCTAATAAATGATCAAAGAAAAATAATATAAGAAATCATTAAAAACAAAAACACTAGATAATCAAAGTTATTGAATCTAATTTTATATTTATAAGTTTTGAAATAGAAGAACCAAAAAGAAACGTAAACTTGTTTGGTGACAATAATTTTACCCTCAAAGTAATCATTAATAACTAACTTTGTTAAAAATTTCCATAAAAAGCCATTTTTGTCTTTCTTAGGGTGCGTTTGGTACAATGGAATTACGGAGAAATGGTTGTAGAGATTGGAATTGTAAAGAAAGGGAATTGGTTTAGAGAAAAGGAATTGACTCTTCTGTTTGGTAGCACAGAGAGTTCAACCAAAAAATGTAACAGATAATCATTTCTCTTGTTTTGTACGACAGAAAATTCAACAGAGAATTGTACCACTACAAGAAAAATGAGCTTTAGAGAAGCTTTTCTTTTGTATTTAAAAGTTTGAAAAACTTCTCTAAAGGTTTTAGAGAAGCTTTTCACTTTTGTCAGAAACCTTCCCTAAATAACGGTAGCTAAAGGTTTTAGGGAGGGTTTTGAAAGGGTGTGCGTTTGTTTACTTTTAGGAGTTTCACAGTGGTTGCCATCAATTCCCTTATCTACCAGTCACAAAAAATCTTATAGGTTCACCCCAAGAAACTTATGGCTTCATATGAAAGAACTTTAAAAAAATTGCACTTAACCCCCAAAAGTTAATGGTTGCAAATGCAACCACATCATTGTACATGGATTCGTACCTAATCGTACTGTACCGACTTATATATATTAATTATTTATTAAATAAAAAATCAATTAAGTGAGAATTATATTTAATTAATAACTCATCTGATTGATTTTTTAGAGGAACTTAATTACTTATAAGTTTAACTTTTTATTGTTTACTCGGTTACTCACTTAGTGACTTTGACTTAGTGGCTTAGTTACTCGTTTACTTACTTACTACTTAGGAGTGAAAGGTTGCATGCCTCATAGAAATCCCAATTATATAACCCCCGTCTCCACTCAGCAGATTATACTTACGTTAAAGAATCAACGTGTTATACTTATGTTAATGAATTTGTAATTGTAACTTCAAGTTTTGAGATGTTGGTACAAAACCACACCAACATGTACCAACCGAAAAAAGCTGGTACCAATTAGAGTTGGTTGGTACACGGTATAAAAATTTGCATACCAATTATAAATGGTCGGGAGAAGTATTATAAAAAACATGGTACCGTACCATGTTCACCTACTAGTTTCTCCCAACTCAAATTTTCTTCTCTTCTTCCTTGGTTTCTTTTCTCCAAATCATTCATTTGAGAGAATTTTTCAATCCCTTTTGCTACAAATCCTATAACAATGGAGAATAACTTTCATCACTTGCCTCCTCACAAAAGATTTAGACTTATGCACCATGAAAAACCCGCCATTGATGATCACCTGGACTTCGATTTTCTGTTTCCTTCATGTGTAACATCCATATTTTTAATATCCATAATTTCAAGTTTCGTATGTATTTCAACCTTATTATAATCATTTACAAGTACCGGGGATGTTGGTTGAATTGGTTATCGCATTTAGAAAAAATCAACTTTTTGTCGAAATTTAGACTGCTTGCGGCTGCACCCTTATTTTGCTTGCGCCCGTGAACAAACCCCAAAAAGTGGGCAAAAGTATATTTTTTACACTGCTCATGGCCACACCCCTATTTTGCTCGCGACTGCAAGTATCTGGGCAGAAACCCTACAATCCCTTTTAATTACGATTTTTGCACTCGTTTCCCCATTTTCTCATTTGTTTATTCTTCTACTCACTTCTTTCCCTCTCATTTTTGGCCCTTGACCATTTGTTACTCTCAATCGATTTCTCCATGAGAGTTTGTAAGACAAGAGTAAAGATTAAAACTAGTGAATTGAAGCTCAAGATCTTCATCTTCTCCAAACATTTCCACCTCATAGTTTCCTTATTCACACTCGATTTGGGGTCTTGTTAGTGCTTTTATTCACTTCATCCAAGCATTTAAGAGCTCTTAAACATCAAGATTTCAAGTCTACATCTCCATTTTCACCATTGTTGACCTAGCTTTGGAGCTTTTTCCTAAAAGGAATTGTAAGTCCATCTTAACCTTATAAACTTCATTCTTGTTAAAACTTTTCATTTTAACCTCCTAGAACTTTGATTTTGAGGTATCTTCCATGTTTCGGAGTTTTGAGCATTTTTTAGTATTTTGGATGATTAGAGGTTTTGACTAGGATTGGTTATGAATCTGAGTTTGAGGTAACTTGTGGTACATCTTTAGGCTTTGGTTATGACCGAATTTGAAGAGGTGTGTGTTGTGGGATATGAAGCCTTCACCAATAGAAGCTCTAGACTGGGTAAAAACTAGATTAGCCTAAATCTAGCAATATGGGTTCAAGTTGTTTTGTGAAAACTATGTCAATGCCAAAAATATCCATTTTTGAAGTATTACCATGTTTAACTTGTTATTTATCAAATGTGTGCGTATTTGTGAGTTTTGTATATTTGGTATATTTGGTTTTATAAAATCTTGTAAAATGCTTATACTTGGGTTTTAGGGATCTTGATAAATAAAACATGAGTGTGAGTTGTTTGGATGTCTTATCTCATAAATGGAGATCATTTGGTGCTATATGTGTCTTTGTAGTGTTTGACTTTATAAGCCGATTGGAAAATACACGTTATTGTATTATGAGGCATTTGTAAATAATGGACTATGATTTCATTTGGAAAATGGTTTGTGTCAACCAATGATGTTTGTTTCAAGCAATCACATAAGCGTTGAGTTGTTGATTTTTGACTCAGTTTTGACTTAAATGAGTTTTGGGGACATTTGTCCAATTTAAATTATTTATGTGGGGTTGTTGGAAGTTATACACAATTAAGGCATATTTATTATGAAAATTACACGTTTTGAATGCTTGGTCATTTAGTTAGAGTCGTGTAATTTTAGACTGTAATGCAATGGATCCATAGGTGTCGATGTCGATTTCTTTTATAAAAGGTGTACTTATTTTGTTTGACTATAGACTCGATTGGGTTGACATCAAAGTGTACTTGTATAAGGAGCTTATGATCCATATGGTATGCTCTATTAACATTTAAAGGGGCTTATGATCCATATGTTATGCTCTAATAATGTTTAATAGAGCTTATGATCACAAATGACTATATTACTGGATTTGGTTGATGTCAATGGTTTTATGTGACAGTCTAATAACATCGGAAGGGCTTATGATAAAAAAATGACTATATACTGGATTTGGTTGATGTCAATGGTTTCCATGCCTTTATGTGATGCCCTAATAACATTGGTCTGTGGCTTACTTATGTGTTCTGTCACAACGAATAGTAAATCGTGTCTCCCCCGTCATATCCGGATGTTTTATGCCCTTTCATGGGTAAGCGTGAGTTAATTGTTTATAAGATTTAATTAAAGCTATGTTTCATGTTTTTATTGTGTATAACTTTATTCTCGGTTGCATGATTATTGGGTTTTGGCCTCATGTTAAATAGGTATTTTGATTAAAGATATTTCGTTACGAAAATGGTCGGTTTTAGGAAAGATGATGTTTTCATAATTAATACATCTCATTTTGAAAATTGAGATTTAAATGGTATTTTCCAGTTTACCTTTTTATATAAATGATGAAAACTCTTGAGCTCACTAGGCGTTAAGTCTAAACCTTTTTATTTGTCGGCATGTGCATCAGGTCCTCGTTAGGGTTGGTAGTAGCGACACTATGATGATCAGAGTGCTAGATTTAGACACGAGAATGATCTAGATATTCGACGACGTCTTCCGTAATTGGAGATGGCGACAATTATTGGGTTATAGTTACACTCGACCATGACTTAGTTTTCATCTATTAATGTTGGACTTAAATTTGTTACTTGAGGTAATTCAACTGACGATTAATAGACAAGGGATTTACCTTTTATTTGTTGTTTTAATAAAAAATTTAAATTAGTTGTTCTTTCTAGATTTGAGGGTATTACATCATGTCTACTAGACAAAAAGAGAAAAAAATCGCGCTATTCCTACCAGTATTGGATGTTGTTGTCGCCACCACCTAATGCTTACCTGCCAAGAAAAGAATATTAGCCCTTCATTCTACCTTAATCTCAAGAATGACCCAAAATCAGAAATATATAATACTTATGTCACATGAATTTTTTCTATAAAGGAGCAGAAGTCGATGAGACCGAACATGAGATTATGTGTGTTGTATGTCAAAGCACAAATGGATATTATGTGATCCAATCGTATTCAATGACGATTGCGATATAATTGTTCACACCACTTGTATGTGGGTGAAAAGTGATGGAAAGAATGGAAGGAATGGTCAGAGATAAATAGGTATGGAAATGGTTCATGTGATGGGATTATGAAAGAATAAGATGTTTAATTTTTTATTAATTAAATAAAATGTGAAAATACGTTCAAAATAAAATAAAATGTAAAAGGACTAAAATACCCTTGAGTTGATTAATATTTGAGTAAACTACAAATTTGGTCCTTGTGGTTTATTGTTTATTATAGGGGTGAGCATCGGAACCGGGTATCCATCTTTGGCACCGGAACCGCTTCGGAACTGTCGGTTCCGGAATCAGAACCGATGTAATTGGTTCCGGTTCCTAAAATACGGAATCGATCAGGACCGGTTCCGGTTGCGGTTCTCATTTTTTTGAAATCGTCACCCGCTGGATACCCGATATGCGTCACTTTTAAATAAAAAATATTTTATATATTTATAAATAATAAATAAAAACTCAAACTTTTTTTAGTTTTTTTTATGTAATAATTAGTTTTGAACATTTGTTGTATTTATTACTTTAAGTCGGTATTTTGTAATTTATAATTATATTTTTATTGTATGCAATGTAAAAAATTAAAAAAAAAAGTTGAAACCGGGTACCCGGTACCGGACCCGGTTCCCATCGGTTCCAGTTCCGGTTCCAAAATATAAGGAACCGGTGTTAGCGGTCCCGGTTCCGGATTTCCAGGAACCGCCGATTCCGGTTCCGGTTCCATGAAAAATATTCGGGTACCTGGTTATGCTCACCCCTAGTTTATTACACTTTTGGTCACTAAAGTTTAAAAATTACAGCTTTGCCACTACAATATACAAAAACAACCGGATTCGGTCCCTGGCTCTAACGATAGTTAGAAGAATCCGTTAAAATGAGGGGCCATCAGACTTGTTGTTTGTCTGTTGGATCGCCAAAGTTGGAAAAAGGGAGTTGGGATACAAAATCAGGGTGCTTTTAGGTTATAGATGAAATGAGGGGAAGAAGGGATAGGGAAGCTAAAGTCGAAGGAACAGAGGCAACGAGGGGATGGAGGGGGGGGGGGGGATTGTGGAGACTAACGGCGAGTAGGGCTTCGAGGGTGCTGGAGATTAATGGCCGTAGAACTCCTATTTTGTGTCCTTATCAGAGTGAGGAGATGAAGGCCGAATATAGAGATTGACGTTGAGAGCCACAGAGATGGTGGAGATGGAGGGAAGCAACGGTGATGGAGGGAGGGGGAATGCGACGGTAATGGTCTATAGAAGGGAGTTGATGAGGTTTCTCTTTTAGGGTGAGGTGAGATTACATGATTAAAGTCACGGGCTTTTACTAGATTTTTTTTTGTCTATTTGAGGTTTAAGTAAATGTTACATTTTTGGTCCCTGTAATTTACATATAGTTTATTTATTAAATAAAATTGTAATAAAAGTATGAAAAGACCAAAATACCCCCAATTTAATGCATTCTTCTAATTTTTGTTGCCAAGGACCAAATCCGGTCGTTTTTGTATATTATAGTGGTGAAACTGTAAATTTTAAACTACAGGGACCAAAAGTGTTATAAATAATAAACCACAGGGACCGAATTTGTTGTTTACTCTAGATATTTTTAGCAAGAGCTAGTCGGAACGACCAAAAACGAAACAAAGTGACAACCACATTGACTAAAACTGTAATTAGTTTAAAATAAAAACCAAACTTGATGGTAGATGTCAACCACAAGGACCAAAAATGTAATTTACTCTATTTAATGTTACTAGCTCAAAGAAGTTGTCAAATTATTTATTACAAACCCATTTCTTTATGACCCAAAAACATCCCATGCACATTAATGTTTCTGAAGATAAATATTTAATATTACACAACAAACAAATATGCATATTTATGTGGCAAACACATTGTACACTACAAAAACAACTTCATCTACCTATATTAGATGTGTATGTACGAAAGTCAGAAAGGTCATACAAGTCTCGGGACCCTCCAATCATTGGGATCTATTTTCCTCCACTAGAAAAGTAGTGAAACAACTAAAATGTATACATTTTCCTCTTTGATAGGGTATAAATGTTTTTCCTTTCTCTAATCTCTATTCATCTTCTATGAAAAGTTTGAGTATGAAATCACGAAATCGTTTAGAATATTGTCGTGGATCAACAGCTGATATTAAGGTAGGGTCGTAATGGATGGACTTGTAAGCATGCTCGAGTTTCTTTGTGATGTCATAGTCTTGAAGTATGTCTATGATCCCAAAAAACATTACAACATCATAGCATTCCCCAGTTGGTTCGCCTAGCAGTTCCGTCTCTATCGTCCTCTCCATCTTTTCCACTCGTGCGGGCATGTTAATTCCTAACCTTAGATTTTCCAACCTACAGTTATACAAATGCAAATTCAATCCAAATATGCCAAAAATAGATGGATATTCCTTTGTATAGATATGTTATAGAACAATTTTTTACCCAGTGGGATCAGAAAGAAGTTTATCGATAGCGGCTCCAGAACTTGAGTCATCCATGCTGACATGGTCTGCTAGGTGGATCCACAGATATAAAATACTAATTAAATGTTGGTTTTATAAGCGATGATTGCAGAAAATGATCAATGCAAGTACACGAATAATACTTATATGTTGCTGGAATTCGATAGATTATATAGATAGTAAGATGACAATGAAAAGAAGCATAACAATTATAGCACAAAAGAAATCTCATAGTTAACAGTTAAAATGGTTGTGATATTAGACAATTTTTTACTATGATTGTGATAGTTTTAGACAGTTTGAAGAAAGAGTAAAGATTTTTCTATTCATACCCTCTATTTTGAATTTAATTTGCTGAGAATGAAAGATACTGAATCAATTGAATAGTTCTTCAATCGGATGGTCCAACTGGTCAATCATATGTGATTGAATGATGAAACCATATAAGTGTAAAGGGTAGTGGTGAAGATACTAAGAAGTTTTCCATGGAACATTGAAATTATTTTCGTTATGGAGAGTTAAGGACTTGTCTACTTTGCCACTTGGAAGTTTGTTGGAATCATCAAATCTTGTGAGTTTCACATGATACGATTTGATACAACAACTATAGAGCAAGATTTTCAATCTCAAGTTTCCCTGAAAATGAATTAAAGAAAAATAAAGCAAAGACTTCAAATCGTGGAAAAGATGGAACTATGTTTCATAAGAAAGAAAATAATATGGCAAGAGAAAAAGGAGAATTGTCCACAAGATGGATAGAGGATAGGAAAGTCCCCATTACAAGTTCAATGATCAAGTTCAGTGTTATCATTGGTAAAACTTTGGACGCCATTAGGAGGTTTTGCAAGAGATTTGGTAAAGAAAATAAAGAATCTATATTTATGCATGAAAAGCATTGGAAGGATAGAAACGTTATACTTCTCACCTGCGAAAGAAAGGTCAAATTTGGACACTTAAACCTACTCTATGACAGTGGTTGTCTTAACCACACGATTAGTAATTAAGAATTATTTGTCTCTCTAAAAGGAAGTGCATACTAGTGATCATAAGAGGCTTCTGATTAACACGAGAAAATGAGTAAAATGAACTTTTAACGTGGATTATGTACCAAGACTCAAGTATAATCCGTTTAATGTTGGACAACTTATCCTTAGAGGACATGTAATTTTGAAGGATGAAGTATGCAAGATCAAGGACAAGGATGACACTCTCCTTGGAAAGAAAAATCATGACTCGAAATAAGATGTTCGCATTCAAATTTTTAATGTAACGCTTTACCATGCTTCAGTAGTATTTTCAAAGATGAGTCATGTCTATGGCATCTTCGTTACTAGCATTTTCATTATCAATATTTATCACATATATATGTGTAAAAAAATATAGTACATCATTTGCCACTTATCAACCAACAACAAAGAATTGGTGAAGCATGTGCTCTAGGGAAACATATTCAAGAATCTTTTCAAAGTGGAAAATCATGGAGGGTGTTGCATCCTAATAATCAGAACTACTTGACTTCCCACTTGACTTGCTAAACAACTTAGGTCACGACCTAATTTGTGTAATGCCTTAGCTTGGATACATAGAGATGAGCTAGCCACCATGCGACTATGTCACGATGGAGGTTTCATAGTTCACTTGTTCAACTTTTTTGAAATGGGCAACTTGTCCTACGACTAGGGTCGAGCCTCACGTACCTGACATGATAAAAGCCTAATTTTCTTGGGTTTGTCTCAGTTTTTACTCCACTCTCTTAATCCCGTCTCTAAGTTACGCAACGTTTTACAATCTTAAAATCAGATTTGAGGCCATAATGGTTGAGGAAAATTGGAATGCTTCTTGGAAGATTGGAGGTTGGATCTTCAAGTTCTTCATTAAAGGACTCTAGGATTTTCTTGGTTTCAAGATGTAGCTAAAATCTAGCAAATGTGAGTTCTAATTGCTTTTTTTTGCATATCCATGTTGGTTATTTGTCATGGTTGCACATTTAGTGCATTTTGGTTTCATAAATCAACGAGCATGCTTATTTTGAGTTTACTAAGTATTTTGAGACATATATTATAAGAGTTTACTCTTAGAAGAATTTGTTGCATCAAATGAGATTTTATTGGATACAATTATACTTCGGATCATGAAATTGCATAATTTTTTTAAAAGCTAACATAAACTTTTTGGTAAAGGCATTTGTGGACTTAATATGACTTTTATTGAATTAGTCAAACATGTTGAGAAGATGTTTATTTGGATTTGAATCAAATGTTTGGTTTGGGACCATGCCGAACTTATTTACTATTTAGGGATACCTGAGCATTTTTAGGCTATCATTGCACAAATCTTTGAGAAATGCATCATAGTGAAATTATAGGTCATTTGAACTACAAACCATGTGAGTTTAAACCCCTCTTAATTTTGTTTCAACAAATGAGAGTTCATGGAGCTATTCATATTAATAGTCATGGATTGCATAAATGTTTGGAAAATGTGTCTTTTGGCTTATGTTGGTTTTTATAAGATAATCCCGTGAGTTGCAAATTGTAAAGAACTAAATCATAATCAATGGAGTTGTTAGAGTTTGTTCAACTAAAAGTGTCCAATGTAGATATTTGAATGTGACTTGCATTTATTGCATATTTAACTTGTATTACCTGGTTTTGGGTGTGTTTGATCATTCAAATATGGAGTCATGTAATTTAGACTTTAATGCATTAGATCCTATTAGACACACTTAGATTTTATATTTTGTATATGTTTTATACTTAATGTAGTTTGTTGTATTTCTCCATTCTTATGAGGTTGTATTTGTAAATTTGTTCTTTATTTATATATACTCTCTCCTCCAATTTTGGTATGGAGATTTACATTATCATGGTATCAATGTCCACTCTTTCTTGACATTCTCTCTTCCCCTTCTCTAGTTGATTCCCTTTCCTCTCCCTCCCTTCTGTTTCGTCTTTTCCTCTCCTTCCATGGCTGTATCATCCTCTTCTTCTCCAGATACAATCCATCCCATGAATAATATCATGCATCTGATCGCCAATCGGTTAACTCCTCGAATTATCTAACTCTGGAAGCATCAATTACTCCCTCTTCTAGCTTCTTAGAATTTTCTTCCCCACGTTGATGGTACTTCCGGTCCACCGCCGTCTGAGACTGTCATTGATGGAAAATCAACTCCAAATCCTGCTTATATGGCAAGGATTTCCGCTGACCAACGCGCCGTGATTCTCCTTCGTGCATCTCTTACTGAAGAAGCCTTTCTACCGCCTGATAAATTTGGATTGCTTTAGAGGCTGCGTACAACAATTCTTCGGTGGAATGGATTAAAAATCTACGTGATCAACTACGACAAATCTCTCAAGGTACATCTACTGTTGCTAATTTTGGACGTAAATTTAAATTCATATGTGACTAATTAGCGGCTATTTGACACCCAGTGGACGAATTTGATTAAGTCCATTGGTTATTATTTGGACTTGGGGCTTCATTTGGATCGTTATCCACTGCCATTAGGGCCTCTAGAACCCCTCACAACTTTCGGGATCTTGTTACTTAAGCCGAAGGGCACGAACTGTTTCTTCGATCTCTCCATGGATCCGTAATACCACCCGTGGCCTTTAGTACCCAAACAAGTCAAACTAACCCCAATCAGGGTCGTGGTGGCCGGTCTTCTCATGGTGGTAGGGGGCGTAGGCATCGTCCCCCTCATTGTCAATTACGCCAAAAAAACGGTCATAACGCTAATGCTTGCCCTCATCTTGCTACTTATGCCATTCGTGCTCCTGGTTTAGATGCCGAATTAGCCAAAGCATTTCATGCTCAATGTCATGTTCATACTTCGGGTTCGGATTGGTTTGTCGACTCCGGCGCTACATATCACATGTCTTTTTCTACAGAATCTATGGCACAACCCGCACTCTATTTGGGAAATTCCAAGGTTACTTTTGGGAATGGTAATTTTCTTCCAATCTCATATATTGGTCACTCAATTATTAATAATGATATTCGGTTACGGGATGTTTTGGTTATTTCCCAGCTCACTAAAAGTATGTTATCAATTAGCAAATTGACATCTGACAATATTATGGATATTTTGTTTTCCCAAGCTTACTTCTACATTCAGGATAGAACAACGAGTCAGGCTCTAGCTCAAGGACGATGTGAAAAGGGTCTGTATGTTCTTTCTATTAAACCTCAAGCCTTTGTTGCCACCACAAGATTAAAGTTGAAGGCCTCTTATGAACTTTTGCATTCTCGGTTAGGACACATATCCTCTGATACTATTTTCCTCATAAATAAAACAGGCCATTTGTCGGTTACTTCACTTTTACCAAAACCTATTGTGTACTCATCTTGTCAATTAGCAAAATCCCACCGTCTACCTTTTGAGCAAAATGACTAACGAGCATTATATATATTAGACTTGGTTCATTGTGACTTGTGGGGACCGTCACTCGTCTGCTGGGTTGATGATTATCACTACTATGTTACGTTTGTGGATAATTATTCTCGATTTATGTGGTTTTACCCACTAAAAACTAAATCGAGTTTTTATACAATATTCAATGTATTTATAACGTTTGTTCAAACGCAATTCTCTCGCAAAATAAAGGTTTTCAAAGTGATGGAGGCACTGAATTTTTAAACCATCATGTTCGTAAATTGCTTGATGATAATGGTACTTTTCACCGCATCTCATGCCCGTACACTCCTCAACAAAATGATCGGATGGAACGTAAACATAGGCATATTGTCGAAACTGAACTTGCAATGTTATTCAATGGCCATGTTCCTCCTTCATATTGGGTGCATGCATTCAGCTCTGCCGTATACATAATAAACAGATTACCTACACGGGTGTTACAAAACAAGTACCCGTTTGAGCTAATCTTTAATCGGGCTCCAACTTATGATTTTTTTGTCCTTTTGGGTGTCGAATTTATCCATATTTACGGGATTATGCAGACCACAAACTTTCTCAATATAAAGGTTACTGATGTCTTGAGCCAAACACATCGTGCATCTATATTACTCGGCACACTAAATTTGATGAACATTTTTTTCCATTTACTGGAGATGCATCTCAAACTCCAGTAACCATGTTACATTTAACAATTTTTTTAGATGATGCTCCTTGTTCTCCTGCTCTACATGCTGGCCCATCCCTATCCCTTCATGATCCGCCAGGTCCACTCCCTACAAATCCTTGTGGGCTGTGTGATGATACCCAAACGCCACCGATCCCTTCCGAACTGGTCCACTCAACTCCCGCCGCCAGCTCGATTCCAGACGGTCAGCCATCACACTATGTTCCGGATCCGACCCAGGAATCTTCGACCCATGAGCCTGTTACGGCCTCTTCTCATTCAACTGGAAATACTGCACCTTCTATTGGTTCAGTTTCAACGAACCAATCATCTAGTCACCCAATGATGACGAGATCCAAGGCTGGAATATTTAAACCTAAATATCAGACCGATTTAGCACACACTACCACTCATGGACTTCTCTCTGCTTTATACGCTTCCACCAACCCGAAAGGCTTCAAAACTGCTGCTAAACACCCGATTTGAATGAATGCTATGCAAAAAGAAATGGATGCCCTCTGCCTAACTAACACTTGGACGTTAGTGCCTTGTCCTAATAGTCACAACGTGGTTGGTGGCAAATGGTTGTTTTCGTACCAAGTATCATGTCGATGGCTTCATCGAGAGACATAAGGCTCGTCTCGTCGCTTAAGGGTTTAGTCAAATCCCAGGGTTAGACTATTCACAAACTTTCAGTCCGATCGTTAAGGCCTCAACTGTCCGCATTGTTCTATCGTTAGCTGTTATTAACAACTGGAAACTTCACCCACTTGATGTCAATAATGCCTTTCTTCATGGCAATTTGGGTGAACTCGTGTATATGGAACAACCGCCAGGATTTCAGGACTCTAATTTCCTGATCATGTGTGTCGTCTTAACAAATCCCTCTACGGCCTTAAACAGGCTCCAAGGGCCTGGTTTCATCGGCTCAATGCCTTTCTTATTAATAGTGGGTTTATCTGTAGTCGGGCTGACACATCTTTGTTTGTGTTCAAGCGAGATTCCTGCATCTTATATCTACTTGTCTATGTTGATGACTTGATTCTAACCAGCAATCAAGCACATGTCATTCAATCCTTCATCACCAAATTACACAAGGAGCTTGCTATTCAAGATCTTGGCAACCTCAATTATTTTCTTGGGCTCGAGGTAACCTATACGGATAATAGCTTTTTTCTTAGTCAATCCAAGTACGCTTACGACATTTTAGATCGGGAAAATCTTCTTTATTCTAAACCTGTCACCAATAAGCAACCCACAGTCTCCCGCTCCAACTGTGAATCTGAACATCGAGCAATGGCTAATACTGCAGCAGAAGTAATATGGATCACTCATTTACTACGTGAACTTCATGCTTTACCTTCAGCCTGACCAAGTCTTCTCTGTGACAATAAGAGTGCTCTCTTTCTCACTCAAAATCCAGTCTCCCAGAAAATAGCTAAGCATATTGCTCTTGATTATCATTTTATTCAGGAACTCATCTCATCCGGTAAACTTCATACCTGGTATGTTTCGTCCAATCTTCGAGTGGCTGATATTTTCACGAAGAGCCTCCCTCGTCATAAATTTGAGTTCTTTCGGGATATTCTCCGCATTGGTCCGCCATCGTTTCTCTTGAGGGGGGGATATTAGACACATTTAGTTTTTATATTTTGTATATGTTTTATACTTACTGTAGTTTGTTGTATTTATCCATTCTTATGGGGTTGTATTTGTAAATTCGTTCTTTATTTATAGATACTCTCTCCTCTAGTTCGGTATGGAGATTTACATTATCAGATCCATATATATATATATAGGTGGCTTCTTGTGTTAACCCAATAATTTATGTTAACCGTGTTAACCCATCGTTCACTGGTGAACAACATGCTTGTTCACTGGTGAACACCATTCATCAGTGAACGAGCATCGTGTTCGTCAGTATACGAGCATGGTATTCACCGGTGAACGAGCATGGTGTTCACCAGTGAACGATGGGTTAACACGGTTAACACAAATAATTGAGTTAACAATTGAAGGGGCCTCTCTCTCTCTATATATATATATATGTATCTCTCTCTCTCTCTATATATATATATGTATCTCTCTCTCTCTCTCTCTATACGAGTCTGTCTTTGTATCAAGTGTGGAGTCTTGATGTCCTTATTTAATTCTAAAGAGTTGTCACAAAGTCGATGTTTGGAGCTTGCATTCGTACTCGGTTGAGTCATATGCAGAGTTTGGGTCTTGCGGCGGTACTCAATAAAGTCGTATACAGAGACCATTGTCTTTTGTCTTGAAACTCTTCTAGGGTGATTAAGAACTAGGATCATTTTGGGGGTCTTGACATGGAACTCGAAAGAGTAGTATACAGGGATCTATAAGTGGAGGTGAAACTTGATTACATCGATAAGTAGCTTACTTGTGCGTTCCCACCACATTCAATGAAAACGGGTCTCCCTATCACCGAGAGGTGTGTTTTGGGTATGGGGGCTTATCCTGAAAGGGTATATATTGACATATTTTACTTTATCCAGAAATGGTACAATTTAGGAAGATGTTTTTTTTTATTATAATTATTTTCTTAGTTGGGAAATTTTTACTTAAATTGTTACTTAAAGTACATTTGATTTTACCATTTTATGCTTGCGATAAAACTACTTGAACTCACTAGATTTTAAGTTGGGAGTTATATAGGGGCTCTTGAACGGATGACAATCAGAGACATCATCCACAAACTAGAAGATAACATACTTAATGGTTTTAGTAACTCCCATATATAATCCAGTTCTATTTAGAGCATTAATCGAAAAATCATTACGTTCCAATCATGATATGGAGTATAAAATATCATGAAATTTATTAACTTCTAAAGTAGAATGGCATTTAACATCTACTTACTACACATTTTACTCCGCAACAAAACCGTGTTGCTTAGAGGAGGAATAAGACCATTACGGATTTGGCAAGGAGCATGTTGAATGGTAAAAAAAACTGCCAAATATGTTAGAGAAGAAGATGTCACGTATGTGGTTTATCGCATAAATCAAGCTTCATTTAAGTGTTCAAGAGGTGACCTCTCAAGAAGCTTCGGAATTTGGATGCATTACTTAAGGCATATTTGTTAGTGGCCTAATGAACTTAATGAAACTCACGTTCGGTCAGCTATACATGACTGTTTGGTAGTGGCTTGATATAAAAAGTAGTTTGTTCAATAAGCTTCTAGGGGGAGTTTAGCCATGTTTTTTTCCAGAGATGTCTCTTCCATTAAAATATATGGTCCTTTCATCTATGAAAAACTCTCTCAAACAAAAACCTTCTATATCTATACATATCTATACAGACAATTTAAATTTAATCCACACAGACAACTTTATCCATACAGGACTTGATGAATCACCAACCAAACGCCCCTTACTCTCATTCCCTGAATGAGAAAAAAGGAAAGTTGGATGCCAAGTCGGAGACATGTATATAGGTTATAGTGAGAATTCATAAGCCTACAAATTATACAATGTTATCACAAAAAAGGCAATTATAAATTGAGATGTTCTATTTGATGTAGAAGGATCATGGGATTAGGCTTCTAAGTATAAAAAAGGTACACATATGACAAACCTATTAAAGATAATAAGATAACTACAAAAAGTAAACGGAAATGTTGAGGACAACGTCCCTTCTAATTCTCTAGTCATCATAGTTGTAATATTCCACATTGGTTGAAAGGGGAACAGTATTTGTTACGGTTGTGGAATGGTACAGATGGTATAAGAGTCGGAAACCGGACTGGTATGCCAGCGAGGACGCTGGGCTCCCACGTGAATTATAATATCCCACATTGGTTGGGGAAGAGAACAAAGGTTGTGTAATCAGGGACTTGATATCCTCTGTGAGACGTGTTTTAAAACCGCGAGTTTAGGTGTATGGACAAAACGGACAATATCTGATACGCTTGGTCTGGGATGTTACAATGTTAAAATACACCATCATCACCCAAATCCACCGTCACCCACCAAGAAGAGGCGGGATTTAACTACGAGATTTGTATGAAAATTTGCAAAGAATTTGCAGTATGAATTTGTTGATTTTACCATGTATGCAAATGCATATATGTACAAGTGGCTATGAGGAATATATATGTAGTAGTAAGTGGAAAGATGCAATGGATCAAGAGGTGCATTCAGTCATGAAGAATCAAATATGGGCAACTTGTCGAAATTTTAAATCGACACCAGCAAGTTCGTGTAAATCGGGTTTATAATATAAAGTTGAATGGAAAAGGAGATGTTGAAAAACATAACATTCATTAGTCGTCGATCACTACTAAATGAAAGACTTTTGCCTACGGACCTTTCCCGGGAAATCCGTTACTAAAAGGTGATTCTTTACAAAACCGTCATAATGGTGGGTAAATTGCTGGTGGTAATTCAAATCAGTGACGGATCACCCAGGGATTCTCTGGGTGATCCGTTGGTAGTTTCTCGAAAAATATCGGATTTTACCGAACCAGTGGTATTTTCTGGGTGATCTATAGGTAATAACTGACGAAAATTTCTCTGGTTAATTTTTGTGGGTGAAAGTCATTTGTTTTGTAGTGGATTACTATATAGTGTTTTGCATTATATATACGTCTTGAAGCCATACGTCTTATTTCAGTATTGGTGGCTGATCAAAATGGATGGAAATTAAAGTCTATCAAATGGATGTGAATAAACATTCTTAATTGGTGTATTAAAAGAAATTAGTGTATACTAATCAACCTCTATGCTATATGAAAAGGGTGAAGAATATAAGGTATATGTCGTTTGAAGAAGGCTTTTATATGGGTTAAAAGAGCAACTCGGGCTTGGTATAGTCTAATCGATACTTACTTTTTGAATGATGGTTTCATAAAGTTTCTATATGACCATACTTTCTACTCTTACGCATAAATATATGTATCTAACGCTTGTTAGAAGCTTAACGAACTTAATAGGAGTCGGAGCTTATTCGGTCAGCTATACATGACTATTTTGGTAGTGACTTAATGATATAGAAAGTAGCTTATTCAGTAAGCTTCTAGGGGGAGCGTTATGTGGAAAGCCATGTTTTTCCAAACCTATCCCTCCGAATTAAAAAAAACACGCTCCTTTCATGGATGAAAAAAAAAATCCTCTCAAACAAATATCTTCCCAATCTTTACATGCAGCTTAATTTACACAATTAGTTTTATACATATAGGACTTAATGAAAAAACAACCAAACAACGTCTATGATATGTTGTTGGAATTTTCCCCTCTATAAACTTAGTCCATAAAAATCCACCATTCCATAGTATTGTCATCTAAATTTTTCATCAAGAAAGTTTATGTCATGTAGTGCAAGTCTCAAACAATAAACAGATATGATAGTTCCTTGATCATTATGCTCCCTCTCCCTCTCTTACTATGTCTCTATACACACACACACACACATCTTTGAGTTGGGTTCAAACAAAAATAATACCTATTTAAGAGAATAAGAAAACAGTTGAATCACATGTGATTTTACACTAACATCACATATAAAATCACATGTGATTCACGCAATTTTGCCCCGGGATCTGAAGACGAGACCAAAGTCGCCCGCACACATTTTTTTTACCGTTAATGTAAAATCACATGTGATTTTGCACTTTATTCGGCCTTTTTTTTATATTATCTTAAATAATTAACATTCTCGTTTAATCCAGCCTCTACTCTCTCAATATATAACATGAATATATGAATTAAAGGATTTAGAAGAAAGGAAAAAAAGAGTGATTACCAGCAAGTGTTTGTGAGCCGGAGGGTATTAAGCTTGATGGTTCTTTAAAGTGAAGTCCAACCAAGAGGCTATAATCCATTATTCTCTCTTGTTCCAGGAAATCACAATCTCTATCAATTTGCCTGTTGTACATTTAATCACAATTTCCATGAATGAAGTGTTTCAAAATAGTTATCACTACAACACATTGGTTCTTTTAGAACACTCAACCGTCCTTCTTCGGAGTGCTAATATGGTATTTAACGAGACTATATATATAGCTATACGACCAAAACAGGTCATAAAGTTCTTAGTACAAAGTTAGACGATATAACAAATTTTATCTATGAAGTTGGGTAACCTATAGTAAGTAAATCGTTCTATTAAGTATAGGGCACTTTTGAAAAGTGCTCTATTAGCCTTTCATTAATATGACACTTTTCAAAAGTGTTACGTAAAACGATTAATATGATGATTTACTTTTTATTACGTATTAGGTTGTACAGCTTTATAGATATAAACTTGTTAGATTTCCTAACTTCTTCGTAACAACTTATCATAATGCCTTTAAATAGAACAATGATTTTAAGTCTTATAACCAGTCTCATTAAGTATTCTATTAAGTATTCTATTAAGACATTTGATCGTCCTAAAAGCCCATTTATTTAGTGTCTATACCATTCTAAGTTTAATTAGTAGTTCAAAATAAAATATCATATATAGATTTACCGCCTAAATTCTTCGATCCATGTCTTGTCGAGTCGGAAAAAGAACTTGAGATCAAGATCTTTAAGTATAGTGGTTGCCTCAATTTCTGACTCGGGCTTATCTGTAAGGCGACCAAGGGAAGATCCTTTCAAGTCGAAGCGTCTATGCATGATGTAATTCGAGCAGAAAAGATTCCCCATAATAATGAAGCGTACCTAAATGACCAAATGTACCTATGAAGGTTGACTGAAAACAAGAAGAAAAATCGTTTGTCCTCGTTTACATCTTCTTCATGTTCCACCAATCATTATAAGGCACATCATTTATTTATTTAACATATATTATGTTATTAGGGGAAGCTTTAAATAAAAAAGGTAAAAAAAAGTTAAGAACGTAAGAAGAAATGATGCATATGCGAATCATCCGTAAACTAAAAAAAATTATTTGAATATGTATTTGTAAACCCAAGTACACTTACGGACATTTTACTGATTATTCACATATGGAGATGCATATGTGAGCCCTCGTTACCTTTAACCATTAGTTCACATATGAATATTTTTTCTTACGTGCTCTAACCTTTTTTGTCTATCTTATTTGACCCTCCCATAATTTATTATTATTATTCGGGAAAGAGAATCTTAAAAAAGTGATGCGTTTTAAAATAAGAGGAATTTGCACCATGTGGCCATTCTCCTCATTCAATTTATCTTCATAACCATTTCTCTTTCACTTTTACCTATATGTCACTAGGTCCGTAACCCAGGTCCACAAAAACGACGTTGTTTTGGTGGGTCCGTAAGTACGAGCTGGGGTAATGGACCAGTGACAAATGGATAAAAATGAAAGAGAAATGGTTATTAGAATATATAAGAAGTATACTTTGGTCATTTAAGCCAATGACTCTTTAAAATAACGGGTGGGACAGGAAGCGGACATAAAAATAGTACCTAATAGCATCCCATGGTGCTATGAATAAAAATCTATTGACCCAAAACTCCATGTCCCTCCCTGTCCCCTAATCATATGTTGATGCATCAACAGTTTCATAAATAAAAAGATATTTTAAATAAACGTATATTAGATATAAAGTGATGATATGTTAGCATATGTTTGGTGGAACAAGGAGGAGACAATGTGAAATTTTGGGACACTAGATTTTTATTTGTAACAAAGTCATTAATTAGTTTTGAATCATACCTTCCTTTGGGCAGGACCATTTAACTTCACGCAATGTAGTCCATAGAACTTTGTTAATAAAGTGTTCTCATAGAGCCGAAAATGATTGAAGTACGTAGAAAGCATCCTTAGAATGACCTAATTATGTTAATGATCGACATTTATTCATTAATCCAAACACTGTAATAAAGTTGGCTTTATAAGACGTTTAAAAAATCTAAACGTCGTAATTGAATATTTTATAGAATAAAACTATAAAGCGACTTATCTATAAGCGTTATAATATGTTTATACGACGTTTTGGACATTTTAATAAGTTTTTTAGAACTTTTTTAAGATTAAGTGTCGTAACCGTAACTTCGGGAGAAGGGGTGCTCTCCTATCTTTTGATTAGGAAAGCGGCACATACCAGGGGTTAGCGATTGTTTATTAAAAACACAGGACTCTGCTAAGTGGTAACACGATGTATAGATAGCTATTTTAGATAACACTATTGAAAATTGTTCTATAAATCATCTATTTGTAAAACACTTGTGTTTATAGGACATTGTTTTCAAATACGTGTCATAAAAATGACTAATACGACACTTTAAAGTATCCTAAATAACTTGTTAAACGTTGCAAAAACATACTATTAACCTATTATAACAATTTTAGATATGAAGATTTTTGGTTTGGATCTATAAATATAAGTCCTATAAAGTATTTTCATCAAGACGTTTATACATTTTAGGCTCCTATAAATTGATCTTATAATATGAATAAGAATCTCACTTTGACTTCGGTTTTTTTGATGGTTTTGATCATGTAACGGTCATCGCAAGTGAGATAGAAGAAGCTTCCGCTCTTCCCTGGCGATGAGAGCTCTCGAAGCGCTTCATTCCCACATATTGATAGCATATATTCAGCTGCATCTACCTTAAACAGCATCCTTAATGTCCTATACAACATCAATCATATATATTTTTATGGAGCTGTTTGAAAGATGCTGAAAGATTTGATACAAAACGGGTCAGAATGATTAAGAGTACAGAATGAAAAATAATTTTTCTTGTTAGATGTTCTGAATGAACAATCCGAATGACACAAAATTACCATATTCAACCTTCTGTATGCTTTATATATGATTGTTTGACAAGTGTTCTGAAAATTATAGGGCATAAAAAATTAGCTTATAAACTAGATTATAGTTGCAAAAGCTGATAAGCTTGCTCTTGGCTAAGAAGCTATATGTTAAACTGAGAAAGAAGCTAGACGAGTATGATTAAAAAAAAACCTAGTTCATAAGCTATCTTTTATGCGTATTACAATAAGTTTATATGATATTTTTTGGCCTATTACAAGTTTTTTAGAATATTTTTAAAACAAAATGTTGTAATTAGCTATTTTATATGACATTTTTGAAAAACGTTTTACAAAAAACTTATCTTTTTATATGACACTTTTTCAAATAACATCCTATAATACAACACTTTATTTTAAAAAGCTTCTAAAAAACTTGTTACGACGTCCACAATGTCATATAAACTTATTATAACACCTTTAGATATGATATTTTATTTCATTGGTCCTATAAACTTAAATCTTATAAAACACTCTATTATGGCACTTAAATACCATTGAAGTACTATAGACCTGATTTTATTGTAGTGTGTTTTTGGTCATTTATGTAAAATAGAAGCATAATATTGAAATTTTTTAGAGAAGACCCTCAACATAGCTTATTGAGATGATACGTGAAGTCGTTTTCCTAAAAAAATAGCTTATAAACCTGCTTATGTCTTATCAAACTAAGTTTTCTAATAAGCCAGTTTATGATACCTTTAACTGATACCAAGCAATGCAAGTGTTAATTAATTACCTGAAAACCAATGGGCAGTAATCCTTCCATCTGAATTCACAAGATTGGTGTGGAGGGGTGTGTTTAGATCCCTCAGGTGGGAATCTTGTCCATACTTTCTCCTTTGGATTAAAAGCTGATGGCTTCAAGTCTAATGAGGGCGTTGGGCCTGGTCTTCCAACTGAATGCCTACACATGCAACATAATTATATATATATATATATATCACAAGGCTTCTGGCGTACTGGTCAAGACTTGTGGGGATAAGACTAGATAACCCATCTATCCCATGTTCCAATCCAGGCACAAACAACTTGTGGCCAGGGGAATTCTCTCACGGTTGCATGCTTTAGCAGTTTTAAAATTATCAGATATTAGTCTAGGCAAATGCCTAAGATACCCTTTTAAAAAAATTATTATATACACATTACCTTTTAAATGATCCCTTAAAAGATAAAAATACACTGAGAAGAAATAGTTTTAGTCTAACTAATACAAGATTGTGACAAATGCGTGTGAAAATTGGAGAAATGGTTCTAGTCTACTTCGACACGCTATCTTTTTTCTTTCTCTAACTACTATTTAAATATGCACAGGCTACATTTACGTAATCATCCCCCTATATTTACATAACCATCCCTTAATCATCCCCCTATATTTACATAACCATCCCTTACATTTACGTATTGGCCGGACCCACATGCTCAAACTGATTGGAGAAATACACTACAACAAAATTGTGTTTGTAAAATGCTTAAAATGTCTAAGCATGGTAATATTATATTTTATAGAACTTAAATTTATAGTATCAAACTATAAAGCGTTCTATCTAATTATATAGAAAGTTTTTAGGCGTTTTAACAAATAGAGTAGTATACCTTTAGAACAAAGTGTCATATTAGCTATTTTATAGAATACTTTTTTTAGAACAAATTGTTTAGGACCCTCATGTTTATAAGACACTTTTTCAAATAGTGTCGTATAAAGTAACTAATACGACATTTTTTTAAACTGTCCTAAAAAAATTGTTACACTTTTACATGACACGTTTTGTAAACCTATTGTAACACTTTTAGATAAGACGTTTTTGTTTTGTTTGGTCCTATAAACTTAAGTCCTATAAAGTATATTATTCAGATATTTTAAGCGTCCTAATGTTGTTCTAGTGACAAGAGGTAAACAGGGGAAGGGGTAATATGTGATTTTCTTTTCTCTCGAAGACATGGGTGTGTGAGTCGATTTGCGGTTTGAAAAAACAACCGTATATATAAAAAGCCGAAAACTTCGAAAGCATACCTTATCCCTAGCTGCAAATTGAGCATAAGTTCATAGTTTTTATGCCCTTTTGAGATGATATCTCCTTGTTTCTTCACCACTTTTGGTATTTGAATCGGACTCGCTTCAAATGGCGAAGAATTACCAGGCGATGATAACACAGGCGTATCATCGCCTGCCTTCGAATTCCTTCTAGAATCATCCGATGTACATTCAACCGACATCTTTCTAGCAGGCTTAGGTGTCGAATGATGATCACTATTATTATTATTATTATTATTCCCCTTTGATGATGATCTCCAAGCCACTGGTTTCTTATTTGATGGCAAGATTGCAAACTTATCTAATGGACAAATCTTACAATCTTTAAGATCAATTTCATAAAGTTGTTGTGGAGACCATTCTGAATGTTCATCTACAGCATCAACAGAAGAACAATAAGTTACATTTATTTCTGAAGGATCATTACTCCAATTACCAATATAAAAACTCCCATCTGCCCATTGGAATGCACCTTTCCCTTTTGGTATACCATCTTCCCAAATCCCTTCAAATATATTCCCATTGCTCCAAACCATTTTCCCATTCCCATTCATGATTCCATTCCTCCATTCTCCTGAATAGCAATTCCCATCTTTCTTCCATTCATACTTCCCTTCACCTTCTTGAGAACCTCTACACCATTCCCCTTTATAAACATCACCATTTGTGTATTCTTTAACTCCATATCCATGTCTTAAGTTCATAACCCAAAACCCTTTATAACTATCTCCATTTGGACCTGTATATACCCCTTCACCATCCATAAATCCACTCTTGAATTCACCTGAATAACTTGCTCCTGATGGCCAGCTGAATGTGCCTTTTCCCATGGTCTGTCCACGATACCAATCGCCTACGTACATACAGCCGTCTGTCCACCAATACTTACCGAAACCATGAGGTAAGTCATCTAACCAGTATCCCGTGTAATAATCGCCATTGGAGATGTAACGTTCGGCTTGATAGACCTCACCTGATGCATGAGCCTCGTCTTCTTCGATTTCTTCTTCACCAGCCTGTGCAACGTGGGCTGAACCGAAGATGTTGCTGGCTTGTCGTTTCGCCACAGCGTGCGTTTTTCGTACCGTTGCTTCCCATGCCTTCATGATCACGTAGATGGAAAGATGATGATCATGAATTTTTATGTGTTTTTTCTTGAATTTTTTTTGGCTCTATATATATATATATATTTATAAATATATTTTGGAATTTGTGAATCAAAACATGATTATGGTATTAAGCCCTTTCTTGGATTTGAATATTGTTTTGCGCTAGACCATGAGATTATATCTGTCTGGTTCGTTAAGACATCCACGATGATCAACATTGTGATGAGGAAGAGATTGAATGAATATGGTTTCTGCCATTAAGACAACCTGCAAGTCGGAAATGGCCTCTTTCTCTCTCTAGATCTCTTTCTCTCTCTTCTTTTCTTGTTTTCTTTCTTTCTCTTTGTTGTTCTCTCTCTTCTCTCGAACAATTCCTCCTATGTTTCTGCTAAGCAAATCAAAGGACATCAAACCTTAATTAAGGTAAATTCCTGTTTTTGTGTTGAATTTTGATCTCTGTTTTGTGTTTATAATTATAAATTTTGGCTATTACTACTAGATTTTACAAAAAGAAAAGAAGTAAATTAATAAAAATGAGAAATTTAAGTGGAAATAATATAGGGTCAAGTTCATGAGAAAATCGTAAAAAAATAAAAATTGAGGAACGTCCTATTAAGGGTTCATCTGAACAGTATGTATATGTGAATATAAATAATTTGTAAGCCGGTATATACATGTACATACTCATTTAGATGAATGGTTATCAGTGTGTTTCTTAATTTTATTTATTTATTATTATTTTGGGTTTTTTCTATAAACCTCCCTCAAATAATATATTCTTAGATCAAGAAATCTTGAATGAAGAAATTAATTTGGACAATGATTTTGAGATATTCACGGTACATGTGGAGGGATAAGCAGAAATCTTGAATGAAGTAATTAATTTTGGACAATGATTGCATTGTTCTTTATACATGGACATCATTTGAATGAAACAATTAAATGGAGAATCAATACTTTATTAACTCTTTGCAGAAGCATTTTTTATAAGTTACAAACGTGGTATTACCAAAGTGCCCTTCTCTACCTAGTCTAATCTTACCCAATCAACTTAAGATTACACTCTTTACCAACAATCTTATGGTCCTATTTTGCTAACCGAGAATATTACCTGTTAATTAAGGTTACTGACTCTTACCCAGTTAATATTTATTAGGTAAGAGTCATTTATGGTATGTTATTTTGACGATCAAGATTCGAGAATCTTAACTGGTAATGTAAATGAGACTGCTTGACTATTAGCCAATATGTTCACCTAGTTTGTATTGGTAATTTGCCTCGTGAACATCAACATAGGGCTTGCAAAGTCTAGGGGTGGCAATTCTCGACCGGACACAAAAATAAACGGGTTTGGGGTTGAATTTTTTGACCCGCCAACCCGTTTATTATACAGGTCGTGTTCGGGTTGGTATTTTGGTTTCAACCTTTAATAACCCAATTATGTTTCTTTTAAAATGTTTTACTAATTTTTTTTTTGAACGGCAAACTAACACACACACACGTTCCTGAAGTATCCGAGATCCATTCGGGCACCCGACAAATCCCCGTCGACCAAGACCCACCACTAAGTGGCAGGCCATGGTCTAGATATTGTCACATGCTCTTCGTGGGGTTCGAACCCGGGCAGTCAGGGTTAGGGTTGAACTTTTTGACACGCCAACCCGTCAACCCGCCAACCCATCAACCCGTCAAATAAACGGGTCAGGTTCGGGTTGACACGAACGGGTTGCGGGTTGACACGCCAACCCGCCAAAATTTATTAAAAATAATAATATATATATTTTATGTTTTATTTTAAAATCTAAAAGCCTAATCAATAGAGTTTCTTTTGTTTTGTTGTGTAAATTGTAATCCCGTCCGTCAAAACTCAAACGTAGAAATGTGAAACACGAACACCTTAACCCTAACTCAGAATACTCAACAGCAGCTACGACGGCGCTCTACCTAAAACAAGAGATTTCATGACCCCTCAACCCGCGAACGACCTGCCAACCCGCCAACCCGTGACACGCCAACCCGACAACACGTAAGTTGACTCGCCAACCTGCCACCCCGCGACCATCCCGCCAACACGCGGGTTGACACGCCAACCCGCCAACACGAACGTGTGCGGGTTAGGGTTGCGTATCTCGACACGATTAGCTAAAGGGGTTGGGTTAGGGTTGAGCATCCATGACACGCCAACCCGCCAACCCGCGACACGCCAACCCGCCAACCCGCGACACGCCAACCCGAACACGACACGATTGCCACCCCTACGTTTTACCATATTGAAGGGGACAAAGGTGAAACTTTAGGCTTATTGCAGGGTAATTTTGGTAAATGGTGGCCATTTAGGGGTGTAGACTCTTTCCTTCTCATTTTGGGAAAACGTAAGAACCAAGTTGTGTGTGTGTGTGAAGTACATAGAGGTTTCAAGACTTAGCGGAGTTTTTCTTCGATCGTGGAAGAAAAAGGAAACGAGCTCGAAGGCAGCCCGAAAGATGGCAATCAAATAAAGAAAACAAAAACGAACGCATGTACAAAGTGGCTCGACCCCAGGGACGGACCCAGAAATTTTTTCAAACGGTTGCACCGTTTAACTATAAAAAAAATGTCGAGATATTTTTCACAACATCATAATTGGTCTATTGGTTAGTTCATTGATTTTCATACATGAGGTCTTGGGTTCAAGTCTTTTATTGCGATTTTTTAGTAGAAACATAATAAATTTGAAATTAAAAGCAAAGGCTAAAAAAATGAAACCAGTGGGCTTCAAACTTGGGTCTTGGGTTTAGGAAAAGTCTTACAAACCAACTTTCCCAAGGAAAACTTATGTCCATATGGTAGTTTTAAAATATATATGGTGACACACAACAAAACAATACGGTTGCACCTTTCACAAACGTTAATTTTTTACCCTTCGCCGAATAAATAATACGGTGGCCCGTGCCACCGTATGCAACCACACAGGTCCGCCCTTGCTCGACTCACATCCAAACCGTCCTGGCGAGTAGCCATGCAGCTATACCCGCATGAATGGTCTCCTTATACACTGTTTGTGTTTGATTTGTTTCCTCATTCTCATCGTTGGCACATGCATAACTCCACCACCGTCAAGTTTCCTCATGCGTGCATATAATTATCTTTTATTTCTTTTTTTTAATTATCTTTTACTTTTATTTGTTATCTTTTCCTAAATTAGTTATTAGTTTAATTAATTGGTTAAGATTAATTTTAAATTTAAGTTTAGTAATTATCTTTTCCTAATTACGTTTGACTTATTTTCCATATTTATATTATAAATAGGGTCAATGTTTTCATTATTATTCAAGTTTTTGATTAATAAAATTATTCTTCTTATTAGGAGTTTTAAGAGCTTGTCTTATTTTCTTTGAGTTTTACGCATTGTAGTTCTCAACCCAAAGGGTTTAGACGCTTGTCGATCCTTTCGCAAAACCCCGTTGCGTCAGAAGAAGGTGTAAATTAGGGTAGAAGGAAGAACAGGAGAAATCAGTTCAAGTCTTGTGGAACAAGTGGAAGGAATCCAATCTCAGGTATGAACACCATCTTCTTCATGTTTCCTCTTCTATATTGCTATCTTTGGGGTTGTTAGGGTTTTTAACTTTTGAGTTCATATGGTGGAATGTTGGTTTCGGTTCATGAATCAATAAGATAGAACATAATAGGATGGAGTATTGTTGATTTTTTATGTTTTAATCACCTTCTATGGTGTTTGAGAGTAGGTTCAATCAAAACCCCATGAATGATCTTATATTCAACCAATGTGGGTTGTAATCCATGGATTTTTATGATTATAATGGATTGGTTCATTTGGAGATGATTTATTTGAGTTTTGTGCAAGGTTCACTATGTTTTGGGGAAGGAAATTGTCAAACCTTGAGTTTTAGGAGTTTTAGGAGTTTTGGGAGTTTTGGTTCGTCAAAAGCTATGCCGCGTAACCCATTATTCCCCAGTTTTTCGATTTCAGTCTAGGCAGTATAGTGAGGCATTAGTTGAACTCCTAACCATATATAGGGGTTTGCTAGTAGTTCAATTGGGAGTACAAATTGGGTCATTAACTTGTTGAACTATTGATCCAATTCAGGTGTTCAGTTGATTTGACCTTAGTTTAAGGGAATACCTTAAGGCTTGGAGTGCAGGTGAGTATCCTTACTGTTTCAAATCAAAAATCATATTTATTTGTAGTGCTAAATTTGTTTTAAAACAAATTCATAATGTACGCATCATTTGAGGGAAAGTTGGAGAATTTTACATCATGAGAGTCATAGTGTGTGCGAGTGACATAACATTTGAATTTCAGAAAGTGTGAACCCGATAGAGCACTTGAATTTGTTTCATTTAGCCCAATCATAGGGCAAGTGTGAGCCCAATCTTTAGTCACAAGTGTGAGTGACAAAAACTGTCTAAACCTACCTATTGGGTTGTGTTGATTCAAGCTCCTTAAATGATTTAATTATGATTCCTCCCACACTTAGGTGGCGTTTGTTTTTTAAGAGGTGCTGAAGTCTGAAGTCTGATTTCACTTCTGATTTATAAGAGGTGGTGCTGAAGTCTGAAATCTGAATCACTTAGGCCTTGTTTGTTTTTTTTATTTTAAGCTCTTAATCACCACTTATGTCTGATTCGTTTAGACGTTTCATAACCATTTCAGCGCTGAAATCAGACTTCAGACTTTAACAACTCTTAAAAAACAAATGCCACCTTAGACTGTTTGTTTTACGTCTGAAGTCTGAAATAAAATCTGAACAGTGAGTATATTTATGAAAGTTGAAATACCATTTTCATATACCACAAAACTAAATATTTGATGTCCAACTTGAAAAATCATTTATTTTTACCAACAAGTTAGGCTTTTATATCATTCAAGTTTTGTACATTGAATTTTCATCAGAATACTTTTTTTTGTTGTTTTCTTGCCTCCTTGTCTTTCTTTAGCTTCTCTTTTCCTTCTTTTCTTTCCATCAGTCTTTTTTGTTTTCTTTTTTGGTGCATCACAACAGGAATGGCTACATTCCTAGTCTCTATACACACTGTTTATCTCTTTTCTTATACAAATAGACAAGTCAAACGAGGAAGACAAATCAGAATAAGAAGACATCCAACTTCATCTCTCAATGAGATTTCAAACCCAGATGTGTTTTTACATATATGATTTATGCGTCTCTCTAAAACCCACCAATTTCCTCCCATTTTTTCATTTTCTTGAAACTTTTCCCATGGTGGGTAGTGATTTACTCTATAAACAAAGTCCCTTTCTTCATCCATCAACAATTTACCGAACTAATTTTCTTGGTTTTGTTCATTTTTTCGTTTTACTGGGTTTTCTTCATTTTCTTACATTTACTGGGTTTCTTCAAACACAAAAATATATTTTTGGTAATCTGATTCAACTTTGGCGTTGAGAAGAAGAAGAAGGTTGTGGCGGTGTTGAAGAAGAAGGTTGTGACGTGGAGATCAGATGAGGAATGGCTATGATGTTGGACTGAGAAAAGATTGTGGTTCTAGATCTAGAGACGAGAGATATTGCTTATGAGAGGGAGAGGTTGATTATACGATGTATTAAGAGATAGGTTTACCTCTTAAAGTTTCACAGGAAATAAGGAGTTTTTCAGCTCTTATTTGGGAGAAAAAAAAACGATCTGAAAACCAAAAACGTCTGACCAAATCAGACTTCAGAGGTTTTCAGATCTGAATTTCAAAAAACAAACAGGGGCTTAGTAAAAATCTTAGTATTAGATAATGTCTAGGTTCAGCGAATGCAAACACTAACTGCACTCAGTGATCGCTAAAATCATAGGGATACTATCCAGTCTAGAAGACTTAAAGACAACATTCACACAAATAAAAACCTTCAGCAAAAGTCGAAGACTAAGTTGAAGATAGAGACAATTACTCGTGATCTGAAGCGGTTCAGTGATAACAATGATCGTCTACATAAAGTGTGAGATCTTGTGTATGCTTCAGTGATACCTGAAGGGATCCTCCTTGAGCCTTAAGTATCAGCGATCAAATGGAGCGTACTCAATAAGATTAATGTTTGTCTTATCCTCGATGCATAAAAGTCAACTTCCCTATAACCATGTTAGATAGTACGTACGGAGTTACTTTATTGCCTCCCACGTGCTTATCAACTCTGATATGGTCATTGTTCATATTCGGCTAAAGCATGGTTGCTTTATGAATAAAGGATAAGCCTCCGATGGATGCTTGACACATGACATGTACCTTCTGACTTGCATTAAATGCATCGAGTATAAATAGATGAAGAACCTCTTCTTCATCTTCATGCATACTTGTCTTTCTCCTCAAACCTCTACTTATTTCTTTCTTTATCTTGTGCATCAATATCTTTATGATTCTTAGATTATAATAGAATAAGTATTATTACTTGTTCTTATTCCGCTTACAATCTGTAAGTTTGTTTATTCATAATAAACTTATTTAAAACTTTAAAAGGTTGTGTCTGTATTTACCCCACCCCCCTTCTACAAATTGTATTGATAATTATACACTCTTGTGGAATCCTTATAAGTGGTATCAGGGCAGTGTTTATTGCTTTCTTTACTTTAAAAACTAATATCTTTTTTGTTATGTCTGAAAATGTTGTATCTGAGATCATAAGTATTGAAGACATAAATGGGTCAAAGTGTAAAGTCAACAAGTCATCAAAATGGAATGTTTAATTATAGGAAAAGATTTGTTATATCAAAGTAAATAATGCCTTATTATAGGAAAAGATTTATTATATCAAAGTAAAAGATCTCTTTGTAATTAATGCAAGTATATAATGCCTTATTCTATTGTTTCCTTATTGCAATATTGAGCTCCATATAAATATAGGCATAGGGCAAGCATTAGAAGGTTAGAGGTGAAAGCGAGAGAGAAAAAATTAATATCGTATGTTTATCCTTATTGATAACCTTGTAACCACGATTCCTTAAAGTAAGATATATGACATAAGGTGTTATTTGATCTATTTATCGTGTTCTTATTGATTGTTCGTGTTAAATTACATCGTTACCTGTTGAATATGGAATCCACAATTGGTATCAGAGCTGAATGATCAGAGATTTGAAGAAGTTTTGGTCGATTTCTTGAAGAAAAAGGTAATCTTTTTTTATGCAATAGTTTTTCTTTTTGGTGCGACAAGCCTTAAATCTGCGATTTTGGAATTTCTTATTTAGTAAGTATCATTGATTCATACTTAAATCATATCTGTAGTTTTTCGTTTTATTTTAAGTCGATTTAGTAAGCAAAAAAAAATTATCGCGTCCTATTTTTCTGCTTATGTGTTATCTTATCGAATCGTATTTAGTCCAATTTTTTCTTTAAAATTATCTTTATTAAGTAGTAAAAGGTTGCGATTTGTTCTGTCTTGCTAGATCAATTTTATAGGTTTTTGTTCATATTTATCGAATGTGCTTTCACATTTATCGCATCCCTTAGATCCGGCAAAGTAGGTTATCGCATCTTTACTTGCATGAACGGTAAATTTATCGCATGACACAGACCCGATGACCCTAGTTTGTCGCATTCCTTAGATTCGATAAAATTGATTTTTTTTATAAATTTTTTGTCATATTCATTATTGATTACTTAGACCTTCTTGTCAATAAAAAGACTCAAGAACTTTGTTCTTTGTAGCTTTTTCTAGTCAAGAAACTTTAGTAGTTGTTTTGAATTTTGATAAATTTTTACGTTAATTGTTTTTAGTATATTCAAACATGTCTTAGTGTTTTGGAGAACTGATAACTTAGTCATTCTCGTCAATAAAAAGACTCGAGAACTATGTTCCTCACAACTCTTTTTATTCAAGAAAACTTTGTTATCGTTTTCTTTGAACTCTAGTTTGAAATTTTGATTAAAGGAATTTTCAAAGTGTTTTAAAATCTTTTTTTGTGTTTTTGGGAAGTCGATAACCCAATCATTCTCCTCAATAAAAAGACTCGAGAACTCTGTTCCTCATCTTTTTAGTCAAGAAAACTTGGTTATTGTTTCTCTTAAATACTAGTTATTTTTCTCATCAAAGGAAGTTGATAACACCAAAATATCCTTTTCCTCAAAACTCGATAACTTTGTTGCTCGTAGCTTTTGAGGAATTTGATAAAACTTGTTATCGCATCCTAAGGATGTGACAACCTCTTTTTCTTGGGTCTTACTCATCCGAGAAAATTTGTCCTCACATTGTGTTCTCAAAATCTATTGACCCAAGAACCTTGTTTCTCTCATTACCTTGACCCGAGTATCTCAAAATCTCGCATCTCTTTACCCGAGAACAATTCTTGCTCACACCTCTTAGACCCGAGAAACTCGGTCATCGCATCCGTATAACCCAAGAAACACTGTTCTCACATCCGTGTGACCTAAGAACTTTGATCCTCACATTAGACTTACCCGAGAACTTCTCTTCTCGGACCTGTGCAACCCGAGAACTTCTTTTCTCGCATCCTTTGAACCCGAGAACATTTGTGTGTGACTCAATTCAAATCGTTGATCTACAATCACTTCGTCAGGTAACCAATGCTTACATTTTTTATATAGTAGAACTAATTTTGTGTGTTTGAGTTCTACAGGATTAAGTCAAGATGTCTACAGACCCATTAATATTGGATCAAAATTCCCTTGAATATAAACACTATATGGGTTGGAGAGAGACGGCTATTCAACTCAACGATTTAATGGAGAAATACGCAGTTTTAGAAAAAGAAAATTGAAAGCTGAAAGAAAATATTTTTGAGTCTGGTAAGAAATTTGATTCCAAAAATAAAATGTCTGATTTAGAAAAACGAATTTGAGAAAAAAAGAAAGTTATTTTCTGATGAGAAATACAAGTTTAAAATTGAGCGAAAAACTTTTGAAAACAAAATTAAAACATGTGAGTTGACCATTAGAAAACTTTCAAAATAAGTGTCCGATTCTGAGCAAGTTGTGATTTTAGAGAGAAAAACATCTGAAACGAAATGTTTGGAGCTATCAAATCAAATTTCTGAGCTTTAGAAAATTCTAGATGATGAAAGAAAAGTGTTTGAAACTAATAAGATGAATGACAAGAAGAAAAGTGTTTTGGTTTTTAAAGAAATATATGATAAAAATAAAAGTTTGGAAAAGGGTTTTGAAATCGAGAAGAAAGCTTTTGAAAAGGAAATTTGTAAACTTTCAAAGAAATTGTCTGAATTACAATCAAATCTTGTGACTGAAAAGAACTTGAGATATGAATTTAAAAAGAAATATGATTTGATTATGGAAGAAAGAGATTCTTTGTCTGACAAACTCCAGAAACTTGAAAAAGTTCTTGAAGCTAAAACGACTTTAAATTTTAGTTTTTCTTATAAAGAAAGAGATCATCTTTTATGCAAAATCAAAGAACTTGAAAATGTGATTTCAAAGCACAATAAAGAGAATTCAGAAAAGGTTGAATCATTTAAACAACTCAGTCCCGATACTGTTGTTCTTTCTCTGTATAATGATTCATCTGATTCTGATTCTGTTTTTTCATATAAAACTGCTTAAAGTGTAATTCATAAGATGACTCATCTTTCTCTAGTTAGTGTCTGTAAGAATAACTGTTCTTCAAGTGTTCAATCACATAGTTATTCTAATGGCTCCAAATCATATGGTTCTTCAAATTCTCAGACTCATAATTCGAATCGGTTTCACAATGATTTTGTTGCTAATTCCGGTAATTTTAAAAGGTTTAAATTTGTTTGGAGAAATAAGTGAACTAAAGATGATAGTGTTGGAAACATGCCACATAAATCTCCTGTAGTTGATACAAGATCATTTGTTTCCAAGACAGATTTGCCTTGTTATGTCATGTCAATCAATCAGCTAACCAGTCTGAGCGCTAAAAATATATGTTGTTCTACTTGCAGAATAAATGATTTTGGCAACCATAGGTACGTTCATAAATGGTATGGTACTTATAGTATCCCAAGTTCCCCATTTAATGTTTCTAAAGATAACCTCCGAGGACCCAACAAAGCTTGGGTACCAAAATCTTTTTAATTTGTTTTGCAGGTATGTCATGTGTGTTCTAAATACAGAATATTCACGTCACATGACATAATCATTCAAAAAGTTATGTTGTTTTTGAGGGGTTGTACCATATTTTTATTATTTAGCTTCATAGCACATCAACTATGAACTTGCTCTTAATATTTACTTTTTAATACATCAGCTCAGAACTCGGACTTCAATGTTTCAAGTCTTTGTGTGTTAGGAATTAGAAGTTTCAATGGTCAATCCAGAGCCGGAAGGACCTATCCTTGAAACATATCCTTAGGTTAGATATTTTGAAAGGGTGTGATTGACATAAAATGTTGATAGATTGAGTGCTTGTGAGTTAAAAGAAAAAGGTGAGAGTGGGACAGGACTTAACAGAAAATATTTGGTCCTTACCAAACCTAAACACTTATCTGGGTAACTACACAATCTATTCATTCTCAATTCTTTGGAGATGAATATTGAAACAGACATGGACCTAGTGTCAAAAATTCGTGTCACCCCATGCAGCTACTCAAGTATCTCATAAAAGGTGATTATTTCATATATCACGGAGATTTAGCATATCATCTATCTATTCTACACTAGGAAGATTTAGATATTGAAACAGGACGACACACCTTCGGTCTTCGAACGTCATATTCTGTGCACTTGAGTCTATTGAGCCAACATATATACAATGTTTTTACACTTTGCACGAGTCTTTGTGATTCCACAAGCATATCTTTGTGTTTATGTCGAAATAGTTTGAGAAGTTAGTTTTATAACTTACTTATGTGATAATTGGAAGTCCTATTAGAGATTTCTCATTACCAACTCAAAAAATAGGCCACTCAATTGAATTTGTTTTGATTTGAGTGATAATAGTTGCTCATTGTGCTTCTATGTTAGCTTCTTACCCATTATTCCATATTCTCGTTTGATCACTTCTACTTAAGGTCTTTGATCGTTCATAATGCTTCTGATTCTCCTTATCATTATGAGGGGGAGAAATGGTGTATCAAAGACACATGAAGAAAGAATAGGGAGAAACAAGAAATTCATCGCATCATACAGTCACGACATCATGGTTCCTTTAACATTCTATTCTTGAACTACATGCTAATGTTAAGGGGGGCTATGGAGCTTATTAAGTGATCATATTCATAGGTGGAGCAAAATATTTAAGATGAAGATTTGTTGACAAAAGTTTCATCGTATTCAAAAGAAGAAGATTGTTAGAGTGCTGATTTGTTGAATTGTAATCTCGAATACAAAGGGGGAGATTGTTAGCTCTGAAAATGTTGTATCCGAGGTCACAACTATTGAAGATATAAAGAACCAAAGTGTAAAGTCAACAAAGTTATCAAAATGGAAGGTTTAATTATAGGAAAAGATTCATTATATCAAAGTAAAAGATCTCTTTGTAATTAAGGCAAATATATAATGCCTTATTCTATTGTTTCCTTATTGCAATATTGAGCTCCATATAAATATAGGCATAGGGCAAACATTAGAAGGTTAGAGGTGAAAGTGAGAGAGAAAAGATTAATATCGTATGTTTAGCCTTACTGATAACCTTGTAACCACGATTCCTTACAAATGAGATATATGACATAAGGTGTTATTTCATCTATTTATCGTGTTCTTATTGATTATTCTTGTTAAATTACATTGTTGCCTGTTGAATCTGGGATCCACATTCTTGTTTTTAAAATTGCTAATCCGAATACAAACTACAATAACGATGGATCACTTGCATAACCTCCTATATCAAACTCCTATAAAAACTAATATCTTCTTGTTTTTGCCCATTTTTGACACTAAAACTAATCAAACTCCAAATTCAACATTTCTAACATAATATAAACATAATATCACAATTTCATCAACCTTTGATCTCTAGAAATTGTTAAGAACACTAATATCAAGATTTTGCAAGCTTACCTTCACACTACAATTGAGTCACTCATTACCGACGGACAAATCCGTCGGTAAAGGCAGATTCCGTCGGTAAAGCTCCGTCAAAAAATGGCTCGTAGGTAAAGGTTTTACTGACGGATTTCTGACGGACACCTTTACCGACCGATTTTCCGACGGACACCTCTACCGACGGATACCATTACCGACGGACCTTTACCAACGGATTTCCGATGGTTTTAAATAAAATATTAATACATTTCCGATAGATCATCCGTCAGGAATGTGTTTTTTTTTTTAAATATTTAAAAAACCTAATTTCCTGTACATTTTTTTTGTACACTTTCCTGCCTAGATTTTAACACACGAAAACATATGAAACGAAACAATTTTGAATCTACAAAATTATATCGTAAATTGTATCTAGTTATCCTAATACTACGAAGGAGGGCCAGGAGAATTATGCGTCTTGTACTGCGACATGAAATCCTCGAACTGCTTCGTCAATTCACGCTGGCGTCGCAACTTCTCCTCGTACTTCAAAAGCCACTGCTCTTGTGTGTGTTTTTCTTCTTCTCTCTTTCTCCGTTCTTCCAACATCTCTTCTCTCAAAAACTCTACCTGAAATTAATTCACATTTGACAAACAACAATGTTAAGCGCTAATTATTAAAAACATTATATATGCATGTATTACAACCATATTAAACATATATTCGATCCACGAGCATTATACGAGACCCTGCTAGAGTTGGGGCCGGTTTGACCGGACACAGCCAAGAACCCCGTAAGGTTATTGTAACCGTAAACACGGCCCTTTTCGGGCCTCCAACAGTACGCTCCCACAACTGTCCTTGTATCTCACGAGTAATGGTGCTCGGATCAACATCAGGGAATTCCTCATCTCTAGTCCTGATAAACGACATCTACAAACACCAAAACAAAATTGTGTTAATTAATAAAAACTTATAGACATTTCGGCAGCATAACGGCTGTAATTGGAACATATCCATTACATGTTTTCAAGTAGTAAAATGCAATGGTAACGATTACACCTATTGTCTGCCCAACAACGGCAGCCCAAACTAATTACTAGTCATTTATCCTATAAAACAAGTCGATCCTAAAAAACAAATTAAATCTGGGGCAAAAGTTAAACTTATCGGGCTGCCTCGTGAGTCGGATCAATGTATATCGTAGGATCTATGGGCGGTCCGGTCGCACCCGGAACTAGCCTCTTGTTCGTGCAGTGTGTCCGGTCAAAAACCTCACTAATGGTGGGGTCACGGCTCCATTTTTCTTTGCAATACACAACTTCAGTTGTTAGTAAACAACAAATTCATGATAAATTATATACATTTAATATAGTAGATGAAGGAATACCATCCGTTCCCGATGCGCAACCGTGCTAATAGAACCTCCGGTATGCCTACAGGACGTCGACTCGCACAATTAGCCTTATTGGCCGCAGATTGATGCATAAATACGTCCTGAGTCCATACTTGTTAAGACATAAAAGATAAAAATCAATATACAAACTGAAATAAACCTGTTACAAAGAAAATCATACACCTGGTCTATCATATCATCCTAGTGGGTCTGGGGGATCCAGTCTGGATGGTGTGACCTCAGCGGCGTCCAGTCATGGCCATCGAACACTACCTGATCGTTTTTCTTTGTCTGCTTCTTTGACCACTCACGGACGTCTCTCATCATGTCAGCATACTGATGTTGCAAGGTGTAACAAAAGGCATGGAAAACGTCTAGCTCTTGCTCAAGTGGCCACCTAAACCGAGCCTGCATATTCATTGTTTGTGTTAAAGTCATAAAATTGCAACAAATAGTTTCTATCGACTAACGGATTTCCGATGGATCAGTCTTATTTTAAAAATAAAAATAATAATAAATATCCGTCAGAAATTACGACGGAATTGACGGTTGTCGGTAATTTCCGACTGATATTTATTATTTTAGTTTTTTTATTTTTTAAATGGACCAATCCGTCGGAAATTACCAACGGCCGTCAACTCCGTCGGTAAGTTCCGACGGATATTTGTTATTTTATTGTTTTTAATTGTGTCGGTCAGGAATCCGTCGGAAATTACCGATGGAGTGGATCCGTCGGAAATTACCGACAGAGTGGATCCCTTTTCTCTAATAGTGTAAATTTTAGGCTCTTAACTACAAAATCGCAAGGAAAATCATCTCCTAAGCTTCCTTCAACCTAATACATCAAAAATTTCACAAAAGGGTTTCAAAATCTCAAAACCCATAAACTAAAATTTGAAAGCAACCAAAAAACAAATGGTGCCTACTTGTAGCTTTCGTCGAGTAGATCATTTCTCCGGTTCGGTTTCTCCAAAACTTCAAAGATTCAAACAAAATCTTAGAGAGATTGGTAAAAAATTGACGAGATGAAAATAAAGAGAGAAGAAGATGATGAATACGTATGAAAATGATTTTAAAGAAAAATCTAATTCTTATATTTTTATATATAAATTTTGTCCAGTTGACAAAAATGGTCCTCCAAGTTTGTGAGGTTTGGAATTTAGGCTTTGTACAAGCAACTTGAGCTTGGTACAAGTCTATAATGCATAAATATTATATATATATATATATATACCTACAAAGAGAGAGAGAGAGAGAGAGAGAGAGAGAGAGAGGTGGTTTAATTTGCAAACCTCCCTTATATTGCAAATTTTGCAACCCTTCTATATATCATTGATGATATCAATTAAAGGTCAAGATTCTTTTGGCTATTTATGTCGTTGCAGTTTTTGGTAATTAATTGATTAGCATAAGAGCATCAACAGTGGTGGAATCTCCAAAAACCTTAATTGCCATATTTTTTCTTACCACATCATTGACACATCAATAAAGCAAGAACCTCCATAAAACTCTACGATTGAGGTTCTTACAAAAATCTCACTTTCCTTATTTCTAATTTATAAAATGTAATTTTATTTTTAGACTATTATATAAATTTAATATATGTATATATTTTAAAATTATAAAATTATAAAAAAAATCAAATATAACTTTTTAATTTTTACTTTTCTGTATTAATTTTAATTTGCTAATTTATATATTTTGTTAACACGTTTGAAAAACACTTAAAACTACACATAATTTTATATTGTAAGTAAAAAATTGCAAAATTACCAAAATATTAATTTTTATAAAAAGTAACACTAAATAACGAATAATAATATAGATCACTCATAATATCAATTCGACAAAATATGTTCAACCAACTCGAATCGGAGTGAATAATATATTGAGATAGTTAAAAAAAACTTATATTTTGCATCATTTTTAACTTATTTATTTTATAGATTTATTAAATAAAATGGTTAAGAAAATAATTAAAATAATAAATAAAATAATTACAGAAAAGGAAAGTATGGAAGAACCCAGATTCTTGTTCAAGCACCTGGGTTCTAATAAGAATCTGTGACTAGACAAGAACCTCTGTCCCACAGTGCAGATTCTTGTAAAACCCCCCAACAAGAACCTCATTAAGAACCTCCATTATGGATGCTCTTAATAACCTAAATAAAGTTTGGCCCTTGATTAATATAATTAATGGTATATAGAAAGGTTGCAAAGTTTGCAATATAAAGGAGGTTTGGAAATGATCTCTCCCATATATATATATATATAGACACGTCTTAAAATACAAATCAGTCAAAGGTTACAAACTCGTACAAACCAATATAAAAATAAAAAAATTCATGATTTTTTTACATCAAATGCTATGATTTAAGATGTTATTACACATATGTTTGTTTCACCTTGTGAAAAAATTGCATGTGAAAAAAATACATGTGAAACTCTTATGTTATGAAACAAGTATATGTAAATCTTTCACCTTATGAAAACAAATGCATGTGAAACTTTTACATTATGAAACAAACATACGTGAAATAACATCTTAAATCATAGCATTTGATGAAATAAATCATTAAAAAATTATTTTTATATTGGTTTGAACGAGTTTGTAATCTTTGACTGGTTTGTAATTTAAGATGCCTATATATATATAGAAGAAGGATCATACGAGAATGCTATATATTTAAGAGAAGAAAGGGTGATTTAGAATTCTAAGTGTCGATAATCATTCATCTGATTTAAGAAGTTAGAGATCTGAGTTTCTTCAATCATCGTTCTAAAAATATGGTGGTATAAAATATAGCATGCTGACATATTTGCGATGATGTACGATATTGTTCATATCTCTCACATCATAACACGATGCCCATTTTTGACATTTTTTGGGCCCCGGGTGACATTTAAATTTTAGGCCCCTAATATGTACAAAAAATCTTAAATAAATATTGTTTATCATCAAAAACAAAGTTTCATATAATAAAATACTAATAATTCATACAAAACAACTTCTTCAGATATTTTTTTTATGCAAAATCATCAATAATAGTATCTACAAGACTACTTCTTCGAGCATTTTCGGATCAAAATTATCAATAATAACATCTAATTCATACAAAACAACTTCTTTGGGCATTTTTGGATGCAAAATCATCAATAATAACATCTAAACATATTATCAAGCATGTTTTTTTCAATGCAAGTATTGCCAACCCGTTCAACCTTTCTTGTGACATTGATCACCTCATGTACGTCTTCAATAATTTCAAATTCAAAAAAAAATCCTTTCGACAGATGCTACGGTCACATGTACGGTCAACATAATCCAA
Source organism: Silybum marianum (assembly GCA_036898165.1). Lineage (NCBI taxonomy): Eukaryota > Viridiplantae > Streptophyta > Magnoliopsida > Asterales > Asteraceae > Silybum > Silybum marianum. Next base: position 5,510,012 of record CM072541.1, read on the forward strand.
TAAGCAACCGAAACATTAGGGTAACAATTTGCAACTTTGACAAACTCAAGAATTCCAACTGTCGTCATTGATTTATGTGGCAAAGTCACCTGTAACACCTTTAATTTAGAAGAAAGATCATTTACATCCACATCCATCAAATTATTATGATAAAAGATATCACCAAAATGAGCACAAGATCTCATCAATTCATTTTATCCAATGACTTTAGTTTTTGATAATTAAATAGAAATCCAAAAATACTTTCAAATTTCTTCAACTGTTTAAATCTATTATTCAATGAAGATATTGTCATATCCACAATGGTTAGAAAATAATTAATTCTAAAAGCCTCATCTTCCGATGCTTGTATTTCTTCTTCACTATTATTTTTATCAAATTGTTTTTTCCTGATAATATGACGTTTGATTAAAAATGTAGAATCTACATTCATTTCACATGTTATTTTTTTTTAGCAATATCCATACTTGATGTAAACCCTTCATTCCTATTGTTGGGTTTTAATACGTTCTGCAACCTTAAAATGCAGCCGAAAAAAAATAAAACTTTGGTTAACATAATTTAGAAAGTTTTTCTAAAACTAAAACCCATAGTCGGATCCAATGAGAAATTTAATTAAAATAACACACCATAGTGTGTTTAGAATTTGTACCTTTATAAATGAAACGGAGATTTGACGGAGCACCAAGAAACCAACGGAGGTTTCTATTAGTCCCCAAAGAGAGATGGCTAACTAAGTGAGGGTTTTGTAGAAGAGAGGGTTGAATATAAAACACACATAATATACTCTTTTTAAATTTTTTAATATAAATATCAAAAATTTACACACAGAAGTTTGTTGCGGAAAAGAATAGACACACTATTCTAACAAACTTAAACACACAGATAACATTAATTAACTTATACACTAAGGAAGTTAAAATAAAACTGTTAGAGCTCACAGCTTTGCCGAATCAAACAAATCAACACACAGGGGATTTCTTGAAAGCGTGAGATTTCTGGGAAGGACTTCATCTCCTTTTATAGTGCCCGTGCATGGGATGCATGTGGACAGTTGTCAAGGTTTCATTAGCTGGAAGTGTATCTGCTGGACAAAGGAAGAGACCACTCCCTTTGTACTAGAATAATGGATGAACCATTCTTTGTAGCACGTAATGTCAGATAACTTTATCTTCTTTTCTTCATGCTCTGTGAAGTCTCATCAAACCTTTTAGCTAAAAGACAAATATTCCTTTTATAAGAATAAAAGAGAATGTCTTTATTTAAGGCTTGATGCCCAAGTTCTTGCTGCTCATGTGTCTTGCATTTGATGTGAGTCAAGAACTTATCTCTTTGAAATTGCTAAGTGATACATCAAACTATGTATCACATCGGTGGATACCTTGTAAGGCTGGAATTGATAAGTGTACACTTTTCTTGATAAACTTCATTTTTCACTAAGTGTTGAAAGTGTACACCCTTGAACTTGTGACTTGATATCACAGCCTTAGAAAATATACCTTCAATTTCAGTGACCAAGATTATAGTGTCGGTGACCATGACTTCAAACTTGATGACCTCATCTTGTATTGATGTCCTTAGTACTTTTGATGACTTTTAAGTGTACCATCGGTGACCCACTATATTGGTGACCCAATCTTGACTTTGGCAAAATGATCTGAATATTGAAGTTAGTTGGTACATCCAAAAATCCACTTTTTGATGTACAACCCTTGATTGAATAGTCTTTGACTTTTCAATACTTGAAGCATATTTCAGACCTTCAAAAGAACCTATAAAAATATCAACCATATAAGAGAGAAGGTTCATCACCAAATCATCGGTGACCCAACAATCTCCCCCTATTTGATGATGATACCTGTAAGTTAGAAAGAAATACTTTTGACCCTTTCTATTTTTCTTTTGGGTTCTTTTGACTCAGATTTCTTTTTTTTTTTTTTTTTTTTTTGACTGAGTATGTACAGTATGTATGAAAAAAAATTATGTCCAACATATGTAAAAAAAAAAAAAAATTTACATATATACCAAGCATCCGGGTACTTGAAGGGAATTGTTGCAGCATCTCTACTCTTGAGTTCATTGAAGATTAAATTGTAGAGAATTCCTTCATCTTTGCTATAGAGGACCACACTTAGAATTTCTTGAAGAAAGCTGCTATCGGCAAGGGAATATTAGTAGCCTTAGAAGAAACATTTGTTCTTAAGATCATGTTTAGAGAACATACCATATTCTGGAGCAGTGATGATGGTTGTTGCTAATTGAACTAGCAATGTTGGATTTGATAGATCAAAAATTTGAGATATCATGAATTCTTCCTTGTGGAATGGGAGAGAGAAGAATTCAGTCTGCATCGAGGTTAACATTTTGTCTGTCTTTGATTTTCTCCCCCTCAACAATTGCTTTTGACTCATTCTTCTTAGAATCACTTAGATGCTCCCCCTCAGCTGATATCTTATCACTTAGAATATTTCTTCCCTTTCAACTGAAATCTCTTTTTGAGAAAATTTCTTCTTCTCTGTTGATTTTTCATTTTCCTCCTCAGCTTATAATACTTTAGCCTTAGTAGATTTCTTGAGAAGATTTCTTTTCTCCTCTCAGCTGCATGAGGAGAATTTCTTCTTCTCCTTCTCAGCTTACAATACTTTAGCCTTAGTTGATTTCTTGAGAAGATTTCTTTTCTCCTCTCAGCTGCTGATGATTTAGCCTTATCAGGAACTTTGAATTTTCTCCCCTTCAGCGGCTGAGGGGAGAAGATGAGTAAATGAGGTGAGAAGGTGGAACAAATTTGGGAGTCCACCGTAGGATAAATAAGCTATCAGAAGTAAAAATAAAAAAATTATTTTTATTTTTATTTCTCAAACCCATATATCGGAGAGTTCACTAGGTGGAAACATTTATGCCAGAAGGAGATATTGGTGAACAAGAAAAATGGGAGTCCCTCCAATTCGACCAGTTTCGCTGAATCTTCATAGAGATGTGCAAGGTCATCAAGATCATAGATCTTGGGTGCAAGGCTGTGAAGTGACAAAAATAGTCCTTGGATTGGGAATGTTCCAAGTCATCCTTATCAACCAAAGAGAATGTTGAGGAGGGTTTAGTGAGGGTCCCCAAAAATACAATCAGGTCCTTTTAAGAGGGCATTAAGGAGCTAGGTGAGTTTTTAAAGGATTCCCTGGGTCCAGTAGGAAGAATTTCAACACTCACCAATTTTTGGGAATCAGTGAGTGGCTTGTGAGTATTTGACCCTTGAGGTTCCCTAAGTCTCTTTGAGGAGAACTTGGGGGGGCTTTTGTAACTCCTCCGCTTCTTAAAAAGGATATTGGCTTGGGTAGATACCGAAGGCTTTTTCGGTATCGTAGCCGTAGAAGCAGGCGCGGAGGTGGAAATGGTAGAAGATTTATAAACTTTAGGTTTCTTTTTCTTCTTAACGATGTCCATATGTCGGAGAGAGAAGTTTGTGAGCAAAATTTGTGGAATTTTATACTCATGAGATCAGAAAGAATAAAGAGTGAAGGATATTAAGTATCCGAAATTAGAGAGAGAAACATCGGAGACTTTGGAGATTTTTGAAAGAGAAAGGATTGAGGAATTTTGACAGAGATATATAGGGAATAGTATATCTGAGGAGAAATTTCAAGAAATAGAATATTTTAGGGATTTTAGCTGTCCAAAATCTGAGAGAGGGAGATAAATAAAATTTCAAGATATGAAATTTTGGAGGGATGTTAGTTGTCTAAAATCGGGGAGTCAAAATTCAGAGTATGAATTTTGGGGGTTACCGAAAATTTCGGAGAATACCAAAATTTTTGTGATTGAAGTTTCAAGAAAGAAACATTGAAAGTTTCGGAAAGTAGGAGAAAATTTTTGAAATAATTTTTTTTTTAAACTGCTGAAGATTAAGGAAAAAAAAATTAAATTTTTTTTTTTAAAGAAAATCGGAAAGCATGACGTCAGCATGACATCTGCTGACGTCAGCGTCGGTGGGTGACGTCAGCATAGGTGGCTGACGTCAGCAATTTTTTTTTTTTTTAAATTTTAATTTTTTTTTATATAAAGAAATATATATATTTTGAAAAAAATATACTTTTTTTCGGAGAGTGGAGATCGGAGAAATCACCATCCGAATTTATTATTATATATACAAATATATAATGATTTTTTTTTAATTTAGAGATTGAAGGGATGACATACCTAGTTTTCCGATGAGAAAGTTGATTGACTTCATCCAATGACTTTGTGCAGAGATGGATAAGTTGAAAGTCAGTAGGTATGAAATGAAACTCAACAAGTTATTTTCCACGAAGAAGCTGACAACTTCTAATGGTGCTCTTTGGATCTATCTTGGAACCAGACGCGAGGAGCCTGCCAGTCCATACAAAGCTTTGTCTAGCCGATAGACATAGTCAGAATGAGTGGGATCTTCTAACTATGAGGTTGTTTCACATAGACTTTTTCTTACCTTTGTCTTTTTGTTTCTCCACCTCAGAGTTATCATCAATGTTGACATCTTCATCCAGTCGGACAATAGACTTCTCCCCCTGAGTATCAGCGCCTGTGAATTTAGTAGCCTCTTCTTGAGCTATTTTGAGCACATTTCTTTGGTCAAACTCAAGTTGAGCTTTTACTGCTTCTTCCCTTTCAGCTTTAGCCTTTTTCATCTTTTTTTCTTCAGATTCTTCGGTCAAACTCAAGGGTTCGGGCACTGACTCCCTCCTCCTCAATTGTTGCTTCAGTTATCTCGGTGACCTGGGGTTCGGTTACATCATCGGTGGTTGTGGCTGCAGCATCGGTGGCTACAACATCGGTGGCTACAGCATCGGTGTAGCTGCTGGATCGGTGGCTGCAGCATCGGTGGCTGTAGCTGCGGCATCGGTGGCTGTTGCTGCAGCATCGGTGGATGGAGGAGCAGCTAGAACATCGGTGGATGGAGGAGCAGCTAGAACATCGGTGGATGGAGTCACATAGGTGGCTGGAGTCACATAGGTGGATGGAGTCACATCGGTGGATGGAGTCACATAGGTGGCTGGAGTCACATCGGTGGATGGAGTCACATAGATGGCTGAAGTCACATAGGTGGATGGAGTCACATAGGTGGCTGGAGATGGAGAAGCAGCAGCTTTCTTGTTTTTTTCCCCCTTAGTGGTTGAACTCCTGAAACCCACTGAAGAGAGAAAGATCTTGATCCTTTCAACATCAGAACCCACAGCATCAACCTTTCCGTTCAACCCTTTGAAGAACAAATCTATCCTTAGCCTGAAAGAAGGAATCACCAACATCAAGTTCAACCGTTGGAGAAGAGGTTGGTATGTTGTCAACCTTTGTATGAAGAGTTGCAAGAGATTCCAAAATTGATTTCTGATTGACAAGGATAGAAGCAATATCGGTGGCTTGCTGAGAAGAGGCACTTCGAAGTTCTCTGATAGAAGAAAGCACAGAATCTTGGCTTGAGAGAATCCCTTGCTGAAGACCAAAGACATCCAACTGCAGGAGACCTAAGCATGTCATGAGAGTTGGGTGACTCACCGACAACTCTTCAATGCTAGATCTAAGAGTAGTAGAAAGAAAGGTCATTCTTTCCATTTCCTTAGTTGCATGATCTTCCAGAACTTCCACCCGGCGGATAGTATCACGAGTGAAACTGGTGAAAGTTTTGATAAGATCATCTCCCTGTTGAGAAGACATGGGAGCAGATGGTTGAGGCTTTGGTGGTTGATCATCTTCATCATCACTAGAGGAATAATCCACCAAACCTGGGTGTGATGCACTCTCATGTGGAGTGTGGAAAAGGAGCTGTGAGAGCTCAAGGGATGGTGAAGAGACACCTTGGATGGGAGACTCCAAGTCATCTTCATCAACTAAGGAAAAAGTTGATGAAGGTATAGTGGGGATATCCCTTTGTACAACCCCATGTCCTTTTGAGAGGTCATGGAGGAGCTGGGAGTGGTTGAGTGTTCATTGGGTTTAGTAAGGATATTTTCAACACCTACTGGATTTTGGGAGTCAGTAGATGGCTTATGTGTTTTAACCCTTTGGGAACCCTTAGACTTCTTTGAGGAAGTCCTTGGGGGGCTTTTCGAGTGTCTCCGCTTTTGGGATTTTGGTGCTTGGGTAGAAGCCAAATGTTCTTTTGGCTTCGTAGCATCAGTGGGTGCGGAGGTAGATGTGCCCGACGCCTTGGATCTCTTTCAAGATTTTGGCACATCAGTGACTCGGGGTGCAGAAGGAGTAGGAGTAGAAATCATACCTGAGGGTCTCTGGAGTCGGAGTTCATTTTCACCCCAAGTGAGAGTTGTATTCCTTGAAAACTCAACCATAGATGGTCTAAGAGGATTGTCTGTTGCCAATGCTCCCTTTTTCATTATTTGGTTGCCAACTCGGTGAGTGATATGATGACGTTGGTGGGTATAATGTCTAACATAATACACCGTCGGTGGATGATGAGGTCGACGTCGGTGGCTAGGATTAGAAGAGAGAGGAACGTCGGTGGATGAGAGGCTAGGAGAGAGAGAAACCGTCGGTGGATACGACGTCGGTGGGTGGAATGATGGTGCGACGTCGGTGGGTGGAGCGATGGTACGACGTCGGTGGCTATGGCGACGGTGGATCTCGGTGGTGACGTCGGTGGGTGGAATGATGGTGAGATGTCGGTGGCTCAAAAGAGGGGACGCCGGTGGATAGGTGATGGTGGCTTGTGGTTGTATGGTTTTAGAGTTAGGATTTTATGAGAGAGGTGATAGAGGTGTTTGGGAAGGAGAGAGAAGGGTGCCACGTCGGTGAGTCCACTCACCGACAGTATATATATATATTTATTATTATTATTATTATTTATATATATATATAAACACATATATAAATATTATATAATATATATAATATACATAAATGTATATAATATATATACATATAATATAAACATACATATTATATATAATATATATATATATATATATTAGTCTGTATTTATCATACCTAATTCACCGATGAGGAACTTGAACCTTGATTCATCAAGGGACTTTGTGAATAGATCAGCTAATTGATACTCAGTAGGAATAAAGAGAAGTTCCACATCACCTTTAGAAACATGATCTCTTATAAAGTGATACCTGATATCAATGTGCTTAGATCTTGAATGAAGCACCAGATTGTTGGCAATGGCTATTGCACTTGAGTTGTCACATAGTATTGGGATCTTTGAGAAAATCTAATTGGAATCACACAGCTGATTTTTCATCCATAATATTTGTGCACAACAACTTCCAGCAGCCACATATTCTGCTTCAGCTGTAGAAATAGACATCGAATGTTGTTTCTTACTTGACCAGCTCACAAGCTTTCCACCAAGTAACTAACAGCTTCCAGATGTAAGTTTTCTGTCTATTTTTGAGCAATCACAGGTTGCTGATGCCTCTTCTTGTTTTTACACCAACTTGAGGATCACCAATGATTTGATCTATTGGATGATCCGTGGTCCATTTTAGTGCAGGAGGCAAGGGAGGAGGTATAGAAGAAGATGAAGTAGGAATTTGAGATGGTGAGGATAGGTTAGTGGGAGATATGGTGTTTAGATGGGTAAGGTCTTCTGTAGAGTTAGTTTCAGGAGGTGGAGAAGAAAGAGAGGGTTCTGAAGATAAGGTAGTGTTTATGGGAGGCTGAGAAGGGTTGCTATCTGTAGGATTGGGTTGAGAGGAAGATGGAATTTCACCAACACATGAATTTATCCATAGGTTCAGTTCTTCTTCATTACAAGATAATGAAGATGTTTCAAACTCATCAAACTTTACATGCATGGATTCATCTATGCATTGCCTTCTTAGGTTGAAGATTCTGAAGGCTCTTGAGGAGAGAGAATAGCCTATGAAAATTCCATCATCAGACTTAGGATCAAATTTTCCAAGTTGTTCCCTGTCATTTAGCATGTGACAAGCACAGCCAAACACATGGAAGAAGTCAACTGCAGGTTTCCTACCATGGAAAACTTCATAAGGAGTCTTGTCATGCCTTTTGACTATGATAGACCTATTTTGAGTAAAGCATGCAAAGGTTAATCGCTTCTCGCCCAAAAATAGGTTGGCAACTTGGATTCACTCAGCATTGACCTTGCGGCTTCACACGTTGTTCTATTCTTTCTTTCAACAACACCATTTCTTTGAGGAGTGCGTACGGCGTAAAAGTTCTGAGAAATTCCTTTTAGGTCAAAGAAATCTTCCAAAGCAGCATTCTTGAATTCTGTGTCATTATCACTTCTGAAGGACTTCACCAGTTTACCATTCAAATTTTCAATCTTTCTTGTAAACCTGATGATTTCTTCAGCAGTATCACTCTTGTGTTTCAGAAAGAACACCCAAGTATATCTAGAGAATTCATCGACGATTACTAGCATATACTTTTTACCACCCAGACTGGGTGTGCTTACTGGACCGCACAGATCCATGTGAAGCATTTGAAGAGGTTGAGAGATAGATGTGCATTGTTTTGTTTTAAAGGAAGTTCTGGTGAGTTTTCCTTTTTCACATGCTCCACACAGCTCTTCTTTTTCAAAAACTATTTTTGGCATTCCAACAACCAGTTCCTTGTTGGAAAGTTTGTTCAAGGTTTTAAAGTTTAGATGAGAGAACCTTTTATGCCACAGCCAACTTTGTTTGGCTAGTTCTTGAGAGAGGAGACACACAGCTTCTCCTATTGCACTTTCCTTCATGTTGATTATGTATACGTCATTCAGTCGGGTTCCTGCTAGTACAATCTTATTTTGAGCATGTCAAGTAGATCTATAGAGTGAACGGAGGTAGAATCCTCATATGAGTAACCGAAGAGATCATCATCGTCATCGGAAAGGAAACCAGCAGGAAAACCTTGACACTTAGAAGAAGGAAGTGGAAGGTCGAACGGTTGAGGATCATCTTTTTCATAACCAATGCCAGACTTATCCTTGCTAGTGATTTGATCTTGAAGAATCCTTTCAAGATTCTTAGAAGATTTAGTCCATTTAGACAGAACCTCTTGTTCCTTTTCTAGAGTGGAAGAGATTTTTTGATTTTTCTTCAGAAAGACTGTCGTTTAAATACCTTAGGGTTTTTTTTTTTTTTTAGATCAGTTTTCATTTTATCAAAATCTTTGAGTTTAGAGAAACAAGATAGAAGTTGATCATTTAAAACATTTTATGTGCATGTCAACCTTTTTCTTTTGATCCTTTAAGTCATAGAAGTCGACAGTTAAAGAGTCAAAAGCATCAGCTTTTTTATCATCAAAGACCAAGCACACACACAGCTGGAACATGACCTTATAGCCCAAATCACATATTTGGCTGATGCTTAGAAGATTGTACATTAGCCCTTCAACATGGGCTACTCTAGAGAAAGTGATGGTTCCATTTGATATGGTACCATATCCTTTGGTGACCCCTTTTCCATTTCCTCCAAAGGAAACAGTGGGTCCCTTTTCTTTTGAGAAGTTAGAGAGAAGAAGTTTGTTTCCAGTCATGTGTCTTGAACACCCGTTGTCCATGTACCATATGTGATCTTTGTTTGGTACCTGCACCCAGAAACAAATTTAGACTTTTGGTACCCATTTTGAGGTGGGTCCTTTGGGATTAGAAGGCATTTTATTTTTGCGAAGATCCAAACCTTTTGGGCAATTTTTAGCAAGATGAAGAGTATTGCCACAATTATAGCACTTCTTTAAAGAAAAGGCCCTTTTAAAATCCAAATCATCAAAACTTTGGACAGAGGTTGATGACTGAGAAGAGGAGGGGTGACCGACACCTGGTCTTGGTCCAAGGATACCTTTACCAGGATTTCTTGACTTCTTCAAGTTCACTGACCGAGGAATAAAATCAGTAACTATTTGAGATTTCCTTTTAGATGAAAATTTTGATTTAGAAAAAAATTTCTTTTGAGGAGAAAATCTTTTTGGAGAGGGATACTCAGCAACACTTGATGGCTGCTCCTGGGAGTACCTTGACTCATGGAGACTTAAAGAGTTTAAAAGCCTTTGAATAGGTTTGGGAGAAGAAGAAGAGCTTGGAAGAGTTGAAACTTTTGAAGACTCAGCAGAGATTTCTTTAGCTTTAACAAAGACTCCAAACTTCTTAGAACTAGATTCTACTTTGAGCATGTCAAGTAGATCTATAGAGTGAACGGAGGTAGAATCCTCAGATGAGTAACCGAAGAGATCATCATCGTCATCGGAAAGGAAACCAGCAGGAAAACCTTGACACTTAGAAGAAGGAAGTGGAAGGTCGAACGGTTGAGGATCATCTTTTTCATAACCAATGACAGACTTATCCTTGCTAGTGATTTGATCTTGAAGAATCCTTTCAAGATTCTTAGAAGATTTAGTCCATTTAGACAGAACCTCTTGTTCCTTTTCAAGAGTGGAAGAGATTTTTTGATTTTTCTTCAGAAAGACTGTCGCTTAAATACCTTAGGTTTTTTTTTTTTTTTTTTTTTAGATCAGTTTTCATTTTATCAAAATCTTTGAGTTTAGAGAAACAAGATAGAAGTTGATCATTTAAAACATTTTATGTGCATGTCAGCCTTTTTCTTTTGATCCTTTAAGTCATAGAAGTCGACAGTTAAAGAGTCAAAAGCATCAGCTTTTTGATCATCAGAAAGAAAGGTAAAGAGATGTACCTGAGGCTTTGTTCCTGAAGTTGATTCCTCAGTAGATACGAGAGCAGTGCAAAGTGTCTTTTCCATGTCTTCTAGTTCATCAATTTTGGCCATAAGACACTTTGTGACATACTCACTGTCACTATCAGAGGTTTGCTAATCTTCCCAGCAATGTGTTTCAGCAACCAAGGTTTTTCCTTTATTTTGGTTCTTTTCCTTTTCTCTTCTGTACTTTGCTTTGTACTTGTACCCAGAGACTTCTTTAGAGGATTCAGGACTTTCCTTGGAAAGATGGCTATTTCTCTCTTCAGACTTCCTAGAAGCTGATTTGGAGAAGTCATGGCCAGAAGAAGGAGAAAAGGACTTACATTTAGAAAAAGATTTAGATCTGCATTTAGAAGCAAAATAACCCTTCTTCCCACAACTGAAGCATTCTTCATTAGATTTGTCAGAAGAGGGTTGTTGAGAGAAAGGTTTTCTTTGAAATCTAGAACGGTTAGAAGAAAATCTTTTGTTTTTAAGGTTGCCCGCAATCATTGTCATACTATCAGAAAGTATGTCAATGGCAGATTCCTCACATTCATCATCATCAGCTGCACTGTAGTAAGCATCTGATAAATGAGATGATTCTTCCTTAATGTTACTTTCATATAGAAGAAGAAGGATAAGTAATTCTAGGTACACAAAAAGAAGATTTAGAATTACTTATTAGAGCAATAGAAGAAGACTTAATATCTTTTATGAAAGTTTTTCTTTGGTTCTTGGTTTGTTCATAATGAACAAGAGTCCCATAGGGAGCAGTTAAAGGCATCACTTCAAGATCCTTAGTTTGCTTAATGCAAGTACATATGGTTTCCCAGAAGTCCGGGAGGCAATCCATAAACTTACAGAGAACTTCTTCATTATCATAAACTCTTCCAAGAACTTTAAGATCATTGAGAAGACAGTTAAAGCGATTAAAGTAGACAGAGAGGGATTCTCCTTTTTCATGAGAGAAAAGTTCATACTTTCTAACAAGACAAATCTTGTTAGATTTCTTCACTTCTTTAGTGACTTCATATAAGACACTTAGAGTATCCCACATCTCTTTTGCAGTAGAAAGATTTAGAAGAGAATGATATATTTCATCAGGAAGAGATAAGGCTAGAGCTGATTTAACTTTAGTATCAAGAGCAACCAGGCGTTTATCATCTTCATTATATTTATTTAAAGCTTTGATGATATATCTGCCTGTTTTGTCACTCCTATCTGCATCAAACTCTATATCTTTTCCCTCAGTATCTTTTTATGGACCGTAGCGAGCCCAGACTTTAGGAATTATAGGTCCCTCACTTATAATGATGGGACCTGCAATCAATCCCTTCTAAGAAGAGTAGCATACGATTTTTCCATAACCCAAAGTTACTTGGGTTGAACCTTGGAGGTTTGGCCAAGGAGCCTAAGTCGTATGTGCTACTAGAAGAGGTTTGCAAGGTACCATCATTAGAAGAAATAGCAGCCATCACAGATCTGGTTTATTAGATTAAACCAACTGCTCTGATACCACTTGTTAGTCCCCAAAGAGAGATGGCTAACTAAGTGAAGGTTTTGTAGAAGGGGGGGGTTGAATATAAAACACACAGAATATACTCTTTTTAAAATTTTTAATATAAATATCAAAAATTTACACACAGAAGTTTGTTGCGGAAAAGAATAGACACACTATTCTAACAAACTTAAACACACAGATAACAGTAATTAACTTATACACTAAGGAAGTTAAAATAAAACTGTTAGAGCACACAGCTTTGCCGAATCAAACAAATCAACACACAGGGGATTTGTTGAAAGCGTGAGATTTCTGGGAAGGACTTCATCTCCTTTTATAGTGCCCATGCATGGGATGCATGTGGACAGCTGTCAAGGCTTCATTAGCTGGAAGTGTATCTGCTGGACAAAGGAAGAGACCACTCCCTTTGTACTAGAATAATGGATGAACCATTCTTTGTAGCACGTAATGTCAGATAACTTTATCTTCTTTTCTTCATGCTCTGTGAAGTCTCATCAAACCTTTTAGCTAAAAGACAAATATTCCTTTTATAAGAATAAAAGAGAATGTCTTTATTTAAGGCTTGATGCCCAAGTTCTTGCTGCTCACGTGTCTTGCACTTGATCTGAGTCAAGAACTTATCTCTTTGAAATTGCTAAGTGATACATCAAACTATGTATCACATCGGTGGATACCTTGTAAGGCTGGAATTGATAAGTGTACACTTTTCTTGATAAACTTCATTTTTCACTAACTGTTGAAAGTGTACACCCTTGAACTTGTGACTTGATATCATAGCCTTAGAAAATATACCTGCAATTTCGGTGACCAAGATTATAGTGTCGGTGACCATGACTTCAAACTTGATGACCTCATCTTGTATTGATGTCCTTAGTACTTTTGATGACTTTTAAGTGTACCATCGGTGACCCACTATATTGGTGACCCGATCTTGACTTTGGCAAAATGATCTGAATATTGAAGTTAGTTGGTACACCAAAATTCCACTTTTTGATGTACAACCCTTGATTGAATAGTCTTTGACTTTTCAATACTTGAAGCATATTTCAGACCTTCAAAAGAACCTATAAAAATATCAACCATATAAGAGAGAAGGTTCATCACCAAATCATCGGTGACCCAACAGTTTCCTTTATGGTAGTCCACACACGAACACATTTCCCGCCTCCACCGGGTGCTAGCCCAAGAACCCTAATTCTATATGTGTTTCACAGAAAAGAAAAAGGTTTCTTTTATGTGTTTAACTGATAGCCAAATCTAAGAGAATGAATCAACTAAAATTGATTTGGCCTATCAACCTATTTATATGGACTGGTATCATAGTCAGCTCATAACTCAAGTAAGGTTTAATGTTTATCTGTAAATGATTATATAATTATCTAAAGTATTAAATAATTATATTGTTTATCTAAAACATTAAATAATTATATTATCATCTAAAACATTAAATAATCATAAATATTTACAGATAATATCCCGTGATTATCATAATTACATTTTAACACATATTTCATAATTATTCTTCAAACTTACTTATTTAACTGCAAGCATGACCTTCGGGTTACTTTCAAATGGAAGCAAACGTATTCTTTGCGTGCGACCCTATAGGTTTACATACTTCTCAGCAGTATCCCTGTGTGACACGTGTCATGTGCATATAATAACTTACACCTATATTTTTCAAAATACTTCACCACACCTTCAAATTGTTCCATGGTAGCATTAATGCACATAGATTCCAATTGCAACCTTTTACTAGCCATGTTTATTGCAAATAAAATATCTACCAAATAATCATACCAAGTAAAAATTCTAAAATTTCAATTGCATTTACCAAACTTTCCGTTTTACTTTTGTCTTGGCATCATCACATGATTTGTATAATTCAAGTAAAGCCAATCTTATTTGAGGAGCTTGAAATCTAATTGTCTTGACACTTTTTATTCTACTTTCCCAACGTGTGTTGCACAAAGATTTAATAGTTAAGTTTGACACATTATCAAGTAACGCCTTCCACCTTTTTGTAGAACTAGAAAAAATGTGTATATGCGTTGAACAATTCCGAAAAAGGAAACCGCTTTAACACAAGAATGAGCCATATCACTAAGAGTAAGATTAAGGCTATGACAAACACATAGCATATACAACGCTTTTGGATTAACTTCAAGTAATCGATTTTGTACCCCTTGGTGTTTTCCTTTCATGTTAGAACCATTATCATAACCTTGACCCCTCACATCATCAACACTAAGGTCGAGAGGTTTAAGTACATCTAATAATCATTGAACAATCCTAAATCACATGTATCATTAACCTTTAAAAACTTTATAAAATACTCTTCTATCTTTTATTTTCTCACCAGACATATTCACACATAGTATGATTAAACTCATTTGCTCTTGATAGCTCACGTCTGGTGTACAGTCAAGAGTTACAGAAAAATACTTACCATCTCTAATAATTTTCATGATCGAACATTTAACATTATGAGCCAAAAGAGAAATTAACTCATTTTGAATCCTAGGGCCAAGATAATGATAACGAATTTCATGATTTTGAATGTGTCTGCTATGATCTTGAATTATCATATAATATTCTCCAATCATTTCAATTAACCCCCAAAATTACCATTGTTATGTTGATACAACTTCTCATTTGATCCTCTAAAAGGCAAACAATACTTAGCAAGACATTTCACAACGGCAATTATTCTTACTAAAACTTGCCTCCAACGTTCTTTCTCTTTTAAAACTCTTGTTGCAAGTATTTATCAGTCGTTTGGTTTGTGTCAAGTCTTACTCTTAGTTCATTCCAAGAAAACATGGTTTTCCTATGTTCAATACTATTCTCATGTTCTTTATAGGATTTTGTTTAATTTTAGTTATGATCTTTTCCTTATTCTTTGATCCTAATCCTTTCCCTATTCTTAGTCGTTATCCTTTCCTTTTTAGTAGGTTGTTCCTCCTATTTATTATGTGTCTATTTTTCTATTGTAATCAACTTTGATCAATACAAGAAAACATTGATTCATGAAATCTCTAATATCATCAATTTCTAGATGGTATCAGAGCGGGTTCAGACCCTAATACTCTGATCGATTTCTTCCTTCAAACAAGATGACTGGAAGCGATGACGGCGACAAGACCGGAAGTAGTTCCGGTGGATCCATCGACTACAACTTACCATACTACCTACACCTATCGGATTACCCTAGACAACTTCACTTCAACGATGTGCTTACCGACAACAATTATGGAGATTGGTCGCAGGAGATAACAAACTTTCTGTTCGCGAAAAACAAAGTTCAGTTCGTTGATGGAACCCTCAAGAAACCAGAGAAAACATCAAGAGATTACATGTTATGGATACAGTGCGATGCAATGATAAAGGGATGGCTCACAACAGCAATGGAGAAAAACATTCGTGCTAGCGTCAAATATGCAGGTACTACAACCGAGATCTGGATGGACCTTTTTGAAATATTTGGGAAGGAAAGTGCTCCTAGAGCAAAAGAATTAAGGCAGCAGATCGCAGCTACCCGACAGGGTGGAACATCGGTGTCAACATACTACACCAAACTACGTTCGTTATGGGATGAAACACAATCTTTCCAATCTATCCCTAATTATTCATGTGCAGGTTGTTCATGTGGCTTAAGTAAGAAGTTTGTTGAGCACCAAGAAAAGGAAAGACTCTGTGAATTTCTCATGGGGCTGGACTCTGAATTCAACGTAATCAGAACATCTTGGCAACAAAACCAATTCCCACCTTGGGAATGGTTTATCACTTGGTAGCGGAGGATGAGAGGCAAAGAACAATCTATGTCGACAAAGGGCAGGGGATTGAAACGACTGCATTCAAGGCCTTTTCGAAACGTGGTGTAGCATCGACCCAAAATAGATACAAAGTCCCTGCAAAATTCGGAAAAGAAAGCAGAAAAGGAGATCACTGCACCTTTTATGGAAGAGACGGTCACAAAAAGGAAGGGTGTGTCAAGCTTGTTGGATACCCTGACTGGTGGCCGGGAAAATCTAAAGTTGAAAGGCCAAAACAAAAAGCCGCTTGCGTAGAGACCGGGCCCGGTCCAATACCTGGATTAACTGACGAACAATACCAAATGTTTGTCGGCCACTTTGCAGGAATCAACGAAAAAGGCAACACCAATGGCAAATATAGCAGGTAGACAAAACGGTAACGAAGAATGATTCGTTGATTTGGGTTGCACCGAACATATAACACATCCGCCCGATCTCCTTGAAAACAGGAGAAAGACTCCTCATGAGGCTCCCGTTATTATACCGAACGGTGAAGCTATTCCCGTCTAGGAAAAAGGTGATTGCACCTTGCCTGGTGGAGTAAAATTAAATGGAGTTCTTCATGTTCCAAATTTCAATTGCAATCTCCTTTCTGTTAGTCGATTGAGTAAAGATCTTCAATGTGCTATAGCATTCTTTCCCGACTTTTGTATTATGCAGGGGTTACGTACGAGGAACTTGGTTGGTGCGGGTAGATGCAAAGGAGGGTTGTACCGAATGGAGATGGTGGATGGAAATAGGAGAGCATTAATAACAACGGTTGACACATGGCACAAGAGACTTGGGCATGCCTCAAAGGAGAAGCTTTCTGGAATTGAACCTCTTAAGAGTATTTCTTTTGATCATAAAAATAATGTTTGTGATTCTTGTCCAAAGGCAAAGTTTGCCCGAACACCTTTTCCTTCTAGTTCAATTAAAACCAATGATTGTTCTGAGTTAATTCATTGTGACATATGGGGTGGTTATCTTATTCCATCATACACACGGGTAAATTATTTCCTCATAATTGTTGATGACTTTAGTAGATCTGTGTGGGGTTTTCTTATTAAGCATAAAAGCGATGCTAGTACATGTCTAATCAATTTTTGCAAAATGGTGGAAGTTCAATTTAGAAAAGTTGTTAAAAGAGTTAAATGTGATAATGGAGGTGAACTCACATCCAATTCTATGGTGAACTTTTATCACCAATAAGGAATCTTATTGGAAACTACCTGTCCACACACACCCCAACAGAATGGAGTCGTCGAAAGGAAACATAGGCATCTCCTCGAAACAGCCCGTGCCTTAAGGTTTGAGGCAAATCTTCCCAAAAGATTTTGGGGAGAATGTATTCTGACCGCAACCTATATAATTAACCGTCTTCCTTCCAAAGTCATCCAAAACAAGACTCCCCATGAGTTAGTTTTCAATCAAAAACCCGAATATGATCACATGAGGGTTTTCGGTTGTCATACCTACTTTAAAAATTACAATACCAAAGGAGACAAGTTCGAAGAAAGGGAGAGTCGAGGGATATTTCTGGGTTATCCATAAAGGACCAAGGGCTACAAGGTATACGATATCAAGCATAGCAAAATTATCGTTAGCAGAGACGTTGTCTTCTGTGAAAACTCATTTCCTTTCAAAAATTCCAAGTTTGATGAAGGGGATGAGGACACTGAAATTTTGCAATATCAAACTAGGACCATAGAAGAAACACAGCCTATGGATCAACCTAGTGAACCCACTGACAGCCCAACCGAGCCCAATGCTAGCAAGATGGACCTAGAAGCCGAGGATAATGGCACAGACTTATTGGTGAATAATGAAAACCCCATCCATGAAGAAGGGGGTCAACCACAGAGTGTTGACCAAGACCAAAATATTGATGGTCACAATGTAGATGACCAAACAGAGAACAGGAGCAAAAGGGCTAAATCACAACCGAAACGGTTTCATGACTACATACTCAAGCTTCCCCCATCGGTCAACCACACGCAACCCGCATTCGTCAAGCTTCATCTACGGTACACCCTATTGCAAATTTAATTTCATATGAAAAGTTTCCTGATGCTCACAAAGCTTTCTTATCGGCCATCACTTCAAATGAAGAGCCTAAGAACTTTAAACACGCAGTGCAGGATGAGCGTTGAAAAGAAGCCATGAAACGTGAAATTCAGGCCCTTGAAAAGAAAGGAACATGGACCCTCGAAAACATACCAAAGGGAAAGAGAGCCATAGATTCGAAATGAGCAAAGTAAAATATAAGCCTAATGGAGAAGTTGAGAGATTCAAAGCCCGACTCGTTGCTAAAGGATTTACATAATTGGAAGGCGTGGACTTAGAGGACACGTTTACTCCGGTTGCCAAGTTGGTCACTGTTAGAACACTTCTAGCGGTTGCAGCTAAAAAGGGTTGGATTATTCACCAACTTGATGTGAATAATGCATCCCTACATGGAGATTTAAATGAAGAAGTGTATATGAAGATACCTCAAGGTTTTTCTAAAGAAGGTGAGACTCGAGTTTGTCTACTTAGAAAATCCCTTTATGGTTTGAAACAAACGTCACGCAATTGGTACCAAAAATTCACATATTCCCTCATTGGCCAAAATTTCAAGCAGTCCAAGGCTGATCATTCTCTATTCATACACAAAGAAAATGGTTTATTTGTTGTTGCGCTCATTTATGTTGATGATGTTCTTTTAGACGGAAGTAATTTCTTGAAAATTCAACAAACCAAGAACCACCTTGATAAGGAATTTAGCATCAAGGACCTTGGTTCATTGAAATATTTTCTTGGCATTGAGGTGGCGAAGACATCAGATGGCTTAGTCCTAATTCAATGAAAGTTCACTCTGGACATACTGAAGGATAGCGTAATGATGGGTTGTCGACCAAGAACTTTTCCTATTGAGCCGAATCTAAAGCTTGATAGAGGAGAAAAGGAAGCACAAGTTGATGATGGCTTATACCGACGGTTGATCGGTAGGTTGTTATACTTACAGGTCACTAGGCCGGATATTGCATATGCAGTAAATGTCTTGAGTCAGTTTGTTGGTGACCCATGACAAAACCATATGGAGGCGGCAAATCGGGTCCTATGATACTTGGAGGGTACGCCGGGGGAGGGCTTGCTCTTCCCACAGGCCGGTAAACCAGTCTTGACTGCTTATTGTGATGCAGATTGGCTTGGGTGTCCTTACTCTAGGCGATCCAGAACTGGGTATTGTCTCCTTTTGGGAGGTGCACCTATCTCTTGGAAGTCAAAAAGCAATCACTTGTTTCGCGTTCTTCAGCAAAGGCGGAATATAGAGCTATGGCGACAACTGTGAGCGAGATTTTATGGGTCAGATGGCTTCTCAGTCATTTGGAAGTGGTCCTTACTACACCAACACCGTTGTACTGTGATAATCAGGCTGCTCGACACATTTCCAACAATCCAATTTTTCACGAACGAACTAAACATGTTGAAATGGACTGCTATTTTGTTAGAGAGTGGGTAGAGTCCAAATAGATTGCTCCTATGCACATCGACAGCAAGATGCAAGTTTCCGACCTTCTAACAAAGGGATTAGGATCTCGATAACTTCAATCCTTATTAGTCAAGATGGGCATTAAAGACTTACATGCTCCATCTTGAGGGGGAGTATAGGATTTTGTTTAAATTTAGTTATGATCCTAATCCCTTATTCTTTGATCCTAATTCTTTCCTTATTCTTAGTCGTTATCTTTTCCTTTTAAGTAGGTTGTTCCTCTTATTTATTATGTGTCTATTTTTCTATTGTAATCAACTTTGATCAATACAAGAAAACATTGATTCACGAAATCTCTAATATCATCAATTTCTAGATTCTTTAAGTCTCTCACCAAGGTGCTTCCAATCTCTAAATCCTTCGTTAGCTATTGCATTTCTATAATTCTTAGACTTGAACAACTTACAACAAAAACAATACATTTCATCCTCGTATTTTGAATAAACAAGCCATTTTCGATCACTAGTTTCACCATTACATAACTTTTTATCATAATAAGCATATGAAAAATGTCTAGACATGTTATCTAAAGGAAACATGATACCCAATTCTCTAATAGGTCCTTTTTCAACTAGAATGTGTCTTGATTTAGTATCAAGATTATCCTAATTTCTAGGATCATAAATATCAAAAAACGGAATTGATTGTTCATCAACGGATAAGTTTTTAGTATTATTAGGGACCTCGTATTCACTCACACCATCAATCTTTTTATTACTCATATTTGGATGTACAACATCTTGCTCATCTAACTCTTCATTAGAAGAACCTACGATCTTAATAGCTCCTCTTTGTGATTGTTTAGATTGTCCAACTAACTTTCTTTTTTTCATTTTTTCACTTCCAGACAAGTATTTATACTATTTAGGCAACATGATCAATATTTAACAATGACAACAATTCAACAAACTCAATGTAACAATGAACAAAGGCGCCTGAGTGGCTGATGAGTTTATATAACCGAAGAAGACAACTCCTTTTTTCAATAAATTGTAATCTGTCATTTAAAAAAAATAAAGCACAATTAGTAAGCAATTAAGCAAATAAGACAATATTTACCTGATGTAAGCAAACAATTACAGTTTAGAAAAGAAATTGATACATTTTTCCTGCTGCCCTAAACCCACTGGGTGAATAGTGATGACGTTGAAATGATTCTTGAAGTTTGAACTCCAAATTAAAACAGAACTGAGAAGAGTGTGTGCGTTAGAACTCAAAATTATAACACACGTAAGCCAAAATTGAGAAATACAAAAAAAAGCTTGAATTTAACTTGAATGATTGGAGCCTTGAAATTAACCTTGAGAATTCGACGCATCATATTCTCCGTCTAAGAATAGCCAGTTTACCATTGAGCCCTTGAGGTTTAAGATCTTGAGAAAGTGAATCGTCGCTTGCTTGCTTACATGGAAAATTAAAATCGTGAATCGAAACAGTGAATGGTGCGTGGAATTGAATCAAGTTGGACACTCTGTAAAATAGCCGCTGATTAGAAATTAGGATTAGATTCGGACTTTAGGAGGCGTATCCATATTCCATATTTCAGGTAATGGGTCTTATTTTTTTCTACAAATTTAGGCCCTGTCATATGTATTGTCTGATATTAAGGATCACATATAATTAAAAAAATTAAGCAAAAATATTTTAAAACTAATTTTTTTTCGGGTCCCTAAACATTTTGGGCCCCAGGCAGGTGCCCAGCTCGCCCTCCCCTAGGGATGGCCACCAATTATGTTGATTGAAAATTCCTTGGATAAAGAACAGATAGATCAGCAAGTTTCTTGTTTTACGTTTTCATGGATTCAAAGTTTAGAAAGTTCAGATCTGTCGTTGAAGTTGAAAACAGTGTGTTGTTACAAAGCTATTGTGCTTTGACATTGAAGTTTAAAGGTTAATCAATCAAGAAAGCTATAAGTAATAAGAGATATGTTCATGTGGCTTAAGATCTTTGATTATATGGTCCAGAGATCTGAATGCGAAGGTTCAGAGTTAAGAGTTCGGTTTAAGTCTCTAGAGTTAAAGCTAATGCATTCAGAGTCCTTTTGCTGTCAACTCTTCACAGTGATGGCATTTTGATCATAACTTCCTCATTGTTGTTACAAATTTGATGAGTCCAAATGCGTTGAAAATCTAAGACACAGTTCTACAACTTTGATATGTTGAGTTTTCTCAAAATCAAGCTTCTAATATGTCAAATATTGTGTTGAACTCAAGTGATTGTTGTTGTCCAGAATGCGAAAAGTGCACCAACAATCGATTTGTGCATACCCAAACAGCTTTGATCTCTATGTATTCTAGCTCCAAAGTTATGGATCATGTTAATAAAGATTTGGGTGAGTTTGTTGGTACTTAAAGTCTTTTCCCGAAATCTGTTAAGAGTTCAAAGTTATGGAGGACCAAAAATAATTTAACTCTTCAGAGTTAAATTCAAACTTCGGCTTCAAAGTTTTTGCCTTAGTTTTTGGAACGTGTTCAGACTTTTTAGTGTGAGTGTTGAATTTTGATCATGTATATTCAGATTTCTGAATTAAGAGTGCTCAAACTTATACTTAGCACATAGCCTAATTTTTTAGATTTGCTGTCAGCTTTGCGCTATCTTTGTGCATATCTTCCTCCCATAAGCTCCAAAGGTTGTGATTCCAGTTGCTTAAGAAAGATAAAACACAGAGCTACATCTTTCAAATTTTGAGTTTGCACAAATTCAACGTGTTGATATGTATAATTATATGTTAAAGTCAATGGACAGATGTTGGACTGAAAGTGTGTTTTTCATGCTAAATCTTCCTATTTTCATAATGGTGTTCTCTCTTCTGAATTTTTATGAATCCAAGTTGTGCTATTGAAGTAGGATGAACCATTTCCTCCTTCAAGATTATTGGAACAAGTTCTTAAGTTGAAAGCCTATTCAACTTCGGATTCAAAGACAAATTCTTTGTTATAAACTGAAGATGCACTGTGGATTGTCATGTAATTCACACATTACCTTTCTTGTTAGATGTGCTGAATTTCTATAGTTAAATGTTGACTTTAGTGCACTCGGTCGGGGTTATGGCACTTTAAATCTGATTATAAAGTTGAAACTAAGGAACAAGAGCTTTATTCAAGGGGGAGCCTGGATTGAAGTCGTGCAACACTAAAGTTTTCAAAGAAATCAAGGGGGAGATAATCTCAAAAAAAAATTATAAAACTTTAGAGGGAGATTGTTGCAGCTAAATGGCCCAAGTTAGTGAAAGTTTTATAAAGTCAACTAAAGTCAAATGTAATGTTGGTTGTAATTTGTAGGCTTTGGTATTTTGGGCTTTGGGAAGTTAATGAGTTTGGGCCCTTATACTTGTAATTGGACCCTATAAATAGGGGTCTTGGGCTAAATTCTTCATTTGAGAGAGTTCATTATTCTAGAAACACAAAACTCAAAGAGTCTTGTGACATGCCGATTAGAGAGTTTTCTCCCTCCATTGTAATCCAATCATATGAATAGAGATCTTTAATAAAATTGATCTTCATGTCTACTTCTATTCTACATTTATGGAGTTATTACTTGATTGTTGCTTAATACGGGATCTAACACAAATGTGTCTTCTTCTTTTCTTAAACAGATTCCCGATTTTGATGCGATTATGTTTCTTAGTTTTTGACACTGGTTAATAATCGCAACATTTCAATCCCAGAAATTACTATAAAGTGAAGTGCAAAATATATGAATTCTGATTGCTATTTTGTTCCTACAAATCGTACTGAGATGGCAGATTATAATGGTTTCAATCAAACAAACGTCCACTCCAATGTTCATAAGCACATCAATGAAACGAACGTTTCCGATATCATTTTGGCACAATGCCTACTACAAAAATTCAATACTGACTTATATTGTATAATATACTTAAAATCCATCAGGCATATCAATTATATTTAAAGCAACCATATGTGATTAAAATGCGTTTAGGTTAGACAGAATACAATATTACACAAGTCCTTAATAATATGTTTTGGGAAACACTATATATACATCAAGTATGATTTATTATAAGTATATATGGCCATATTGTCTACATACAATAATCAATACATAAACTTTTATGCTTTAATATAAGTATATATGGTGTTGTGCGACTGTGCGCAACTTTATCCCATACGAATCTTTCTTTAACTGATTGTTGCTTCGCCTACGTCCCCTTTCCTTTACTGTGTCGTTTCTCTTTGTCGTTTTCCTCCTACGAACAACTCCTTTTTTGTCCTTTTTATGCTTCATCAAGGTTAATATTATTGCTCCAACCTCTTTTAGATCCATGTTGCCTAACAACTATTTGAAAATGCAAATAAATGTTAATTAAAAAGCAAACAGGTTAATCCGATTTTATAATAGCAAGCTCAATGTTCATATACTTTAGGAGACATGTAGGCAAACATAAATGATTTTGTCAAAATTGGCCACGCATGATGATGTTTTCACTTATTATTAATGATAATATAAAATCATATATAATGGTACCGGAAAATATAATATCATGCTAACTTATCATATAGTTAATCAAATGCGATCTTCAAGCATATATACAAAATACGGGTTGAAATATATATAGTACATTGTAACTATCATAAACTTATGCATCATTTATGATTTTACATAAACATGAATAAAAAAGTTACGAAATGTTTGGAATCATGCATATAATCATAGGCTATCCCACTTCTCATGACCCATGATGAAACTACTCTTCAAGCATGTGTTATTTCATCACATTCATTTAATGTTTAAAATTATATTCAATTATTGTTCACTTTAATGATGTATGAGCCTAAGACCATCTTCAACCCACCTTTAAAAATACTAAAAACATAAAAATGGAGGTGTTTTTCACTCCAATCCACCACTAAAACACAAAAAAATAGAGGGATAAATTATTGACCTCTATATTTGAAGGTGAAAAAAGTAAACCTCTAAAAATTATACTAATATTTTATTTGGCTTTTCTAATTATATATTTATATATATATATTAATAGTTTACTAATTTGAATAATTAATTTCTATTGTATTTTTACTGGTTTTCTGCAGTTTTTTACTGGTTTTCTGTAGTTTTAAGTGATAATTATATATTGGTTTTCTGCAGTATTTTTACTGGTTTTCTGTAGTTTTTTACTGGTTTTCTGTAGTTTTTTTTATTAGTTTTCTGCAGTTTTTTACTGGTTTTCTGTAGTTTTTTATTAGTTTTCTACAGTTGTAAGTGATAATTATATATTAGTTTTCTGCAGTTTTTTACTGGTTTTCTGCAGTTTTAAGTGATGACTATATATTGATTATAAAAATCAATGATATATCATAATTATTATGTTTTAATAAAATAATATTATTTTATTATCAAAAATGTTTTTAGTGTTGTTTTTTTAGTGTATGGTTGGAGATGGGTTTTTTTTAGTGTTTTTAGTATTTTTGTATCTTTTCTTTTAGTATTTGGATTAGAGATGCCTAAGATGGCAGTGTCTTCAATATTATCGCCCACTTAGGATACATTGAAATTGAAATTAATCAAGTTAATTGTATTTAATATAAACATTAAGTCACATTCAACAACATAAACATAAATGATTTGGGATAAAACATGTATTGTCTAACATTTTGTCGAATACGCTAAATAACTCATTTTAGCTAATATCATTAATCAAATACAATCTTCAATCATATATACAACTCAGAAAGATAATATTATTAATGATAGTATAAAATCCTATATAGATACAGGAAAAGAATATCATGATAATTTATCATATCATTGATCAACTATGATCTTCAATTATATTTATAAATTATTGACGGATATGATTCTTCGAATATAGTAAATTGCAACTATCATAAATTCATGGATCATTTATGATCTCATATAAAACATATATAAAAAGTTACAATATGTTTGTGATCCTATATGTTTATTGCAATTATGCATATAATCATAGGTGATCCTAAAATCATAAACAAAAAGTTACAATATGTTTACTGCAATGGACGTGTTATTGCCCTAGTTTCGGTGTGCTCTTCAACTATTTCATCTGCTTCAAGATCGTAAGGATGATCATTAGTGTTGCTTGGATCAACAATGCTACGTTTCTTCTTGGCGATTCTACTGCTCCTTCACACACTTTATATCGAAAAGTAAACATTTATCTCAAAATATTAGGATCTCGTATACCGAAATCATAATCTATGATTGAAATGGTGCAATTACCTTCAACATTCATGATTATTTCCTTCTATGGCATTCAATGACGTTCGCAAACACTATGGTTTCGGAGAATATGAAGAGTTTCAAGTCGTGTTTGAAAATTATGAATAAGAAACAGTGGTTTTTATATAGAATATCAAATTTCTTGAAGATATGGACTGATGAAGGTGTCGTGTGAGAAAAAATTGGAAATGATTACACTACTCTATTAATAGGGATAATCATCCCCTACATAAATCGCCCGCGTATTCCTTCTGTTTTCATTTATTTTTTTGTTCCGATTTTGACCCCAAAACGAATTAAAACCCACATGGAAAATTGTATTGTTTTTAAAAAATTTACATAAGATGCCACTATTAACATCAACCTTTGATCTAAACTAATTAGACCTTCTCCAATGAACCTTCTATTTTACTCTCTATCTCTATTTTACTCTCTAAACCCTCTCTAATGAACTCTCTATTTTACTCTCTAAACCCTCTCTAATGAACTCTCTATTAAATATGATATGTTGTCCAAAACCTGTCTAAACCTCCAAATTACAAACATGTCTAAAAGACTAAAAACCTCTTGTCTAAAACCTTCTTGCTGTCCAAAACCTGCTTGAGATTAGGTTAGGGTTGGGTTGCTACATTTTGTTATCGTTATATTAAAATGGGACTAAAGAGTTTCTAAACTCTAAAGTAAATTAAAGACAATAAATCCCTAAGTGAGGCCCAAACCCAAACCCAAAGTGAATGTAAAAAACAGAAAAAATATAAAACTATAAAAACTAAGCTGTAAATAATTATTATATAATACATTTAATTGACTTATTATATAAAAATTAATATATATAAAAGTCGGTACGGTACGGTAGTACCGTGGTATTAGATTTTCGGTACCACGTACCAACCATGTTTGTGAAATTGATACGGTAGTACCAACCAATATAATCGGTACCAATTTAATTGGTACCGTTGGTATCTTAATTGGTTGGTTTGTCTCGGTACATTTTTGATACCCCTACTTTATTTTACTCTCTATAATAGAGAAATGACTTATAACTCTCTATTTTTTCTAAAATTTTGATAATTACAAAATGCCTCTTTAATTTCTTTAGATTGTTGTATTTTTATTTTATTTGTTGTCTAATACCAATTTTAATAAACTAGAAATATATTTATGAATTATAACGTCGTTAAAATAACATGATAAAATTAATAATATAAGGTTATTGTGAAAAAAAAATAAGGGTATAATTTATAAAGTTAATAAATATAAGGGTATTATTGAAAAATTCTATACAATCAAAATAGAAGAGAATATACTTGGAATGTTATCTTTTAGAGAGTAAAATAGATGAATACATTAGAGAAGACATGAGACGTTCTCTATTTCACTCTTAATAGAGAGTAAAATAGAGAAATATATTGGAGATGCCCTTAGGGGTTGAGATTCATCCCTTTATGCTTCTAAATACAACTCATTCTCGTTTATATATATATATATAGAGAGAGAGAGAGAGAGAGGTTCAAATGAGAATTTTGTAAATAATATAGAACATTAAAATTTTGCATATTCGTGAAATGCACAACAAGAAGGAGATGAAGTGAAGAAGATGAAGAACTGAATATAGTATTTATTCAGTCTGAATATACAAAGAAAATTCAGTCTGAATATTTCTTTGTATATTCAGTCTGAATATTTCTTTGTATATTCAGTCTGAATAATCTATATTCAGACATGTGTCGCGCTCTCATTTGTCCTTATGTTCACAACCAAATTTGAGTTCGCTTTTGAACTTTCCTCTCTATCTCTCTCTCTCTCTCTCTCTCTCTCTCTATATATATATATATATATATATATATATTTACAGGGGAGGGATCATGCGAGAACATGGTATGTTTAAAGAAACAAATGAATTGTTTCTAGCCACATATTTTGATAAATCAATTAATATTATATTGAATGACATTTAAGTAATTAATGGTTGCTGAAATCTACTTTCCACCAAGGGTAAAGTCTTTTAAGGATAAAATTGGTAGAAACACAAATTATAATATAATATATCAATGATTTAATAATAATATAATATAATATATCAAAAATTATATTATATTATATCATATAGTTATATCAAAAATTATATTATATTATATTATAATATATCAAAAATAACATACTTGACATTGTAATCATGTGTGAATAACATTTATACAAAATCAGATATGATTTTACATTAACATTTGTACAAAGTCACATATGATTACATTAACATTTGTTCAAAATCACATATGATTTTACATTAACATCTGTACAAAATCATATATGATACTGAAATCATGTGATTTTGTTGACATAATTGACATTGTAATCATGTGTGAATTCATTTGTATAAAATCATATATGATTTTACATTTACATTTGTACAAAATCACATATGATTTTATATTAACATTTGTACAAAATCATATATGATACTGAAATCATACATGTTTTTATTGAGATAATTGACATTGTAATAAACTTTTTAAAAATATTACCTTCAACTTTTTAAAATACTTTTAAAAATAATAAAAAAATTTCAAGTTTTAAAAATAGTAAACTTTTCTTTAAGTATATTTCATATTTCAATTTTCTAAATCATATATGATACTGGGTTTGGTTTCTTATATTTCTCTT
The DNA here is from genome assembly GCA_036898165.1 of Silybum marianum. Lineage (NCBI taxonomy): Eukaryota > Viridiplantae > Streptophyta > Magnoliopsida > Asterales > Asteraceae > Silybum > Silybum marianum. Next base: position 5,538,378 of record CM072541.1, read on the forward strand.
GGTCTTATATTTATTTAATGATATTTCATATTTATCTTCATCTTATATTTATTTAAATATATTTAATATTTAAATTGTTTAAAAGTAATCAAGATTGTACAATCTCATGGAACATGATCAATAGTAACATTGATTTTATTGATTTCTTAAATTATATATTAAAGTTAACCTTAATACCCTTAAAGTAAATAGATTAATATTATTAAATTTAACCCTTATTACCCATAAAGTAACTTTGGACCATAATACCCTTAAAGTAAATAGATTAATATTAATTATTTTATTGATTTCTTAAATTATATATGTGGTTAGAAGGAGGTTCATTTGTTTCTTTAAAAAGCAAAAGTTCTCATTTGAACCTCCCTCTATATTCATATATATATATATATATATATATATGGGGCCTTCTTTTGATAACCACAATTATTTTGAGAACTTGAGATCAATTTTCACCCACTAATTAATATTAAATTAGGAAATTTTTAATTTTGATAATTTTTAATTAAAAAATATAATAAAGGGCATCATGGGTATTTATAAATCTTCTCTCTCCTCTCCTTCTTCGTCGCTAAACCGTTCGAACACCTGCATCCAATTTTGTGAACACGGTGTGCACAAACGCACATTGGTCCCAACTCGTTCGATTTGCACCCCAATTTTTGTGAACACATAGTGCACTTCTCACATTTTGCATGTTGTGCATAATTTGCAAAATGGGGGTTATGTGATGAAACACTGCAAATTAAAATATTGTGATTTGTGAACATCGTTGAACATTCATATTATGAATGCATAAGAACTGTGAACACCGTAAAACACACTCCAAACATTGTTAATGGTGACTGCTAGGCAAAAATCCTGAATCCACCACTATGTGCACACCACACATTCTGAATTTTCTTTGAATGAGACACGTGTCGTACTCTCATTTGTTACGTTCACAACCAAATTTGAGTTCTCATTTGAACCCGCCCCTATATATATATAAGTTCAAATGTGAACTCAAATTTGGTTGTGAATGTGAAGACAAATGAGAGCGCGACACGTGCCTGAACGTAGTATTATTCAGACTGAAATAATGAAGAAAATATTCAGACTAAATAATAGTATTATTCAGTCTGAATAATACTACATTCAGTCTGAATGTAGTATTATTCAGACTTAATAATACTATTATTTAGTTGAATATTTCCTTCATTATTCAGCCTGAATATGACACGTCTCGTTCTTTCATTTGTCCTCTCGTTCACAACCAAATTTGAGTTCTCATTTGAACCCGCCCCTATATATATAGGCTTAGGATCGTGTGAGAAGAAGGGTTAAGGTGAGAAACGTAAAAAGAGATCTGAATCATTGATCACTTTTAATCTCATACAAATCCATGAATTGCGCCTTAGAATGAAGTTGATCTGGTGCATCTCGGTGCACCTCATCTTGGTGCATCTCATCCTAGTGTGCATCCAATGGAGGAGATCCTTTCTTACGTTTCTCACCATAACTCTCTTTCTCACCAGAAGCAAACCCTATATATATATATATATATATATAGAGAGAGAGAGAGAGAGAGAGAAAAGTTCAAATGCAAACTCAAATTTGGTTGTGAACGTGAGCACAAATGAGGATGGGACGCGTGTCTGAATGTAGAATATTCAGACTGAATAATCAAAAAAAATATTCAGACTGAATATAGTATTTATTCAGTCTGAATAAATACTAAATTCAGTCTGAATATTTGTTTGATTATTCACTCCGAATATGACACGTGTCGCACTCTCATTTGTCCTAACGTTTACAACCAATGAGTTCTCATTTGAACACGCCATATATATATTGCATATAACTATATTCAACTCCAACTCGAACATGAAACAATCCAAAATCCGAAACCAAAAATTAAAAGCTTGATTTTCATGTCTAAAATTCGATAGGTTAAATAAAAATCTATATCTATATAAAAGGAAATCCTCCAAGAATGACGTGGCGCATTCTTAGAGCACCATTTTCAATAGAAATCTATATCTATATCTATATAAAAGGAAATCCTCCAAGAATGACGCGGCGCATTCTTTGAGCACCATTTTCAATAGAAATTTTCTTGTTTTTTTTATTTTTAAAAAAATACTTATTAAGTTAATGACATTTGTGCCCTTATATGGAAGTTACATATATAATTATAAGTAGGGTTTCTTTGGTATTTTTTTTTTCCAATTTAGTTAACTTTAATGTCAAAATTATTCAACTACCTTGGTGGAGGTTACTTTTGCTCTCTCTATAATTAAGCTAATGACATTTGTGTCCCTATATGAAAGTTACATATATCATTATAACAAGGTTTCTTTGGTAATTTTATTTCCAATTTAATTAGTTTTAATGTCAAAACTATTCAACTCCCTTGGTAGGTGTTACTTTGTATCTCACTATAATTCTTCCCTTTCTTTCATTTCGTCACAATAGTGTTTGCCCAAACTAATCACCACTAATATAAGCTATAGACCAACTAAATCCGTCAAGGCAACCATTGTCACCGTCAATTCTTTCGATTGTGTCGAAAATGTTAGTTTTAGTTATGGATGATCGTTTGGTAGGTATTACTTTTACCCTCTCTATAATTATCCCCGTTCTTTAATTATGTCACAATAACGTTTGCCCATACTAATCACCACCAATATCAGCTAGAGAACAACCAACTCCGTCAAGGCAACAATCGTCGACGTCAATTCTTCCGATTAAAGGTTAGTTTTAGTTATAGAAAATCATTCTTCGAATGTAAAAAGAGTTTGTCTTCTCATGCAATGTTGGTTTATTAGATTTATAACAAAGTTAGGTTACCCTTTTTACAATTCTGATATAAAGACCGAAAATAATTATATGTGTTTGATTCTCTAGTGATGAATTTAACTTTTTCTATGTTAGGTATCAGAAAGTTTTTTTATTTCACTTCGTTGCGAATTCAAAATATATGGATTTTACAATGATTGACGAGTTAAGAGGAGTTAAGGGGGCGCTTGGTTCTGGTAAGAGAATGAAAATGGGAATGGGAATGAAAATGACAGGGAATGAAAATGGGAATGAATTTTCATTCCCCCCAGTTTAATCAGGAATGAAAATTTGGGCTTCTGGGGGAATGACCCATTATATTATATACAACCAAACAGTTTCTTTTATTATCATTCCCATTAATTCCTGATTAATACCTCCAACCAAACACACCCTAAGAGATTGAATATGAATCAAAAAAAGCATTCCAAAGTTGTTGAACAAAGCTATATGACACTCGGTGAGGGACATCATTGACTACAAACTCTATCGTTTTTTATTGATTGGAATTAAAACACAAAAGAACATTTCAATTTATTTGTAAGGTAACTATTTAGCAGAACTTTTAAGTAAAAGGCTTATTTAATATTTATTTTTTTTCTTTATAATTTTAATTTTTTAAATAATTTCAGCACGTTAAATACTAAAACCTTAACCATCAATCAATCCATATATATATATATATTATCATTATATCATTATTTATCATACATCTTTTAAATAACAATTAACTAAATTTGAAAAATATGTATTTTATTATATAAGAAGTATCATTTGGTAATCTTACTTCCAATCTAATATGTTATAACCTCCAAACTATCCAAATTTCTATAGCCATTCTTTTTATTCTATTCATTTTTCCATATATTAATATCTCAAAAATTAAGTAGGATGACAATAGGAATGAAAATTTTCTTTGGGTCTAAAATGGTAGAAAAAAATTACAAGTCAGATATCTCCTAGGTTATTTTTTTTACTTTATCCTGCCAACAAAGTTTGATGTATTTCTCGTTTAATTTAAGTGCACATTTCACACTTTGTGGACATGAATTTATAATTAAAAAAATTCTTACATTATATTGTTTTTTATGTATGGAATTGTTTTTCTATCTTCAATTAAGTATATTTATATGGTTGATAATTGTAATTGATGAGTGCAACCTATTTCAGAAATTGTTAATAATTAAGCTGCAAAACATGCATTATAAGCTAAAATGCAAAATTAGGAAGACTAATTTTTTGTAGACTCATCATAACAATTAATATTGCACATACATTTGCAACGAACCATTTTTATACAATTTTTAACTTTAATGTCAAAATATTATTTTGCAACAAAAAGATAAGAACATGTATAAAATCATCTTCGTTATAAAAAAACATTATTAATGAAAATATATATTTTACATTTAAATAATCCCCAATAAATTCATTATCTTATATTACACCTAATTAGTTATGAATTATCAAATTGTGTTTATCTTAATTCAATACATATTTTATAAATATATAAATGAAGGTTATATGGTATTAAAATGGAGAATAAGATTTTGGTATTCTTAAATTCTGGTTGAATTTGGTTATGTCATATTGATGAAATGTGAAATATTGGAAAATATAGTTGAATATATAAAAGGAGGGGGATGGTATGAAAATCAATATTAATATTGTAAATATACAAAGGTTTCCTACTAGACTTTTGTTGTTAGGCCATGCATTTCACATATTTTCAGTGATTCACATGGCATCATCAAATGATACAAATATTAAAAAGAGTTAGTTATATGAAATGAGAGGGGATGTGTTAAAGATTAAAAAAATTGGTTAGCTAAAAACGCGACACTTGCCATCTAGATTTTTGATTAAATGGTAATCTTGAAGTTGTGATAAAAAAATATTTTATTGAAAAATAACATCATTCATTTTCGATTTGATTAAATGTAAAATGTTCATTTGAATCGAATCAATAGAAGCATGAATATAAATATAAATACAATAAAAATTTATGAAAAAAAAGTGTTGCCTACAAAATATTGACATAACATAATAAGAATTTAAAAGTTTCTCAAATAATGAATTATACTTATGCTTTATTTATCCGATATTGATGATAAACTAAAATATCAAAAAAGGTAGTTAAGTATATGAAAGAAGGAGAAATGTGCTGAGATATTGGAATGCAAATCTAATTAAAATTTAGTAACACAAGTTTTAAGTTGATGCATCATCATAACTTTTATATATTTTATTTGACATGTGTTTTGATCATCACGCAACGCACGATGTCGAACACTAATAAAGTGTATTATCTATAGTATATTATAAAACATTTGGCTAAAAACTCTTAAAAACAACTTTTTATGCATGTAGTATTGTTTATTGATGCATATTACTTAAAATTCAAGATTACAAGTAATTTATGCATAAGTACAATTTATTAAAGCTTAATTTCTAAATTCGTGTAACTAACTACAGATAAACATAATCAAAAAGCCAGGATAACCATCTCATTTTAAATATAAAATATCTAAAATATAATTAGGATAATCATTAAATTCTAACAGAATACTTAATTACTATTTTTATAACAAATTATATTATTAAACCAAAAACAAATTATTTCGTTATTAAACCTAAATTAAAATATAATAAAAAAAATTGTATTAAATAAATTACATAAAAAAAGAACTTTTAAATGAAATATTAAAAATCACTCTCTAAACCACATAACATAAAACCATTATAACATCAATACAAAAAAAAATAAAACATTAAAATCGAGATGTATCTCGCTACATTACGCAAGTACCATTCTAGTTTATTAAAATTGTTATGATTTTATTTATATGAACCAATGACACCTGACCATGCCACTTGTCTACTTGATAGATATTTCCATTTTTATATATACAAATAGAACCCAAAAACTTTGGGGATGTGTGACAAAAATGGTTAACGTGAAGACATCACATATCCACGTTCCTTTCCAAATTCAAAAATCAAACCCATCAGTCATTGTCCATGGAGATCCCATGTTACCTCTTGATTCGTCGTTTCACAATTCACCCCTCAATCCACGACAACTGTCTGTCGATTCATCTTCTCTTTCCTCCTTCTTTTCCGCAATTCCCATCATCAAATTTGTACGATTTCGACAGACAACTCGCATGGTCGAGTAGATGCATATGAGGAGTGATGATATGATCTTTGATCCAGAGTACTGATAAATTGAAAAAAAGGATTTGAGAATTTGTGTGATTATTATCATTATTATTGTTATTATCTGATCTAGGTTTCGCCTAATTTTTTTGTGTGCGATTTGGAATTTCTGTTTTGAGAAAAAGGAAAATGGCAGATAAAGGGAAAGATTCAGATTATTACTTGATTGAAGATGATGATGATGACGATGAGAATGATATTGAGGCAAATAACAGTGATGATAATGATGATGATGATGATGATGATCCTGATTCCAGCCGTAGATCGTCTTGTTCTCAAATTTCACCTGCTCAATGGCCAAAGAGTTACAAGTTGGTTTTCAGTTTCATCTCTTGCTTTCTTATATTTACTTCAATTTTGTTTTATATACCTGAATCCACTTTATACATGTTTTTTTGTATGTATTTTGATTCTAATTTTGTATGTATGCTGGTTTTTGGCAAAATCCATTTAGGCATTTTGTTAATCTTGAATGCAATTCTCCTTCATAGGGTAGGGTTGGGTTCACGTGACTGTTTTCATGAGACCATATTTTCACTTGAAACTTCATAGTACCGTGAATGTAAAAGAATCTGAACCTTCATAACAAAAACACTGTTTTGCTGTGAAGTAGCAAGTGTAAAGAAATGGTCTCACGAGATCCAAGTCCTCCTCCATATATTTATGTATATATATATATCAAGGTTCAAAAAGGCGTGACGTGCGGCTTGGCGGCTAGGTCAAGCCTTAAGCCTTACGCGCCACGGCGAGGACGCGGCGTTTTTCAAGGCGTGACATAAGGCGGCAAATTTGTATGTCATATAAACAATTATATATAAAGATATATGTTTTCTATATATTATTTAATCAAATAATGATATTAAAAAATGTACATTCATATTAGAAGAAGAAAAATCATATAGATTATTGTTATAAAAATAGTTTTTTGATTAAATATTTAAAATAGAATTTAGAAAGGTAATTTTACAACTTCATTTTAATCGTGAGTCCATAAAGTTTAAATTCGTGAAATTGTGATTGATGTGATTAGATAAATCTATAAAAGTGTAAAATTTGAAGTTAAAAGTGTAAAAAATAAAAAAAATTAAAAATTAAAAATAAAATATTTTTTTTGAAAAAAATATGCCATACAAAAAAACGCGCGCCGCGGCGCACCATGGCGTGAGCCACGCCTTACAGAAACGTTATGGCCTGTTTCGTAACGACGGAGACACGTCTTACGCCATATCGCCATAGCGCGCCTTTTTGAACCCTGATATATATATATACATATATATATATATGCTTGGTTAAATGTTAATAGAATTACTAATTTTGAAATAATTGTATGCATGGAGTGTCTTTATTGAGTTATATTTACCTATTCACTTCCAAAAAACTAACTTCAATTTGTATCTTTTACCAAATAATCTATTTCAACTTAAATATATCACAAGTAGAAATGATAAGCATGTGTTAATGGTGGTTTATAACATAATTAGAGCTCAGTTTTGATTGTAGAAGTAGATATAGTTATTGGCTTGTCCATCTATTGGTTTAATGTTTTCGATAAGTTTGTAATTTTACATGCTAATAAACGGTCTACAATTAGGTGATCATATGAGGAATGTTGCATCCACTTACTAGATTATGCATAAATTGCTAATATATACACATGGGTTGCTTGTGACTAGTGATAGATGTGTAGATATTAAATAACATTTGTTATGATATGTGGAACCCCTTTAAATTAGCTAAAAGCGCCCTTATAGATATATACAAGTTTGATGGTCCGTGTCTACCCGTTAGGGGACTCCAACACCCCTCCGATGGAGGCTAGAGGGCGTCCCCAAGAACGAAGGTGAAAGTGTGGATTGAGTTCTTAGCTGGTGCTAGACCCTGGCTCTCATACCATGTTGGATTCCTATATATATAGTGGTTTGATGCTCGTGTCTAGCTAATTTGGAACTCCAACAAGAACTAGATTCAAACCACAAGGATTGTGGCGTAGTGGTTGAGGTTCTGGGGGATGTGGTGGAATATCCCATCTGCCCAGGGTTCGATTCCAGACGTACACAACAATTGTAGCCACTGAGTTTATCAGGTCTGATTTCTTGCAGTCACAATTTGCTGGGACTAGTCCAGGCATAGCCTGAGACACAGTTACAAAAAAATTGAACTACATTCAAATGAAATTGACAAAAACATAGATTCGTTTACTTTTAAGTCTAACCACTATTCATGATTGCAGACAAACACTTGATTCGTACTCAATTTCAGCAACGCCAAGTTTGGGATTCCTTAGACGCCCATCTGGTTCAATATATTCAATGTATGAACCTGCGATCGATAGTAACTTTGATGATAACATCGTGAAGTCTAAGTTACTTTCCGAATGTTCAAAGCTTTTTAGCAAAGAGGATGTAGATAGGATCTCAAGAAAGATATCAACATGGTCAGGGAGGGGCTCTTTACCCGAGCAATTGCTTGGAGAACTTCCCATTACCTTTGGGTGTAGCGTCACTCAAACTGTTTTCAATTGTGAGAATCTCATCATTCTTTCGGGTTTAATCGATAGATAACCTCTTAGAGCATCTCCAACAAAATTCTACAAAATGGAGAAAATTTGGGCTTTTTAGGCTGCTTTTTTTGTTTGTGCTCCAACAGATTCTCTAAGCTTTCTCCAAAATAGGGGAAGTAGGAGAGGGATGATAAACTTATCCAAATTTGGAGAACTCCCTAAAATTTTAATGCTCAAGAGAGAGAAATGGTTCTTTTTATTGGTCCCACCAATGAGGATAAGTGTATTATCATTTCTATATAAAATTTATTCAAAAATTTCTTGAAATATTACATATATTTGAAGATGAGGGAGGTTCATTTAGGAATGCTAGATATTTTAGGAACTCAGGGGAACCACCCTTTTTCTGAATATTCATGATGAATAACGTGATAAAATATTCATGATGAATGTCGTGACATATATTCATGATTAATAATATTCATGATGAATTATCACAAAAAGGGTGGTTTCTGGGTTCCTAAATGAACTTGCCCCTATTGAAGATTTTAGTAATATAATTGATCTTAAAATCTCCAAAATATAGAAACCATTAGAGTTGAATGTAATTTTTTTTTTGAAGATCTTAACATTTTCTTTTCCATTTTGGAAAAATTACAGAGAATCTGTTGGAGATGCTCTTAGAAGGCTTGAAAAGATGTTAGTGAAATGAATTTTATTCGGCAAATATGTCATTATATTAACTTTTATTTTTATGGTTTTCAGCGGTTAACGTGATGGTTGGAGTTGGAGTTCTTTCTATGCCGAATACAATTGCTCAAGCTGGCTGGGCAGGCATGGGAGTGCTACTTCTTTTTGCAGCAATGTGTTGTTATACAGCTTATCTTATGAAAACTTGCTTTGAAAGCAAAGAAACCATCCAAACGTATCCTGATATTGGAGAAGCTGCCTTTGGGAAATATGGGCGTCTTATTATAGCAGTAAGTTGGATCTCTTTTACGACTGACTAACTTTTTATTTAAAGTATCTAACCTTTTATCTGGGCCGGTGACCCTTTGGTGATTTATTAACTTCTTGAAACGTTGATTTTTCCAAATGCAAAAAAGAAATACTGCATTTGTCTGAATGAGAAATCTTGGATAAATAGTCGAAATCTAAGGGAAAAAGCACTCTACTTGGCTATGCTAAAATGGAGAAAAGTTTGATTTTAGCATTTTTGTTGCTCCAACAACTATGCTATCCTCTTTGCTAAAATAGAGAAAAGAGGAGAGAGGGTATAAAAATCTCTAAATTTAGAGAAATCTCTAAAACTATTTAGAATAAAGAGAAATACTATTTTAATTATATCCAACCAATGAAAACTATTGAAGTTACATGTGCACAAGAGAGAGAAATAATATTTTATAAATATAGTTAACTTAGAATTGCTAAAATAGAGTACCTGTTGGAGTTGGATGCAATTTTTTTTAGAGATTTTGGCTTTTCATACTCTATTATAGAAAAATTATGGCATAGCTGTTGGAGATGCTCTCAGTCACTCTTGTGAACCGTAGTGTTTTCTTTACGTTTCTTTAAGAACAATAAGCACGATTGGTTTGAAAAGTTAACCATTTTTTGTTTCGTTTTAAGTAATAGTTTCTTGGATGGTTTTTATAGTAATCTACTCTTGGGTTTTCTGCAGATCATTTTGTACACATCACTCTACGTAAGTAAACAAACTATTCGTAATCCCAAATTTCTTACTGAAAACACACTTCACGGCCTATATCTAATATCTTATCTGTTAAAATTTAGGCATACTGTGTGGAGTTTATTATATTGGAAGGAGACAATCTCGCTAGTCTTTTTCCTAACGTATCCTTGAATACGGGCGGTTTCAATATGGATTCGGTTCACTTATTCGCAATTCTTTCTGCTGTTGTTATTGCACCTACCCTTTTGATTAAAAATGCCCGAGTAGCTTCATTTCTTTCAGGTACGTTTATCATCAACACTTAAATTTGCAGTATTACAAGCCAGGAGTTTAATGGAAACAACCTCTTTATCCCTTGGGATAAAGGAAAGGTCTGTATCAGTGTTCAAAAAGGCACACCATGGCGTGCCATTGCGTAATGCCGCTTTTTTACAAGACATGACTTTTTTTTAATATAATTTTTTTTTACTTTTGTGTTTTTACACTTTTAACTTTAGATTTTATATTTTTACTAACTTAGCTGATCACATCACTCACAGTTTCTTGGATTCACACATGTCATGGGTTCACAATTAAAACGAAGTTGTAAAGTCCTTCTAAGTTCTATTTTGAATATCGGATCACAATTTTTTTATATAATGGTATAATACTAGTTAATTTATATGAATTTAAAAAAAATTAATATCATTATATTATTAAATAATAATTAGAAAACATTATGTATGTATATATATATAATTATAGGGTCAGGTTCAGGGGAAAACCTCAAAAAAAAAACTGAAGAACACCTTGGGAGCCCTCCATCCGGACGATATGCACAAATGCATACTGGTAACTTTTAACATGCACTTGTGCATAGCATGCACTCGTGCATAGAAAAAAAAAACAACTTCAATCGCTTGTATGCATTTGTGCATTACCGTCTGTGCACAAATGCATAGTTGCATACCGTCCAGATGGAGGGCTCCCCTGGTGTTCTTCGGCTTTCTCTTTTTTTTTGAGGTTTGCACCTGAACCTCCCTCTAAAATTATATTTATTATGTCACGCCTTAAAAAAACGCTGCATCCTCACTGTGGCGTGTAAGGCATAAACCTTGAGGTCGCCGCCACACCACGTCTCTCACCATTTTGAACCTTGGTCTGTAACATCTGTGTGGGATATATTGGGTTTGTTTGGTTGTACTTTTACTCGCATAACGCATTTGCAGCATTAACTTATTGAAAATATGCAACTTTTTGATCATTTGCAGCTACTGGTGTTGTGGCTACTGTTATGGTCATTTTTTCTGTGCTTTGGCTCGGTACAGTAAATGTTGGTTTTCATGAAACCGGTCCCGCGATTAAATTGAATGGCATTGCTTTTGCGCTTGGTATATACGGATTTTGCTTTTCCGGGCATTGTGTGTTTCCGAATATATACCAATCAATGGCTGACAAAACCCAATTTACCAAAGCAATGATCATATGGTATGCACTTTGACTTTTAGTGTTAAACAAGCTAATTTTAAGGGAAATTTGGGAAAAGAGAGTTCACCTTTTAGCCATTTTTCAAAGCTTTTTTCCTGAAATAACCAGACTTTACGCAGACACTTTTGCGTAAAGTCCATTTTACGAAAGAAATCAATTTTTTTAGAGTTTACGCATTTCTGTGTAAAACTTCGTCAGGTTGGCAAAAAATGACACGCAGAAAATCTACACAGAAACTTGAGTTTCTGCGTTAACTTTCTGTGTAAACTTTGTCTAGTTGGCAAAAAAAGACACGCAAAAAGTTTACGCAGAAAGTTTACTCAAAAACTTGAGTTTCTGCGTAAACTTAAAAAATTATTTTTTTTATAAAAAAAATGGACTTTACACAGAGACTATGCTTTCTGCCTAAAGTCCGGCTATTTTAGAAAAAAACCTTGAAAAATGGCTGAAAAGTGAAAGTAAATTTCCCTGATTTTAATCTTTCTTGATGAATTTCGTAACTTCTCGTTAAAATTTTCAATGAAATTCATGTTGATCATAAGTTTAGGAATATGGGTTTGACCCGGAAAGTCAAACTGAAAAATTCTGTCATCTTTGAATCACATTTCTTGATCAAAATCTTTATTCTTTTTTGCAGTACTGTTTTGTGTGTTCTGTTGTACGCGAGTGTTGCAATTATGGGTTTTCTCATGTTTGGAGAACACTCGTTATCTCAGATAACATTAAACATGCCCGAAGATGCACTTGCTTCAAAAGTTGCTTTATGGACAGTGGTAAGTGTTCGTTTTTTTTTCGGTTTATATTTTTATGTTCGATTGTGGAATTTAACATATTTTTTGACATATTTTAACAGGTCATCAATCCGTTCACCAAATATCCTTTTTTAGTTCTTTCAGATTTCCAATCCCTTATGGGATCGTTCGAATCATGCATTATATAAGGCTGTTTGGCGTTGCTGAATGGTTTGGTGCAGAATGATTAAGTGGTCAGAATGATTAAGAGGGTCTTATGATATAGTGCAAAATGAAATATAATTGTTTGGTAATTGTTCAGGATGTAATTAGGGCTCTTAATGGTTAAGGGAGGTTCAGGACACAAAATGATTCAGAGGGTTTTGGAACCATTAAGAGGAAGACTTATTTTTTGCCAAACTGGATTCACCTCTTAACGATTCAGAGGTTGCCTCTTAATGGAACTGTTAAGAGGTAAACAAACAGCCCCTTTTTGGGTAGAAAAAGAAAAAGTGGTGGCGTTTTTTTTTGGTAACGAAATCCGTTTGTTTCTTTAACGTTTTCCGTACATATGCCCTTCTGATGAACCCATTGGCCAGTGCCATTGAAGAGTTGTTGCCTGCTAAAGTTGCGAATAGTGATTGGTGTTTTGTTGCTCTACGGATGGCACTAGTTGCATCTTCTGTCTGTGTCGCATTTGCTCTTCCGTTCTTCGGTAAGCATTAAGATATTTACGCTTTATTGAATATGTTTACCATAAACACACCTATATGACCGTTCAATTGAGATTAATATTGTTGTTAATCAGACAAATGATGTTAGGATTCAGCCAAATTTGTGTTTGATTGTGACTCGATTTACGTTCCTATTTAACTTTCATTTCTATTTACCCTCTGGAGTAGAGGCAAGGTCTGCATACACCCCCCCCCCCAAAAAAAAAAAAAGACCTTACGTCTGTATGCAGTGGTGGATCCAGGATTTTTGTCTAGTGGGGGTCCTTTTTAGGTAGACTAAAGGTGCGTAAAGTCGTCTGACATGTTTTTAAGCTTAATTACACTGTTTCGAGAGATTTTAAGAGTTTTTTGGTTGGTTTCGGGGGAATTTTATTAGTGTTTTGTCGATTTCGAATGACTTTTTCAGTTTTTTTTATTGATTTCAAGAGACTTTTTTGGTTTTTCGGTTTAACCCTTATAAAAAAATTATTTTTATCTGTTTAATGGGGTCCTTTCCCCCCCCCCCCCTCCTTTCTTTAACTAGGTCCGCCAATGTCTGTATGGGATATATTGAGTTCATTTGGTTTATTCGACTTCCATTTTTTTCTTTTTGTTAATTGTGTTTCTTGATTACAGGTCTTGTGATGGCTTTGATGGGTTCGGTCCTATGTATTTTGGTGGTAAGAAATGCGGTTTTAAGTTCTATTATCGTGTTTGTTTGCATATCCTTTTGTTCATACCGATTCGTATTATGTATCTTGAATCACTTGTTCACTAATTCGATAATTAGATGGTGACACAAACCAATGGGGTATTTGGCTCAACTAGTCATAAATGAGTTCCCTTTAGCGGTGGTTTGGTTGTGGGTTCCATACTCTTTGCAGATAATTTGGAACCCTTTTAGATTACTTTTTGAAAGAACCCTCGAAGAGAAAATGGAGGTTCCAATATATATAAAGATTAAATGGACCATATCTAGCCAATATGCTTCTCCAAAGGAGTGTGTGTCGAGTCCCTAAAGATGGTAGATTTCGGCTCTGATACCATACAAGATATGTTAAACCCTTTCAGTTTACTCTTTAAAAGAGGGGAAATTTGCCAATTTAACCATTTTTTTACTTGTGGTTTCACCAAATAGCCTATTTCTGCTCAAAGTTACCAAAATAGTCACCAGGTTCGCAATAGCGAATGAGTTAAAATGTAAAAAAAAGTTTCTGAACCATGTTCGCAATTTCAGGGACTAAATACGTAAGATTTGGAAATTACATTCGCAATTGCGAAGTTGATATTGCGAACCTAGACCAGAATTTTCATATTTGGTCCCTGAAATTGCAAACCTGGTTCGGAAACTTTTTTTTAACATTTTCACCCCTTTGTAATTGCAAACTTGGCAATTGCGAACCTGATGGTTATTTTGGTAACTTTTGGGAGAAATGGGCTAGGAGGTAAAACCACAAGCAAAAAATAGTTATTTTGATAAATTTCCCCTAAAAGAGTCCTTGAAGAAAGAAGAGAGGTTTCAACATCTTTAGAAGCTAAAATGACTGTGTCTAGCCGATGTGGGACTCCAACAGTGTGTACACGTATTTCGACCTTTTCAAGCACATTAGATGGTGACACCTTGAAATATCTACCCTAACTCTTTTTTATCGTGAAATTTTATATTTTCTCACCATGTCTTTTTTTAACGTTTTTGCAACATCTCTCGAATTTATACTTGATATACATGTTTCGGTGCAGTCTCTCATTTTTCCCGCTCTATGTTTTCTAAGAATTAATGGGAGTAAGGCTTCGACTACGCAGGTAATTTGCATTCGCATAATTGTTTCACTCTAACATCACTCCATCTGTTTTTAAAACGAGTCTACTTTCGACGTTCTTGGTCAAACATCGTGATATTTAAACGAGAAAATCACCAAACTAGCCATTTTTGACGAAAAGATATTTGAAATATCAAGAAATAGCAAGTTATATTGCAAAGGGAAATTTATTCAAATAGCCATTTTGGAAAAGTGGTTTTACCTCCTAACCCATTTTTCTCAAGTTGTACCCAAATAGCCTTTAGGTTTACAATTGCAAAGTTCGCAATTACGAAGGGGTGAAAATGTAAAAAAACAAAAAAAAAATTAAAGAAGTTTCTGAACTAGTTTTGCAATTTTAGGGACCAAAAATGTAAAATTTAGATATTACATTGCAATTGCAAATTGAATATTGGGACCCTATATTTTTTTTTACATATTTGGTCCCTGAAATTGTGTACCTAATTCAAAAACTTCTTTTTACATTTTCACCCTTTCACATTTACAAACTTTGTAATTACGAACCTAAGGGCTATTTGGGTAAAACTTGGGATAATTGACTCTACAAACCTCTTCAAAAAGGGTGTCAGATTATTATGGCCCACCATCTGCCAAAGAAATCAATTTTTTTTTGTGCAAATTTTGCTATATTTTTTTTTTGCCAAAAATAGCTAGTTTGGTGATTTCTGCTCTTTCAAATGTATGTAAATTGGTTTTGAATTTCACATCGATGTTTGTTAAAATGTATGCAGATCGGTTTGAGCATTTGTATTTTGGTGGTGGCAATCATTTGCATGATCGTGGGAACGTACTCATCTTTAGCAGATATCGCAAATATACTTTGAAGACCCCAGTATTCTTTCCATCTTTCTGTAGTGGTATTTAAATACTTTTCGAGTTTTGATCAATAAAAAGCATGCGATGAATCTAGCAATGAGGCTATGAGTTGAAATTTTGGTAAGATTTGGATCGAGATCTAGTTTTAGAGTGTTTGACCAGTTGTCATTAATCGTTATGCGTTTTGACACCTGATTTAATACCATTTCACATTGCCAGATGCGAGTTAACTATAGATTTTTTTTACCATGTTTTGCCATTTGTTAACAGAAAAAATTAGATGAAAGTGTTGTGTTCGTTCTTGAGATGTTTTGTGCGATCTTTTGTTGGATTTGGATGTGTTTTTTTTCCGATCTTTTACAACATGTTGTGGATAAATGGTCTAAAGTCTAATGAGCTAAAGCATCTTCAATCCTTTTAATTTATTTCTCCAAAATAGAGAAGAAACTTAAAGAAATTAAAAAATAAATTAAAGGGGATGTTTGGTTTATAGAATGTTTTTTTCAAGGAATGAAATTTCTCAAAATAATTTGATTTTCAAAGAATTGAAATAAAATTTGACCGTGCGTTTGGTTGGCATAAATTAAAATGTAATATTTTAAATGAATTGGAATCTGTCTGTTTAATTAATACTTTATAGAATGTAGCGTCAGAATTGAAATGGATAAACGTAAAGAACCAACATACCCTTTTAATGATATTTTTTTTTACCCTTTTGAATATTGGAATTTACATCTGGAACTTTCCATGAACTATGTTTTGAAGATTCTATAATCAATCTTAACTACATTGATTTGATAACCACCTAAAAAATGTAAATGCATAGAATCAAAGGCCAAGATTGGTATGTAAAATGTGCAATATTTACATGGTTTGTATTTGATTGGTTCTCTATACATATAGAGGTCACTTCAAATACGACCATGTAAATATTGCACACCTTACAAACCAATCTTAACCGTCCATGTAGATTATCAAATCAGTGTCAACGATGTAGAATAAAATCAGTTGCTAAATTTCCTCTCAAGCTTATCTACAACTAATTTGATAACCACCTAAAAATTTTAAAATACACAAAATCAAGGGTCGTGATTGGTTTATAAGGTGTGAAACATTTTCCTGGTTTGTATTTGATTTGTCCTCTAACATACATATATAATATCAGTGGTGGTGGTTATGGTGGAGGTTGTAACATCCTAATTTTTGTCCCAGTGAAGAAAGCGTTGAACCGAGTGATTCAATAAAGAAGAGTTAATTTCAGAATTTGGGCAGTGATGCTATGAAATTGTGACATCTAGGTAGGGGTGCATTGGGCCCGAACCGCCACCGAACCGTTTTGGAACCGGAACTGAAAATGAGAGATTCTTAGAACCGAAAACCGGACCGTATAGGCAATACCGGTGCCGGTCCCGGTTTTTCGATCAAAAACCCGGTTGTAACCGATTGTAAATCCATTTGGTTTTCTTGAATTTAGTATTTTTGTTTTTTAATCCATGACATCACTGCAGTAATCCATGCAATCCCTTTTATTGTTTTACAATTTTTAAAATCCATGACATCAGTTTTTAAACAAAATTCATATTAATCCATGACATCACTGTGTAGTAATCCGTGAACACTTTTAATCCATGCATCACTGTGCACTAATCCCAAAATATTTATAGTTTAATATCAAATCAATCAACAAAAATCATACTCTAATTTGTTCATAACTGTTCATAAATTTTATATAAAAACTAACCAACCCATTTATCAACCATTCTTCAATTTTATATAAAAACTAATCAACCCAATTATCAATCATTCTTTAACCAAATTTCTTATCAGTTTTATATAAAACAACACATATTCTTCATGTGTTAAAATTAGCGATCAAGAAAAATCCAAGAACTTATTTGAGTTTCATCGATATCTTCAACCCAATTATTATTCATTCTTCAATTTCTTGAATTTAGTGAAAGAAGTAAAATTTTGGAGTAGAAGTAAAATTCCGGGCCGGTCCCGGTTAATTACCCGAAAATTTGGCACCGAACCGGTTTGGAATCGGAATCGAAAATGGAGAATTTGGAGAACCGAAAACCGGACCGGTTGGACTATATTGGTGATGGTTCCGATGCCAATCCCGGTTCGGTTCCGGTTCGGGCTGGTTCTTGCGGGTCAATTGCTCACCCGTACATCTAGGGGTATTTGCGGTCCGGTTTGGACGGTTTAACCTCGTAAGCCACAAACCAAACCGTTATTGACGGTTTATAAAATTTCCACACCGAGTGGTTGGAAAGCAAGTGACTAAACCAGTCAAACCGGACCACAAAAAGGCGGTTTGATCTGATCGGTTTAGGCGGTTTTAAAATCATATTAGAAAATCGTATTTGAAATTATAAAAAATCGTCTATCTCTAAAATTACAAAAAAATATTGAAAAAATGAAAAAAAGTTAAACAAATTCACCAACAATGGTTGGAATTTTGGACAAATATTGAGTAAAACGAACTATAGTTTGGAATTTGATTTATACAGGATTTCGGAATTTTGCCATTTTAGAAATAAAGTGTTTGAATTCTTTATAAGTGGACCATAAAAGTTAAATCTAAAACATGAAAAATAAATATAATTAATACATTTTTTGGCGGTTGGTTCGGTCTAGGCCGCTCAAAAAAATGCTCAAACCGTAGACCGGACCGGACTGAGCGGGTTGGCTATTTTTTAGACCAGACCGGACCGCCAGACCATTCAAATAGTGTAACACCCTCAAATTTGGAAAGATCGACTAAATTAAAATTTTCAATATTACATCAATTGAAAGGTAAAACACTTCCTATAAATCAATACTTGAAGTTCCTCAAATAATAATCCGGTATAAACCTCTACAAAAGATATATCAGGTCTTCTACTAAGACGTAATTATGGTCGGGTATTACTAAACCCAAAAGAGTCGCTATCTCCGAATGCAGAAAACATCACCAAGCGCCTAATCTTTTTCGTGCCACTTCCTAGCACTCAAGTCCACACGTGTCGCTAGTACCAATCCCAACGATAACCTGATGCACATGCCGTCAAAGAAAAAGGTTAAGCTTAACGTCTAGTGAGCTCAAGAGTTTATAACAATATTTAACTAATAGAAACCGAAAGATTGCTTGGTTGAGTAATAATTTGTCAAATGAAAGACTCCTTTATAAAAGCAACATTTTTTCCCAAATGCGTTATTTCCCTGATAAAAGTTGTAGACCAAAATGTCGTTAGAAACGAAAGCTTTAAATAGAAATACCCGTTTAACGTGATACCAAACCCAATACTCACACGACCATAAATAGGTTTATAAACGTAAAGGTAGAAACATAGCTTTAACCAAATTTATAAATCGTTTACTCACGCTTACCCTTGAAAGAGGTGAAAATACCCGAAGATAACGGGGGAGACCCGATTTACCATTTGTAGTGACGGAACACATAAGTGAGACACTTTTAAATGTTGAGCTTATGGAAGGAATCAATGGATATTGGCAACAACCAATAATACAAAAAATGTACGGCCCTCGATGACTCCAATCAAAGCTCGTACTACAGGTCAATGGCTAGCTAACGACCAATAATACGTCGGTGTATGGCCCTCGATGACCTAGCTAGATCAATGGCTATTGGCAACGACCAATAATACACCTGTGTACGCCCTCGATGACCTAGCTAGAGCACACACATAAGAATCAATGGCTATTGGCAACAACCAATACAATAAATGTGCGGCCCTCGATGATCCTCTACGTTTACCGAAAGGGGACGACAATCCCGATATTTAAGACCGACTTATATGCCTATGGATCCGAATGCAACTCAGTCTAATTTACATGACTCCGACATAAATGGTCAACGCACTCAAAGCATGTAAACTATCATTTAATTATGCCATAATTGTGTATAACCCCAAAAGCTCGATGCACAACAATTTAATTCGGACAAGTGTCCATAAGACTAATTTTAGTCAAAAATCCAGGTTAAAACATAATAACTCAAACACTTATGCCATTGCTCAAACATTGGTTGAGACAAACCGTTTTCCAAATAAGTCATATTCGTATATTTCCAAATTAACACATAATGGATTAACATGTATTTTCTAATGGTTTGTAAATCAAATACTCCCGAAATATGCAAATACCAAATAATCTTTGTTTATAAAATAAAACATCTAAACAATTCACATTTATGTTTTATCTATCAAAATATCTAGAAACACAAACATAAGTATTTTACATGATTTATAAAACTATCTTTACCAAATAATATGCATTTTACCCAAACACTCACACATTTGATAAATAGTAGGTAAAACATGTTAATACTTCCGTTAAGTTCTTACACTAAAACCAACATCTAAAACACCAACAACCCAAAATAACATAATATTAACCTCAAAACATTAGATTTAAAGTTAATGACCCTAAATATTGCAAATCTCATAAAAATCTTACCTTTAAAGAGTCCCAACAAAATTCTGAAGCTTCTAGGTTAGTCCTTCAAAAAAGACGCTCTAAAGGTAAACCAAGAAAAAGGAGAGGAAAATAAGATGAAGAAAATAAGAGAAGATTGGTTAGGGGTGAACACGGTGCGGTTCGGTGCGGTTTTTGACCAAAACCGAACCATTCGGTTTTTGAAAAACCAAACCGTTCGGTTTTCGGTTTTTTTTTTTCGGTTCGGTTTTTTTCGGTTCGGTTTTTTTTTGTTCGGTTCGGTTTTAAAACCGAATGGTTTTCGGTTTTTGGTTTTCGGTTCGGTTTTCGGTTTTTGGTTTTCGGTTCTATAATTATTATCTATTTTCAACTTGTAAATTCTTTTAATTTGTTCAAAATCATGTTATCATATATCATAATGCAAATCTTATGTTAAAAATCACGTTTACGAAAACACAAATATTATATATCATAATGCAAAATTACAAATCCAATGTCTAAAATCATGTTTACGAAAATAAAATAATGTTTACGAAAATTTAAAATATAATCTTATATCATTTTTAGGTTAATTAATATATAAAATCAATTATAATATATATATATATACATATATATATATATATATAAATTAAAAGTTAAAAATAATTACATTTATTTCGGTTCGGTGCGATTCGGTTCGGTTTTTTCGGTGCGGTTTGGAAACCAAAACTGGAACCGAACCGTTCGGTTTTTCGGTTTTCGGTTCGGTTTTTTCGGTTTTTTCTCTGGTTTCGGTTTTTTCGGTTTCGATTTTCCGGTTTTTTTCGGTTTTTTCGGTTTCGGTTCGGTTTTTGCTCACCCCTAAGATTGGTTATGTTTTCTAAACTGAGAGAGCGCTCGGTGAGATGAGAGGGAAATGAAATAAGGATAATTTTAAAAAGAAAAAGTGAAAAAACAAAGAGAGGTGAGTTATATATTGGACCATCACATACTAGCTAAGCCAAACTACACACACTCATTTTATCTTAGGAGACATAACATGGGTTTCATCCTACCATGTGGGTTCCACCAATATTCAAAGTCAAAAACTTTTAATATTCTTTATCACAAACACCCCTTGAACAATATAGAGTTTCCAAGACACCCCCTCCAATAAAGATATTTAATACGATAGGATCTCACTTATATAATCTATATCATATTTATAATACATATACAATATATACCATATTTATATATAATATATAATTATTCACATACTACTTATATATATATATATATAGAAGGAGCTCAAATGAAAACGCTAAGTATTTAAGAAAACAAGAAAACCTTTTTTCATGTACAAAATCACATATGATTTTGAACTAACATGAAAAATGGACACGCGCGACTTTTGCTGCAGGTTAAGTCGCGGGAAAAATAACGGCTAATCATTTATGATTTTGTATGTGAATCATATATGATTTTGTACATAAAAAAAGTTTTCTTGTTTTCTTAAATAGGTAGTGTTTTCGTTTGAACATGCCCCTATATATATATCTACATATATATATATATACACCACACATTTATCGTAACAATATGTATATCTAGATAGGGAAGGGTTCAAACAAGAACACCTCCATTTTGCGAGAATGAAAGAACACACTTTTACTATAGAGAATCACATGTGATACTATTATTTCATCACATATGATACACGTGTGATACTAAATCAAAGATGTGGACGACTTTTGACGCGATCTAGGTTGCGGGCCAAGTCGCCCTTACACCATTAAGCCCTTCACTTGTACTATCACATGTGATAAGCGTGTTTTTGATGTGATATTATAATTCATCAAGACCATCACATGTGATACTAAATCATAAACGCAGACCATCTTTGACGCGACCTAAGTCGTAGGGCACGTCGTCCACACGTCACCAGGTCTCTGCACGTGTATTATCACATGTGATAAGGGTGTTCTCGCGTTCTCGTAAAATGGAGGTATTCTCGTTTGAACTTCCACCTATCTAGATATCCATATATATATATATATACATAATTTTATACACTTCTTAACCCACTAAGACTGGTAGTAAAATGTTATTTCCTTAACTTAACAAAATTTCGGGTGTTACAAACAGCCAAAAACGGTCCGATTTGACTTGGTTCGACCGGTTTGAGCGGTCCAACGTTTTTTTAACACCTCTAGTGACACATGTCACAATAGCACCGGTGTTAGCTAATGGTTGGTGGTCTCGACAATTGTGCCATGCAATTGTGACAATGACACAATGGATCAACCGGGTCTTTAGTAAAGTGGAATCTCGAGTCCTCTTTGTATTTCGCCTTAGAATAGTTGAAATAGATATTTTTGAAGTGAATTATATTGGGTATCAACTTTTAGGCTCGAAACGGGTGAAAAGTAGAAAAAACACCTCGGTGTAGTTGATGTTATAGTGCCTGGCGATAGTGACAATGTCGCTATCGCTTGTCAGGATCACACAAGGGAGGAATGACTTTCGGTATAGTCCGGGAAATTGTGCCATACAATAGTGACATGGCACAATCGCATGTCAATATCGCGGCAACCTGTGTGCTTAAAATCGGGATTTCCTTCATTTGGCCATAACTTCTTCATTATAACTTCGATTTGGGTGATTTAAAGTGCTATGGATTCGTATTTCAAAAGCTCTTCAATATGGAAACAACGAGATTTAGAGATTCCTTAAAGAGATGTGATTCCTATAAGTCGAAAGGCAAGCTTTTGGGGGTTTTTGCACCATATCTAGGGTTTGGTTTATGGTTTTGATTTAGGGTTTCTTGTGGTGTATTTTCGGTTGTTTGTGATCTAGATAAAGGTCCTAGTGATGAATGTTTTGGATATGAAGCTCTCTCCAAAGGAAACACGAGTTGTGGTGTAAAACCTAGATTTAGCCTAAATCAAGCAAGGTGAGTTCAGTTACTTTGTGAAAACTGTGTACATGCCAAAAATGTTCATTTTGAATTATTAACATGTTTACTTAGTATTTTTCAAATGTTTTGAGTATTTGATAAAATTTACATGCATGGTGTTATTGGGTTAATACATCTTGAAAATGCATATATTTGGGGTCTTTGCTTATTTTGTCAAATAAATCACAAGTGTGGGTTGTTTTAATGTCTTATATCATAAATGGGGATCTTTTGGTGTTATGTGCATCTTTAAAGTTTCTGATCTTATAAACCATTTGGAAAATACATGTACTTGCATTATGAGGCATTTTGGAAACAATAGAGTTTGAGTTCATTTGAAAAACGGTTTGTCTCAACCAAAGATGTTTGATTTGGGTAATTACACAAGTGTTGAGTTATTGAGCTTTTGCTCGGTTTTGACTAAAAGAGTTTTGGGGACATTTGTCCGATTTAAATTGTTCTATGTCAAGCCTCTAGAGTTATATACAATTAAGGCAAATTTATTTGATATATTACACGTTTTGGGTACGTTAGTCATTCATGTAGCAACGTGTAATTTTATGGCTAGAATGTAATGGATCCATAGGCAAATAAGTTGGTCTTAAATTGGGATAGTCGTCCCTTTTGTATCGGGAACCACGTATGGGATCATCGGAGGCCGTAACTTTGAGTTATTATTGGTCGGCGCCAATAACCATTGGTTCTTTGCGTGAGTTCTTAGCTAGGATCATCGGAGGCCGTAACCTTGAGTTATTATTGGTCGGTGTCAATACCCATTGATCCTTAGTGCGAGCTCTTGACTGGAATCATCGAAGGTCGTAACTTTGAGTTATTATTGGTCGGTGCCAATAGCCATTGATTCATAGCACAAGCTCTTAACATTGAAAAGTGGCTCACTTATGTGTTCCGTCACTATAAATGGTAAATCGGGTCTCCGCCGTTATCTTTAGATATTTTATACCCTTCCAAGGGTAAGCGTGAGTTAATGGTTTATAAAATTTGGTTAAAGTTATATTTTCTATCTTTATGTTTATAGCTTGATTCTTGTTCATGTGAGTATTGGGTTCGGCCTCAAGTTAAATGGGTATAATGGTTGAAGTTATTTCATCACGAAAATTGTGGCTTTTGGGAAAGATGTCGTTTTCCTATTTAATACATTCCATTTTGGAAATTGTGATTCAAACAGTATTTTTCCAAGTTACTGCTTTATATAAATGATTGAAAACTCTTGAACTCACTAGACGTTAAACCTAACATTTTTTTATTTGTCAGCATGTACACCAGGTCCTCATTTGGGTTGGTTCTAGCGACACCGTGATGAGATGAGTGCTACTTAGAGGCTCAAAAATATTTTAGTTATTCGTTGACATCTTCCGTAATTGGAGATAGCGATAGTTATTGGGTTTTAGTAACAACCGACCTTGACCTAGTTTTTACCTATGACTTAGTCTATCATGTATTGATGTTGAATTTTGATTTAATATTCGGGGTACTCCAAGTAATGACTAATGGAAAAGGAATTTATCCTTTATTTATCGTATTTATGAAAATTTTAATTTAGTCGTCCTTTTCAAATTTTAGGGTGTTACAGAGGTGGAAGTGGTGGTGGTGGTGGTGGTGGTGGTGGTTATGGTGGAGGTGGAGGTGGGTATGGTGTTTGTTATGGTGAAGATGGAGGTGGTGATGGCCAACTGTACTAGTGGTGGTCGGTGGCCGATGGTGGTTGTGGAGGACATAAATATAGTAGATAGTAGTGATGGCGGCAGGTAGTGGTAGTGGCGGCGGCGATGGGTGGTGGTAGTCGGTGGTTGACGGTAGTTGTGGTGGTAGAGGTAGTGATAGTTGGTGGACAACGGTGGTTCTGGAGGACGTGAAGATAGTGGATAATGGTGGTGGTGGTCGTTAGACGACTGTGGATGTGGAGGTGGTGGAAGAGGTTGTTATAGTAGAGGAGAAGGTGAATATGGCCACCGGTGGTAGTGGTAGTGGCAATGGTCGGTGGTGGTGGTTGTGGTGGTAGCGATGGATAGTGATACAGAGAGGATTCGAGAACTAACGAGGTTCTTTTTCGATCTTTGGAGGAAAAGAAAACGAGCTTGAAGGAAACCCGAAAGTTGGCAATCAAATGAAGAAAAATACATGTGCAAAGTGGCTCGACCCACACCCAAACCCCCTGGCGGGTAGCCATGCGGCTATACCCACATTGACAGGCGCCTTACACACTGTTTGGTCCTTGATTCCCTTTATTTTTGGCGACTAAGTTTTCATCTCCACGATCCACATTTTTCCTTATCCATACACATTTCTTATGCATCAATAAATCCTCCACCCACTTTCCAACCACAAGCAAATACTTTTTAATAATTAATATCAAGTTTTGATTGTTTAGATTATTATTTTCTTTTTAATTATTATTTAAATAGTTTTGTAGTTTTGTAGTTTTATAGTTTGTTTAGATTAGGATTAGTTTTGAATTTAATTATTAGAGTTATCTTTTAGTCCTAGTTAAGATTATAAATAGGATTTAATCTTTTCATTGTTTGTTAAGCTTTTTATCAATAATATTATTTTCTTTTGAGATTTTAAGAGTTTACTCTTAATTTTTATGAGTTTTATTGATCGTGATTCTCAACCCTAAACGGTTTAGACGCTTGTCAATCCTTCCGCAAACCCACGGTACATCAGTTGGTATCAGAGCAGGATTAGCCCGTCTTTTCACTAACAATGCCAGATCAGCAACCGTTTACCAAAACAGATTTCGCCGAGATGACTGCGGCTATTACCGCAACTCTAGACAACCTGACATCGGTTGTCAACCGACAACTCATCCAACCCGACAACGGCCACCGTTGAAGAAGGGATAGGCACGAGGAACCGATCAGAGTTTCGCGCGGCCACATCTATAACAATATTATGGATCCGGTTTCTCTCCTGGGCAAACGATCGTCCGTTCGTAAGAGGCCGCTTGAAAAGGATAAAGTCTTATCTGGTAAGGTTTCGCACGACGATATCTACAACTATATTGTGAGTTTAACTCCTCTCGTAAGCAAACGATCATCCGTACATGAGAAGACACATGAAAAAGATGAAATCTTGTCCTACAAAAACGAATAAAAGATCAACCTCATACTCCAACGAGTACTCTTTTCATCTAAAGAAGAGGGACGAAGGAATAGTCTTTTTCGATCTCATTGCTCCGTCGATAAGAAGGTACGTAACCTCATCATCGATAATGGTAGTTGTGAAAACCTTGTGTCTCGAAAGCTAGTCTATCATCTCGACCTACCCACTCAACCCTATGTGGCTCCTTATTCTCTTGGGTGGATCAATAAAGGCCCGCAAGTTAGGGTCACCCAAACTTGCCGGGTACCGATATCAATCGAAAAGCATTATCGAGAGGAGGTTATATGTGATGTCGTTGACATGGATGCCTGTCATATCCTATTGGGCCGTCTGTGGCAATTTGATAATGATGTTACCTACAAAGGGCGAGACAATGCCATACTGTTTCGATGGGGGGTCCAAAAGATCGCCATGGCATCCGTAAGTAGTTTTGAAAAAGTCCCCGAGAAGAAAAACGAAAATCTTCTCATTCTGACTACTAGTGAGCAAGAGACAAAGGAAGATGTGAAAAAAGATATAGTCTTACCGAACAAAGTTCAAGATTTTGAGCAAGCAATAAAAGCACATAAAAGTGAGCTAGTTGATGACATTCCCGAGCCACCGAAACCCTTGTTACAAGAAGTCAAGAAAGGTGAACTTGAAGATAATGTTTCTATTATTCCAGCACCTATGGCTCCGGATCAAATCAAAATAGTTCCTACTAAAGTTCTTATAGCCTATTACCCTTTCGAGTTAGATAAAGTATGGAGGCGATCACGATGACAGTCTTTGGGAATTGAAGATTGGTTAGCCTCTTCGAATTTGGAAAACCGAGTTGTGAATCGACATGCATTGAAAACAAGAAAGTTGTATGATCCGGCGTTGCATCGAAGATTAGGTGATGTTAATTTTCAAGTGAGCTCGAGGACGAGTTTTTTCAAGTGAGTGTGACTGATACAGAGAGGATTCGAGAACTACGAGGTTCTTTTTCGATCTTTGGAGGAAAAGAAAACGAGCTCGAAGGAAACCCGAAAGTTGGCAATCAAATAAAGAAAAATACATGTGCAAAGTGGCTCGACCCACACCCAAACCGCCCTGGCGGGTATAGCCATGCGACTATACCCACATTGACAGACGCCTTACACACTATTTGGTCCTTGATTCCCTTTATTTTTGGCGGATAAGTTTTCATCTCCACGATCCACGTTGTTCCTTATCCATACACATTTCTTATGCATCTATAAATCCTCCACCCACTTTCCAACCACAAGCAAATACCTTATATTATTAATATTAAGTTTTGATTATTTAGATTATTATTTTCTTTTTAATTATTATTTAAATAGTTTTATAGTTTGTTTAGATTAGGATTAGTTTTGAATTTAATTATTAGAGTTATCTTTTAGTCCTAGTTTAGATTGTAAATAGGATTTAATCTTTTCATTGTTTGTTAAGCTTTTTATCAATAATATTCTTCTCTTTTGAGATTTTAAGAGTTACTCTTAATTTTTGTGAGTTTTACTAATCGTAATTCTCAACCCTAAAAGGTTTAGACGCTTGTCAATCCTTCCGCAAACCTTCGTTGCGTCAGATAGTGGTGGTCGGTGGTTGATAGTGGTTGTGGAGGTGGTGGAGGAGGTTGTTGTAGTAAGAGAGGAAATGGAGGTGGTGAAGGCAGGAGTGGTTTTGGTGGAGATGGACGGTGGTGGTCGGTGGACGACGGTGGTTGTGGAGGTGGAGGAGGAAGTTGTTTTAGTAGAGGAGGAGGTGGAGGTGGAAAATGGCGGTAGTGGTGGCAATGGACGGTGGTGGTTAGTGATCGATGTTAGTTGTGGAGGTGGCGATGGACGGTGACCGGCATTGGTTATAGAGGCGATGGAGGAGGTTATTGTAGTCGGAAAGGAGGTGGAGGTAGATGTGACGTTGGTGGCATGGACGGTGGTGGTCGGTGGCCGACGATTATTATGGAGGTGGAGGAGAAGGTTGTTGTAGTAGAGGAGGAGGTGGAGGTGTCCAACGGTGGTTTTGGAGGTGGTGATAGTGATGGACGGTGGTGGTCGGTGGCCGGCGATGGTTGTGGAGGTGGCAATGGACTATGGCGGTCGGTGGTCAAAAGTGGTTGTGGAGGAGGTTGTTGTAGCGGAATAGAAGGTAGTGATGGTAAACAAATATCATATTGAGGTTATATATCAAACTAGGGTAAATTAGTAATTTTAGTTTATGTCTCATTTTTGTCCCATCTTGTTCCACCTATTTTGGTGAAACAAGAAAAAGTTTTTTTTTGTCCGACGCTGTTCAACATTGTCTTAGGTGGCGTTTGTTTTTTAAGAGGTCCGAAGTCTGAAGTCTGATTTCAATTCGGAAATGGTTACGAAACGCCTAAACGAATCAGATATAAGTGGTGATTAAGAGCTTAAAATGAAAAAACAAACAACGCCTTAGTCTTTGTCTCTATCCCATGTCATGTCGTGGGACAGTGGGTTCTTGTCCTGACCATGTCATGCTAAACGTTTGACAATGAGTCTTGTCATCTCTATGTACCAAACGCAACCTAAAACTTGATGATGAGAGAGAGAAAGATGATTATTCTATTCAATCTCACCAATGAGATTGAATTATAATTATTTTGTATAAAATTTCTTTGTAAAGGTGTATTGAGATGATAAATTAGAGAATGTTATAAGAATATAATTTATGTTAAAATCTATGAATAGAGAATCTGTTGGAGTTTAATGTAATTTTTTTATAGATTTTAAATTTTAGTCTATCTATTTTAGAGAAAACTTATAAAGAATATATTGGAGATGCTTAATATGCAATGAAGATTATCCCTGAGATTAGTCGAGGTGTGCACAAACTAACTCAGATGACTATTGTTAACAGAATCTTTTAATAAAATGACTAATCTATTTGCGGACCTGGTTCAGAAACTTTCTCTTTTTAAACTTTGACCCATCGTAAAATACAAACCTGCCACTTAGAGCATCTCCAACAGCTTTTCCAAAATGGGGAAGATGAGGATTTTGAGTCAATATTATGCTCCAACAGCTTCCCCAAAACTATAGCCAAAATGGAGAAACTATGAGAAAGAATTGTTTTTCCTCCAAATATGAAGATCACTCCAAAAATGATCACCAAATGAGAGCACCAATAGGAAACCTCGAAATTAAATTTTTATAGAGAGAAATAATGTTTTAATAAATGAGTGTAATATTTTAATATTATAATCAATGTTGGATTCTCCAAAATAGGAAATCTGTTGGAGATGGATGTAATTTTTTTTCACAGATTTGGATTTTGGACTTTTGTTTATCCATTTTAAAGAAATTTTGAAAAATTTATTGAAGATGCTCTTATAGACCTATGGCTATTTTAATAATCTATATTATTGATTACTTTTATTTTTAAGAGTTATTTCATTTATTTTTCCTCATTTTTGTTCATTTATTATAGTGCTTATAGTATTTTTTTGCCTTCATTTCTCAACAATTTGTTTCTAAAGAGGGGATAACATACCAAAGGATTAAAATCATTTTATACATCTTCTTTTGTCAAAAGTGCCCACAAACTTCCCACTGTGGGAAGTTCCTTCAACTTAATGATTAAGATGTGGCTGTCTAGTGATTTCCTGATGCTTTCGAGCTATATTATGGATAAAGATCAAAGATAAAATCTGGATATTAGAGTTGGTGGTTTGGTGTTTTGTCCATGAGATTGTTGTGTGTTTTTATATATCGGGTCTTTGTTGGTACATTCTCCCCTTTCTCATCTATAAAAAAGGGTGTGATGTTTCATTTGTATGCAACCAAACTCAGCTGACTTCTATTGTAATTCACTGCTTAATAGAGTTAAGTTTAATTTTGTTGCATTTTAAAATCCTAGTTGTAAT
The DNA here is from genome assembly GCA_036898165.1 of Silybum marianum. NCBI lineage: Eukaryota > Viridiplantae > Streptophyta > Magnoliopsida > Asterales > Asteraceae > Silybum > Silybum marianum. The sequence continues at coordinate 5,568,508 of CM072541.1, forward strand.
GTGTTCATTGTGGTGACAGAATTTTATCTATTACTAATGAAAATTATGTTTAATGTTTATTTCCTTTCTTTTATTATGCTTTCCTTAATTATTATGAGCTAAATATCTCTATGGGTGTGGGTGTGAGTTTAACTTAAGGTATTGTACAATTATTTGGGTGTTTCCATCTTTATTATTTTCTAAGACTTGGTCACTTAAGTCGAGACTTAGGTGACGTTTGTTTTTTAAGAGGTGCTGATGTCTGAAGCCTGATTTCAGTTCTGAAATGGTTATGAAACGTCTAAACGAATCAGAAATAAGTGGTGATTAAGAGCTTAAAATATAAAAACAAACAAGGCCTTAAACTCAACGCGGATAAGCCGATCACTTTTACATGTTAATATGAGATTCTAGATACAAAGATGAGCGGATCTGAAATACGGCTTAAGTGATGCAGAAATATTTAAGAAAGTCTTTGATAATTACGTAGAGATACGAATTTTGTATGTATTTAGACAGGGTTTATTTGGTTGTCGAATGTTTATATTACAAAGAGATTTGAGTATGAATTCTTTGCCTAATGTAATCTAATGCTAAATTGGCAGGTTTCGAAAGTCTTAATAATGAAAACTTTGTAGGAGCTTTACGAGTTGTTTATAAAAATTCACTTTCGAGAGATCGGGGTTTCTATAAATATCTCATGAATTTCTGACCATAATATTGTAATTTTGTTTTAAGGAACACTTACACCCATATACATCATTTAATTACCAGTTTATTCTTTTACGCTTTTCACCAAACCAAACCAAGAAGTTCATGAACGTCTCTGATTTTCAGTAGTTCCAATCCCTGTGGAAACGATACTGGTACTTTACCACTTTATTACTTGTCAGCGATCATAATGTCGGCGTGCACTTGCACTGCCACCGTGGGGACTTTGTGCCCACTGTGTGAACACGAACGATTTACGCTATCAACTATATTATAAAGCATTTGTCAAAAACTCTTAAAACCTAATTTTTTATACATTAAATACTGTTTGTTGATGCATATTACTTAAAATTCAAGATTAGAAGTAAATTGTGCGTAAGTACAATTTATTAAAACTTCATATTTGAATTCATGTAATTAACAGCAGATAAACATAATCAAATACAAGATAAATACTTTATTTAAAATATAAAGATCCAAAAAATAATTAGAATAATCATTGAGTTCTAACTGAATATCTAACTATTATATTTATAAAAAGTTATATAATTAAACAAAAATAAATTAATCCGTCGTTGAATTTAAATTAAATTATAATAAAAAATTAAATTAAAAAAATTACATTAAAAAAAAAACTTTTAACTAGTTTATTTGATAATAAAATCGATATATTTAAAGAAAAAACTTATGACATCTTTAAATTTAAATTTTATTTAAAATTCAAAATCATTAAATATGTAAAAATAATAAAATAAAATATTAAAATGAAGATGCATTACACTATATTGTAGGAGAAGTTTTATAATTTTATAGAAAAAATAATTTAAAAGTGAAAACAAAAACTTAAAATGTCTATTTTAATTAATTTTATTTTAATAAACTAAACAAAGTTGGAAGGGGGGGAGAGCGGTGAAATCGGATACAAGGGAATTTGATAAACCGATGACGTCCGGATTCAAAGCACAGGAAATGAAGGAAGACCACTAATATCATATTTGCTGGTATATAACGCTCACAACCCTATTTTCTCTCTCTACTCTCTCTCTCTCTCTCTCTCTCTCTCTTTTCAATTATCATCACATCTCCACCTTCAAATCAACACCAACAAATGGCAGATCAGCTCACCGATGACCAGATCTCTGAGTTCAAGGAAGCTTTCAGCCTATTTGATAAGGATGGGGACGGTATGTTTCAAATCACTCACTGTTTTATTCAAATCGCTTTTCTATTTTTGTTCGATTGATCTGTCGATTTGATGTTCTTTTTATCGTTTCTGAATCGCTTTCTATATGTAGTTTACATTTCGATTTTGTGTTTATATGATTTAAATCGTGAGTTTTTCTTGTTGATATTTGCGAATAATTTGATGGTGATCTGGTTGGATACGTTGTTGTTGTTGTGATTTTTCTGTGATCGATGTATTTACAAAGTGAAGAAAGGATGTAGGATAATCAAAGTAATTAGTTGAAATTCAATTATATATCATTCCTCGAGATAGATGCCTCATGTCTGCCAGCCAAAAAAAGGATTTTTTTTTTCAAAATTTGTTGGATGTTTTGGTATACTCACAAATCGATTGAACAATAACATTTGTCTTGTTGTGATTTAGCTTCTGATCTCATAAATAGCATAATTGTTGTTGAATACCATTTAGGGGGTGCTTGTTTGGGGGTTATAAGGGATGTGGAATGGAAGTGGAAATTATTTATGGTGCCTAGCTTGATTAGATTGAGGGTTGTAGTTTCTTTACCTTGATTATATGTTTTTTCTTGTACCTTTTTATATTTGTATGTTAATATGTTATTGATTACTAGTAACTAGCTTTTCAAAACAATTCTTATATTTATTCCTCTCTTTCGCTAACTTTTCACAAACTGGGGGTCTTTACGGGAACAACCCAACTTTTCAATTTTGAATTGACCTTTGAATAAAAATCCCGAAAATTTATATTTTTTCTTGAATGTGTCATTGAAAGGTAAAAGATTTAATCCTTTTAATAAAATAAAGCTTTTGATTGGAATATGAATAAAACCGAATCTCTACTCTTTGAGGTAGAGGCCAGGTCTGTTTACATCTTACTTCTCCCAAACCTCACCTTTGGGTGGGATATAATAGGCCGTTACCTAGATACCAGGTAATGAAGCATTCTTCCACAAATTGGGGGGAACAAAGCTCGTTTCCATTTCCATTCCCAATCCTATATGTTTTCATTCACTGAAACAAACATGTTTTTTCAAAACCTATGCTTTCCATTCATAACACCGTTCTTGACTAAAAGCGATGTGTATGAAGAGTGTAGTCGGCATATCATGGTTCATATTGTCATGACTAGCGCCGGAATTGGATTCTGCTTAGAATGATTCTTACGTTTTTGGAATCTGGATTGATAACTATTCAACATGCATTAATAGTTCAAAAGATTCTGCATTTATAATATGTTGTGTGCATGTTTGAGTGGATGTATATTTGGTCAACTTGTTTATTCATAGCAGCAAAGAACCAGGGACTTGGGGTTTGTCTTTTGCTGAATCTTTTTTTGGATATGTAATAACACTCTCAAGGCCATTCGTTCTGTATCATCATTTTTATTCTACTATGAACATAACGCCTCTAGTTTTGCCATCGGATTCCCTTCGCCCTCATTAACCACAGATACGTTTAGGGGTTTTAAATTGGGGTATTTGTCAATAATTCCTAATTGAAGTTTTAGTATGTGTTTGGTTTTTTTAAGAATATGGAAATGGAGTGGGTATATTAAGGAATGATAATGTTCAGAAATGAAAAGCCCCCCCCCCCCCCCCCCCCCCCGCCCGCCCCCCCAACCTCCCGCGCCCCACCCCCACCGGAAAAAGTACTTACGAGATTATGGATGATTACCCAGTTCTAGATATTCACCAGTCGAATTATGTTCAACCAAAACCAATCACCATTATTTATCATGATTCTTATTTCTCACCCCTAATATATCCAATCAAGCACCCCCTTAGCCTATAAGTGGTAAAATTTAGAATTTATAATCTATTGTAAATACATTTTTTTGTCTGTTATCTTCGAAAAACCCCGTCTCTTGAGATTTAGATAAGGTGACGTGCATCCCATCCCCCTAGACCCTACCTCTAGGTGAGATATAGTTGGTATGTTTGGTTTGTTTCTTGTATAATTTTCATTAGTTAAATAACACATGACCTTGAAATATGAATTTATTTAATTTTCAATATAAACATGATTAAATGAGCAAGTCGTGTTAAAAATACATGCAATATGAGTGAGCCTATGCGTGCAATTTTGTAAATAATGCTTGTAATTTGTAGACACATGCATATGGCGTAGGGGTGAGCTCGGGACCGAACCGGTACCGAAACCGGGTAGTACCGAAACCGGAAGTGTCAAAATCCAATACCGAATACCGAACTGATTAGTGAAATTCGGTACCGGTACCGGTTCGGTTCGGGATTTCGGTCCGTTCCGCTCATCCCTAATATGGCATTCATCTACATGCATGCCATGCTGCAAACCCTAATAACATAACAACCATACATATTTCTCCAATTTCAAACTAAACCAACCCAGTAAATCCCACACAGATATAGGGTTTTTGGGGAAAGTAAGATCTACAAATAGATCAAACGAGTGAGTATGGTAAGTTCTGATTGAGGATTAAACCCCACTACAAACTTGGAACTTAATTTACATCACCCTATTGTTCGATTACCATAATCATTTTTTCTAATCCTGTTTACAAGTCTGGCTTCCTCAACGGAACAACCTCACTACTCCTAGGGTTCATTTAGTTTGGTTTAATTTTTATTGTTATCAAGTTGGATAAGAAAATGATATTGTTTTACTTGAATGAAGTTGGATAAGAAAATGATACACACACACACACATAGGGTCAGGTTCAAGGCAAAACCTCAAAAAAAAAAATGAAGAACACCCTGGGAGCCTTCCGTGTGGACGGTATGCACAAATGCATATTGGTAATTTGTAACATGCATTTGTGCATATACACTAATGCATAATATGCACTCGTGCATAGGAAAAAAACAGCTTTATGCATTTGTGCATAAGGAGGTTCAAGGGAAAACACTAAAAAAGGAGAAAACTGAAGAACACCCTGGTTACCCTCCATTCGGATGGTATGCACTAATGCATACAAGCGTTTTTTTCTCTCTATGCACCAATGCTTCTATAATTACATATGCATTAGTGCATATGCACAAATGCATGTTACAAACTACCAATATGCATTAGTGCATACCGTTCAGATGGAGGGCTTCCAGAATGTTTTTCAATTGTCTTCTTATTTTGGCGTTTTCCCTTGAACCTGACTCCATTTGTGCATACCGTCTATACACAAATGCATACTGTCCAGATGAAAGGCTCCTAGGGTTCGTTTCGTTTCTTTGGTTTGGTTTTTATTGTTACCAAGTTGGACAAGAAAATTATATTGCTTTTCTTAAATGAAGTATTCAAGTTTTTTAACAAATCCCTTTTAACTATATATATATACATATATAAATATATATATAGGTTGCATCACCACAAAAGAACTCGGAACCGTGATGAGATCCCTAGGACAGAATCCCACAGAGGCTGAACTCCAAGACATGATTAACGAAGTTGATGCTGATGGCAACGGAACCATTGATTTCCCAGAATTTCTAAACCTGATGGCCAGAAAGATGAAAGATACCGATTCAGAGGAAGAACTGAAGGAAGCATTCAGAGTCTTCGATAAGGATCAGAACGGTTTCATTTCTGCTGCTGAACTGCGTCACGTGATGACGAATCTCGGTGAAAAGCTGACCGATGAAGAAGTGGATGAGATGATCCGAGAGGCGGATGTGGATGGCGATGGCCAAATCAACTATGAGGAGTTCGTTAAGGTTATGATGGCTAAGTAATAAGCTAAAATGGCTGAATGAGAATCAGATCTGTTTTCTTATTAGTATTATTTTCGAGGATGAAAAAGGGTCAACAAAAAAACAAGTATTAATTAACCATCTTTTTTTCTGAAATGGGTTTGGGAAAAAAAAACAAAAGGATGATGATTATTTCAATGGAACCCTTAAATCATGTTTAATTATTGTATCTTTGATGATTATATTGAACACTTTTGTAATGCTTTTTGGTTAAAGACCATGTCATGGTTATCCTATTTCCTGCAAATTGTGAGTCTATTGTTATTGTTCCTTTTCTAGTAATTTGTTTCAATTGCTAGTGGCTGACCAAAATAAGCTCAAATGAACAAGTCAGTTCAAGTTGTTTGGTAGTTGCTGAATGGTTTGGTGTATAATGATTAAGAGAGTTACAAATCATGTCCAGCTCACGTGGTTTCCCCAAGGGCGGTAACATCATTTTGGGGGGGGGGGGAATTGTGGATGGTATCCCAATCTACCCGGATTCGAATCCTAAGGGAGTCAATTTGAGGGCATGAGGAGTACCCAGTCCTTGGGCTAGGCTGCTCCCCATCCCAGTCATAGACTGTGGTTGAGCTCTAGCCTCTAGGACCAGCGTAAGTTGTGCCGGGACAACGGCGGATCAGTGGGTTGCCCTTGGATGTCCGATACCGCCGGGGAGGCGTGCGTGTGTTGTGGTACTCGTTCGTGGGTTCGGTGCCGCTACGCCTTTCAAAAAATAAATAATGATTAAGAGAGTTATGATAGTGTATAAAATAAAATATAATTGTTTGGTAATTGTTTAGGACATTGTAATGAGGGATCTTAATGGTTAAGGAAGGTCCATGATACAAAATGATTCAGAGGGTTTTAGATTTATTAAGAGAGAGACTTATTTTTTTGCTAAACAGGATTTACCTCTTAGCGATTCAGATGCTGTCTCTTAATGAAAATGTTAAGAGGTAAACAAATATCTCTGAGAAAATTAACATAAGAGTGCCTTTGGCATCGAGACAGGATAAAACAGGATTCTGTATTAGGGATTTCTGTTCCATATAAAATTTCTGCCAAACGTGAAACAATGATCTCTGTTATGTCAGGCTGATGTACTAAACGCGCATTGAAGGGTAGGCTTTGGGTTACTTCCTTAAGTTGTTGGTTCGAGTGTTCTCAGGGTCATTAGGAAATTTCTTAGCTGTTATCTTCAGGGCGACATGAAATTAGTTGAGGTATGCACAAATTGGTCTGGATACATTAAAAAAATGTCAAATGGCTAAGACACCTAAGCATGAAGTTACCATTTTACTCTTATTAACTAGACGATAGTATGATCGTTTTTTAGGTGGTTTTTAGACCAATTTTCTCTTTTGTTTTGATACAAATATGTGGTTTATGAATTTAGATTGCTTGATTTGTTGTTTTGTTTACATAAATCATAACATTATGAAATGCAAATCAAACAATCGTTTGTGTTTCAAAGTCGGGTTTCTTGTGTTTTAATGATGTGACAAATACGATAGTTGATTGAAGCAAACGAAGTATTTATAAAATAGGGTTGTATTTCAGTTAGAATGTAAGTTATATAGTGAGAAGAGATATTCACCCTTGGATCAATCCTAATTGAAGATTAACACTAATGAGATGAATTGAGATACGACAGATCAATTTCAGTAAGAAACGCAATTCATTGGATGGGGGTGAGATTAAAACTGTTTAAGGGTCCAGATCCTTTCTCACGCTTATCAGCTTAACTCATATTCTCAAACGATCCTTCTTCTAAAATAAATGACGTGAAATACATATATAAAAATATTGAGAGACCATTCCATTACCGACCATAACGCAAAGCCGTTATTTCTTATTTTACCGTGAATTTTACCCCTTTAGAGTTGTTTCTACTTGTATGGGTAGAATAATCGCTTATGCATAAGACACTTTTATGAGGACACATTTTAGGTCTTACAAACCGACAGCTGGTACTCCCATAAGATTGAACTCAATCTGTTTAATGCATAAATGAATATTCAGACACGTGTTGCGCTCTCATTTGTCTTCACGTTCACAACCAAATTTGAGTTGGTATAGAACTTTCCTCTCTCTCTCTCTCTCTCTCTATATATATATATATATATATATGTATATATATATAGGGGTGGGTTCAAATGAGAACTCAATTTTGATTGTGAACGTGAGGACAAATGAAAGCGCGACACCTGTCGAATAATCAAAGAAATATTCAGACCGAATAAAACAGAATACAGTGTTTATTCAGTCTGGATAATGCCTATTGAGACTGAATAAACATTATTCATACCAAATAAACACTATATTCAAAGAAATATTCAGACAGAATAAAACAGAATACAGTGTTTATTCAGTCTGAATAATGCCTATTGAGACTAAATAAGCATTATTAAGACCGAATAAACACTATATTCAGTTTTATTAAGTCTGAATATTCCTTTCATTATTCCGTTCTGAATAATCTATATTCAGACGCGTGTTGCGCTCATTTGTTCACAACCAAATTCGAGTTCGTATTTGAACTTTCCTCTCTCTCTCTCTCTCTATATATATATATATATATATAGGGGCGGGTTCAAATGAGAACTTAAATTTGGTTGTGAATGTGATGACAAATTGTTAGAAAAGTGGGTAGAAACAGAGTTTGTTTTATTTATATAATTAGGAAACAAATTCCTTAGAACATAATTAAAAAATTAACATAAACGAGAAACCTGATTCCCGATGAAAGTAACGTCCCGAAAGTAAGAAGAGACCGGCTGAGGCTCGTGTATAACACGATTCCCTTAAACAGATTCGTCGTCTGTTCCCAGGGTACAACAGCTAAAGCAGCGTACTGCCGGATAAGAAGCTTTGCTTGAAAATGTCGCCGGAAAAGTCGTGTAATGTAGAGAGAAAACCGAGACTGTGGTGGTATATTGTGTAGTCAGAGAATGGACCCCTTGGTCCCTATTTATATCATGAATCAACACCATGAAACCGACAAAATTAAATGATAATTAATTATCATTTTAATTCCTAGGACCATAACCGAAACAATTTTTAATACAAAATCAAAACCGAATTTCGGTTACAAATGTTTAAAAGAAAAGGTCTCGATATCTCATTCACACATTCTTTGTTTTGGACACACAATATACGGTTTCGAAGCTCTCATATAGGAGAACACATACCCATAAAAGATTATCATATATAACACATATATACATATTTAATTGTGTCCAAAGTTAGTTAAAATCCACAATTTTAACTAAATTTCCAACAATCCCCCACATGAATGGAGATCGATCTCTTGCACACGAAAATTCCAACGAAATTTCCAATAGTTGAATTCTGTATAAGATAGGTAGGTGAGATCCTTTGAACCTTCTCTTGTGAAACACACTTAATCTCCTAGCTGTCAGTGGACTCGATGTCCTTGAACTGAACTGCTGTTTGTGTAGATGACAATATGTTTCACGCAGAATTCTTCCTAACAAGTTCATATCCTCATAGTTGTGTTCGTTATGGTCATGAACACTAGCCTGGTTCAGCAAGAGCTTTTAGGAATTGAGCCCCCACAATTCCCTTCGAAGCGACCCCACTTCTCTCTCACATAGGTGATTTTACATTATCATTAAAAGTCATAGACTTATCCTCATTTTCACTGGTTATGAAGTTTATTAACTTCTTTACAGTGACCATTTTCTTCACACAATTAGGTTGTCCTTTTGAACCCAAATCTTGGGATCTCCAGTCTTTTGGGTAAGGTTTCCTTTGCATGAGTTATTAATTCAAAGGCTTAAGTCCCATTCCTCTTGAGGACTTATAAACTAAATCTCTACTAAGGCCTTTAGTAAGCGGATCCGCAATGTTATCCTTTGACTTCACATAGTCAATAGAGATAACTCAATAGAGAGTAGTTGCCTTATTGTATTATGTCTACGTCTAATATGTCTTGATTTCCCATTATACATTGTACTTTGAGCTCTACCAATCGCCGATTGGCTATCACAATGTATACAAATAGCCTACCGGTTTAGGCCATCTAGGAATATCCTCTACAAATAGACGCAACCATTCCGCCTCTTCACCACATGTATCCAAGGCGATGAATTCAGATTCCATTGTAGATCTAGCTATAACAGTTTGCTTGGATGATTTCCAAGATATAACTGCACCTCCAAGTGTAAACACATATCCACTTGTAGATCTAGAATCTTTCATGTCGGATATCCAGTTCGCACCAATGTATCCTTCGATTACAACTGGATAACTGTCATAATGAAGTCCATACTCACGTGTGTATCTTACATATCTTATTAATCTAGTAATACTCTTCCAGTGTTCAGAAATGGGATTACTAGTATACCTACTTAGCCTACTTACTGCATAAGCTAAGTGTGGTATTGTACAACTCATAAGATACATCAGACTTCCAATGATTCTTGAGTATTCCACTTGTTCAACATTATCTCCTCTATTTTTAAAATAGATGTTGACTAGTATCAATTGGATTTCTAGCTATACTAGTATCTCCTTGATTAAATTTCTCAAGAATCTTGTCCACATAATGGGTTTGGCTTAACACTAAACCTTTTTGTGTTCTTGTGATCTTGATCCCAAAAATCACATATGCTAAACCCATGTCTTTCATGTCAAACTTAGATTTTAACATGTCTTTCGTGGATCTTATTATTTTGTCATCACTACCGATGATAAGCATATCATCAACATAGTATGACGTAACCATGAGTGGTGTCTTTCGTATAAACACATTTCTCACACACATTTATTTTAAAACCGCTTTCTAACATGGCTTGATCAAATTTTTGATGCCATTATTTTGGAGCTTGTTTAAGGCCATACAAGGACGTTAACAAGTTTACAGACCTTGTTCTCTTGACCTGGGGCAACAAATCCCTCAGGTTGCTCCATATAAATTTCTTCTTCTAAATCTCCATTTAGAAAAGCAGTTTTCACATCCATTTGGTGAATTTGCAGATTTCTAATAGCTGCAATCGCCAGTACCAATCTAGTGGATGTTATTCGCGTTACTGGCGAATACGTGTCAAAGTAATCTAGACCTTCCTTTTGTCTATATCCTTTGATCACTAATCTTGCTTTGTATTTTTCAATACTACCGTTAGTTTTCATCTTTCTCTTAAAGATTCAACGGTACCCTAGTGGTTTACAACCCGGAGGTAAGTCCACTAATTCCCATGTATGGTTTTGTAAGATATAATCTATCTCACCTTTAATTTCTTCTTTCCACTGAAATCCTTCAAAAGAAGTAGCCGCCTCACGATAGGTTTTTGGAACCATACACAAGAAACCTATATGCACTACTATTATGTGCATATCCAATGAATACACAATTCACTGTTTTAGGTCCTAGCTTTTGTACCTTAGGCGGTGATATAACTACTTTATCTAGACAACCCCACACTCGTAAGTACTTATAAGATGGTTTTCTACCCATCCTAAGTTCATACGGTGTTTCGTCCTTTTTCTTGTGGGGTATCTTATCTAGAAGATAGTTAGCCGACAAGATGGCTTCCCCCCACATGTTCTGATTTATACCAAAATTAATCAACATGGCACTTACCATTTCTTTCAAGGTATGATTATTTCTTTCGGTAATATCATTTTGTTGTGGTGAGTAGGGTGCCGTAGATTCATGTCGAATTCCATTTTGTGAACAAAATTCGGCAAATGGTGAAACATACTCACCTCCCCTATCACTTCTAACAACTTTAATTTTCTTGTTGAGTTGATTCTCAACTTCATTTTTATACGAGACAAACTTGTCTATTGCTTTATCTTTACTTTAAAGTTAATATATATCGCAATATTTTGTATTATCATCGATAAACGTGATAAAATATGTGTTCCCACCACTAGTAGGAATTGATTTTTAATTCACACACGCCAGTGTGAATTAAATCAAGGGTTTCAGATTTCCTTTCAATTGTTTGAAAACATGGTCTAGTAAGTTTGGCTTCTACACATGTAGGGAACTTGTGCTTTGGTAAATTATTTAATTTAATCAAACGACGAATTAAATGCAATTTTTTTTTTAATTCTCAAGATTGTAACCGATAAAATTTTATTAAGCAAAAAACGAAACCGAAATTTCATTTAAAATTAAATTCGAAACCGAAATAATATTTAAAATCAAACTGATTTTCGGTTACAAAATTAACCATGCCAAACATTTGATGACTTAACAAAATCAACAAAAATTAGTATTTTGTTTATTCATCACAATAGAACGATTACATTTATTTTGAACATGTCATTCACGACATATCCTTTTCCCACATACATACCACTTTTGGACAAAACAAACTTGTCCGACTCAAACACAAGTTAAAAACCAAATTTATTCAACAACCACCCCGAAACGAGGTTCTTACGAAGCTCCGGAACGTACAAAACATTCTTGAGCTTAAGCTCTTTTCCTGAAGTCATCTTCAAGATCATATCTCCAACACCCTTGACATCGGCAGTGGTGGCGTTCCCCATTAAGAACTTTTGCTCATAATCAACATCCTTGTAGGTGTTGAAATTGCTTTTGTCATGACATACATGACGGGTAGCTCCGGTGTTTATCCACCATTCTCTTGCATTTGAACCGATCACATTCACCTCCGAAACCATGGTAGTGATAGCCATGGCCGAAAGTTCCGTGATCATAGCAACCAAGTCCTCGGTCACCATGTTTGCATTTCGCTCCTTCTTGGGAAACTTACACTCATTTGCTTTGTGACCCGTTTGGCCACAATTGTAACATTTGAACTTTTTCTTGAAAGTTCCTTTTTGTGGGCCAAGACACTTGGCCTTACCTTTGCCTTTGTAGTCAACCTTCTTTCCCTTGGATTTGGAGAATTGACCATCCTCCACAACATTGGCCACCACATTAGCTTTTGAAGAGCCGGAGTTGCCCTTCAAAGCCATACGATTGTCTTCTTCAATACGAAGACGTACCACCAAATCTTCCACGGTCATCTCCTTTCGCTTGTGTTTAAGGTAATTCTTGAAATCGACCCAACCGGGGGGAAGTTTTTCAATCATTACCGCGACTTGGAAAGTTTCACTAAGAACCATCCCTTCGGAGAGAATATCATGCATAATAAGCTGGAAATCTTGAACTTGACTCATAACGGTTTTTGAGTCAAACATCTTGAACTCCATGAAACGTGCAACAACATGTTTCTTTGTTCCGGCATCTTCAGTTTTGTACTTACGGTCCAAAGATTCCCATAGTTCCTTAGCCGTGGGTACTTTACAATAGACATTGTAAAGAGGATCCGCAAGGCCGTTCAACACGTAGTTACGGCACAAGAATTCAGAATGCTTCCAAGCATCTACCGCGCTCACAGATTGAGCGTCGGCTTGTCCTTCACTGATTTGAGGAGCCGCTTCGGTTAGGAACCGAGCCAAGTTCAAGGTCGTAAGGTAGAAGAACATCTTCTGTTGCCATCTTTTGAAGTTCAAACCAGAGAATTTCTCTGGTTTTTCAGCATGGTTTGCCATGGTGTTTGGCAGTGGTCCGGTTACGGTGGCAGTGGCAGTTGCAGCAGTCGTATTGTTAACCGAAGGGTTAGCAGCGGCAGAAGCCATGATTCTGAAAACACAAAATTTTCAAGAACTGTTAGGACCACACGACGAAACTGTTTACTTAAAACAGTGAGAATATTATTCGAAACAAACTCGACGAATCTGTTTAAGATTGTTAGAAAAGTGGGTAGAAACAGAGTTTGTTTTATTTATATAATTAGGAAACAAATTCCTTAGAACATAATTAAAAAATTAACATAAACGAGAAACCTGATTGGTATTATGAATCAACTCCAAATAGGCTCACCTATTTGAATACAATGTCTAGGAAAGATATAGGCGGATAATTTATATTCTAATGAGGCCGGTTTTTAAAATGCTTTTGCGCTTACCACCCTCACCGTCTTTCCTGGTTGTGTTCGAGTAGAGCTACTGAAAGGAATTGAGTAAATAATAAGTTCCCCAATTGTGTTTATATAATAATTTATATTCGCCGAATCGGTGCCCGTCATGTAATTGTTAGAAAAGTGGGTAGAAACAGAGTTTGTTTTATTTATATAATTAGGAAACAAATTCCTTAGAACATAATTAAAAAATTAACATAAACGAGAAACCTGATTCCCGATGAAAGTAACGTCCCGAAAGTAAGAAGAGACCGGCTGAGGCTCGTGTATAACACGATTCCCTTAAACAGATTCGTCGTCTGTTCCCAGGGTACAACAGCTAAAGCAGCGTACTGCCGGATAAGAAGCTTTGCTTGAAAATGTCGCCGGAAAAGTCGTGTAATGTAGAGAGAAAACCGAGACTGTGGTGGTATATTGTGTAGTCAGAGAATGGACCCCTTGGTCCCTATTTATATCATGAATCAACACCATGAAACCGACAAAATTAAATGATAATTAATTATCATTTTAATTCCTAGGACCATAACCGAAACAATTTTTAATACAAAATCAAAACCGAATTTCGGTTACAAATGTTTAAAAGAAAAGGTCTCGATATCTCATTCACACATTCTTTGTTTTGGACACATAATATACGGTTTCGAAGCTCTCATATAGGAGAACACATACCCATAAAAGATTATCATAAATAACACATATATACATATTTAATTGTGTCCAAAGTTAGTTAAAATCCACAATTTTAACTAAATTTCCAACACAAATGAGAGCGCGACACGTGTTATATTCAAACTGAATAATCAAAAAAATATTCAGACTGTATAAAACTGAATATAGTGTTTACTTAGTCGGAATAATGCTTATTGAGTCTGAATAAGCATTATTCAAACTGAATAAACATTATATTCAGTTTTATTCGGTCTGAATATTTATTTGGTTATTCAGTTTGGATAATCTACATTCAGACACGTGTCCAGCTCTCATTTATCCTCACGTTCACAACCAAATTTGAGTTCTCATTTGAACTTTCCTATATATATATATACACATATATAGGGTTGGTATCGGTTACAAACTCAATTTTTTTTACAAACTATATGAACCCATCTTCACCATCCATATTTTTAATCAACGTACAAGATTAATTGATGGCAGGATCAGTAAATAAATGAAAGTTTATGATTAATATAGGGAAATTTTAGGCGCCACAAGGGTATAACCGGAAAACTAAAAATACAGAAATTCATTTGAATCAATTCAATTTATGGTAGTTATGAGGTTTCCTTCTTTCTCTCTGTTCTAATTGAGGTTGTTTATGATATTTAGGCGCCAATAGGGTTTGCAGTTTAGGATTGGAATAGGAAGTTGTATTTATGTGTTCACGACTTGCAGATAGTGTATTCATGAACCACGGATCTGAGTTCATGAACTCAAAATATGGATGGTATGATGTGTGTATAATAGGGATTGTATGTATGAGTTCATGAAATATGGAGTATGAGTACATGAATCTAGGCGTATGTGTTCATGAAACTGTGTTTATGTGTTCATGAATACAAGATAATGTTGTCATGAAATTTGTCGTAGTGTGTTCATGAACCTAGATTCATGTATTGATGAATCTAAGGATATATGGTCATGGTTCATTAACACTTTTTCGTTAATCTAAGATTGTGTTTTCATGGTTTCGTGTTTTCATGAACCTAGATCATTGATTATATCCATGTTGTTTATTAGTCCGAGAAAAGACGAACGAGTCTGTTCTGTTTCATCCATATCAACAACATCCGTTGCAGGTAATTCATCAGTTTGCAGACGTGAATATGATTCACAAGTGCGATTATCACCCTCATCATTTACGATAATAACATCCAAAACAGAAATTTCATCAGTGTGCGTACATCGAATAGATTGACCACTCGAATTAGCATCCTCATCATAACTAACTACAACAGTGTCGTCTTCAACACCGTCTTCAACTAGGTGACCCATTTAGAAAATAGATAGGATAAATGATATGGGAAAAAGAATGACTAAAGGACTGATGAACAAATATGTATACAAGAAAACAGAAAACTAAATGAATAAGATATTCATCAAATCGTGCATAAAAATAGGAAACTGATTTGATATTATCTTGACCAAATCATGCTCCCTTTAGAAACTTTATATCCAAAAATAAGTTATTGAAAAGAATTAATTATTTAAATGTGTATTTTTTAAATTACGCTAATGCCCTTCTATCAAATAATTAATTAAATGAAAAATAAAAAAAGTGGTGAATTCTCATTGGTCCACGTGAGTTTGTATAGTTTGTAAATTTCAATAGTTTGTAATGGATAGTTCCCCTACATATATATTACCTATCAATTGTTTAGTGCTTAAAGATATTTATAAAATGATGAAAAAAAAAGAATCCGAATACCATTCGAATGGGATCCAAATAGTTTCATTCATGAAGCAAACATTTTAGAAAATTGTCACCATTTCACCAAGATTTTGCATGTGTTGTCACCTTGGATCTTATAAACGTTGTTAGAGTAGAACTATTAATCTATACTATATTATAAAGCATTTGGCCAAAAACTCTTAAAAACAACTTTTTAAGCCTTAGGTACTGCTATTTAATGTTAATTACTTAATTTTCAAGATTACAAATAAATTATGCGTAAGTACAACTTATTAAAGCTTCATTTCTGAATCGGTGTAACTAACTACAGATAAGTATGATCAAATACAAGATAAACATCTAATTTTAAATATAAAAAATCTAAAATATAATTAAGATAATCATTGAGTTCTAACAGAATACTTAATTATCATCTATATAAAAAGTTATATTCGTTATTAAACCTAAATTAATTATGATAAAAATTTTGAATTAGAAAAATTACATAAAAAAAGAACTTTTAAATGAAACATTAAAATCGTTTTCTTAAAACCACATAAAACCATTAGAACATCGATAGAGACAAAAATTAAAATGAAACTTAAAACTGAGATGTATCTCGCTGCATTGTGCGAGTACCCTTCTAGTAAATGATATTATCGATGTTTTAGATCTAATTCAAGAAGATTCAACCTTTCCACGTGATTATATCAAAATAATTCCGAGAAAGGCTAATGACACCTCTAACCCATACTAATGGCAGCCCTAAGCATAGACTAATAGGGATGAGCTCGGTACCGGACCGGTACCGAACCGGTACCGAACCGAAAATACCGAATCCCGAATATGAAAAAATCTCGGTACCGAATACCGAACCGGTAATAGAAATTCGGAACCGGTACCGGTTCGGTACCGGGATTTTCGGGACTAACACCGTTTGGTACCGTTTTTAGGGACGACTAACTTTTTTACATAGCTCAAAATGGTTTTTCTAATTGTAGAGTAAGTGGGGAGGAACCCGTTCAACTTAAATTGACCTAAAAAAGATTAAAAAACACCAATAAAAAATAATTTTTTAATTTTACAATTTGACATCCAAAATATGTAACGATAAGAAAGTGGGCTTCGTTCGTATATATGTATATATACGTATATTTGGTATGTATACAGTGTTACATACATGTCAAAAAAGTGTGGAATATTTGAGTGGAATATTACAAGAAACCGGGTTTTGAAGAAATTACGGAACCGAAATATGAAGAAAAGATTGATATTTGGGGGGAATATTACAAGAACCAAAAAATTTAAAAAATTTAGTGGATTTGGTATAAAAATGGAAGATATAATGTTGGGAAAAAAGGTTTTTATACCAATCCAAAAAGAAAAGGGTTTTTTTTCAATTTGAAAGTGTCCGTTAATATTACCCGGTTCGATTCAAGATTTATGGGTACCAGTACCGGTACCGAACCGAAAATACCGAATCCCGAATATGAAAAAATTCCGGTACCGAATACGAACCGGTAATGCTATTCGGTACCGGTACCGGTTCGGTACGGGACCGGTTCGGTTTCGGGATTTCGGTCCGTATGCTCATCCCTATAGACTAATGATGATGTTTTTTTTGTTTTTTGTCTTTTTTATCCTTTTGTTGTCTTGTTTTTTTTTTATTAATTTTGTTATTTAAATATTTTGTTAGATTTTAATTTATATAAGTTTTTTTGATCAATTTTTAATTTATATAAGTTATTAATTAACTTTTTTTATTAATTTTAATTAATATAAAATTGACTTTTCTTTCACTTATTCTCTTTTATGATTTTTAATTAATATAAATTATTAATTAATTTTTTTTCTCTTTTGTTACTTTTTTAATCATTATATAAATAAATGTTTACATTATTATGAAAATTATTATATATGCTACGAGAATATACAACAAATTAACGATACATAAAAATATATAAATTATTATGAAAATAAATATACAACAATACATAAATAATACATAAAAAATATTTATAAAACTAAAATAATAAAATATATGTATTTCTAATATAAATATATAAAATAAAGTATTTTAAATAAAACAAATTTATCATAAAAATATATAAATTATTATGAAAATAAATATACAACAATACATAAATAATATATAACAAATATTTATAAAACTAAAATAATAAAACATATGTATTTCTAATATAAATATATAAAATAAAGTATTTTAAATAAAACAAAATTGACAAAATATATAAAATAAAATTGATAAATTGAGTTGATGTTTGTAAGTGATTTGACGGGTTCAAGTCCTAATCATTCAACATCCCTATTATTGGGGTGCCATTAGCACCCCCCATAATTCCATATTGTGCTTAAGGAATCCATTTAAAACATGTAGATAAATTAGGTAATCCGGTAAAGTTAGAATCTACTTTATTGTTGTAAGTAAATGTAAAGAGGCACTTAGTAGGGAAAAAGTAAAAGTAATTATTACAACAAAGCTTTATAATAATACGTTTAATCAATCTATCAAATAGATAAAAAGTAATTCTAACCGCAATGAGTTAAGTATTCATATGGAGTCTAATTTGGTTACTTTTACGATAGTTGATAAATTTGACCTCTTCGACGTCTTGGGATGATGGAAAATAAGGAAGACCAGTTTTCGTTTCTCTGTGCTGTTGAAAGAGATTTACTAACCATTAAAGCTAGCAATGTAGCTTCAAACCCCGTCTTTTCTTTTAGTGACATGATGCTTTAGAAAGGAGGAACGTAGCTTACACCAATATCAGTCGAAGTATCCCTCTTACTCAAAGATTACCTGGATAGCTATGATCGATATCAAGATACACAATCCTCAGAGAATGAAATTCCCTAAATTGAGGATGATATAGCTGACCATGAGGGGAGCCAATATTCTAAACCTCCACCAATAACAAAAGGTGAAGAGTTGGACACAATAAATTTGTTAAATTCGCTGATATAGGACCACGAATTTTAAACAATTTTCGTATGTTTAATGATTTTTAAATAATTTATAGGAATTTTCAAAGGTTATGGTTTTTTATTTATAGTTATAATTAAATAAATAAAATATTATAATATATAAAAAACATTTTATTAAATTTATATTGTCTTTTATTTGTGTTACATTAAATATTTTAACTTTTGAAATACAATTTTTATCTTTTTATTGGGTGCATAATTGCACCAATATTTTTCAAGTGAAATGGGTGGACTGGTGTTGCAGTCCTCGTGTTTGTTTTTGAAATTTTATTTGGCTCAAAGTCATGATTTGTTGATTGTTTTCACACCGTTGTATTGCTTATGTTTCGTTTGCTCAAAGCTCCAAAAAGTTGTTTGTATCGTCGTTGACTTGTTGAGATTTCTAAAAGCATTCGTTCAGTTATTACGAGTGTTGGAAATTATATAAGGTTGGAAGCAAAGGAAGTCCGGTCCATCTCTTGCCAATTCTGTTGAAGAAATCCGACACCATGTGGCAAGTCTTCATATGGAAGAGATTGATATGGTATCTGATGCTGCCATTAGAGTTGTAGCGGGGCGAGGAGGTTGGTTTATGGGCACTGGGGCTACTGTCCATGTTTGTCCGGACAGATCCCAGTTCATTGATTACGGACCGGCGAGAGAAGGAAGACAAGTGGTTGTGGCAAACAACGGCCGTGCTGACGTCATTGGGATTGGAAAAGTGCCACTAAAATTCACATCGGGCAAGACTGTCACTATCTAAGATGTTCTTCATGTCCCCTCTTTAAATAAGAGCCTTGTTTCGGCAAACAAACTCGACAACAACGGGTTTGGCTTGAATATCGAATCAGGGAAACTCATTATTTATAAGAGGCGATCTTATATTGGTAAGGGATACAATACCTATGGTTTGTATCGCCTTAATCTGAAAGAGAATGAAGATGTGAATGCTGTGTGGTTCGTAAATGCGTTGGAAGCCGGACCTAGTAGCTCGGTGGGTAGCAATGTGTTAGCAATTTCTAATGATGTACCTGTTTTTGATTCGATTTCCAATGTTGATGTAATTGCAAATGATGATTCTAATAAAATTAAGCCTTTGAATTATTTTGTTGCGTCTATTTCTTTATGGCATAAACGTTTAGCTCATACAAATGTGAAAAATATTGAAAAGATGCAAAATAAAGGATTAATTAAAATTGACAACAAAGATTTTGGAAAATGTGAAACTTGTGTAAAATCAAAATTTAGTAAGAAACCTTTTCCAAGTGTTAAAAGAAATACATCAATTTTGGAGTTAATTCATTCCGATATCTGCGAATTAAATGGAATGCTTACCCGTGGAGGTAAAAGATATTTCATTACATTCTGCGATGACTTCAGCCGTTATTTATATGTTTATCTTTTACACTCAAAAGACGAAGCTTTTGAGGCATTTAAAATTTATAACGCTGAAGTGTAAAATCAACTTGAGAAACGAATCAAAATACTACGATCAGATAGAGGTGGTGAATACTTTAATCGACAGTTTGATGCATTCTACAAAGAGTGTGGAATCAAACATGAACGCACCTCACCATTCACCCCACAACAAAATGGTTTGGCGGAAAGAAAGAATCGAACCCTTGTTGAGATGGTCAACTGTATGTTGAACCAATCGGGTCTGCCAAATAATTTATGGGGAGAGGCCCTACTCACAGCTTGTCATATCCACAACCGAATCATTAGTCGTGTGATTCCAACAAGTCCTTATGAATTATGGAAAGGAAGGAAACGAAATCTTGACCATTTTAGAGTCTGGGGTTGTATTGCCTACTATCGAACCCCTGATCCTAAAAGATCCAAACTGGGAGCCCGTGCTATTAAAAGCATATTCGTTGGATATGCTAGAAATAACAATGCTTACAGATTATTGGATAAAGAATCAGGAGTTATAGTAGAATCCAGAGACGTGGAATTCTTTGAAGATAAGTTTTCAGACGATGCTAAAAAATTAGAACCAACATTGGCTTCCCATCTTCCTTGCACATCTCGTGATAGTTCGAAAGCCCAAAGAAAGGTTGATGAACCACGTAGAAGTACAAGAGCAAGAAAGGAGAAAAGTCTAGGAGATGGTTTCTACTCATAAAGGAGAAAAGTCTAGGAGATGGTTTCTACTCATACTTAGTAGAAGGAACTCAAAAGAATGTGACGAGAGAGGTCATTTTCTCCATCAATATAGATGATGATCCTAAGAATTTTAAAGAAGCCATGTCTTTAAGGGATGCTCCATTGTGGAAAGAAGCAACAAAAGATGAAATGGACTCTATCATGGGAAATGGTACTTGGGAATTATCTGATTTACCCAAGGGAGCAAAACCCATTGGCTCCAAATGGATATTCAAAAGAAAGAGACATCCAGATGGATTGATTTCAACCTTTAAAGATAGATTAGTAGCAAAAGGATATAGACAGAGAGAGGGAGTCGATTATTTTGACACCTACGCTCCGGTTGCTAGAATTAGTTCAATTCGAACTCTTATAGCAATTTCAGCCATAAAAGGTCTGTACATTCGTCAAATGGATGTGAAGACAGCCTTTTTGAATGGCTATCTAAACAAGGAGGTTTATATGGAGCAACCCAAAGGGTTTGTAGTAACCGGACAAGAGAACAAAATGTATAGACTTGTTAAATCTCTATACGGTTTAAAACAAGCCCCCAAACAGTGGCATGAAAGATTTGATACGACTATCACCTCTTTCGGATTCCAACACAATGGGGCCGACAGATGCATTTACTCAAAATGCACAAAAGGATCCACTGTGATTATCTGTCTATACGTAGATGATATGTTGATCATCAGAACCGATCTGGAAGGAATTCTTGAAACCAAAATCTACCTATCCGCGAACTTTAAGATGAAAGACCTTGGACAGGTAGATACTATTCTTGGAATAAAGGTTAAAAGGTCAGCATCTCAAATCTCTCTTTGTCAATCCCACTACATAGAGAAGATACAGACAAAGTTTCAACATCTGAATATAAAAGAGTATAACACTCCTTTTGATTCAAGTGTGAAACTTGACAAAAACTCTGGTAGAGCAGTGGCTCAACTAGAGTATGCGAGTGCAATAGGATGCATGATGTATGCAATGCATTGCACTAGACCGGATATTGCTTATGCGGTGAGTAGACCGAGTCAATACACTAGCAATCCCGGTCCAGATCACTGAAAAGCTATTGGAAGAGTATTGGGTTACTTAAAAATAACCAGCGATCTAGAGTTAACGTACACGACACATCCAGGAATTTTGGAAGGGTATTGCAACGCCAGTTGAATAGATCACTCTAGTGATTCAAAATCCACAAGAGGGGTGGATTTATACTCTTGCTGGTGGGGCAATTTCTTGGGCAAGCAAGAAACAATCGTGTATAGCCCATTCGACTATGGAAGCCGAACTTATTGCACTAGCTGCCGCGTGCAAAGAGGCTGAATGGATTAGAGATCTATTAAAAGATATTCATCTGTGGCCTCGACCAACCCCTTCTATTCCCATGTATTGTGACAGTGAGGCTACACTGTCAAAAGTATACAATGCCGTGTATAATGGGCAGTCGCGACACATAGGTCTTCGACACAATTTCGTGAGACAATTAATTGATGATGGTACCATAAATGTTGTGTATGTCAAGTCTTGTGGGAACTTGGCTGATCCGCTAACCAAGCCTTTGACGAGAGACTTAGTAGGATCAACTACAAGAGACATGGGTCTGAAACCACGTAGAATCAATTAGTGATAGAAACCCAACTTGGATTTAGTGCTCCTATCTACCAAGTTTAAAGGGTAACAACAAGTCACTAATTGATAGAAGGTACTATCGAATGATAGATCCATGTAAGGTAGAAGATAGTACGTCGTTGCCGAGAATAAGGTTGAGTTAAAACTCTTAACAAAGTTTAGAGGCATCTTAGAAACGAAGATGTTATAGAACTTTGCCTATATGACTGAGAGGTGGTGCCGCCTCAAATGAAGAATAGTGGTTCTTCTTCTAAAAGGTCATGACACGGGGTTTAGCGCATGACTGTATTCGCGCTCAGTGAGAAAACAAGAATGTTAGGTGATGTGTGTAAGTAAGCCGGAGTGATCTTAAGGTTCAAGGTTTAAATCCTAAGGATACCATTGAACTGACCTCTCCTTGCTTACTTACATAAAACTTGGTTTAATCTTAGTGACACCATTGTGATATCATCTACTATAAATGTCAGAAAACTTTCCAACCTGGTGGGGGATTGTTGGAAATGATATAAGGTTGGAAGTTTTCTTCCATCCCACATAGGAAGGAAGGAAAACTTGAGAGTAGCTTATAAGGCTTAACCCACCAATGGGCCTTGAACTAGTTGATGGGCTCATGGTGGGGGTTGTGGATGGTAGGTCCAACGAACACGCATGCGCGTGGCCGTGGCCGTGAACGAGGACGCGGGTGCGGGCGCGGGAATTCGCGGAGTGGCGCGAGGAGGCGCACTTTGCACTTCGCACGCCGCATCGCAGCAGAAGGAGCCTTGCCCCGAGCTCCCGAGTATCTTTTTAATGCAGAAAACACGTTGAGATCAAAAAGGCAGTCGAGCTGATCATTTTTTAGATATTATCACGTTTTTTGTTTAATCAGTTTTTGAGCAGGTCTGTCAGTTATCTAAAACTGATTATTTCAAACTATTTTATAAAAAACGTGACCATTTTTCAGTAACAGAATCGGTCTCAATTAACAGCTCTATTCTTGGGGACTAAGTTGAGAGGAGAGTGGGTTTAACCAGTATAAGTACTGGGTTAAACTCTCTTGTTTCACATACTGAAATTTCAGCAAAAAAATCTCTTATTTTCTCTCTGGTTTTTCTGCAAATCGCTGCCATCACTGCCATCGTTCTGCTACTGTTTTCTAATCATAATTTCTGCATCAATCTTGCTTTGCGTTCGTGTTCATCGCTGTGAAATACGAACTAGTACTGCATCAAATCCTGAGGCTTTGTGACGGTTGTTCTCTCAGCAAAATAGCGTCATATAAAACCTTTAAGGACAAGTATTCACCGTGCATACTCGTTTCACACCTTGCTGCGTTTACGTCTTGAAGAATCGACAGGTTGGTTTTAAATATTATGTTTTGTATTTAATTTTAGTTCACTGAGTGAACGCTCTACTTCTACCCCTTCTTTTATCGTTTCTATCATGAAGGATAAAATCGACTTATTCGGTCATCAATATTTGGTTTCAAGCGAGTTTTGGACTACCACGTTATTTGTAATCATATTCTTGGTTCTTGTGTTAAATAAAGTTTTAATCTTTATACATAAAACTTTAATCTTTATATATATAAAGGTTTAATCTTTATATATAAAGCTGTGGTTTTGATTGTTACTAATCCTAATTAATATTTTTCAACAGCGAGTCTATTTATGACACATTTTAGGTCTTACAAACGAACAGTTGGTACACCTATAAGATTGAACTAATCCTGTTTAATGTATAAACGAATATAAAAACAACACGATTGATTAAGAACATTTTATGACCATATGAATGAAGATAATGGTATTATTACTTAAGATCGGATGGTTACCTAATTTTTAACAGATATGATAAAAGTATTCAAAAATGCAACCCGAACTATTATCTGATATATATTACCTATCAATTGTTTAGTGCTTAATGATATTTATAAAATGATGAAAAGAAAAAGAATCCGAATACCATTCGAATTGGATCCAAATAGTTTCATCCTTGAAGCAAATATTTTAAAAAATTGTGACCATTTCACCAACATTTTACATGTGTCGAACTATTAATGAATGATATTGTCGATATTTTAGATCTAATTCAAGAAGATCCAACCTTTCCACATGATTATATAAAAAATATTCCATACTATGCTTAGGAATTTATTTCAAACATGTAATGATAAACTAGGTAAAGTTAGAATCTACTTTCTTGCTGTAAGCAGTGACGGATCCAAGATTTTTACCCAGTAGGGTCATCTTTAAGGTAGACTAAAGGCATGTAAATCCCCTAACATGTGTTTAGCCTAATTATATTGTTTCGAAAAACTTTTGAATTTTTTTGGTTGATATCGAGAGATTTTTTTTAAGTTTTTTTTTTCGATTTTGAAGGACTTTCAGTTTTTTTGATTGATTTCAAGAGACATTTTTTGGTTGATTTCAATATACTTTTTTGGTTTTTTGTCTGATTTCAATGATTTTTTTTTTGTTTTTTGATTGATTTCAAAAGACTTTTTGTAGTCGATGATGGTCAGTTAGGGTTGTGGAGTTCTTTGCAAAAAATCACTAACGGAAACTAAGTAAGAATCTAGAAAAATAGAACTTTTTAATACTTGTAAATTTTGTTTTTTTGTTTTTAATGGGTCCTTTCTCCCCTTCTTTACAACATAAGTCCCTCCTGGTTGTAAGTAAATGTACGTAGTAAAAAAAAAAGTAAAAGTAATTATTACAACACCACCTTGTAATAATACATTTAGTCAATTATCAAATAGGTGAAAATTAACTCTAACCGTAATGAATTAGGTATTTATATGAAGTCCAGTTTTATTACTTTTGCAATAATTGATAATTTTGAGGGAAATTAATTATTTTAACCATTTTATAAATCAAGATTACCAAAATAATCATTTTCTTTCCACTTTTACCAAAATGACCAAAATACAATCGAAATGTCCACCGAAATCGAAGCCTCCTCCAAATACCTTCGCCAACCTCCGCCAAATACCAAATACCTCCGCCAAATACCTCCAAATTCAATTTCTAATTTACATTTTACGTTTTATACCCTTAGATTTAGTTAATAAATTACTTTAAGTACTTTACTTTTTAATTTTTTATTTTACAACCTTATCACATTAACACACATACTCGTATATCAATTAAAATACGTCTAAAAAATACGTTTTTATTTTAACAAGTTACACCATTATAATCGTCTCGACAATACCTTTGAAATGAGCCAAATATTGAATATTTTTCGATTTAATTATATATACTTTTAAAGCCAATTATCCTCTTGATCGGTGAATATGAATATTTTTCATAAAATTCGGAATATTAATTAAAATATAATGCTATTATGATTTAACAACAAAGTATAATATTATGGATATGTAAAGAAATAAGATATAAATTATAGTGAATTTGTACTTTTGTGTTCTTGTCATTTCTATAATAAAAATCATATAAATTAATATTCATGTAAAATAACACATAATGCATCGGTTCTTAAGGTTATTACAATATATACTATAGTTAACCCATTTTTAAATCAATGATATATACACAGTGTAGAAGCGACTACAGAAATAAAATACAACAATCTTTCAAGCTTATTATATTTCCATGCTCTCCTTCTTCAAGACCTTTTAATATTTCATGAGTAAATTTTGCAGCCTCATTATAATATTTTAATAGCCGGAAAAGACGATCAACTTAAAAAAAATAATAGCTTGTTAAAATAATAAGCTTGAAAGATTATTGTATTTTATTTCTGTAGTCCCCTCCACACTGTGTATATATCATTGATTCAAAAATGGGTTAACTATAATATATATTGTAATAACCTTAAGAACCGATGCATTATGTGTTATTTTACATGAATATTAATTTATATGGTTTTTATTATAGGAATGACAAGAACACAAAAGTAGTACAAATTCACTATAATTTATATCTTATTTCTTTATATATCCATAATATTATACTTTGTTGTTAAATCATAATAGCATTATATTTTAATTAATATTTCGAATTTTATGAAAAATATTCATATTCACCGATCAAGAGAATAATTGTCTTTAAAAGTATATATAATTAAATCGAAAAATATTCAATATTGGACTCATTTCGAAGGTATTGTCGATACGATTATAATGGTGTAACTTGTTAAAATAAAAACGTATTTTTTAGACGTATTTTAATTGATATATGAGTATGTGTGTTAATGTGATAAGGGTGTAAAATGAAAAATTAAATAGTAAAGTACTTAAAGTAATTTATTAACTAACTCTAAGGGTATAAAATGTAAAATGTAAATTAGAAATTGAATTCGGAGGCATTTGGCGGAGGTTTTTGGTATTTGGCGGAGGTTGGCGGAGGTATTTGGAGGAGCTTTCGATTTCGGTGGATGTTTCTATTGTATTTTGATCATTTTAGTAAAAGTGGAGAGAAAATGGTTATTTTGGTAATCTTAATTTCTAAAATGGTTAAAATAATTAATTTCCCTAATTTTGAGCTCTTTCATATTGAAACAAAAGTCATGGTTTTTTAAACAAAGTCATCGTTTAAAAGATAATTTTAGAATTTTAAACAATTTTCATATGTTTAATGATTCTTAAATAATTTATACGAATTTTCAACTTTATGGTTTTTTATTTATAGTTATAACTAAATAAATAAAATATTAAAATATATAAATAACATTTTATTAAACTTTTATTGTCTTTTATTTGTGTTACATTAAAATTTAGGGAAATTGGCTCAGATAACCAATCCACAAAAACCATTGTCATCAGTAACCATCTCTCTTTTCTTTTGATCAAAATAGCCAAACCTCCTTTAAATACTATTCCAAACCTCCTCTAAATTAACGGAGATACCAAAACGACGTCGTTTTGGTCATTTTTAATAGTCAAACCTCCTCTAAATACCCTAAACCTCCTCTAAATACCTTAAACATTTTCTAAATACTCTAAACCTCCTCTAAATACATCCAAACCTCCTCTAAATACCTAAACCTCCTCTAAATACATCCAAACCTCCTCTAAATAATCTCCGCTAAATACATCCATCCATCCCTCACATTCCATTTTATTTTGTTGAAATTTTAGTAAACTCTGATTTTGGTCCCCGTGGTTTATTGAAATCTTTGAAAGTGGGACCTAAACTTTGATATCTCTAGAAATCGTCCTCGTGGTTCTCATTTTGTTTTGAAAGTGGTCCCCTGTCACTAACTTCGTTAATTTTCTTAGTTAATAGCAAAGGCATTTTTGTCCATTTTTAACAATCGCATTAAAGTCTACCAATAAACCCTCCGTTGGTAAAAGGAATTGAAGTAGGTTTTTGAAGGATCTCTCTCTCTCTCTCTCTCTCTCTCTCTCTCTCTCTCTCCGCCCTCCCTCCGGCCACCACAGCTTTCATCTCCCTGTCGCTCATATTTAGCCAAAGTCAACTACCCAAGTACTCATCTCTATCAAAACCCTTGAAACCCTGCTAGACTTACCCATTTTTTATATAAACCATTTTTTATATAAACATGGATTCAATGTGATAGTGGGGATGGTGAAAGTTGTATAATTGTTGGGTCACCGATGATTTGGTGATAAACCTTCTCTCTTTACATTGTTGATCTTTTATAGGTTCTTTTGAAGGTCTGGAAAATACTTTAAGGATTGGAGAATCGAAGACTATCCGATCAAAGGTAGAACATCAAAATGTGGAATTTCGTGATGTACCAACCAACATTAAAATCCAGACCACTTGCCGAAATCATGAAGAGATGTAGTCTCCGAAAATGCAGTTGCCGATCCAAGCTCATGTACAGTTGCCGATTTAAATATCAAAACAATTGCCGATTTGAGCACTTGTACAGTTGCCGATCCCAAGCTTGGGTTGCACTAACCGATGTAACCTTTTACATCACTTTATGTGTTCCTTAGCATTTTCGAAGACAAGTTCTTATGACACAATAAATGCAAAAACGTGTGCAGCAAGAACGTGGGTAACAAGCCTTAAATTCAGACATTCTCTTTTATTCTCACAAAAGGGTTGTTTGTTTTTAGCTAAAAGGTTTGATATGACTTTAGAAGGTATGGAGAAAAAGGGATACAGTAATCTGACATTGCGTACTATAAGGAATGGTTCAGCCATTTATCTAACACAAAAGGGAGTGGCATCACCTTTTGTCCATCAGATGTACTGCAAGCAAATGAGACCTTGACAAGTGTCCCCATGCATTTAATGCATGGGCGCTATAAAAGGAGATGAACCCTGCCTATAAATCTCAAGCTTTCAACAAATTCTCTGAGTGATCTTTTGTTTGATTCCAGCAATCTGATTGTTTTAGGAGTTCAATTTTAGCTTTCTTAGTGTTATAAGTTAATCACTGTTATTATGTGTTTTATGTGTTAAGATTGTTAGAATAGAGTGTAATCTGTTCTTTTCCACAACAATCTTCTAAGTGTAAAGTTTTAATATTATATTAAAAATTTAAAAAGAGTAAAAAATTGTGTATTTGTATTCAACCCCCCCCCCCCTTCTACAAATCCTTTCTTATTAAGTCATTACATAATTAGGGACCAGCAATAATCTTTATATTAAAATGAGACAGAGAAGAAAGAGAGCAAACGACTAGTCGAAGTCGTAGTTGGATTAGGAGAAGAAAGAAAGAGGGTCGCCGGTAGACGATAATGTACGTCAGTCGTCTGGAACTAAACTGGATGTGATGGCGGGTGTCGGAACTGAACCAGACGGTGATGGCAGTCGTTTGGAACGCAACTGGGCGTGATGGCGGTCGCCGGAACTGAACTGGATGGTGATGGCGGTCGTAACTGAACCGGAAGTTGATGGCAGTTGTCTGGAATTTCCGACGATGATGGCGGTTGTCTGGAATTTCAGGCGGTGATGGCGGTTGTCGTCACTGAACCAAGCGGTGATGGTGGTAGCCGAAAATGAACACGGTGGTGATGGCGGTAGCCGACATTGAATCAGGTGGTGATGGTGGTAGTCGGAAAATGAACCGGACGGTGATGGCGGTAGCTGGAAATGAACCGGACGGTGATCGCGGTAGCCGAAAATGAACCGGACGGTGATGGTGGTTGCTGAAAATGAACAGGGCGGTGATGGTTGTTGCCAAAAATGAACCAGACGGTGATCTACTTATGCTAATAATGGATGCAGTCATGCAGACCTAGAAGAATGGGGTATTGGATTTTTCAATTGTTTATATGGTACTATTAAAAATCAGAGGAGAAATTCAAATGGACAATAATGCCCTCGTTATTAACTGAAAAAATTAACAGAGTTAGTAACGGGGACTATTTTCAGAGCAAAATGTGAACCACGAGGATGATTTCTAGAGATATCAAAGTTTAGCTCCCACTTTCAAAGATTTCAATAAACCATGGGGACCAAAATTAGAGTTTACTCAATTTTTTATTAAATATTTACAATTTTGACCCCTATAATTATTTAGTAAGTTACTTTAGGTCCTTACTTTTTAAAGTTTTGTTTTACACCTTTATTACATTAACGTACATAATCGTATATCAATTAAAATACGTCTAAAAAATACGTTTTTATTTTTAAAAGTTACACCATTATAGTCGTCTTGTCAATACCTTCGAAATGAGTCCAATATTAAATATTTTTTGATTTAATTATATTATTATATATTATATATACTACGATGTTTTTAATATTTACAATTTATACTCTTATCCATAGGGAGAAACACGTGATCATTAAAATTGCCTCAACACCCGTTTTGAATGCTTTAGAACCCCGAGAATTATCGATACCTTCTAAAGCCGACCCCACCGAGAATTGCCTCAAATATAAAAATGTGGTTTTCTTAAAACCTTACAAAACCATATTAAAACACCGTGAAAAATAGAAATCGAGATGTATCGCTGCATTGTGTGAGTACATTTCTAGTAGTTATTTATTTAGTTTGTGGTACATCTTTTGATTTTTCAATTTTCGTGTTATACTCTTATCATATTAAAATATATAATCGAGATGTATCACATGTTTGTTGTATTTTCGTGTAAATATTAAAATCATTTTTTCGTAGTATATATAATATATAAAAATATAATTAAATCAAAAAATATTTAATATTGAGCTCATTTCGAAGGTATTGACGGGACGGTTATAATAATGTAGAATTTTAAAATAAAAACGTATTTTTTAGACGTATTTTAATTGATATACGATTATGTATGTTAATGTAATAAGAGTGTAAAACGAAACATTAAAAAATAAGGACCTAAAGTAACTTATTAAATAATTATAGGGGTCAAAATTGTAAATACATATGAGAAAATTCAACAAAATAAAATGGAATGTGAGAGATGGATGTATTTAGCGGAGGTCTAGGGTATTTAGAGGAGATTTTGATGTATTTAGAGGAGGTTTAGGGTATTTAGAGGAGGTTTGGCTATTAGAAATGACCAAAACGACGTCGTTTTGGTATCTCCGTTAATTTAGAGGAGGTTTGGAATAGTATTTAGAGGAGGTTTGGCTGTTTTGGTCAAAAGAGGAGATAGATGGTTACTGATGACAATAGTTTTCGTGGATTGGTTATCTGAGCCAATTTACCTAAACTTTAACTTTTGAAATACAACTTTTATCTTTTTATTGGATGCATAAATGCACCAATATTTTTTTTTGGATTAACCTGGATATGCAAGTGAATTGGTTGGACTGGTGTTGCAATCTTCGTGTTTGTTTTTGAAATTCTATTTGACTCAAAGTCATGATTTGTTGATTGTTTTCACACAGTTTCATTGTTTACACTACTAAAATGGAAGACTTTCACCTACGGACATTTTCCTAGGAAATCTATATCTAAACGACAATCCGTCACAAAACCATCACAAAAGTTGGTGTTTAATTTGTTGGTGTGTAAAGTGACAGATATCCCAGGAAATTCCTAGGCAATCCGTTGGTATTTTTTTGAAAACATCGGATTTCGTCGAAACAATTAGTATTTCCTGGGTGATACGTGGTAATCACCTAGGGAAATTTTCTTGGAAGTTTTTTTTATAGGTGAAAGTCATTTTGTTGACAGTGGTATTGCTTCTATTTTGTTTGCTCAAGTTCCAAAAAGTTATTTGTATCGTTGTTGAGTTGTGGAGATTTCTAAAAACATTCGTCTGGTGACTCTAAAGTAGTCTAGATCATTATTTTGGTTTTGACTGGGTTTGAGGCTTTTTAATTTTTATCTTTTTTTAAGTAGGTTTTTTGATTCATTGGCCTAGTGTCTATGTATTTTTTTTTTCTTTTTGCTGTTATAGAAAGTTGTTGTTTGAAATTTACATTTATTGTTGTTAATATAATTGAGTTAAGCTTTTTAGAGAAAAAAATACAACAAAACTAATAATTCTCAATTATATATAAAGAAAGTGTAATATTATGATATTTTCATACAATTAATTATTATGTTTTTAATGTATGGTATTTTGTTTAATTATTGTTATAGTTTTAAAATATGAAATAAGTTTTTATATATTTTTTGTAATATATAATAAAATGAACTAAAAACTGATCATAGATAATAAAAAATTAAATAGATAACTTTTATAAAGAGTAACCCTTGGTTTGATTTTGATTCATGAGGTTTAGTGAAAAGTCTAAAAATGGTTATGGAAACGGGTTAAGGGTTTTTAATTTTTAAAATTACATGCGTATCTATTCCGTTTTGATTCATACTTTAGAAAATAGGAAGGGTTTCAAAATCAAGAATGTGGGTCAATGAAGAAAATTGGGATTTGGGGTTTAATTTAATAAGTTGTTTGGGTACGCAGGTTCAATGTTTTAAAACCCGGTTTTTTGAGTTAAACCGGTGTGGTGATCGGGTCACGGGTCAACCGGTTCAACCATCGGGTCAACCCGGTTCAAGAATTTATTTGTATTTTTCATTTTACTGTATACATAAATACATACATACATATATATATATATAGAGAGAGAGAGGCAGGTTCATGCGAGGACGGTAACAATTTACGAGAATGCGATGACAGCCCTCAGCCAATCATTTTGTACATGAAATTTTTTTCATGTACAACATCATATGTGATTTTGTAGTAGTATCAAAATTGACACGCGCGACTTTTGCCGGGTGATAAGTCTCGGCTAATCATATATGATTTTGTATGTGAATCATATGTGATTTTGTACATGAAAAATTTCATGTACAAAATGATTGGCTGGGGATTGTCCTTGCATTCTCGTAAATTGTTACCGTCCTCGCATGAACCTCTTTCTATATATATATGTGCATATATATATATATAACCAATAATTTGATGTTCACAAGTTCAAACATTAAAAATAACAAAGCAACAAGTTTTACATTAAAATACATTAAAAAACATACATAATCATAAGTTTTTCATCAATCCAAATACACTTTTTGATGTAACCCGGTTCAACCAGTTTTTTATTAAACCAGACCGGGTCAATCCGGGTCAGAATATGCCAAAAACCCGGCCATAGTTGACCCGCTCTTTTCCTTGGATCACGATTCAACCGGTCGGGTCGACTCGGGTTGAGAGAGAGCGGATCTGGGAGAGGGAGTGCCGACGACGGTGGGGAGCGGTGAGAGGGGATGAGTGGTCGAGAGGGTATGAGTGTCCGAGAGAGAGATAGAAGAAGGGAGAATAATTACATCGGGGCAGCCGGAAACAAACTTTATCAATGGCCGTCACCCTACCGGAATATGACAGCGTACCTTTTCTTCAACTTTCAAGAGAAATGGGAGTGTCCCAGATATGGAGAACCTTCAAGCGTTATGGAGAAATGGTGGAGATATTTACATGGAAAATCAGACATTGCTGAATGGGAAGAAATTCGAGTTCGTTAGGTTCAAAAATGTTAGAGATGAAAAAACATTGGAAAGGAGACCAAAGGAGATATGGATGGATTCTTACTAGCTAAGAATATTCTTGACAAGGAACGATCATAGAGAGATAGATAGGAGGAATAGGACGAAGAACCAAGAGAAAAAACGATATGTAAGGGCCAAGGCAACGGAGTCGATGAGACCGTAAACCTATATTGAGGTGGTGAAGGAGAAAGCAATAAGGGGAAACATAGGGGAAATAAAAAATAGTGTGCAACCGAAGGAGTGTATAGAAGCATGGTCGGCAGATAAAGAGGTGATGGAAAGACTACACAAGTGTTTGATCGGCAATGTGAAATCCATATATAACATTGTCGCAATACAAGCGTTATGAAAGTTGTAGAGCCTAGCGGAATGCGAGTTGAAATACTTGGGAGGAAGAAATGTTTTAATCTCGTTCGAAAATGGAAAAAACAATGACGAACGTTCTAAATAATAAGAATCATGGCATGCATCACTGGATTAAAGGCCTCAGAAAATGGTCAGAAAGCTTCCGTGCGGCGGAGTGATTGGTTTGACTAAGAATTTACGGTGTGCCGCTTCATGTATGGAATAAAGAAACCTTTACCAAAATGGTAGAGGAATGGGGTCACACCCTAAAAACCCAAAATTGTGAATGGGGATCGGGTAAAAATATGGAGTTCGCAAAAGTACTTGTGACCTCGTCTTTACGATATAGAATTGACGAACTACAAACTATAAAAGTGGGAAATCTATTTTTCCGAATCAGAGTGGTGGAAGAGGGCTTGGGACGGTTGATGTTATCGAATAAAGAATATTGTGAGAGTGACTCCGAGGATGGAGAGTCATCAGAATCGTCGGAATGGACAGAAGACGACGATGGAGACAAAGAATGGGCGGCGGAAGAAAGCGCATTCGAAGGGATTCAAAGTGGAAAAAGAAGAGAAAACGAATGGGGAAGAAAAGAAGGTAACCAAATCAGATGAACCAAAAGACATGACTTCGGCGCCAAAAGAGACGGTTGCTGGAAGTGCAGGGACTCAGTCGCGGAAGGCGGCTACCGAAAGTATTGGTCACAGTCGCCGGAGAAGGAGGCAGCAAGGTGGGAGGAAGTTCAAGGGTCGAAAAAAAAAGGAAGGCATTAAATGTACCTCAAATTTTGAAGAAGGATCTCACACTAATAATTATGAATTGGAAAAGATCAAAAATAAGGAATGCTCCTAAAAAAATGAAACGTGGGGGTGGGAATTAATTCGTGGAAGGAAGGCATTAATTCAAATTTAAATCAAATCCCACAAAATATGGTAACCAACAGGAAAGAGCTAAGAGATGGGCCAGAGGCCTATAAAGTGAGTAGTGGGCTAGAGGAAATTCAGGAGATGGAAGTTAGTGGATCTGACCCACTTATGGAACAACCGATTTTATGTACAACAGCCTAAAACCAATTGAGCAGCCCACCACAAAACGTCACTATGGACAGCCCAAAACAAACTATGCAACAATCCGATGTGAAGAAAAAAGCAACAGGAATCGATCTGCAGGTACACAGCGTGAATGAAAGGAAATACAAGAAACTAGAGAGCACGAAATGATGAAAGATCATGGCAAGGAGATGCGAGGAAAAATTGGAGAAGGTACAAAAGGGAGAAAAGAGGAATCGATGGGATTTGGTAGTGGTCGAGTAAGCTTCCATCTATTTAAACAAAAAGCAAGAATGGCGTCACAAAAGAAGACGAAGAAGATGACAGAAGAATCAAAGAAGGAAAAACCAAGAAAAAGAAGTTGGATAGGTTGTATGTCCGAGAATCAAACGTCAATTTCAAATGACCTAAAAAGCACGGATGAGTCAAGAAACATAGAGGAATTCATATAAAAAATTGGGTTATCATGGGAAAGGAAGGCAACGACGAGGAAAAAGGACAGCGAGGAAACGACGAAGAATTGACAAGTACGGCGCAAGAGACAGGTTCGTATATCTTATTAATTAATTAAGATTTTGTCAATTAACATAGGGGGTTGGGTACGATCGAAAAAAAGAAATTGGATCAAAGAATTGGGAAGAAAGGAAAGTTGGACATGATTGGGGTTCAAGAGACAAAAATAAAACAACTTGAAGAAACGCAAGTAGCAAGATTGTGGGGTTTTGATGATATCAACTCTATCCAATCAGAGGCAACCAGAAGCTCAGGAGGATTGCTCCTTATGTGGGATAAAAAGGTATTTGACTGCAAATTCTCGATTATAAAGAAGAACTTCATAGCGGAAATTGGAAATTGGAAAGATATAGAGCGGTTAGTTGGTTATGTAAATGTCTATAGTCCGAGGGATTTTAAGGAGATGGTGTAATTGTGGCAAAACATAGGAGTATTGTGCCAAAGAGAAGAGGTTAAGTGGTGCATCTTTGGAGATTTCAATGAGGTTAGAGGCAATCATGAAAGACTAAACTCGAGCACAAATGAAAGGGGTGTGGAAGAATTTAATAAATTTCAAAGAGGTAGCGGATTGATAGAGATCCCAATGGGGGGAAAATACACGAGGGTCAGTGATGATGGACTAAAATTTAGTAAGCTAGATCACTATCTTGCAACCAGCGATTTTGTTCATTGTGGAGAAATGTAAGCGTGATAGTACTTGAAAGAAGATGGTCAGATCATTGCCCGATTATGCTTAAGGATGTAAACAAGACTTTGGGCCCAAACCTTTTAAACTCTCCGACACTTGGTTGGACGGAGACGTCTTAGAAATGTTGGTTCAAGAAGAGTGGAACAAATATACGATATCAAGATCACCGGATTGCGTGTTTATAGATAAATTAAAGAATGTAAAAGGAGCCTTGAAAAGAAGATGTGCAGAAAATTACAAGAGACTAAATGCAGATTTGGAAAGCAATAAAGAAGTGACAATAAAGTTGGAAAAAGAAGTCGAATCAAGATCGTTGAGTGAAGATGAGAGAGGAAGATGGACCGAAGCTCGAAAAAAGTGGTTAGAAGTGGAAACGAAAAAGGTTGAGATGGCTAGTCAAAAAGCAAAGATTAAGTGGTTGGAAAAGGGTGACGAAAACTCAAATTTTTTTCATGCGGCGAGTAAAAGCAAAGAAATGAAAAATGGGATTCACGGGAAAAACATTAATGTGGAATGGTCCGAAGATCCGGAGTTAATAAAAGAACACGCATGGGAATTCTTCAAGGATAAATTCAAGTTGCTAAAAAAGGAAAGGCCAAAACTAAAGAGTGCAAAAAATAAGGAAATTGTCGGTCGGAGGAAGCAGAACAGTTAGAGAGATCATTTTCGGAGGAAGAGATTGGGGAAACGATAAAGGGATGCAAAAATAACAAATCGTCGGGTCCGGATGGGATTACAATGACTTTTGTGAAAAGATTTTGGATGGTCATAAAAAAATGACCTTATGAGAGCAATAGAGAGATTTTGGGCGGTGGAAAAATGGAACAGAGGATGTAACGCATCCTTTATAACATTGATTCATAAGCATCCAAACCCAACCGCTCTCAATGATTATAGGTCAATAAGCTTGATAGGGGTTTATTATAATATAATTTAAAGGCGATGGCAGAAAGAAAGAAAGAAAAAGGCAATGGGGAAACTAATTAGAGAAGCACACGCGACCTTTATAAAAGGGAGGTACATACTTGATGGAATGCTTATAACAAACGAAGTGGTAGACCACTTGAGGAAGACTAAAAAGAAAGGATTGATTTTTAAAGTAGACTTGAAAAGGCGTATAACAACGTGGAATGATCATTTTTACCGTATGTTGGCATTGATGGGGTTCAGTAAAAAATGGTGCAACTGGATTAAGTCATGCGTGGAGTCGGCCTCGGTGTCGGTCTTGGTGAATGGGGCTCCGACAAAGGAGTTCAAAATGGAGAAAGACCTTAGACAAACGGATCCCCTAACTCCGTTTCTTTTCCTAGTGGTGGTGGAAGGGTTAAATGTATTGATGGAGGAGGTACATGAGAAAGGCATTTTCGAAGGTGTGAAAATAGATAAAGAGGACATAGTTTTGACACATCTCCAATATGTCGACAATGCAATATTTTTTGGGAATTGGAACACGTCTAACATCAAAAATCACATGAAGATTTTGGATTGCTTCTATGAAGTGTCGGGATTAAGAATAAACATTGGGAAAAGCAAGTTATATGGCATGGGGATGGAACTCGATGAAATTCAAGCTTAGGCAAGAGGTTTGGGATGCGGAAGTGGAAGTGGAAAAATGCCTCTCACTTATCTATGCCTTTCGGTAGGAAAGAATATGAACAAAGTGGAAAGTTGGAAAGAGGTATTAAAGAAGGTGTGTAATAAACTTGTATCGTGGAAGATGGGAATGATCTCGTATGGAGGAAGACTAACATTGATAAAGTCGGCCCTAGGTAACCTTCCGTTGTATTCCTTCTCACTTTTTTGAGTCCCAAAAAAGTCATTAGAGAGCTTGAGAGGGTGAGGTGTTACTTTTTTAGGGATTGGGGGGGGGGGGAGTTTGGATGCGGTTTCAAAGAGAGGTGTGTCTTGGGTAAAGTGGGAAAGGGTGTTGAGAGACTTGAAGAG
Organism: Silybum marianum; assembly: GCA_036898165.1. Classification (NCBI taxonomy): domain Eukaryota; kingdom Viridiplantae; phylum Streptophyta; class Magnoliopsida; order Asterales; family Asteraceae; genus Silybum; species Silybum marianum. The sequence goes on from CM072541.1 coordinate 5,606,619, forward strand.
GGGCGGCCTAAATGTAGGAAGTCTTCCAATGTCAAATTGGGGGTTAGTGGAGAAATGGTGGTGGAGATTCGGTTTAGAAAGAGAGGAATTATGGGCATAGTGATTCAGAGTATATACGGGAGAGAGGGAGGTTGTGGTGAAAGAGATAATAGCCGGGAGGAGGGTTGGCGATCGGTTTGGAAAAACATCATCAAAGTGGGTAATGATTTTGAGAAAATAGGAATTAACCTTGGGAGTTCTTTCGGTATAGAAGTGGAGAGAGGGAATGATACTAGCTTTTGGTTAGATAGGTGGGTGGGAGACATTGATTTGAAGGAACATTTCAAGTGCCTTTTTCAACTTGATTTAGGTAAGGAGGGAGTGACTGCCGAGAAGGGGGAGTGGGTTGGAGTAGAGTGGGTATGGAAGTTGAATTGGAGGAGGGAACCGAGGGGAAGGGAATTGGGAGAGTTAGAGGAACTTTTTGAGTTGGTGTTAGGTTGGAAATCGAAGGTAGGAGAAAGGGATCATGTAAAATGGTTGGAAGGAGGTCATGGGTGGTTGCCGGTGTAAGAGTTTAAGGCTTTGACTGACGAGAGAGTAGCGGTTTTAGGAGAGCAATGGGAATAAACGAAATGGACGAAAGGGGTCCCAAAGAAAGTATGTATCTACATTTGGAATGCTAGGAAAAGAAAAATACCGTCTAGGTTGGTTTTGGATAAAATGGGGATAGATTTGAACTCTACCATATGTCTGAGATGCAGGGAAGAACCGGAGTCGATGGATCATGCATTACTTCTGTGTAAGGAAGTCGACAAGATTTGGCAGCCGGTGATCCGATGGTGGAAACTTCGAGAGCGAAATTTCACATCAATCCAACAACTTGAAGAGTTAAACGAAGTGGTGGTAGGATCAAGATCCCAACCAAGGCTTTGGACGGAAACGGTATGGAGCTTCATGTACTTGATTTGGAATCATTGAAACCAAATAGTATTAAAAAAAGACAAAATAAAATTAGAGGGAAGATTTGGCGAGCTGCAAAGGAAGAGTTTCGAATGGATCTCGAGAAGAATTGGAAACCAGAAAACCGAGTTGACCGAATGGCTAAGCGAACAAGACAACGTGCTAGAAAAAAGGTGCAGAGGTGATCAGAACCAGTAAGTGGAACAAGGAAGAGAGGTGATGAGGAGGAGGAGGCTTGGAAACATATTTCGGCTTTTGTATTTGGTTTGGGCTTGGAAACTGATTTCGGAAACAGTAGGCAATTACCTTTTTCTTTTCCAAATTTAGTTTCATTTTGGGCTGTTTGCATTTGGTCTCTGTTAGTTTCTGTAATGCACATGTAGGTGGGTTTCATGGGTATGGTTTCCTCTTTGTAAGCCTTTCTTATGTGCCCACATGTGAAGTACCATCTGTAATACTCCTACAGGTGGGGTACAAACTCTAAGTTGGTGTATTATGGTTTGATTGAAATGACAAGGTGGCTTTTCAAAAAGAATTAGTGTGTTTTAACTATTAAATAAATAAGGGATGAGGATTAATATCAGATTAGACCGTATTTTTCAATCAAATATACTAATAGGTTTTTCAATTTTCATTTGCACCCCTTGAACTATTTTTAAATAATACGGTTCCACCTTCTAAAATGATACAGTTGCACTTTTTACGAATATAATTTTTTTACCTTTCGACGGAAAGATAATATGGTGATACTAGATTGGGTTCGTCCATGGCTATGGCCATGGTTTTTTTATGAGACACGGTGATGCAATTTAAGCGTGACTACGAGAGTATCAAAAGTTATGGGAAAATTATGGTTATATAGGAAAAAAATCGTGGCAAAAGGAGTAAAGCGGCGGTATTTTAACGTTAACTTATGTGACATTTTATACTAGTGACATTTTATACTAGTAAGGAGGTGTTATCACCATTGTGGTAACGGCAAAAAAAATATGTCGTGAAGGATGTGATGCTATCACAAAACTCACTCATGTGATTGTTATATATGAAAATTCAACTAGGTTAACTCGGAATCAAGATTCGATCAATGACAAGAGGGTCGGTTCTGTGCAAAAAACAAACGTATCCCTTAATTTTTAATTAGACTATGTATTAAAATATTTTTTACTATGTTTGATAATAAATCAATGGATAGACAAAGGTTTCGATGACAGTTTGTAGATTCATGCTTGTTTGTGAGACTGATTGCTAGGTCTGATTGGTTTTGTTGTTATTGATTAGTCGTGTTCGAGTTTCATTGTGTCTGCTTTAGTTTAGTTTTGGGTTTTGCGAAGTGTTTTAGCTTTCTTTTTGTCAGTTGTTGGCCCGTTGGCCCATTTTTAGCTTCTTGTAGCATTCGTAGGTTTCATTTTCTTGTACATTTTCTTTTTATTTTATTAAGATTATAGTCTTGCCTATAAAAAAAATCGATGGATAACTCATCATTGACTTTGAACAAACTGTTACTCCTTTATTTCTTTATTGACATTTGAAATATTTGATACGAATTTTCTAAGCATCATATTTTGTATAGTATAATCGATTATTATTGGTAATTACAAAAATACATATTAACAAAAACGTTTTACTTTGAAAGAATTCAACACACTACTAAACAGTCAAAGAAAATTTTAGAAAAAAATCATTAGAAAAAAACACTAAATAACAAAAGTTAGGGGCCGTTTACCAAAACTTATTAGGTAAGTGCTTACACGCAAGAGCCACTATTCTCTCTTACCTTATATGGTAACATTTCTTGCCATCAAAATGGATTGACATTAAGCGTTTGTAACCCGATAATTGTTTACTAAAAACAGGATCATAACCCTCACTTACCGGGTTAGACTCTCATCCTTGTTTTCCTTCTTACCGGGTAAGATTTTTGGTCTTGTTCTCTCCATTCAACTAAGATAATTGAACCGGTAAGCGCTTATCAAGGTAAGTGTTTAATAAAAGACCCCTTAGTGAACCTAATTTTCATATAGAATTTTGAAAATAGAAACTCCAAAGAAAAGCACTTCTTGTTTCATGACAATGAGATTGAAGAATAAAGTAAAGAATAAACTGATAATTAAAGACTTTTGGTTTTAGATTAATTAATAAATTATAGTAGGTGCTTATTGAAAATAAGGATATAATTTAATTATCAAATTAATAGAGTAATTAAAAACTTTTGGTTCTAGAGTAATTATGAAAGGTGCAACTATATCATTTTATAAGGTTCAACCGTATGATATTCAGAAGTTTAAGAAGGTACAACCATACCTCGTAATCAACCGAAAAACCAAAAGAACTCTTGAAATCAACCAAAAAAAGGGGGGGGGGGGACTCTTGAAATTAACCAAAAAAACAGAAAAGTCACTCAAAATCGATAAAAAAATTAAAAATCCCTTGAACTCGAGCAAAAAACTTAAAAAATCTCATGAAACGCTGGAGTTAGGCTAAAAAAAGGTCGAAGGATATTCAATGTTAATAAAAACATGAAAACACATCGATAAAAACATGAAAACACATCTATATTAAATGGTGCCACCGTTTGAAAATTTTTTTGGGTTCGTCCCTGGTTTAAGCTACACCTTTTGAGATCCTCAAGCTAGATCTTCTCCAAGATGTTCCAAAAGGTTCGCAAAATTCAGCTTTAAGGTTGCAAAATCATCCAAAGTAAAGAAAAGTGGAAGATGTGAGAGGAAATGAGAAAAAAACCCTATCAAAAACTGGGTTACAATTGAGTTGGGCGCGCGAGGCTATCTTTGCAGAGGTCACCCGGTCGGCTGCCTGGCCGTTGCTCGACCGTTTCTTGATTGCTTTCTCGCACGTTCTCCCAACCGTTTACCCGATCACCGACTGTATATTATATATTAGTACTATTATATATATAGACCCTCAGTCATCGGAGGCCCTATTCGACAACACCACCGGCACACCCCAGGGACGGCTCTGGATGACAATGATGTTTTAGAAATTGAAAAAAATTAAGCAAAAACTCGCATAATAACCATACATAATACTCTCATACCATGTTCGAATTGTGATTAGATTGAGGTTTAGTCCATTTGTTGAACAATGAAGTAAGAAATAGAGGATTCAAGCCAAAGGCTTCTCTACGTACATGTTAATTGATTCATAATTCATTGCCTTAACATCCAAAAGAAGGCGAAATGATACATCTGCAACCCAGACAGACGATGGCCCAACCCAACAACCAGAACCGGCAGCCAAGGCTAGACCCAAACGAACCATCAAGATGCCCAGCCGCTTCCTTGAATAAAGCTCCACGTGCACTTTCCTTGGCTTGGTCAAACATGCATGGAAATTAACTACTGTTTATTTGTTAGTGCATGCTTTTTCCTAAGAGTTAGGCTTCCTTCTTGGATAGCTGTAACCCACTTTCCCAGCTTTCCTAGTTCTTAGCTTGCCATTTCCTTTTTATTAGTATTTAAGAGATGTATTTCATGAGTTATACATAAAATTGCTCCAACGTTCTTGTTATTTATCATTTTTGCTCTAGGAGATTGACCTCCTCGAATTAGTCTTAACAGTTTGGTGCTTTCATTCGCGATCTCACAATGCCTCAACGTAAAGAACCACCGCCAATCGAAGAAACTATGGCTACCATGGTCGACTCCTCAACAAACTCATTCACACCACTTCGGTTGGCAACGAAAAAATCCTCGTGAGTCAAACCACCTCGCAATCTCAACTCGACGTTATCGTCAAACAACTAGCCACCCAATACGAACGAACATCCCTTCTAATGTCCTACATCTCTCAAGTCGGCCCCTCCAACTGCACCGATCCAGCCCAAGGCAACCCACCACCTCAACCTCCACTACCAAACAACCCGAGACCACCGAAAATTCTATTTCCCACTTTCGACGGATCCAATCCCCTTGATTGGATATTCTAGCCCGAGAATTACTTCACATACTACTCCATTTCTCCTAACCAACGGTTGTCCCTTGCAGTCTTCTATTCTACCGGCGAAGCTTTAAGTTGGTACAAACACTTAGCCAACAACAAGATTCTCGGTTCATGGCCCGAATTCACGCGTGCCCTTGAACTTCGTTTCGGTCCTTCCACCTTCAAGAATTACCAAGCCACATTGTTCAAACTTTACAAACAACCACCATGTCGGCATACCAAGCTGAGTTCGAAAAAGTTAGTAACTGCGTTATTAGTTTCTCCCCCGTCGCCCTACGTAATTGTTTCATCTTCGGATTACGCTCCGATATCCAAACCGAACTGGCTCTCCACAACCCATAAAAGCTTCACCATACCTACGGCCTAGCCAAACTCATAGAGGATAAGCTCGGCGCTTCTCGATCCCGTTTTAGCGCTTACCCACGGACTTCGGCCACTCCACCCAATAGCCATATAAAAAACCAACCCCACATCCCCATTCCAACCCCTCCCATCGCTCCCGACCTCACCTCACCCCAACCACGACCTAAACCTCCCACCGCACTCCCTTATACCTGACATTCATCTGAAGTGTTACAGAAACATCGTTCCGAAGGTCTTTATTTTCGGTATTCGGAAAAATACCACCCGGGTCACAAGTGTAACCCACACCAACTCCTCTTAATCGCCGACAACGACGACCCATTGGACCACGCCGACACACCCTTCGACCACCCTAATTTCACCGTACTCAATGACGAAAACACCACAACCACCCCTTCCCCACACTTTCTTTCCTTTTCCGACGTAGTCTTTTATGGGCTTCAATCTCCACGTGCGTTTCGTGTCAACGACTACATTAACGGTCAACTAGTCATAACTCTCATCCAACCACCAATCACATCCCTCCTAAACTCCACACCAACCACGATCACGCCTTTTCCACTTATGATTGATAACGACCAATTTCTCCAATTTGATGGATTCTACCCAAACGTACCACCTAAGCTTAACAAGACTACCTTTACGGTTCCTCTTTATGTTCTACCCGTCTAAGGCGTCGACATCGTCCTAGGCATGGCTTAGCTGAGCACACTCGACCTGCTCATGGTTGATTTTTCCGTTCCCGAGATTTCCTTTGTCGTCAATGGCAACACATGCACTCTTCGTGGGGAACCATTAACAGCGCAAGTCTTATCAAGCTCTTCTTCGCAAACATTCGGTTACTTTGCTCCACACCTTGGTTTTCTACCACCACAAATCCTCCTCAGCACCTACAACAGCAACCATGCCACACCCCGACCTTATTATCTCCGATCTCCTCACCCAGTACCAAAGTTTTTTCGACCACCCCCACTTCCTTCCCCCATCAAGACCACACGACCACCACATTCCCCTCCTTTCGAATACAAAACCCGTCAACGTCAAACCTTACCATTAGCACAATACGAAAAACAAATCATGACTTCACTCATTACCGACATGCTTAAAGACGACATCATCCAACCAAGCCAAAGCTCTCTTTCCTCTCCCGTGCTCCTAGTCCGCAAAAAAGGCGGCACATGGTGGTTTTACGTCGACTACCGAGCACTAAACGCAGCCACCGTTCGTAACCAATTCCCCATACCTACCGTTGATGAATTACTCGATGAGTTACATGGAGCGTCAATATTTTCCAAATTCGACGTCCGAGCCGGTTACCACCAAATCCGAGTCTCACCAACAAGACGTCCATAATACCGCCTTCCGTAGCATTAACGACCACTATGAGTTCTTGTTAGGCCATTCGGCCTAACAATCGCCCCCTCCACATTCCAATAGGCCATGAATGACCTTTTCCGACACATTTTGCGACAATTTGTCTTGTTTTTTTATGACATTCTCATATATAGCTCCACTATCGAACTCCATCATCAACATTTAAAAATTGTTTTTGAGATGCTCCTCACTAACCAATACAAAACAAAGGCTTCCAAATGTGTTTTTGGTGTCACAGGTATTCCATATTTGGGCATCACAGATCTTCAAAGGGAGTAGCTGCTGATCCAGAAAAGTTAGCCAAAATTCAAGCATGGCCCACACCAAATTCCATCACCACCTTGCGAACCTTTCTTCGGATAATCGGGTACTATCGACAGTTCGTTCGTCACTAAGCCCATATCGCATCACCTTTAACGAATTCAAAAACACCACTTTCAAATGGAAAGCTGACGCCGATGCATCATTTCATCACTTAAAAGCGGCCATGGGATCACTCATCACACTCGCCCTTCTAGACTTCGACACACTGCTCGATCTCACCGCAGATGCATCGGGTCTTGCCATCGGAGCCGTGTGGTCCCAGCATGATATCCCCTCTCCTTTTTCAGCGAAAAGCTTGGCCCCCAAATGCAAACAGCTCGACCTATATCCGAGAACTATACGCCATTGCCGAAGCAGTGAAAAAATGGAGACAATATTTGTTGGGGCGAAAGTTTCCGGTCTTTACCGATCATCATAGCTTGAAACACTTACTCAAACAAACCATCCAAACACCTGAACAACACAAGTGGGTGACCAAACTCTTGGGATACGATTTAGAACTCCATTATAAACCAGGGAAAGAAAAACGAGTAGCCGACGCTCTTAGCCGAATCGAACTGCCCACTCTTTTGGCACTATCAGGACCAACATTGACCTGGCTAAACGAATTACGGGCACACTTCGCCAACACCGACCAAGGAAAATCTATCCTCGATCGCGCCCTCAACGACCCAACAACCCTTCCAAACCACTCTATTCTGACGGGTTAATTTATCTCCATGGCAAGTTACTCATTCCTATAATTCCCTCTCTACGCCTCACCCTTTTGCAAGAATTCCATGCGTCGACACTCGGTGGTTATGCCGGAATCAATGCCACATTCCGACGACTAGCTGCCCTTTTCGCTTGGTCCAACCTCAACAAATGTCGTCGAATTCGTGTAAAAATGTACCACCTGTCAAGCCATAAAGTACCCTACACACAAACCATACGGTCTCCTCCAGCCACTTCCAGTACCTTCGAATCCGTGGGAGGATATCTCCATGGATTTTATCACACATCTTCCACCATCCAACAAGAAGACAACAATCTGGGTCCTTCTTGATCGACTCACGAAGTTCGCTCATTTTTTGTCACTACCAACGCAATTCCAAGCATCCTCACTCGCCACATTGTTTTTACGAGACATCTATCGCAACCATAGCCTTCCAAGAACGATTGTGTTGGACCGAGACCCTATCTTCCTTAGTCACTTTTGGAAGAAACTCTTTAAGCAATTGGGTACCCAACTCCACCACTCGAGCGCCTACCATCCACAAAACAGAAGGCCAAACGGAAGTCGTCAACCGGTGCTTAGAATCCTACCTACGTGCTTTTTCTTATGACGAACCCCGTACTTGGCATCGATATTTGTACCTTGCAGAGTGTTGGTATAACACAGGCTTCCAATCCTCAATTAAGATGACTCCTTTCAAGGCAATGTATGGGCGAGATGCAATAGCAATTCATGATTATCAATTTGACTCCAATTCCACTACTTCAATCGATACCTCCCCATTGAACACCAACGAATCACCGATCTCCTAAAAACATCGTTGCAACAATCCTGTCAACGAATGGTACAACAAGCTAACAAGATAAGACTCGACAAAGAGTTTCAAGTGGGTGATTTTGTTTACCTGCGTTTACATCCCTATCGGCAGCAATCGGCGCAAACTTGAGGAAATCAAAAACTTTCTAGGCGATTTTTCGGCCCTTACAAGGTACTTGAACGTGTAGGAAAAGTGGTGTACCGCTTGGAACTTTCTCTCAATTCTCGTATACACCCGGTGTTCCACGTCTCCCTCCTCAAAACAAGCCACACACCACACAATTCAGAAGAAGCTCCACCGGAAGGGCTATCCGACACTATCCCGGTAGCATACACACCAACTTCTGTCAAGGGAGCTCGTACCCGAGCTTCAGGAAAAACACGTTCTGGTTCACTAGCTGAATCATGACGCTTCGGAAGATAGTTGGCAAGACTTGGTTGAATTCATACTCTATTTCCCAGATTTCTCGGTTAACCTCGCGAACGAGGTTAATTTTGACGAGGAGGGCGTTGATACATTTGCAACCCAGACAGACGATGGCCCAACCCAACAACCAGATTCGGCAGCCAAGGCTAGGCCCAAATGAACCATCAAGAATCCTTGAATAAAGCTCCACGTGCACTTTCCTTGGCTTGATCAAATGTGCATGGAAATTAACTACCATTTATTTGTTAATGCATGTTTTTCCTTAAGACTTAGGCTTCCGTCTTGGATAGCAGTAACCCACTTTCCCATCTTTCCTAGTTTTTCGCTTGCCATTTCCTTTTTATTACTATTTAAGAGATGTGATTCATGAGTTAATATATATAAAATTGCTCCAACATTCTTGCTATTTATCATTTTTTTCTCTGGGAGATTGACCTCCTCAATTTGTCTTAACAAGAAACCTAAACGATAAAGAGAAAATTAAATACAACACTCCTCACTATGCATACCATAGAACTAATTAATACAAAGTAATACAACAAAAATAAGGTCTAACAATACTACTACATCTTTAATCTAAAGTCCATGATGGGTGGACTATATATGCCAAATTAATTAATGATATTTCATTAGTTACATATGGAGAATTGAAGCATATTAACCACTTGGCTCATTGAGGGTCTTGCTTTGCTATCTTCCACCACACATTGCAACGCAATTCTAACCAAATTATCCATGGTGGTTCCATCATATTTTCCAATTACTGAAGGATCTACAATCTCTTCAACCCAAGATTCCATTTGACTTCCATTCAACTCTTGAAACTTATCTTTTACCCACTCAATTACACCAACTTCAATCTCATTGCCGGTTGGATTCCTTCCTGTTATCATCTCCAATATCACCACCCCATAACTATAAACATCAACTTTTGAGGTAATTGGGAGATTGAACACCCATTCAGGAGCCATGTAACCTCGAGTTCCACGTATCATGGAGAAGTTCAACATGTTGAAACCACTTCTATCAAAGAGTTTCGACAATCCAAAATCAGCCACCTTAGGGTTGTAGTTAGCATCCAACAATATGTTATGGGGCTTCACATCACAATGTAAAACCCACTCCAAACAATCTTCGTGTAAATAAGCAAGTCCTTTGGCAGTACCCATTGCAATATTAAGCCTTGTCGCCCAATCAAGTTTACCCATCGTTCCTAAGTTTTCAGCCAACGATCCATTCTCCATATACTCATAAACCACAAGCCTATGCTTTCCTTCAACACAATAACCCCATGTCTCTATTAAGTTCATGTGATTCACCCTCCCAATTGTATTTATCTCAGCTTGAAATTCAGCCTCCCCTTGGTGATGAGTGTACTTGAGCTTCTTGATTGCTGCAATCCTGTTATCTGATAACTTACCTTTATACACAATACAAGCACCACCTCTCCCTATCTCTTGGCTGAAATTGCGTGATGCCTTCTTGAGCTCGCTATATGTGAACTTTCGAAACCCTGTAGCAGCGGGAAAATAAACTTGCTCATTTGTAGACGGCCGTTTACTACTAAAATACCAAAAAGACACTATGCAAATGATCTCAATGAACCCAATCGTGCATCCAAGGGTTAGCATGAATCGTCCAAGTGGTTCAATATCACGATCTTTCTTGTAAGACCTTTTGATAAGTGTCGTTATTGGGGGTGGACAAGTGAAGTTTGATTGATCGATGGTTTTCTCATAATAAGATGATAGTAACTTCTTTGGCAGTTTGACGTACATTATCGTGGTGTCGAACCCCATATGATACCCGTTATGCAAAGAATTCTTCATGAAGCAATAATGGGCATCCACATTTCCGTTCCATCCGTATTGGAACCCTTTACAATTGTTATCTTGTAAACAAGTCTTCTTGCAAACGGATTTTTCTGAAACTAACCCAAAATCGTATCCATAGAATTGAACTTGATGAAGTTCGATGAAGTCACAATCATCTTGTTGAGTGCATGGATCGAATTCAGGTTCACACCCGTAACTCCAATCTTCAGATTTCACCATTTTATGACCATGCAAGCAACTACATTTCTTACCTGAATTTTGTGAATAACTACAAACACTATTTGGTCCACATATACCATGAATCTTGCAAGATCCCGAAACGGTTTGCCATTGAACTTCCCATTTCATCCTTCTTCTTTTTTCTTCTTGCTTAATGAGACTATACACCCTTACATTACCGTCTGTATCAATCTTCATTAATCTCTGTGGGCCCGGCCCGAAATCAGCTGATTTGAAACTAAAACCATCGGATGAATGGAATCCGCCATCCGAATCAAGACTTGCACTTCGGTTATACAGATATTGGAATCTCCCAGCTTCCCAACTTAATAACTGGGGATCAGGCCAGTAAATAGAAGTTGCTTCTGGACCATCATAAAGAAGACGAAGAATACTATCATTATCGAAAAAGAGCTTATAAAAACCCGAAGAGTAATTAGTAGAACTTCTAGAAGAAACAAGTTGTGTGCTTTTCTCCAACGGTTGATTTGGAAGAAGGGTATCTGTTGGATAATCGAAACTTTGCCAAAGAGAAGATTTTCCATTTTCGTGATCATTAAGCACAAGGTTACCTGAGTTATGGAGTTGCAATTTGGTTATCGAAGAAGTAGACTTTGTGTTAGTTGACCAAATAACATATTTACCAGCATCCATTAGAACCAAATTGCCATCTTTTTGTAAAGATAACTTTGAGTTCTTTCCGTTTATTGGTGCATCTCGGTTAGCCATCCAAACGATGGTTCGAGTCCCAGATATTGTGGCTTCTTGATCCGAGAACCATATTGCAAAACCATAAGCATTCTCTCCAACTTGATGAAACCCAGCTGTAAAAACTCCATTTGAAGAAACTAAAATGTCATCTTTATTTTCAACAGATAAAGATGAACCTCGAGTTAATCCATGGCTAGAAGAAGAAGAAGAAGATGATGATGATGATGATGATGATGATGATGATGGTACATGGGATTGTAGTAGTATTAAGGTAAGAAGAAAAAAATGAAGTATTGCAGCCATGAAATGATTTTAAGATATGACCAAATCTAAACTTATATTTCCAGATGTGAGAATGTGTTGAAAATTTATACCAAAGGGATGAATACAAACAAATCATGACTTGTAGTGATTTGTTTTCTTTTTTGGCCAATAAATGCAATTATTATATGATTTGATAAATTATTTTTTTTGTAGATAATTAAGTATATAAAACACATGTTGATAATATATTATATTAATATATTCTTTAGATTACGTGGAACCCTTGTATCATTCTTTAAAAAATACTTTTGAGAAGAAATGAAACGTTTAAAATCTAGTCAATATAAAACTCTAACAGAGAGTTAATTAAAGTGAAAGATTTTGACTGTGATATTATGAATATGAAAATCAAAGATATAGAACTTCGTAAATAACAAAAACTAATCTTTATTCTTAGATATTTTTGAGAAAACAATTTTTAAAATCTCCCACTTAATCAAATTTAAATTTCCAAAATAGAAAACCAACGTAAAATTGGTTGCATATTAATTCTTTAAATAATAAGAAGTAGGTATACCGAATAATTTTGTTTTCAAATCTCATAATTAAAATATTGTTAAATTTTTTCCAGAATATAAGATTTAAAAATTAGTTTCCATCATAGAAAATGAATATAAAACCGAAATAATGTGTCAGTTGACGAAGACTTTGTTTAACATGTTTGGCTGTATTTGTTGACTTTGCTTAAGCATAAATTCACTCTAAGTATTCAAAACATCAGTTTATAAATTCCAAACAACCATAACATCAGATTTCAAACTTTTATCGAGCAAATGCTTTTTTAAAGTGAATCATAGATAATCAAAATTACCCTATGTGTAATACATTGTTTTTGGTTAATTTGGAACTTTTTAAGGTGTTTTTTTTATTTCGATCGACTTTTTTTTAAATAATGTTCCTTATATTTTCTAATATTTTTTAGTACAACTTAAATTTAACTGTGTATACTTTTTATATTAAAAAAATTTCCTGTTATTCAAAATCAGTAGAGACCCGGTTAGGGACTTCATATATAGGTCGGTGCTTAGAACGCACGTCTCCATAATTACATCAAGATCAAATCAATAATTTTATTTTTATTTCAAAAAATGATAAATCAATAATTTTATTTTTATTTCAAAAAATGATAAATATAAACTTTAGTTTATTTTTCATTTCAATTTTTAATAATGAATTCAGTCTCCAGGTCCATTAATAGACATTCATTAATATAACCATGGTTATAAAATAAGAATAAAAGAAAAACTAGTACCATTTTGGTTCATTTCACACTTCATAATTAAGGAGATCTTTTATGATAGTTTTATTTTACACAGATGTTGCAGTTGCTAGTACACTGGTAGCCTCTAGAAGTAATGAGATCAAACAACTGCATTCACATCGAAAAGTCAAAGTATGAATTATTGGTCAAATGTCTTATAGGGAGGTCATATTTTAAATACTAGAATCGTATTCCATTGTTAGAAGAAAGTCTTCAAAACAGTGACAATTAATATAATATAATATAGATTTTTAAATAATTATAAAAAATACGGTTTTATATGATATTTATATTATAAATTATTTATTTTTTATATATTTATATGATACACTATATTTATCTTTAATAAAATTGATTTTGTATTTATATTTATATATAAAATATATATAATTTTATAAAATATATGGAATGTTCAGTTTATGTTAAAAACACTAAATCGGATCACTATACGAATTGCGTACATGAAAGATTCAAATAAATAAAATATATAAAAATATAAAATATAAAATACAAAATAAATTTTATAAAATATAAATATAAATACAAAATAAATTTTATAAAATATAAATATAATACAATATAATCTTAAATATACAAAAAAATTAATAATATGTAGATATAATTATATATGGTAAATATAATATAAAAGTTAAATTCAAACATGTACAACATCATTGTCATGAAAATGATTCTCCTGAAAATCTACTGTCTAACATTCGTTACCATCTCTGTTCACCTTATATATGTATAATCTACGAATTATTAATTCTTTGTATATGCAAGATTATTTATATTTATATTTTATAAAAAAATTATTTTTATATTTTATATCTTTATATATTTTATGTATTTGAATATTCCGTGTATGCCATTTGTATAGTGATTCGATTTAATGTTTCTAGTATAAATTGAATCTTTCATATATTTTATTAAATTATTTACATTTTATATAAAAATATAAGTACAAAATACATTTTATAAAAGATAAATGTAATATATCATATGAATATATAAAATATAAATAATTTTTAAATAGAAATATAAGAGACATAAATATGTAATATAATTTATAAAATATGAAAATTATATAATTTATAAAATAAGAAATTTGTATAATTAATGGAATATAAATATAATTATACAAAACCTAAAATATACATATATGTATATACTATATAGCTTAGAGTAAATTACAGATTTGGTCCATGTGGTTTGAAAAATTGGAAATATAAAGTAAATATGCTAAAAAAGTTATATTTAACGGAAAAGTTGGATGGAGGGACCTTATCTGTTATAAAATAGAAACCACGGGGATGTTATTCGTTAAAAAAATCATTGAGGGACCTTATCCGTTATAATTTGTAAACCACAGAGACCGAATTTGTAATTAACTCTATAATATAATATAGACTTAAAAATAATTATAAAAAATAAGGTTTTTATAATATTGAGAAACATCACGTCTTCATTTTTTGGAAACCGTCAATATATATCCAAAAACAATTATCAAAAATATGTATTTTATAGGATTGAGAAACAACTCTTAAATTTATGTTCTACGTGTCTTCATCTTTTTGAAACGATCGATGACATACTCATTCTTAACATTATTATGTACTTTGTCTATGGCAAAAATGAGAGCATTGTTCAAAAACTCAACACCAATTTGATTTGTTAAAATGAGAAAAGGAATCTAAAACATTGTTGAATATATCATAATTATAATAATGTCGATTGCTAATGTTCATCATTTTCCTTTGATTTCTTGTATTAGCATATGTAATGACCCGGAATCTTGTTTTGTAGAGAAATGTGCAAATAAGGTGAATGGTGTCTAATTTCCTAAACATCAGGGAGTGAAGATGTAATTTGAAGGAAGTTGATCAATAAGTGTTGGAAAACCCTCATTTCTTGCAAAACACCGCTGAGAACTTGTGTGTGTTCTTGGTGCGATTTTGAGGAGAAGCAAGGAGAAGAGAAGAAATCCTGAAAAAACAAGTGTCTAGCAATCAATCTCAGATATAAAACCTCATCTTCATCTTCTAGTATTGTTTAATAAATTAGATGAGTAAAGGCTTTGGGTTTTATGGTTTGGGTTATTGAATGATTGTTGATGGTTCTCAAAATCTGTATTTGTTGGGTTATTAGAATGAGTATTGAAGTGTTCTTGAAGTATTGAGATTCATATTTCATTCTAAGGGATTGAAATCAATGAAAACCTCCATGGATGACCTTGTGTTCATCCAAGTGAGTGTGAATCCATGAATCAATGGATGAAATGGATTAGTTGTTGTTGAAAGTTGATTATTAAGTGTTTTGGTCAAGTTTTATATCAGTTTTGGGGTGGAAATCAGTAGAAATGTGGATTTGGGGTTTTGTTGTTCGGGCAGGAAAGTGCAGGGACAACAGTGAGTCCCGCGGCTTCAAGTCGCGCGGCAAGCCGCGTAACTCACTTAGGGGGATCATAGGTGGGATGTATGGAAGTATAATTGGGTCATTAACTTGTATTTAATTGATCTAAATCAGGTGTTCGATTTGTGTGATCGTAGTTGGAAAGTGTGCTAGGTGGCTTGGCAATTCAAGTGAGTTCCCTTTGTGTGCTCCTTTTTATAAAATGAATGTTCTAAATTAAAATGTTTTGAATCATTCAAATTAGGCGGTGTGTGCTCATTTAATAGGCACGGTGTGTATGGCTAATCTTTGGGGGCGGTGTGTGCTCGTTTAATAGTCACGGTGTGTGTGACTTAAAGTGTGAATTACCGTTGCAACAGGTACTGAAAAGTGTATTTTAAAGTGTGAGTTGATATTCATGACTAACCGTTTTCTCTTATAACTGTCATGCATATTAACTGTTGTTTTGGGGAATTCAGTAGCCTTATGATCTAACCCTCTCTTTTATAAAACTGAAAACCATTTTCAGGAAGGAATATGATAGCAAGCACGCGTAAAGGGAAGGGAAAGTTGTGAGTATCGGGATGCTAGAGGTGAGGCGCTACTTGTATAGATAGTTGCCTAGTTTAGAGTTATTGTTATAAATCTCAGTAGCTAGTTTATTTCCGATGTAAACTATGAGATCATGTTTTACATTTGGGACCAAACTCATGTTTGGGATTCTTATCTTTTAATCAATAGAAGGATTTACCCTTGTTACAACATAACCTTCCGGCATATCCAATTCCAACTTGACAATCTTATGTTTATCACAAAAAGAGTAGCATTTCTTTCGGGGTATTTTGTTATATAACCTTTTGATTATCATCACCTATTTTTCCGTTTAACTTTAAAGTCCTCAAGAAAAACCATTTATACATAGAACTTTCTGACTCATTATTGCCAAGAAATGGTAAAGCATTCTCCAACAAGTATCAACAAACTTCAACTGAAGCATTCTACCGCATTTGATACTCGGTCTTCATGAGTTCTATTTGTTTATTAAGGCAACAAAAATTGGTTGGTTTTGGTTAACCAAATCTTCATATTTTTTAGTGTTTTTATGCTAAAAAGTATTAACTCACCCTCATGAAGCGTAAACTTGTCCTTTTTTACTCCAACTTTTGAATTCATCTGTCACAAATACATTTGTCCCATGATTCTCGCCTTGGTAAACAAGTAACAAGGCAAACAATAATGTTCTGTCTGCTTTTACATTGTATTCCAACTATTGAAATTGATCAAACCAAGTAACAACAAACCGTCGTGCTTTAGCCCCTATAATTTTGGTTGGAAACTCGTGGTTAACAAGGCCCTCTAACCAAGTATTTATGTCCAATTTAATTTCTTTGATTTGGGTTTTATATTAGAATTTTGGGCCTTTCTGATGGATCCCAATGAAGATTGTTAACATCAATCATATTGTTGCATGCATTACCGGTTGATGAACCAATTCCATATGAAGCTTTTCATTTCAAAAAAATCCATATCAACACCAAGTGATAAAGCAATTGAAAGTTCAAATAAAGCATTAATAACTATTCAAACTTCAAGTAACATCGAATATGCTAATGTTCAATATGTAAATGTCAATGAGTAATGTAATGACTACATAAATATGCATATCAACTAATCAAGCAATGTAAAATGTATACCTAAATACCAAAGTAGTTGTTTTTATTTTTGAATTTACGGGATCAAAGTTTCAGATTCAGCAGCCCACCCCTTATTGTCCAGGAATGAGAAAACAAGAAAATATAGATCAGTTGAGTCAAGACTCAGGACTCAAATCACTAGGTATGGAGTTGATCGAGTAGGGGCAAATTTACATGCATGAATTGGGGGTCAGTTGACCCCCTTATAGTTTCAACTAAAAGAAATTTTTTATCACAATATTATGGTTTATATGAAATTGGTTTACTTTTGACCCCATCAATAACATGTTTGGCCCCCAATAAGAAAATCCAACCATGAAACAATAATTAAGCTTAATTTATTATTTTTTTATTATTATAAAAATCCAATCATGAAAGAATAACAAGACTTATTTTGATATTTATTAAATTAGTATTTGTTAAAATTGATTTATTTTTTTGTTAATCGATAAGGAATGTTAATTAACAAAATTTATTTAGTTAATATTTAATTGTTAATTGTTAGGGTTTGTGAATTGACAAAACTTGTTAGTTACTTGATGCCTAATTAGTAATTGTTAGAGTTTGATACATAGACGAAATATCGTATGACAATAGGAGTTAACGTGAGAAGTGTAAGAAAATATTTGGACCCTTGATCACTTTTAATCCAAAACAATCTATGAATTGTATTTTTGAAGAGAATTGGTCTAGTGTAACTCATTATTGTTGATATAGTGGTTCTCTTCAATTAAGATTGACCCAAGGTGGAGATCATTTATTAAATTTTTCATCATAACTTTCATTTTCAGCGAAATCAATCTTTTGATACATGATTGTTAGTTGTTTTGTGCTAAACATGTCATTTTTAAATTCCAATTTTTCAATATTCCTAATTATAAATTGTTTTGTGGCTAATTGTTATTTTTTTCACTAGAAAAATAGAAAAATTCTCTAAGTACAAATTCGAACGTTCGAAATTGAGGTAGTCATAGTAATAATACTTGTAATGTTTCTTAACCTATATTATGTTATTTAAATTTCGACCCCCATCATCAAAATTTCTGGATCCGCCACTGTGATCGAGTGAGTACTGAATTGATCGAGCTGGGCCATTTACTTTGTCGTCGGATCATATATGATTTTGTATGTGAATTAATATGATTTTGTATATGAATTGTATATGATTTTGTACATGATTTTTTTTCTTATTTTCTTAAATAGTTAATTAGTTTCCTCGTATGAACCTGCTCCTATATATACATATATAGGCACAACATCATGTGAGAAGTGAAGTTAACGTGAGAAGCGTAAGAAGGGATCTTGACACTTGATCACTTTTAATTTCAAACCGATCCATGAATCATGTTTGATATGAGGAACGATCTGATACATCTCGGTGTATCTCATCTCGGACATCACTTATTACCCTTCTCACTATAACTTCACTTCTCATCGGAACTCAATCCTATATATAAAATGAAAATAATGAAATGCAAAAAAGACTAAAATAGCTCTAGAGTTAAGAGATCTTTTTTAACAAAAGTTAGTCTGATGGACCAAAAGTGAAGCAAAATAGCAACCACAATGACTAATATTGTAATTAGTTCAAAAGAGAGACTAGAATTGATAGTAGGTGGCGACCACGTGAAAATGCAATTAATTTACTCTAAAAAGTAGTATAGATTGGGTTAAATTGGATTACAAATAAAAGATTAAAAAGATAATGTTGGATTGGAGTTTGAAGAATGATTATATAGATGGATGAAACATAAAATAATTGTTTAGTAAAAGATTGGATAAGGATGAAAAAGAAAATAATTGTTTAGTAAAACGTTGGATAAGGTCCAATTACCAATAAGCATAGACATCTTTTTTAAGTTCACTGTTATCTCTTGGGAGAGACTAATGACACCCATATATGTTGTTAATGAAACTTTATAAAGTAAATTTTTCCACACACATCAACATCAAAAACATCTTTTTTAATTTCCAATGCAATAAAAGTACAAAAAATTCAACACAAACTGGTGTCATTAGCATTGTCTTATTTCTTTAAAGGGGTGAGCTAAATACACCCCTACTACATAATATACTACTCAATAAATCAACATTAAAACTTATTTTTTTACATTTTCAATGTTTGACTTGACTTAATTCTGAAATTAAATGGTATAAATAGCATTACCCGTCTTTAAAATATAGAACCAAAAGTTAACAGAAATTACAATCTACCTATCTCTTCCAACATATTCTCTATTTTAAAGATTTCAACATTAATTATAATATTAAAATATTCTATAATTATACCATCTTAAGACACTTTAAAAGTTCATATAAAATGACAATAATTCAATCTCGTTAGTGAAAATGAATTCTAAAAAAGTTCAATTTTCTCTCCTCACGTGAAGTTTTAGATCCCGTTTGGTTTGCGGGAATGGAATGGATTTGGAGGATTTGGATTTCAAATCCATTCCAATATCATGTTTGGTTTGTAAGTATGGTTGGATTTGAAATCCTAAGATTTGTTTGAAATCCCTTAGACGATAGATTTGGAAACCCTTAAAAGAGTGTTGGTATTTCAAATCTCAATTCAACAAATTTCATAAAAGCCTTTTTCTATGCTAGCCATCTTTCTTTTATATGCATCTCACACCTCCCACTTCTCCTTATTTCACATGTGAGATCAAATCAAATGTCAACCACATCAATTATATATATGTCTATATAGAGGAGATTTCAAATACAAACCAAACAATTTGTACAAACCGTACAAACTCCATATATATATATAGGGGAAGGTTTAAATGAAAACTCAAATTTGGTTGTGAATGTGAGGACAAATAAGTGCGTGATATGTGTCATATTTGGACTAAATAATCAAAGTAATATTCAGACTGAATATAGTATTTATTCAGTTTGAATATTTCTTTGATTATTTAGTCTAAATAATCTATATTCAGACACGTGTCGTGCTCTCATTTTGGTGAAAAGGGTTTATATCGGTTAGAGATTAGCACCGTCCTTCATAAGTGATTCTGTATACAACTATCGTTGAGGAAGTTTGATTTCGATTGAAGATGATATCAATGGATTCTCAAGGTTAGTTTAATGTTTACATTATTTGATTTTATAACATTGATATGAATCGTTCATTGCGTGTGGAAAAAAACCCTAATCTGGTTTGAACTTGATGATCTCTTATGATTAGGTGTTCGCGGAAGTAACCGATTAGCCAAGAAAACAAAGTAGAAATGTCGTCCAAGAAAGGTTGTTGATGAACAAATTGAGGTTGAAGTTGAATCATTGGAGGATCGTCGTTTGGTAAGAGCCAATCCAGTAAGGAGTATAAGTGCAGGTATGTTGTCGTATATATTTCAATAATATTTCCTTGAATCTGGACTCGGCTGTCTGATTAAGTCCTGTGAGTTTGTATACAAATGGGTTATTCGTGTGTTGTACAAATCGTATATGTTCTTGAAAGTTTATGTGGAAATGGATCATGTTAGTGAAAGTTTTAATGAAGTAATATTCAAATGTTACTTTTATGGCGGTAGATTCGGATGTGTCAATATATATATATATATATATATATATTAAAACATATATCATTAATGGTCCTGGCTGAATACATGTCGTTATGAGGATATTCATTCGGATTTCGATATATATAAGTAATAAAGAATATATCATTGATGATGTTGGTCGAGTAACTTTTGTAAGGGGACAGTTTTGTAGAACATCAACATTGCATGGAAAAAGTAGTTTCTTATTTATACATCATATATGACAAGGTAAATAATAATCAGTTTGGTGAGTTTGATAAATCAACTATGATGACTATAATAATATAATGAGGCATAAATGATTAACTACAACTTCTAGTTAACTTGTTATATGTGATGTGAAATATCAATTGTTTTTGTGAACCAATATCATTAGTGATAAATATATATTGTGTAACACCAACGCAAACACATTGAACCTGTAAAAAATCGAATATCCCAAATGATATATCATTACGGTCAACTCATTTTTTACTTATATACATGTTGTGATATCATATAGATTAGTATATGATTGGTGAATAATTTTACTATTATGTATATTACTTAACACATACGTTGTTTTTAGTAGATATTGATGGAACGTCAAAAAGGGGTCGAGGAAACAGTACGCGCATTGATGAAGAAGATCATACGCAAAGTATGGTGGTTCAGTGTAGGAAAGAGAAAAGGAAAGTTACCGATTTTAGTGATGCGGTACTCATAGGGACCGAAAATAAGCAAAAAGAAACAGTCGTATGGAATCAAAGTGCGGACAACACCCTATCCACTCTTCAATGCAATAATGTCAATGTCCGTTGAACAACTAAACTGTATGAAATATATGGGTTTTGGAGGGTTGTTGGGTATGAAGATGGATGGAATCCCTTCGATGCTTGGTCTACATGCGGCGCGTAATTTTGATCCATACACAGTGAAACTGAAACAATCTAATGGCGATATACTCATAACCGAGAAGCTAATAGAAGATGTATTGGGAGGACCACGTGGACCATTAAGTTTTGATTTGTGCACAACGGAAGAATTCAATATCGCTATGAAAGGAGAATGGATGAAATATTTCAACAAGGAAATATTACAACTAACAGATGTGAACCAACAAATCATGTTGTCGAACGATGCCGGTTGGAACTTCAAGTTAAATTTTCTAGTGGTTTTCAGCAATACAATGGCGCATTGAAAATACAACGGATTATGTGATCTTACTGAACTGAGTTAGGTTTCACATGATACCCGAATTCAGGATATTAACTGGTGTGAGTTTGTTTACGCTTGCTTGCAGTTTTGGAAAAACACGTGGACTAGTGAAAAATCATTCTTTTGTGGTCCACTTGCAACACTAGTGGTATGTACTTTCTTTTTATTTAATGACATGTATTGATATTCTGAACTACGTATGATTAATACATGTTTTTTTACATACTGCAGTTGGTGTACGTCGATAACATCAAGTGGGACATACCAAAAGTCAAGAGACAAAGACCTATTGTCAAATCATGGTCGTTTGATAAGTTAAGGCTAAGGATGGAATCGGAAATTGAGTCAAGGGGTCTTGGTTTAGGTGAGTTGGTTGGTCCGTATGTGCCAGATGCACAGACGGTAGAGAATGAAGCACCTACATCTCCGACTAATGTTGAGGTGAACGTTTTAGAATATATAGTTATTATATAGTGTGTGATGTGTAAATGTGTTTAAATGATGTTTTAGTAATAATTCATGTATTATTATAACTTACACAATCAGAGGTGATTATATCGCTTACTTATTTGATAACTTATGTTTGTTTAAGGAATATGTGAATGTATTTGAGAATACGTACAAGCAATTGATAGAGTTGAAAAGGTCTTTAAGCACTGCGGTAGGAAGGGCTTCACTGAGATTCCCGGGTGATACGTCGACCGAAGAATGGAGAAAAAGGGACATGGCGCTTATTGTGGAACCTAAAGATACTGATCTTTGTAATCAAGATGACATTTTGGGTTATGTGATGACCTGTTGTGGAAGATTTAACTGTTGGGGATGCGATCAGAACAAATAATACGATATGCGGACATAATTTAGTTAATCAATTTGAGATACCAACACAGTATTTTTCACATCCCGAAGTTTTGAGTGATTTTGACGAAACTATCCGTGTTTACACAGCCATGAAAAATGCTAGTACGTCCACAAAAGAAGGTGAAAGTAAGTGTTTATCATATATTCATGTATGTTATTACAATATTAATTATGAATGATTTATAAAATATAATCATAAATGTTATAGTAACATAATTGTATTACAGGTGTCCATGCCGCAGATAGTGTTGAAACAACCTCATGTGTAGCAATGGCGGAGCGTCGGGGGAGTTCATCAGTTGTGTATAAGGGTAAAAAACCTGTGGACGATTTTCCAAAATTTAATCTTGGGATGACACAAGAGTTTGGGAGGATGATGGACTAGATAAGACACCCATCGGACATCAACTAGAAACAACAATTACTAGAATAGTTAAGAGTGTATGTGGCAACGAGACAGTTGTAACACCTGGAATTTTCGTTGCTACCTTCCATCGTGGGTTCGCCTTTAAATATTAGTTCTTTAAGGCTTATATTGAGCTCCTTCGAATGTTTTTGGGTAATGTAGTATTGACGTCTCAAAACAAGGTAATGTTTGGTTAAGGAGGAAAAAGTGGGTTAAGTTGGTTACGAAGTTAGTTATGAGATGAAACTAACTTGATAACGAACCTAAGAGACTTTAACACTCAACATGGGTTACCAACGGCAGTTACGAAAATGTAACCAACTTGATAACCAGCCCTAAGCTATTTTGCTCCGCGTGGGTTACCAACGCCAGTTACAAACAACTAGCGCCGAGGTCTGTTTGGTCAAACTTGGAGTCGCGTGGGTTACCAACGGCAGTTACGAAATCGTAACTAACTTCACAACTAGCGTCGGGGTCTGTTTGGTCAAGCTTGGAGCGGCATGGGTTACCAACGCTAGTTACGAAAACGTAACTAACTTCATAACTAGCGTCAGGCACTTTTGCTCCGCGTGGGTTATGGCGCCAGTTACAACTGGCGTCCACAACTGGCGTCGGGCACTAGAGTCAGTTGCATGAACCTTAAAAACTCGATTTTCAGCTCCATTTTTGGCACACTAATTTCTCTACTCGTTTTTCTTCTCACTTCTCCTCACCAACTCGAGACCTACCTCATTTACTCCCTATTTATACCATCTCAAAGGTATTTACTCACCATCAAAGCTAGGTATTTGGGACTCAAGCTCCAAGAAATTGTGTTCTTCATCTTCTTCACCTAGTTCCACCATTTCCACCCTTTTAGGAGATTTTCTAGGGTTTTCCTAACCCTAGCTACGTGAGTTCAAATCCAAACTTTATAAACTCAAATACTTGTTATTAAATATTGTATTTACTGATTTTAAACTTTGATTTTCAAGTATTTATGTATTTGGGTTAAGTTTTGAGGTTTTAGGTCAAAATGAGGAATTTGGATGTTTTGTTGTAGATGATGAAATGAGCATTATTATTGGTTTATAATACTTGGAAATGTTCTAAAATGAAGTTACCTTTTGTTTTGGCACCAAAACGGTTTGACCTAACTTTCGGTAATATTCGTATTTCAACGGAAGGGGTTTATAAAAAGGTTTTCAATGTTTGGAAAACCATCAATACGTCTTGTTTGATGTATTTTATTTATTAGACTAGCCAGTCATGGATCCATAGGCATAAGAGTCTAAATTTATTTATCGTGGAGGATAGTCTAAACTATCTTTTAAATTGGAAATCGACATTGGAGAATTTGCGTGTTATTTCCTACCTATCCTTTCACCTACTCGGAATTTGCATTGTGGAATTTGCGTGCGATTCTTGAGGAGAGGACATGTGTACAACTGACTATCGTACTGGAATTTGGTAGATGTCTTGGATTGCATTGTGGAATTTGCGTGTAATCCTTTGTGCCACCCCGTAACATTGGTTTGTGGCCTACCTCTGTGTCACGTCACAGCTAATGGAAACATTGGGTCTCCCCCGATAGTTTTAAAAAAGACCCTTGCTCATTAAGAGTAAGCTTTCAAGTTAAGTTGAATGCGATAAAGTGTACCGCATCTTTATTTAAAATATTTTTACTGCTTTATCCATTTCACTTTTTGTGCTCACTAGGCGTAAGCCTAACACTTGATTTTAAATGTTGTTTAGCAGGTGAGCGGGTTGATGGGGCTCCATAGAGTGGAGTGGAGTGTTGTGCCGATAGCGTCATTCTTTTTGGGATTGCACATTAGCGTGTAATTATTGGAGATGATAGATCATTTATTTTGGAGATATTAGCAACACCCGAGCATAATCTATGTTCCTATTTATATAGATTAATAGGTTGTTGTTATAGTATCCGTATCATATTGTAAACTCCTATACTCATTCCCCACTTATTGGGTGATTTTTATTTATATTCGCATTTACATGTGGTTTAAATTTGCTCTAAATTTTAGGGTGTTACAACAGTTGCAGATGTGGCTGAAAAACAAGTTATGAAAAGCGAGTACGGATTTAACACGTCGGTAACGATGGAAATTCGAGGTAAGATGATAGTTCCACAGAGTACAGAAGTTAGTAAGGATGAAGACGGTAAGAAAAAGATGATTGTTCATGTTCAACATTGGAACCATCCAAGCCAACAATTGCAGGACGGGACATAAAGGCTGGATTAATGATATGCTCGCCTTATTTGAAACACGATGTTGACGCTGCTGTCGTTTGTACAAAATATGAAACATTTTTATCAAATTTAATATTTTCTAAGGAAGGGGATGCAGAGTAATTCGCCTTTAAACTTATCATAGTTTTTATAATACGTTTATCTATTTTTCTTCTTGTTGATGTATTATAAATTCTGTAATATGTTGTTAAATCAGGGAAGAAATGTTCAAGACTATGGGCGGTATAGTTGGGAAAAGGTTGGAATTTGCGAGCATGTTGATGGGGACACCACTTTCTGATACAGTCATCGACATCTGGTCATACCTGCTCAATCAGGAAGAGCAACTCTAAAACAAATCATCGCCTCATCGGTTGTTCTGCATAACGAAAACAATGGTATATGATTGGTCAATCTATAATTAAATTGTAATTTTTTTTTAACTGAATACAATCCTATATGATAGCTTTTGACTAACCTGCATCATAACATGTAAAATTCTATTGAACATTATATGTGATGTAGGAAGTTGTAAAACACTGTGGTTATTGGGTTAAGAAAATAATAAAAATATAATAGTAGATTAACTACAAAAGATGGAAATAATAATTTTACTAAAAAATACTGAATATAACCTTGTATGATGGCGTTGATAGTCCGACGACACATTATTTGTAATCTGTATGTAAGCAATAATTTTTTGTTAACTGAATACAATCTTATATGATTGCGTGGATAGTCGGACGACATTGTTACCACCAAAAATGGGTGCAATCGAGATGATGAATGTATTTCAAAGACAACCTTGTTTCTTCAATGCCAAATGTCACGGAGATGGTAAATCTAAAAACAGTTGGTATGGTAAGCATGTCATATAATGTATATAAATATTATAAATCATTTCCTTGTCCGTAGTTGAATCTTGCGGTGTTATATAACCAATTGATTTGATGTACTATTGTGTTCAGGTATTTTTTTTTTCCATACAACACAAAGGTCAATACTATGCAGTAGTTTACAATTTGAAGACTGCTAGCATTGTAATATTGGACAATGTGTCAACTAATATGGCAATCAGTGACAAGTATGGAGAACTACCGACACTTCTGGTAAACCTATACCCTATTAAGCATATTGTATTTGATAGACATACATTAGTTTGATATATTAAATGATTTGTGTATTGTTACAGAACGTGGCAATGTTGAACTATTTGAAATCGGTAAATCATCCAAGAGTAAACAGTATGTCAAAGATACAAATGACAAGGTATAAGCTGAAGTGGAAACGGTTGGCAATACAACTGATTCAGGTATTTTTTTTTTAATGCGGCACATGGAAACCTTCATGAGGGAAACAGTAAGCAGGTATGATGCCGGTTTTGTGAAGGAATCTTGTGCTCAATCCATCCAAATCAACAAATTTTGGAAGAAATATGTTTCAAAAATGTTGCTTACGAGCCATAATATTTGGAGGACTAAGGTGATCTATCAAGCAACTAGGTTCCAGACGGTGGATGTTAAGGTGACAAAGTTGATGGTACAAGATACAGCGAAAAGAAGAATGCACGTTTGGTTTGATCGTTTGATGTTTTTTTGGCTTTATATGGTGAAGTTGTTATGTTTTTTTGAATATTTGACTCTATTACTTTATGTGGAGCTAGTAGTTATGGTTTTGTCATGTTTGACTCTATTAATCATAGTGGAGCCAGTAGTTATGGCTTATGAATGGGTTTATGGTATTTAGTTTGAAAAATTAGTTATGATTTAGGTCTTTGGTTTATGGTATTTTGTTGGAACACGATGTTATGGTTTAAGACTTTGTTTTATGCATTTGAGGTAAGATGTTATGGTTTATGATGTTATGTGTTGTATCATTTTATGTTGTTAAAATTGGTCTAAGTTTTAGTTAATCGACAACAACTGTGATGTTGGTGTACAGTTAGACCAAAGGCATAGTTGATGTATTATTAAAACAAATAACACACATATGGCTTTGGTTTACAACTAAAATTGTGAAACAACAACAAACATGACTTTGGTCTTTGTTTATACAGAAAAGCATACTTAATTTTGTTCGTAACTAGTTTGCATCAGCTATGACTTTGTAGTAAATATTTGGTATGTATTTATACCACAATCGTAGATGATAAAACCGTGGATAATAAGCATTACATTTGTCCTGGTGTTATAATATTGGTTTATAACCTTGAGTTATAATTACACATTAATGATCGTTGATAATTTGATATTTCAAAATCATAACCTATGACTAACTCAATTATTTTGTTACCACCCAAAACCTTAATTATATAGACCATGTAAAAATCTGAATAATAAGACATTTGTGGTACATTACAATGAATTTCGGTTGAAAATCACATGTGATATAATGTTGAACTAATTTGCATCATAACATGTAAAATTCTTTTGAACATTATATGTGATGTAAGAAGTTAAAAAACAATGTGGTCATTGTGTTAAGAAAATAATAATAAAAATATCATACTAGATTAACTCAAAACGATGGAAATAATAATGCTCCTAAAAAAATACTAAAACATTCAAAATCAATTATATGTCTATCACTTGTTGAAATTGTAAAACTTAATACCAAGACTTGTTAAGCGAATCGTAAATAGCCCTCTTTGTTGGACAATTCCGTATGTCATGGTTTACGAGTTTGTTGCGTCCCCTACACTTCCTCTTGGGACGTGCATTTTTCGCAGCTCGCCCACCGCCACTTTTCAACCGCTTAAACTCGGCCTTTGTTTTGAAAGTCTTGTCATTTTGCCATATTGTGAATATTTGTATTCCCTCAATCCTCCTCAACAACGACATTCAATTGAGAACAATAACGATCTGCTTTGACAATTTCCTTTTGAATCTCAAAAAATATTGTCCTAGTATATACAATTGACGCGTGTCGCTCACTCATCCTCTGAGTTTTAAAGGAAGGAACAGTTGTGCTTTTGAAATGTTCATCAGTTCTTTGCCTGTTTCTTTGTTTGTCCATGGCGGTATCATGAGATAGTATGAATTTCAACAAATCATTACCATAGTGCGCAAACGACTTGAAGAATGAGTTCAAAATCTCCGAACGGGATGTCGTATTCATTAGACTGCACACAGGTAAATCGTTAAAGAAACCAGGAATCCACTTTGACTGTATCCTAAAAACCTCTGAAAGCCATGGATGATCTGCAAAAATTGAATTCATTCATCAATTCATGCCATTTTGATTCAAATTCTTGGGGACCGAGGTACACGCTCCATATCAGCTTCAATAAACAGTTCCTAAAGTTTGTATTTGCCAAGGTGTCTGACCTAACCTGCATATAAACATAAATGATTTATCAACTACTTCATCTTACACAATTTACATCATATCTAATCTGATCTACTTGTATAGGTACAAAATATGATCCATACCTTATTAGGCAACTTCGCCATTATGTGCCACATACGCAGCCTATGCCTTGATTCACTGAAAACATGGATAGCGCATCTCTGATTGAAGCGTCTTGATCAGTCAATACAAGCTTTGGTTGAACTCCAAGAAACTTTAGAAATGCCTCAAGCAACCAAGTGTACGATAGAAGTTTTTCGTCACATGACACACCAGAACCAACCATAACAGTATGTTTGTTGTTGTCAATGGCAAGAAATAGTATAAAAACCATACAATGCCTGTTAAAGAAATATGTAATAAAAATGTCAGATTCATAACATCATTAGCAGTTTTGTGTTGCTAAATAATAAAAAGATCATACCTGCTTGATTTGTACGCCTCGTCAAATGATATAACATGACCAAACTCGGTATAGTTGAACCGCGATAACTCGTCAGCCCAAAAAAGACCTTGAAGTTTACCTTCCAATACCTTAAACTCGAACGCAAAGTTTGTCCCATTTAAAACACGCTCGTTAAACATGGTCACTACCATTTGAACATCGCCATCCCCAACAAATGAATCGAAATCCCTTTTAAAGTTCTTATAGTCAGTGCGACTATACCCCACTTCTTCGTAGCCTCCCTTTAAGCATACTTGAAGCTGATGCGTCTTGGCAGCTCCTATGTTTGCCCTTGTTGCACGATGTATCATCCTTTTATCCGAAAACCAGGGACGGAGCCAGAAAATTTTTTTAACGGTTGCACCATTTAACTATAAAAAAAATGCCGATATATTTTTCACAACATCATAATTGGTTAATTGTTTAGTTCATTAATTTTCATACATGAGGTCTTGGGTTCAAGTCTTTTATTGCGATTTTTTATTAGAAACATAACAAATTTGAAATTAAAAGCAAAAAGCTAAAAGCTAAAAGCTAAAAAAATGAAGCTAGTAGGATTTGAACTTGAGTCTTGGATGTAGGAAAAGCTTTACAAACCAACTCTGCCAAGGAAAACTTATATCCATATTGGAGTTTTAAAATATATATGGTGGCACACAACAAAACGATACGGTTGCACCTTTCATAAATCTTAATTTTTTACCTTTCGCCGGAGAAATAATACGGTGGCCCGTGCCACCATAGGCACCACTATAGGTCCGCACATGCCGAAAACCTTAGTTGACTCCTATTGCGAGATAAGATCCTTTCGTACTCATCAAACATACGGTAGTTGTGTGTAGGATTAAAGAAGTATAAGTTAACAACATTGATTCGAACTATCCTGCGAAATTGCACCTGAGCGTCGCATCTAGTAACTTTGAAATTGGAGTTATGAAGCGACTTTCTGTTCTTAGGATCATTTGTGCTGTCAACCGACCTTTTTTTGGGAGGCCAGCTCTATGGCACACAAGATATTTCAGTCGCGTCGTTTGGTCGTGGAATTTTTTCTCCGTTGATAACCTTATATCAAAGCCACAGTATTCTGCATACTTACCATACATATCAATGCAATGCCCCATTGTCTGAAACAACGAACCAATGACAGGGATAAGGCCTTCAAGTACAGTTGGTACAACGCTTATGGGAACATTATACCGTCCATTCATTGACAACATTGATGTGACAGACTCGTTCGTGACGGGTATGTTCCTTTCACGCCGAGATCGTTGGTTACAGTATCTTCAAAATAAATATTATATTATACTATTTGGTGTTTCAAATGAAATATATACAAATGATTACTACAGCATAGTATGATCAAAAAACATGTAATTAATAACTACTTTTCTATATCTATTGTTTAGGAGATCTATATAATTGAAAAATGACTACAATTCAATGATTATGTTGTTTATTATATACATTGAAAAACCCATTCTGTTGGAACCCATATCCCTTTCTAAATAGTTAATTGAGAGATTTGAGAATCAAAGTATAAGCGGAAGCAATACAAATCAATTAACAACAGTAATTATCAAACAAACAGTAAGTAATAAGAGATGAAGAATGAACTGAGATTGTATTGATAACCTTGAAGATCGATTACAAATACAGGAATAAAATGCACAATATGATCTTCAAAAGTATGTTTTCCAATCAATACTTTACATTCAAAGACTTGATCTATTTATACTATTACAATGAATATAAAGTCAACAATCTAACCACTTACAAACTGACACGTCATTAGTTAGGAGCGTATAACAGAATTTAATTGTAATCGGAGAAGCATGAGGTAAGAGTGTGCCAACTCATATCATACTTCCATCCTATGGTTCATACTTCTTAGGTCTAACAATCTCCCCCTAAGTATGAAACTAGAGTTTTGGAATATGATCCTTGTTTTGTCTATCTTAGAGTGGATCAACTGTTGAAATGATCTTTGAGATTTTGTCGATGATTCCTCTGAGCTTTAAGAGACCATCAAGTCTTTTCACCATCCTCTCAGTTACTTCAGGATCATAGTTGTTGATATCAACAGAGATGTAACATTTTGCAATGTATACAACTTCTGATGAATACTTGTGTGCTTCTTTGATCCTGAAAAAACTCCTTCTATCTGGTCTTTTAAAGATGACCCCTTCTTCTGTTCTGATCAATACTCTGCCGAGTTTTAGAGAATTGATACCTTCCAAGTCTTCATAGGAGCATAGATTGCAAGATTATCAACATTGTAGTTGATCCCTATTTGAAAATCTACTTGTCTCTTGTATTCAGTGAGGGACTTCATACATTGAATGATCCGAGAATAGGCAACTTGATCTTGGTTATCACTTCTTTTGGTCATCTGAATCTTCATGAAATTTTCCAGAAAGATGAGATCGGAAGGAAAGATGGACAGTAAATCATTATCACAGAAGTAATAAGTCTCATTGTCTTCTCTGATTACTTCATATATGGTATACCAAATCTCTGTCTGTTCAAATGGAGTATGCTTGATGGCAGAAACTCTCTTGATTGGCACTATTGTGTAGACATCCTTTCTGGCTTGCCTGTGACTCATGAATTTATCTTTTTCAGCCTCACTAACATTGTAGCCATTTGAGAAGTTAGGCAGCATGAGATAGATCTTTTGATCTGTAGGAGCATACATGTATCTTTTTGTTACTTCCAGAATTGGGAGATCAATTCTTCCAAGTCTCTGCAGTTTTTCTTTTTTTTTCAGCTGCTCGACTTGATGATACTTCAGCAGTTGCTTTTTCAGCTTTTTCTTTTTCCATTTCTGCTTGTGCTCTTGCTTTTTCTGCAAAGGCCCTTTCAGCTTCAGTTCTTGCATGGAGTTCAGCTTCTTTTCTTTCTTCTTCTCTTCTTTTATTTAAGGCTTCAACTTTAGCTTTTGAAGTTTCAGCTTTAGCCTTGGCAATCTTAGCTTTGAGAAGTTCTGCTTCAACATCTGGAGGGTAGGGAACACTTCTGTTATTGCCAATGACATCCAAAAGAAATTGGGCCATCTCTAGATCCTTAGGAAGAGTGCCGGAATGTGTGGCCAGAGGTCTTGGAGTTAGAGGTGATTGTTTTGAAGGTGGAGGTGCAGATGGAGATGAGGCAGAAGCTTTTCCTTTATCCTGAGAAGAAGTATCAGTGCCCATAGCAGTCTTAGCTTTCTTGGATTCTGGCATTCTCTCCCCCTTCTGAGAATCAGGATCCTGATCCTCAGATCTTTTCCTTTTGTGTTCAGACTTTTTGCATGCCCTCTCTTCCTTAGCCTTCTGTTTAGCAGCGAATGTAGCAGAGAGAGAGCTTACCATTAAAGATAATTGAGAAATAGAATACTCCAGAGAAGTGAGCTTCTGATCCACATTTGAAGTGTTGGCGGTTGTTTTTGAGACACACTTGGAAGTGAGAGTATTAATTCTTTCTATCATGGCTTTCTGAAAGACAGCCATGTCGGACTTCTTTACCAGGGATGATCCAGAAGTGTCTTCAGAGGGTTGGACAGCCTTAATAATCTTTTGAAGATCTGCCACCAAGGAGCCATATTCGTCAACAGAGATGGTGACCTCTGGAGTTGGAATTTCATCAGGAATAAAGAAGATAGCGTCAGAGTTAGCCTGGATGCCTTTGTGCAGAGAAGAAAAATGATCAGAAGCCTGTGTTCGATGAGCTTCTGCATTTGTAGAGATAATTCTTCTTGAAGTAATTCTTCTTGCATAGCTTCCACCCAACTTGGTTCTATCAAGGCTTCATGAACATGCTTTGGTTTGATCATGCTAAGAAAGTTGACATAAAATGCTTCATTAGCAGTAGCTGATCCTGTCTTAATACCCTCAAATGGACTACCAATGATGAGATCTGGAATGTGTGATTCAGTCCATCTTGTCATCCTTATTTGTGGTACGTGTTGAGCCAAAACTTCTGTTTCTGTTTCAGAAGATTGACTAACCTCATCTGGAATTGTTGAATCTGAATCATTAGTGCCTGAAATCTCCCCCTCAGATGAAGATACAGAAATAGCTTCAGATGAAGATACAGAAGTAGCTTCTGGACTGGCATGTGATGAGATTGGAGCAGAGATGACAGGTGAACTTGCTGCAGAGACAGTAGGACCAGAGAGAGTTATTCCAGAGGTGTGAAGAACTTCAGGAATACTTAAGGATGGGGTACGAGGTATTTGTTCTGAAAATATTTCTTCGCCTAGAAAATCATGAAAAATGGCATCGATCTCGGATCCTCTGGAGCCTAAAAGATAATCAGAAGTCACTGTATTAAGTTTAAGTTCTGAAGTAGAATACTCAGAAGTTAGTTGGGTCTGATCATCAAAATCAATGTTAATGCTTTCCATAACAGTCTTAGTACGTAAGTTAAAAACTCAATAGGCTCTAGAGTTTAACGAATATGCTAAGAATTTAGCTTCATCTGACTTTGGATCAAATTTACCAAGGTTGTCTCTGTCATTTAAGATAAAAAACCTGCAACCAAAAATATGAAAAATTTTGACAGAGGGTTTTCGTTTGTTGATAAGCTCATAAGAGGTTTTGAGATGCCTCTTGACAATTATGGAACGATTTTGAGTGAAACAAGCAGTGGCTACGGCCGCCGTAAATGAATGGGAAGACCGAAGGCGCAAGCATCGTTCGTCGCTTCTACCAGGGTGCGATTGCGACGTTCAACTACACCATTCTGTTGAGGAGTGCGAACAGCAGAGAAATTTTGTGTGATTCCATTTTCAACAAAGTATGCCTCAAGCTTGGCATTCTTGAATTCAGTACCGTTGTCGCTTCTGAGCTGTTGAATCTTTTGATGTAGAAGAACTTGGATTCTGGTCATCATATTCTGTAAAACGATAGGCACCTCTGACTTTTGTCTTACAAATGCGAGCCAAGTATACATGGAAAATTCATCAATAAGTACCAGAATATACTTTTTACCAGAGAGACTCTGAATTGCAATGGGACCACAGAGATCAACATGTAACAATTGCAGAGGTCGAGTACAAGAATGATCACTCTTTGTTTTATGAGAAGCCCGTTTAATTTTTCCCATTTCACATGCAGGACAGAGATGATCTTTTTGAAAGTGAACTTCTGGAAGACCAGAAACCAACTTTTGTTTGACAAGCATTTCAAGAGAGTCAAAGTTTAAGTGAGACATTTTATGATGTCATAACCATGCAACTTCACTCTTTTTGGAGATAAGACAGAGAGTTTCCTTACCATCCTTGGATGTGAAATTCATCATATATAGATTACCTGTTCTGTCAGCTCTCCAGAGTTCCTCACCTGCCTTAGAAAATAAGTAACAATGTTTTTCATCAAATACCACAACGATTTTAGAATCACAGAGTTGACTTACACTTAGCAAGTTATGTTTCAATCCAGAAACATGAGCTACTTTAGATAAGGTAATATTACCTTCTTGTAAAGTACCGTAGCCTTTTATTTGACCCTTACCATTATCTCTAAACGTCACAGCTCCACCGCTTTTGTCTTTGAATTGGGAGAGTAAGTTTTTCGTTCCAGTCATGTGCCTCGAGCATCCAGAGTCAAGATACCGGATATGCACACGCTGCTTCTGCAATCAATCAGAGTTTTTTAGGTACCCATCGCATTATGGGTCCTTTAATGTTAGTTTTGGGTTTGTCAATTCTTTTAACTTGCTCTTGATTTGATTTAGCAGGGGGTTGAGGATTCTTCTTTGCAGTTTTAATCTTATTGTTTTTCTTTTGTTTATTTTTGCAGTATGAGAAATTAGCATTTGACTGATCAGAGGTCCTTAAGAAAAATTGTTTTAATTTCAAGAACATAAAAAAACATTCAGAATTCTGAGACAGAAAAGCTTTCATTGAATTTTCATTAAGATAATGAGAACTACAATTTTTCTTAATATTGTCTTTTCTAGTATCAGTAGTTCTATAGAACTTCCTATCTAGACTAGACTTATTTTCAGAATCTGAAATGTTCTTCAGCGGAGGCTTCCTCTGATTTACCTTCTTTGGAGCTTTCGAAGTTACTGAAACAGGAGCAGAGATATTAGATGTCTCCCTTTTGAACATAAGTAAACTTTGGAAGATTGGGTTTTGGAGACTTCTTATCTTTCAAACTATTTTTGAGATTTTCTTCTTTCTCAAGTTCAAGACAAGATTTGGCTTTAATACACATCCCTATGAAGTCTGGATGAATAGATACAGATTGTCTCTGTTCGTTTGATGAAGCAGAGAGTATCGTTATGCCACGGAAATGTTTTTCAACATTTTTATCAGAGGCTCTGATTTCCAGAGATTCATTAGTATATAAGAAAGGAGCATCTTTATTTTTTATGACCTCTGGAGGCTTACTGTAAATAGGTGAAGCTTGATTTTCTAAATTAGAAAAGTATTTTTCAGAATTGTCAAAGAAATCTTCACTTTGAATATCAGTCTCCCAAGGATATGTAATTACTTCCAAATTATCTTGAGATTCAGAAAGATGTAAGTCTATTAAAGAACAAGGAACTATCTCTGGATTTTTCTTAAAGAACTTTGCAAAACATTTTCATGTTTAAGTTTGAAACATTTATCCAGAGTTGAGAGAATATCATTTTCAAAACTAAGTCGTAACTCTTCTTCTACTTGTGTAGGAATAAAAGCATCAGCTTCTGGATTCAAAGTTATATGACCATTTAGATCAAATTTGAAAATATCATCTTTCTTCTGAATTTTATTCAGATCAACGTTCGTTTTTCCAGATGAGTATACAATATTTCTGAACTTGAGTTTTCGTTGATGATGACCATTTTCATATTTTGATCGTTTGAAGATTGATTTTGCATATAAAGTTTGAAACACTGGCTTCTGTTCTTGTCCCATACAGAAGACAGAATCTAAGGTAGATCTTTTCTCACACGTGTAGGGATCTAAATCCTCAAAACCTAGTCTAGATCTTCCTACTTGTGTATTAATTTTGTCGTGAACTTTTTGGGCATCCAAATATGTTTTGATTTTAGCCTTTTGTTTTGAAGTTCGACATGTAAAAATTCTCTCTCTTTTTGAAAATAATTTTTAAGTGCTACAGAGTTTAGTCTGTCACTTTCTTTATCTCGAATCTCTTTATCTTTTTCTTCCAAAAGTTTCTTAAAATTTAAGTTCTCCTTTTTAATCTGAACTTCAGTAAGTTTTAGAGTCGTGGAAATCTTTTCTTTTTCAGTGCTTAGTTCCAGTTTTTCTTCAATTAAAATATACATCTCCCTTTTATAAATGTCTCTTTCCTTTTGTGTTGTAGAAAGAGTTTTTTCAATGCCTTTTCGTAATTTCTTTTCAGTTGTAAGCTTTTGTTTTAGTTCTTCAAAATTGTTTGATAAAAGCACAATTGTGTTTTCAAGTCCGGATGATTCAGAGAAAGTACTAACCGGTGATTCAGAAGGTTGATCTTCTGACTCATTTGTCTTTGTCATCCCACAAAACATGGCCTCATCACCGCTAGACTCATCTCCTAGCCAGTTTTCTTTCTCAGCATAATGAGCTCTTTCAGTGACATTGTACTTATACTTGTTTTTGTAGTACGTCTTGTCTTTATCCAGAGTTCCTCTGCAATCCTTAGAGTAATGTCCTGGCTTGCCACATCTGTAGCACACATCCTTCTTCTTCATCTCATCTTCTTTCTTCTCAGCATCAGATTTTTCCGCTGAGTCTCTTGTTTGGGAGAATAAGTAGTAGATCGATCAGATCTTCTGTTTCCCTGAAATGATCTATTCCCAAACCTATTAGTGAATTGTTTGGTAATAAGAGCCAAAGAATCATCAAAGGCTTTGATTTCATCATCAGAGTCAGAATCACTCTCTGGAATAGCCTCTGATATGAAGGCCTTGTTTTTTCCTCTCTTATCTTCACTTCTTCTTCTGGTCGTTCCCTTAGATTCAGAGATCAAAGCCAGAGGTCCACCTATAGTTGTTTTCTTCTGAACAACCTCTTTCTCATGGGCTTGCAAAGTACCAAAAACATCATGCAGAGTCCATTGCTCAAGATCTTGATTTGCTTGAAGGGACATAGAAAAATTTGACCACTCTGAATTCAAGCGTTTAAGAAATAGGACGTTGTTATCTTCTTGGGATCGAATAATATCACATCTTTTACATAGATTTATTAAAGAATTAAATCTATGATAGGTCTGTTCTAGAGACTCTTCAGGATTGGCTTGGAAGCTGTTATACTCATTCAGAGCTTGAGCTCTTCTGTTTTTCTTCATTTAGCACCACCTTCCAGAAGATTTTCTTATTGATCCCATAATTCCTTAGCAGTGTCACAGGAATCCAGAGATTGAAAAATCTCATTTGGAATAGCCATGATAAGAAGAGTTTTGGCCTTTTTGGCTAGTTCGACTTTGGCCTTTTTGGCTAGTTCGACTTTGGCCTTTTCCTCATCAGACCAGTTTCCCTTCAGCTTTGGAAATTTTTGAGATGGGACTTCATCAGTATTAGTAGTAGCGGGAATTCGTGGAATTGTAGTCATTGGTACGAAGGGACCATTTTGGACAATAGGGTAGAGTTCTGTATCCAATCCTTCATAGAAATTTATCATTCGAATTTTCCATTGTGGATATTCACCACGAATGAGAGTGGGAGGTTTGGTTAGAGAACCAGAGGTGTAAACAGCATTCAGATTTGAATTTGCCATTTGTAACAGAGAAACGAGATGGGAATTTCTTTTTGACAATTATATGAAATTTAGAACAATTAAATTCCAATTGAATCAAAAAACAGGTCGATATCCTTCAAATTTAACCACAATTACCACTATTTTGGAGAAAATTGTTATGAGATTAACAAATTCTCGTAGAACAGGGTAGAGTTATGATAGTAGTATAAAACTGAAAGATACATTATTGTAGAAGAGGGATTTCTCCAAATGCAAGAGATCAAATAATCAATAGATTGATTAGATGGCTCTGATACCAATTGTTGGAACCCAGATCCCTTTCTAAATAGTTAATTGAGAGATTTGAGAATCAAAGTATAAGCGGAAGCAATACAAATCAATTAACAACAGTAATCATCAAACAAACAGTAAGTAATAAGAGATGAAGAACAGACTGAGATTGTATTGATAATCTTGAAGATCGATTACAAATACAGGAATAAAATGCACAATATGATCTCCAAAAGTATGTTTTCCAATCAATACTTTACATTCAAAGACTTGATCTATTTATACTATTACAGTGAATATAAAGTCAACCATCTAACCAGTTACAAACTGACACGCC
Organism: Silybum marianum; assembly: GCA_036898165.1. Lineage (NCBI taxonomy): Eukaryota > Viridiplantae > Streptophyta > Magnoliopsida > Asterales > Asteraceae > Silybum > Silybum marianum. The sequence goes on from CM072541.1 coordinate 5,645,282, forward strand.
ATTAGTTAGGAGCGTATAACAGAATTCAGTTGTAATCGGAGAAGCATGAGGTAAGAGTGTGCCAACTCATATCATACTTCCATCCTATGGTTCATACTTCTTAGGTCTAACAATCTTCAATGATTATACTCATTTATATTATTTTTCGAAGTGAAAACAAATTTTTTTTACCTTGACCATCATGTACGACGTTATCATGATTCGATGCACTGTTGATCTCAGTTGTTTGTGATTCAAAATTCGATGCACCATTGATACCATTAGAATGTTGCATTTATTCGTTTGATTGTTGCTCATTTCTTCGAATTGTGTTATGGGCCTTCAACGTCGTCTCTTACTCGTTGACTGCAGTTTCTTCAAAATCGATATGCGATTCTGAAATTGTTCTAATATTGAAACTGAATCGCACTAGAATAGGAAATTTGTTTATGACATGTTGAGGATTCATTTTGATTTCAGTGATTTGATAAACTCGCTTAAGTTTAGGGATTGTATAGCTTCCTTAAATATTGTAGAAATGAATTTGACGGATATGCTCTTTTAACATTAAATGAATTTATTTTAATTAAATGAATTTTGATTGGTTGATAGACGTCCCCGTATTCTTTTAATCAAATGAGAATCCTTTATTTCATGATAACTATGAGATCCAATTCTAACCAATCAATTTAAAATAACTATTTGATTTATATAATTAATAGAAAAGAGTATCATAGTAATTTTCTAAATTTAATAATTAATCATTAAATTTTTTAGTTGAAGGTTTCAAATGGGATTATTTCAATTTGATGTGTTTCCTTATTTATCTCAACATACCAAATTCAAATTCAATCCTATTATTTGCCCTGATTTCCTAAACCGTTCTTTATTCATATTATTATTATCTTATGAAATCATCAGATGTTCTGTAGAAAATCAACATCGATACAAGTAGAAATACGTCACTGTTAAAGGAGAAAAATAGTACAGTAAGCACAACAGCGATACAAAATGGACAATCTAAATAGTACCACACATGACCATTAGTAAAACAAATATATGATACTTATGATCATGTATGGTACATTTGTGATTTCCAGAGCTTACGATTTTTAATTTGAAATGATTTTGGTATGATCTTTTTTTTTAATTTAGTTCTGGTAATATACCTTGAATATAGGAACCCGTCTTATTTAGATAAAGATGAAATACAATGTCAAATTACTATGATACCCTTTTCATTTTATTTAATTAAATTAGATTGTTTTATTTTAGGTAATATCATTAAATTTGATTCATTTAATTCTGGATCATAGATCAAATATTTCGTGGATGAGATGGGATCTCATAATTATCATAGATAACGTAGATCTCCCATGAAGAGTCTCCTATATATATATATATATATATATATATATAGGGGTGGGTTCAAATGTGAACCTATCTTTGATTGTGAACATGAGGATGAATCACAACCATCCATTTTAAATCAGATCAAAAGATGAGGGATAAAATTCGCGGTGGCATTTTTGTAAATAAGCGGAAAACTCAGGTCATGGCTTAAATCATAAATACAATCTGACAATTCAAATCAGAACCAGGCAACATCATCTTCCTCAAATTTCTTCATCATCTTCCCCATATTTCTTCATCATCTTCCCCACATTTCTACAAATCAGAACCAGGCATCATCATATTCCCCAAATTTCTTCATCATCTTCCCCAAAAAAAAAATTTGCACAAGTTTGTTTTGGTTTTGTGTTCCTCTTTAGAATCACAAGTCTTTTCAGATCCAGATTCTTTTTCTTGATGAAGTGTAAGAAGGTTATTCAAATGTTTTTTTTCCCTTTAATATGATCGTTCATCATTTTATCAGAGGAAGCTTCTTTGAAACACATTTGCTTGAATTCTTGTTTTTCAAAACCTTTGGTTCCATTGTTACTTGTAGCTTATATTCAGACTGAATATAAGCTACAATTTGGGATTTCTATACTTGTAGCTTATATTCAGACTGAATATAAGCTACATATTTGAGGTTTGTATACTTGTAGCTTATTTTTAGACTGAATATAAGCTATAATTAGGTGTTTGAATAATTGTAGCTTATATTTAGACTGAATATAAACTACAATTTGGGGTTTGAATAACTGTAGCTTATATTCAGACTGAATATAAGCTGCAATTTGGGGTTTGTATACTTGTAGCTTATATGTATTCTGAATATAATCTATAATTAGGTGTTTGAATAATTGTAGCTTATATTCAGACTGAATATAAACTACAATTTGGGGTTTGAATAACTGTAGCTTATATTCAGACTGAATATAAGTTACAATTTGAGGCTTGTATACTTGTAGCTTATATTCAGATTGAATATAGTCTATGATTAGGTGTTTGAATAATTGTAGTACAATTTGGGGTTTGTATACTTCTAGCTTATATTCAGACTGAATATAATCTATAATTAGGTGTTTGAATAATTGTAGCTTATATTCAGACTGAATATAAGCTACAATTTGGGGTTTGAATAATTATAGCTTGTATTCAGACTGAATATAAGCTACAATTTGGGATTTGTATACTTGTAGCTTACATTCATACTGAATATAAGCTACAATTTGGGGTTTGTATACTTGTAGCTTCTATTCAGACTGAATATTGTCTGATGAAGAAACAGAATCCATGGAAACGAAATCAGATCAAAAATCGACAAATTGAGCTTCAAAAATTGCAAATCGGAACTGATATCAACGAATTTAATGAAGTTCTTCAGCAATGAATCCGATTAACAGTGGATATCAATGATAATAAGGAGAGAAATAAGCTGGATGATATCAATGATAATAAGGAAAGAATAAAGGAGAATCAGGAAAAAAAAAATATAAACTTCCAAAATTACCCCTCAAGCCACGTTTAAAGATTAGTTTGAATATGGCTTAGATTAAGGGTTGAGATTCATTCTCATGTTCACAATTAAAGATAGGTTCACATTTGAACTTTTCTAGATATATATATATATATAGAGAGAGAGAGAGAGAGAAAAAAAAGTTCAAATGTGAACTCAAATTTGGTTATGAACGTGAAGACAAATGAGAGCGCGACCCGTGTCTGAATGTAGATTATTTAGAGTGAATAATCAAAGAAATATTCAGACTGAATATTGTGTTTATTCAGTCTGAATAATGCTTATTCAGTCTCAATAGGCATTATTCAGACTGAATAAACACTCTATTCAGTTTTATTCGGTCTGAATACTTTTTTATTATTCGACACGTGTCGTGCTCTCATTTGTCCTCACGTTCACAACCAAATTTGAGTTATCATTTGAACCCGCCCCTATATATATACATATATGTGTGTGTGTATCATATATATATATATATATATATATAATATTGTTGTTAATTATAGTGGGGATGAGTTTGGTACCGGACCGGTATCAAATTTTATTGGGACTGAAAACGAGGACCGAAAAGCAAACCATAAGTAAAGTTGGACACTGGTTCAGTTTCGGAACAAGAAAATCGATACTAGAACCACTTAGGACCGAAAACTGAAATTGGATAAAGAAAGAATAAAACACAATCACACAAGTTCAACAATCAAAAGTTTAAATGTGTATCAAAATCAATCGCAAAAGTTCAACAATTAAACGGTCAATTTTTTTAATGGTGATACCGGTTTTTTGATCAAAGCAATTGTTATGAAGAATAGGGATGAGATCGGTAGCAGACCAGCACCGAACCGAGAACGAACCTGTTGGTACCGAATTCTTTTGGACCGAAAGCGAGGACCATAAACTGAACCATATGTACAAATTCGGTAATGGTTCGATACAGGAAAACAGTCCTAAATTTTGATATTCTCCAACTTGAGAAGAGAAGAACAAGAAACAAAAAATAGAATCCTCCATTCCAAATCCTACAAACCAAACACATAAAAGTATTCCAAATCAATTCCAATCCAATCCAAATCCCCTCAAAAACAATCCTACAAACCAAACAGACTTGGAGAATTCTCTATACTGGGGATTTTTTTTTCTCTATTTTAAAAAACATTATAGAGACTTTTGTTGGAGCAAAATAGACAACAAAATCTCCATTCTCTCTATGTTAAAAGACCAATTAATTGAGAAGCCGAAAATGCAACCATAAAACTTTAATACATCACTCTGCTGGCTAACGTACCTTCTTTTTAACATTGTCATTAAAATCAGAATCTTTAAACGATAACATACTTTAATCGCATAAAACATGTCACTAGTCCATAAGTACAACAGACTCTGATACTGATATTGATACTGATATTGCCTAATAATTTTCAAAGCCCTAAACCGACGGTACGGCCATCTCTGCGACGAAGACCAGCCGTGTATTGCTTCTCCAAATCCATCTGAAGCTCTTTTTGTTTTTCGGCAAGATTGGTGTTTTGGATCTCCGGTTTCTGCTCCACCTTTGTGTCCCCTTTCACACCCTACAATTGGCCATAATAGGTACCAATGCAACCTCAGACTCTAAAACATGTGTTAGTATTTTTCCCCAAATCGGGAAAATTTCATTTATATCCATTAAAACTTCCTATATTATGTATATATCCTTGTAAAGTTTGAAACTACGTATGTATCTTTCTAAACCTCTAAAACTCACATACATGTTCTTCTACCTAATTTAATTATTATTAAAACATTTAAAAAATACAAATCATTATCTCTAAATTGAATTTATTCCGGTTCTCATTTTTTAGAAAATAAATTCAATTTAAAGATAATGATTTGTATTTTTTTAAAATGTTTTAATAATAATTAAATTAGGTAGAAGGACATGTATGTGAGTTCTAGAGGCTTAGAAGGATATATACGTAGTTTCAAATTTTACAAGGAGTTTTAAAGGATATAGATGAAATTTTCCCAAAAATCTAACTTCCTAAAAAACGGGTGACGGAAAATTACCATGAGTTTGTTAAACTTCTCTTGTCGTTCACGATCAGTGAACATGGATGTATCCCACCGATGAGCAGCCTGCACCAGGCAACCAAAAAACCGAACTTACTTTTAGAGAAAACCAAATGAATCCACTGTATTCCACCTAAATGTGGGATTTGGACGATGAGATTGGTTCCGGTTCCTAAAATACGGAACCGATCAGAACTGATTCAGGTTCCGGTTCTCATTTTTTCGGACCGTTACACGTTGGGTACCGGCCGGACCGGTTCCGGGACTGGGTACCCAGAACTCTAACCGACGATTACCCGCTACTTAAATAAAATTTATTTCATATATTTATTAATAAAAGTATATTATCCTTTAGACTAGAGTTAGACAAGTTATGTATGTTTATAATAGACTTAAAATTACATTTTTATCGGATTAGTTCTGACCATTTGTTGTGTTTATTACTTTAGGCTGGTACTTTGTAGTTTATAATAAGCTTAAAATTACGTTTTTATAGTATGCAATTTATTAAAAAAATGAAACCGGAAACCCGGTTCCCAGCGGTTCCGGTTCTAAAATATTAAGAACCGATGTTGGCGCTTCCGGTTCCGGAACTCCAGGAACCGCCGGTTCCGGTTCCGTTAAATTTGGCCGGGTACCCGGTTATGCTCACCCCTACCCAAAATAGTGGAGTGGTTGTTGCCGTGAAAACCGCAGCACAAACTTAAAAGTTTGAGGAAATATTAAAAAAAAGACTTTAAAAATGTAAGACTATGTGACAAGGCAGACATTATAAGGGGTTGTTTAAAAGGCAGCATCTAAATCGCTAAAAGGTGAATCATGTTTGGTAAAAAATAAATTTGCCTCTTAATGCCTCCAAAACCCTCTGAATCATTTATTATCAAACAATTATATTTCATTTTGCACTATATCATAAGAGCCTCTTAATCATTCTGACCACTTAATTATTTTGCACCAAACCATTCAGCAACCGCCAAACAGCCCCCTAAGTTTTTGAAAAGCTAGTTATGAATAAGCAACAACATACAAACAAAAGCAAGCACAAGGTCAAGAAAATACGGCCAGTGTAACGATCAATAAGACCACTTTTCTTCTTGTTCCCTGTCTTCTCTTGTCTCTAAATTCTTTTGTTTTATTGGATGTGAATTACAAGGATTTATGGTGTTTTAGAAAGAACATGAGTGCATATAATATATATAGAGAGAGAGGGAGGTTCAAGATAAAACACTAAAAAAAGAGAAAACTGAAGAACACCCTGACAGCCCTCCATCCGGACGGGATGCACTAATACGTACAAGCCTTTTTTCTATGCACCAATGGGTTTATAATTATAGAAGCATTAGTGCATATGCACAAATGCATGTTATAAATTACCGGTATGCATCAGTGCATACCGTCAAGATGGAGGATTCTCCAGGTGTTCTTCAGTTTTCTCTTTTTTTGGCGTTTTCCTTTGAACCTGACCCTATATGTATATATATATATTATATCACTATCCTTAATTGATTCTGTACCCTTCCAGATCAGAATACAATTTCTAAACCAACCACCCAAAGTGGGGTCTGGGGCGGGAGTTGAGCGGTTCTTTTCGTGAAAACCCCTAGCTAGTGAAAAATGTGTCAGAGAGAGAGAGAGAGTTGTATATAATAAAATTTAAAAAAAACTAGTAAAAGTAAGAAATAACATACAAAAAGAGAGTCGGAATACAACTTCTGTTGGATGATAATAATGTCAAATGCTCGGGATTCTAGCATACGGAAAAGATATAAAGCAAAGATGTAATCAGAGAGTAGCATAACCAAGAGATACCTCTTCAGTAGCGGTACTCTTCTTACTCCCCCATAATAGCTTCTTCTTTTGGTCAGTTGACATAAAGCCGGTTCCAATGAGGTTTCTATTCACTGTATAACAAATTATAATTGAAAAAAAAGGAACTATAAATATAAAAAAATAAATATGAAATTCACACAAATTATAAGAGTACATCTTTGGATTATATTGATTTTCTACTATGCCTTAAGCCCCAAGTGTACACAGCTAAAATACTATATTTTTACAAAAAAGGGATCACATGCCAAGATTAAAGTTCTCCCTTAGGGGCTGTTTGGTTGATTTTCCATTAAGTCCTGTATGGGTAAAGTTGTCTATGTGGATTAATCAGTCTGTATAGATTGGAAAGATTTTTGTTTGGGAGGGCTTTTCATAGATAGGAGGAGCGTATTTTTTAACTGGGCGAGCAGGTTTGGAAAAAACTTGGCTTTCTGCCTAAAGCTCCCCCCTAGAAGCTTACTGAATAAGCCACTTTCTATAGCAATTTAGTCACTATCAAACAGTCATGTATAGCTGACCAAATAAGTTGCGAGTCCCATTAAGCTCATTAAGCTGCTAACAAACAGGCCCTTATAGTTGATTCCAAGCAACCAAGCAAGATACTAGCCAGCAAAGAGGACATACATGGGGTTATTTAAGAGGATAAACTTCTGACACAATTTTATAAATGCACGACTCTGGCATATAGTAAAATTAACATATCGTGTAAAACTAGAAGGATACTCGCGCAATGCAGCGAGATACATCTCGATTTTAATGTTTCATTTTATTTTATTTGTCTCTATCGATGTCATAACGGTTTTATGTGGTTTTGATAAAACGATTTTTAATGTCTCATTTAGAAGTTCTCCTATTTATGTAATTTCTTTAACTCAGTATCTTTATTATATTTTAATTTAGGTTTAATAATGAAGTAATTTATTTTTGGTTTAATAATATAACTTTTTATAAAAATAACAATTAAGTATTCTGTTGGAACTCAATGATTATCTTAATTATATTTAAAATGGGATGTTTATCTGTAGTTACTTACACGAATTCAGGAATGAAGCTTTAATAGGTTGTACTTGCGCATAATTTACTTGTAATCTTGAATTTTAAGTAATATGCATCAATAAATAGTACTATATGCATAAAAATGATTTTTAAGAGTTTTTGCCAAATGCTTTATAATATAGTATAGATATAGATTAAGAAATATAAATTAAAACTCAGATCAAATAAAAAACCTAGTTTTAAGTCCAAGCTATGTGCTACAATGATCACTTGGATAAACTAAATCATTGTGTTGCGAATGAATTCCTGAAATAAATACACAATTAGATAGCAGCAAAGTTTATAGCCCAACTACTTTCAGTAATTTGGATGTTATCAAATATAATCCTTAAAAACAAAAATCACTTTGACCATATAATTTTCACAAAAGACAAGACTACTAAGCCTGTTCCCCTCTATACAATGCAGGCTCGAAGGCTATAGACACATAGTAGAAGTAGCTTATCTATACTATATTATAAATCATTTGACAAGAACTCTTAAAACCAATTTTTATGCATTAAGTACTGTTTATTTATACATATTACTTAATTTTTTATGCATTAAGTACTGTTTATTTATGCATATTACTTAAAATTCAAGATTACAAGTAAATTGTGCATAAGTACAACTTATTAAAGCTCCATATTTGAATTCGTGTAACTGATGACAGATAAACATAATCAAATACAAGATAAACATATCATTTTAATATAAGAAATCTAAAATATAATTAGGATAATCATTGAGTTCTAACAAAATACTTAATTATTATCTTTATAAGAAATTATATTATTAAACCAAAATAAATTAATTCGTTATCAAACCTAAAATTATAATAATAAAAAATTGAATTAAAGAAATTACACGAAAAATAAAATCTCTTCTTTCAAAACCAATAAAATCGTATTATAACGTCGATAGAGACAAAAAATAAAATGAAACACTAAAATTGAAATGGATCTTGTTGTATTGCGCGAGTACCCTTCTAGTAGTTAAATAAAAAAGAAAGTCCTGTAAATACCAAAAATGCTAGACACTACTAACTTAAATTACCAAAAATCCTGAATCTTATTAGTATATGATATCCAAATAAACTTAAAAATCAATTGGGTCCCACCTTTCCAATTTGCCACTCTTTTAACCATACAAAGTTCTTTATTTTTTAAATCAAGGTGATCTCCCTACCAGATACGATAACAGAGATGTAAAATAACAGGAGGAACACATGTAAAAGTTGCAAATCCAGAGACACCTGCTGCACAATTGGTTTGCATAGATCTTGAAATTCAAATAACATTTGCATGGGCCTGGAACTTATCCAATTGGAGTTGGGGTTGGGTTCCGGTGAGAAGGAGAGTTAAGATGAGAATCGTAAGAAGGGATCTCCACCCTTGGATGCACATTAGAATGAGCTGTGTACCGTGATGAGGTGCACCAAGATGCACCGGATCAACTCCCTTCTAAGGCGCAATTTCATGGGTGGGTATGAGATTAAAAGCGATCAAGGGTTCAGATCTCTTCTTACGCTTCTCACCTTAACTCTCCTTCTCACACAATCCTATGCCTTGGAGTTGTCTATCATTACAAAACAGCATGATATTTGGTGGATTTTAGAACAACCCAAAAACAAAAGGCATAGTTGACTAATTTCTTCACAAGTTGCAAAGTAGCAATCCTTAAATCTAGGAGCATAGATAATATAATAATGACAGCAGCTGCTGATGTCACCAGTTTAATGGAGTAAGGTATATTTCACAACAAAATACATACCTAATTCTGCAGCCTTCATTGCAGCTATTTTTGCAGCATCTATATCAGACTCTTTCACACAGTCTTGCTCCGCGTTAGCTTTACCAACAAACTCCTGACCTTGTTTTAAACTTGAAGACTGGACTTCATTGGATACAGTCGCATGCTTTATAACTATATTAAAAAATTCATAATTAAAAAAGAGGGGTGATTAACTGATTATGGAATTGCTTAAAAGTTAAAAGTAAGTAAGAAAACACTTAAGAAGTTAGTAACAAAAACTACCATCCTTGCTATACTCGGTATCTTTATCCATGCTAAACTTTGACTTTTTTGTAGCTAAAACACTTTTATCATCAATCATCTCTCTGGGTTCCTTAAAATGTCGATCCTTTAGTCCCTTAGGCTCCTGATCATAAGATTTCCCCTTTCCATCCCTCGTGTATTTGGAGTCATTCAGCTCCTTTGAATCCCTCCAGGAAGTGTCTTTATGATGATGCCCAGATCGATGGCCCCTGGGCTCCTCAAGGGTAGGTAAGGATTCTCTTTTTTCATCCCTGATATCATCCTTTTTATGCTTATCCCCTTCCCTATCCCTGCTTCTATGTCCTGAACCATCTGATCTATCTCGGGAGTGCTTATTGACATTATCTCTTGATCTGTTTGGTTCAGATTCTCTTCTAGCATGATCACTATAGCTGCCATGGCTGCCACTGCCGCCCTTTGTACGTGGGGATGATTTATGAAAGTTTTTCTGATCTTCTTCTGTATACTTTTCACGTCTTTTATAATCATCATGCCTACGATCATTATAAGATCTTCGATCAGTGTTTCTGTTAGAACCACCATCCCTGCTGTAACGGCTTCTTTTCTGATCCCTATCTATGTCCCTCCTGTCATCCTTTCTTTGCCGGTTATCATTGTGTTTAGCATTGTCATCCAAAGAACGAGCAGGGGTAGAACTACGCTCACGAACAGGCTCCCCTGCAAGTCAAAACCATGTTATTAGCTGGTATTTGAGCATTGAATCTCTAAATGCATCCATGAATTCACAAAAATGAGATGATGACGATAATCCATCTTCTAAAACAACACAAAATTATGCAATTATTGATAATAATAATAATAATAATAATAATAATAATAATAACAACATTTATATTCTGTATGAAAAAATTACATAGGACTAGAAAAACCTTATTAGGGAAGTCCATCTTGATTAATTAATGAATAGACACATGACAAGCAAAGTTGTTAAAGGCTCAAGGCGCATTTAGGTGCAAAAGGGTCCCCTGGGCCTAGGCGCAGGCCTCAGGAATGTGAGGTGCATCTAATAAAAAAAAGTATATATATATATACACACACACAGTTATACACAACTCAAATATGTAGCAAGTACTCTAGTACAACAACCGGCAGTACTTTAATAGAGGCAAAAAGCGTGAGCCGTGAGGGAGAAGTTTTAAGGGCCAGGTAATTATAGAGAAAAAGGCTTGAAGTTATAAGAAAGAACTGGGTGTTTAATACTAGGGTTTGACCGTTTGACTTACGTCATCTATTTAATAACCTTTTTTAAGAAATCTAGGAGACAAGAAGATGAGAAAACTTATTTAATATTGGGGTTTGACTTGGTATTTATTTAATAACTCTTTATGAGGCGCCCTAGGCCCACAAGGCGCCTCAGCCAAGGGGCGTAGGGCCTTAGTGACTCTCGTGAATACGCCTAGCCTCGAGTTTAAAAAAGCCCAAGACCTTGAGCCTTTTAGAGTCAATTGTGTTAAGAAAAATAACAGCAGCAACATACGAAAAATTTTCTCATAACAATTATAACTAGTTAAATTCCAATAGCCAACTTCAGTCCCAAGCAAGTTAGACCACATGAATCCTAAGTTAGACTAAGGCCGTGTTTGTTTTTTCATTTTAAGCTCTTAATCACCACTTATGTCTGATTCGTTTAGACGTTTGATAACCATTTCAGAACTGAAATCAGATATCAGACTTCAGCACCTCTTAGAAAACAAACGCCACCTAAGAGTGTGAAGTCCTTCCTTTGGTTATGTTGTTCTTGTACATGCTTCTGTCTTAGTATTTTGTTTGTGTGTCTACTTGTTTTTTGTCACTTTACTTTCTTGTATTTCTTATGTTCCTTTTCCTCAAATCTTTGAGCAAGATTTATCCTCAATTTTTTCTCTCTGCTAACTTTGCAAAAGCCAGGGGTCTTCTCAGAAACAGACGCTTTACTCTTTGGAGTGAAGGCCAGCTACGCGTACGTCTCATTCTCCCCAGACCCCACCTCCAGGTGGGATATACTGGGCTCGGTGGGGTTGGTTTGGTTTATATAAATTTTGCTTCAAACAATGTTGTTTTGTCGAGACTTGAGAGTCTAGGCACCAAATGATTCATTTAAGATTACAACCATATTCATAAACCATGTAAAGTCATGAGAAATTTTTTGCCATGACAACTTGATTACTATAACTCAGAATACAAAAAAGGTAACTAGATTTTTAAAACCACCAAGCAAGTCCCTCAAACATCACTGTGAAAAAACAAAAAAGTTCCCATAGGCACCGTTAGCTTCTAGATGGGTAAGAAGCACAATAAACTGACCTGCTAATAATACCTACAAACGTATAATAGAAATAATGACCAAAGCAACACCAATTACCCTCAATGGTATACTACATTCATGTGCAAGATGAGGAAAAAAAATGCATGTAAATTACACCATGACACTCTTGACCTACTCAACTTATCCAGGAACCCCTATTTCTTGAAGAAACAAGGGATACAATAAGTGAAGTTACAAAAAAAAATTAAAATTATATTAACTTGACACGAGATCATCCAATAAAATAAGCATATACAAGATATCTGACAGGTCCAAGGCATGCTAACTTTTATGGAACACATGCCTCCGACTAACATCTTGGAACCATAATAATATTACCTTCCCTTCATATTTTGTATGCAAATGTGATATTTGATTATTTGTATGGTCCATATCGTGTATAGAAAAGTTGACTACACAAAGATTCGAAGAACAATAAAACCTTTTAGAAGTACATCATAGTATAGCAGGCTGGCATAGCATGATAGCATTATTCAAATTTTCTTAGTATTCACAAGCTAACTTACCAATATTAACATTCTTGCAGATGTGTGGCAAACTTATAGCCTCTAAAATCGCATTCAGAAATGCTAGGTGGTGGTCTTAGGATTACCAATAAAAGGCTGGATAACAAACATGACAACCACAAAACTCTACATGCTGAATATGTCATGTTTATGTGTGTCAACATGTTACCAAGACAATCAGAAAAGGTAAAACAGAGACCACTATAAAATTCCCTGCATTTGTTGGGGTTGAAGAGATGTTAGTACAGGCTCCTCTTGCAAATTACATTACCTAATGGGTCAGGGTCCATCTAACTCATGAAATTAAAGTTTACAAGCACACAGAAGAAGACAGAATCCATGACAAAATTAAAATATATCGTAACACTCCAGTAGAAAAAACCAACCATCAGATGAAGAAGAGCCGCTCACTGGAGACCTACGCCGATATTTTCTGTTCGAAGGATCATTTGTAGGCTTATGAAATGCTGCTTTAGCTCCAGCACTATTTGAAGGAGAATGCAAGTCCGAGTCCATATTCTTTTATTGCAATATAGCACCAAACTGCATTTGAAAATGTACAAACACGTTACTTCTCAGCATGACATGATGTTCAATATGATCAAACAATATAGCACCAAATTGCATTAGAAGGTATATGAACACTATTAGCAGCACAGTATTTTGTCAAAATAATCAATATACCTGTAAATCAATTTCTGTTTGATGTTCCAATGCTTGTCATGAACATAGTATCCTATTACCTATAACCACCAAAAATGCACAATTTATTTAACATTCCATCTATAATCCTTATATTTAAGACCTTATCCATAAATTAGTCCACAAACGCATGATGAAGCTTGATAAGCAGTTTCATTCCTGCATGCTTATTAGATCGGGATCTTGCCTAGCAAAACACCAGGTTCTTTGAATTTTGAAATTTAATCAAGCCAAGCTAGTTTTAAAGAAGTTTTTAACAGTTGGCATGCTTTATTGATCGATCCTGTTAGCTAGCATAAAACACATATTCGCTTTTCCCCCATAGAATTACAATAAACAGTTCAACATAAATTGAAATACTCAAATTAACAAACAAACACGTAAAATTAACAGTCAATAGTGCACAAACTTTCAATAGATCTACACTCAGTGAATCTAACATCTGTATATACTGAGAAAAACAGCAAACTAAAAATCAAAACGAACTTACCAAGTTGAAGAACGATGTTGAACAGAAGCGTGATAGAGACGGCGGATAGACGGAGGAGAAGCGGTGAAGGAAAGGGAAGAGACGACGGAGCGTGGTGGAGACGTGACAGAAGGAGGAGACGAAAGGGTGGATTGCTGCTAGGGTTCTTATGGAATTTGTTTCGAAGGAAAGGGAAGAAATTGTTTCTTGTTATTTTCTTTCCCTTTTTTGGTTTTCTTTTTATGTGATGTGCAGTGCGACCAAACACAAGTAAAATGGTAAATTTTCAAGGCATTCTTTGTATGCCTAGTGGTGTAAGAGCCTCCAACAGCTATTGTACAATAGAAAAACAAGGGATTTTAACACTTCAACAGCTATATTATATCAATTGCTAAAATAGAAAAATGAGAAAAAAGAAAAGAAAAATCTCTAAATTTAGAGAATCTCTAAAAATATATAGAAGAGAGAAAAACAATATTTAATTATATTCAACCAATCAAAATAATTGAAGTTAAGTGTGTAGGAGAGATAAATAATATTTTATTAAATGATGGAATATTTTATTAATATTGTTAATGATAAAGTTGCTAAAATAGAGTAGCTGTTGGAGTTGGATGCAAATTATTATAGAGATTTTGACTTTTAATATGCTATTTCAGAAAAAAAAATTATAATAGTTGTTGGAGATGCTCTAAATAGGTATAGTTACGGTGAGAAGTCTAATAAAGGATTTTCATCCTTGGATGCATATTAGGATAAGATTGGATGCATATTAGGATAAGATGCATCAGATCAACTCTTTTTTAAGGTGTAATTTATGGGTGGATATGAAATTAAAATTGATCAATGGCTCAGATCTCTTTTTATGCTTTATATCTTAACTCTTTTTCTCACACGATTCTATGCCTTAAACGATATGAGACGGTTGTTCGATATCGGTTTAGTCAAAAGCACTCGATTTGAATAGGCTTGACTCGAACTCGAATTTAACTCAATATATTAACGAGTTAAGTGGAATACCTAATATTCGACTCAAAAAGCTCGTGAGATTATGGATGGAGCCACATAGGCACTAGGTGGTCAGGTGCATGTGCTCCCCCGGAATTTTTTTTTATTTTTTTATATAAAATGAAGTGGGTGTGAAGATTAATGTTTTTATTTGTGTATGATAAGTCTAAGGGTCCGTTTGGTTTGCGGGATTGTTTTTGAGGGATTTGGATTTCATGGAAGGATTTGGATTTGGAGGGATTTGGATTGGAATGGATTTGAAAATCATAGGTGTGTTTGGTTTGTAGGATTTAATTGTATTTCCATTATTTATAAATAATTTATATAAAAATATATAAAATAATTAAATTACATTTTTATTAATCAATTATTACAAAACAAATGTTTTTAACATTTTAAAAGCATTATTTTATAGAAATCCTACGAAATCCCGTGAAGTCCCGAGCATCCGCCAAGGATTTCAAAATCCAATGTTCATGGGATTTTAAATGAATCCATGGATTTAAAATCCTTACCATTAGGCAAACCAAACACCGGAATGGATTGGATTTGAAATCCAAATCCCTTCAAATCCCACCAAATCCCGCGAACCAAATGCGCCCTAAGAGCAAGGTTGTAAAACTCGCTACGCGGTACCTAGGCGGCCGACCCTCTTGTAGCGAGTAATCGGCCTAGGCGGGGGAGTACTTGGGGAGTACTCGGATTATATAAATTTTAAAATTATATATATTTATATATATATTTATATATATAGCATGTTCATAAATTATAAATAACCAAATATAAAGATAATTTATCATAGATAGTACCCAAAATTTTTCATATATAGCATGTTCATAAATTATAAATTGTTAGAAATTTTAGTTAAAAATGTGGTTTTTAACTAACTTTGGACACAATTAATTATATGTATATGTGTTATATATAATAATATTTTTATGGGTTTGTGTTATACTATATGAGAGCTTCGAAACCATATATTATGTGTCCAAATAAAGATTGTGTGAATGAGATATCGATGCTCAAAGTAGAGCATTTGGTTAGAAATGTTAGCAAATCTTGATGACTTGGAAAGTGTCCCACGTAGGAGGGAGGAGTAAACTTGGAGTAGTTTATAAGTAAAAACCTTCAAAGGGCTTACAAGCTCTTTGATAGGTTTTTCCTCCAACACTACACACGCGCAGGGGGGGGGGGTGCGGTTTGTCTATTTTATAAGCTAAATCGACCGAACTCATGTGCGTGCGCATCTGCAGGTCCAAATTCTCGGGTCCAAATTTTATAGACTAAATCGACACGAATGCAGGTCCAAATTCTCGGGCTCGCACAGACCGGTTTTGTGCATACTTGACCCTTTGACCGCCGAGCTGGCCGATTTGCCCTAACTCCCCTCGGCTGAGTGCCGAGGACCGCCTACTCGGGGAGTACTCGGCCGCCTAGGCCGAGTTTTACAACACTGCCTAACAGTTTCTCCAACAAATTTCTTCAAAATGGAGAATCAAAAATCAAAATCTTCAAAAAAGTTAACATTCATCTTCAACAAATTCTTCTTTTTGGAGAATGCATCATTGATTATAATATTGAAATATTCACTCACCTATTAAAATATCCCTAAAATTTTATTTTCAAAATTTCCTATTAGTGCTCTCATTTGGTAATTTATTTTTTTTGAGTGATCTCTGTATTTTGAGAAAAAACTATTTTCTCTCATACCACACAATATTGGTTCTAAATTCCCATTTTCTCCGTTTTGAAAAGATTGTTAGAAATGCTTTAAGTTATTAAAGTATCTTCTTGAAATTCTAAAAACCCGAAACTAAAAAAATATTAAACCTCTCATTTTCCATTACTTTGACTTGTATTAGTATATAAAAAATAGAGTAAATTACATGATTGGTCCTTGTGGTTTACACCAAATCACACTCTGCATCCTTAATTTGAAATAATTATGGAAATTTTTTCCATAGTTTACATTTTTACACGTCTTTGATTCATTTATCTTAAGATTGTTAGACGATTCTATTAAAATGAGTTAACTGTAGGATATTTTTAGTCTTTTTATTATTTTTATTTTCTATTAAAATTTATTCTTTAATTTAGAAATAAAAACCACATAGATGAAGAATGTAATTTACTTCCCTCTAGACTTGTATATACATGTATATCAAATCCCCCCCTACATACATACATACATACATACATACATACATACATACATACATACATACATACATACATACATACATACATACATACATACATACATACATACATACATAGGGGATATCAATACAAACCAAACAAATTATACAAACCATACAAACCAATCTACACCATCAAATTAATAAATCAACCGCAAGATCATTTTAATTTGTCAAATTACTCTCTTGCCCTTAGGAATTAATATAATTATTAAATTATAAAAAATACATGTGGCATGTTTTGATTGGATAATAGAAGTTTGTATGGTTTGTATTTGATATCAACCCTATATATGTGTTCACTTATGAACAGTGTGATTATGTTAAAATATTTCAAGTGTGTTTGGATGTTCATATATGTTCACAAAAGTTCACATATTTTCAGATATGTTCACAAAAGTTCACTTAATTCATACATAATCTACTTCAAAAAAATATTTTTACTAAAAAAAACTAGAATCAAGGATTGTCTTGATTTGTAACTCCCATCATAAATGAAAATTGGCTTTTAAAAAGAAATGAAAAATGTTTAAAAAAAAGAAATTTACCTTTTAGCCTTCACATTAACTATCTTGTAATATTTGAACATGACATCAAAATGGTTTTCTATTGGTTTAAATGGTTAGTAACGTTAACAAAAATTTATTGGTTTACAAATGATCCTTGCTCTATCCAATCATTTTGTACATGAAATTTTTCCTGTACAAAATCATATATGATTTAATGTACAAAATCATATGTGATTTTGTAAGCATCAAAAAGAACACGCGCGACTTTTCCTGTGGGCAAGTCGCGGGAAAAGTAGCGACTAATCATATATGATTTTGTACGTGAATCATATGTGATTTTGTACATGAATCATATGTGATTTTGTACATGGAAAATTTCATGTACAAAATGATTGGCTGAGAATTGCCCTCGCATTCTCGTAAATTGTTACCGTCCTCGCATGAATCTATTTCTATATATATATATATAGGGGAGGGATCATACGAGAACCACTCATTTTTAAAAGATAAATGAACACTTTGTGGACCACATATGATGTGGGTCCCACATAATATTAAATCATATTAAATCATAAATGATTTAATATTATGTGGGATCCATATCATATGTGGTCCATAATGTGTTCCTTTATTCTTTAAATTTACAAATTCTCATTTGAACCTTCCACTATATATAAATATATATAGGGGTGGTATTTGTTGCAAATTATTGGAATTTTGCAAACTTGCAAACTCAACATGAACCAATAGAAAATCGTCATGTAGATATTAATGTTTTAGTAGTTTATTAATTCATTGAGAGTATCATCGTCATTTTATAATTTAATCAATTTTAATTATTATTTAATAGTTTCTTGCCGATGAATACACTTTCACCATTCATGAATACAAATTCGCCATTCGTGAATACAATTTCGCTATTCATGAATACAAATTCGTCATTCGTAAATACACTTTCACAACGGATCTGGATCGGAAATTAGGTTCAGAGGTGTGAGGAAGAAACCGTAGGGAAAGTTCGCCGCAGAGATTAGAGATCCATGGAAGGAAGATGCAGTTTCAAAATCACCATAAAATCATAAACATAATAAAATCGGTTTCAAAATCACCCTAAAATCCGGCAGTTACTATAGATATCTACAAATTAAAAAATCATTAAATTTAATATAATTATTAATTGACATTTCTGCCGTTGTTTATTATCTAAACTAATAATATACTAATATCCACATGGCGAATATCTATTGGTTCATGCTGAGTTTGCAATTTTGCAGAATTCCAATAGTTTGTAACGGAAATTCTGCCTATATATATATATTATCTATTATCTATTACTACCTTAATGTGCATTTAGACCAAAAGTCTTAATTACAACCTATGAAGCACAAGGTACTACCCTTTCATGCATAAATTCCAAAAAACTCTTAATCACAACTCCTATTGGATAAGGTACAAATTGTTGATGCATTGTAAACACCTCGCCATCAATAAGAATGTTTCAGATTATCTTTCGTCAAATAAAAAAGCTTTCCTACCTATTTTCAGCTTTCATGGTTCTTCCCAATGCTTTACCAAAGACCAAATTTGAGAGGTTAGAGGAGTTCAAAATCATACTCCTTTCCCGCTTATATTTCCCTCAAATTTGTTTCAAAATTTAAACATGATTTTCATAAATCTGAGGCACCATTCCCGCTTCTTTATACTTCAAAACCAGGTGCTATTCTCCTCCATCTGATGAAATGAAATTTAGCTTTGATTCCAGGTAATGTTATATATCAGTTGGTTAAAGATTTAAGGGGGCGTTTGGTTCTGGCAAGGGAATGAAAATGGGAATGGAAATTGTTGATCATAACTCCTCTCGTTAATTTGAATATGATTCCTTTTATATACTTAGTGAAATTCCATTGCATAAGCTTCTTTTCATATTCAGCGATAGCATACGCTGATTACCATCAGCGATCGCTGGACAACAAGCTTATCTCTGAAGACCTGAAGATCAACTATCACACCAGAAGACCACTCAGCGAAAGTCGAAGACCCTAGCTGAAGAAAAGGACGTACGAATTGTCTCTTATGTCCCTATCATATCTGATATGGTACTGTTCGTATTCGGCCAAAAGCATGGCTGTCTTATTAGCAAGGACAAACTTCCTATCCAAACTTGACACGTGGCATATACCTTTTGTCTTGCATTAAATGCAAACGGGTATAAATAAGATGAAGATATCTTCTTCATCTCAATGCATGCTTCTTTCTAACCTAAACCCTCTTTATTCTTTCTTCCTTCTTCTTGTGCATCAAACCTAGTGTTTCTTAGTTACAATAGAATAGGTTTTAAACTTGTTCTTATTCTACTTGTAACTGTAAATTTGTTTATGATAAATAAACTAATTTAAAAACCAAAATCTGTGTGTTTGTATTCAACCCCCCCCCCCCTTCTACAAACTGTTTACTTATTATTGAACTCTTGTAGACCCTTTAGGGACCAACAAGTGGTATCAGAGCAGTGTTTGTTTCTTTTTCTTTAAAATAATTTTCTTATAAACTATTTTAAAATGTCAAACCCTAATACGAACTACAATGATAATGGATCTTTAGCTAAACCTCCAAGATTTAGCCATGATAATTTTCCATTATGGAAGGAAAGAATGTCTCTGTTTCTAGAAGGATCAGATCCAAAGATCCCTTACTATCTAGAAAACGGACCATTTGTTCCTACAACTATTGTAGCTGGTGTTCCTGCCACCACTACTACTCCAGCCATCCCTGAAAGGAGTATCATTAAAACTCCTAATCGATGGACTGAAGAAGATAAGAAAGAAATTGCTATTGATTCAAAAGCTAGATCTATAATAGCAATGTCTTTACCAGATGAAGTCTATCATTCTGTTATGAAAATGAGGACTTCTAAGGCCATGTGGGATATTCTATGTATCCAATATGAAGAAACCTCTGAAGTACAAGTCACTAGGTGCATAAACCTTGTAAGACAATATGAGAGTTTTATGTATCATAAAGGTGAATCTCTTTCTTAAATTCACTAGCGTTTCAACTGTTTGTTGATTGATCTTAAATCAGTAAACAGAGTGTACTCTAACGCTGAAATACTGACCAAATTCATGGAGGCACTACCCGATCAATGGGCAGTGTACACTACATGTTTAAAGTTGTCAAAGACTCTTGAAACTCTGTCCTTAAGTGCATTATATGGAATGCTCTTAAATGAGGAACAATCTCAACTTCTGAGGAAGAACCTCATAAATGAACTCAAAGGTGCCAAACGTACTTCTTTGGCACTTGTGACTTCAGAGGCAACTCCTCTTAAAAATGTTTCTTCTTCCACTATTACCTCCATCACTGAATTAGGTCAAACTGATTCAGAAGATCAACTCACTGATGCTGACATCTCTGAGTTTGATAACTCTCTAGCTCTCTTAACAAATAATTTTAAAAGATTCGCTAGAAAGAGCAACTTTCGAAAACCTTCAAATCTCTCTGACTTTGAAAAGCAAAAGACAATGCCCGCTGAGAAAGCCTCAGCTATATGCTTCAACTGTCAGCGAAAGAGTCACTTCGCAAGTGAATGTAGATCAAAGAAAGTTGCAGCTCCTACCACCTTCCAGACCTCTGATAAAAAGGAGAAGTATTTGAAATTGAAAAACAAATACATAGATCTGAAGAAAACCAGCAAAAAGGCAAAGGCCTTATTGCTGAAGAAGTTGATTGGGACGCTGAAGACGACTGGGCCAAGACCTCTGAAGAGTCTGGCTCTGATGAAGAAGATCTTGCCTTCTTGTGTCTAATGGAAAGAATAGAGGACGCTGAAGAAGCTACTGAAACTTCTTCCTCTGAGTCCCCTTCTACTCAGGTAACCATTCCCTCTATCTCTTTACTCTCTAAAAGTGATAACTTGTCAGCTCTCGATGCTATGACTGTTGATTTTTATAATGCCTTAAATGGAAAGATTAAGACCGAGAAAATTAACACTGATTTATCTGAGCAATTGAAAAATTGCCATCTAAAAATCAAAGAACTTTCTAAAATTGAGGAAACTCTCAAGGACCAAGTCTTTGCAAATCAAACCATAAGCATCGAGAAGTAGCAAGCTATTGCTGATAGGGAAAAGGCTATCGCTGAACTTAAGTCTGAAAAGGCCATCATCGAAGGATGGTGTAGGGCTTCTGATAAAGTCAATAAGATCATCAATTGCCAAATACCTATGAAAGTAAGAAGTGAGTTAGGCTTTAACCCTGAAAAGGAAGAATCAGAGAATGATCGTTCCATGCTCAAAATGTTTGTCTCTTCTATCCCTGATCCTTCTTCTTCAACTTCTTCCTCTTCTATTAAAGAGAAGTTTCCTGTGATAAATTCTAAGAAAGTGATCAAGAACGAGTTTCTTGAACAAGTTCCTAAGAATAAGATCGCTCAGAATAGGAACAAGAAAACCTCTGAGAAAAATTCTAAATTTGGGAAGAAGATCTCTGACTTTTCTCAGAGACCAACCCCCAGAATTAAGATCGATCTCACTCCTACCCCTGAAAAGGTTGTCATACTTCCAAGGACTATGGATAAAGGAATTCTTGGTCCTATCCTTGAAAAAATTCCTATTTTCTCTCTGAATTCCAAACCCTTTAAATATAGGAAGTGCTATCACTGTGGTGAAACTACCCACATTGCAAGTAAATGTCCTAATGCTACTAGAGTTGATAAACTAGCTCATGGAAAGAAAGTAGCTCAAGCTGATAAATCAGCGAGAGTGAAATCCACCAAGGTTGCAAAACCCACAAAGACGAAGATATCCACTGAAGAGAGTTCTTCAGCTAGTAGCTCCTCCGCCAATCTTTTATCTAACCAAGCAGGACCCATAGTAGTATGGGTACATTTAAACAATTAATCTTTTGTTATATGCAGAGTGCCAAAGGTATCTGGTATCTTGATAGCGGATGCTCAAGGCATATGACTGGCAGAAAATCTCTGCTCTCTGATTACAAAGAAGAAGTTGGTCTATCAGTGACCTTTGGTGGAAATGGCAAAGGATACACTAAAGGTTATGGAATTCTATCCAACGGAGCCACATCGTTTTCTCGTGTTGCCTATGTTGAGGGACTAAAGCACAATCTTTTGAGCGTTAGTCAATTATGTGACAAAGACTTCAAAGTTCTATTCTTAAAGAATAGATGTGCTGTCACTGACGGTAATGATAAGCTTGCCCTAACAGGCAAAAGAGTGGAAAATGTGTATGTCATAAATATGAATAGTTCTCACTCCGAGAACATGTGCTTTATCTCTAAAGCATCTACTGACATTAACTGGTTATGGCATAAAAGACTCTCTCACCTCAACTTTAAGACAATAAATGAATTGTCTAAAAAAGATCTAGTCAGAGACCTCCCAAATCATACCTTTACAAAGGAATCTCTTTGTTCAGCGTGTGAAAAGGGAAAGCTGACAAAAGCCTCCTTCAGGTCAAAGAAAATTTCTTCAGTGACCGCTCCTCTTCAGCTACTCCATATGGATCTATTTGGACCTGTTAATGTCCAATCTATTTCTGGAAAGAAATATACTTTGGTGATTGTTGATGAATACCCCAGATACACATGGGTGTTCTTCCTTCGATCCAAAAGTGATACCCCTGAAAAGATAATTTCTTTTATCAAAAGGATGGAAGTTCTGAACAATCTGATTGTTCGTTCTATAAGAAGTGATCATGGTACTGAATTCAAAAACAGCACTCTGGTGAACTTCTTTGAAGAAAAAGGCATCTCTCACAACTTTTCCTCAGTAAGAACTCCTCAGCAAAATGGTGTTGCCGAAAGAAGAAATCGAACTATCATTGAAGCGGCTCGCTCAATGCTCAGCGAATCGCATCTACCAACTCAGTTCTGGGCTGAAGCAGTCAACATAGCGTGCTTGACTCAAAATCGATCCCTGATAGTTAAGCGATTTAAGAAGACCCCCTATGAATTGTTTCATGGGAGAAGACCTACTCTGAAATATTTTCATATTTTTGGATGTAGATGTTACATTCTGAATGATTGAGATCATTTGGGTAAGTTTGATCCAAAGGCAGACGATGGTATATTTCTTGGATACTCCTCTGTATCTAAGTCTTTCAGAGTCTTCAACAAAAGAAGACAACATGTTGAAGAATCCATGCATGTTAACTTTGTTGAATCTCGTCCCATTCATACTTCTCATACTCATGATGATGATGAAGAATTGAATGCTTGGATGAGATCCCATTATGGGGAACTTGAAACATATTTCAGCAATCAACCTCCTGCTGAAGCATGTGATGACGAAGTCCCTGTAAATGCTTCAAGTGACAATCATCCATCTTCAGGGATAAATGTTACTCCCTTAAATCAGATTCCTATTGCTGATTCTTCTCTTGGAAATTCCTCTATGAACAACCAAACTACGTTTGAAAATCAATCCCCTGAATTGATTTTAAATGAAGTACCTGTTGCTGAAACAACAAGTCCTATTCTAGAAACTGAAGAACAAGTCGCTGAATCTGCTGTTGATCTCTCTCCTCAACCACCAGCTCAGCGATGGACTGCAAATCATCCAATAAGTCAGATTATTGGTGATCCCAATGCAGGTATCAATACACGTAGAGGTACAGATAATATCTGTCTTTATGTTAACTTCATTTCTCTCTCTGAACCTAAGAAGATAGATCAAGCTATCTCTGATCCTAGCTGGGTTTCAGCTATGCAAGAAGAACTAACTGAATTTCGTAGAAATAAAGTTTGGAATCTTGTCCCTAGACCCTATGATAAAACTGTCATAGGAACCAAATGGGTTTTCAGAAATTAGCTAGATGAAAACGGGACTATAATTCGCAATAAGGCTAGACTTGTTGCTCAAGGTTATAGACATAAAGAAGGGATTGACTATGATGAGACCTTTGCACATGTAGCTCGTTTAGAATCCATAAGACTCTTTTTAGCTTATGTTACCCATAAAGACTTCAAAGTTTTTCAAATGGATGTTAAAAGTTCTTTTCTAAATGGAAAACTCAGCGAGGAAGTTTATGTTGAACAACCCCCTGGCTTCTTAGACCCTAACCATCCTGGTTATGTTTTCAAACTTGAAAAAGCTCTTTACGGGTTAAAACAAGCTCCTAGAGCTTGGTATGATACCCTTTCTAAATTTTTTCTTAAAGAAAAATTTTTCGTGGAAAAATTGACCAAACCCTGTTTTTAAGAAAATATAAAGGTCATATTATACCTGCTCAGATATATGTTGATGACATTATCTTTGGTTCCACAAGACCCAAATTGTGTACTCGTTTCGCTGCAAGAATGCAAAATCAATATAAAATGAGTATGATGGGTGAACTAACATATTTTCTAGGTTTACAGATAAAGCAATCTGACAAAGGAATTTTTATTTGTCAAAGCAAATATGTTAAAGACATGCTGAATAATTTCGACATGAATCAATGCTCATTGATGAAGACCCCTATGGCACCTCCTCTGACTTTGAACAAGGATCCCAATGGGAAACCGATCAATGTCACTGCCTATCGAGGGATGATTGGATCTCTGCTGTATCTTACAGCGAGTAGACCTGACATCATGTATTCTACATGTCTCTGCGCTCGGTATCAAGCTGAACCGAAGGAATCCCATATAATCGCTGTAAAGCGAATCTTCAGATACCTGAAAGGAACTCCAAATCTAGGTCTTTGGTATCCCAAAGGCTCAGGATTTGATCTTATTGGTTATTCTGACAGTGACTTTGCAGGTTGTTAGATAGATAGAAAGAGCACCACTGGTAGGTGTCAGCTACTAGGTGGAAAGTTAATTAGTTGGACAAGCAAAAAGCAAAACTCAGTGTCCACCTCCACCGCTGAAGCTGAATATGTAACCTCTGGTAGTTGTTGTGCTCAAATCCTTTGGATGAGAAATCAACTCAGAGACTACGATCTCAAGCTCTCTAAAATTCCTATTTATTGTGATAGTACTAGTGCTATTGCCATTGCTAACAATCCTGTACTTCACTCCAAAACCAAGCACATTGAGATCCGATATCACTTTATCAGAGATCATGTGATGAATGGTGAAGTTGAGTTTCATTTTGTACCCACCGAATATCAGCTCGCTGATCTTTTCACCAAGCCTCTTGATGAAACTAGATTCAATCTACTTATCAGCGAACTTGGTATGTTGAATGCTGAAAAATTTCTTATTCAGTGACTTACAACAAGTGATACAAATAAAGCCTTCAAACTTTCCATTCGCTGAACTTTGATTCAACGATATCTGGGCCATCTCCTCAGGTATTATCTTCTAATCCTTATCACTCTTTGATATCTTTTCTCATCAAAGAATGAATCTCTGAAAATAAAACTCCTCACTGACAATCCTTTATTGTCATTGATGAAGATTTTCAAATTTATAATGATAAACTTTCCTTATGGATAATTATCATTATAATCTTTTAAAAAAAAATAAGAAAAGGACACGTCAGATCTTTTTCTGACACACGACGGACCGCGATGTTTCCCTTCCAACTCCTCTCTTGGAACGTGCGCCAGGTCATCATTTCTTTTTCAAAAAACTAAAACCGTCGTTTAGCACTCCTTTCTTTCTCTCTCCTCATGCTATTTAAGCAATTCTTTTGCCTCATTTGCCTCTTTACGCTTTCATATCTCTCCAAAGGCAAAAGAACTTTTGAATCTTCAAGCTTTCTCAAGAACACCAAGAACACGCACTTGTGCGTTTTTCTCTTCTCAAACTCACCTAAGGTTTGATCTAAACCTTTACTTAAAACTGGAAACATCTTATTTCATTTCTTCTTAAAATGCAATAAAAACATATTTTAGGAAGAAAATAAATTTAATCTGGATTAAAACTAAAAAATTCTTCTATTTTCAAAACCCTGTTCTAAGTTCTTTCCTTAGAACAGAAGACTTTCTTCTTAAAGTTTTATCCATTTTTAATTATCTTCTACTTTTTCTAAAATAATCTTTTATGTTATTGTTTTTACCACAAGCATTTTGATCTTGTTCATCAAAATACTTGTTTCTTTCAATCTTACATTTGGTATTCTTTATACTAAATTCTGGTTTATACATTTTTGTATAAAACCATGATTTCTTTCTTTGGTGTTCCCATTTTTCCTATAGAAATGGCCTCAGCAAGTAAGACTGCTGAAACCGTTGCTGCAACAACTGTTGACAACACCTTGGTCGCTGCACCAACATGCCACTTCCCTCTAGAGAAAGCTGTCTTCAAATCATGCAATTATATTGCATTGGTCGAGATACCCGCTGATCGCCCTCACTTCAACGAAGGAGCTACCTTCATTAATGCGTGCCCGCTAATGTACGCTTTTGTCCACATCCCAGTGGGCATCTACTCTCACCTTCAGGCTCTCTGGTACACGGCTCACTGTACCACGCTCACCACTGACAGAGGGACCGTGCTCCCTGTAATTGGCTTCACAATTCCCAACCTTGGCTATTTCTCCTTCACTGCTGGGTTTGTGAGGAAGGCTCTTCGCCTCCCTACACGCGCCAAGAATGTTCAATGGGCCGCTGAACCAACCAAGATGCAGATCGACGCTTTCTTGGACTCTATCGGCTATGCCTGGGAGAATCCATCGCTGAAAACGGTGGGCTCAAAGGTGGAAAAGAAGAGATTGCCTGCTCGCTGGCAATACATCTTTACCCAGGTGATCCAATGCCTTGGGTCAAAGATTGGCTCGCATGACCAAGCGAGCAAGCATTTTCAGGATCTCGCCTCTCTCTCTGCACCGGACACAACCTCAACTACGCTGACTATATCTTCAGCGATATGGTCAGTCGTATTAGTGCTACTACCAGACACCCGGTCATCCCTTACTCGCGGTTCTTTGCAACGATCATGGAAGTTGCCTTCGGGGAGGACTTCCCGAAGGTCGGTGACCACTCCTTCTACATGGTGGGGAAGAAGTCCCTGGACATAGAGGAACGTCCAGATGATGTTACTTTCACACCGTACATGCTGAAAATGATTGGAGCCCCTCTTTCAGTGTCTACCTCGTTGCCCATCCTAACAGCGAGCATCCCGGACACTGCTGCTAAGAGGAAACAACCAACCGATGGTCATGTAAAGACCATCGCAACCAAAATCAAGAAGCCAAAGGAGATGGTCTCTCAAAAGACCACTCTCTCTGATTTCGGTGTACTACCAACACCAACAACAGCCGCAGCCACTTCAATGGTCTCTTCATCCGTTGTTGCTTCATCAGCACTACCTCCACCATCAGGGACTTCGGTCACTGAGGGTGTTACAGCCAGCTCTGCTGAAGCTGGATCAGGTACTACTCTCACAGCCTTCTTAACTTTTTCTATCTCCTCTTTTTTGGTCCTCACCTCAGCACATGAATCAGCGATAGTTGTCTCTATCCCTGATAATGCTGAAATGCACGCAATCCAAACCTCAACATTGTTTAGGCAATCTGAGTTTTGGAAGGCCAATTTAAAAGGACCTCAAAATGTCTCTCTCAGATACTCTAAGACAATGGTTAGTGATCCTCAAGAAACTACCTCTGCAAACGTAGTCCCTGAGAGTAATCCTCATGATACTCTCAAGGAGAAAAATAAATTTTTTCATCCATCATCTAATCCAGATGCGTTTTTGGCATCTTTATCTATGTCATCATCAGGTGTCGCTCCTCTCTTCTCTTCAGCGACAACGACAACCACCACCACCAGCGCTCAACCTCTCAGCAAGGAATCGGGGAAGTCTCCTCAGGGCCATCCCAGTGATGCAAAGCTCCGAGATGTCAAAACAGAGATGGCAGCTCCCAAGCTTCCCACTCCCGTCGCTGAACTCCCTATCATTGTCCTTCCTAGCGCTACATTCCCTGCTATTGACTATCTGGTCAGGGAATGTGCTCTCACAAGGGCTAGGGTTGACAATCTTCAGACGTCAGCTGAACTCATCTTCCGACGCATTGTTGGGACTCCAGCGATCAAGACCAACGTCAGCAACCTTATCTCTGATGTTTTCTCTCTGAAGGAAGACAACCGGGTCCTTGGCCAGAACCTGTCCAGCTTAGAGCAGAAGGTTGCTGCTCAGGCAAACGTCCTTGAGTCTACTCAAATGACTCAATCCGATATGATGCAGATGCTCACCAAGATCTCTGAGGCTAGTTCCTCCTTCACTGCTGTTGATCGGACGACGCTTCAGGAAAATGATACGAAGCTCAAGGATATTCAGTCCAATGTTCGCACTCTGATGGTACACTGTCTACCTCCTGATAACATCGAGGGGGAGAGATGTGCCAAAGAGTTTGCAGATGAACTCATTGCGGAACACAACCAGACGTTCCCTGGTGAAAAGATATCTCCGTACATCCAGCAAACAGGATCTTCCCTCCCTGAAGGGTTGGAGGCTTAAGAAGATGATGATGATGCTGAGGAAGATGATGAAGAAGAAGAAGAAGATCCCATCCCTCATTATGGGGGAATGGATGATGATAAAGGCGACAATGACATTGGAAGTGCCTTGGAGCACTTCAGGATGTCTAGGTCCGGAGTCTCTCATCAAGAGCCTTTGGGGAACGGACAACATCCCTCTCAGGGACAAGCCGGTCCCTCAGGCAAATGAAAATAAGTGGTAAATCTGGATGCCACTATCCCATTATCTGAGGGGGAGACCACTATTGAGGTATCTCTTCCTCTTATCCCTTATATTACACCTCTCTCTCTGAAACCCCCACACCTCCTTCACCTACAAAAACTCTCTCTGATAAATCTTTTTCCTCCTCTCCTTCCCTCAGTGATCCCCGTCCCCCAAAGGACTCCACTTCATGGAAGGAACCTTCTTCTGAAGAGTAGTTTATGTACATAATAGAAACTGACTCTGAAGAAGAAGAAGAAGGCCTTATTCCCAGACGTCGCGTTCAAAAGTCGATCATAAGCGAGCCTGAAGAAGAAGAAAAGCGAATAAAATTCCTTAGGGAATTCAAAGAAAGAAGAATAAGGGTGCCTCAAGCTGAACCCATAGACGCTGTACCAATAAGGATGGTAGATGAATTCTACTTTCTATCTAACGAAGAGAGAGAACAAGCATTGGAAGCACAACGTATCAGGGATGAGAAGACAAAGCAAACTGAGAATGATCTTGCTTTAGCAAGGAAATTACTCAGGGAAGACTCTGCTAAAGACAAGGCGGCCAAGGAACAATTGAAAAAGAGTGAAAGGGTCGCTGAAGCTCTTGTACAGAAAGAACTTGCACATAAAACTTGAACGTAGATCCAATCCTTGCTCAACAAAAGATTCTAAGTGCACTATCTGCTGAAGCCACAATTCAGAAAGACAAAGAGCTTGACTGGTGCACTGATAGACTGAAATTTCGAAGATCTGAAGCCAAAATCATTCATGCAACTATTCAAGGGCGACACTCCAACAGAGGTGGTCCAAAGGTATATGTAAGAATGATAAGGACAACCAGAACTGAGAGAGAAGAAGCCAAGTTCTTAAGGATTTATGGGTACACTGAATGGTTAGAAATCAAAGACGCCATTCAGGGTTCCAAATCCAAATTCAAGGATGTGGTGGAAAGAGTAGTGGATCAGTTGCTGCAAAGGATGTCACAACACGTGCAAGTTCCCCCTCTCCCTGAGTCATCAAAGAAGAAAAGATCAACTGCTGAAGGTGGTTCAAGCTCTAAAAATGAGCATGAAACCAAATTTGATTATCACAACATTCTTGGTCATCTTGAAATCCCAGATATTTCAATGCTACGTACCTCTCTCCCTCAAGATCGAAGATACGAAGAAGATGAAATCATCTCACTACCTGAACCTGGTATGGTATTCTTGGATAATGAAGGGTTCTTAGGACTCTTCAGAAACCAAGAAATTCGCAAGGCCCCATCCTCTCTCATAAAGATCATGCTATGGCGCTGTTGGTCAGATACCCCTCTGATGAATCGACAGAAAACGCTTTATGAGAATGAACTACAGAGAAGAAACGAGAACATCTCTGATTAGTCATAGGTTCTCTATTTCCTTTGTAATATTTCTTCAGTGTACAAGTACTTTACTTTTATTATTGTAATTTCATTTCCCTGTAATTTCTTCAGATTATATTTAATGAAATTCAATCAGAGTACTTTACTCCATCTATGTACTAGCCTAAAAAAGGTAAAAGGGACAATGAACATAAGAGTTCTATTTTCTTTAAACTATATTTTACTCACTGAGTTTTCACTCTGAAAATTTAATCAGTGAATGCACTTTATGCTTATTTACTTGTAAAAATTGTGTTTTCATATCGTTATAAATGAAACTCAATTCAGATAGTAGACTAGCTGAAAAAGATTGGACAAATTAGTACTTAGAAAATTTACTTCAAATTTTTCTTAAGTCCTTACTAGTCTCTTAAAGCAATTTTCCTATGTTGCTTAATCATAATCAAATAGGGGGAGATTGTTGATCATAACTCCTCTCGATGATTTGAATATGATTCCTTTTATATACTTAGTGAAATTCCATTGCATAAGCTTCTGTTCATATTCAGCGATAGCATACGCTGATTACCATCAGCGATCGCTGAAGATCAAGGAACAACAAGCTTATCTCTGAAGACCTGAAGATCAGCTATCACACCAGAAGACCACTCAGCAAAAGTCGAAGACCCAAGCTGAAGAAAGAGATAATCAACTAAGTGAACTGAAGCGGTTCAGCGATAGCAGCGATTATCTAATCAAAGTGTGAAGTCTTGTGAAGCCTCAGCGATACTGAAGTTCATCCTTGAAGATTCAGAATCAGCGATCAAATGAAGCTTCCTTTACAAGATTAAAGATTGATCTTATTCTCGATGCACAAAAGTCAAACCTAATACCTTGTCAGAAAAGGACGTACGAATTGTCTCTTATGTTCCCATCATATCTGATATGGTACTGTTCATATTCGGCCAAAAGCATGGCTGTCTTATTAGCAAGGACAAGCTTCCTATCCAAGCTTGACACGTGGCATATACCTTTTGTCTTGCACTAAATGCAAACGGGTATAAATAAGATGAAGATATATTCTTCATCTCAATGCATGCTTCTTCCTAACCTAAACCTTCTTTATTCTTTCTTCCTTCCTCTTATGCATCAAACTTAGTGTTTCTTAGTTACAATAGAATATGTTTTAAACTTGTTCTTATTCTGCTTGTAACTGTAAATTTGTTTATGATAAATAAACTAATTTAAAAACCAAAATCTGTGTGTTTGTATTCAACCCCCCCCCCCCCCCTTCTACAAACTGTTTACTTATTATTGAACTCTTGTAGACCTTTTAGGTACCAACATAAATGAAAATAACAGGGAATGAAAATGGGAATGAATTTTCATTCCCCCCAGTTTAATCAGGAATAAAAATTTGGGCTTCTGAGGGAATGAGCCCATTATATTATATACTGGTTCCTTGGGTTTAGATATGGTTTTTTGGAGGTCTAAGCTTATGAATGTTGCAGTTCAAGGTAATAACCGTTTCAGTTTCATATATGAATATCTATAGTTATATCTTCCCTTCTTAAATAAAAGTACATATAAAGAGAAGTTGGAAGGTGGTGGCGGTGTTTTAGAACAACTGAATATGGAAAGGGCAAATGATGTTTCTAATTTTTGTGGTGCTGAAAATTATTAAAACAATAGCTGTGTTATATATGGGCCTATTGTTTCTTGAGTTTGTGTTCAACCAATAATGTTTGTTAGAAATACTACTGCAGGTTTGATGTCGGTCAGTTTGGAATCTTAATAATTTTGCATCCGGAAGGTACACATGGCTATTGTTTTGAATGAATATGGCGGAATAGTTGGTGTACACAAGAAAGTATGTTGTATTTGGACAAAGTTTAGCCACCCCTTTACTAAATGAGCTATACTTGTCAAATGTTATTCTATTATTATTTGTTTTATAAATAATTAGAAACTTAAATTACGTCTATTAACCTAAATAAAATAAATGTAAACTACTCATGACAACATTTGAACATAAACATAAAGAGTTGCAACTTTTGGTCCATGGTATAAAAACAATATTGCTATGGAAAAGAGATTTATTTGAAGCTAGGTGTAGAAAGTTTGAAAATGCTATATGATATTCATCATGCTCCTTCACTTGTGAGGTTTACATATATTTTTTCTTATTTTACCATTTTCTTTTTACTTTCTTCATTTTAAAAAACCTTTTGAAAGTAATTTTTTTTAAAATCTTTATTTTAAAGAATATGTTGGATATGCTTTAAATGTATACAAAATGGGTGATCTTGATACATGCAAACTAGCTTAACGAAATTGGTGCCAAAAGGAAGCATTTGGAGGTGGGAATAGAGTAAAAAGTGAGGATAACACATAACTGAGTTCGGTGGTTAGAGAATTGAGATGTGCCTGTTGGATCCATGGGGCATTGGCTAAAGCCTAAATGTATACAAGATGGGCTAATGGCTAAACATATACAAGACTTCTCAGTTGTGAAAAAAGTTCAAAAAAATTAAAAATATATTAGGATCGTTACTCGTTAGTATTTAATTAAATAAAACATAAACTTTATGTAATAAAAAGTAAAAAAAATCCAAAAATAACCATTACACGTCTTAACACGCCATAAAACGTCATACTTAGGGGTGTCAAAAATGTACCGAGACAAACCAACACATTAAGATACCAACCGTACTAATTTAATTGGTACCGATTATATTGGTTGGTACTACCGTACCAATTTCACAAACATGGTTGATACGTGATATCGAAAATCCAATACCACAGTACTAGCGTACCGTACCGACTTATATATATATATATATTTGTTTTTGATTATTTTTTATGTAATAAATCAATTAAATGTATTATATAATAATTATTTACAGTTTTATATTTTTCTGTTTTTTACATTGGTTTTGGGTTTGGGCCTTATTAGGGACTTATTGTCTTTAGTTTACTTTAGAGTTTAGAAAACTCTTTAGTCCCATTTCAAAATAACAGATAACAAAAGGTAGCAACATGTTTAATAGTTTGGACAACAAGCAGATTTTAGTCTTTTAGACATGTTTGTAATTTGGAGTTTTAGACGTGTTTTGGGCAGCAGATCATGTTTATTAAGCATTAAACTTTATGAACTTTAAGATGTTGGTATAAATACCATACCAACACGTACCAACCGAAATAAGTTGGTACCAATTACAGTTGGTTGGTTCACGGTATAGATTTTTGAATACCGATTATAATTGATTGGTACACGGTATTGAGAAAAAAAAACATGGTACCGTACCATGTTCACCCCTAAATACTGCCACTACATTTTAATGTCGTGCCACGGACTTTAACAGATTTTTTATAACCTTGCTTTAAACTAACATAAAAGATGTTTCCATCTGAAATAACTAAATATAAAAAAGATCTCTCAAATATCTAACATTGATGAATTTTGTAAGCCCAAATTATTGTCGCTATTTTCATCGATTTTTATTGTATGTAAAAAATGTAAGTTTGATGAGTCTTTTGAAAAACAAAATGCATCATTCTTTAAGGGTTGGATGAAGTATAAATTGTTTTTTTTAAAAGTCATGTGCACTAAAATTCAGATTGACAATTGACATTTTTATTATGTTTTAAAACAAATAATGTATTTGGAAAATAATTTTTTTAAAGTCATGTACACAAAACAACAGTTTATACATTGTTTTAAGAGTGAATTACAAAATTCGTCTATGTGGTTATATAAAAGTTATAGATCGGGTCTAACAAACGAAATAAGTACATGTATAATCATCATGGTTTCACTTTATTATGTTTTAAAATAAATAACGTATTTGGGAAAAAAGAAATTAAAGTCATGTGCACAAAACAACAGTTTATCCATTGTTTTAAGAGTGGATTACAAAAATTGTCTATGTGGTTATATAAAAGATATAGACCGGGTCTCATAAAAGAAATAAGTACAAGTATGGTCATCATGGTTTCATTTTATTATGTTTTAAATAAATAACGTATTTGAAAATTATTTTTTTTAAAGTCGTGTGCACAAAACAATGGTTTATTCATTGTTTTAAGAGTGAATTACAAAATTCGTCTATGGGTTATATAAGAGTTATAGACCGGGTCTCATAAACGAAATAAGTACAAGTATGGTCATCATGGTTTCATTCTATTATGTTTTAAATAAATAACTTATTTGGAATTTTTTTTAAAGTCTTGTGCACAAAAACAACGGTTTATCCATTGTTTTAAGAGTGAATTACAAAATTCGTCTATGTGGTTATATAAAAGTTATAGACCGGGTCTCACAAACGAAATAAGTAGAGGTATGGTTGTTTGGGCAAAAATCTCAAACCCTCGACCGTTGACTAAAACGCCCGACCAAAGACTTTCTATGACCCCCGGATGTTAACCAAAACCCTAAGGAGCGAGGGTCGAATAAAAGGCTCGACAACAGACGAAAAACATTTGACCAATAGTAAAACAGAGGTCGAGCGTAAACGGGATAGAACGTACGACCAAAGATACTTTTACAAATTGTGAAGCCGCAGTGGAACGGAAGTCCTAGATGAAACCTCTGACGCCCGACAAACTCTTGGCCCGGAACCATTATTACCGAGATCCGTTACTTTCGTCGATCGACCGAGATCCGTTAATTGTCGAAGCCCTTTCGAGATCCACTTTAAAGAAAAACAACCTCTTTTTATACTGCTTCGCCCCCGAGATAATCTCTTTAACAATTAGTGGCCCGCCGATAATGTTCCTCCCCATTACGTACGCGGTTTGCTCCAGACTAATGAGAGAGTCAATAACGACTTTGAGACGCTCGGCCAGAATCTTCGAAATGGTTTTACTAATGCATCCCATTAAGTGAAAGGGACGATAGTAGTTGACGGAGAGCGGATCCTTGACTTTGGGAATAAGGGTAATGAACGAGTCACTACAGTCGTGTTTAAGAGACGGGGAAGGAGAACCCGTTTGGGCCGTACCAACTGTATCCCAAAAACTTCTTAAGAAAGCAAAGGAGAACCCGTCTGGGCCGGGTCCTTTGCCGCCACCACAGTTCCATATGGCATTTTCAATTTCATCTAGGGAAAAAGGGGTTTCGAGACTCATACATTGCTCCACCGAGTTTGCAAAACCGCCCACTACGAAAAATGGGACGCGACTGTGTGCTCTCGTTGTATTTCTCTTTGAAGAAACCCAACACCAATTTCTTCAGATTCTCCGGTTGGGTCTCCCAAACGCCATTGAAAAGAAAACCACACACCACATTTTTTCTTCTTTTACCATTCACCACTCCTTGAAAGAATTTAGAATTCTCATCCCCGTCCGCGATCCAATTACATTTGGCTTTTTGGCGAAGATCTTCAATCCCTAAACGATCTAAATTCCTGAGGTTATCGACAATTCGACCTCTTTCTGACATAACAAAGTTGGAGGCATCCCTAGAATCCAGCAACGAATCAAAAACATTGAGCCTCGAAAAAAGATGATCCCGCTCCCCGGTTCTCTCTTTGCCAATTTGCGCCTTGCAAGACTTGAGCTTGCATTTTAGTCTCTTAAGCTTGAGACTAAAATTAAGCAGATGAGGGTTTGGGTTACAATCCACCACCGGCGCGGTCCAATCATCTTTGACTAGCCCGAACAAAGACTCGTGCTTAATCCATGAGTTGTAGAACTTGAATCGTACCGAGCCCATCACCTCCAATGATTTTCTTGGTCTTCTTCTTCTTCGTGAAGAACAATGCCTTAAAGATGACAACCACAATGCCTTGCTTTCTTCTACCAACTTCGCAGCCAAGAGGCCGTCGTCTGGTCGTTCGTCCACTAGTCTAGACTCGACACCTCCCAATGATTGCCCCAAGTCAATCTGTCAGATCTAAAGCAAGCTCTATCATGAGGACATGAGATGCGATGAACAATACCCCCGTATTTGGATAAAAGATGAGACATTCTGGTATTCGCCCCCTCAATCATATTGAAAAACCTTAATTTTGGTGGAAGTTGTGTTTTCAACCATTGTTTTAAATAAAGTGAATGCCAAAAGAACTTGAGATTTATTGGTTAGGAAATAAACCCATACAAATTTCGTGCAATCATCAATAAAAATAACAAAGTAGCGATTACAATTTAAAGAAGATACAGAAGCAGGGCCCAAACATCTGAGTAAACTAAATCAAACAGTTGTTTTAAAGTAACATGACAAGGTGGCAAATGAAGTCTATGACTTTTACCTAGTTGACAAGCACTACAAATAGGCAACAATTTATTCGTAGAAGTAGGTAAGTTATAATCAGAAAGAAGATGACACAAGACTAATTCATGTGGATGAGCAAGTCGATGATGCTAGTACACAATAAAATCTCGTTTGCCAACATAGACGTAAGGAGGACTCGAAACTGATGGAAAAATTGGAAGCCGATATAAGCCATTCTAAACGATCCCCTTGAGTATTCTTCGGCCCTGCAAAATCTTATCATAGCAAAGATTAGGATGAAATTCCAGAATAACGTTATTATCCTTGCATAATTGAGAAACACTCACAAGATTTTTCGAGATTTTAGGAACAAGGATATTTTTGAGGGATAAGGGGTTAGAAACATGCGTAGTAGTTAAATGCGATTGACTTATATGAGTAATAGGAAGAGACTGACCATTATTGACAACCAAGTTGTCTTTACCGGTATACTCCGATTGAATGCTTAGATTGCTCAAGATCAGCAACTACATGATTCGTGGCGCCGGAGTTAACGACCCATGGATCGATCAAAGTGGAAGGGATGTTGCCGTAAACAATATGTGCCTGTTTGGAGATTGCAGGTTGTTGCTGACGTTGGCGGTCACTGGATTCCTGATTTGTAGACGGAAACATAGCCAAATTAAGGCGTTGATGGCAGTTGTGTGCCTCATGATAGGGCTTGCTTTAGATCTGACAGATTGACTTGGGGCAATCACTGGGAGGTGTCGAGCCTAGACTAGTGGACGAACGACCAGACGAGGGCCTCTTGGCTGCGATGTTGGTAGAAGAAAGCGAGGCATTGTGGTTGTCATCTTTAAGGCATTGTTCTTCACGAAGAAGAAGACCAAGAAAATCATTGGAGGTGATGGGCTCGACAAGAATGCTGATGGCTAACTTGAAAGGCCCGTATTCTGGGCCAAGACCAAACAAAAGAAAGGACACAAAGTCCTCATCTGAGACTGTTAGGTCTGAAAATATTGTATCCGAGATAACAATTATTGAAGACATGAAGGGTCAAAGTGCAAAGTCCTCAAAGTTGTTAATTAGGAATGTTTAATTATTGGAAAAGATCTTATTGTGTAAAAGGCAAGTTGATAATGCCTATCTTATTAGTTTCCTTATTGTGGTAAAAGTCATATCATATAAATAGAGGGTTAAGGTTAGCATAAAAAAGAAGAACACATTAATTCATACATTTAAGAGAGAGCTTAAGAGAGATATCTATGTAACCATGAACCCTTACAAGTTAGATATATGACTTATTGAAGTTATTCATCTTGTTCTTCATGTTTTTGCTGATTTATACATCGTTACCTGATTTACTGGGATCCACAAGTGGTATCAGAGCCTGCGATCTGAGTTTTGGCTGTTTTCTGAAGTGTTCAACACAAAAAGAAGGTAAAATCTCGACTTTTGCACTTGAATTTTTGTCGACAAAAACTTCCATAGTTTGACCCGACAAAACTTT
This sequence comes from Silybum marianum, assembly GCA_036898165.1. Lineage (NCBI taxonomy): Eukaryota > Viridiplantae > Streptophyta > Magnoliopsida > Asterales > Asteraceae > Silybum > Silybum marianum. The sequence continues at coordinate 5,683,533 of CM072541.1, forward strand.
CTAATCTTTAAACCCATATCCGCTTATTTTTTTTCTTGATTCAGTATACTCGATTAATCATCATAACTCTGAATCGACAAATTGTCTTTTTTCTTAAAAAACCCAGATCTGAATGTTTGTCTAGTCTCTTTACCCGATAAAACTTAAAATGTGTTTTTGCTTGAAGTTTTGTCGATCCGTATTAAAAAAAAAATTGATTTTAATTCGGATAATTTAATTTGCTTTTATTAAAATTATTCTAGTTTATTTTGGTTACTTTTGAAATTCTTTACATAAGAAAACTCAGGAACTAGTGACTATTGCAGCTTTTCTTACTAAAGAATTCTTAAGTAAAAATCATAAACTTTAGTAATTTTGGTTTTTATTCTTGATTGAACAAATAATGAAACTCGAGAACTTAGCTATTCTTGTCCATAAAAAGACTTGTTCTTTTTAGTCAAGAACCCTTTGTTCTTGTTTTCTGGTTTCTTTAGTTAAGAAAATTCAAATTAGATGTCCTTGAGTTTTTATCGAGTCCTTTTCAATCGACAAATTCTATTATCGAGTCAATAGTGATCGATATAAAACTTTTTATCGATCCGGTTTTCATCCAAGGAAATTTTTTTCTCGAGTCTTTATCAATCGATAAACGTCTGTTATCGAGTCTTTTCTAATCGAAGAAATTTTTATTGAGCCCTTATCTTCTTATCGAACCTATACCACTCGACAATTTTTTTTGTCGATCCTTCGTCACCCAAGAAAAATTCTTCTCGGCCCTTCTTCACTCGAGAAAACCTTCTATTTTTCGAAAGAACACCCAGAAAATTTTCAAAACTCACCGATCAAGATCACTTTATCAGGTAACCCGTGCTTTCACGATGAGTTCTCAAAATCAACTTTCTGAGCTAAATGCAAAAATCTCTCAACTTGAAACCAGACACACAAACAACATGCAAGTGTTGGATGAACTTTTAAGAGAACATGTCACTCTCAAATCTAAGTTTAATAACTCAGAAGAATCAAGAAAAGTTTTACAAAATCAAAATGAATTTTTGGAAGCACAACTCACCGAGTATTCTAGAAAGACATATCATACATATGAAGAATTTTGCAAAAAGACAAATCTGATAAAAATAAATTTTGATCTAAAACCAAAATTTCTGAGTTAGAAAAATTTATAGATCATGAGACGTATAGTGTGGTTCTTAAAAGAAAATTAACTGAATTTTTGGAAAGTGAGAAAGAAAGGATATTAACTTCTGATGAGAAACACAAGTTTGAGATTGAGAGAAAATCCTTTGAAAGCAAAATTAACACTTGTGAATTGACCATTCAAAAACTTTCTAAACAAGTGTCAGATTTTGAACAAGTTGTGATTTTGGAAAGAAAATCATCTGAAACGAAATGTCTAAAACTATCAAAGCAACTTTCTGAACTTCAAAATCTTTTAAACGATGAAAGAAAAGTGTTTGAAACTGATAAGACGAATTTAATCAAGAAAAGTGTTTTGATCGTTGCTAAAAACAAAAATTTGGAAAAAGTTTTTGAAGAGAAAATTAGTAAACTTTCAAACAAATTATCTGTTTTAGGAACAACTCTTGTAATTGAAAAGAATTTGAGATCTGAATTTAAAATAAGTATGATTTGGTCACAAAGGAAAGAGATGATTTATCCTGCAAGATCAAAGAACTTGAAAACGAGCTTTCAAAACAAAAACAAATGAATTCAGAATCAGTCAAACAACTTACTCCCGAACATTTAAATGTGGAGTTAGATGATCTTGAAAAATTGATTTTTCCTCATGATTCTGATTCTACTTCAAGTTCAAAGCAAACTCCTCTTTCTCCTATCTGTAAGGATAACTGTTTTTCAAGTGTTAAATCAAATAGTTATTCTAACAGCTCCAAATCATATGGTTCTTCAAATTCTCAGACTCATAATTCTAATCGGTTTTACAATGATTTTGTCGCTAATTAGGGTAATTTTAAGAAGTTTAAAATGGTTTGGAGGAAGAAATCAACTACAGATGATAGTGTTGGAAACATGTCACATACATCTCCTATAGTTGATACAAGATCATTTGTTTCCAAGACTAATTTGCCTTATTTTGTCAAATCAATCAATCAGCTAATTAGTCTAAGTGCCACAAAGATTTGTTGTTCTACATGTGGAACAAATGATTTTGTCAATCAAAATTTCATTCATAAATGGTATGGTACTTACAGTATCCCCACTTATTGCATCTAAAGCTAACATCCGAGGACCCAACAAAACTTGGGTACCAAAATCTTTTTAATCTGTTTTGTAGGTACGTCATGTGTGTTCTAAATTTCGAATATTCACATCACATGACAATCTTTCAAAAGGTTATGCTACATTTGAGGGGAAGTACCACATATTTTTTTTTCCATTTATTTTAGTTTCATAGTATCTCAGCTATGAACCTGCTCTTAACATTATGACTTCTGAATACATCAGTTCAGAACTCGGACTTCAATATTTCAAAACTCTTTGTGCGTTAGATTTAGACGTTTCAATGGTCAAACCAAATCCAGAAGAACCTACCCATGAAACACATCCCTAGGTTAGATATCCTGAAAGAGAATGATTAAAATAAAATTGAGTGCTTGTGAGATAAAAGAAAAATGTGAGGGTGTGACAAGACTTTAAAGAAAATATTTGGTCTTCACCAAACCTAAACAGTTATCCAGGTAGCCACATAATCTATTCATTCTCGATTCTTTGAAGATGAATATTGAACTAGACATGGACCCAATGTCGATAACTCGTGTCACCCCACCCAACTACTCAAGTATCTCACAAAAGATATTTGTTTCATATATCACGGAGAATGAGCATATCTGCTATCTTTTCTTCACTCAGAAGATTAAGATATTGAAAAAGGAAGACATACATCCGGTCTCCGAACTTCACATTCAATGCACATTGAGTCTGTGAAATGTATTTTCACATTTTGAGCCTTAAAATTAGCATTTAATGCATAAATTCTTTCTACACATTGCACGGGCCTTTGTGATTCCTCAAGCATATCTTCGTGTTTATGCCGGAACAGTATGAGAAGTTAGTTTTATAACTTACTTCTATGATAACTGGAAGTCCTATCAGTGCCAACCCGCTGCCAACACTGCATATAGGCCACTTAATTAAAATTTATTTTGATTAAGTGATAACAGTTGCTTCACGTGCTTCTGTATGTTAGTTTTACATGCTTCATTAGTTAACTATTTTTTTTGTCTTTGGTTATTCATAATGATTCGGATTCTCCTTATCATTCTGAGGGGGAGAGATTGTATATCAGAGACACGACATCACGACATGAGAAAAGGAAGATGACAAATGTTGATTTGTTTTGAAGATAAAGACTGAAGTAAATATGTTTTGTCGACTGCTGAAGATAAAGTTGAAGACTTATCGAGTGCTTAAGACCCGACATAAATTTTCTTGATCATTTTCTGTTGAAGACTTATCGAGTGCTTAAGACCCGATATAAAGTTTCATCGACTCATCTTGGCCCGACATCAATTCTTGTCGAATCTACTTGGCCCAAGATTTTTTTTCATCGACATCACCTGACCCGACAAGTTTATATCCTACGACATCACTGCTCCTTCGATTTTTCCAATCATGCTAATGTTAAGGGGGAGCAACGGAGATTACAAGAGATCATTTTCGTAGGGGGAGCAAAAGATTCAAGAAGAAAGATTTGTTGACAAAAGTTTCACCGTCTTCAAAAGAGTGCTGATTTGCTGAATTGTAATCTCGAATACAATGGGGGAGATTGTTAGGTCTGAAAATATTGTATCCGAGATAACAATTATTGAAGACATGAAGGGTCAAAGTGCAAAGTCATCAAAGTTGTTAATTAGGAATGTTTAATTATTGGAAAAGATCTTATTGTGTAAAAGGCAAGTTGATAATGCCTATCTTATTAGTTTCCTTATTGTGGTAAAAGTCATATCATATAAATAGAGGGTTAAGGTTAGCATAAAAAAAAAGAACACATTAATTCATATCATTCAAGGGAGAGCTTAAGAGAGATATCTATGTAACCATGAATCCTTACAAGTTAGATATATGACTTATTGAAGTTATTCATCTTGTTCTTCGTGTTCTTGCTGATTTATACATCGTTACCTGATTTACTGGGATCCACAGAGACAATCATCAAACATTCAGCCAATGAATCCGAGATCGCACGCTTCTTCTCGACATACTCGAGATTTGACATGGGACCCTTTGTAAGTGTTTGAAGTGGTTGTTTGAGGTGCATCTGGCGTGCCCTAGTTTGTGAATGAAACATCTGCTCGAGCATAAGCTCAACCTCGGAAGTGGTAGTGGCACGAGCCACATGACCAAGTAATGAATTGGTGAATGTCGATCGGAGCCATAAAAGAACAAGTCTATCCTTGAGTTTCCATTCCATAAAGGTTGCGTTTGGATCGGAATCGGTGGAGCCTAGCTTGAGCAACGTTGGTGTTGGAGCAGTGCCGGAGGCCAGGAAGGAGTCAAGCTCATAAGCCTCAAGCGCGAAGCGGATGGTTCCACGCCCTAGTGAGTAGTTGGACCGATCTAGACAGACAACCAATGTCGGTAATTGGAGAGTGGCAGAGGCACCAGAACAGTGAAAAGGATCTGAGTTGCGGAAGCACCGGTGTTTGGGCCATGGGGGGACATGGTTGAGGATCGAGGTTGCTATGATACCATATAAAGAATGTATAATGTTTGTGAAAATGTTATTTTTTTACTTCTCATTCACAAGGTATAAATACAAGAGTCTATAAGCTAATTACAGAAACTAAGAAATACAAATAAGGATTGCTAATCATTTAACTACAATCAAGAATTGCAATTACACAGTTACAATAATTATAATCAATTCTATCTTAAAATAGAAGATTATGTAATATCTCAATACTTTCGAGCTTACAAATGTCGTGCACCCCTATAAACCTCACGAAGCCAAATCTTTATATGATATCTTTTCGACCATTTAATAAAAAAAAGTTGCATGCTTTATTAACTTGCCCGATCAGCTAAAGGAGCACGTTGATATGGTAAGAGATGCTCAAAATACTCGTAAACCAGAATTCCTTTAGGGTTTCTGATTTCGCCTTCATCGAGCGTGAACTTATTGTGAACCCATCAGTTTCCTTGAGCCCAATTGGAAAGGGAGAACAGGAACCCAAATCACTCCGGTTATAGCTCGTCGATTCGAGTAGTTTAAGAAGAATTTGAATCATTGTATTCGGCGGCTACTGGTTGTTTGTTGTTAGGGTGAAAGAAGACATTGTTGTAGGTGGTTTGGTGAAGGCAGGCATCGTTGTTTTACAACTTATAAAACCCTAAAAAAGATTGAAAAATGTTCTGGCATAAGTTGTATAAAGGGTTGGAATTTTTTTTAACATATTACAATTTTAGAAGGCCATCATTGCTTTATATATTCCCAAGCTCATGCATAAGTTGAATCAACAAAATTACACAGAATGATCATGGATGGTACAAATTCTATCATGTTAAGTTGTGCTTTGACCTTTGAGGCCAATGTCTAATATCTAACTTCAAAATGATAAGTTACCTTTAAATTTTTAGAACATATAACCGGATTTAATTTTTACAAACATTTATAAATAAAAAGATGCTCAGTGGGGAATGTGTGACAAATATTATATTAGTTACTCACATTAAAAATGCTAGATTTGACCTTCAATTGAAAAAATAATAGAAAGCCATATAAAATCATACATGGTGAAAACATAAATTGTGTAACAGGAAATTTTGGAAGAGACACAATCAAATCAAATTGGTAAAAGATAATGCATAGATGATTTTCTTGAAAAACATTTATAAGATAATTTTAAAACGTTAAATCAAATTGAAATGATGTTTTTGTACCTAACGATGCTTTCAAGGATCGTTTTGATGTCCTCCCAATATTGCACCAACTGTTTTGAGCCATCGACAACTATGACCAACATTGTCTCCATTTTCTGTAAAATTAAACCTATATGAGAAAGTCTAAATAAAAGTTTGGCTAAATACAATTGACCTCCCAATACAGTTATATGATCCATGTATAAGAATATCAAGAAGGATTAAAGAGACAAAAAATGTTATATTTTATCATCATTGAATGCCTACAGGTCTTATTTTATTTTGCCTTAAACCACAGACACTAGAGTCAACGACAAGCACTCAAATAAGAAATGAAAAGAATATTGCATTTAGTAACATAAGCCTTTAGTGTAGTAACTTATACAATAATCTTTAAACATTTAACATAGTGGCTCTTGAGTAAAAATAACCAAATAAATAAATAAACATGTTGGACCATGTGCTAATATTGAATTACTAAAATAGTTTTTAAACAGGTGAAATGTGAAATAATAAAATTCTATCGTAAAAATGTATGGTTCAAAATGTAAAATAATATCCTATATCATTCTCTCCTTTTTCACTTCAATTTCTTTATCTTATTTTCCGTCTCAATGTATTGTTTTGATGGAAAACAATAATCGCCAGACCACACTAGAAAAGTAACATCTAATTATTTTCTAAAAATCAACACCAAAAACACATATATAATAATCTTATACACAAGCAAAATCCAGCTACATATAAACCTTTCTCAAAAGACTAATCATATATTGTATAGCAGTCCGAGAGTGATCTAGAAAAGTGAATGTAATTTTCCAAATAGTCATTGGTCTAGCAGTATCCGAGATACGGATGAGTTTAATGGTGAAGAGTGCGCGAGACTACTTGTCATATATAAATATTATATACTTACAAAATGCAAATACACTTCACTTGAAAAAGCAACATCAAAAAGTTAGTGAGAACAAAAACCAAACCGAACCTACTAAAATAGGGGTTGAGAGTGGGATGTATGCGAAATTATCATTAAATCTAAAGAGTGGAACAAACTTTTTAGTGAAAAAAATGCACGAATGTGAGCAAAAAGTAGTAGGAAAGTGTATCTTGTTACCTATTCCCAAGGGAAAAGCTCTTGGAGGTACAATGGAGGGTTTGTGTTGTGTCTTTCCGGGTTGTGTACACCTGCATGACCAACAACACAGTGATAGAATTAAATGCTTGCTTGTCCTTCCTCGACTCCAAATATATGCCATTATATCGTAAAAAAGTTTTGGATTCTGGGACAAACTTTGGCAATTGATACCTACCTACATTTAACTTTAAATAGTTTGTCAAACTTTTGAACACCCTCTTATGTTTGTTGCTTTGGTTGTTACGGTCTTTTACCTTCCTTTTATAACATTTAACTCAATGACCTTTCATCTGATCTTCTAATAAGACATAGGGAATTGTAGATTTATATAGAGCTTAGCAATCTAAATATAGGAATATTATGTTGTGTTTATGTTTATACATCTTTTATAAATTGTTTTGGAAAAACACAAAGCAAATCTATAATTACATTAGCGTTAAGGATTCTCATTTTGTTTCACATTTATGACACTTGATAGGAGTAAGCATAATATTGTATAGATGCGTCTAGCAAAATCTAATAGGATAGATTCAAAATGATTTGTTTAGTCTCAAAGATTTTGAGGAATTTCACAGTGGAAACTATAAAAACCGGATATACACAGTTTCTATCTACACGTGCTTGTTAAAAAACCATGTAAAAAGATTTACATTTTCACAGTTTTTGATAAGATTTTTAGACTCACCACAAGGAAAAGGGCCTTTTAGAGGAGAGAGTTTTAAGGAATGATTTGAAGGTTCATCTAAAGGTGACTTTTAGGGATGGAAATACATCACAAAAACTGAAAAGTGTATCCGAATATGAGATGACTTTCTAGAAAAAGGTTTCAAACCAAATAATACATTATGAAAATCATCCCCTAAAGCTTTTAGAGACGCTTCTCACATAAAGCGTCGCTAAAGCCGAAGCAGAAGCTTTAGAAGCGCTTTCTAAATCACCTCTAAAGAATAAAGTTTTTTTTTTAAATTAAATACAAGGGTTTAGTTACACTTTTATAATTCAGAAAGCGTATATGTAGGTTTTCTATTTTCAACAAATTAATCAAACTTATATAATAAAAATACAATTAGAAATCAAACGAAGAGTATACACGAATGAACGAGAGTTGAAAGTCCATTCTACAATTTCTCTTCAATTTTTAAAATACGGAACAATCAACATAATATACTGTAAAATCAAACGTTCTGAAACCGTCTCTCTTCTAAACAGTGAAAACTGAAAGTATTTGATGCTTGGTAAATATGTGTCGGTAAACTAGTTATCTCAGAGAAGATAACTATAATTGCTAGAATCGGGAACTTGGGTTTGTCCCTAATAGTAAGGTAAGAAAATGTGATATTCCATTAATTACCAGACAAACCCAACCATCTATAATTGACTTCTTGGACTAGTGTGTCTTCTCTCGATATGTTCTTAAAAAATTCCTATTTGGGCGGGTTCTTCCCCAAGTTAACTAATGAAAAGATCTTGGCTTGCCACATAACCTATCCAAAGCTATGTGAGTTAGCAATATTGTGTCTCACGTGCTACAAATGGCAAATAATGGCAAACCAAGACAATACGAGACACACATGCTTCTTTTTATATATGGGAGTGGGCGAATAACTAACAATGATAGGAGTGGATGGATAACCAATAACAATAGGTGTGGAAGGACCATGGTAAGGTGTATTAAAAACGTGATGATGAAAAGGTTTCTTACAAACTATTGGGTTTAGAGAGTTCATATTTTAACTTTTAAATGTTTATACTTTCCAAATATGAGGTGTATAGATGTTAATTTAGTTATATTATGGTAAACTCATAGCAGAATCTCAAAAGTTACCTTATTGTGGATTCCTCCTCAAGAAATGATATGAACATTGACGATAAGAAGTTCTTGATCTTGATCAGTAAGCTAAAACCACAATTGAATATAAAGAATCTATAAAAATAAACCTAAATAAATAGTAGCGCAAAATAAAATAAAAACAAGAAAGAAAGAAAAGATTGTTAATTACCTTGTATGACGATCTACCACATAGAAGACGGGTATATTTCTCTCCTCCATGGGTGAAAAATACACAAGTATTAAAAAAATACTCAAGTTTGGAAATTGAAGGCATGAGATTAAGATATTTAACGAGCAAAATTTTCATAAAGTAAATCATAAATTTTCGATGTGGGACAAAATTTTACTAACGAATTTTATTACACTCGTTCAATGTGGGATAAAAACTGAGAAGAATATCCTTGAACTTTGATACCTTTCATGAAATTAGGTGCATTCATATCAGTTCTTGATTTTATGATCTTGTAAACCCGAATATGCATTTTTAGTATTTGGTATGATTATAGTATTAATTAATTTTCTTGCATTTTGGTGGTTTGTAAATTAATTTTGCAAAAAAAGTACATGACTTTAAATCCACAGATCAAAAGTGTTTACGTATTTTTTTTATTCATCATAATTATCGATGCATATACTTTTCTGTTGCTTTTAGGTTTTTATCATACAACGGGGAGAAGCGGGTAAGTTTAGAGAGATCCTTCGCCTGCATTATTGTAGAAGTTTTGCCATATGATAAAGTTGGTTCGACGTACATAGTTTGAGGTACGAATGTTAGAGCATCCATTCGATCATGAAACTTGAAGGACCGGTTCTGAACTTTTTACCACCATTGGGAAAAAGCGATATCATGCCACCTATGATCAATCAGCTCCTATTCATGGACCACTTCTTTCTCAACAAATATTAGGGGGTGTTTGTTTTAGCTTATCGAAACAACTTATTAACTTATACCGGTGTGGAACCGGTCAAAAGCAAATTTTTAGTGTTTGGATGAGAGAAAAATATACCGATTCCCCACCGGTAAAAAAAAGACTTTGATATGTCAAAATGTCGTGACTTATCAAAAATGGCTTATGAATTATGAAAATCCATTTAACCAAATTAACCTTTACTAACCTAAAAATACACATCCGCCTCCATCTTCCATCAAATACCACACGACAACATCCACCTCCATCCTCCATCCTCCATTGTTCTCATCGATCATCTTCAACATCTCCATCGATTGTTCACAGAAAGATCCTCTCCAACAGCTCAATCGATCTCCTTCAACTCCATCGATCGTTCACACAGAGATACCGGAACAATGCATAGTAGATAACTAGAATTATAAGATTATATTAGAACTGCCTAAAAATGCAGTGATACCACTGATTTGGGTTAACTTGTAAAGATCTTGATCCTAGTGAACCTCTTTTTAGATGTTATCGCCCTTCGATACCACATTAGGATTCTGATTCGGTAAATTTTTTTAAACTATTTCATGACTTCTTTTTGTATCATTGTGTGCAGTGGCAGTGCTGCACCTTTAAGGTGGACCAAAGGCGCCACACAAACAACATTAGGGGTAATTTAGTCATTTTACTGTTTTAGTCCAGTCTTGTTCTAGTTGTACCAAACGTAGGACAAACTATTAGTTCAATTTTGTCCTGTTCAGTCCTGTCCCGTCCTGTGCAGTTCCATCCTGTCCCGTCCCATCCAGTATGCGTACCAAACGCTACCTTAAGGTGGACCAAAGGCACGCAAAATGGCAGGTATGATGGAAAATAAAAGTCGACGCAGTTTGATCGAAGAGAACCAATTGCATCGATTTTGGGAATAATAAGTTTTTTCAAGTGGAATCAACTTTAACGTATCAAGTAAAACCCAAGATTCTTACGTTCGACGTGTTTTTAGCTCAATTCCATCACTACATGAACTTAATTTTTTATTTTTTATTTCATAAAAAAAATCATTTTTTAGTTTTTGAGGTTGATTGTCCGATGTTTTTTCTAGGTTTTTCTATTACGGTTTATTATGAATCTAAAACTCCTATTATTAAATAATATGTTTTATGTGTAAAAAATAACTATGCATCTTATTTCTCTTCGTTATGCATCTAAGATTTCAAGAATAATAAAATAAAAAAAAACTAACAGAAAATTACAAACTATAAACAAACCAAGACTAAAAAAAGCTCTTGTTTTCAGGGAAAGTTAATTATTAAGAACATAATAATTTACCAGAGGACGTGCGCACATGAACGTGATAACATAAGTCGTTTCATGTTTATATCTTGATGTTTATCAAATAATTGACCTAAAATGTTTAAGTGGTGTTGGCCATTTCAGTCCTATGTCACACTTGTGACTTGACAATTACTGATTTCATTTTATGAATGAATATGTCTGAGTCACTAATGAAAACATTGTATTTTACTGATCACCAACTACTGCCTCAGGTATTTTGACTTCACTCTTGTGGCATTATTTTTGACATCAATATTTTGATAGATAAATTAGTTCAAAGAGGAAACTAATAGATTTTCTTTTTCCTCTTTGTGTTTGATGTATGTAATCAACTAATCATCCCTAGGGCTGTAAATGAACCGAACGTTCAGCGAACCGTTCATGAACCCTTCGACGGAAAGTTCGTTTATTTAATAAACGAGTTTAAGTTTGTTCATTTATGTTCATTTAATTAATCTGGTTTACTAATGATAAATATAATTAATTAATTGTTACTTATCAAGTTAACAATTGATTAGTAACTAATATAACAATAATTATGAAGATTTAACAATATACTTAATTTTTTTTAAATAAACATGATGAGGTTTACTTACTCTATCCAATGCATGGATTATATAGTCCTATTGGCTTTTGAGAAAGCTTACTTGTAACGATGTGGGTGACTATGACTCTATGAGTCATCCACATGTAATCAACTTTTGTTTGAAGGAAATACATCCCACATCGATTTTTTTTTTTATTAAATGCAAGCTTCATCTCAAGTATATATAGCCCCTCATAGTCTCTTCCTTTTAACAATTCAATTGCTCAACCACCTACTAGTGGCTTAAGCCCGTTGGCTTTTGGCCCTATGGCATGGTTTTAGTGGCTTGAGTCTCAATAAAATGTTTTATAGGAGTACCCTATTATGGTTGGTGCACCTTATGTACGTTTAACTTTTAAACAAATCAATATAAATGAACACAAACAAACCCATTTTTAAAAAAACGAACACGAACAAACCCATTTTTAAACAAACGAGCACGAACATCAAAATTTTCGTTATTTTATTTTTCGTGTTTGTTTGTTTGTTCGGTTAAGTTAAACGAACGAATATGAACAAGCCTTCGTTCGTGTTCGTTTGGTTCATTTACAGCCCTAATCATCTCTCAAAAATGCTAACAGGTGGGACTAATATAGGGGCATGCGGTGGGTCATGCCAGTGTGCCACCACTAATAGAAAAATATTACGATCTTAAAAAGGTGTCACGATAACGGTTCATTGTGTCCCTTATATTTCTTCAAACTAAACCAAAGACAGAAGTTTGTGATCGTTGAGTTGGTGTATGTTGCCATGTTAAAGTTTCTGCTTTGGAATGGCGAGGTTTTGAATCCCATATTAGGCAAATTTCCAAATTTTTAACTTCGATATCCTTTGTTTTTTTTTTGTTTTTGTATAAAAGAAGGCCATGAGAACGGTCGAACTTGGGACCTTTCCTTACAAAGGCAAGTGTAGGATATCCGCAAAGCAAAAAGTTATATTATTTTTTTATTACCGGTGTGAGCTGACAATTTGATCCATAGAAACCATGAAATAATAAGATTGGCCAACTTGAATATTCAAGATTTATTCTCTGCAAACCTTGGGTTTCAAGATTTGCGGCACTCATGGAATTTCTTGATATTAGTAAATTTATTAGAAATATTATTGTAATAGGTATCACATATACGTACTTGTTCATTAAGAATCGTTACACAGGAAATTAAAAACGTCGTCTTAGGTATGGAGGTTTAAATCTCACAGGGGCGAACCCCTAATCTCGAATACAAAGGGGGAGATTGTTAGGTCTGAAAATATTGTATCCGAGATCAGTTCTATTGAAGACATGAAGGGCCAAAGGTCAAAATCATCAAAGTCAATATGAAAATTGTATGAAAGTAGAAGATATTGTGTACTTAAGGCAAGTGTATAATGTCTTATTCCTTAGTTTCTGTATTGCGATATTATTAGCCATATAAATAGGAATGCATAGAATGATTAAAGGGTTAGAGAGAAAAGTAGAATAGAATCGTGAGCTTTATCAATAGCATCACTTATGTATTTGACAGCAAGTAGACCAGACATAATGTTTGCCACTTGTCTTTGTGCGAGATATCAAACAAATCCAAAAGAATCTCATTTGGCTGCTGTAAAGAGAATTTTTAGATACCTAAAAGGGACTCCATCATTGGGCCTATGGTATCCAAAAAACTCTGGATTTGATTTAATTGCATACACTGACTCTGATCATGCAGGATGCAAGTTAGACAGAAAGAGCACCTCTGGTAGTTGTCAGCTTCTGGGAAATAGACTGATAAGTTGGACATTCAAGAAACAAATTTATGTCTCAACCTCCACAACAGAAGCAGAGTATGTAGCCGCTGCTAGTTGTTATTCACAAGTCATCTGCATGAAGACTCAACTCAGAGACGATGGTCTAATATACGACAAAATACCCATCCTATGTGACTCAGAAAGTGCGATTGCCAACACTGAAAATCCAGTTCAGCACTCAAAAACCAAGCACATTGATGTAAGGTATCAGTTTATAATGGATCATGTGGAGAAAGGTACTATTGAAATGTATTTTGTCTCCACTGATTACCAACTTGCTGACATTTTTACAAAAGCTTTGGATGAGAAGAGATTCAATTTCTTAATTAGCAAGTTGGGTATGCTAAACATGTAATTATCTTAATTTCTATGACTTTCATAGGATTGATCCAAATCACTTGTTCAGTATATCTTTATTTTCATACTTAGTCAAATTTGTGTTTAACAACAAATCAGATCGCCCAGAAGCCTCTGGTCACTTCTGATAATCAACTCAGAAGCCTCTGGACACCTCTGGACACCTCTGTTCTAAAAAAGAACACTTGTTTTTACTTTTTGATCCAAGTATAAACATAAAAGGAAGAATAATTTGCAGAAGCTAAGGGGAAGCCAAATATGCATATTTCGAGGGGGAGCTAAATTTGACGATTTCGAGGGGGAGCATTCCAAAGCAAACTCGAGGAGCACAAACTTCTGATTCAATCAAAGGAAAATAAATTTTGAGCCTAACTCTTGTTAGTTGTCATCTGATTTTTTTTCTTTAGAAATTTTTCGAATTTGTTAGTTTTGAAGTAACTCTTGCCGTCAAGGTTATTCAGAATTCTCAAATTCAATAAAAGTTCTCCTGAAAAGACTTTCACTTGACATAAAGCTTTCATTTGGTCCTAAAATGCCTTCATCAAACTCATGATTAATTGTTCTATAAATTTTTCATTTCTTTTGAAATTTTTCTTAGTAAGATTACTTCTAAACTAACTCTTGCCTTCAAAGTTATTTAGAATTTTCCAATTTAATTAAATTTCTTCAAAAATTAATATTTATAGAATAAAAAGCTTTCTTTTAAGTTCAAAATATTTTTAATGAATTATTTTTAATATTCTTTTATAAAAATTAATTTTCACAACTATTCTTTTAATCCACAATTCATGTTGACTAATTGGTAATTTTTATTATTAATTTTTGGAGGGAATATTCAAAATAATGAAAGAAGAACCGGTCCACATCAAAAACCCACAAAACGTTACTGTGCCAGATGGTAACAAAACACGCGTCCCTCATCCCTCTATACACGCGCGTTTGAACCTCCACGTGTCATAAATTCATGGTTTTCATGTTTGCACGCCTTTTAGGCAGACGTCGGCAGTTGGGAACCGTTTTCAAATCCCCAATTCCCAAATAAACCATTCCCATTCTAACCCCTTTCCCAAATCTAAATTAAACCCTTAATCTTCAAAATTACTCGAGTGCATTCTCAAATCCCACTATATAAACTCGAGTAAATCCCTAATTTCACTTTTCACTGTCTTCAACCTCCAGCTATTACTATGCTTGATTGCAAACCTGCAACTTTCGATTCTCAAATATCCCCAATCTCACAAATGGCAAACCCAAGTGCAAACATGAATGTTCATGACGAAGAAGACAGGCTCATTGATTCAACCACATACAGTGCTCCAATCATTCGATTTCCCATCAAACCTAACAACGTTCAAGTTCTTTTGGATCCCAACACGTATCTGTCAGAATATCGAGTGATGATAGAGTTCTTGCAACATCATCAGTTGAACTGAGCCCTAACACTTACAAATCCAAATGTTCCGGAGATGTATGTTCAAGAAGTGTGGCAGACTTTGTATATCAAGAACGATGAAACCTTATCTGGCAACTTTAGCCATCCTGTAAACCTTGAGAATGCTATTGAAATACCCATAACCAAGAAGATGATTGCCAGATATTTTCATTTGCCACAACCTCTCATTGATGTCGAAGGCCAGATAGTACCCAATTCTGATCTTGAACAAAATCCATCCACAGAAGCGTTGTTAGCATTTATCAATTTTCTGGGCTACAACGAACATCTTACCAAGCTTTCTGAGTTCAAGGGGAAAAAGTTACCTCCAATGTGGAATGTCCTAGTTTCAATACTCAAGAAAAGTCTCACTTGCAAAATAGGGTCTCTGGATCAGGCAAGTAGAAATATTCTCACCATCATGTAGGGTATGTACTTCAACCGACCCTTGGATTTTGCAAGTCTCATTTTCCAAGAAATAAGTGCAGCAGTTCACCTAAAGGTTCTGAATCAAGCAAATGGTAAGGCTCTTCCAGCCCTTATGTTTCCTAGGTTTCTTGCCCTATTCTCACATCGAGCCATCGCTGTACTCAATGCCCCAATCATTCAACCTCTGTGAAAAATTTCAACCATGAACTCCGGTTACACTATCACACGCGAACTATCCAGGTACATGCTCAAACTTATTCCTCAAACTGCTCCTTATCTTACTTCTTATAGAAGCTCTATGGTACACTTAGAACAGAGGGTACCTACCCAGAGCACTTAGAGCCTAGAGTAGATGGTGAGGGGTCGAATGATCTTGAGACTGAAAATAATACGAGTGAACAACCGAGCGCTTCTAACCATGCCGAGCGTTTGTTAAGAGACACATTTGTGAGTTCCTCGCCAAGTCCAACCAGAGCAACCACATTTGCTGAGGTAGATGCCAACACATCTACACTCATTGAAACCGGACAGCTTAGTCCAAACCACCCTATAACTAACCGAACAGAGGGTCTTTTTGCCTCTGACTCAAGCACCGCTGGGGAAACCACATATCTTCATCATCCTCTCAAAAGGATGATGATGTAAATATAAGAGTTCCATTGCCCCAGAACACGCCACCTCCTACACTTGTTGATGTCTCTGTGACCAACACAATCTTAGGAAATACAGAACGCACATCCATGCCTTCTACTAGTGTAGATGCCTATGAAATCCTATCAGAGGGGTTTAGGCCAGAGGTTGCACCACTTACCTGAGTCTTCGGACTTTTTCAAGGTAAGCACACATTAATTGACTCTCTAACCTCTGATGTTGGAGAAAAAGTCAATAATGTCAGAACATCCAAAGAGGTGACTGCTAATAACATCCCTCGAAGGCTGGATGGAAGTCCCTCCACGCTCAACATCAAAACAGGCGTGAATGAGGGCCTCTCCGAAGGCGAGAGACAAGGGGCCCCATATGTTGGGGATGCACCGGTTACCTCTTCTGAATTTGTAACCAATGCAACGTTAAGGCATTTGATAATCAAATTCAGAGATCTATGGTGGATCTAAAACAACTTGTTCAAAACTCGGAGGCAAGCCTAAAGTCAGAGATCCAGACTCTGAATTCTTCCATAAGCTCAATCCATACAACTCAGAGAGAACGGAATCAAGCTCTAGAAGATCTCAAGAAACTTATTTTTGACAATGCTGAATCACAGAAGAAATCTGCCTCTGATCACTTTAACAGGCTGGATGCTGGAATTAAAGCTAACTCAGAAGCCATCTTCAATATTCCAGCACCCATTCCCTCTCCAGAAGTCACCATTTCAGCTTCTGAATACGAATCCTTTGTTGCTGACATCCAAAAACTCATCAATGATGTTGTACCCTCTGCGGCCTCTACATCAATAGGTTCTTCCCTTATTCAACAATCAGATTGGTATCTTTTCAAAAGGCAATGATGGATAAATTCAACGCCATCAAAGCCAAGTTTGTATCCAAGATTAACAACTCTAGCTGTAATGAGTTGGCACAGAAAGTATCTACCTTAGATGCTTCTGTCTCCAAGCTAACTACATTTGTTAGCTCTATTTCTGAAGAGTTTGAAGCAAAGAAGAAGGCCAAGGAAGCCAAAGCGTGTAAAAAGGAAGAGAAGAAGAGAAAAAGATCTGAGGATCAGGACCCTGATTCTCAGAAGGGGGAGAGCATGGCAAAGAAGGCCAAAACCAATGGTGCTGAAACTTCTCAAAACTCAGAGTAAAAGTAAAGCCTCTGCCTCTACACCTTTTGATCCTCCTCCATCATCCAAACAAACCCCACTTACACCAACACCTCTAGCTGTAAATTCTAGCCCACTTCCCAAAGATCCAGATATGGCTAAGTTCATTCTCGATTTTTTGGGAAGCAAAAGAAAGCCAGAAGGTAAACCTCAGAATGCAAGTTCATCTCAGCCCCAACCACAATCTCAACCTCAACCACAACCTCCACAACCTCAACCACAGCAACCACAGCAACCACAACCTCCGCAATCTCAACCAAAACTTCAACCACAACCACAACAACAAACACAACCAATTTCTTCCTGCGATAGAACCAGAGAGTTCCCTGTTGATCAAAACCCAAACTCCTCTGTCTCTGCTTCTGAACAACCCACTCCTGATCGAATAAATCTTAAGGCCGAAGCTGACAAAGTTAAGGCAGAAATTGAAAGAATCAAGAGGGAAACGTCAAACAAAAGAAGAGCTTAGATACAAGTAGAAAAGGACAAACTAAAAGAGTTTGAACGTCCAACTTCTTTAGAAAATGAGCACAGACACATATACTCAATCACAAAACAAAAGGTCTTTCTGATGCTTCCTAACTTTGCCAATGACTATCATGTAAGCGATGAAGTCAAAAACAGATTGTTGGAACCCAGATCCCTTTCTATCAAGTAATCAATAGATCTAATAAGTAAATATGAGCGAAAGCAAGTAGATCTAAGATTAACAGTAAGATTAGTAAGAACAAATAGGAGGAACAATCGTAATTGATATTGAATTGCGTTTGAATAATTGACAATCGTGTGCACCAAAATAATAGCTCTCTATTTCGTATTTCTCAATCGATACTATTACAAACAGTGAAGGAGCTATCTATATGAATACAACATTGAAAGTCAACTACATGGCCTATTACAAAGAGACACGTAAGCAAGGAAGTAACAAACTAATAGACACACGGAGGGTGTGCTTGCCATGTCATCTTATCCATAGTAGTTACTTAATTCTGTTTCATACTTCACCAAAATTGAGGCCTAACAATCTCCCCCCAAGTATGAAAAACAGAATGCTGTACGTGTAGCTTCGCTGTTCTGTTAAAGGCATGATAGTTGATTATGATTGTTTCAGAAGGGAGCTGTTTGAGAAATGACTTTGTAGATAGCATCTATAACTTCTCTGAGCTTCATAAGTTTGTGAAGTCTCTTTTCGATTTTGTCTCTGATTTCTGCATCTTGATTGTCAACTGTTACAGAAGGGAAACATTTTACAATGTAGACAACTTCTGTAGAGTATCCGTGAGCATCTTTGATTCTGAAGAAGCTTTTTCTGTTAGGCCTTCTGAATACAACCCCAACTTCTGGTTTGGTTATTACTTTTCCAATCCTTTGAGCATTAATACCATCCAAATCTTTGTTTGGTGTAGCGATACACAAGTTATCAACTTTGTAGTTCAAACCCGTTTGGAAGTCTACTTGCCTTCTGTATCGAATGAAAGACTTCATACATTCAATGATACGGAAGTAAGCAACTCTGTTTTGATCTTCACTTTCTCTGTTCTTCTAAGTCTTCATAAATTTCTCCAGAGTAAGCAGATCAGAGGATTTATTGACAATAGATCGTTGTCACAGAAGAACGATTCCTTGTTATCTTCTCTGACAACCTTATAAATTGTGTACCATATTGAAGTTTGTTCAAATTGAGTATGCCTGACGGAAATGGTCTTGATTGGGATTATGGAATAAGCCTCCTTTCTTGATTGCTTGTGAGTAATAAACTTATCTTTGATTTCATCACTGACTTGATAATCGTTTGAGAAATTTGGCATCATCAAATATATCTTCTGATCCACAGGAGCATACATATGCTTGTTCTTGATTTCTAAGTTGGTAGCTCAAGTCTTCCCAACTTCTGCATTTTTTCTTCATTTGCAGCTTTGAACTTTGCAGATTCTTTCCTTTTTGCTTCTTCAAATTTTTCACGAGCCTTTTCAACAACTTCTTTGGCAATTTCAGCTTCTTTTCTTTCTTTTTCTGCCTGCGCCATGGCTTTCTCGGCTTCTGCTTTAGCTTTCAGAGCTTCTTCCTTAGCTTTTTCAGCTTCAGACTTTAGTCTATTCTCTTCTTCTGTTCTTGCAGCTTCGCTATGGCATCTTTATCTCTGGCTTCTTCATCTGCTCTAGCAGCTTTAGCTCTGGCTTCTTTAGCTTTCTTAGCTTCAGCCCTGGCATTTTCAGCTTCAGTTGCTTTTGCTCTTGCAGCTTCTGCTTTGGCTGCCTCTACTCTATTTTGTTGAGAAGATGGTGTTTTGGTATTCCCTATTACCTCTAGTATGAACTTAGCAATCTCTGGATCTTTAGGCAGGGGACCTCGATGAGTGGCCAGAGGAGTAGGCGTTAATGGAGTTTGCTTAGGAGGAGGTGCAGAAGGGGAGGAGGTTGATGCTTTACCTTTCTCTTGATTCTCCTTCTGACCCATTTCTGTTTTCATCTTTTTGAAGTTTTCCATGTTCTCCCCCTTCTGAGAATCAGGATCCTGATCCTCAGATCTTTTGCGCTTCAGTTCAGCCTTCTTGCACGCTTGTTCTTCTTTAGCTTTCTTTCGCTCTTCGAATGAGGAGGATAAGGCGCTTACCAAAGAGGAAAGCTAAGACATGGTGTTGCCCAAGGTAGTAAGCTTCTGTTCCATGTGAGAGTTGCTTGAGTTAGTCTTAGAGGCATACTTAGATGTCAGAGAATTGATGCGGTCAATCACGGCCTTCTGAAATTGTGCCATATCTGACTTTTTGACCAGTGAAGAGGCAGAGGCAGATGCATCCTCTGAAGGAAAGACAACAGTGATAAGCTTGTTGATGTCAGCAACAAATGACCCATATTCAGCAGCAGAGATGGTGACCTCTGGAGTGGGTAGTTCAGAGGGTAGATTGAAGATAGCCTCTGCATTTGATTTAATTCCAGCATTCAGAGCCTGGAACTGAGCAGTTGCAGAGGTCTGTTGGGCTTCTGCAGTATTAAAAAGAAACTTTCTGATGTCTTCTAAAGTCTGATTTTGAGATACCTGTTGAGCTTGTATGGCTGACAGAGTTTGTTGTTGGGAGATAAGGGATGATTTTAGATCTTCCATAGATCTCTGAATTTGATCACCAAAAGCCTTGAACGCTGCAGTGGTGACAAAATCAGAAGGGGTAACCGGTGCATCTCCAACAAAGGGAGCCCCTTGTCTCTCGCGTTCAAAGAGGCCCTCTTTCACACCTGTTTCGACGTTGAGTGTGGAGGGACTTCCAACCTGTCGTCGAGGGCTGTTATTCACAGACACCTCTTCGGTTGTTCTGAAAGGTTCAGCTTTATCCCGATCATCAGAGGATGGGGAGCTGAACACAATGTGCTTACCTTTAAGTGGTGCATCCTGTGGCTGTAACCCCTCTGATGGGATTTCATCATCGTCTAAACTACCAGAAGGCATGGACGTACCTTCTGGTTGCCCTATGACATCATTGGTCACGAAGACATCAACGTTTTGTGTAGATGGTGACGAGTTCTGGGGCGACTGAACTCTTATAGTTTCATCAACATCCTTTTGAGAGGATGATGATGAGGATGTGGATTCTCCGAATGTGCGCGATGCAGAGGAACAAAGAATTTCCTCTGATCAGTTTGGCTGTTGGTGGTTTGGACTGGGTTGTCCTTTTTCAATGAGTGTAGATGTGTTGACATCTACCTCAGGAGATGTGGGTACCCTTGGGGATCTTGGAGAGAATCGCTCAAATGTGTCTCTATGGACATCTTCTGTACCCACTTAATTAAGAGGTCGGGATGGGTAGAAACTCTCTGGTTGGCACTCGAATTCTTTTCAGACTTAGTTTCACTTGACCCCTCACTTTCTAACCTAGGCTCTAACTACTCTGGGGTAGATACTCTCTGTTCTAAGAGTACTATAGAGCGTCTATAAGAAATGAGAGTAAGAGAGGTTGAAGAGATAAGGTCAAGCATGTACCTGGAAAGTTCTCTGGCAGCAGGATAGCCATTGATGTCGATGGTTGGCTTATGAGAGCTCATCGAGGCTATTTTGCAAAAGGGCTGGAGCAGAGGAGCTTTCAGTGCACCAATTGCTAGGAAGGTGAAGAGTGATAAAAAGCGTGGAAACATCAATGCAGGTAAAGGTTTCCCTTGGCTCTGGAGAGAATTTTTGGTCTGAACCGCAACCCTCATTTCCTGGAAGAAAAGGCTTGTGTAGTCCAGAGGTCGATTAAAGAACATCCCATACATGATTGTGAGAATGTTCTTACTGGCTTGATCGAGAGACCCGATTTTTCCGGTAAGGCTTTTATTTAGAATTAAGACAAGAACGTTCCACATTGGGGGTAGCTGCTTGCGTTTGAACTCAGAAAGCCTATGGATATGTTCATTGTACCCCAAGAAACGAATAAAGGCCAACAGAGCTTCTGGTGTGGGATTTGGTTCTACGGCAGGGTTTGGAATTGTTTGTCCTTCAGCTTCAATGAATGGTTGAGGAAGTTGGAAATATCTGGCTATCCTCTTGCGAGTGATGGAATTTGAACTGCAGATTCAGTTTTAATGGGGTAACCAAAGACCCCAATTAGGTTATTTTCATCCTTAATAAACATAATTTTCCAGACCTCTTGTACATAAATTTCAGGAACATTAGGGTTTGTCAGGGTTAGGGCTCGGTTCAAGGAATGGGTTTTGCAGGAATTCGATCATGATTCTGAACTCTGAGAGATAAGTATTGGGATCAAGAAGAACCTAACCATTGTCCGACTTCAATGGTAGCTTCAGAACAGGAGCACTATCAGCAGTGGAGGCGACCAAGTTTCCATCATCAATTTGGGGATTAGGGCTTGCAACTGGAGACGCCATTGATGAAGAAAGCTTGATGTGAAGCAAACGTCGATTAGGAAATTTGAGGATTTTTGAGGAAGATGATGAAGCACAGTACGCTTAAAGTTCTAAATCGAGGTTTATATATATATATATATGAGAGAGAGAGAGAGAGAGAGTATTTGAGTGTTTTTGAATGGGAAGGGTTTTAATTTGGGGACTGACAAAAAAAAAACAGTTCGGGTTAGAGGAGTGCGCAGTCGTGTCAACATGCAAGAGCACGATGAAGGACACGTGTAAAGTAGAACTGACATGGAAAAGAATTTGGCGCTTAAAAATGTTTGAGTGATCCCTTCTTAAAAAGAATTTTAAAAGGAAATTAATTAAAAGAAAATCATTATTTCAAAACAGATAAACTGTTGATTAAAAAAATTTAGAGTAATTAATTCCTTTTAAAATCATTAAAATCAGACATTTGGAGAGAAAGCGTTTTGTTCCAAATGAAAGTTTTTGAATTCGAAACCAGATATTTATATAAAAAATTAAAAATAATAAGAAAATTTTAGATAACCTTGAAGGCAAGAGCTAAATAAAATAGGCTTATTAAAGAAAATTTAGAAAGAAATACAGAGGTAAAGAATATCTGGTCATAAAAAGTAGTGTTGACCAAAAGAGATGTGAAAGAACTTCTTTCCAAAAGAATTTAAGTTGAATTTGAAATATTTTTGTAACCTTGACGACAAGAGTTAATCAAAAGAAACAAATTCAAAGAAAATTGTTAAGTAAAGAGGTTCAATAGACATCTAGCAGAGAATAGACTCTGCATACTCCCCCTCGAATATGTAAGATGTGCTCCCCCTCAAAAATTGCATTCTGATCTGCTCCTTTTTTTTTATTTATAAATTTGCTGAAAAGATCTGCTCGCCCTTGAAAATTGCATTCTGTTCCGCCTTGCAAGTGTAAAGGTAGCACCTATGCTGTGAACACTTGGAACAAAAAATGTAAAAAATGGTACAGAGGTGTCCAGAGGCTTCTGTGTGCCTCTGTGACATCTGCAGAAGCGATCAGAGACTTCTGGCCATTTCTGAGATGTGGCAAACCTAATGTCGACAATTGAGACATAAATAAATAATTTTGTCAAAATTCTAAGAGAATCAAAGAATTGAGTAAAATTACATATTTAACATGCCTAATTTGCTAACTAGGAAATGCAAACGAGTTTCATCTAGAGCTTTCGTGAAGATATCAGCTAGCTGAAAGTCAGTAGAGACGAAATACATCTCAATGGTGCCTTTTTCTACATGATCTTTGATGAAATGATACCTGACATCAATGTGCTTGGTTTTGGAGTGCTGAACTGGATTTTCAGTAATGGCAATGGCACTCTCTGAGTCACACAAGATTGGAATTTTGTCGTATATTAAGCCATAGTCTCTGAGCTGAGTTTTCATCCAAATAACCTGGGAACAAAGAATCGGCGCGAAGAACATACTCGCCTTCGCCGTCGATGTTGACACACAGTTCTGTTTCTTAGAAGTCCAACTTACAAGTTTGTTACCCAGAAGTTGACAGCTTCCAGAGGTACTATGCGATCCAATTTGCAACCTGCATGATCAGAATTTGTATATGCCATTAAATCAAATTCATAACTTTTTGGATACCAGAGACCAAGTGATGGAGATCCCTTGAGATATCGAAAAATTCGTTTAACAGCAGCCAAATGAGATTCTTTGGGATTTGCTTGATAACGAGCACAGAGGAAAGTGGCAAACATAATATCTGGTCTACTAGTAGTCAAATACAGAAGTGATCCTATCAAACCTCGATAACCTGTAACATCCACTGAGTTCCTAGAAGGATCAGGGCCTAGTTTCGTGCTAGTAGAGATAGGAGTTTTCATTGGAGAGGAATTTTGAAGATGAAATTTCTTAAGCATATCGGAAACATACTTAGCTTGATTTATGAAAATTCCAGAGGCATTTTGTTTAACTTGGAGTCCTAGAAAGAACGTGAGTTCTCCCATCATACTCATTTCGAATTCTTGTTCCATTAACTTAGAAAATAGATCAACTTCTGATTGATGAGTAGAACCAAAGATTATGTCATCCACATAAATTTGAACAACAGTTAGCATACCTTTGCCTCTTTTGATGAACAGAGTAGTGTCGATTTTACCTTTCTCATAGCCTTTACTGATCAGAAACGTAGATAGACGTTCGTACCATGCTCTAAGTGCTTTTTTAAGACCATATAAAGCTTTGTCAAGGAGATAGACATATTCTGGATGTTTAGCATCTTTGAATCCAGCAGGTTGTTCAACATACACTTCTTATTTGAGATATCCATTCAGAAATGCACATTTAACATCCATTTGATAGACTTTAAAATTCTTGTAAGCTGAGAAAGCC
Source organism: Silybum marianum (assembly GCA_036898165.1). Classification (NCBI taxonomy): domain Eukaryota; kingdom Viridiplantae; phylum Streptophyta; class Magnoliopsida; order Asterales; family Asteraceae; genus Silybum; species Silybum marianum. Next base: position 5,708,218 of record CM072541.1, read on the forward strand.
AGAAATAGTCGTATCGCCTCGAGTCTTATGACAGGGGCAAAGGTTTCATCGTAATTGATTCCTTCTACTTGACAATACCCCTTAGTAACCAATCGAGCTTTGTTTCTGATCACGATGCCATCTTCATCTTTCTTGTTTCTGAAAACCCATTTAGTTCCAATAACTACTTTATTCTTTGGTAGAGGAACGAGGTTCCAGACTTTGTTTCTTTCAAATTGTAGCAATTCTTCTTGCACAGCTGATACCCAACTAGGTTCTTGTAAGGCTTCATGAACATGTTTTGGTTCGATCATACTCAGAAAATTTACAAAGAAAGCATCATTTGCAGTAGCAGATCTTGTCTTAACACCTGCAGAGAGATTGCCAATGATAAGGTCTGGAGTGTGAAACTTGGCCCATTTTGTTATCCGAGATTGTGTTACTGGTTAAGCATGTACTTCTGTTTCAGAGGATGAAATTTCTGTTGGAAGAGATTCAGAAACAGAAGGCATATGAGTAACTTCTGGACATTCACTTGATAAATCAGGGATGACATAAGGTGTTGAAGTGCTCTCAGCAGGAGATTCAGGACCAGAAAGTGTAATTCCAAAACCTTGAAGAACTTCTAGAATACTTGGAGATGAAGGGATCTGACTTGGTTCTAGAAGTATCTCTTCGCCCATAAAATCTTGAAAAATAGCATCTATTTCAGATTCTCTTGTTCCTGAAAGATATTCAGAAGTTACGGTGTTAAGTTTAAGTTCAGAAGTAGAATACTCAGAAGTTAATTGAGTTTGATCATCAAAATCGACGTTAATGCTCTCCATAACAGTCTTAGTACGTCAGTTAAAAACTCGAAAAGCTCTTGAATTTAACGAATATCCTAAGAATTTAGCTTCATCCGATTTCTTGTCAAACTTGCCAAGTTTTTCTCTGTCATTTAAAATGAAACACCTGCATCCAAAAATGTGAAAGAATTTAACACAGGGTTTTCGATTGTTAATTAGCTCATAAGAAGTTTTGAGATGCCTCTTGACAATTATCGAACGATTCTGGGTGAAACATGCGGTGGCTACAGCTTTAGCCCAAAAATGGATGGGTAGTCCAGAAGCAGCAAGCATTGTTCTGGCAGCTTCAACCAAGGTTCTGTTGCACCGCTCGACAACCCCATTTTGTTGAGGAGTTCGTACAACAGAGAAGTTCTGTGTATTTCCATTTTCAACAAGGTATGAATTCAAGTTTGGCATTCTTGAATTCTGGTCATCATATTTTGCAATACGATGGGTACCTCAGATTTTTGTCTTAAAAATGCAAGCCATGTATACCTGGAAAATTCATCAATGAGTACCAGTATATACTTTTTGCCAGATAAGCTTTGTGTTGCAATAGGACCACAAAGATCAACATGTAATAATTGCAGAGGTCTTGAACAAGAATGATCACTTTTTGTTTTATGAGATGCTCGTTTTATTTTTCCCATTTCACATGCGGGGCAGAGGTGATCTTTTTGAAATTGGACTTCTGGAAGACCAGTAACCAATTTATGTTTAACAAGCATCTTAAGATTATCAAAATTTAAGTGAGACATTTTGTGATGCCATACCCATGCAATTTCACTCTTTTTGGAAATAAGACAGAGGGTTTCTTTACCGTCCTTTGATGTGAAATTCATCATATACAAATTACCTTTTCTGTCTGCTCTCCAGAGTTCTTCTCATGCCTTAGAGAACAAGTAACAATGCTTTTCATCAAATACAACAAGTATTTTAGAATCACAAAGTTGACTTACGCTTAACAAATTATGTTTCAGTCCAGAAACATGAGCTACTTTTGATAAGGTAATATTACCTTCTTGTAAAGTACCGTAGCCTTTTATTTGACCCTTACCATTATCTCCAAACGTTACAGCTCCACCACATTTGTCTTTGAATTCGGAGAGTAAGTTTTTCGATCCAGTCATGTGCCTCGAGCATCCAGAGTCAAGATACCAGATATGCACACGCTGCTTCTGCAATCACAGTCAGAGTTTTTTAGGTACCCATCTCATATGGGTCCTTTAACGTTAGTTTTAATCTTTTCACCTTTTTTAATTGGCATATGACTTGATATTGCGAAATTTAAAGATCTGATGTTATTGTTTGCCGTATTATTGATTTTCTTTGGTTTTGCTTTAAATGAGAAATCATTATCAGAACGAGCAGAGGACCTCGAGAAAAATTCCTTTAGTTTTAAAAACAAAGAAAAACATTCAGAATTCTGAGACATAAAAGATTGCATTGAATTTTCATTAGAATAATGATAATTACATTTCTTCTTATTCCTGTCTATACTAGTATCAGTAGTTCTATTGAACTTCTTAGCTAGGCTAGACTTATGCTTAGAATCATAAGTGTTCTTCTGTTGAGGCTTCCTCTGATAAACTTCCTCTGGAGTTTTCTGAATTACTGAAACAGAAGTAGAAAGATTAGATTTCCATTTTCCTTTCTAAGCAGAAGTAAACTTTGGATAACAAGGTTGAGATAATTTTGACTGAACAAAACATTTCTTTTTAAGACTTTCTTCCTTCTCAAGTTCAAGACAAGATTTGGCCTTAAGACACATTCTAATGAAATCTGGATGAATGGGCACATGTTTTCTCTGTCCTGTTGGAGGAACAGACCTGTTGGTATTCCACTAGGATGTTTCTCAATATTCAGACCAGAGGCTCTGATTTCCAGAGGTTCATTAGTAAATAAGAAAGGAGCTTCCTTATCCTTAGATACTTCTGGTGCCTTTTTGTATTATGAAGGAAAATGATTTTCTAGATTTGAGAGATATTTTTCTGAATTAAAGAAATCATCATCTTGATCATTGTTTTCCCAAGGATATGTAATAGTTTCAAAACAGTCTTGAGATTCAGAAGAATTTAAGTCTACAAAAGAACATGGAACTATCTCTGTATTGTTTGCTAAAGAAAGTTTTTGAATATTTTCAAATTCAAAGCATTTATCCAGAGTGGATAAAATATCTTTTTCAAAGTTTAGACGTAGCTCTTCTTCTGCCTGTAAAGGTATAAAAACATCCGCCTTTGGATTCAAAGTCATATGAACATTTGAACCAAATCTGAAAATGTCGTCCTTCTTCTGAATTTTGTTCAGATCAACTTTTGTTTTTCTAGAAAAGTATTCGATGTTTTTGAATTTGAGCTTTCGTTGACGAAAATTATTTTCAAGCTTTGGTCTTTTAAAAATTGATGGTTCATATAAAATTGGAAACATAGGCTTTTGTTTTAGTCCTAGACAGAAAACAGAATTCAGAGTTGATCGTTTTTCACATGTGTAGGGATCCAGATCTTCGAAACCAAGTCCAGATCTTCCTACTTGTGTATTTATTTTGTCATGAACTTTTTGAGCATCCAGATATGTTTAAATCTGTAGCTTTGTCTTTTGAAGTTCAATATGCAAAAACTCTCTTTCCTTCTGAAAATAGTTTTTAAGTGCAACAGAATTTAATCTATCACTCTCCTTATCACAAATCTCATTTTCTTTGTTTTCCAGAAGTTTGTTTAATCTCAATTTCTCTTCTTTAAACTGAACTTCTGTATGTTTTAAACTTTTGGAAATCTTCTCATTTTCAACATTGAGTTCCAGTTTTTCTTCAGTTAGAAGATTCATTTCTCTTTTATAAATCTCTCTCTCTCTTTGAGTTTCAGAGAGAGTTTTTTCAGTTAGTGATAGAGATATCATAATAGCTTCAAAAGGTACTGGGTTCTGAAGATGTAAAGATCTGAAGAAAAGAAAAAGAAAAGCCTAAGGCATAACTTCTGAAGTGCCAACTTCAGAGGTTCTGAAAATATTCTGAAGAGGTTCTGAAGAAGTTTTGAAGACTCTTCTGAAGACACTTCTGAAGAAGATCTGAAGGAGTTCAGAAATTGTTCTGACATAAATGTACTGTTACTTTAGTCTTTCCTTTTGTGTATAAATAGCTAGTTTGTTAGATTGTTAGAACTAACGTTTCTATAAGCTTTGAAAAGACATATTTTGTAATCCTGTTCATCCAATCAATACATACGACATTTGACTATCATATTTCTGTTCTAATCTTTCCATATATTGATATCTTGATTGTTTGGATCCTAACAATTGGTATCAGAGCCAATTCATTTGTTCTTGAAGATTTGTGAAAGAATTGTCAGATCTGACAGTTCTTGGTGTTCTTGATCGATAAATTTCAAATTCAAATTAGGTGAATTCTCGATCTTCTAACAATCAAAGATGTCTAAAGAAATAGTCTCAATCGGATCTGAAACAAAACCACCAACTCTTTTCTTGGGAGAATACCATCAATGGAGAATTAGGATGATTCAATTCTTGGACAACATAGAACTGAATCTACTCCTGAAATACCGGCGTCAAGAATGAAGAAGAGTCCTGGAATGTACAATGCAGCAGAAAAGGCTCAAATGAGAGTTGATAGAAGCGCGTTGACTTTACTCACCATGGCAATTCCTAATGAAATATTCAATAGGGTTGATAGTTTAACTTCAGCCAAAGCGATGTGGGATGAAGTAGAAGCCCAGATGCAAGGAAGCACAAAGGCTCAAGCACAGAGATTAAATATCTGTGTAGGTACATATGAAAACTTCAGATACAAAGAAAATGAATCTATCACTGATACATATCATAGATTCAACAACATTCTGAATGATCTGAGAAGAAATGGTGTTCAGAAATTTAAATTCTGAGATAAATAACAAATTTCCGAACAATCTGGGAAACGAATGGTCAAGTTTTTCAGATAATCTGGTAACTAGGAACTTGTCTAGAAAGACAATTCATGATGTCTATGGCATCTTGTTCCAACAAGAGGACAAGATCAAAGTTAGACAATATGAACAAAAGAAGGCAAGTGAAGTTGCCCTACAGAGCAAGAAATATAACAACTCTCTGACTATTTCTGCTAAGAAGGTGTGTGAGATCCCAGAGACAACAGTTTGTGATGGGGATGAATCAGATGAGGAGCTGAAAAGGATTTCTGATAATATTTCTTTTATGACAAGGCAATTTACTCAAAGATACAATCAAAAATATCAGAATAAACCTAGATCTGAAAGTGGACCTAAGAAAGGTCAAGAAACTGGTCAATCTGAAACATCTGAACCAACAAGGTGCTTCAACTGTGGAAAGCCTGGACATTATGCAAGACAATGCAAGATGCCAAAAGTCAAGAATTCAGGCTACTATGAGAAGAAGCATCTGTTAGCTAAGAAAAAGGAGCTCAATCCTACTTTAGTGACCAAGTATGAAGAGGACTGGTTAAACTTGAGTGTTGAAGATGATGATGACGAAGTTTCTCACTATGCAACCACTTGCTATATGTGTCAAATGGATCCAGAAAAAGACAAACAAGACACTGAGGTATCTTCTTCATCTTCTGAATTAAATTATGAAATAAACTACTCTTCTGAACATAACTCTGAACATAACACTGTAGATTCTGAAATGAAAAATCAATTTGAAAACATGTTTTCTGAATTTGAAACTCTCATAAACAGAATCAAAGGTGAAAGGAAAGAATTTTGGTCAATCAATTCAGGGTCGAAAGTCAAATATATAAAGAAAATTGTCAAGAAGCTGAACAGATTCGTGAAAAAGTTTCTGAATAAAAACTTGTTTTAAAAAAAATGGACAGCTTACAAAAGGAAATTATTAATGAGAAGTCTGAAAAAGAAATTCTGAATGTTAAAATGATTTTCTGAATCAAGAGAGACTTGATCTTTATAAAAAGATTAAGGAATTAGAAGATTTAAATATTAAAAGAGGATAAACTGAACAAACTCTGAACATTTTAACTAGTCAGGCTCAAAATTCAAAATTTTACAACATAAAAGCAGGTTTAGGATATAATGACAGTCAAATACTGAAAAAGGCACCTGCAAATCTGTATGATTATTCTAAAATGAAAATTTTCAATGAATCAAATACATGTGTCATTTCTAAACCTGTGAACTATTCTTTGCCTGAAAGAATACCGTTTATAACATCAAAGACTTTGTTTTCAAAAGTAATTGTTAAGTCTGAAATAATTTCTGAAGTTACTTCTGAGATAACTTCTGAATTCAATTCTGAAGTCATTTTAGAAGATACTTCTGATAATAAATCAGAACATAAAGAAAAATATGATGAATTCTCAGAAATTGACTCTTTAGAAGATGTTGATGAGAATCCCAATATATTTTTTGATAATTCTGATGATGAGTCTACAACAACAAAAAATTCAAATATTTTTGCAACAAGTATGACTCAAAATTTTCAGAACTAATAAATGCTTCTGATTTAGAAGATGATGATGATCATATGGTGCAAGTCATTGATAAAAATGGCTATTTGGTTTAAAATTACAATCTTGTATGACTGAAGGAGAAATGATAAAATCTGAAGCTTCAAAGAAACCTTCAGAAATGTTTGGTTCTGTGTTTTTAAAACCAGAATCTCAGAAATCTGAAAATTTTACTTCTTCAGATTTTTCTTCTACTACTACAAACACTTCATTGACTTCATCACCATGTTCAGTAGCATCTTCTGACTTCAACACCAGAGTTAAAAACTTTGAACAAGCATAATCCTCAAATTCTCTCTCTGAAGTTCAGAAAATTAACTCAAATTCTGAGGTTAAACCTAAAGTGAACAAAAGAATTTCTTATACTAATCCTCATTTCTTATCTTTTACAGAGCTATCCACTTTAGTATGGAGAAAAAAAGATGAAAGACTGTCAAAGAATGACAAATTAGATAGTTTTTCATTTTCAAATAAAAGTGATGTACCTAAATCAAAGATAGTGAATAAAAGAATCTTTGTTGAAAAATCAAATTTATTGATTCTTATATGCCTAATGCTGTTGTAAATACTTTAAAGAATCATATTCACTGTATTAATTATGGTCATCATAATTTTCATCTTAACTCCAAAACAAACATGAAAAATTTGATGAAATCTATTCAGAATTGTTCAGCTATATTGACAGATTCAATTGAAAGAAAAAATAAAAATAAAAGTAAAACTAAGAAAGATAAACTTCAAAGTTCTGAACAAACTTCTGAATTGAAAAATCTGAAGAAAAAGTTCAGAACTTCAAATTTTATTACTAATCTCAAAGGACCCATTATGAAATGGGTACCTAAAACTCAATAATCTCTTTTGCAGACATGTCATGTATGGGTCTTAGATTCTGGATGTTCAAGACACATGACACCTTTCAAAGAACTACTAACTGATTATCATGAAAGATATGGAGGAATAGTTAGCTTTGGAAACAATGCAAAGGGATATGGAAGAGGATATGGCACTTTCATTAAAGGAGATGTGACAGTAATGAAAGTTTTCTATGTTGAGGGACTAAGACATAATCTTTTCAGTATTAGTCAATTCTGTGACAAATACTGGAAGGTTAATTTTGACATAGATTACTGTCATGTTCTGAGTACAGCAAACAAAAATGAATTAACTGCTTATAGAGATGGAGATATCTACACAGCAACATTCACTGCAACTGGTCAACTACAAGGTGTATGTTATATCTCTACAACAATGAGAAATGATAGTTGGCTTTGGCACAGAAGATTGTCACATCTGAACTTCAAAGCCATTTCTGAATTAGGCAAACATCAATCTGTAAGAGGACTACCAAAGATCAGATTTGAAAAGAACTCTCTTTGTTCTGCATGTGAACTAGGGAAGATCAAAAGAAGTTCTCATCCTCTGAAAATGCTATCTTCATGCAAAGCTCCACTAGAAATGCTACATATGGATTTGTGTGGACCAATGAAGACTCAAAGCATGGGGGAAAGAAATACATTCTTGTCATAATAGATGAATACACAAGATACACATGGATTGAATTTCTGAGACTCAAATCTGATACTTCTGAAAGACTGATACCCTTTCTGAAGAAAATTCAAGTTCTTCTTCAACTCCCAATCCAAAAGATCAGAAGTGACAATGGAACAGAATTTACAAATTCTACACTTCAGAATTTTTTGGAATCTGTTGGTATTTCACATAATTTTTCCGCTGCAAGAACTCCTCAACAGAATGGGGTTGTTGAAAGAAAGAATCGAACTTTGCTAGAGGCTGCAAGAACCATGCTGGCATATTCAGAACTTCCTCTTTCTCTTTAGGCAGAAGATATTGCTACTGCATGTTTTACTCAGAACAGGACCATTCTAAACAGAAAATTTCTTAAAACTCCTTATGAAATGCTAAAACAAAGAAAACCCTCTATTGATTATGTTGAAATCTTTGGTTGCAGGTGTTTTCTAAAGAATGATACTCAGCTTCTCGACAAATTTGCACCAAAAGGTGTAGCTGGTATCTTTGTTGGCTATTCTCAAAGATCCAAAGCTTACAGAGTACTCATTAAAGGAACTCAAAGGATCATTGAGACTACAAATGTCAGATTTCATGAGCCAACATTGACTTCTGAACAAGACAGTTCAAAACTCGCACATAAACCAATTTCTGAAAGTTTGGACTCAGAACATAAACAGACAACATCTACTTCTGAATCTCAAACTTTACTTAAACCTAATTTAGACAATTTATGTCAAGACTTATTTGAAATTTCTGTAAATGTTTCTGCAGATTATCAAAATTCTTCTCTTATCAGAAGCACAAATGATCAAAACATTTCAGAAATACAAATATCAAGTATATCAACACCACAACTCTCAACCTCAAATTCAGAACTGCAAGCTTCTGAAAATGTACATCAAATTTCTGAAATAGTTCAAGATACTTCTGAACCAGTTCAAGATATTTCTGAACAAGTTCAAATCAATTCTGAACAAGTTCAAGTCCATTCTGAACAAGTTATTCCTGTTTCTGAGCATGTACATCAAAATTCTGAACCATTTCCAAATGTTCCATTTGAAGGGGAGACTTCAGATTTACATTCAGTTATCAATCATGATACTGAAACTCAAGCAATTGTTGATGATTATGATTCTCTGAACAATGTTTCATATGTTCAACCATTGCCAAATGTGAACAAATGGACATCAAGTCATCCAGTGCATCAAATTATTGGAGATGCATCAAAAGGTGTTCAAACAGGATCTGCAACAGCAAATGAGTGTCTGTATGTAAATTTCTTAAGTAGCATGGAACCCAAAAAGCCATATGAAGCAATTCAAGATCCAGACTGGATTTTAGCCATGCAGGATGAGTTAAATCAATTTGAAAGAAACAATGTCTGGAGATTGATACCAAAACCAAATAGTAAATCTATCATTGGCACAAAATGGGTCTTCAGAAATAAAAAGGATGAAAATGGTATTGTTGTAAGAAACAAGGCAAGGCTTGTAGCTAAGGGGTGTTGTCAACAAGAATCGATTGATTATGATGAAACCTTTGCTCCTGTTGCTAGATTAGAAGCCATTAGAATATTTCTTGCATATGCTGCTCACAAAAACATGAAGGTGTTTCAAATGGATGTGAAGTGTGCATTTCTGAATGGTATTTTACATGAAGAAGTGTATGTCGAACAACCAGAAGGCTTTGTAAACAAAGAGTTTCCAGATCATGTCTTCATTTTGGACAAAGCCTTATATGGACTTAAACAAGCACCAAGAGCATGGTATGATACTCTTACAACTTTTCTTCTGAATTCTGAATTCAAAAGAGATACTGTTGATACGACTTTATTTCTGAAAAAGGAAGGTGATGATATGATCTTGATACAAATATATGTAGATGATATTATATTTGCCTCTACAAATCCAAAATTTTGTGGAAATTTTGAGAAAATCATGCAAACTGAATTTGAAATGAGTATGATAGGAGAGTTGACATTTTTACTTGGTCTTCAAGTTAAACAACTTCCCACTGGCATATTCATTAATCAATCCAAGTATGTCTCAGACTTACTTAAGAAGTTTGACATGACTGATTGTTCAAGTATTCAAACTCCAATGGCCGTTGCAACTAAGTTAGAACCTGATCTGAATGGAAAGTCTGTTGATCAGAAAAAGTACAGAGGCATAATTGGATCTTTGCTTTACTTAACTTCTAGTAGATCAGATATAATGTTTGCTACATGTATTTGTGCCAGATATCAAGCAAATCCTAAGGAATCACACCTTCTAGCTGCAAAAAGAATCCTTAGATATCTAAAAGGTTCTCCTTCATTGGGGTTTTGGTATCCTAAGGATTCTAGGTTTGAACTAGCAACATTTACAGATGCAGATCATGGTGGATGCAAATTAGACAGGAAAAGCACTTCTGGATCATGTCAGTTTCTGGGTGATAGACTGGTAAGCTGGTCTTCAAAGAAACAAAATTGTGTTTCTACCTCTATAGCAGAAGCTGAGTATGTAGCAGCTGCAATATGTTGCTCACAAGTGATCTGGATACAAATTCAACTCAAAGACTATGGTTACACTTTCAAAAAGATTTCCTTATATGTGATTCAAAGAGTGCCATAGCTATCATTGCCAATCCTGTTCAGCATTCCAAGACAAAACACATTGATGTAAGATATCATTTTATCAAAGATCATGTTGAAAAAGGTAATATTGAAATGTTTTTTGTTCAGACAAATTATCAATTAGCTGAATTATTTACCAAAGCACTTGATGAAAAACGATTTAACTTCTTGGTAAGTAAATTGGGCATGATGAATATGTCTATGTAAGTATTAAACATCAACTAAACTTTAGAAGTTATATTTTGAGGTTCTTATCTCAAATTCTGAATCGTTTGCCCTTCAGAAATTTTCTGAAGTTCTATATTCAGATCTTTGCTTCTTTTCAAACTCAGAAGTATAATCCTTCTTTATCTAGGTTGATTGTTTATTACTATTTTTTTTCATTTCTCTAATATTTTCTTGTTTCTTTGATAAAATTGCACTGTTTAAGGGGGAGAATCATAGTTGCTAATGATTTAAGGGAGAGTGATATTACATTCAAAATTCTGCATTGCTCTTTCCTACAAAACAGATTTGAAATGCTGAAATCAAATCTTACACTTCATATCTAAGAAGTGTGAACAAACTTTCTTAGATAAAATATTTTTTCATTGTTCAAACCTACTTCTGAATTCTCAAAATGATTTATGTTTTTCAGAAGTTTGTATTTTTAAATAATTTTTGGTCTTCTAAAGTGATACAAGTTTAGTTCTAAACTAAACTTAAAAGTTCTGCAGTTCTTCTGAATTCTTTCTTTCAGACTTCTGAACTTCTTTTCAGAAGTTCTGAACAATTTCTGAAGTTTATGAATTTGTTCTCAGAACTTCACTTCCCGTTGTTTTTCTTAAGTATCACTTAAGCGTGTGCCACGTGTTTTAATTTCATTGGACATTTTTTAAACACGTCGATTAAACGGTTCATTTATCCAAATAAACGATGATTAATGGTCTAATCACATTTACTTTTTGCACACGTGTCCATCAAAGCTTATCCAGTCTTATAAATCAATGAATTCTTCATCGTCTTCATTTTTTAGTGATTTTACTCTGAGAAATCTATCTGTTTTCATTGATCTTCATTTCATTTCGAATCCTTGTTCTTCAAATATAATGTCTACTTCAAATGCCATGGTTTCTGCTTCCTCGAGCTTCAATGACAGCAATGGATCATCGAGTGATGGTTCATTCAAGATCGTGCCTCAAAAATTGGTGGTTGGAACAATGGAAATCCCACTGAATGATGATCAAATGGTCCAAGACATAGCCACAACTGCTATTAATCAAGCCGGACCTTCAAACCCTAACCCTAACCCTAACCCTGACCCTAACCTACGAACTGATAAAATTGGGGAAACACAAGTTGAACCTATTGAGGTTGTTTCTGAATCAAATGCTGGTGATAGTGAATCTCAGACTCGTGCTGAAAGCAGTGATTTGTCAAAACTCTATGTCCCTGCTGAGAAACTGCTTGAAATCAAGAAAAACAACTGTGCTTTGAACTTCAAATCGACAGACTTTGCTGATGATCAAATGATTTTGATCGAAATTCTGAAGAATCATCCATTACGTACTCTTCTCTCAAGGAAATTCTCTGTTCCTACTTCTTATCTTTAACAGTGGTGGTACTATGCTGAGGATGATGAATCTGAGGATGAAATCGTGTCCTATGTACATGCTTACAAGGTATGCATCTCTGTGGATGATATTTGGAGTCTTCACTACCTGTCAAAACCAGATGAGGTTCTTGGGAAAACTTGTTATGATCCAATACCATCTTCAACTGAGATGATTTCAGATTTCATGAGTTTGGGATACTCTGAAAATCTAAATGCTTTAAGTTCCTTTAGAAGAAAGTGTTTACCCCCCAACTGCATCGTATATTCTCTATTTTAAACACTTGTCTATCTGGGAAAAGCTCAAGTTTGGATCAAGCTTCAACAAATGGGAGGATTATCTTTCATGGGGTTGCATTTAACAAACATTATGATTATGCTTCTCTCATTTTGAAGAACTCAAATCTGCTGTTTTGAAGAAGTCCACCTACAACTATATACCATTCCAAAGATTATTTCAAACACTCATCAAAGGAGCAATGAAAGCAGTACCAACAATCCCTGTTCTGTCTCATGAGGTACATGTTCCTATCTTTTCTATGGACAGTTTAAGACCACCAAATGCAAAGTTTAATTTCCCTAATGTTGCTCCACTTCCTTCTCACTTACTTGATCTAGTAAGTCCACAGAATAGGATTGTGAGTGAGTATTTAGAATCAATGGGACTACCTAGACCAGTGGTCCCTTCCCCTGATTCCAACCAGAGTGGTGAGCAAGCAAGGGTGTCTAGAATTGTTAAGAAGCGAGGGGAGGCTGTTCAAGGGGGAGAACATCCTCAAGGAGTGAAGAGGAAAAATGAAAATGAGAAATTGGGTAGATGGGTGAGAAAAAGAACTGAAGAGGGGAGAACACAGGTAAAAAAAAACAAACCTGTGAACCACCAGTTGATAGCCGAGCACCCACATCATCTATTATTCCACATTTTTTGGTGGATAATATTGAAAATGCCAATGAGCCCATGGCAACTTTGGTTAACCCCCCCAGCCACTCACCTATCTCTCAACAGAAGGGTGTTTCATCAACACAAATGGGGCAAACAGCTTATAATCCATTAGGACCCCAATTGGAGGTTCCTTTTGTTGAAAATGAAGGATATATGTCCCCTTTCACAATTTTGAGCACATTGAGTCTGAGAGTCCACTCAACATTGAGCCTACTAAACCACTTAATGTGGAATCCATTCACACTAGCACACATCTTACAGATGTCACTAAGCAAGGTGTTTGTCACATTGCATCAACAACTATAAATATTCCTATTTCTGGATATCAAGGATTAGTTGGAAGACCTGGTGGGGTGAACATCACAAAAGCCCCATTCCCGGAATCATTTGTGGTTCATGATGCCTTTGTGGCATATACAGGCCAGCCTTCTTCTGAAGAACTACAAACAAGATCATCTGTTGGTCTTGGAACCTCACCCACATCTTCTGATATCACAGAATTCAAAGATTTCTGTACTTCTGAATTTGCAAAGATTCAGAAGGACATCAAAGAATTGACGGATACAACTAAAAAGGTGATGGAGGATAGGTTGGATCAACAAGGGGTGAATATGGTGAATAGGTTGAATGATTATCACCTCCAATCTTCTAATGATCTTAATAATTTCAAACAAGCACTTATGAATGCCTTTTCTGAAGTTGCTTCATTCGTTTCTTCTCTAAAAGCTTCTCAGACTTTTTCTTCATCTGATCAACCAGATTCTTCTGCTTTTGCAACAAAGGATGACATTACTCAGATTTTGAATCAGCTTTCTTCTATTCAGAGTTCTCAGACAGATTTAAGCACAAGATTATCTGTTCTAGAGTGCAGGTCTCAATCAGATACGTCTAAAAGGAGTCTTGATGATCAGGATCCTGATAATCAAGAGGGGGAGAAAAGACAGAGAGTATCTGAAACAGAGACTGTTGAAAATGTTTAAGAATAAAGTTCTGAGAAAACTTCTGAAGATGCTCAGAATGTTGGTGAAACATCTAATAGAATTTCTGAAGCAATAGAAGATATCTTATCTGCAGAGCATGAAGGGCAAGAGGCAAATATTCATTCTTCTGAAGATATAGTAGAGGAAGGGTGTGAAACAGAGAAGTTCTCCTTTGATTCTGAAGGTAACTTAAGCTCAGACAATACAGATATTATTCCTGATTCAAATGAAGAGATGCTAAGGGAATACCTTGCATTTGAAGATGTCATTGGTAAGCCTAGTGACCTTTCTGATGTTATTATATTTGAAGAAGACATGTCTGGAGCTAATATGGGAGAAAGTTCTGAAGCTAATGAGATAAAAGATTTGGTAATTTGGAAGCCCCAACAACTTCCGAGTGACTAATACAGAAGAGCTTCTGAAGAGTTATGGAATATACTAAGTCAATTTTGCTCGGTGCATGTCTTTCTGAACAATCCAAGAAGTCTGGAATGTAGACTTTTGGACAACAGATTTTCAGTCTTCAGAGATTTTCTTGATCAACCAGATGAAAGTGTTGAACTAGAACTTGATCTAGGTCATATGGGAGAAACTGAAATTGCAGATGAAATTTTAATGGTCTACTCTGGAAAATTTGAAGTAAGAGTCAGATCCTGCATCACTATTCCCAAAATTGATATTCCTCTTCTTGAAGAACCTATTCTAGATCAAATCCATGAAGTCTGGAGTGTAGACTTTTGGACAACAGATTTTCAGTCTTCAGAGATTTTCTTCATCAACCAGATGAAAGTGTTGAACTAGAACTTGATCTAGGTCATATGGGAGAAACTGAAATTGCAGATGAAATTTTAATGGTCTACTCTGGAAAATTTGAAGTAAGAGTCAGATCCTACATCACTATTCCAAAAATTGATATTCCTCTTCTTGAAGAACCTATTCTAGATCAAATCTATGAAAAGGAAGATATGTTTCTTTTTGGAGAAATCAGCTTAGAGTTTCCTGAAGCAATTTACTACCATATGTATAAAAACAGTCTGAGGTTTGCAACTCTGGAAGATTTTGTAAATGATGAGTGGTCTGAAGATCAAATCTCTCAAGTTAGAAACTTTGTTCAGAAGCATGGTGTTCAGAATTTGAATGATTCCACTCTTATAAAGAAGATTAGATGTCTCTCAAAGACTGTTGAAGATGATTTATTAATATACAGATTTGGAGCAGAAAGAAGAACTGGATCTTTATGTGAATTTACTCAGTATGATCTGTACAAACTAAGATTGCAAGATAAATTGACAGTTCTTCATTTCTGTGTTGCTAGAAGTGTAGTTGAACTTGTTTCTGAAGTCAGAAGAATTCTGGGAATCTACATAAGGGACATCATCAAGCATGACTTTCAATTAGCTCTGGAATTTGGTTTATCTAAAGTGAATCTGTTGGAACCTGTAAACCTTGAAAATTCAGCAATATCTAGAGTGTTCACTAGTCCAGATATTGGGTTCAGATATATAGTGAATGGAAATAAAACCTTTTTGGCTTCAGATATTCCAAAATACTCTAACTCAACTCTGAATTGGTTTCTTAGTTATGCAAAGGATTATGTTGAAGATTCAGATATCAAAGAAGAAATCATATATTTGATCAAAGAAAGAATTCATTTCAAAGAAAATGTAAGGAAGAGTTATCTAGCTGGTCACACAAGAGAAAACAAGATCAGAGGAGCTGATTATCTACTTAGTGATACTTATGATTTCCAGATTCATTCAAAGAAACAGGACTTGGAGGAAATTATGAAGTTTTCTCTAAATATTGAAAGTTCTGAACCAAGTCAAAAGGAAAAAGAGAAAGGAAAAGAAGTAATTTCTGAAGCTATTTCTGAAAAGTTGGTTCCTGTAAAGCAAATATCTGAAGAGGAACAACTGCAAGTACAAAGAATAGAAGAAAATGCTTTCACCATGTTTCTTGAATATTTCCATTCAGAAATGTTCATGGAATATGAACAAAAGTTCAACTATATTGATTGCTGGATTCAAAAGTCTTTTGGTTGGAAACAATGGTACTCAGATATCATTAGAAACATATAGATTCCAATTAATGAAGTAAGAAAGGAAAGTCCAGTGGTCAAAGTAATTAATGCTGACTTGAAGACAAGACAAAATTACAAGTATGCATTCTTTACTGTTGAAAGACAAAATGGTGAGATTTCTACCTTCTCTGAAGCTGATTTCCAGAATGTGTATCTCAGAGATCTACTCAGAGTTTACAGAAGCCTTTATCCTTTTCATGATTCAATCACCAAGTTCAGAAAATCATTTCCAATTCTGAGAGATGGCTTGTACAGAGAATTTATATGGGCTGCAAAGACTGATTTTCAGGTTGCTTATGTTCTGAACAAGAAACAAGTACACTTGAGCAAACCAAATCTGGGCTTACCAGATATTCAGAATCTGAAGAAGAGTACCTTAGTAATTCAACCTCCAGGCTTCGTTTGCAAATGCTTTCAAGAACTATTAATTGTGAGATTTGTTGGTTCCAGATTCCTTTAAACCGATTGTTAATTGAGAGTATTGAATCAAAGTGAAATGCGGAAGCAGATCAATTAACAATTTAAATCAATAGAACAGTAAACAGAATGAAGAACAAAGATTATGAAATGATAACTTTGAATCAAAGTAGACAAAGTTATGAATTACGCACAGTATTCTTCAAAATGTAAATGTATTGATCGACAACTTTTACAAACACAATATAATGCTATTTATACAGATACAAAAACAGAAAGTCAAAATGCTAGCCAATTACAAAGTGCCATGTGTCTAAAAGGGAGCGTCTAACAACAATTAGTTATAACAAGAAGAGTGTGTTGACTTTTGTAGACATCTCTTCTTTGACTCATACTTTAATTTCTAACATTCTCCCCCTAAGTATGAAGTCAAAAAAAACTTTCTTCGCAGAGAGGATCAACAAAGGCGGAATGATACTTGAAATATTATCGATAAGCTCTCTCGTTCTTCCGAAGTCCATCAAGTCTTTTCTCTACTTTCTTTGCAACATCCGGATTTGTCGTGTCTAAGCCAAAGATAGCACTTGATGATGTAGACTACCTCGGAAGAGTATTTGTGAGCTTCTTTGATGCGAAAGAAGCTCTTTCCATTTGGTCTTTTGAAGATGATTCCCTCTTCCGGTTCAAGAAGAAGTCTACCCACTCGAATTTGCTTATCCCTTCAAGTTCCTCATTTGGTGCAGAGATAGCCGATTATCCATTTTGAAATTTAAGCCAATCCGGAAGTCGACTCCGCCTTTTGTATCTAATGTATGATTTCATACATAGAATAATTCTAGTGTAGGCAACATGGTCTTGTGGATCTTTGCGTTCGAAAGCCGAGTCTTCATAAATTCTTCCGGAAAAATGAGATCGAGTGGATGGATGGACAACGCATCATTATCACATATGTAATAACTCTTGTTGTTTGATCCGACTACCTCGTAGATTGTGTACCAAATGGGTGTATCTTGAAACCGCTTATGTTTCATGGCCGTGATCTTTGTAATTGGAGCGTAGTGAAAACCGTCTTTGTCTTGTTTATGAGCCATGAAGTTATCTTTAACTTCATTGCTTACATTGTATTGGTTTGCGAAGTTAGGCATCATGAGATAAATCTTCCGATCCGTTGGAGCATACATGTGCCTTTTCTCAACTTCAAGTGTTGGAAGTTCAATGTTTCCAACTTTGTTTAATTTTTCTTCAAATTCTCCTCTTCGATCTCTTTTCTCGCTTCTCGAGCGACCTCTCGCTCGACTCTTGCTCTTTCTTCACCTTCAAAATTTTGTCTCTCGTAGTTCTTCTTCAAGTCTAGCCTTCTCTCTTTCCGCATTCTCTCTTTCACCTCTCTCTATCTCTATTTGTTCTTCAACAATTAGCCTCCGGCGTATTATCTCTTCTTCTTTTTCTTTTTCGGCTACGAACACTTCCTCATCCTCCTCTCTGGCCCTTTCTTCTTTTTCAGCTTTAGCTCTTTCCTTTGCAGCTTTAGCTCGTTCTCGTTCTTCGTGAGCTCTGACTATTTCAGCCCTTTCAGCCGGAGAGCTCGGGATTCTCGCTTTTTCCCATAACATCCGTAATGAACTTAGCTAGATCCGGATCTCCGGGCAGAGGCCCGTAATGCGTAGCCAGAGGTGTTGGAGTGATTGGCACTTGTTTTGAAGAAGAAGGTTGCTGTGATGGTTTTGGAGTTGAAGAGTCAGCGGTGGTCGTGTTTGGTTCTGGTGGTGTTTGTTTGGCTTGCTTAGGCTCAGGACCTTTCTCCCCCTTCTGAGAATCAGGATCCTGATCCTCAGAATGTTTTCTTTTCAGCTCTGCCTTTTTGCAAGCCCTTTCTTCCTTGGCTTTCTTCTTGGCATTAAACGCCTCAGCAATAGAAGAAACCAGAGGCACGAGTTGAGATAGAGTAGATTCGATGGCAGCAATTTTCTGGTCTGTTGAGGATGTGGAGGGCTTGGAAGAGTACTTTGAAGCGATGGAAGACATTCGCTCAAGAATAATCTTCTGGAAAGAGGCGAGATCAGATTTCTTGACGAGCGTAGACCCAGAGGGATCATCAGAAGGAATGATGGTCTTGATAATCTTCTGTATATCGGCCACCAGAGAGCTGTAGGCTAAAGAAATAGGGAAGTCAGAGGTACGTAGAGATTCTGGAAGTTGAGAGATTGCCTCAGCTTGCTTGAAGACCATTATTCAATAGCAAAAATTGTTCGAAAGAAAATAGGCCTTCTGATCTTCTTGAGAGTTACTCATTTGGCGCTGAAGATCTGCTAAGAGAGAGTTCTGACTTTCAATTTTAAATTGAAGGCTCAGAAGAAGAGAGTTGTTAGTGGTCATGGATAATTTTAGATCTTCCACAGATCTCTGAATTTGATCAGCAAATGCCAAGAACGCTGCATTTGTGACTAAATCAAAAGATGTAACCGGTGCATCTCCAACACATGGAGCCCCTTTACCCTCGCGTTCAGAGGGGCCTTCTACACCGTTTTGACGTTGAGTGTAGAAGGACTTCCAACCCGATCCTTGAGGGTCGTTATTCACAGTGCTCCTCTTCGGTTGTTCGACCGTTTCAACATTATCCTCATCATCGAGGATGAGGTGTCGAAGACAAGATGCTTACCTTGGTGAAGTGTAAACACTCCGGTAAGAGGTGCATTCCTAGGCTGTAACCCCTCTGATGGGAATTCATTAGCATCTATCCTAGGAGAGGATGTGGACTCATCCTCTGTGCGTATTGGTATGTCAGTCACGGAGACATGAACATGTGGTGAAGGAAGTGGCGAGTTCGGGGCGAATGAACTCTTATATTATCATCATCATCCTTTTGGGAGGATGATGAAGTGGAGGTGCTTTCCCCGGATGAATTTGATTCGAAGAAGAAGTATCCTCTCGAACGGCCGGTTTCTTGGTGGTTTGAATCGGGCCGTTCTAAGTCAATGAGTGGAGACGTGGTGACATCAACCTCGAAGTTGTGGTTGCCCTTTGGGAAATAGGAGAGGAACACTCATATGTGTCTCGAGGACATCTTCTCGTACCTTCATTTAATAGAAGGTCGGCATGGGTAGAAGCACTCGGATGTTCACTCCTATTTTTCTCAAGCTCATGCTCACCAGACCCCTGACCACCTACACCTGGCTCTAAGTGCTCTGGGGTAGGAATTCTCTCGTTCGAGAAAATCATAGAGCTTCTATAGATTTGGAGATTAGAAGAGCTAGATGGGATTAGGTTTAGCATGTACCGGATAATTCTCTCGGGTGCGGAAGTAGCCGATGCCGTCGATGGTTGATCTATGGGAGCTCATTGATGCAATTTTGCGGAATGGCCGAATCGGGGAGCTTCGATTGCCCCAATTGCAGGGTGAGTGATGAGAGATAGAAATCTTGGGAACATGAGTGCTGGTAGTGGCTTTCCACGACTCGATGGATCACCTTAGTGTGCACAAATTTGCTTTGATCTCTTGGAAGATGAGACTTGCATAGTCCAAGGGTCGATTGAAGAACATCCCATACATTATAGTCGGAATGTTTCGCTAGCTCGATCCGAGAGAACCTATTTTGCGAGTTAGGCTCTTGTTGAGAATGGAGACGAGTAGATTCCACATTGGGGGCAACTTCTTCCTCTTGAATTCGGACAGCCTTGTAAGAGGTTCATTGTAACCCAGAAGATTTATGAAGGCTAGGAGGGCTTCTGTGGAAGGGTTTTCTTCTAGGGCAGGATTGGGAATGGTTTGCCCATCCACTTCGATCACAGAAAGGGGAAGATGGAAATATTTGGCAAGTTTTCTTTTGGTGATGGGGATTTGAACAGCAATTTCCACTTGTTCAGGATGGGTGAAAGAACCGGCGAGTGTTTCATCAGTTTCGATGATCATTGTTAGCCACGAGTTCTTGGACATAGATTTCGGTGATGTTTGGGTTGGTTAGGGTTAGGGCTCGATTCAATCGGTGTTGTTGTAGAAACTCGATCATGATGCGAAATTCGGTTGATAAGTGTTAGGGTTGAGCGTACACTCGCACATTGTTCGCCTTCAATGGCAGTTTCACAATGGGAGTACTATCCCCAGTTGAATCGATGATTCTTTCTTCATCATTGTTGGAAGGACGGGCACAGTTGGAAGCCATTTTGAAATTTCGAATGCTTGACAATAGAAAACTTTGTCTTTGCAAAGAGAATGAACACTGATTTAGGGAATTTTTGCGAGGAACAAGATGAAGGTTGAAATTGGGGGTTTTATGTGAGAGAGAAACTGTAGAATGGGAAGGGGTTATTAAGTTTGGGGAGAAAAAAAAACGGTTCATTTGAGCTGATGTAAGCACGCGGGTATACACATGAAGTGTTTCGATTGGGGACACGTGTACGACGAGACACGTATGATGATGATTTAGTAGCAGAGGCTGTTTTTCTTAAAAGCAGAAATAAACAAAAGTAATAAAAAATCTGTTTAATTAATCAATTAATTTTGAATTAATTGAATAAACACAGATTTTAATCTTAATTTTGTTTATTTAAGTTTAAAAATCAGTCAAGTGAAAACAAAAATCACATGAGAGTTTAGTTTCTATAAAAGAATAATAAAGAAGAATTTGCATTAAACATATAGATTTAAACAACCTTGGAGGCAAGAGTTGATTGAATTTATATATTTAATGGAAATTATAAGAAATATCAATTTATAGAAAATTTAGTTGAAAAACATGTCGACTTGATTTATATTTAAAAAAATTTGAAATGAATCAAAAGTCTAAGAGACCTTGGCGGCAAGAGAAACTCGGAAGCGAGATAGATTCAAATAAAATTTAAGTGAAATAGTAAATCGAGAAGACTAACCGTAGTTAGACTTAGACGAATATCTTCTCGCATTGTGAAACTCCCCTTGAATGGTAAACTCCCCCTTGAATGGTGAACTCCCCCGTAGTAGCTTCTTTACCTCGTTTCTCAATCTGCACTTTATGATTTCTCTTGAAAGAAAAATATTATTATGAAACAGAAAATCAGAGTAACTCAGAGGCTTCTGAAGTGTTCTGAAGAGTTCAGAAAGCATCAGAGACTTCTGATGACTTCTGAAGTATCGTCGAATAGTTCGTAGGCTTCGGATGCTTCGAAGAAATCATTGTTACATATTAAGCATTCCCAACTTGCTAATTAAGAAGTTAAAACGTCTCTCATCAAGAGCTTTTGTGAAAATATCAGCAAGTTGATAATCAGTAGAAACAAAATACATTTCGATTGTACCCTTTTCGACATGATCCTTGATGAAATGATACCTGACATCGATATGCTTTGTTTTGGAATGCTGAACTTGGATTTTCTGTAATGGCGATAGCACTTTCAGAATCACAGAGGATGGGAATCTTATCGTATATCAGACCATAATCTCTGAGTTGGGTCTTCATCCAAATAACTTGTGAACAACAACTAGCAGCAGCAACATATTTAGCTTCTGCTGTAGATGTGGATACGCAGTTTTGTTTCTTGGATGTCCAACTTATAAGTCGATTTCCCAGAAGTTGACAGCTACACGATGTACTTTTTCCGTCAAGCTTACAACCCGCATGATCGAATCGTATACGCCATTAAATCAAATCCTAATTTTTAGGATACCAAAGGCCCAACGATGGTGAACCTTTTAAGTACCTAAAAATTCTTTTTACGAGCCCAAATGAGACTCTTTAGGATTGGCTTGATAACGAGCACAAAGACAAGTGGCAAACATAATATCGTGTCTACTTGTCGTTAAATATAAAAGAGAACCAATCATTCCTCTGTAGCTGGTAATATCAACAGATTTACCAGAGGAGTCAGGTCCTAATTTCATACCAGGAGAGATAGGTGTTTTCATGGATGATGAGTTTTGAAGATGAAACTTTTTAAGCATGTTAGAAACATATTTTGCCTGATTTATAAAGATACCAGAGGTGCTTTGTTTAACTTGAAGTCCTAGGAAGAAAGTTAATTCTCCCATCATACTCATTTCAAATTCAGTTTCCATCAACTTAGAAAACAAATCAACTTCTGTTTGATGAGTAGAACCAAATATTATGTCATCCACGTAAATTTGAACTATAGTTAACATACCTTTGCCTCTTTTGATGAACAGAGTTGTATCGATTTTACCTTTTTCATATCTTTTGCTGATCAGAAATTTCGATAGTCGTTCATACCAGTGCTCTTGGGGCTTGCTTTAGACCATACAAAGCTTTGTCAAGAAGATAAACATATTACGGATATCTTGCATCTTTGAAACCATCAGTTTGTTCAACATACACTTCTTCTTTTAGACATCCATTAAGAAATGCACATTTAACATCCATTTGGTAGACTTTGAAGTTTTTGTATGCAGAGAAAGCCAAGAATAATCTTATTGCTTCTAGTCTTGCAACAGGAGCAAAGGTTTCATCATAATCGATACCTTCCTCTCGACAAGAACCTTTAGCCACCAAACGAGCTTTATTTCTGACAACAATTCCATCTTCATCCTTTTTGTTCCTAAATACCCATTTTGTGCCAATAGCAACTTTGCCTTTTGGTAAAGGAACAAGACGCCAAACTTTATTTCTTTCGAATTGAAGTAGTTCTTCCTGCATAGCATCCACCCAGCTTGGTTCAACTAAGGCTTCATGTACACGTTTAGGTTCGATCATACTAAGAAAATTAACAAAGAATGCTTCATTTGCAGTAGCAGATCGTGTTACGACCCCTCGGAAGGACTACCAATTATAAGATCCGGTGTGTGAGATTTAGTCCATTTCGTCATTCCGGGTTGAGAAATTGATTGGGTTGTTTTATTTGACGAAATGATTTCATCCGGAAACACAAAATCTTCTTTATTTTCTTCGTATGTCCTTCGGTATCCGTTTTGTCACCTCGTCCTTGTGTCTCCCACTCGGATGATGGAACAGAAGTAGCTTCTTGACGGGCAGATGTAGGAGTAGTGGGAACTTCTGGACAAATAGACGTGACAGATGAAACAGAAGAAGCAGGACCAGAGAGAGTAATGCCTGAGGCTTGGAGAATATCTGGTATCTGCAAATGTGGAGGTGACATAGCTTCGACACAACTTCGTCGCCCGTAAAATCTTGAAAAATAGCATCAATCTCGGATTCTCTCGGAACCCGAAAGATAGTCGAAGTAACGGTATTAAGCTTGAGTTCGAAGTAGAGTGTTCGGAAGTCGGTTGGGTGTTATCATCGAAGTCAATGTTGATGCTTTCCATAACGAGCTTTTGTTCGTAAGTTAAAAACTCGGAAAGCTCTTGAATTTAACGAGTAGCCTAAAAATTTAGCTTCATCGGACTTCGGATCAAATTTGCCAAGATTATCTCTCGTCGTTTAAGATAAAACATCCGCAACCAAAGATATGAAAATTTTTTACGTATGGTTTTCTTTTATTAATCGGCTCATAAGAGGTTTTGAGATGCCTCTTGACAATAATTGAACGGTTTTGAGTGAAACAAGCAAGAGCAAACGCCTTCGGCCCGAAGTGAATTGGGAGACCGTAAGCCGCGAGCATCGTTCGGGCCGCTTCAACCAAGGTTCTGTTGCGACGTTCAACTACACCGTTTTGTTGTGGAGTGCGAACAAGCAGAGAAGTTTTGAGTAATTCCTTGTTCAACAAGATACGATTCAAGCTTGGCGTTCTTGAATTCTCGTACCATTATCACTTCGAAGCCGCTCGAATCTTCGATGTAGAAGAACTTGAATTCTGGTCATCATATTCTCGTAGTACCACCGGGACTTCGACTTTTGACGAACGAAAGCAAGCCAAGTATATCCGGAAAATTCATCAATTAGTACCGTAATATACTTTTTACCGTATAGACTCGAATTGCAATTGGACCACGAGTAGATCCACATGTAATAATTGCGAGAGGTCTAGTACAAGAATGATCACTTTTTGTTTTATGAGATGCTCGTTTAATTTTGCCCATTTCACATGCGGGGCGAGAGGTGATCTTTTTGAAAATGAATATCCGGAAGTCCATATACCGGTTGTTTGTAACAAGCATCTCAAGATTATTAAAATTTAAGTGAGACATTTTATGATGCCGAGCCACGCAACTTCACTCTTTTTGGAGATGAGACATAAAGTTTCCTTACCATCCTTAGAGATAAAATTCATCATATACAAGTTACCTTTCCCGTCTCGCTCTCCAAAGTTCTTCACACGCCTTAGAGAATAAATAACAATGTTTTTCATCAAATACTACTAGTATTTTAGAATCACAAAGTTGACTTACACTAAGGAGGTTATGTTTCAAGCCAGAAACATGAGCTACCTTTGATAAGGTGATATTACCTTCTTGTAGAGTACCGTAGCCTTTTATTTGACCCTTACCATTATCACCAAAAGTTACTACTCCACCTGATTTGTCCTTGAATTGGGATAGTAAATTTTGGGATCCAACATGTGCCTCGAGCATCCAGAGTCAAGATACCGTATATGCACACGCTCGTTTCGCAATCAAAAATCGAATTTCTTAGGTACCCATCGCATAATGGGTCCTTTTATGTTAGCTTTTGGAGTATGCTCGTTTTTTGATTTAACAGAAGGTAAAGACTTTATTTTTGGTTTTTGGTTTCTTTGAGTTTTATTCTTTTTGTGACAAACATACCGTGAATTGGAATGATCGAGAGGTTTGCGAGAAAAATTGTTTTAACTTTAAGAACGTTGAAAAACATTCGTAAGACTGAAACATAGAAGATTGAATTGAATTTTCATTGCGAGAATGGTAATTACAATTATTCTTTCTAAAGTCTTTTCTAGTATCAGTTGTTCTAGAGAACCTATCTAGACTAGACTTTTGTTTTAGTTCTGGATTTTTCTTTTCTGTGTTCTTCCTCTGATCTACTTTTGCAGAAGCTCTGTTATTTACTGAAAAAGGAACATAAGAATTAGAGGATTTCCATTTGCCTTTTGGAATATTAGTAAACTTCGGAAGAGTAGAGTTTAAAATCTTTTGATTTTGCACTTTGTTTTTGAGTTCTGCCTCTTTCTCAAGTTCAAGACATGTTTTGGCTTTGAGACACATATCTAAGAAGTCTGGATGTATAGATACTGATTTTCTCGGTTCTGGAACAGAAACAGGAAGAATAGGTATACCACTTGAAAGTTTAGCACAATCTCTATCAGAAGCTCTGATTTCTTGAGATTTATCAGTATACAAATAATCATCCTTTTTATCAATAATTTCTGAATTATTTGTGATAACTTTTGATGATTTAAAAGAATTAATTTCTAAATTTGAAAGGTAATTTTCGCAGTTATCAAAAAATTCTTCATCATTATTGTCATTCTCCCATGGATACGTAATCTCGGCCAAGCTTTCTTGAGTTTCGTAAAGATGTAAATCTTCAAATGAACGAGGAGAGATCTCTGGATGATTCTCACAAAGAGTTTCATTTCTAAAACACTTATCCAGAAGTAGAGAGAATATCGTTTTCAAACATAAGTCGTAGATCTTCCTCTCGCCCGACTTGGAACAAAAATATCCGCCTCTCGGATTCAAAATTGTATGTTTATTTGAACCAAAATTGAAAATATCATCTTTCTTCCGAACTTTATTTAGATCAACATTTGTTTTACAACAATATTCAATATTTTCGAATTTAAGTTTGTTTTTTTATGATGGTTTTCATATCTAGATTTTTTAAAAATAGATTTTTCATACAAAATTGGAAACTTTGGCTTCGTATTTGTCCAACACAAAAAACAGATTTCGGTATCCGACCTTTTCTTACACGTGTAGGGATCTAGGTCCTCGAAACCAAGTCCGTATCTTCCTACTTGTGTGTTAATTTTGTCATGAACCTTCTCGTGCATCCGGATATGTTATAATCTGTAGCTTTTTCGTTGAAGTTCAATGTGTAAAAATTCTCTCTCTTTACGAAAATAGTTTTTAAGTGCTACGAGTTGAGTCTATCACTCTCTTTGTCTCTCGATTTCTTTCTCTTTTCCTTCCGTAAGTTTATTGAGATTCAAAATTTCCTTTTTAAGTTTTTCTTCGAGAAAGTTTTAAACTCATGGAAATCGTTTCCTTTGCGTATTTAATTCGAGTTTTTCTTCTCGTAAGTAAATCCATTTCTCTTTTGAAAATATCTCTTTCCCTTTTGATTGTAGAAAGAGTTTTCTCGGTACTTTTTCGTAATTTCTTTTCGATTGTGAGTTTCGCTTTAGTTCCTCAAAATTGTTTGATAACATCACAATCGTTTGTTCAAGCTCGGATGATCCGGAGAAATTACTAACCGGTGACTCGGAGGGTTGATCCTCTCGATTCGTTTGTGTTTGCCATTCCACGAACATGGCTTCATCACCGCCGGATTCATCTTGCACCCGTTTTCTTTTTCGCAAAGTGTGCTCTTTCGGTGACATTGTACTTATATTTGTTTTTGTAATAAGTCTTATCCTTTTCCGCAGCTCCTCTGCAATCTCTCGAGTAATGTCCGGCTTGCCACATCCGTAGCGTACATCTTTCTTCCTTTTTAATTCTTCTTCTTTCTTCTCTTCTTCTCGTTTTCTCTAC
Source organism: Silybum marianum (assembly GCA_036898165.1). Classification (NCBI taxonomy): domain Eukaryota; kingdom Viridiplantae; phylum Streptophyta; class Magnoliopsida; order Asterales; family Asteraceae; genus Silybum; species Silybum marianum. Next base: position 5,735,228 of record CM072541.1, read on the forward strand.
TCTCTGTACTTCTTGTTTAGGAACATAGGGACGATCAAATCGTTTATTTCCTTTCAAAGACCTATTTCCAAAACGATTAGTAAATTGCTTGGTTATTAAAGCCAGAGAGTCAGCAAACGCTTTAATTTCATCATCTGATTCAGAGTCATCTTCCGGAGCGGTCTCGATATGAAGGCCTTCGATTTCTTCCTGTCATCACTTCGTCTTCGATTCCTTTTGTTTCGAGATCAAAGCCGTAGGACCTCCGATGTTTGTTCTTTTCTGAACAACTTCTTTTTCATGAGCTTGCAGTGTGCCGAATACATCATGCAGCGACCATTGTTCAAGGTCCTGATTGGCTTGTAGTGACATGGATAGATTTGACCATTCGTGGTTTAACCTTTTGAGAAATAGAACATTGTTGTCTTCCTTTGATCTAACAATGTCACATCTCTTGCAGAGATTAATCGCATTGTTGAATCGATGAAATGTTTGTTCCGGAGATTCATCATCGGCGCTTGAAAACTATTATATTCATTTAGAGCTTGGGCTCTTCGTTCTTTTTCATTTTCGCACCACCTTCTAAGAGATTCTCCAGTTGATCCATAAATCTTTTGCTGTGTCACATGAGTCCAGAGATTGAAAAATCTCATTTGGAATGGCCATTATCAACAGAGACTTAGCTTTCTTAGCTAATTCCACCTTAGCCTTTTCTTCATCAGTCCAGTTATTCCTTGACTTCGAACCGCCTTGCCGGTACCTCATCCGTATTTGCGTGGCATTTGGAATTGTGGGAATAGTAGTGGTGGGAACAAACGGACCGTTTTGAATAATTGGATATAACTCGGCATCCAATCCCTCATAGAAGTTAACCATTCGAATCTTCCATTGTGGGTATTCATCACGTACAAGAGTTGGAGGTTTAGTCAGGGACCCAGACGTATAAACAACATTCAAGCTCGAATTTGCCATTTGAGTAGGATAGAAGAGAAAATTTGAAGATTTGAAAGAAATTTAGAACAATTAAATCTCAATTTGATAGAAGAACAGGTCGATAATATCACTGTTTCTTCAGATTACAAAATGAATGACTCAATTTAAGAGAAGATTGTTAACAATTTAACAAAATCTCGTAAAACAGAGTGGATTAATAAACAAATTTTGAATCTGAGAAAATACTGTTCGATCGAAAGGAATTTCTTCAATGGAAGAGATCTAATAATCAATAGATTGATTAGAAAGCTCTGATACCAATTGTTGGTTCCAGATTCCTTTAAACCGATTGTTAATTGAGAGTATTGAATCAAAGTGAAATGCGGAAGCAGATCAATTAACAATTTAAATCAATAGAACAGTAAACAGAATGAAGAACAAAGATTATGAAATGATAACTTTGAATCAAAGTAGACAAAGTTATGAATTACGCACAGTATTCTTCAAAATGTAAATGTATTGATCGACAACTTTTACAAACACAATATAATGCTATTTATACAGATACAAAAACAGAAAGTCAAAATGCTAGCCAATTACAAAGTGCCATGTGTCTAAAAGGGAGCGTCTAACAACAATTAGTTATAACAAGAAGAGTGTGTTGACTTTTGTAGACATCTCTTCTTTGACTCATACTTTAATTTCTAACAAGATTTGAAGAACTCCATAAATGTTGCAATGGAACTCTCATGGCTATCAGAGATCGTTTGGTAAAAAGACAGAATAGAAGACCAAAGAATCTGAGGAATGAAGATTGGGAGAAGCACAAGAAGCTTGCAAAAGAGATGATTAGAATTGCTGAATCCTTGCTAGAATACAGAAGTTTAATTCTGAAAGATGTTAGAGAAATTCTGAACTTCTGGAAGTATGATCTGAACTTTTAAAGCTAAGGGGGAGATAGATAGAGATATCATAATATCTTCAAAAGGTACTGCGTTCTAAAGATGTAAAGATCTGAAGAAAAGATAAAGAAAAGCCTAAGGCATAACTTCTGAAGTGCCAACTTCAGAAGTTCTGAAGATATTTTGAAGAGGTTCTGAAGAAGTTCTGAAGACACTTCTGAAGAAGATCTGAAGGAGTTCAGAACTTGTTCTGAACTTGTCTGTCATAAATGTACTGTTACTTTAGTCTTTCCTTTTGTGTATAAATAGCTAGTTTGTTAGATTGTTAGAACTCACGTTTCTATAAGCTTTGAAACGACATATTTTGTAATCCTGTTCATCCAATCAATACATACGACATTTGACTATCATATTTTTGTTCTAATCTTTCCATATATTGATATCTTGATTGTTTGGGTCCTAACAGTTAGTTTCCTCAATTTCTTTTCAACTGTAAGCTTTTGCTTAAGTTCTTTAAAATTATTTTATATTTCAAAAATGATGTTTCAAGTTCAGATGTGTCAGAGAGAGTACATACAGGTGTTTCAGAAGGCTGATCTTCTGATTCATTTGTTCTGGCCATTCCACAGAACATAGCTTCATCACTGCTTGACTCATCTCCCAGCTAATTTTATTTTTCTGCAAAGTGAGCTCTTTCATCAACATTGTACTTGTATTTATTCTTGTAGTACAAATTGTCTTTGTTCAGAGGTCCTCTGCAATTCTTTGAGTAGTGCCCTGGCTTGCCACATCGATAACACACATCCTTCTTTCTCTTCAACTCTTCATCCTTCTTCTCTGGCTCTGTTTTCTTAGATCTCTGGATCTCTTGACGAGGTGTATAATTGGGAACAGGGCAATCAATCCTTTTGCTTTCTTGGAAAGATCTATTACCAAACCTTTTCGTGAATTGTTTGGTAATAAGTGCCAACGAGTCAACAAAAGCTTTGATATCGTCGTCAGAGTCAGAATCATCTTCTGGAATTTCTTCTGACATGAGAGCCTTGCTTTTCCCTTTCTTCTCAGCATCCTTACTCCTTCTGACTAATCCTTTGGCTCAAAAATTAAAGCCAGAGGTCCACAAATAGTGTTTTTCTTCTGAACAACCTCTTTTTCATGGGCTTGAAGAGTGCCAAAAATATCATGTAGAGACCATTGTTCCATATGCTGATTGGCTTCTAAAGACATAGAGAGATTTGACCATTCAGGGTTTAGTCTTTTGAGAAATAAGACATTATTGTCTTCTTTGGACCTGATGATATCACATCTTTTACATAAATTTATCAGAGTGTTAAATCTATGAAAAATCTGTTCCAGAGATTCTTCAGGAATGGCCTTGAAACTGTTGTATTCATTTAGAGGTTGGGCTCTTCCGTTTTTCTTCATTTTCGCACCACCTTCCAGAATGTTTTCCAATTGATCCCATAGTTCCTTGGTACTATCACAGGAGTCCAGAGATTGAAATATATCATTCGGAATAGCCATGATTCATAGACTTTTAGCTTTTCTGGACAATTCCACCTTTGCCTTCTCTAGATCCGTCCAATTATCCCTTGATTTTGGAATACTCCTAGCAGATACTTCATCAGTAACTGCTGTAGCAGGAACCCTAGGGATAGTGGTCATTGGAATGAATGGACCATTTTGAACAATAGGATATAGATCAACATCTAATCCTTCAAAGAAGTTGATCATCCAGATTTTCCATTGTGGATATTCATCACGTATTAGAGTAGGAGGTTTAGTTAGAGAACCAGATGTGTATACAGCGTTCAGATTTGAATTAGCCATATTACCAGAAACAGAGATTTTGAAAATTACTGAAGATTTGTTGAAATTTGAGTCAAATTATTTCCAAAATGATCGAAATGAAACTGAATATTTACTAATATCAAATTTAAGCATAAATTATCACAGTTTCAGAGAAAACTGTAATGAATTTAACAAAATCTCGTAAAATAGGGTAGAGTGAAGAACAGGGGCTTAAAATACTGTCAATAGAAAAGGTATTTCTCCAAATGGAAGAGATCTAATAATCAATAGATTGATTATCAGGCTCTGATACCAATTGTTGGAACCCAGATCCCTTTCTATCAAGTAATCAATAGATCTAATAAGTAAATATGAGCGGAAGCAAGTAGATCTAAGATTAACAGTAAGATTAGTAAGAACAAATAGGAAGAACAATCGTAATCGATATTGAATTTGTATTTGAATAATTGACAATCGTGTGCACCAAAACAATAGCTCTCTATTTCGTATTTCTCAACCAATACTATTACAAACAGGAAGGAGCTATTTATACGAATACAACATTGAAAGTCAAATACATGGCCTATTACAAAGAGACACGTAAGCAAGGAAGTAACAAACTAATAGACACACGGAGGGTGTGCTTGTCACGTCATCTGATGCATAGTAGTTACTTAATTCTGTTTCATACTTCACCAAAATTGAGGTCTAACACAGATTCATGAGTCATAGGCAAGTAAGGAAAGAGGCTTTCTCAACTGTACAAATCAAGAAAATCTCTGGAATTAAGCATGTCAGATTCGAGAACGCAGAGATTATGTACACTATATATGAAGTGATGAGAGAAGACAACAAATCTGAGCTTCACTGGAATCATTGGCTGCATGGAAGCTTTCATCAAGTATAGAAGATAGGTAGACTTTCAAACGGGTCTAGATCATAAAGTAACAAATCTGAGCATCATTGCACCCAATGAAGATAGAGAGGGTCTTGATCATCTTTCAGTTGGAGAGCTGTTGACAGAACCAGAAGGTGGCATTGTATTCAGAAAACCCACGAGGAAAAGCTTCTTCAAAATCAGTGAAGCACATAAATACTATACTGCAGTGATAAGCATCGTCAAGAGTTATGCATCTCTTCAGAAAGTTAACACAAGAAAAAATGTTGTAGAAAGAATCATCGGTGAAAGGATGGATGAAAAAAATCATCCTAATCAGTAAGCTAAGAGAGATCACAGAGATATTTCACAAAATCATCACGTTTCAACCCGATGCTCCTTTCTAATCTATTTTGTAATCATTTGTTTTTCTTGTAATATCTTCTTAATAGAAATGAATTTCTGTCTTTATAATTTCTTGTAATTCTGAATTTCATACTTAGGGGGAGATTGTTAGAGTATATTTTATAAAGTATGAATCAGAAAAAGCCTAAGTGTCAAACCTCAGAAGGCAACCCAGAAGTTCACCTTGTGACATCTCATCCAGAAGCGCCCAGAGACTCCAAAGTCCTCTGGATTTTAACTGCCATCCCATGTGCGTTTCAGATGACGTGACATGTCACACTTTTCATGCGTAACTAATTTTGTTAGTCGTACAAGTGACGTGTCACTTAGTGATAGGCGGTCTGTTGACTTTATCATTTGTAATCGTATAAATAGAGTCAGTCTTCACTGTAATAGAAGTCGATCATCTTTGAGAGAAATTGTGCTATTTCATTCTAACGTATTGTAATCAATTTTTAGGTTATTAATACGAATTCTCACTTGATCTTCATACTGTTCTTACTATTTAATCATTGTTTCTGTATTAATCATAGATATGTACTGCTTCCGCTCATACTCTGTTATTACGATCTATTGATTAATTGTTGTAAAAGGGATCTAGGTTCCAACAGAACTATCTTGTTCAGAGCTCTTCAGATTTAGCTTGGGTTCTGAACAGTTGTACTCAGAAGTCATTTATGTAAACTCATCAAATGTCACATGAATGTTTTCTATGAAAATCTTGGTCTTTTTCTTGTAAACTATGAAAGCTTTAGACTTTTGGGGATATCCAATAAACACTCCTTCTTCAGCTTTCTTGTCAAACTTCCCAAGATTTTCTTTGTCATTCAACACAAATGCATCCAAAGATATGAAAGAACTTCATATTAGGCTTTCTTTATAAATGCTTTCATAAGCAGTTTTATAAAGTCATTCAAGATGTTCTTGTTTTGTGTGAAGCATGATGTGGACATGGCTTCAGCCGAAAGATACATAGGTAAACCAGAATATGCAAGCATGGTTCTTGTTGCTTCAACTAAGGTTCTGTTTTTTCTTTCTATAACTCCATTTTGTTGAGGAGTTCTGGCAACAGAAAAGTTATGAGATATCTCAATAGATGTAAGTTAGCATTCAATATTTTCATTTTTGAATTTTGTGTCATTGTCACTTATGATCTTTTAAACTTGGAGTTGAAGAAGAAGTTGACATCTTTTTAGAAAAGTAATAATAATCTCTGAAGCATCAAACTTTTGTCTTAAGAATTCAACTCGTGTGTATCTTGAATATTCATCAACTATGACCAAAATGTATTCTTTCGACACATGCTTTGAGTTCTCATTGGTCCACACAAATCCATATGAGGCATTTCCAGAGGTAACTTGCAAGAAGATTCCATTTTCAATTTGTGAGAGCTCTTCTTCATTTTACCTATTTCACAATACATACGTAATGATCTCTTGGAAAATCTGATCTTAGGTAACCCTTTTACCAAATCTATTTGCACAAGGTGAACAATGGCTTTAAAGTTCAGATGAGCTAAACGTGTATGCCATAACCACCCTTCTTCAAGAACTATGTTAGAAATATAACATACATTATTTGTTGAACCATCTTTTGGGAAACTGGTAGTATACAAGTCACCATCTCTGTATGAATTTAGTGCTTCATTGTTACTTCCATCTTTGATGTGGCAGAACTTCTTATCAAAGATAGTGAACTATTTGTCACCAAATTGACTTATGCTGAAAAGGTTGTGCCTTAAACCTTTAACATATAAGACCCTCATAATTGTTACATCTCCTCTGATGAGCATACCATATCCTTTAGTATATCCTTTGGAATTATTTCCAAACAAAAATTTTCAAACTTATCATATGAGTGTTCAAATTTAATATGTTACTTTGAGAAAATTTTCTTTTGAGGAGAATTTAGTCTAAATTCTTGATTCCAAAATGAATACAGTGAATATGCTTTTGAATAATGTTTATCATATTTCTACATGAGCAAGATTGCACAAAATTTGAAGATAAAGTGTCAACAAATTGCTTTCTTTTATTCACTTTTTTTTGTATTCATTATAGCAGGTTTGGAAACATGACAATAATTTTTCTTTAACAAAACTACTTTTCTTCTTCTCCTGCAGCTTTCCTTCTCCTGATTAGATTCTTTCTTTCTGAAATAGATAAGAATTTTGGATTAGCATTTGCTGAATTAGGTTTGATCTGAGAAACTATTTTGTTTTCAAGTTAGTCTTTGAATTTGAAGAACTAGAAGTGATTTAGATTTGTCTTGTTTTACAAATTCTGGATTGTGTGAATTTTTCAAACAATTTGATTTGAAGTATCTTTTTTACACTGAGTGGTTTGATTTTTTTCATATTCTTATTAAAGAAACCAGAACCAAACATTTCATCAGGTAATATGGTTTCTTCATGTTTGAGTTTATCTCCTTCCACCATTTCAGCCTGAGATTTGAAAACTAGATAACCATCTTCATCAATAACAACATAAGTAGGTACATTTGTCTCAATATCAGCCTTAGAATCTGAAGCATTCATACGATAATCAAATTTAGCTTCACACATTTTTTTGCAAACCCAGATAAGCTTGAAACTTTTTCCGAGTTAATGTTTTCATTGGTCTTAACATCAGCGTTGATACACGCAGGTTCATTATCCAAAAGTTTTCAAATTCACCGTCACACTTGTGAAAGTAATTATCAGATTCAAGTTCATAACTTTCTTCAAATTCATCTTCAAAATTTTCTTCGGATTCATCTTCAAAATTTTCTTTAGATTCCTCTTCAGATTTGTCATCAAAAACTTCTTTGGAAATTTCCTCAGGCATAACTTCGGTGATTTCATCTGAAATTTCTTCAGACTTATTTTCAGATTTTGAAATATCTTTATATTTATTATGAGATGCTTCTTTAATTTTGATATCTTCATAAACTCTTTCATGTTTCTCTTTAGACTTAGGGATTGAGACTATGGACTTTACAAACTTCTTTTCCGAAGGAATTATTTCTAACATATTTGGATTAACGGGTTTATGAATGTACTACTTTTTCCTTCATCAAAAATTTCCATTTTGAAAAATTATGAAGTTTTGAAGGAACATCTTTTAAATGTTGTATTTTCCCTAAAACCTAATCTTGTTTTTGCATTGTAAAATCTAATAACCTTTAAGTGACTAGTTAACAAATTTAAAGTTTGTTTTGTCTTCTGTCTCTTAAAATTCAAATCCTCAAGTTCTTTAACCTTTTTGTACAAATCAAGCCTTTCTTTACACAGAAAATCTAATTTCACATATAAAACTTCCTTTTCAGCTTTTGCATCCTCAATATTTTTTTTTTCAAATCAGAAAGTTTGTTTGATAGAATAGATTTTTCAGAGACAATGTTAAATTGTTCTTCAACAGTCATACAATTTATCTTAAAAATTTGGCTTTCTTCTCCGAATTTGTTGACTAAACATCTTTCACATTTTAGTCTTTTCTTTAATTCAAAAAGTTCAGAAGTCATTTGAGCTATTTTATTTTGTACATCAACATTAGAAGAAGAATGTACGTCTGAATCTATATCAGATTCACTGTGAGAGATGTTTAGATTTTTTTACACATCATGCAATGTGCAGCATAGTATGCCACTTCTCCCTCAGATGAGGTCCACAAGCAAGCATTTGTGTTGATCTTTCTTCTTTGAAAGAGCAAGACTGTTAGCATAATATTAAGTGTTTCTGATCCTTTTAAATCTGCACTCTTTTGGAAAGTGACCAGGCTTGCCATAGTTGAAGCATCTAGGTACCTCTTCTTTCTCTTGGTCTTTCTTCTTTTTGACCTTTTTTTTCAAAGCCTTTGAACTCTGGCTCTTTGTCATTCCCGCCCTATTTATAGTATTCAAATTTGCCCTTGTCATGGTTCTTCTTGGCAAATCTTTTATTGAAAGTTTGGCGAATGCAAAACTTTCAGCCATCTTCTTGAGTTCAATGTCAAAATCATCACTTCCAAAATTATTGATGACTTCTAGTAATTCAATCATCTTTGAGGATGAGTTTCTTTTGAAACTAGTCTTACTGCCTCTTTTAGTTATCAAGGCAATAGAGTCACTAACCGTCTTCTTTTCTGATTGCTTTGACTTTTTCTTGTCTTCATGTTGATTCAGAACAACGAAACACATCATGCATATTTTTCTTTGGCAAGTTCTTGGTGAGCATATTGTAAGTAAAACTATCCCACTCGGGACCAAGATTCTTAATAAACTTTTTGTTTATCTCTGAATTTAATTTCTGAACCCTGTTCCTCCTTAGATCATTCAATATATTATTAAACCTGTTGTTGTCGGTTTCAACATTTGATTCAGACTCCTTGGCTTTGAAATCCTTATAAGTTTCAATGCAAATATTCAGTTTATTCTGTTGAGCCTTGTCACTTCCCTGCATTTAAGCTTGTTAGACCCTATTCACAGAGAAGTATGAACCAGAATTATACAAGTACAAAAGATCAGAAGTTTATCTTCTGATCCCACTCATCACAGAGTCGCCCAGAGTTTGGAAGAACAGCTGGACTACAACAAAGGCATCATACGCGCTCCTGATGACGTGGCCTACACATGTTCCGTGTATCTAACTTTGTAACAGAATTTGTTACAAGCTTAGCTATCGTGTCAGTTTGTAATAGGCTAGAAAGTTGGCTTCTATCATTGTACTAGTATAAATAGATCCATTTATAAATGTAATAGGAGAAGATCTGAAATATATTTTGGAGAGTGTTAGACCTCATTTTAGAAGAAGTATGAATCAGAATTGTGCAAGTACATGCACATCTGATGACGTGGCAAACACATCCTTCGTGTGTAACTAAGTTAGTTATTTACTTGCTTACGTGTCAAGTTGTAATAGGCTAGATAGTTGACTTTCATTATTGTAATCATATAAATAGCCCAATCACGGTTTGTAATAGTGTGATTCGAAATATACAGATTTGAGAGCTAAATTGTGCGCACTGTTGATTATCATTCAAAGCAATTCAATACGAATTACGATTGTTCTTCAATTCTGTTCTTACTAATCTTACTGTTTATCTTAGATTTGTTTGCTTCCGCTCATATTTACTTATTTGATCTATCGATTAATTGTTAGAAAGGGATCTGGGTTTTAACAATTGGTATCAGAGCCTAATAATCAATCTATTGATTATTAGATCTCTTCCATTTGGAGAAATCCCTTTTCTATTTACAGTATTTTTCAGTTTTAAGCTCCTGTTCTTCATTCTACCCTCTAAATCTGTGGTAATTTTTGCTTAAATCTGAGATTAATAAGAATATAGTCTTATTTAAATAATTTTGAAATTTATTTGCTCCAAATTTCAACAAACTTCAGTAATTTCAAATCTCTGTTTCTGGTAATATGGCGAATTCTAATCTGAATGCCGTATATACTTCTGGTTCTTTGACCAAACCTCCTACTATAATACGTGATGAACATCCACAATGGAAGATCCGTGTGATCAACTTCTATGAAGTATTGGACGTTGAACTGTATTGTTGGAACCCAGATCCCCAATTACTCTATATTCAGTAGATTTAATTATGAAAATTAACAGATAAGCGGAAGAACAATCTACTGTATTCAACAATAAGGTAATCAACAACGATAAACATTAAACAATTCAATTCAATGAAGAAAGATGTTGAAGATCCAATGTATTCAATAAGCTGATGATTACAATACTGAAGAACAATTTCTCTCTCAAAATAGGAATTCTCACCTCTCTTCTCTCAAAAACTTTTCTTCCAATACAAGAAATGAAATCTATTTATACTACAGTGAGAGAGAAAGTCAAAGCATCAGCTAATGAGGAAAAGACACGTCAGGGAGTATTGTAACAAATTCTGTTGAGCATAAGTCGCATGACTGTCCACGTCAGCAAGCACGTGAGCTGAAATAACCGCTGATTCACAGAGGTCCATAGAGGTTGTCCAAGCCTCTGGGATCATCTGTGTTCTTAACACTTAGAGAAATTCACGGCTCTGGCATCTTCTGGAATAGCTTTTACAAAAACACTTAAGATTTCTGATTTCATACTTTTACATAATGAAATATTCTAACAATCTCCCCCTAAGTATGAATCAGAAAACAAAAGAATTTACAATAAAATTACAGAAATGAAATAAAAAAGGAGCATCTGGATGAAGCTTTAAAATCTTTTGAAAAATATCCATTAGGTTCCTCATCTTCTGTAAGCTTTCGAGTTTGAGACAGATTTTTCTTGCCAGAACTCTTTCACCTTGTTCAACTGTCTGTTCATCCTTTAACAAAGACGTATAACCCCTGATGAGCTCAACGACTTCTGCGGAATATTTATGGGCTTCACTAACTCTGAAGAAGCACTTCTGTGATTGTCTCCTGAACACGACCCCCTCTTCTGGTGTAGTTAGAATTTTTCCAACAGGAAACATATCTACCTCTTCTCTGTGAGTATTTGGTGCAGAAATAGCTAAGTTATGAATATCCATATCCAGACCCACTTGAAAGTCTGTTTATGCTCTGTGTCTTAGAAAATTTTCAATGCACCTGATGATCCTGTTGAAAGCTACTTTATCGTGTGAATGCTTTCTTTCATTCATGTTCAGCTTCATTTTTCTACCCAGAGGTATTAAATCACTGGGATTTATTGACAGTAGGTCGTTGTCACAGAAGTACTGGCTCTGATTATCTTCTCTCAATACTTCATAGATTGTGTACATGATTTCCGTCCCTAGAAATTGTACATGCTTTGCTCCAGATATCTTTTTTATTGGGGACTTTGAGTAGGCTTCTTCTTTAAACAATCGATGAGCCATGAACTTATTCTTCACTTCATCTGTTACTCTATAGTCATTTGCAAAGTTTGGCAGCATTAAGAACACCTTAATATCGATGAGTGCATATCGATGAGCCTGTTCCACCTCAATCATTGTCTTCCTCTTGAAACTTCTCACTTTATCTATTTCTGCAGCCAAATTCTGTTTTCTTTGCTTAGAGGCGCACTCTGCAGGAGCCTTGTCTTTAGGTTCTGTTCTAGTGGGAATGGGTGTTGATTTTGGCTCTGGTGCTGATTCTGGTTTTGTGGTAGGAATGGGAATTGAAGTGGTTGGTATTTTGGGAGTGGGAGTTGGATTTGGAGTGGGAGTGGGAGTGGGAGTTGGATTTGTTGTTGAGGGCTTCTGTGAAGATTGCATCTGTGTATTACTCATCAGGTTAAGTAAAAACTTTGCCATATCTGGGTCCTTGGGCAAGGGACCTTTGAATTGGGCAAGTGGGGTTGGATTCAGAGGGACTTCTTTCGCAGATTCCATCCCTTTTTCTTGCACAGGGGGCTCAGAGACTGGATCTTGTGGAGCAGAGGTGGATGTAGGGGCTTCTGGCTTCTGTTTCTTTGAATTCTCCCCCTTCTGAGAATCAGGATCCTGATCCTCAGACCTTTTTCGCTTAAGCTCGGCCCGTTTGCAAGCTCTTTCCTCTTTACTCTTATTCCTCTGGGCTTGAACAGTTGAGATTTATTCGGCAACGTTGGTACGTTTGGACACAGAGGTATCAAGATCTGATACCTTCTGGGAAAATGTAGTATTTGTCTTGTTGGTTTTAGCAACGAACTTTTCACTTATGAACGTTAGTTTTTCAATTAACGAGCGTTGTAAGGCAACAACATTTGACTGTCGAACCAGAGCTTGAGATTGTGATTCTGGGAGGAGGGATTGGCAGAGCTTCTGTATATCCTTCTGCAAAGACGTAAAATCAGATGCAGAGATGGTTACCTTTGGAGTATGAATCTTTGTAGGAATGTTGCTCAGAGCCTCTGTATTGGATTGAAGAGTTCGTGCCATCTTCTGCAGCTCCTCCTCTGTTTTCTTTGAGCTTTCCTCTGTGTTCTCCTTGACAAAACTCTTTATTTCAACCAGAGCTTTAGCTTGATCATCACTCTGAGTTTGGACCAAATTTCTGAGTTTCGTGGTGATTGTGACTTGCTCCGTTAAAGTAGCCTGTAGAGATGAGATTAAGGAGCTTTGGGCTTTAAGCTCTGTGTTAACCTTCTGTTCATGAGTAACAAGGGCTTCTTTTAGATCCGCCACAGATCCCTTGACATTATCAACAAATGTTTGGAACGCAACATTTGTGACATAGTCTAGGGTGGTAACCGGTGCATCTCCAACACATGGAGCCCCGTTTCCCTCGCGTCCAAAGGGGCCTTCATTCACGCCTGTTTTGACGTTTAGCGTGGAAGGACTTCCACCCTGTCCTCAAGAGCCCTGGTTAGAGGAACTCTCTTCGGGTGTTCTGACTACTTCGGCTTCGTCCTCATCATCAGAGGATGAGGAGTCGAAAGTAGTGTGCTTACCTTGAGCAATGGCGAAAACGCCGGTAAGTGGTGCATCCTCTGGCTGTAACCCCTCTGATGGGATTTCATGAGCCTCTATACTACCAGAGGGTATGGACGTACCCTCTGGGATCCCTATTTCTGTGTTGGCCACGAAGGCTTCAACATGTGTAGTTCTGGACGAGATCTGGGGCGATGGATCTCTTATTGCTGCATCATCATCCTTTTGAGAGGATGAAGATGGAAGGGATTCCCCGGAAGTGCTTGAGACAGAGATTATAAGATCCTCTACTCGGTTAGGTTCTGGGCGGTTTGGACTGGGTTGTCCTTTTTCAATGAATGGCGATGTGTTGGCATCGACTTCAGCAGATGTGGTTACCCTGGTTGGACTCGGAGAGGTTCTCACAAATGTGTCTCTGTGGACATCTTCGGTGGCTGCTCTTAAAAGAGCATCCGGATGGGTAGAATCTCTCTGGTTGTCACTCGAATTCTTTTCAAGCTCATCCTCACCAGACCCCTCACTTCCTACTTCTGGCTCTAAATGCTCAGGGGTAGGTATTCTCGGTTCTGAATATACTAGTGAGCTTCTATAAGAGATTAGATTGGGGAGAGTAGAAGGAATAAGGTCTAGCATGTACCTTAATAGTTCGCGATGATGTGGGTAACCAGCAGGATCCACAGTTGGTTTGTGGGTATTCATAGTGTGAATTTTTCACAGAGGAGGGACAATTGGTGCTTGAAGCTTTAGAACTGCAGCATGTGCAAAAACTGATAGAAATCTTGGATAGCATAGGTGAGTGAGATCATTTCCTGCTTCTTGGGCTTGTACCTTTTTTAACACTGCGGCTCTCAACTCATTGTAGAGGAGAGAAACGTAGTCGATATTGAGGTTAAAGTACAACCCGTACATGATTGTGAGAATGTTCCTGTTTGCTTGGTCCATCGAGGTGGTTTTGCAAGTGAGGCTTCGGTTCAGGATGGACACAAGCACATTTCACATTGGGGGAATATGTTTCCTCTTGAATGTGGACAGGGCTGTAATGGGTGTATTGTAACCCAAAAATGAGATAAATGCTAGGAGAGCGTCCGTTGAGGGAAGAGCAGTTAGGTTAGGGTTTGGAACCACTTCGCCGTTGTTTTTAATATCTGGAGGAGGAAGGCTAAAAAATTGAGCGAACTTGCGCTTGGTACAAGGTATTGCCACGACGTCATCCGTGTTAAAGGGGTGGCCAAAACTTCCAATCATTTCTTGGGTTTCGTCGTTGATGCACAGGGTATGCCATATTTCTTGAATGTATAATTCGGGGATATTTGAGTCTGCTAGAGTTAGGGCTTTGTTGATGGGATGATGTTGCAGAACTCGATCATAACCCTGTAGGCAGCTGGATAAGTAGCAGGATCCAATAGAACTTGGGCATTGTTTGATTTGATTGGAAGATGAGTGAAAATGAAGTTTTCGGCGGTGGATTCGACAATCTGATGATCATTGTCGTTGGCTTCTTGGTTCGCAATAAGAGTTTGATCGACTGTTGTAAAAGTATTGCTACCCTTAAAATCAACACAAAAATAGACCTCGGCGCAAGTATACACCTCGGAATACTGTCGTATTTAACAAGTAATACCGGTTTAAGTATCGGGTATCGTTCCCACAGAGACGGCGTGTTTTGCAAAGTTCTTAGGATTAAAAGCTTGACTTTTATCGAATTGATTTCAGAGGGTAAAAATAAGAGGATTTTGTTGATTAACTAAATTTGTTTGGTCGGCTGGTAACGTTGACGAAATACAATTATAAAAAGCAAGTCTAGGGTGTAAGGATAAATTGAGACAAAGTTAATAATCAAACAAAAAGATATTTTATAATAATAATTATTGTCTTAGAAAACTGATACTTTTTATAACCTCATTGAGGTTAAACCGCTTATATACCGATAGTTAGTTGTCAATTAACCTTAGGGGTAATTTCACGACGTACCAAAAGTCCAATAATGACAAGTTGATAAACTATTATTATAAAGTTAAATACACCTCTTTATTTTATTACTATACTTATAAATCACAGTTTATTTACTTACACCCCAAACTAAGGTTTTTAGCCTTCCATTAAAATGGGTTTTTATAACGTATTGTGATGATTACAACTAAGATGAACGAGAAATAATGCGACTGACTAACTAAGATGATAACTAAGACTAAACATAAATGAGAAAGTAACTAATGATTATAAAAGCAATTAAATAAAATGCATTAACAGAAAGCATAAATTACGGCAAGGTTGCCATTAGCAATCTTGAGTAAATTAAGGAGGACAAGTTTATCGTAAATATTCTTGAGTTGAATGCTTTGGACAAGTTCACCATTATGGATCTTGAGGAACAAACGAGGACAAGTATATTGTTAATAATCTTGAAGTACGATTAACGAAACATGCAATAAGAAGAAAAGAAGAAGAATTTGTGAATGTATGGTGACAACGACGAGATTGATGGGTTTCCTTGTGTTTATCGACTACTAAATCTTGAGAACTTAAAGACTAAAACTAGAGAGCATTTGATGGTAACTTGCAATAATGAAAGTGATGATAAGTTTTTTTTGTGAACCCAACTTAATAATTTATATAAAAAGATGGCAACTTCCTTGATTAATAAGGTACACACTAAACATATATAAAATGATTAGTATATAACTTACACACAAGTAGATTACCTTGCTTCTAACACTTACAATACTCCTATGCTAAAAACAAGAAAGTCTAAGTAGTTAGGGTGGTGGCTTGTGGGTTTGGCTAACAATTCATGCAAAATGGACTTGCATGGCAAAACATTAGTTTCCTCCCAACTAGATGGTATTTAGTTGTAGGAATTATGGAAGGAAGATTTTGTTGCTCCCTTCTCTCCCCAATATCCTCTTCTCCACCACCCTTTGCTTCCTATATATAGTGGATTGATCCATATAAATTTTGAGAGGTTACAAAACAAAATGAACCCATAAATTCATGGGTCTTCAACCATCCCAGTCTTTGATAGCTCATGATTCGGTCTGCTCTCTTTTGGCTCCTATTTATACCTGAAAATAATATATTATGGAAACATGAGTGATGGCATCGAATTTAGCAATTTTAGCGTCCAAAAATTCATATTTCCATAACTATATGTAACATTAACATGTTACTAGAATTACTATTAAAAGTCTAGTAAAGAGTTGCAAACTTAACTAAAAAGGACTCAAAACTAATAAAATGAGATATAAATACGATAATAAATTACCCGTATCAAACATCTCCAAACTTAAATCATTGCTTGTCCCCAAGCAATAAATCTAAGAAAAAATAAAAAGAAAAATTGACTCAATTTCCTATGACTCAAGGCTATTTTGAACACAACTTAGAACACACGTAAATGAGGCACACCATTTTCATCCCAATCCACATAACCAAATTTTTCATGTTCATTCCTTTATGTAGTGCAAAGATTCAAACTGGCAGATTCGCTACCATGTGTTCGTAATAAAAACAGAGTCTGTCCTTTTATCGTTGATGTTTGCATGGTGTTTTCTTGCTTTTGTTTTTCCTTCATTTTGATGGATAACTTTTTATTGTGTACGAGGAAAACTCTATACATGAGAGTTTTTCATGAGAAACATGCATGCACTTTGAGTGATTGAAGCTATGCTTCTTTGAGCGTATTTGTACATGCATTTTTTTTACTTATGCACCAAAACAACAAATTTAAAAATTTAAATTTTTGTGCATTTTTGGGTGTAGAGTGTATGATGCTTGTATGTAGTGTACTTTGAGATGTACATCTCCACATCTCCAAACTTGAAGTATTCAATGTCCCCATTGAATTTTTAGAAAACAATCATGGGTGAACGAAAATTGGAATTTGGACAATGTTTTTGTTAAAAACACATGGTGAGTGAAAATGATCAATTTGCCAACTTTGCACATGGTTGGGGAGTGAACACTGGTCGTATGGTAAAATGGTTTGGGACAAAACTTAGTGTTAATGGGTGTGTGTACCAAGTTGCTGTTCAAGATAGGGAACGAAAGTGTTCCAAAAATTTCCTATAAAGAGAAAACAATTTATCTAAAAACAACAAACTAGCAACCCCTATGGAAGAATAATCCTGAGAATTGATTGTGGTCCCCTAAGAGACCATGCACAACTTTAAAACTGAGTTCTTGACATGCAGAGTATGCTAGAAATAATAAATAAAACCTAACTATGACTGGCAAACAGCAAAGACACACACTAAAAACTACTTAAATCAGCAAATAAGAAAAGAAAATCTAAATATTAGTTAGAAATACCATGGCCCTACTCCCGCGGAGTAGGTTGATTTCTCCCTTCATCCTTCTTCTGAAAACCTGAACTTCCGACTCCTGAACCAGCTTCAGCTTCCACCCCTGTCTAACCTTGTTCCTCCTGATTCTCATTCTGAAAGTGCCTCCCTGGTTGATCTCCTGTCTGAACATCTCCACCACGAACCTCATTCTGTTCTATCACTTGTACAACTTCACTATTACCTGCTGTCTGCCCAACCTCAAACCTTACGCTTCGTAATGCCAACTCCACCGTTATTTCCAAGCTCTCTATCTTTTCCTCTCTGTCGACTACTATTCGACTCAGATCAAGTACCTGTTGACTGTATTCAGCACATTGTTTTTGTAGTTTCACTATTGTGCCCCACAGCTGCCCGTATACCCGCTGTTCTGCTGCTTCGATTGCTGCCTGCCTCATTCTTTCTTGGTAAAGTTTCCATGTCTGAAATTCAGCAACACTGACTATTTTTTCTTTTCCCTTACCCTTTTTCATTTGCTTCTTTATTGGGGGTTCCTCATTTTGATTTGGTACATTTTGGATTACCACACCATTAGGTCGTTTGAGTCCCCCTTGAGGCTGTGGCGAGAGTAAAACCGGCTGAGCTCTTGGTGGCTAAGGATAGTTTAGTCTAGCCTGTTGGTTTAGAAGCAACAGTTGGTACTGAGTTAGGTTAGGAGGTGGCTGTCGATTTGCACCTCCCCTGTGTGGGGTGATGATGGACGTAGGCAGTATGGCTCGTAAAGGTGAGGCATCAATAGGTTCTGGGAAACCCGGAGGTGCTCCTAAAGGGTGGTTTTGGACATATTGACCTACGCTTGACTGGGCCCTGTGTGGATCAGCCAACACAGGGGAGTTCGGTGGTCGAGTGCTTGGACCAACTTCATATGGTCCATTGTTTCCAAGAGTTGGGTAAAGGTGATTGCGGTTTCTAAAGAACAACAACGGAAGACGTTGTAGTTTGACTTATTTCCCTTTTACAGTGGTTGTTTGTACCGGGTGGTCATCCGAGCTATTTGTGGTGGGAGAGAGTAAATCAAGCAAGACAATGGATCTTCTTTAGTACCTGTTCGCGAAATCTGCTCTGGATTGAGAGATTCTTCTACTCCAACGAGTGGTTCCTTGAGGTCAAAAGCTTCTCTTTTTGGTTGCGCACCGACGTAGATCCTAGGTTTTTCGATCGGAACGACAGTGGTGAGTGCAGGTGGTGCTTCGTTGGCGTGAATTGATAGTGCTTCGATTTGGCTTGAGCTGAGAGAAACATCAGCGTCTGAATGGGTTGATGGGGGTTTCTCCATGGTCGATGGACTGGTACCGCCTTGCTCCGATGATTGTGGTTCCGCCGTGGAGGTGTGTTTTAGGGTTTTCTCTGGTGAAGTGGGTGGATGGTTTTCGGGTGAGGTGGGTTTTGATGAATGGTCTTCCTCCATGGATTCGAAATGATCTAACACTAAGTTAGCAAATCTTAGAAGAGGGTTTTCTGATTGAGTGTTTCTCGAGTTTTTTGCGAAGGGGAAACCGAAGAGGCAACTGATAAGGATTCCAGTGTGGAAGTTGAGGGGTCGAAAATTATTGGTTTTTTCGAGTTCCTCCTTGATCTCCTTAACTGGATGGTTAAGGTGCGGCTTTTGAGTTTTTTCTGGCTTCGAGTGAATGGTCGGAGTGTGGCCGGTTTTTTCATTTTGAAGATGAAGCATCAGAGGGAGGGGGTTCTTATAACCCAGAAGCTTCCTTAAGCAGATAAGGATCTTGGTGTAATAGTACTCTATACCTAGGTGATGACCTCATTTGGTAATACGAGGTAACTCCTTCTGAAATAAGGCGCCGGCAGAAGGGAGATTTCCCTGATCTTCTATGCATGAGTACCTGCATGGTGGCAGTACTCAGTATTGCATTTAATGCTTCACTGATGTGGCAACATAATCCAAATAATAACAGCTATTAATTTTGAAAAATGTGGTGCACTGTTTTGACACACCCGAAAGTTTTCTTCTTGGGCCACCCATATTTGGTACTTCCTTACAGACTTACAAACCTAATTTAGTTGGGCCACAAGTAATTTAGTTGGGCCACAAGTAATCTCTAAACTACTCCTATTGTATTATCTACTAATGAAAAACTAAGGGACAAGGTCCAACTTAGTTTTCTAAATTTCTAACCATCTAGTTAATAAATATATATATCTATATATATATATATATATAAATTTTGTTTTATCCTATTAATTTTCTGATTAAAGAAAGCTTAAAAAAATGTAAAACTTAAAAAAAAATTACTACTATACAAGGGTGCTGCTTGGTTCCTTCAACTTATCAGATTGACAACCCCAAAGGGTTGATCTATTACTTCCTCTCCCTTCAAAAATGGGTTAACCCTTTGACCATTAACTTTGAATGTGGTTCCTTTCTCGGGATCAATGAGATCGACCACGCCGTAGGGGTAAACTTTGGAAATTTGAAATTGGCCGGTCCATCTAGAGTTAAGCTTGCCTGGGAATAATTTCGGTCTGGAATTAAATAAGAGAACAAGTTGTCCCTCTGAGAGTTCTTTTGGATGAATTCTCTGATCGTGCCATTTTTTTGTATTTTCTTTGTACAATTTGGCATTTTCATAGAAGTGGTTCCTATGTTCTTCTAACTCACAGAGTTGTAACAGTCTCATCTTTCCTGCCTAATCCATACTCATATTAAGCTCTTTAATGGCCCAATAGGCCTTGTGTTCCAATTCTAGTGGCAAGTGACAAGCTTTTCCAAAAACCAGTTTGTAGGGGGACATTCCAATTGGGGTCTTGTAAGCAGTACGGTAAGCCCATAGGGCATCATCTAGCTTAGATGCCCAGTCCTTCCTGTGGGGTTTTACTACCTTGGCCAAAATTCTCTTTATCTCACGGTTTGACAATTCTACCAAGCCGTTAGTTTGGGGGTGGTAAGCAGTTGCTACCCTGTGCTTAATGCCGTATTTTTCTAATGTCTCCTCTAACATGTTGTTTATAAAGTGGATCCCTTCATCACTGATTAGAGCACGTGGTGTGCCAAATCGGCTGAAAATGTGTCTAAAGGAATTTTATGACTGTCTTAGCATCATTGGAATGGCAAGCCATGGCTTCCACCCACTTTGACACATAGTCAACTGCCACCAAAATATACGAACATTTATTTGATATTGGAAAAGGTCCCATGAAGTCAATCCCCCACACATCAAACAATTCCACCTCTAAAATTCCATTGAGTGGCATCTCATTTCTCTGGGAAATATTGCCACTCCTCTGGCACTCATTACACCTTCGGACAAAATCCTGTGCATCATTATGTAGAGTTGGCCAAAATAATCCTGACTGTAAGACTTTGGCTGCTGTTCTGCTTCCTCCAAAATGTCCTCCACAAGGACCTGAGTGACAATGTTGCAAAATTGAGATTATGTCATTTCTTGGTATGCATCTTCTGATCATCTGATATGCACAAATTTTGAACAAAAATGGATCATCCCACAAGTATTTTTTGGAATAAAAAATTAGCTTTTTCCTCTCATGTTTGTTCAAATCCTTGGGGATAATACCACAAGCCAAGTAATTAACTAAATCTGCAAACCAAGGACTATTGTCTTTTACGGCCAAAATCTTCTCATCTGGAAACACCTCACAAATCTCATTGGTCGGGTCGGGTTTATCTTTTTTCTCTAATCTGGATAGGTGGTCAGCTACTTGATTTTCTGTCCCGTTTCTGTCAATGATTTCCAAATCAAATTCTTGCAAAAGCAAGACCTACCTTATTAGCCTTGGTTTTGCATCTTTTTTTGAAATCAAATATTTGATAGCTGCAGGATCCGTATGGACAACTACTTTTGTGCCGATCAAATAAGACCTAAATTTTTCAAAAGCAAAAACCACTGCTAATAATTCCTTTTCAGTAGTGGTATAGTTGATTTGGGCATCGTTGAGAGTTCTACTTGCATAGTAGACAGGGTGAAAAATCTTACCCTTTTTCTGACCCAAAACTGCCCCTACCGCCCAGTCACTTGCATCACACATTATCTCAAATGGTACAGTCCAATCAAGAGTCACTACTACAGGTGCTGTGACCAAAGTTTCTTTTAGTACATTAAAAGCCTTTCTGCAATTTTCATCAAAATTGAAAATTTGGTCATTTTGTAGTAGTGAACAAAGTGATTTTGAAATTTTTGAGAAATCTTTTATGAATTTCCTATAAAAACCTGCATGACCCAGAAAACTCCTTATTTCCTTTACAGTGGTTGGTTCAGGTAATTTTTCAATTACCTCGAGCTTGGCCTTATCAACCTCTATGCCTCTTTTAGATATGAGATGTTCCAGCACAATTCATTCTTTTACCATAAAATGACATTTTTCCCAGTTTAAAACTAAATCTGTCTCTTCACATCTTATAAGACTTTTTTCCAAGTTTTTTAAACATATGTCATATGATGATCCATAAACAGAAAATTCATCCATGAATATTTCCATGGAAGTTTCTAGCATGTCAGAAAAAATGGACATCATACATCGTTGGAAAGTAGCAAGGGCATTGCATAGTCCAAAAGGCATTCTTCTAAAAGCAAAGGTTCCATAAGGACATGTAAAGGTGGTTTTTTCTTGGTCATCAAGGGCTATAGCAATCCGATTGTACCCAGAGTATCCATCCAGAAAAGAATAAAATTCTTTTCCAGCCAACCTATCCAACATTTGGTCAATAAATGGCAGGGGGAAATGGTCTTTTTGGGTGGCTTTGTTAAGATTCCTATAATCCATACATATCCTCCAACCCGTTATTGTCCTAGTTGGGATAAGCTCATTTTTCTCATTGGGTACTACAGTCACTCCCCCTTTCTTTGGTACGCACTGCACTGGGCTGACACAAGTACTACTGGCAATAAGATAGATTATCCCAGCATCTAACCACTTTAGGATTTCTTTCTTAACAACCTCTTTCATCACTGGATTTAGCCTGCGTTGAGGTTCAACTGAGGTGAAGGTTTTATCTTCTAAAATGATTTTATGCTGAGAGATTGTAGGGCTTATGCCTTTTAAATCTGCAATGGTCCACCCTAAAGCTTTGGTATGTGATTTCAGCATGGTGACTAATTTCTACTCCTGATCATTCTCTAGAGATGATGAGATAATGACTGGAAACTTTCCTGACTCTCCTAAAAAAGCATACTTTAAGTGCGAGGGAAGTTGTTTTAACTCTAATACTGGTGCTTGTTCTAAAGATGGGACTAGGGTAGGTCTTTCCTTTGGGTCTAATGCTTCAAAAGCAGCCACTTCATGTGTTGGTTCTAGATCCTCAACAATAATTTCTTCCTCGCTGTCGGATTCCTCCTTTCCTAACATCATCTCCAAACTTTGTTCTTGGCACAAAGTTTCAATCAAACCTACAGCAGAGCACTCTTCTCTGTCATCTGGGTACCTAAGAGAATCAAAAACACTGAAAGTTACTGTTTGGTCATGCACTCTCATGGTTAATTCTCCCTTTTGGACATCAATCAGAGTTCTGCCAGTTGCTAAAAAAGGTCTGCCTAGAATGATGGGGATCTCATGGTCCACTTCACAATTCAAAATGATAAAATCGGCAGGAAAAATAAATTTTTCTACTTGGACTAGGACATCCTCAATCTTACCTTTTGGATATGCAATGGACTTGTCTGCTAAGGTCAGGGTGACAGTAGTGGGTCTTGCTTCACCTATTCCTAGGGTTTGAAAATTTGACAATGGCATTAAGTTTACACTAGCACCGAGATCACATAAAGCCCTTCCTATCATCTTACCTCCTATGGAACAAGGGATAGTAAAACTACCTGGGTCCTTTAACTTAGGAGGTATTTTGTTAGATATCAACGCACTACACTCCTCAGTCATGGCCACAGTCTCATACTTTGTCAGTTTCTTTTTCTTACTTAAAATATCTTTTAAAAACTTTGCATATGTTGGCATTTGTTCAATGACTTCAACTAATGGTATGTTGATATGCAATTGTTTGAAAACATCTAGAAACTTTTTAAATTCATTTTGCTCCTTCTGATTTCTTAATCTCTGTGGATAAGGAATGTAAGGAGGGACAGGTATGGTGGCTGTGCTTTTCTGAGGTGCAGGCGTGGTGGGTTTAACTGTTGGTTGAGTCTGACTGCCAAGAATTACAACTGGACTGTCACCAGTGTGTGACAAATCCACAGCAACTTTCTCTTGGGGTTCTTGAACCGGTGGCAATTCTTTTGTTATAACAGGTTCTGACTTTTCGGGGACACTTGAGGTGGAAATGGGCTTACTTACGGTTGTGGGCCTAGTGACATCTGAAGTGGATGGTGGAATTTTAGAGTTCAAAGCAGTGGGATTCTTTTCAGTGTCTGCTTTGATTGGAATTTCTGGACTTGTTTGCTTAACCTCAGACAAACTCCTTCCACTTCTCAAGGTGATTGACTTAACATGTTCTCTTCCATGTGGTATTTCAGTGTCATTGGGAAGAGTTCCAATAGGCCTTTTTCTTACTTCTAAAGATATTTGTCCTACCTGTGTCTCTAGGTTCTTAATGGCTGCCTGAGTTTGGGTCATAAACCCTTTCATCATTGTTTCCAAAGAAACAGATGACTCAGCATTTTGCTTTGGCCTGTTTTGGTAGTTAGATTGATTGTTTTGAAAATTTCCATGTTGGTTGTTACGGTTACCTTGATTTGGTTGTGAGTTGAAATTGGACTATCTTTGATTTTGTAAACTGGACTGGCCTTGGTTTTGAAATTCAGACTGTCCTTGTACATTCTGTGCTGGTGGATTTAAAGCTGGACTGTGCCATGAAAAATTTGGATGTTGTCTCCATCCTGGATTGTATGTTTGAGAAAACGGTCCAGTCTTATTTACGAAATTAACTTGTTCCGGATTTCCAGGACAGTTTTCGAATGAGTGTCCTTCGCCACAGTATACGCATTGTACTGATTGGGCATTGGATTGTAGTGACATAACATCAGATCTCACTTGTTGTCCAGTGGACAGGTTTGAAATTAGTTTAGTGAGTTGTGCTGTTAAAGCTGTAACAGCATCTATCTCTGTTCCTCCAGTGGCCTTTTTCAGTGGCACAGACCGTGGGTCAGACCATTGTCCGTTGTTGTTGGAAATCTTTTCAAGTATTTCGATCCCCTCATTGTAGGTACAAGTTGTGAATGCTCCGCCTGCAGTAGTGTCTAGCATAGATTTTGCAGTGGCATTTAAGCCACCATAAAAGGTTTCTAGCTGTATGCAGTATGGAATGCCATGATGAGGGCATTTTGTCAAAAGCTCTTTGTACCTATCCCAAGCATCAGGGACCGCTTCATCGTCCATTTTTTTAAAAGTGCAGATCTCATTTCTGGACTTAGCGTTCCTTGTGGGAGGAAAATATTTTTTTAAAAATTTTTCTGCCATTTGATTCCAAGTGATTACAGAGTCTGGTTTCAAAGAATTATACCATGCTCTTGCTCTATCCCTTAATGAAAATGGAAAAAGTTTTAATCTCAAAGCATCGTGTGAGACCATAGGGATAAGGAAAGAGTCTGTAATCTCCATAAATGACCGTAGGTGAGAATGAGGATCTTCTGATGGTAGTCCCGCGAACTGACCATTTGCTTGCAACATTGTGAACATTATGGGTTTTAACGAAAAATGAGTAGCATCAATATTTGGTCTACGTATTCCAGTGTGTAGTTGGGCTAGATTTGGAATAGCGTAGGACATAATGGAACCATCTCTTACGTTTGCAAGTCTAAAAATATTTTGTTCCTCGTCATCACCCTGATCTCTTTGTGGAATATTATGGTACGGTTGATTGTTACCAGGTTGATTGTTTCTCAGAGGAATAGCTCCACCAATTTCTGGTGGATTATTTCTTTAAGGAGCAACTCTGTTATGAACAGGTGGATTATTTCTTTGAGGAATAGCTCCACCCTGAATTTGCGGATTGTTCAATGGTGGAATAATTCCTTCGTTCCTTATTGGCCTATTTATTGGTGGAACAGGGCCACCGTTTTGTTGTGGTATGGCTCCTTGGTTTCTGAGAATACCCCAATAGGCATTGTTGTTGTTATTGGTCCTAACATCGTTAACGGGATTTCCGTTAGCATTATTACGATCAACATTCATTCTGCGAATATTCTCACGATTATTTCGAAAATTATCGTTGGGATTACCATTTATATTGTTAACAAACTCATTGAAGGGGTCATCTTCATTATTGGTGCCAGTACCAAAGTTGCGAAAATAGTGATTGACCGGTTGTCCAATAACTACATTCGGAACATCTGGAGTGTTAGCATTAATAAAAATGCCCTCTTCCTCGTAATTTTCAAGACCGGGAAGTTCATTTATGAATTGTTCATACAAAGGCCCAGCATTTCCTTCAGGATGATCCTCAGTATCCGTGACATACTCTTCGTCAGACATCGTGGAAGAGGGTAAAGATGCTGATCTTTGTTCAACTCTTCTACGTTGTCTGTGGTTTTGATTATTTCTGGATTCTGAGGAAAATAACCGACGACACAATCTGAGCATGAACTATTTTTGGTTTTTTTTTTTTTTGAAAAAGATGGTGAAAAATACTATTTTTGGTTTTTCTTAAAAAGTGGTAGAAAAATCAAACTTACAAAAATCTTGCTTTAAAAAGCTTCGAACTTTAGTTAGCCATCCTCGGCAGCGGCGCCAAAAACTTGTTGTAAAAGTATTGCTACCCTTAAAATCAACACAAAAATAGACCTCGACGCAAGTATACACCTCGGAATACTGTCGTATTTAACAAGTAATACCGGTTTAAGTACCGGGTATCGTTCCCACAGAGACGGCGTGTTTTGAAAACTGATATTTTATAATAATAATTATTGTCTTAGAAAACTGATACTTTTTATAACCTCATTGAGGTTAAACCGCTTATATACCGATAGTTAGTTGTCAATTAACCTTAGGGGTAATTTCACGATGTACCAAAAATCCAATAATGACAAGTTGATAAACTATTATTATAAAGTTAAATACACCTCTTTATTTTATTACTAAACTTATAAATCAGAATTTATTTACTTACACCCAAACTAAGGTTTTTAGCCTTCCATTAAAATGGGTTTTTATAACGTATTCTGATGATTACAACTAAGATGAACGAGAAATAATGCGACTGATTAACTAAGATGATAACTAAAACTAAACGTAAATGAGAAAGTAACTAATGATTATAAAAGCTATTAATAAAATGCATTAACAGAAAGCATAAATTACGGACAAGGTTGCCATTAGCAATCTTGAGTAAATTAAGGAGGACAAGTTTATCGTAAATATTCTTGAGTTGAATGCTTTGGACAAGTTCACCATTATGGATCTTGAGGAACAAACGAGGACAAGTATATTGTTAATAATCTTGAAGTACGATTAACGAAACATGCAATAAGAAGAAAAGAAGAAGAATTTGTGAATGTATGGTGACAACGACGAGATCGATGGGTTTCCTTGTGTTTATCGACTACTAAATCTTGAGAACTTAAAGACTAAAACTGGAGAGCATTTGATGATAACTTGCAATAATGAAAGTGATGATAAGTTTTTTTTTGAACCCAACTTAATAATTTATATAAAAAGATGGCAACTTCCTTGATTAATAAGGTACACACTAAACATATATAAAATGATTAGTATATAACTTATACACAAGTAGATTACCTTGCTTCTAACACTTACAATACTCCTATGCTAAAAACAAGAAAGTCTAAGTAGTTAGGGTGGTGGCTTGTGGGTTTGGCTAACAATTCATGCAAAATGGACTTGCATGGCAAAAAACTAGTTTCCTCCCAACTAGATGGTATTTAGTTGTAGGAATTATGGAAGGAAGATTTTGTTGCTCCCTTCTCTCCCCAATATCCTCTTCTCCACCACCCTTTGCTTCCTATATATAGTGGATTTTCATAAAGTCATGGCTTAATGAATAAGCCAAAACCCAAAATGGGCCGCCTTGGGCCGTCCATGGGCCGAATATAAATAGCCCAACAAAAATATAAAAATCCTAATTACTTAAAGAGTAGCATTGATCCATATAAATTTTGAGAGGTTACAAAACAAAATGAACCCATACATTCATGGGTCTTCAACCATCCCAGTCTTTGATAGCTCATGATTCGGTCTGCTCTCTTTTGGCTCCTATTTATAACTGAAAATAATATATTATGGAAACATGAGTGATGGCATCGAAATTAGCAATTTTAGCGTCCAAAAATTAATATTTCCATAACTATATGTAACATTAACATGTTACTAGAATTACTATTAAAAGTCTAGTAAAGAATTGCAAACTTAACTAAAAAGGACTCAAAACTAATAAAATGAGATATAAATACGGATAATAAATTACCCGTATCATCGGCCATTGATGGGGTTTGGATTTTGGAAAGAAGTTGCAGGTTTGATTTTGCCAGGAGAGTTTGAGAAGATGATGAGAGTAAAAGGTTTGGCGGTTTTGAAATTTTGGGGTTTTATGGAAGGTTTTGAATGCGAAGGGTCTATGCTCGATTAATTCAAAATAACGGCATAATTAGCTGACGTCATTGGGATTAAGCGTGGGATGTGACGTGAGCAGCTTTAATTTCGCAGTCATGCGATGGATAGATTATGGACACGTGGAAAGGCGATTAAACGTGTGACTGGGGATAAATGACGCATGGAAGGTAGGTTTCTCAAAGGTTTTCTCGATTGGTGTTAATCGATTGGGTTTTCAAAAAAGAATTAAAATCGATCAATTGAAATATTAAAATAAATCAATTAAAAGTTTTAATTAAAATCGATCATTTAGTCAGGATAAAAGATGTGTAAGTGACTAAATGATGGTTTTGTATTTAATAAGTAATTTTTAAAGAACAAATTTAATTGATTCAAGATATTATGGTGAACCTTGAAGGCAAAAGTTATAAATTCTTGAGTCAAGAAAATTTCTAAGTTAAAAAGAACTTAAGAAATAGCTCCCTATCACAGAGTTTGAAAAGTATTTGAGCTCTGGATATTTGGAGACTTTGAATCTCATAGATCAGAGCTCCCCCTTGAATGATGGTTTATTCTGTTGCTCCCCCTTGAGTTCTGCAATGATAAGCTCCCCCTAGAACTATGCTTGGAACAAAAAGTAAGAATATCGAGCATTCTGTCTGCACAGAGGCACACAGAGGCTTCTGTGGGGTTCTGGATGGTGCAATCAGAGCCTATAAGAGACCTCTGGGTGATTCTGGGTTATTGAAAATAAAGACAAGGATAGAAAAGAACAGACATGTGAAACATATAACCATGCAAATCTTGAAGATTTGAAGTAGTTATATATTTAACATGCCCAACTTGCTGATTAGAAAATTAAATCTCTTCTCATCCAGAGCTTTTGTAAACAGATCAGCAAGTTGGTAATCAGTGGAGACAAAATACATTTCAATAGTCCCTTTCTCCACATGATCCTTTATAAAGTGATACCTGACATCTATGTGCTTGGTTTTTGAGTGCATCACTGAGTTTTTAGTTATTGCTATGGCACTCTCTGAGTCACAGAGGATGGGAATCTTATCATATAACAAGCCATAGTCTCTAAGTTGGGTTTTCATCCAGATCACTTGTGAGCAACAACTTGCAGCGGCTAGATACTCTGCTTCTGCTGTAGAGGTTGAAACACAGTTCTGCTTTCTGGAGGTCCAATATTAGACGATTTCCCAGAAGTTGACAGCTACCAGAGGTGCTTTTTCTGTCCAACTTACATCCTGCATGATCTGAGTCAGTGTATGCAATAAGATCAAATGACGAAGTCTTTGGATACCAGAGACCCGAAGAGGGTGATCCTTTGAGGTATCTGAAGATTCTTTTTACTGCAGCCAAGTGAGATTCTTTTGGATTGGGTTGAAACCTAGCACAGAGACAAGTGGCAAACATAATATCTGGTCTACTAGCTGTCAAGTACAGAAGTGATCCAATCATTCCTCTATAACTCTTAACATCTACTGGTTTCC
This sequence comes from Silybum marianum, assembly GCA_036898165.1. Lineage (NCBI taxonomy): Eukaryota > Viridiplantae > Streptophyta > Magnoliopsida > Asterales > Asteraceae > Silybum > Silybum marianum. Next base: position 5,764,755 of record CM072541.1, read on the forward strand.
CAGAGAGATCAGAATCTAGTTTGGTGCTGGAAGAGATTGGTGTTTTCATGGAAGTGACATTTTGGAATTTAAACTTTTTGAGCATATCAGAAACATATTTGGCTTGATTTATGAAGATTCCAGATGGGGTCTGTTTTACTTGAAGTCCTAGAAAATAGTTTAACTCCCCCATCATGCTCAATTCAAATTCACTTTCCATTAGTTTTGAAAACAACTTTACTTCTGATTGATCAGTGGAACCAAATATGATATCATCCACATAGATTTGTACAACAATTAACGTACCTTTGCCTCTTTTGATGAACAGGGTGGTGTCAACTTTACGTTTTTCATAGTTGTGTGTGATCAGAAATTTTAACAGACGTTCATACCATGCTCTGGGGGCTTGTTTCAGACCATACAGAGCCTTGTCCAGAAGGTAAACGTAGTCTGGATGTCGTGCATTTTCAAAGCCTGGAGGCTGTTGCACATACACCTCTTCTTTCAGATTTCCATTAAGAAAGGCACACTTTACATCCATTTGATATACTTTAAAATCTCTGTATGCTAAGAATGCCAAAAATAACCTAATTGCCTCCAATCTTGCAACTGGAGCAAATGTCTCATCATAATCAATTCCCTCTTCTTGGCAGTATCCTTTTGCCACCAATCTTGCCTTGTTTCTTATTACTATCCCATCTTCATCTCTTTTGTTTCTGAAAACCCACTTTGTGCCAATTGCTGTCACATTCTCTGGTAATGGCACGAGTTTCCAAGCTTTATTTTTCTCAAACTGGAGCAACTCCTCTTGCATTGCATCAATCCAGCTCGGATCTCCTAATGCTTCATCAACCTTCTTGGGTTCTATCATGCTTAGAAAGTTTACATAAAAAGATTCATTTGCCATTGCAGATCTAGTTTTTACTCCTCCAGAGGGATCACCAATGATTTATGATGGAGGATGATCACTTGTCCACTTTTTCATTCTTATCTGTGGAATTTGAGTGGCTTGAATCTCAGTTTCTGGTTGAGCTTCCTCTGGAATTAAACTTGGTATTTCTGTTGAACTTGAAGTTGATGGTTCTGTGTAAGGTTCAGCTTCTGGGATCTGTTCGGGTTCATCTATTTGCATAGAATCTTGGATTGGTTCCTCTTGAAGATCAGAGGTTGGTGCAGATGATACGTCTTCTGTGTCTTGAGATTCAGGAGTGGGACCAGAATTAATTACCCCAGAGGTGTGAAGGACTTCTGGAATATTCAATGTTGTTCTTCTGGTAAGAGATTCAGATGGGATTTCTTCTCCGAGGAAATCGTTGAATATTGTATTGATCTCTGTTTCTTTGCTACCTGAAAAATAGTCAGAGGTAACATTGTTAAGATTGAGTTCTGAGTTGGAGAAATCAGAAGTCAGTTGATCATCAAAATCAACATTTATGCTTTCCATTACCATTTTTGTTCTTAAGTTGAAAACTCTGAAAGCTCTTGAATTTAAAGAATATCCTAAAAATTTAGCTTCATCAGATTTCTTATCAAACTCTCCAAGTTTATCACGGTCATTTAGAAGAAAGCATTTACATCCAAAAACATGCAAAAAAATCTATTGTTGGTTTTTTGTTGTTAATCAACTCATATGATGTTTTCATATGCCTCTTTACTATGATAGATCTGTTTTGGGTGAAACATGTTGTAGCTACTGCTTCTGCCCAGAAGTGAGTGGGCATTTCTGATGCTGCCAGCATTGTTCTAGTTGCCTCCACCAAGGTGCGATTTCTTCTCTCTACAACTTCATTTTGTTGAGGAGTTCTAACTGCAGAGAAGTTTTGGGAGATTCCTTGGTGTATCATGAACTCTTCCAGTTTAGCATTTTTGAATTCTGTGCCATTGTCACTTCTGAGGTTCTGAATTTTGCAATCAAGTTTGACTTGAAGTCTTTTCATCATGTTAATTAGAATAATTGGCACATCAGATTTTAATCGAATGAAAGCGAGCCAAGTATACCTGGAAAATTCATCAATTAGCACAAGGATATACTTTTTCCCAGATAGAGATTGTATAGAAATTGGACCACAGAGATCCACATGGAGTAGTTGTAAGGGTCTTATGAAAGAATGATCACTCTTTGTTTTGTGGGAAGCTCTTTTGATTTTTCCCATTTCACAAGCAGGACAGAGATGATCTTTTTGAAAGCGAATGTTTGGGAGCCCTTCAACTAGACCATGTTTGACAAGAAGTTCAAGGTTCTGAAAATTGAGATGAGACAATTTATGATGCCATAACCAAGCAACTTCACTCTTTTTGGATATGAGACATAGAGTTTCTTTTCCATCCTTGGAGGTAAAGTTCATCATGTATAAGTTACCTTTCCTGTCTGCTCTCCACAGTTCTTCACCTGCCTTAGATAACAAGTAGCAATGTTTTTCATCAAACATAACTAACATTTTTGCATCACAGAGTTGACTAACACTTAGTAAATTGTGTTTAAGACCAGAGACATGGGCTACTCTTGATAAAGTAACATTACCTTCCTGTAGTGTTCCATATCCCTTAATTTGACCCTTACCATCATCTCCAAAAGTTACAGCTCCACCAGATTTGTCTTTGAATTTGGAGAATAAGTTTCGGGTTCCAGTCATGTGCCTCGACCATCCAGAGTCAAGATACCAGAGGTGCACACGCTGGGTCTGCACATAGAATTAGAGAGATTTAGGAACTCATTTCATAATGGGTACCTTAATGTTAGCTATTGGATTCATTGCAGAGTTTCTCTGTGGAAACGATGGTTTTCTAAAATGTTCAGATCCTCTGAGTTTTGTTTTAGAGGAATCTGGTTTTTGAAATCATTGCTTCTGGTTATTATAGTAACTTTTCTTGGGCTTATCAGAGAAATAGCCATATGATTTAGAGAATAATTGTTTTAACTTTAAGAACAAATGAAAGCATTCAGAGTTCTAAGACAAAAAAGAATTCATGGAATTTTCATTTCTGGAATGATAATTACAATAGTTCTTATTTGAATCTATTCTAGCATCGAAATTTTTAAATTCCTTATCTAGTCTAGATTTATTTCTCTGAACTCTTGAATTTATCTCTGTTGGCTTTCTCTGATTCTCTTTAACTTGAGCTTTCGAATGATTCACTGAAACATAAGAAACAGATGAATTAGAATTCCATTTAGCTTTTTGTTCGGTTGAGAACTTTGGCTTCTGAGAAGTTTGACCAGAGAACTTGAAGTTGGAGTTTTGCTTGAAAACAGGTGTTCTTTTTGCCTTCTCTTTTTCAAGCTCAAGACTTGTTTTAGTTTGAATACACATCCTAAGGAAATCTGGATGAATAATAAATTTTTTTCTTTGTATCCTTGGGGGTACAGAAGAATTTGGTATCCCATTAGAAAGTTTAGAAGCTTCTGGGCCCGCAGCTTTGACTTCTGTGAATTCACATGGTTTTGTTAAAGAATCATTTTGAATCGTGAATTCTTTTTCAGAAGTATTGATCTCTTGATTTACAAATTTTAGCAAGAGAGCTTCTGAAGATTCAAAGAAATCAGAGTCCTGATCATTGTTTTCCCAGAGATAGAATTCGAGTTTATCCTTGTCTTGACTTTCTGAAAGATTTAGGTCAATGAAGAAACAGGGAGTTATCTCTGGAGGTTTTGAAAGGATAGCATCAGTTTTTGAATTTTCATTGAGGAAGCATTCATTCATTGTCTGAAGAATGTCTTGTTCAAAGATTGATGCAAATTCTGACAACATGCTATTTTCCAGAGTCTCAATGATGTCTTTTTCAAACATAGATCTTAAATTCTTTTCTGCATGCCTGGGTATAAATGCATCAGCTTCTGGGTTTAAAGTTAATTGAGAGAAGGATCCAAACATAAAGATATCGTTCTTCTTCTGGACATGCTTTAGATTGACTTGAGCTTTTGGTCCAAAGGAGTATCTTATGTTTTTGAATTTTAATCTTCTGGGACTATGTCCATTCTCATACTTAGAGCGTTTAAAAGCTGATTTTTGGTATATGATGGGAAAATCAGATTTTTGTTCCTTACCCATGCAAAATACAGAAGTTAATGTGGATCTCTTTTTACACGTGTAGGGATCCAGATCCTCAAAACCAAGGCCTGTTTTCCCTACTTGTGTATTGATCTTATCATGCACCTTTTGAGCTTCTAAATAATTTTTAATTTGAAGCTTGTTTTTCTCAAGTTTTATGTGCATGACCTCCCTTTCTTTTACCCAGTAATTAGAAATAGCGACATAGTTTAATCTATCACTTTCTTTATCTTTAATTTCTTTGTCCTTTTCCTTCAGAAGTTGTTTAAAATTTGCAATCTCTTCTTTGAACAGAGTCTCTGTGGATTTGTGTTTTTGTAAAATGTTTTCAATATCCACAGAGAGTTCTTGTTTTTCTTTTATTGCTATGTTCATTTCTTTCTGGTAAATATCTCTTGCCCTTTCTGTTTTGGAAAGAGATATTTCAAGCTCTTTTCGAACTCTCTTTTCATCTACAAGCTTCTGTTTTAGTTTTTCAAATTCAAAAGTTAAATTTAAAACTGTGTTTTCAAGTTCAGAGGAAGTAGAAGTGATGCAAACCGGAGTCTCAGAGGGCTGATCTTCTGAGTCTGTCATAGCCATTCCACAAAGGATGTCTTCTTCTCCACTGGATTTGTCAGATATCCAGTTCTCTTGCTCAGCAAACTTTGCCATTTCTGTGCGATTGTATTTGTACTTATTTTTGTAATAAGCCTTATCTTTTACTATTGTGCCCTTGCATTCCTTTGCAAAATGCCCCGGTTTTCCACATCTGTAACACACGTTCTTCTTTCCTTCCTCTTCCTTCTCTCCTTCTACCTTCTCTGCCTTCTGAGCTTCCTGCCTCTGGTTGTTCTCAGTCTTTGGCGCATATGGGGTGTATGTCCTGTTGTTGCCTCTGTTCCCTTGAAATGACTTGCTTCCAAATCTTCTGTTAAACTGTCTGGTTATAAGTGCCAAAGATTCAGCGAAGGCACTTATATCTTCATCTTCTGAGTCAGATGGTTCTGAGTTGACCTCTGAGACAAATGCCTTCTTTCCTTTCTTTGCATTTTCTCTGTTTTTCTTCCCAGATCCTTTGGCTTCTGACATCAGGGCCAGAGGACCTCCAACAGTTGTTTTCTTCAGTAGAACCTCCTTCTCATGGGCTTGGAGAGTTCCATACACATCATGTAGTGACCATTCCTCAAGATCTTGATTGGCTTGAAGAGACATGGTTAGATTTGACCATTCTGGATTGAGCCTTTTAAGAAACAGAACATTGTCCTCTTCATTTGAGCGAGCAATTTCACATCTCTTGCACATGTTAATTAGGGTATTAAACTTATGATAGGTTTGCTCAAGAGTTTCGTGAGGTAGTTCTTGAAATGCGTTATACTCGTTTAGGGCTTGTGCTCGTCTGTTCTTTTTCATCTTTGAGCCTCCTTCGAATTGATTTGCTAGCTGATCCCATAATTCCTTAGCCGTCTCGCAGGAATCAAGGGATATGAAGATGTCATTTGGAAAATCCATGATCAGTAGCCTTTTTGCTTTGTTAGCAATCTCGATTTTCTCCTTGTCGTCATCATTCCACTTTCCCCTTTCCTTGGGAACCATTTTTTCAGGAACTTCATCACTTTCAGTGGTTGCTAGAATCCTTGGGAGTTTGACCATGGGTACATAAGGACCGTTTAAGATGGTGTCATATAGATCAGTGTCCATCCCTTCCAAAAAATTCACCATCCTCACTTTCCATTGAGGGTATTCTTCCCTGATCAACGTTGGGGGTTTGGTTAAAGAACCAGCGGAGAACATGGAGGTCATACCTTGATTAGCCATTTTCAGCAGAAATTTGGATGAAGGAGTTTAAATTGAAATTGAAAACGTTTAAAAAAAACTGGAGAGATTTATGAGATGATTTAGATCTAAAATAACCACTGATTTGAGAATTTTGTACTGAATTTCACAAAATCTCGAAAAAACAGGGTAGAGTGAAGAACAGTAATCTAAATCGCGAGAAACAAACAAACTAGAGTAGGAATTCTCCAAAATCGGATGAGATCGGCTAATCAAAAGCTTGATTAGAAGGCTTTGATACCAATTGTTGGAACCCAAATCCCCAAATATTCAGTAGATTTAATTATGAAAATTAACAGAGTAAGCGGAAGAACAATCTACTGTATTCAACAATAAGGTAATCAACAACGATAAACATTAAACAATTCAATTCAATGAAGAAAGATGTTGAAGATCCAATGTATTCAATAAGCTGATGATTACAATACTGAAGAACAATTTCTCTCTCAAAATAGGAATTCTCACCTCTCTTCTCTCAAAAACTTTTCTTCCAATACAAGAAATGAAATCTATTTATACTACAGTGAGAGAGAAAGTCAAAGCATCAGCTAATGAGGAAAAGACACGTCAGGGAGTATTGTAACAAATTCTGTTGAGCATAAGTCGCATGACTGTCCACGTCAGCAAGCACGTGAGCTGAAATAACCGCTGATTCACAGAGGTCCACAGAGGTTGTCCAAGCCTCTGGGATCATCTGTGTTCTTAACACTTAGAGAAATTCACGGCTCTGGCATCTTTTGGAATAGCTTTTACAAAAACACTTAAGATTTCTGATTTCATACTTTTACATAATGAAATATTCTAACATGTATCCTATTGTTCAAAATGGTCCGTTCGTTCCAATGACAACTATTCCTAGGGTTCCTGCTACTACGGTTACTGATGAGGTCCCTGCAAGGCATGTTCCAAAATCAAGGGATAGTTGGACTGATGCAGAGAAGGCAAAGATGGAATTGTCCAGAAAGGCAAAAAGTCTCTTAATCATGGCAATTCCAAATGAGATTTTTCAATCTCTGGATTCCTGTGATAGTGCCAAAGAGCTATGGGATCAACTAGAAAACATTCTGGAAGGAGGTGCAAAAATGAAGAAAAATAGAAGAGCCCAAGCTCTGAATGAATATAACAGTTTTCAGGCCATTCCTGATGAATCTCTGGAACAGACTTTTCATAGATTTAACACTCTGATAAATCTATGTAAAAGATGTGACATAATCAGATCTAAAGAAGACAATAATGTCTTATTTCTCAAACGATTAAATCCTGAATGGTCAAATCTCTCGATGTCTCTGCAAGCCAATCAGGATCTGGAACAATGGGCCCTACACGATGTTTTTGGTACTCTACAAGCTCACGAGAAAGAGGTCGTTCAGAAGAAAACCACTATCGGTGGACCTCTGGCTCTAATTTCTGAAACCAGAGGATCAGTCAGAAGAAGTAAGAAAGTCGAGAAGAAAGGAAAAACTAAGGCTCTCATGTCAGAAGCAACTCTAGAGGATGATTCTGACTCTGATGATGAAATCAAAGCTTTTATTGATTCACTGGCACTTATTACCAAACAATTCACAAAAAGGTTTGGTAAAGCAAAAGGTTTGATCGCCCTACTCCTAATTATGCACCTCGTCAAGAAATACATAGATCTGAGAAGACCGAGGCAGAGAAGAAGGAAGAAGAGTTAAAGAAAAAGAAGGATGTGTGCTATAAATTTGGCAAGCCAGAGCACTATTCAAAGGATTGCAGGGGAACTCTGAACAAAGACAAAATGTACTACAAGAATAAATACAAGTATAATGTCGATGAAAAAGCTCACTTTGCAGAAAAAGAAAACTGGCTAGGAGATGAATCAAGTGGTGATGAAGCCATGTTCTGCGGAATGGCCAGAACAAATGAATCAGAAGATCAGCCATCTGAAACACCTGTATGTACTCTCTCTGACACATCTGAACTTGAGAACACCATTTTGGAAATATCTAATAATTTTGAAGAACTTAAGCAAAAGCTTACAGTTGAAAAGAAACTGCGAAAACAGATTGAAAAAACTCTCTCTGAAACTCAAAAAGAGAGAGAGATTTATAAAAGAGAAATGGATCTTTTAATTGAAGAAAAATTGGAAGTCAATGCTGAAAATGAGAAGATTTCTAAAAAATTTAAAAATACAGAAGTTAAGTTCAAGGAAGAGAAATTGAACTTAAACAAACTTTTGGAAAACAAAGAAAAGGAGATTGGTGCTAAGGAAAGTGACAGATTAAATTCTGTTGCACTTAAAAACTATTTTCAAAAGGAAAGAGAATTTTTACATATTGAACTTCAAAAGACAAAGCTACAGATCAAAACATATCTAGATACTCAGAAAGTTCATGACAAGATAAATACACAAGTAGGAAGATATGGACTTGGTTTCGAGGATCTGGATCCCTACACGTGTGAGAAAAGATTAACTCTAAAATCTGTTTTCTATATAGGACAAGAAAAGAAGCCTGTGTTTCCAATTTTTTATGAACAGTCTATTTTTAAAAAATCAAAAATTGAAAATGGTGAAAACTCAAGTTTAAAAACATCGAATATTCGTCTGGAAAAACAAACGTTGATCTGAATAAAATTCAGACGAAAAGAGACATTTTCAAATTTGGCTCAAGCGTTCATATGACTTTGAATCCAAAGGCGGATGTATTTATTCCTTCACAAGAAGAAGAAGAGCTACGTCTAAGCTTTGAAAAAGATATTCTCTCCACTCTGGATAAATGCTTTAAACTCGAACTTAAAAATGTTCAGAAAATCTCTTCAGAAAACAATCCAGAGATATTTCCGTGTTCTTTTGTAGACCTAAATCTTTTTGAATCATAAGACTGTTTTGAAACGATTACATATCCATGGGAAAATGATAATCAAGGTGATGATTTCTTTAACTCAGAAACATATCTCTCAACTTTAGAAAATCAACTACCTTCTGAGTACAAAAAGGTTCCTGAAGTAACTAAGAATGAGGAAACTCCTTTCCTATTTACTAATGAACCTCTGGAAATCAGAGCCTCTAGTCTGAATACTGAAAAACATCCAAGTGGAATACTAATCCTCTCTGTTCCTCCAACAGGACAAAGAAAACCGGTGTCCATTCATCCAGACTTCATTGGGATGTGTCTTAAGGCCAAATCTTGTCTTGAACTTGAGAAAGAAGAAAGTCTTAAAAAGAAATGTTTTGTTCATCAAAAATCATCACAATCATGTTATCCAAAGTTCACTTATACTCAAAAAGGCAAATGGAAATCTAATCTTTATACTTCTGTTTCAGTAATTCAGAAAACTCCTAAGAAGGTTTATCAGAGGAAGTCTCAACAGAAAAACACTTATGATTCTAAGCATAAGTCTAGCCTAGCTAAGAAGTTCAATAGAACTACTGATACTAGTATAGACAAAAATAAGAAGAATTGTAATTATCATTATTCTAATGAAAATTCAATGCACTCTTTTATGTCTCATAATTCTGAATGTTTTTCTTTATTCTTAAAATTAAAGGAATTTTTCTCGAGGCCCTCTTATCGTCTTTATAATAATATCTCACACGTTAGGACTAAACAAAAGAAAAACAAACAAACAGCAAATAAAAAGACCAAACCTTTAAATCCTGCTATATCACATTATGTGCAAGATAAAAAGAGTGAAAAATTTAAAAGTAACATTAAAGGACCCATTATGAGATGGGTACCTAAAAAACTCTGACTGTGATTGCAGAAGCAGCGTGTGCACATCTGATATCTTGACTCTAGATGCTCGAGGCACATGACTGGATCGAAAAACTTACTCTCCCAATTCAAAGACAAATGTGGTGGAGCTGTAACGTTTGGAGACAACCGTAAGGGTCAAATAAAAGGATATGGTACATTACAAGAGGGTAATATTACCTTATCAAAAGTAGCTCATGTTTCTGGACTGAAACATAACCAGCTGAGTGTAAGTCAACTTTGTGATTCTAAAATACTTGTTGTATTTGATGAAAAGCATTGTTACTTGTTTTCAAAGGCAGGTGAAGAACTCTGGAGAGCAGACAGAAAAGGTAATTTGTATATGATGAACTTCACATCAAAGGACGGTAAAGAAACCCTCTATCTTATCTCCAAAAAGAGCGAAGTTGCATGGTTATGGCATTACAAAATGTCTCACTTAAATTTTGATAACCTTGAGATGCTTGTCAAACACGATTTGGTAACTGGTCTTCCAGAAGTTCACTTTCAAAAAGATCATCTCTGCCCTGCATGTGAAATGGGCAAAATAAAACGAGCATCTCATAAAACAAAAAGTGATTATTCTTGTACTAGACCTTTGCAATTGTAACATGTCGACCTCTGTGGTCCCATAGCAATTCAAAGTTTATCTGGTAAAAAGTATATACTGGTACTTATTGATGAATTTTCCAAGTATACATGGCTCGCATTCGTTAGACAGAAATCAGAAGTGTCGATTGTATTGCAAAATTTGATGACCAGAATTCAAGTTCTTTTACACCAACAGATTCAGCAGCTAAGAAGTGACAACAGTACTGAGTTCAAGAATGCCAAGCTTGAAGCATACCTTGTTGAAAATGGAATTACACAGAACTTTTCTGCTGTGCGCACTCCTCAACAAAATGGTGTAGTAGAACGAGGTAATAGAACATTGGTGGAAGTTGCCAGAACTATGCTTGCAACTTCTGGACTTCCCATCCATTTCTGGGTAGAAGCTGTAGCCACTACGTGTTTTACCCAGAATCGTTCTATTATGGAGGCCATCAAGAAGCTCATCACTGATAATACAGATTCTCACCGGAATTCTGCTTCTGAACACTTCCATGCTCTGGACGCTGGCATTAAGGCTAATTCAGAGGCAATTTTCTATCTTCCTGAAGAGCTTCCAACTCCAGAGGTCACCATTTCTGTTGCTGAATATGGTTCCTTCGTTGCTAATATTCAGAAGATTATAAAGGCTGTTATTCCTTCTGAAGATGCTTCTGTCTCCTCCTCTTCTCTGGTCAAGAAATCTGACATGGCCGTTTTTCAGAAAGCCATGCTCGACAGAATTAATGCCTTGACCTCGAAGTATGTTTCTAAGACAAATACTAGCACTTCCAACATGGATCAAAAGGTCACCTCTCTAGAAACCTCTATTTCGAAGTTACCATCTATGGTCAGCTCCATTTATTCTGCTTTTGAAGAAAAGAAGAAAGCAAAGGAGGCTAGGGCATGCAAGAAAGCTGAGCACGAGCGTAAGAAATCTGAGGATCAGGATCCTGATTCTCAGAAGGGGGAGAATCTGGAGAACCTCAAAAAGGTAAAAACTGAAATTGGTCAGAAAATGGAACAAGATAAAGGTAAAGCTCCAGCCTCTTCACCTTCTGCACCTCCTCCATCTTCTAAACAAACTCCTTTAACACCAACGCAACTTTCTACACACACTGGTCCTCTTCCTAAAGATGCAGAGGTGGCCAAGTTTTTGCTTGAGATTCTTGGTAATACAAGGAGACAATTTCAACCTTCAAGTGCAAGTCCTTTTGTCGCTGCCCCTCAACAATCAAATATCGATACTGAAAAAGCCAGAGCTGAAGCCAATAGAGCTAGAACTGAAGAAGATAGAGCCAGAACTGAAGAAGATAGAGCCAGAACTGAAGCTGAACTCAGAGCTAAAGCTGAAGCTGACAAAGCTAAGGCTGAAGCTAATAAAGCCAAGGCCGAAGCTGAAAGAGCTAAGGCACAAGCAGAAAAAGACAGGGCATAAGCTGAAAAGGCTAAAGCTGAAGCTAATGAAGCTAAGGCCGAAGCTGAAAGAGCACGGGCAAATCTTGAAAAAGCCAAACGAGAGAAGTCATTAAAGTGCAGAGCTGCATATGAAGAAAGGCAACAGAATTTGGGAAGACTTGAGCTACCTACTCTGGAATTGAAAAACAGGCACATGTATGCTCCTGCTGACCAGAAGATATTTTTTGATGCTGCCTAATTTTGCCAATGACTATCACGTAAGTGATGCTGTCAAAGATAGATTTATGAGTCATAGGCAAGCAAGAAAGGATGCCTACTCGATTGTACCAATCAAAACAATCTCTGCAATCAAGCACACTCAATTCGAAAGATCAGAGATTTGGTACACGATATATGAGGTAGTCAGAGAAGACAAACAAATTTATTATTTCTGTGACAATGATCTATTGTCCATTAACCCTTCTGATCTTCTAACTCTGGAGAAGTTCATGAAGATTCAAATGAATAGAAGAAGAGATAGTCTTGCCTACTTTTGGATCATTGAGTGCATGAAATCTTTTATCAGATACAGAAGAAAGGTAGACTTCCAGACTGGGCGGAACTACAAAGTAGACAACTTATGCATCTCTGCTCGAAATGAAGACTTGGAGGGTCTCAATTCTCTGAGAATTGGAAAAGTGCCGACTCAACCAGAAGAAGGGGTTGTGTTCAAGAGCCCACACAGAAGAAGCTTCTTCAGAATAAAAGAGGCACACAAATATTCATCAGAGGTTGTATACATTTTCAAATGTTATGCCTCTGTTGAAGTTTGATGATCATGGCAAAGAAGCAATAGAGAAGATTGTAAAGAGACTCGATAGCATCATGAAAATCAGAGAAATTACAGATCAAATCTCCAAGATTATCTCACAAACTGCCCCCTTCTGATGCAAGAAAACAAACGGAACTGAAGCCAAACGAGGTCATCTTTCAATATTCTGACTTCATACTTAGGGGGAGATTGTTAGACCCTATTCACAGAGAAGTATGAACCAGAATTATACAAGTGCAGAAGATCAGAAGTTTATCTTCTGATCTCACTCATCATAGAGTCGCCCAGAGTTTGGAAGAACAGTTGGACTACAACAAAGGCACCATACGTGCTCCTGATGACGTGGCATGCACATGTTTCGTGTATCTAACTTTGTAACAGAATTTGTTACAAGCTTAGCTTACGTGTCAGTTTGTAATAGGCTAGAAATTTGACTTCTATAATTGTACTAGTATAAATAGATCCATTTATGAATGTAATAAGAGAAGATCAGAAATATATTTTTAAAGAGCTAATTGCGCATTTCATTCATTGTATTGTAATCGTCTTCCAGGTAATACGAATTACCAATTGTTCTTCAATATTGTTCTTCCTGTTCATATCGTTAATTGCTTTAATTCATAGATCTACTTTGCTTCCGCTCATATTTTCATATTTGATCTATCAATTAATTGTTAGAAAGGGATCTGGGTTCCAACAAGGCTTCTACTTCATCCCACATAGCCTTTGCAAATTTCAGACTATCTACCGTGTTCAATATTTCGTTCGGAAGCGCCATTTTTAACACAGTCAGGGCACGCCTGTTAATTTTTGATCTTTCCTTTTCAGGATTGCTACACATTGAAGAACTTTTCTTGATTCTTCTAGCAAGGATCTCAGGAGTATTTTTCAGTTGCACGCACTACATTTTCAGTATTTTTGACAATCGAACTGGGATAAAAATTTAGAAGAATATTCTTGAATAACTGTGATTTATATTATATTAACTTGGTTTAAGTGTTAGTGTCACTATTAGTTATTAATTTTTATAATTTTAAATTTTATTGTTATTTTAATTTATTGTTTATGTAGATCCCAGATAAACAAGCACAATGACAAGTAGATGTTAATAGCAAAGGTAATATGACAATAAAGATGTTAAATAACTTACGTAGTCATATATCTCTTAAACGTATGATCGATTACAATGTAAAACCAGATTCAGCTCTCTCTCTCTCTCATATGAATCGACTTGTTCTATATCTAATGCTAGCTCTAACCCTCTATTTATATTGTTAAGAGTTATAATGAGATAAGGAAACTATAAGAGTTTGAGGCATTATATAATTGCCATAATTACAAGATAATTGTCCTTTCCTTATTTAACACAATTCTAATTCAATCCTAACTCTAATTGTTAAACATTTCCATATTTATGACTTTGTTGACTTTACGCTTTTGGTCCTTCATGTCTTCAATAGTTGTCATCTCGGATACAATATTTTCAGACCTAACAATCTCCCCCTTTGTATTCGAGATTACACTTCAGCAAATCAGCACTTTTGAAGACGATGAAATTTTGTCAACAAATCACTCTCTTGAATTCTTTTGCTCCCCCTACGAATATGATCACTTGATAAGCTTCGTAGCTCCCCCTTAACTTTAGCATAAAGTTCACGAAAAGAAAGTTGAAGGAGGCGTGATGTCGCAGGGTATTTTGATGTTGTTTGATGCAAATTTTTCTTTTGATGAAGAGGCAAAAGATGGTTGTGATATCTTGATGTTGTCGGGTTAGGCATTGAGGTTGTCGGGTTAGGCAGATGCGATAACTTTGATCTTGTCGTATGATGACTTGAACTTGTTGAACATGAGTCGACATAAACACTTAGGTATAGATGTCGGCTCTTTGGGATGCGACAAGAAAATATGTCGGTTCAAAGGAAGTCGACAAGTCTTCATCTTCATCTTCAAACATTTGAAATTTATGTCGGGTCAAGCTGAGCCGATAAAACATGTTGTCGGGCCAAGAAATTTTTGTTTTATCGGGTCTTTGATATACCTTTTCTCCCTTTTCTCCCTCATAATGGGCATTTTCTTTGATACTTTTTCTCCCCCTCAGAATGATAAGGAGAATCCGAAGCATTATGAACGATCAAAGACAATAAGTGGATGCGAAAAAATGGGTAAAAAGTCTAAAATAGAAGCACAAATAGCAACTATTATCACTTAATCAAAAATTAAATTTAATTGAGTGGCCTATATTCAGTGTTGGCAGCGGATTGGCACTGATAGGACTTCCAGTTATCATAGAAGTAAGTTATAAAACTAACTTCTCAAACTGTTTCGGCATAAACACGAAGATATGCTTGAGGAATCACAAAGACTCGTGCAATGTGTAGAAAGAATTTATGCATTAAATGCTAATTTTAAGGCTCAAAATGTGAAAATACATTTCACAGACTCAATGTGCATTCAATGTGAAGTTCGGAGACCGGAGGTGTGTCTTCCTTTTTCAATATCTTAATCTTCCGAGTGAAGAAAAGATAGCAGATATGCTCATTCTCCGTGATATATGAAACAAATATCTTTTGTGAGATACTTGAGTAGTTGGGTGGGGTGACACAAGTTATCGACATTGGGTCCATGTCTATTTCAATATTCATCTCCAAAGAATCGAGAATGAATAGATTATGTGGCTACCCGGATAACTGTTTAGGTTTGGTAAGGACCAAATATTTTTTTTAAGTCCTGTCACACCCTCAGTTTTCTTTTATCTCACAAGCACTCAGTATATCTTTTCAAAATTTCTAACCTAGGGATTTGTTTCATTGGTAGGTCCTTCCGGCTCTGGATTGACCATTGAAACTTCTAATTCCTAACGCACAAAAATTTTGAAATATTGAATTCCGAGTTCTGAACTGATGTATTCAGAAGTCATAATGCAATGTAAACGGGTTCTGAACTGAGATATTCAGAAGCCAAAAATTAAGAACAGGTTCATAGCTGAGATACTATGAAGCTAATTAAATGGAAAAATGTGGTACTCCCCTCAAATGTAGCATAACCTTTTGAAAGATTGTCATGTGATGTGAATATTCAGAATTTAGCACACACATGACGTACCTACAAAAACAGATTAAAAAGATTTTGGTACCCAAGCTTTGTTGGGTCCTCGGAGGTTAGCTTTTGATGCAATAAATGGGGAAGTGGGGATATTGTATGTACCATACCATTTATGATCAAACCTTTGATTGACATAATGAGAGTTGTAAGAAGAATGCATGTTAGGAAAACAACCATAATCATAAGAGAAAGAATTTAATTGCATAAAGTCATTGACACCGCAATTCGAGCAACAAATTTTATTCCGAGAAAAATGAATTAAATGTTTAACAGAACAAATCGTGCAAGGAAATTGAAAATTTCGATTGGTTCTTTTAACATTAGGAAATTTTGAATAATAAGAGTTGTCGTTTTTGTGAGATGATGACTTCGGAGCACTTTCGCCTTTTTCGACCCAAACTTGCTTTAAAGTTCGAAAAGCTGAACCACGTTTAACATTTTTCACATAATGAGAATTGATGGGTTTGGAAAAGTAAGTTTGATCCTTTTGGGTAGAATGAGTGTAATGCATTTGACTTGTGGAACACTCATTCGGATCCGTTGGAAGTAAAACTGATTCGATTGGCTTTTTGCCTTTCTCCAAAAACTCCGTATGATTTGGAAGTGTAGGATTGAAGTCAAAATCGGCATTTATGTCATCTAACTGTTCCGTGGATTTAAGGACTGATGAGGAATCAGCGTACTCGTCAAAACGAGGCATTTCCTCAAGAAAGTCTAAGTCATCATCAATTTGGTCGAAAGAATGGGAACATTTTTGTTTAGGAGGAATATAGTTTGGATCTAAATTAAACAATTCCTTGCAATCATCTAAGTAATTGCTAACGAAAGCTTTACACGAAGAAATATTGGAAATAGAATCATTTTCGTGATTGTTGTTTAAATGTAAAGCCTCATTTTCCAATTTCTGAATTTTTAAAATAAATGCCTCTCTTTCCTTTTCTAACGAAGAACGTTCATGTTCCAACACTTTTTCAAGTTGAATAATTTTCTTTTCTAAGAATAAAGTGGGAATGTATGGTTTATTTTCAGGAATTTTAGTTTGAAGTTCTTCGTCAATATAAGAAGGAAAATAATCATTTGGAAGAGTTGCTTCTGAAGATTCTTTTTCTACTATTTGAGGATAGCAGAAAGGAATTTGATGAAAGTCTTTGTTTTTCCTATTCAAATCTTCCCTTTCTTCGACGTTGGAATCAGACTTCATAAATTGAATTTTGTAATCCGGACCAAGGTTCAGATATTCAAATTTATAGAGAGTCGGAGTATTGTAGATGGCCTTTTCTAAATGTTTCGGATTATCAAATTCTAATCCAGCTTTAGAACATAAATCTTTTGGAGAATTTAAATGAAATTGTGTGCTTAGTTTGACCAAGTTTGTACAGCTTTAGTTCCAAATCTTTGAGTTTATCTAATAGATCTTGTCTTTGAAAACTGACAAAGTCAAACTTTGATGAAAATTTGGCAGTCTCATTCCAAGATGCATGAAGTTGAAGTGTGAGATCAGATATTTGTTGTCTAAAAAGATCATCTTCTTCTTTTAAAACCATTTTCTCCGTTTCGAGATTGTGCGTTATACTTTGAGAATTCACAAGGTCGGTTTGCATAAGAAGCAATTGATTATGATTATTTTCTAAGCGTGCTTCTAAGTTGGAAACCAAGAGTTTCTCGGTTTTCAATTTAGATTGAAGTTCTTGCAATTTTATCATCATGTCATTCATTTGAATCATAAAGTGATCATAGTCCGAAAGACTTACCTCGAGGGGTTTTGTGTCTGAACCAATGGCCATAGCTTCGCGAGTGGTCATTGTACTTGGCTTGATGATCTCGATCAGTGAGTTTTTGAAATTTTCTGAGTTATTTTTGTAAAACAGAAAGTTTTCTCGATACAAAAGGGATCGACAAAAACTTTTATCGGGTGAAGCTTAGTTGACAAGAGTTTTTGTCGGGTGTTTAAGGCTCGATAAAATTTATTATCGGGTATAGGGGACTCGATAAACCTTCTAAGGAAAAATTGATTCGATAAGAAAGAGGTTATCGATTACAAAGGACTCGATAACCAAGAGTTTCTCGATTGATTAAGATTTGACAAAAAATTCTTTGTTTCGATAAAAAATTTATATCGATTCCAGATGACTCGATAAAATAAATTTTGTCGATTAGGAAGGGCTCGATAAAAATTCAAAGATACTTAATCCGAATTTTCTTTAACCAATAAACCAGAAAACAAGAACAAAGGGTTCTTGACTAAAAAGAACAAGTCTTTTTATGGACAAGAATGTCTAAGTTCTCGAGTTTCTTATTTGTTCAGTCAAGAAAGAAAAATCAAAAATTACTAGAGTTTATGATTTTTACTAGAGAATTCTTTAGTAAGAAAAGCTGCAAGAGTCACTAGTTCCTGAGTTTTCTTATGTAAAGAGTTTCAAAAGTAATCAAAATAAACTAAAATAATTTAAATTAAAACAGATTAAATAGTTTGAATAGAAATCAAGGATATCTTAAGTTGAATCAACAAAAAATTTTAAACTAATGAAGAATGAATCGATAAAAACCGATCTAAAAAAATTATGAATTTTTATCGGGTAAAGCGTAATCGAGAAACAGTCAAATGAATGAAGTAAGAATCGAGAAAAGACAGATCTTAAAAATTATGAATTTTTATCGGGTAAAGGTAAGACAGTATGAATCGATAAAAACTCAAAAACGCAGAAATCGAGAAATTACCTTCTGTTTCGTGGATAACTTCAGAAAAACGCAAAAACTCAGATCGTCTGCTCTGATACCACTTATAGATCCAAGATAAACAAGCACAATGACAAGTAGATGTTAATAGCAAAGGTAATATGATAATAAAGATGTTAAATAACTTATGTAGTCATATATCTCTTAAACGTATGATCGATTACAATGTAAAACCAGATTCAGTTCTCTCTCTCTCTCTCATATGAAGCGACTTGTTCTATATCTAATGCTAGCCCTAACCCTCTATTTATATTGTTAAGAGTTATAATGAGATAAGGAAACTATAAGAGTTTGAGGCATTATATAATTGCCATAATTACAAGATAATTATCCTTTCCTTATTTAACACAATTCTAATTCAATCCTAACTCTAACGTTGTGTTTTCGAATTTGGAGAGAAAAGAAAGGAAAAGAAAGTGATGGAAAGGAAAGGGAAGGAAAAGAAAGGAGAGAAAAATAAAAAAATTATTTGTGTTCTCGAAAGTGAAGTAAAAGGAAGGAAATGAAATAAAATAAAATAATTTTCATGTTCTCGAATAGGAGAGAAAGGAAAGAAAAAATGTCATTTTTACTAATATGCCCTTAAAAATAGTATAATTTAGAATGAAAGATTGGGTAGTTTTGTAATTTTATTAATTTTTTAAATGATTTTAATTCATTTTCTTTCCTTTCCTTCCCTTTCCTCCCACATTTGGGAGGAAAGGTTTGGAAGGAAAGTAAGCTTTATTTTCTCTCCCTTTCTTTTCCTTTCTTTCCTAAAAAAGTTTCGAGAACACGAGTTTTTTTCACTTTCCTCCGCTTTCCCTCGCTTTCCTTTCCTTTCCTTCGTTAAATGAGTTTCGAGAACACAGCGTAATTGTTAAACATTTCCATATTTATGACTTTGTTGACTTTACGCTTTTGGTCCTTCATGTCTTCAATAGTTGTCATCTCGGATACAATATTTTCAGACCTAACAGTTTATATCATCATAATTTTTAATTATAGTAAGTAATTTTTAACTATTACAATTACAGTTTTTTTATTATGTAAGATTAAGATATTTAGAGAGCAACATTCTCATAAAGTAAATCATAACTTCTCGATGTGGGACAAAATTTTACTAACTTGACATTGGTCATAAATTATAATCTTGTAAACCCAAATATGCATTTTTAGTATTTGGTAAGATTATAGTATTATTTAGTTTTGTTGCATTTTGGTTGTTTTTAATTAAATTTTGCAAAAGAAGTACATGACTTTAAATCCACATATCAAAAGTGTTTACGTATTTTTTCATTCGTCGTAATTATCCATACATATATTTTTATGCTGCTTTCAAGTTTTTATCATACAAGGGGGAGAAGAGGTTAGGTGTAGAAAGATCCTTCGCCTGCATTAATGTAGAAGTTCTAACTTATGATGCAGTTGGTTCGGCATACATAGTTGAAGGTACAAATGTTTGAGCATCCATACCACACAAGGTTCATGAAATTTGAAAGACCGGTTCAGAACTTTTTACCACCATTGGGAAGGAACAATATCATGCTACCTAGGATCAATCGACTCCTATTCATGGACCAGTTTTTTTCAAGAAATAATATAAAAAGTTATAATTTAGTTTTTATTTAACTTGTCACACCACATCAATTAGTTTTAATCAATAAGAAATTAAAATTTATAAAAAAAACTGAAATTTCTTTCATCAACATTTATTTTTAAATAACTTTTGGATATAAATTATATTAACTTGATTTAAATGTTAGTGGAACTATTAGTTATTAATTTTTTTTAATTTTATATTTTATTGTTATTTTAATTTGTTGTTTATATCATCGTTATTTTTAATTATTACTTTTAAGTAATTTTTAACTATTACAATTAAAGGTTTTTTTTATTATGTAAGATTAACATATTTAGATAGCAAGATTCTCATAAAGTAATCATAACTTCTCGATGTGGGATAAAATTTTACTAACTTGACATTGGTTCTATGATTTTTTTGACACTCGTTCGATGTGGGATAAAAACTGAGAAGAATATTCTTGAACCTTTATATCTTTATTTTAACTCATGAAATCATGTGCATTCATATCTTAGATTTTAATTTTATGATCTTTTAAACCCGAATATGCGTTTTTAGTATTTGGTATGATTATAGTATTATTTAGTTTTGTTGCATTTTGGTTGTTTTTAAATAAATTTTACAAATAAGTACATGACTTTAAATCCACATATCAAAACTGTTTACGTATTTTTTCATTCGTCGTAATTATCGATACATATATTTTTATGCTGCTTTCAGGTTTTTATCATACAAGGGGAGAAGAGGGTAAATGTAGAGAGATCCTTCGCCTACATTAATGTAGAAGTTCTACCTTATGATGCAGTTGGTTCGGCATACATAGTTGAAGGTACAAATGTTTGAGCATCCATACCATGCAAGGTTCATGAAATTTGAAAGACCGGTTCAGAACTTTTTACCACCATTGGGAAGGAACAATATCATGCTACGTAGGATCAATCGGCTCCTATTCATGGACCAGTTTTTTTTAAGAAATAATATGAGAAGTTATAATTTAGTTTTTTTAGTTTTTATTTAACTTGTCACACCACATCAATTAGTTTTAATCAATAAGCAATTAAAATTTATAAAAAAAACTGAAATTTCTTTCATCAACATTTATTTTTAAATAACTTTTTGATATAAATTATATTTACCTGGTTTAAATGTTAGTGGAACTATTAGTTATTAATTTTTTTTAATTTTATATTGTATTGTTATTTTAATTTATTGTTTATATCATCATTATTAATCATTACTTTTAAGTAATTTTTAACTATTACAATTAGAGGTTTTTTTTATTATGTAAGATTAAGATATTTAGATAGCAAGATTCTCATAAAGTAAATCATAACCTCTCGATGTGGGACAAAATTTTACTAACTTGACATTGGTTCTATGATTTTTTTGACACTCGTTCGATGGGGGATAAAAACTGAGAAAAATATCCTTGAACCTTCATATCTTTATTTTAACTCATGAAATCATGTGCATTCATATCTTAAATTTTAATTTTATGATCTTGTAAACCCGAATATGCATTTTTAATATTTGGTATGATTATAGTATTATTTAGTTTTGTTGCATTTTGGTTGTTTTTAATTAATTTTTGCAAAAGAAGTACATGACTTTAAATCCACATATCAAAAGTGTTTACGTATTTTTTCATTCGTCGTAATTATCCATACATATATTTTTATGCTGCTTTCAAGTTTTTATCATACAAGGGGGAGAATAGGTTAGGTGTAGAAAGATCCTTCGCCTGCATTAATGTAGAAGTTCTAACTTATGATGCAGTTGGTTCGGCATACATAGTTGAAGGTACAAATGTTTGAGCATCCATACCACGCAAGGTTCATGAAATTTGAAAGACCGGTTCAGAACTTTTTACCACCATTGGGAAGGAACAATATCATGCTACCTAGGATCAATCGACTCCTATTCATGGACCAGTTTTTTTCAAGAAATAATATGAAAAGTTATAATTTAGTTTTTATTTAACTTGTCAGACCACGTGAATTAGTTTTAAGCCATTAGAAATCAAAGTTTATAAAAGAAACTGAAATTTCATTCATCAACATTTATTTTTAAATAACTTTGATTTAAATTATATTAATTTGGTTTAAATGTTAGTGGAACTATTAGTTATTAATTTTTATAATTTTATATTTTATTGTTATTTTAATTTACTGTTTATATCAATATTATTTTTAATTATTATCTTTTAAGTAATTTTTAACTATTACAATTAGAGGTTTTTCTTATTATGTAAGATTAAGATATTTAGATAGCAAGATTCTCATAAAGTAAATCATAACTTCTCGATGTGTGACAAAATTTTACTAACTTGACATTGGTTCTATGATATTTTTGACACTCGTTCGATATGGGATAAAAACTGAGAAGAATATTGTTGAACCTTTATATCTTTATTTTAACTCATGAAATCATGTGCATTCATATCTTAGATTTTAATTTTATGATCTTTTAAACCCGAATATGCATTTTTAGAATATGGTATGATTATAGTATTATTTAGTTTTGTTGCATTTTGGTTGTTTTTAAATAAATTTTACAAAGAAGTACATGACTTTAAATCCACATATCCAAACTGTTTACGTATTTTTTCATTCGTCGTAATTATCGATACATATATTTTTATGCTGCTTTCAGGTTTTTATCATACAAGGGGGAGAAGAGGGCAAGTGTAGAGAGATCCTTCGCCTACATTAATGTAGAAGTTCTACCTTATGATGCAGTTGGTTCGGCATACATAGTTGAAGGTACAAATGTTTGAGCATCCATACCACGCAAGGTTCATGAAATTTGAAAGACCGGTTCAGAACTTTTTACCACCATTGGGAAGGAACAATATCATGCTACCTAGGATCAATCGACTCCTATTCATGGAACAGTTTTTTTCAAGAAATAATATGAAAAGTTATAATTTAGTTTTTTTAGTTTTTATTTAACTTGTCACACCACATCAATTAGTTTTAATCAATAAGAAATTAAAATTTATAAAAAAAACTAAAATTTCTTTCATCAACATTTATTTTTAAATAACTTTTTGATATAAATTATATTTACTTGGTTTAAATGTTAGTTATTAATTTTTTTAATTTTATATTTTATTGTTATTTTAATTTATTGTTTATATCATCATTATTTTTAATTATTACTTTTAAGTAATTTTTAACTATTACAATTAGAGTTTTTTTTATTATGTAAGATTAAGATATTTAGATAGCAAGATTCTCATAAAGTAAATCATAACCTCTCGATGTGGGACAAAATTTTACTAACTTGACATTGGTTCTATGATTTTTTTGACACTCGTTCGATGGGGGATAAAAACTGAGAAGAATATCTTTGAACCTTTATATATTTATTTTAACTCATGAAATCATGTGCATTCATATCTTAAATTTTAATTTTATGATCTTGTCAACCCGAATATGCATTTTTAATATTTGGTATGATTATAGTATTATTTAGTTTTGTTGCATTTTGGTTGTTTTTAAATAAATTTTACAAAAGAAATACATGACTTTAAATCCACATATCAAAACTGTTTATGTATTTTTTCATTCGTCGTAATTATCAATACATATATTTTTATGCTGCTTTCAGGTTTTTATCATACAAGGGGGAGAAGAGGGTAAGTGTAGAGAGATCCTTCGCCTGCATTAATGTAGAAGTTTACCTTATAATGCAGTTGGTTCGGCATACATAGTTGAAGGTACAAATGTTTGAGCATCCATACCACGCAAGGTTCATGAAATTTGAAAGACCGGTTCATAATTTTTTACCACCATTGGGAAGGAACAATATCATGCTACCTAGGATCAATCGACTCCTATTCATGGACCAGTTTTTTTCAAGAAATAATATGAAAAGTTATAATTTAGTTTTTTTAGTTTTTTTAGTTTTTGTTTAACTTGTCACACCATGTGAATTAGTTTTAATCAATAAGAAATTAAAATTTATAAAACAAACTGAAATTCTTTTCATCAACATTTATTTTTAAATAACTTTTTGATATAAATTATATTAACTTGGTTTAAATGTTAGTGGAACTATTAGTTATTAATTTTTATAATTGTATATTTTATTATTATCTTAATTTATTGTTTATATCATTATTATTTTTAATTATAATCTTTAGAGTAATTTTTATCTATTACAATTAGAGGTTTTTCTTATTATGTAAGATTAAGATATTTAGATAGTAAGATTCTCATAAAGTAAATCATAACCTCTCGATGTGGGACAAAATTTTACTAACTTGATATTGGTTCTATGATTTTTTTGACACTCGTTCGATGGGGGATAAAAACTGAGAACAATATCCTAGAACCTTTATATCTTTATTTTAACTCATGAAATCTTGTGCATTCATATCGTAAATTTTAATTTTATGATCTTGTAAACCCGAATATGCATTTTTAGTATTTGGTATGATTATAGTATTATTTAGTTTTGTTGCATTTTGGTTGTTTTTAAATAAATTTTACAAAAGAAGTACATGACTTTAAATCCACATATCAAAACTGTTTACATATTTTTTCATTCGTCGTAATTATCGATACATATATTTTTATGCTGCTTTCAGGTTTTTATCATACAAGGGGGAGAAGAGGGTAAGTGTAAAGAGATCATTCGCCTGCATTAATGTAGAAGTTCTACCTTATGATGAAGTTGGTTCGGCATACATAGTTCAAGGTACAAATGTTTGAGCATCCATACCACGCAAGGTTCATGAAATTTGTAAGACGGATTCGGAACTTTTTATCACCATTGGGAAGGATCAATATCATGCTACCTAGTATCAATCGACTCCTATTCATGTATCGGACCACTTTTTTTTCAAGAAATAATATGAAAAGTTATAATTTAGTTTTTTATATAGTTTTTATCTAACTTGTCAGACCACGTCAATTAGTTTTAATCAATTAGAAATTAAAGTTTATAAAAGAAACTGAAATTTCATTCATCAACATTTATTTTTAAATAACTTTGATTTAAATTATATTAAGTTTGTTTAAATGTTAGTGAAACTATTAGTTATCAATTCTTATAATTTTATATTTTATTGTTATTTTAATTTATTGTTTATATCATTATTATCTTTTAAGTAATTTTTAACTATTACAATTAGAGGTTTTTCTTATTATGTAACATCATTGACCCGTTTATGATTGAGAGAAAAGATTATTAAATGTGTTGGAAAAAGAAAACTGATGTGATAGTAAAAGAAAGGTGATGTGGCAAAGAGATGAACCTCTATAGAGGTTTATATTTCTGGATGCTCTTACGTAGAAATTAACTTGTAAAGATCTTGATCGTAGCAAAACTCTTTTTAGATGCCATTGCCCTTCGATACTACATTAGGAATCTGATTCGGTAAATTGTTTTAAATTGTGTATCATTGAATGCAGTGCAGTGCTGCACCTTTAAGGTGGATCAAAGGCATGCAAAATTGTAGGTATAATGGAAAGAAAAGTCGACGCAGTTTGATCGGAGAGAACCAATAATGTCGATTTTGAGAATAATAGGCTTTTTCAAATGGAATCAACTTTGACTTATCAAATAAAACCCAAGCTACGTCTTACGCTCGACGTGTTTTTAGCTCAATTCCATCACTACATGGACTTTTTTTTTGTTGATTTCATAAAAAAATTCATTTTTTAGTTTTTGATGTTTGTCATCTCTTGTTTGTATCTTTTTGAGAGAAGATTTTATACCACGCCTGACTATGAAGAGCTTCGAGTCTATCATTGTCCGATATTTTTTCTAGGTTTTTCTTTTACGTTTCATTATGAATCTAAAACTCCTAGCATTAAATAATATGTTTTATATATCGAAACTAACTATGCATCTTATTTCTCTTCGTTATGCATCTAAGATTTCTAGAATAATTAAATTATAAACTAAAAGAAATTACGAACTATAAACAAACCAAGACTAAAAAAACTTATTTTCGGGGAAAGTTAATAAATAAGAACATGATCATTTACTAGAGGACGTGTGCACATGAGCGTGATAACATAAGTCGTTTCATGTTTATATCTTGATGTTTGACTATTAATGGACCTAAAATAAGTAAGTGGTGTTGACCATTTCAGTCTTGTGTCACACTTGTGACTTGACAATTACTTATTTGATTTTAAGAATGGATATGTCGAGTCACTAATGAAAACATTGTCTTTTACTATCACTGCTACAAGATATATATTGGGTCAAGAAATGCCACAAGGATTTTGACTTCACTCTTGTGCCATTATTTTTGACATCAATATTTTGATAGATAAATTAGTTCAAAGAGGAAAGTAATTGATGTTATTTTTCTTCTTCGTTTTTTACGTATGTAATCAACTAATCATCCCTCAAAAATGCCAATAGGCGGGACTAATATAGAGGCATGCGGTGGCTCGTGCTAGTGTGCTACCACTAATAGAAACAAATTTTGCTCTTAAAAAGGTGTCACCATAACGGTTCACTGTGTTCCTTATATTTCTTCAAACTAAACCAAAGACAGAAGTTTGTGATCGCTGAGTTGGTGAATGTTGCCATGTTAAAGTTTCCCCTTCGGAATGGCGAGGTTTTGAATCCCACATTAGGCAAATTTCATTTTTTTTAACTTCGATATCCATTGTTTTTTTAGTTATTGTATAAAATAAAGGCCATGAGAAGGGTTGGGACCTCTCCTTGCAAAGGCAAGTGTAGGATATCCGCAAAGCAAAAAGTTGTATCTTTTTTTAATCACCGGTTGTATTGACAAACCGTGAGCTGGCAATTTGATCCATAGACACCATGAAAGAATAAGATTGGTCACCTTGAATATTCAATATTTATTCTCTATGAACCTTGGGTTTCAAGATTTGCACCACTCATGGAATTCCTTTGGTAAATTGGTAACTTTATTAAAGATATTATTGTAACAGGTATCACATATACGTACTTGCTCATTAGAATCCTTACACATAAAGTTAAAAACATCGTCTCATCTCAGGTATGAAGGTTTAAATCTCACAGGGGTGAACCCATATGGAAAATAGTTAAATACGGTGGCATGGAACACCGCTTCATAGTTCCGTCGTAAGGAGTAAAAATTATGATTCAGAAGGGTGTCACACTATTGTTTTGTTGGATGTCATCATATAATTTTTAAAAATGAAATGTTAACACAAGACTTTATTGGCTAAAGCCTAAGATGGAAAATGCCGTTGCCTTGTACAAAAGGTACTAATTCAAGTCCCATAATTGTTAAATTTGTTGTTTTTAGCTTAAATTTTGGTGGTTTTTATATACCTCTTGCGTTTTTAAAAATATATGTAGACCGGAGCCGGACATGAATCTTTTTCTATGTAAAAACAAAGAACCAATCACCATATCTAAACTAATATTGTAAAATAATTAATACTTTTTATAGTCAAATTGTGCCGAAACTTGGAACATTCTCTAATCCCTCCATAAGGCGAATTGGATATGCAAGTACTTGATGATTAATGGATCAACTTCATTGAAGAAATCCATAAATTAAATTCATCGTGAATTCTTTTTGGTTATAAGCCCTTTCAATTTCAATGTAGCAAGTTCATATATGTCAGGAATATACAATGTTGCTTCAAAAGTTGCGAAGGGGATGTTCGGTTGCGGCTTAATGGGCTATATAAGCTATATGGCTTATTCGCATAACCATATATATCTAGCTGTTCGGTATGGGCTTATTCGGTCAGCCCATATAATACATCGACTTGTAAATCTTGATTTCTCTCCATTCTTTTTGTATACATCGATCTGTATATATAGATTTCTCTCAATCGGTATACAGAGCCATCTTCATCTCCACATTCCTTCTGCTCGTGTGCAAACAAAATCCCCACGACAAGCTTAAATTTGTAGAAAACTCATCCCTGTGCAGAGCCATCTTCATCTCGTCCCTTCTGCTCAGTTTTAATGTTCTAGAAACTTGTATGTTGTGTGAGAGAAGGGTGACTGGGGTGAGGGCTAAATTGTATAGTTTGATGAAAACTCATCCATGTGCGGAGTTATATTCTATTTCTTTTATTTTCTTTAAATGTTTCAAAGTAAATTGTATAGTTTAATAAAAACTCTTAAATTGACATTTTTTTTAATTATTTAAAATCAAATATTTAACATGTTTATCAAAAAAAAAATGTTTTAATGCTTTTTAACCGAGCCTGGGTAAAATGGTCATTTTTGACATTCAGACTGTTTATTCAACACAATAACCGAACAACAATTTAACTGTTACCAGACAGACAACTTTATCAATACATACGACGCCTTAATGGAAAACGAACCGAACAGCTCCTAAGTGTTAAACTTTGCAAACCGAGAGTTTAGAGTTCAGATTCAGAGATCTGAACATGTGGAAAAAAATGGCTAATTGTCAAAGTCTGCAGAGAAGGTCTCAGAAATCTGAAGATATGATTTCTAGAGTTCGGATTACAAGAAGAAACGGCTAAGTATAGAAGTTTGCAGAGAAGACTTCAGAAGTCTGAGAAGAGGACTAAGAGTTACCCAGAAACTCTGAAGTGGCAAGTCTAAAGACGTTACTGTTTTAGTAGTATAGGTGTATAAATGTAATAAGGTTGTGATGTACATACATATATCTTTAACATTTCTATACTAGTATAAATAGAAGGTAGTTAAGCATAGTTTCAGTAACGATTGATACGATCTCAAAGACAAACACTCTGTTCATTCTTGTAATCAAAGTTTATCAATATACATGTCGACGTCCTTCATCCAATCCTTGTGTTCTTAATATTCTTGTCATAATCTTGATTGCAATTATGTTACGGGAACTTTCATTTGGTATCCGAGATGATCAACAAATTCAAATTCGATTATGTGTTTTTAGATCTTGATCAATCTTGTTCTTGATCGATCTATTTTCTTTCAGATCATGATCAATTATTGTTCAATTGGTCAAATTAGTTTAATTGAATTTCTTATGTTGATATTTCGATCACATGACTAAATTTTCAAGATGTCTAAAGAGTAAGTAAGCATTGGATCTGAAACCAAGCCTTGTGCTCTATTCATTGGAGAATATTATCAATGGAGAATTCATATGATACAGTTTCTTGACAATATAGATGAAGAATTGATGAAATCAATCATTAATGGTCCTCTTGAAGTATATGTTCAGGATGATGTCGTGCTGCAACTAAAGATACCCCAGAGATCCCAAAAACGAAAATCAAGAGAAATCGTTCTATGTATAGTATTATTGAAAAAGGCTTAAACCAAGATCGATAGCCGTGCCTTGACTCTATTAACAATGGCGCTTCCGAATAAAATCTTCAACAGGGTAAGACAGTCTAAAGTTAGCAAAGCTATGTTGGATGAGGTAGAGGCACATATGCAAGATAGTGAGAAAGCATAGGAAAATAAAGTGAATATTTGTATTGGAACATATGAGGGTTTCAAAGACAAAGAATATGAAACCATTGCAAAAACCTAAAAAGGTTTAATGACACTCTAAATGATCTCAGAAGAAATGGAGTTCGGAAATTAAATTCAGAAATAAACAATAAATTTTTGAAGAATCCTGGTTCTGAATGGGATGCTTCACTGATAATGTGCTCACGAAAAGTTTGACAAAGAAGAGCATACATGATGTTTTTGGTGTGTTAAATCAACATCAGGACAAGATCAAATCAAGGCAGATTGAAAAGAAGAAAGTTAGTGATTCCATTGCCTTGATCACTGAAAAAAATAGCAAAGTGAACTCCAAAAGATCTCCATCTTGAAAGATCATTGAATTACCAGAAGTTGTCAATAATTCTGGCAGTGATGACTAAAACATTGATCTCAAGAAGATGGATAAAAGTTTAGCATTACTTACCATAGCTTTAAACAAGTGGTTTTCCAAAAAGAGTTATGTTAAGGGAAAATATGAATATTATCAAAAGGGTGGTAATGAAGAGAAATCTAAGTTTAAAGGCTTTGAAGAGAAAGTCAAGAAGAAGGAAGAGCAAAAGAAAGAAGAAGAAGAGGAAGAGGAAGAGGAAGAGGAAGAAGAAGAAGAAGAGGTGCCAAGATGTTTCAACTGTGGCAAGCATAATTATTTTGCCAAAGAATGCAGATTAAAAAAAACAGAAACACTAAATATAATGCAAACAAGTTGACTCTTTCTAAAAAGAAAGATCAGAATAAAGTGTTGCTCACTGAGGAGGAAGGCTGGTTGGACGACTGTGATTCTGAAACACGTTCTTCGTCTGAAACTGACTTACAAGATAAGACCACATAAATGACCTCTAAATTTGTTGAACTTAAGAAAAGACTCAAAGGTGAAAGGAATTTGGTCAACAAATTCTGAAAAGAGAGTCAAATTTCAAGACAAATTTTATGAGTGCAGAAGAACAATATAACATTGTCTCTGATTTTTTTTGCTTTATCTAGTAAACTCTAGAATATGAAAAAGGATATTGATTGGGTCTGACAATATCCTGCTGGAGCTTCTACCAACATGGCTTTCGATCTCATATTTCTACATATCAGGATGTTGGTGCAAATGTGTCACATCTCTATAAATGTTTTGATGATTTACATACAAATCGTATTATATTGTTTGTCTAACATTTTACTTGATGTGCATATAAATAGAGATTGGTTGGTACAAGAACGATAACTATTTAAGAAATCAAGAAAAACTTTTTCAAAGTGACCAGGTTTGCTATAGTTGAAGCATCTAGGTACCTCTAATTCCTCTGCTTTCTCTTAATCTTCCTTCTTCTTGACTTTGTTTTTCAAAGCCTTTAAACTCTGGCTTTTTGTCAATCCCACCCTTTTTATAGTATTCAGATTTTCCCTTGTCATAGTTCTTCTTGGCAAATCTTTTGTTGAAAGTTTGGTAAGTAATGCCAAACTTTCATTCAATTTCTTGAATTCAATGTCAAAATCACCACTTCCAATATTATTGATGACTTCTAGTAATTCAATGATCTTTGAGGATAAGGGCCTTTTGGAATTAGTCTTACTGCCTCTTTCAGTTATCAAGGCAATAGAGTCACTAACCTTCTTCTTTTCCGATTGCTTTGACTTTATCTTGTCTTCATGTTGATTCAGAACAACCAAACACATCATGAATATTTTTCTTTGACAAGTTCATGGTGAGCATATTGTCAGTAAAACTATCCCACTCGGACCAAATTCTTTATAAACTTTTTGTTTATCTTTGAATTTAATTTCTGAACCCCATTCCACCTTGGATCATTCAAACTATTATTAAATCTGTAGTAGGTTTCAGCAATTGATTCAGACTCCTTGGCTTTGAAACCCTCATAAGTTTGAATGCAAATATTCAGTTTATTCTATTGAGCCTTGTCACTTTCGTGCATTTGGGCTTCTACTTCATCCCACACATCCTTTGCAAATTTCAGACTAAGCATATTGAATATTTCGTTCGAAAGTGCCATTGTTAACAGAGTCAGGGCATGTGTGTCAATTTTTTCTCTTTCCTTTTCAAGAATGCTACACATTGAAGAACTTTTCTTGATTCTTGTAGCAAGGATCTCATGAGTATTTTTAGTTGCATGGACAACATCGATTTGAATATATACTTCAAGAACATATATTTCATCAGTTTTTCATCAATGTTGTCAAGAAATTGTGTCATCCATATCCTCCATTAATGATATTCTCCAACGAATAGAGCAGGAGGTTTTGTCTCAGATCTGATGCAAACGTACTCTTTACATCTTATAAGAACCAGTAATATGATCGACAAATCAACAAAAGAACTTCGATTAGAACGAATAGACCAAGTTTCTAAAGAAATTCAATCGACTAGAAATAAATTTGATCAAGATCTAAAATCACATAATCAAATTCGAATTGTTGTTCAGTTTTGATAGCACTTGAATGTTACCCATTATTGAATTATAGACAAGAATGTAATAAAGAATACTATGAACTCAAAGGTAAGATCACGGAAGTCAACATTTATATTGATTGAGTATTGATTACAAGAATGAGCATAGCATCTGTCAATAAGATCGTATCAGTCATTAATAAAATTAACCTAACAACATTCTATTTCTACTAGTATAGAGATTCTAGTTACATGTATTTACATCACATCCCTATTACATTTGTACATATATACTGGTACAATAGAAAGTACTGTATTCGAACTTTGTGTTGTCTCTTTAGACTTTTTGCATAACTCTAAAGCCATCTTTTTTACTTAGCCGATTTCCCTTCTATCCAAACAGTTAAGACTTCATTTTCAGACCTTTGAAGCTCACTCTGCAGACTTTACACTTAGACGTTTTCCACATGTTCAAAACTCTGAAGTCTGAACTCTGAAATTAATCGTGCAGAGTTTCATACTTACCAACTTTGAAGCAATCTTTTGCATATCTAACATGACTTATTTGTTACTTGTTTAATTCTTCTTATTATAAAATGTCATTTAATGAGAAAAGTTCGATTAAATTAAGATGGATGGTTTTGATTGGTCCTTCCGGTTTCTAAAATATTTGAGGTTCTTATTTGAGAACTCCAAAATGAATTAAAAATTAGGAAATCAATAACCATCCTCTATCTTTATTTAATCCAACGCTTCCTATTAAATGATATATTTCAATAAAAAATGCATGACTAATTATTATATTTCATTGTCTCTAACGTAATTATTTTAACCTGCTAATCTTCTTTACTAGGTAGAAAAAAACCTCAAACTCTATGTCCTCTTACCACTAAGCAACTTTCAACACATCATTACAATATGTAATATACATTTTTTTTAAGTATTTATTGGTGGACAGGAATAAGACATGGAGTTTGAGGATACATAAATTACACATCGGTAACCAAATATTTCTCATTTCTTCCATTCACCTTAATTAATAGTTTTCGTACCTGCACTGGTTGTTAAAGACAACAAAATAATAAATCTGAGACTTCCCCGATTCAAATTTCAGAACCCATGATAACGCATATCTACCTTTTGGTATTCTTTGCTACTTCTACGTAGAAAAAAACAAATGTGCATGATAAGAACATGTCGGAGAATCTTCCGATTCTGTGATGAAAATAATAATAATGGATGAATGTAGTACACTAAATTTTCAACTGTATAATGATGGTTTGCAATTAGTGACCTAAAACCGGAACAAGGATAGTTTGCAATTAGTCACCTAAATTGTGCAGTGTTGCTTTATCTTTTGTACCTGTTACAATTTGGAAAGTATGAACCACAAGATGAAGAATATGACGTGGCACATACATCAAGGATGTCTACCTTTTGCAACCGACTAGTTTGTTACACGCTCCCATCTCCCACACGTGTCAGTTTGTAATAGGTTAAGATGTTGACTTTTACTTTATTCTATTTGTATAAATAGATCTTTTCTCAATTGTAAAAGTTGTCGATTGAAATCGTGATATTGAAGAACTTACTGTACGTCATTCCATGTATCTGTAATCACAATTCAGGTTATAATACATTGTTAATCTGTTCTTCAATCTTTGATCGAATCTAATTACTGTTGATTAATCGATATAAATTGCTTCCGCTTATACTCTGTTTATAATTCAATCGATTAATCTGTGAAGAAGAGAATCTGGAACCAACAATTGGTATCAGAGCCTAATAATCAATCTATTGATTATTAGATCTCAATTTGGAAAATCTCTCTTCGTTCATTCAGTAATCTCTTGTTCTAGATTTCAACTCAAATTTGTTACTACATACTTCTCGATCTTAAAAATGGCAAATTCAAATTTGAATGCTGCTTACACCTCTGGTTCTCTGACCAAACCTCCAACTCTTATTCGTGGTGAATATCCACAATGGAAGATTCGAATGATAAATTTCTATGAAGGATTGGACATTGAACTTTATCCTATTGTTCAAAATGGTCCCTTCATACCAATGACTACAGTTCCAAGAGTTCCTGCTACTACCAATACTGCTGAAATACCTGCACGTAAAGTTCCAAAGCTAAGGGAAAATTGGAATGATGAGGAAAAGGCCAAAGTTGAGCTTGCTAAAAAGGCAAAAACGCTTCTTATCATGGCTATTCCAAATAAGATTTTTCAATCTCTGGATTCCTGTGATACTGCTAAGGAATTATGGGATCAGTTAGAAAATCTTCTGGAAGGTGGTGCTAAAATGAAGAAAAATCGAAGGGCTCAAGCGCTGAATGAATACAACAGCTTCCAGGCAAATTCAGATGAATCTCTGGAACAGACTTTTCATAGATTTAATAATCTGATTAATCTATGTAAACGATGTGATATTGTTCGATCAAAAGAAGAGATTAAATCCAGAATGGTCAAATCTATCCATGTCACTACAAGCTAATCAAGATCTTGAGCAATGGTCTCTACACGATGTATTTGGAACTCTTCAAGCTCATGAAAAGGAGGTTGTGCAAAAGAAAACAATCATAGGTGGACCTCTGGCCTTGATTTCTGAAGCAAAGGGAGCTACCAGAAGAAAAAGTGAAGATAGAAGAGTGAAGAACAAGGCATTTATGTTAGAAACTGTTACAGAAGAAGATTTTGACTCTGATGATGACATAAAGGCATTTGCTGATTCCTTGGCTCTTATCACCAAACAGTTTACAAACCGTTTTGGAAATAGAGCATTTCAAGTAAACAGAAGGTCTGATCGCTCCAACTATTCTTCTAAACAAGAGGTTCAGAGACCTGAGAAGACTGAGGCAGAAAAGAAGGAAGAGGAAATGAAGAAAAAGAAAGATGTATGTTACAGATGTGGCAAACCGGGTCATTACTCGAAGGATTGCAGAGGGGCTCTGGAGAAAGACAAAACATATTACAAAAATAAATACAAGTATAATGCTACTGAAAGAGCCCACTATGCTGAGAAAGAAAACTGGATTGGAGATGAATCCAGCGGTGATGAGGCCATGTTCTGTAGAATGGCAAGTACAAATGAATCAGAAGAACAGCCTTCTGAATCACCGGTTAGTAATCTTTCTGAACTTGAGAATATAATTGTGCTTTTATCAAACAATTTTGAAGAACTTAAGCAAAAGCTAACAATTGAAAAGAAGTTACGAAAAAATACTGAGAAAACTCTTTCCACAACACAAAGGGAAAGAGATATTTACAAAAGAGAGATGGAAATCTTAACAGAAGAAAAACTGGAACTTGACATAGAAAAAGAAAAAATTTCTAAAACCTTGAAAGACACAAAAGTTTTGGTAAAAAAAGAGCAACTGAGTTATAAGAAACTTCTGGAAGAAAAGGATAAGGAAATTCAAGTTAAGGAAAGTGACAGATTAAATTCTGTAGCACTTAAAAATTATTTTCAAAAAGAAAGAGAATTTCTGTACATTGAACTTCAAAACAAAACGCACCAGATTAAAACATATCTGGATGCTCAAAAAGTTCATGAGAAAATTAGTACACAAGTAGGAAGATCTGGAATCGGCTTTGAAGATTTAGATCCCCATAGGTGTGAAAAGAAGTCTGATTTAAACCCTGTCTTTTTTATAGGAAAACAACAGAAGCCTGTGTTTCCAATCATTTTTGAACAATCATGTTTTAAAAGATCTGAAACTGAAAATGGTCATCATCAACGAAAACTCAAGTTTAAAAACATTAAATATTCTTCTGAAAAGACCAATATTAATCTAAATCAAATTCAGAAGAAGGATGACATTTTTAAGTTTGGTTCAAGTGTTATTACAAAGTTGAATCCAGAGGCTGATGCGTTTATTCCTATTCAAGCAGAGGAAGAATTAAGACTAAGTTTTGAAAATGATCTTCTCTTGACTCTGGATAATTGTTTTAAACTTGAGAATGACGAACAAAAGTTAGAGAATAATCCAGAGATATTTCCTTGTTCATTTATTGATTTAAATCTTTCTGAGACTCGAGAGGATTTAGAAGAAATCACATATCCATGGGAGAATAATGATCATAGTGAGGATTTCTTTGACAATTCTGACACATATCTCTCTCATCTTGAACAAACTTCCAATCATGCTAAAACTCTAGAGATCATAAAAAACAAAGACGCTCCTTTTCTCTTTACAAATGAATCTCTGGAGATAAGAGCTTCTGGAATGGATGCTAAAAACAAGTCAAGTGACATTCCGATTTTCTCTGTTCCCTCTGAACAACGAAAACCTGTTTTTATACATCCAGATTTTATAGGAATGTGTCTGAAAGCTAAATCTTGTCTTGATCTTGAAAAGGAAGAAAAACTTAAAAAGAAAATTCCTATCCAATTTCCTAACTCTTATCCTCCAAAACTTTCTTATGTTCAAAAAGGTAAATGGAAATCTAATCTATCTGTTCCTGTTTCAGTAAAATTCGAAAGCTTCTGAGAAGATAAATCCAAGGACGTCTCCGCTGAAGAATACTTCAGATTCTAAACATACGTCTAGTCTAGATAGGAAGTTCTTTAGAACAACTGATACTAGAAAAGACAGATCTAAGAATAATTGTAATTATCATTGTCACAATGAAAATTCAATAAAATATTCTATGTTTTCAGAATTCTGAATGTTTTTCTCTGTTCTTGAAATTACAGAAATTTTTCTCACGAACTTCAAATTCCTTCACTGCAAATCATTCGTACTTCAACAAAACTAAAACAAAGCAAAATAGAAAAACAAAAAATCCAAAGAATACATCTTTACCTTCTGTCAAATCAAATCAAAAGCAACAGGCTGATAAGCCAAAAACTAACGTTAAAGGACCCATAATGGTATGGGTACCTAAGAAACTCTGATCTTGATTGCAGAAACAGCATGTGCATATCTGGTATCTTGACTCTGGATGCTCGAGGCACATGACTGGTTCACGAAACTTACTCTCTCAATTTAAAGACAAAAGTGGTGGAGCTGTAACGTTTGGTGATAACGGTAAGGGTCAAATTAAGGGCTATGGTACTTTACAGGAAGGTAATATTACCTTATCTAAAGTAGCTCATGTTTCTGGCTTGAAACATAACCTCCTAAGTGTAAGTCAACTATGTGATTCTAAGATACTTGTCGTCTTTGATGAAAAACATTGTTACTTATTTTCTAAGGCAGGTGAGGAACTTTGGAGAGAAGACAGAAAAGGTAATCTATATATGATGAATTTTACCTCCAAGGATGGTAAGGAAACCTTATGTCTTATTTCCATAAAGAGTGAAGTTGCATGGCTCTGGCATCATAAAATGTCTCACTTAAACTTTGATAATCTTGAGATGCTTGTAAAACATAATTTGGTATCTGGACTTCCAGAAGTTCATTTTCAAAAAGATCACCTCTGTCCTGCATGTGAAATGGGTAAGATCAAACGAGCATCTCATAAAACAAAAAGTGATCACTCTTGCATAAGACCTCTGCAATTGTTACACGTCGATCTCTGTGGTCCAATTGCAACTCAGAGTTTTTCTGGTAAAAAGTATATTCTGGTACTTATTGATGAATTTTCCAGGTATACTTGGCTTGATTTTGTTCGAAAAAAGTCAGAAGTTCCTATTGTCCTTCAAAATATGATGACCAGAATCCAAGTTCTTTTACACCAAAAGATTCAACAACTGAGAAGCGATAATGGTACTGAATTCAGGAATGCCAAACTTGAAGCATACTTTGTTGCCAATGGAATTTCTTAGAACTTCTCTGTTGTACGTACTCCCCAACAGAATGGTGTCGTTGAACGTCGCAACAGAACCTTGGTCGAAGCAGCCAGAACAATGCTAGCAGCTTCTGAACTCCCAATTCACTTCTGGGCTGAAGCTGTAGCCACTGCTTGTTTCACTCAGAATCGTTCCATAATTGTCAAGAGGCATCTCAAAACCTCTTATGAGCTTATTAACAAACGAAAACCATCTGTCAAATTCTTTCATATTTTTGGCTGCAGGTGTTTTATCTTAAATGACAGAGACAAACTTGGCAAAATTGATCCAAAATCAGATGAAGCAAAATTCTTAGGCTATTCTTTAAATTCTAGAGCCTTCCGTGTTTTTAATCTAACATCTAAAACTGTAATGGAGAGCATTAACGTTGGATTTGACGATCAAACTCAACTGACTTCTGAATATTCTTCTTCAGAACTCAAACTTAATACTGTTACTTCTGATTTTCTTTCAGGATCCAGAGAATCCGAGATTGATGCCCTTTTTCAAGACTTTCTGGGCGAAGAAGTAGTGTCAGAACCTGTAGGAACTACCTCTTCTTTCAGCATACCTGAAGTTCTTCATGCCTCTGGCATAACTTTCTCCGGTCCTCCCTCTTCTGAACCTAGCTCTACAGATCCTTCTGTTCCTGTTACATCCGATTGTCCAGAAGCTTCTTTTGTTCCATCATCTGAGGGGGAGACTTTAGCATCAAGAGGTTCAGAATCAATATTTCCGGATGAAGTTATCTCATCTTCTGACACCGAAGTTCAAGCTCAACCAATATCACAAACAAGGATGACGAAATGGACTAAATCCCATACTCCAGATCTCATAATTGGTGATCCTTCTGAGGGTGTCAAAACAAGATCCGCCACAGCAAATGAAGCTTTCTATGTTAACTTTCTAAGCTTAATTGAACCAAATAAAGTTCATGAAGCCTTAGCCGAACCTAGTTGGGTAGAAGCAATGCAGGAAGAATTACTTCAATTTGAGCGTAACAATGATTGGAACTTAGTACCATTACCAAAAGGTAAAGTTGCCATTGGTACTAAGTGGGCTTTCAGAAATAAAAAGGATGGGGACGGTATTGTGATCAGAAACAAGGCTCGTCTGGTGGCAAAAGGATATTGTCAAGAAGAAGGTATTGATTATGATGAAACCTTTTGTTGGTTCCAGATTCTCTTCTTCACAGATTAATCGATTGAACTATAAACAGAGTATAAGCGGAAGCAATTTGTATCGATTAATCAACAGTAATAAGATTCGTTCAAAGATTGAAGAACAGATTAACAATGTATTATAACCTGAATTGTGATTACAGATACATGGAATGACGCACAGTAAGTTCTTCAATATCACGATTTCAATCAATTTATTTTACAAATGAGAAAAGATCTAGTTATACAAATAGAATAAAGTAAAAGTCAACATCTTAACCTATTACAAACTGACACGTGTGAGAGATGGGAGCGTGTAACAAACTAGTCGGTTGCAAAAGGTAGACATCCTTGATGTATGTGCCATGACATATTCTTCATCTTGTGGTTCATACTTTTAAAAGTGTAACAATCTCCCGCTAAGTATGAAACCAGAAGAATGAAGTCTGTTCAGAAAGGAGCGACCTCAGATACAATCTTTCCAATCTTATTAATGATCTCTCTGATTGATAATAAAGTTGAAAGCCTTTTGATCATCTTCTCGATAACCTCTGGATTGTGATTGTTAACATCAACAGAGATGAAGCTTTTTGCAACGTAAACGACCTCTGATGAGTACTTGTGTGCTTCTTTGATTCTGAAGAAGCTCTTTCTGTCTGGCCTTTTGAAGATCACCCCTTCCTCTGGGTCTATTAGCACTTTGCCGATTCTCATGTTGTTGATGCCTTCTAGATCTTCATTGGGTGCAGAGATATCCAGGTTATCAACATTGTAATTGATTCCTATTTGAAAATCTACCTGTCTCTTGTACCGGATGTAGGACTTCATACATTGAATAATTCGAGAATAAGCAATTTGATCTTGATCATCAATTCTTCTATTCATTTGAGCCTTCATGAAATTCTCCAGAAAAATAAGATCAGAGGGAAAGATGGACAATAGATCATTATCACAGAAGTAATAAGTCTTATTGTCTTCTCTGATAACCTTATAGATTGTGTACCATATTTCTGTATCCTCAAAAGGTGAATGCTTTATTGCAGAGATTCGTTTGATAGGTACAGAGGAATGAACGTCCTTTCTCGCTTGTCTGTGTGCCATGAATTTGTCCTTAATAGCATCACTTACATTGTAGGCGTTTGAGAAGTTGGGCAACATGAGATAGATTTTCTGATCTATAGGAGCATACATGTACCTTTTTGTGATTTTCAGAATTGGTAGATCAATTCTTCCAAGTCTCTGAATTTTTTGTCTATTCTCTGCTGCTCTACTTGAAGATCCTTCAGCATTTACTCTTGCAGCTGCAACTCTTTCTCTTTCCATCTCTGCTTGAGTGTTTGATGCTTTTGCAGAGGCTATTTCTGCTTCAGCTTTAGCTCTGATTTCTGCTTCGATTTGAGAAGCAGAGGCTTTTTCAGCGTCAGCTTTTGCTCTTATTTCAGCCTCAATTCGTTCTTCTTCTCTTTGTTTGTTCAAGGCTTCAACTTTAGCCTTTGATGCCTCAGCTCTGGCTTTGGCTTCCTTTTTTTTGGCTATTGCAGCGTGAGTTGAGGAGGAATATGGTGTTTCTCTTGTGTTGCCTACAACCTCAAGAATGAATTTGGCTATCTCTGGATCTTTT
Organism: Silybum marianum; assembly: GCA_036898165.1. NCBI lineage: Eukaryota > Viridiplantae > Streptophyta > Magnoliopsida > Asterales > Asteraceae > Silybum > Silybum marianum. The sequence goes on from CM072541.1 coordinate 5,804,923, forward strand.
GGAAGAGGCCCAGAGTGAGTGGCTAATGGAGTTGGAGTCAGAGGGGTTTGTGTATGAGAAGTTTGAGCCGGAGTTTGCTGCTTGGAGGATGATTGGTGTTTGGCAGAAGTGGATGGAGATGGCATTTGATTTGGATTTGAGCTTTTAGTGTTGGTTGTAGGTTTTACTTTCTTTGGTTCTGGTGCTTTCTCCCCCTTCTGAGAATCAGGGTCCTGATCCTCAGATCTTTTACTCTTAAGTTCTGCTTTTCTGCAAGCACGCTCCTCCTTGGCCTTTTTCTTTTCATTAAAAGAATTAGAAAGAGAACTTACCAGACCTGTAAGCTGGGACAGAGAGGTTTCCATAGATGATAACTTTAAATCCACATTAGAAGTGCAGGCAGTTGTTTTGGAAACATATTTGGAGGAGAGAGAGTTAATGCGTTCAAGCATGGCCTTCTGGAAGACAGCCATATCAGATTTCTTGACCAGAGAAGATTCAGAAGTGTCTGCAGAGGGATGAATAGCCTTGATAATTTTGTGAAGATCCGCTACTAAGGAACTGTATTCATCAACAAAGATTGTGACTTCTGGAGTTGGAATTGCCTCGGGAATGCAGAGAATGGCCTCAGAAATAGCCTGGATTCCATTATTCAGAGAAGAATAATGATCAGAAGCTTGGCTCTGATGTGTAGCAACAGTTGTAGAAATGAGGTCTTTTAGGGCTTCCAGAGCTTGAGCTTGCTGTTTTTGTTCATCTTGAATAGCCAGAAACATGGCATTGTGAGAGTCCAGAGAGAGTTTTACATCCTCCACAGATCTCTAAATTTTATCACCAAATGCCTGCAACGCTGCATTGGTGACATATTCAGAATGGGTAACCGATGCATCTCCAACACATGGAGCCCCTTTACTCTCGCGTGCAGAGAGGCCCTCATTCACACCTGTTTTGACGTTGAGTGTGGAGGGACTTCCAACCTGTCGTTGAGGACTGTTATCAACAGGCATCTCTTCGGTTGTTCTGATTGTCTCAACAGAATCCTCATCATCAGAGGAGGAGGTGTTGAAGACAATGTGCTTACCTTGATGGAGTGTAAACACTCCAGTAAGTGGTGCAACCTATGGCTGTAACCCCTCTGATGGGATTTCATGAGCCTCTAATCTATCAGAAGATATGGACTAATCTTCTGAGACGCCTAAATCTTTGTTGGTCACAGAGACATCAACATTGTGTGGGGAAGGTGTCGAGTTCTGGGGTAATTGAACTCTTATATTTTCATCATCATTCTGTTGAGAGAATGATGAAGAGGTTTCCCCGGTTGTGCTTGATGCAGAGGATGAAGAAGTATCCTCTGATCGGATGGTTTCTGGGTGGTTTGGACTGGGTTGTCCTTGGTCAATGAAAGTAGATGGGTTGACATCTACCTCAGATAATGAAGTTACCCTTTGGGATGTAGGTGAGATTCGCTCAAGTGTGTCACGATGGACATCTTCAGTACCTTCTTTTAACAAGAGGTCAGCATGGGTAGAACCACTCGGATGTTCACTCAAATTATTTTCAGCCTCATTCTCACTTGACACCTCAGTTTTTAGAACTGGCTCTAAGTGCTCTGGGGTAGAAATTCTCTGTTCTGAGAAATTCATAGAGCTCCTATAGGATTGTAGATAAGAAGAGCTAGATGGAATTAGGTTTAGCATGTACCTTGAAAGCTCTCTGGGAGAAGGATAGCCATTGCGGTCGATGGTCGGACGATGAGTGCTCATTGATGCAATTTTGCAAAATGGTTGAACGAGTGGAGCCTTGAGTACACCAATTGCAGGATAGGTAACCAGAGATAGAAATCTTGGAAACATCAGAGCTGGAAGAGTTTTTCCTTGGTTTTGATGGGTTACTTTGGTGTGTACAGCAACTTTAATCTCTTGAAAAATAAGGCTTGCGTAGTCCAAGGGGCGATTAAAAAACATGCCATACATTATAGTCAAAATGTTCCTGCTTGCTTGATCGAGAGACCCAATTTTACAAGTGAGACTCTTGTTCAGGATAGAAACTAGGAGATTCCACATTGGGGGTAACTGTTTTCTCTTGAATTCAGAAAGTTTGCTTATGGGTTCATTGTAACCAAGAAAGAGGATGAAAGATAACAATGCTTCAGTAGAAGGGTTCGATTCTAGGGCTGGATTTGGAACTAATTCACCATCAAGTAGTACCTGTGAAGAGGGTAAATGAAAATACCTGGCTAATTTCTTCTTTGTAATGGGTATTTCCAAGCAGAGTCTCATCATCTTGAATGTACATCGATTGCCACACTTCCTGAATGTAAATTTCAGGAACATTTGGGTTTGTCAGAGTTAGGGCACGATTAAGGACATGCTGTTCAAGAAATTCAACCATAATTCTGAATTCGGACTGGTAAGTATTTGGATCAAGAAGAACCTGCACATTGTTTGCTTTCAATGGCAGTTTGACGAACGGAGCACTATCGGCAGTAGAATCAACGAGACGTCCTTCGTCATCGTTGAGAGCTGGATTTGCAAGGTGAGAAGCCATTGATGAAAGTTGGAGAGAATTGCAAGCAAGTTCGTAAGAGTGAGAGCAGTAACAGTGGAGAGGAAGAAGATGGGTATCGGAAATTTGGGGATTTTATATGAGACCAATTTGGAATTGGAAGGGGTTTGTGTATTGGGAGTAGAAGAAAACGGTTCAGAAAAGATGATGTAAGCACGCAGGCGTGGATACATGCAGTCACTCAATGAATGACACGTGGAAAGTAGGAGTGATGAGTAAGACACGATTTTTGAAAAGAAAACTGAGAGGTTATCGACCTAAAATCGGTTGATTATCCCAAAGGTAAATAAAAAGAAAATATAAAGCAATTTGTTGAGTAATTAAAGAAAATTAATTAAAGAACAAATTAAAATATATAAATCTGTTTATTTAGAATTAAAATCAGTCATCTGGGAAATTTTTTTTTGATCCAAATGAAAGTTTGAATTTTTCATGAAGAAAAATAATAAAAAAAATTTAAAATTGAATATAGAAATTTTAAATAACCTTGACGGCAAATTAAAATATATAAATCTGTTTATTTTGGAATATTTTGATTCATAAAAAAATTGAAAAACATGTCAATTATGAATCATCATCTAGTATAAGTTTGAAATGAATCATATGCATTTTGAGAGACCTTGACGGCAAGAGAAACACAGAATAAGAAGATTCAGAAGAAACTTAGGTGGATGAAAAAATTCATAAGACAGCTAACTTAGTGTTAGTCTTTGAACAATTTAAGAAACTCCCCTCTGAAAGATATAATTTCCTTTGAATAATATGCTCCCCCTTGATTTATAAGTCCCCGTTGAATAATAATCTCCCCCTTGAATAATAAGCTCCCCCTTGAAGGATAGGTTCACTCTTTGCTTCTGGGATTGGCGCCTTTCTGATAAAACTTGGATGGAAAGGAATAAAATGCAACAAAATAACCTAAACTAGAAGCGATCAGAGGTCTCTGAGTGCTTCTGGATGAAGTTCAGAAGACGATCAGAGATCTCTGAGAACTTCTAAGAGAAAATTACATGTTTAGCATTCCCAACTTGCTGATTAAAAAATTAAAACGCTTCTCATCCAGAGCTTTTGTAAAAATGTCAGCCAGTTGGTAATCAGTAGAAACAAAATACATTTCTATTGTATCTTTTTCTACATGATCTTTGATAAAGTGATACCTAACATCAATATGCTTTGTTTTTTAGTGCTGAACTGGGTTTTCTGTAATGGCAATTGCACTTTCAGAATCACAGAGAATGAGAATCTTATCATAGATTAGATCGTAGTCTCTGAGTTGGGTTTTCATCCAAATGATTTGGGAACAACAGCTAGCAGCAGCAACATATTCAGCTTCTGCAGTAGATGTTGAAACACAATTTTGTTTCTTGGAAGTCCAAACTCGATAAGACGATTACCCGAAGTTGACGGCTACCGAGAGGTGCTTTTTCCGTCCAACTTACAACTCGCATGATCGAATCCGTGTATGCCATTAAATCAAACCCGTAATTTTTTGGATACCAGAGACCCAATGAAGGAGTTCCCTTTAAGTATCTAAAAATTCTTTTGACAACAGCCAAATGAGATTCTTTAGGATTAGCTTGATAAGGAGCACAAAGACAAGTGGCAAACATAATATCATGCCTACTTGCTGTCAAATATAGAAGAGAACCTATCATACCTCTGTAAGCCGTGATATCTACAGGTTTTCCAGAGGGATCAGGACCTAGTTTCATACTAGGAGAGATAGGTGTTTTCATAGTTGATGAGTTCTGAAAATGAAATTTCTTTAACATGTCAGAGACATATTTTGCTTGATTAATAAAAATACCAGAGGTACTTTGTTTAACCTGAAGTCCAAGAAAGAAAGTTAATTCTCCCATCATACTCATTTCAAATTTAGTTTCCATCAACTTAGAAAACAAATCAACTTCTGTTTGATGAGTAGAGCCAAAAATTATGTCGTCCACATAAATTTGAACAATAGTTAACATACCTTTGCATCTTTTGATGAAAAGTGTGGTATCAATTTTACCTTTCTCATATCCTTTGCTAATCAGAAATTTGGATAGACTTTCATACCAGGCTCTGGGTGCTTGCTTTAACCCATACAGTGCTTTGTCAAGAAGAAAAACATATTCTGGATGTCTTGAATCTTTAAAGCCAGCTGGTTGTTCAACATACACTTCCTCTTTAAGATTTCCATTTAGAAATGCACATTTAACGTCCAATTGATAGACCTTAAAGTTCTTGTAAGCAGAGAATGCCAAAAAAAGTCTTATCGCCTCCAGTCTTGCAACAGGAGCAAAGGTTTCATCATAATCAATACCTTCTTCTTGACAATATCCTTTTGCCACCAGACGAGCCTTGTTTCTGATCACAATACCGTCCTCATCCTTTTTATTTCTGAAAACCCACTTAGTACCAATGGCAACTTTACCTTTTGGTAATGGTACTAAGTTCCAAACTTTGTTACACTCAAATTGAAGTAAGTCTTCCTGCATTGCTTCTACCCAACTAGGTTCGGCTAAGGCTTCATGAACTTTCTTTGGTTCAATCAAGCTTAGAAAGTTAACATAGAAAGCTTCATTTGCTGTGGCGGATCGTGTTTTGACACCCTCAGAAGGATCACCAATTATGAGATCTGGAGTATGGGATTTAGTCCATTTCGTCATCCTTGTTTGTGATATTGGTTGAGCTTGAACTTCGGTGTCAGAAGATGAGATAACTTCATCCAGAAATATTGATTCTGAACCTCTTGATGCTAAAGTCTCCCCCTCAGATGATGGAACAGAAGAAGCTTCTGGACAATCAGATGTAACAGGAACAAAAGGATCTGAAGAGCTAGGTTCAGAAGAGGGAGGACCGGAGAAAGTTATGCCAGAGGCATGAAGAACTTCAGGTATGCTGACAAAAGAGGTAGTTCCTACAGGTTCTGACACTACTTCTTCGCCCATAAAGTCTTGAAAAAGGACGTCAATCTCGGATTCTCTGGATCCTGAAAGAAAATTAGAAGTAACAGTATTAAGTTTGAGTTCTGAAGAAGAATATTCAGAAGTCAGTTGAGTTTGATCGTCAAAATCAACGTTAATGCTCTCCATTACTGTTTTAGTGCTTAGATTAAAAACACGGAAGGCTCTGGAATTTAAAGAATAGCCTAAGAATTTTGCTTCATCTGATTTTGGATCAAACTTGCCAAGTTTGTCTCTGTCATTTAAGATAAAATACCTTCAGCCAAAAATATGAAAGAATTTGACAGATGGTTTTCGTTTGTTAATAAGCTCATAAGAGGTTTTGAGATGCCTCTTGACAATTATGGAATGATTCTGAGTGAAACAAGCAAAGGGCTACAAATTTTCAGCCCGTGTGAATTGGGAGTCCGTGTTCGCTAGCATTGTTCTGGCTGCTTCGACCAAGGTTCTGTTGCGACGTTCAACGACACCATTCTGTTGGGGAGTATGTACAACAGAGAAGTTCTGAGAAATTCCATTGGCAACAAAGTATGCTTCAAGTTTGGCATTATTGAATTCAATACCATTATCGCTTCTCAGCTGTGGAATCTTTTGGTGTAAAAGAACTTGGATTCTGGTCATCATATTTTGAAGGACAATAGGAACTTCTGACTTTTGTCGAACAAAAGCAAGCCAAGTATACCTGGAAAATTCATCAATAAGTACCAGAATATACTTTTTACCAGAAAGACTCTGAATTGCAATTGGACCACAGAGATCGACGTGTAACAATTGTAGAGGTCAAGATCAAGACAAGATTTAGCTTTCAGACACATTCCTATAAAATCTGGATGTATAAAAATAGGTTTTCGTTGTTCAGAGGGAACAGAGAAAATCGGAATGTCACTTGACTTGTTTTTAGCATCCATTCCAGAAGCTCTTATCTCCAGAGATTCATTTGTAAAGAGAAAATGAGCGTCTTTGTTTTTTATGATCTCTAGAGTTTTAGCATGATTGGAAGTTTGTTCAAGATGAGAGAGATATGTGTCAGAATTGTCAAAGAAATCCTCACTTTGATCATTATTCTCCCATGGATATGTGATTTCTTCTAAATCCTCTCGAGTTTCAGAAAGATTTAAATCAATAAATGAACAAGGAAATATCTCTGGAGTATTCTCTAACTTTTGTTTGTCATTCTCAATTTAAAACAATTATCCAGAGTCAAGAGAAGATCTTTTTCAAAACTTAGTCTTAATTCCTCCTCTGCTTGAATAGGAATAAACGCATCAGCCTCTGGATTCAATTTTGTAATAACACTAGAACCAAAACTTAGAAATATCATCCTTCTTCTGAATATGATTTAGATTAATATTGGTCTTTTCAGAAGAATATTTAATGTTTTTAAACTTGAGTTTTCGTTGTTGATGACCATTTTCAGTTTTAGATCTTTTAAAACATGATTGTTCAAAAATGATTGGAAACACAGGCTTCTGTTGTTGTCCTATACAAAAGAGAGAGTTTAAACCAGACTTCTTTTCACATGTATAGGGATCTAAATCTTCAAAGCCGATTCCAGATCTTCCTACTTGTGTACTAATTTTCTCATGAACTTTTTGAGCGTCCAGATATGTTTTAATCTGCTGCGTTTTGTTTTGAAGTTCAATGTACAGAAATTCTCTTTCTTTTTGAAAATAATTTTTAAGTGCTACAGAATTTAATCTGTCACTTTCCTTAACTTGGATTTCCTTATCCTTTTCTTCCAGAAGTTTCTTATAACTCAGTTGCTCTTTTTTTACCAAAACTTCTGTGTCTTTCAAGGTTTTAGAATTTTTTTCCTTTTCTATGTCAAGTTCCAGTTTTTCTTCTGTTAAGATATCCATCTTTCTTTTGTAAATATCTCTTTCCCTTTGTGTTGTGGAAAGAGTTTTCTCAATATTTTTTCGTAACTTCTTTTCAATTGTTAGCTTTTGCTTAAGTTCTTCAAAATTGTTTGATAAAAGCACAATTATATTCTCAAGTTCAGAAAGATTACTAACCGGTGATTCAGAAGGCTGTTCTTCTGATTCATTTGTACTTGGCATTCCACAAAACATGGCCTCATCATCGCTGGATTCATCTCCAATCCAGTTTTCTTTCTCAGCATAGTGGGCTCTTTCAGTAGCATTATACTTGTATTTATTTTTGTAATATTTTTTGTCTTTCTCCAGAGCCCCTCTGCAATCCTTCGAGTAATGACCCGGTTTGCCACATCTGTAACATACATCTTTCTTTTTCTTCATTTCCTCTTCCTTCTTTTCTGCCTCAGTCTTCTCAGGTCTCTGAACCTCTCGTTTAGAAGAATAGTTGGAGCGATCAGACCTTCTGTTTCCTTGAAATGCTCTATTTTCAAAACGGTTTGTAAACTGTTTGGTAATAAGAGCCAAGGAATCAGCAAATGCCTTTATGTCATCATCAGAGTCAGAATCTTCTTCTGGAACAGTTTCTGATATGAATGCCTTGTTCTTCACTCTTCTATCTTCACTTTTTCCTCTGGTAGCTCCCTTTGCTTCAGAAATCAAGGCCAGAGGTCCACCTATGGTTGTTTTCTTTTGCACAACCTCCTTTTCATGAGCTTGAAGAGTTCCAAATACATCGTGTAGAGACCATTGCTCAAGATCTTGATTAGCTTGTAGTGACATGGATATATTTGACCATTCTGGATTTAATCTCTTTAAGAATAAGACATTATTATCTTCTTTTGATCGAACAATATCACATCGTTTACATAGATTAATCAGATTATTAAATCTATGAAAAGTATGTTCCAGAGATTCATCTGAATTTTCCTGGAAGCTGTTGTATTCATTCAGCGCTTGAGCCCTTCGATTTTTCTTCATTTTAGCACCACCTTCCAGAAGATTTTCTAACTGATCCCAGAAGCGTTTTTGCCTTTTTAGCAAGCTCAACTTTGGCCTTTTCCTCAACATTCCAATTTTCCCTTAGCTTTGGAACTTTACGTGCAGGTATTTCAGCAGTAGTGGTAGTAGCAGGAACTCCTGGAACTGTAGTCATTGGTATGAAGGGACCATTTTGAACAATAGGATAAAGTTCAATGTCCAATCCTTCATAGAAATTTATCATTCGAATCTTCCATTGTGGATATTCACCACGAATAAGAGTTGGAGGTTTGGTCAGAGAACCAGAGGTGTAAACAGCATTCAAATTTGAATTTGCCATTTTTAATATCGAGAAGTATGTAATAACAGATTTGAGTTGAAATCTAGAACAAGAGATTACTGAATGAATGAAGAGAGATTTTCCAAATTGAGATCTAATAATCAATAGATTGATTATCAGGCTCTGATACCAATTGTTGGTTCCAGATTCTCTTCTTCACAGATTAATCGATTGAATTATAAACAGAGTATAAGCGGAAGCAATTTGTATTGATTAATCAACAGTAATAAGATTCGATCAAAGATTGAAGAACAAATTAACAATGTATTATAACCTGAATTGTGATTACAGATACATGGAATGACGCACAGTAAGTTCTTCAATATCACGATTTGAATCAATTTCTTTTACAAATGAGAAAAGATCTATTTATACAAATAGAATAAAGTAAAAGTCAACATCTTAACCTAGTCGGTTGCAAAAGGTAGACATCCTTGATGTATGTGCCACGTCATATTCTTCATCTTGTGGTTCATACTTTCAAAAGTGTAACACCTTTGCTCCTGTTGCAAGACTGGAGGCGATAAGACTTTTTCTGGCATTCTCTGCTTACAAGAACTTTAAGGTCTATCAAATGGACGTTAAATGTGCATTTCTAAATGGAAATCTTAAAGAGGAAGTGTATGTTTAACAACCAGCTGGCTTTAAAGATTCAAGACATCCAGAATATGTTTTTCTTCTTGACAAAGCACTGTATGGGTTAAAGCAAGCACCCAGAGCCTGGTATGAACGTTTATCCAAATTTCTGATCAGCAAAGGATATGAGAAAGGTAAAATTGATACCACACTTTTCATCAAAAGAGGCAAAGGTATGTTAACTATTGTTCAAATTTATGTGGACGACAAATTTACGTGGCACATTAATCAACGTGTGAGAGATGGGAGCGTGTAACAAACTAGTCGGTTGCAAAAGGTAGACATCCTTGATGTATGTGCCACGTCATATTCTTCATCTTGTGGTTCATACTTTCAAAAGTGTAACACCTTTGCTCCTGTTGCAAGACTGGAGGCGATAAGACTTTTTCTGGCATTCTCTGCTTACAAGAACTTTAAGGTCTATCAAATGGACGTTAAATGTGCATTTCTAAATGGAAATCTTAAAGAGGAAGTGTATGTTTAACAACCAGCTGGCTTTAAAGATTCAAGACATCCAGAATATGTTTTTCTTCTTGACAAAGCACTGTATGGGTTAAAGCAAGCACCCAGAGCCTGGTATGAACGTTTATCCAAATTTCTGATCAGCAAAGGATATGAGAAAGGTAAAATTGATACCACACTTTTCATCAAAAGAGGCAAAGGTATGTTAAATATTGTTCAAATTTATGTGGACGACATAATTTTTGGCTCTACTCATCAAACAGAAGTTGATTTGTTTTCTAAGTTGATGGAAACTGAATTTGAAATGAGTATGATGGGAGAATTAACTTTTTTTCTTGGACTTCAGGTTAAACAAAGTACCTCTGGTATTTTTATTAATCAAGAAAAATATGTCTCTGACATGTTAAAGAAATTTCATTTTCAGAACTCATCAACTATGAAAACACCTATCTCTCCTAGTATGAAACTAGGTCCTGATCCCTCTGGAAAACTTGTAGATATCACGGCTTACAGAGGTATGATTGGTTCTCTTCTGTATTTGACAGCAAGTAGGCCTGATATTATGTTTGCCACTTGTCTTTGTGCTCGTTATCAAGCTAATCCTAAAGAATCTCATTTGGTTGCTGTCAAAAGAATTTTTAGAAAGTACCCTTCATTGGGTCTCTGGTATCCAAAAAATTCTGGGTTTGATTTAATGGCATACACAGATTCTGATCATGCAGGTTGTAAGTTGGACAGAAAAAGCACCTCTGGTAGCTGTCAACTTCTGGGTAATCGTCTTATCAGCTGGACTTCCAAGAAACAAAATTGTGTTTCAACATTTACTGCATAAGCTGAATATGTTGCTGCTAGCTGTTGTTCCCAAATCATTTGGATGAAAACCCAACTCAGAGACTACGGTCTAATCTATGATAAGATTCCCATTCTCTGTGATTCTGAAAGTGCAATTGCCATTACAGAAAACCCAGTTCAGCACTAAAAAACAAAGCATATTGATGTTAGATATCACTTTATCAAAGATCATGTAGAAAAAGGTACAATAGAAATGTATTTTGTTTCAACTTATTACCAACTGGCTGACATTTTTACAAAAGCTCTGGTTGAGAAGCGTTTTAATTTTTTAATCAGCAAGTTGGGAATGCTAAACATGTAATTTTTACTCTTAGAAGTTATCAGAGATCTCTGATCGTCTTCTGAACTTCATCCAGAAGCACTCAGAGACCTCTGATCGCTTCTGGTTTAGGTTATTTTGTTGTAGTTTATTTCTTTTCATCCAAGTTTTATCAGAAAGGCGCCAATACCAGAAGCAAAGAGGGAACCTATCATTCAAGGGGGAGCTTGTTATTCAAGGGGGAGATTATTATTCAAGGGGGAACTTATAAATCAAGGGGGAGCATATTATGCAAAGGAAATTATATCTTTCAGAGGGGAGTTTCTTAAACTGTTCAAAGACTAACACTAAGTTAGCTGTCTTATGAATTTTTTTTCATCCACCTAAGTTTCTTCTGAATCTTCTTATTTTGTGTTTCTCTTGCCGTCAAGGTCTCTCAGAATGCCTATGATTCATTTCAAACTTATACTAGATGATGATTCATAATTGACGTGTTTTTCAAAAAAAAATTATGAATCAAAATATTCCAAATTTTTTATTGAATATCTACATTTTTTTAACTCTTGCCGTCAAGGTTATTTAAAATTTCTATATTCAATTTTAAAATTTTCTTATTATTTTTCTAAATGAAAAATTCAAACTTTCATTTGGATCAAATTTTTTTTCCCAGATGACTGATTTTTATTCTAAATAAACAGATTTATATATTTCAATTTGTTCTTTAATTAATTTTCTTTAATTACTCAACAAATTGCTTTATATTTTCTTTTTATTTACCTTTGGGATAATCAACCGATATTAGGTCGATAACCTCTCCGTTTTCTTTTTCAAAAATCGTGTCTTACTCATCACTCCTACTTTCCACGTGTCATTCATTGTGTGACTGCATGTATCCACGCCTGCGTGCTTACATCATCTTTTCTGAACCGTTTTTCTTCTACTCCCTATACACAAACCCCTTCCAATTCCAAATTGGTCTCATATAAAATCCCCAAATTTCAGATACCCATCTTCTTCCTCTCCACTGTTACTGCTCTCACTCGTACGAACTTGCTTGCAAATCTCTCCAACTTTCATCAATGGCTTCTCCCCTTGCAAATCCAGCTCTAAACAATGTGCAGGTTCTTCTTGATCCAAATACCTACCAGTCCGAATTCAGAATTATGGTTGAATTTCTTCAAAAGCATGTACTTAATTGAGCCCTAACTCTAACAAACCCAAATGTTCCTTAAATTTACGTTCAGGAAGTGTGGCAATCGATGTACATTCAAGATGATGAGACTCTGCTTGGAAATTTCAGTCACCCTGATCAACCTGATACTGCTGTGGAAATACCCATTACAAAGAAGAAATTAGCCAGGTATTTTCATTTACCCTCTTCACAGGTACTACTTGATGGTGAATTAGTGCCAAATCCAGCCCTAGAATCGAACCCTTCTGCTGAAGCATTGTTATCTTTCATCCTCTTTCTTGGTTACAATGAACCCATAAGCAAACTTTCTGAATTCAAGAGAAAACAGTTACCCCCAATGTGGAATCTCCTAGTTTCTATCCTGAACAAGAGTCTCACTTGTAAAATTGGGTCTCTCGATCAAGCAAGCAGGAACATTTTGACTATAATGTATGGCATGTTTTTTTAATCGCCCCTTTGGACTACGCAAGCCTTATTTTTCAAGAGATTAAAGTTGCTGTACACACCAAAGTAACCCATCAAAACCAAGGAAAAACTCTTCCAGCTGTGATGTTTCCAAGATTTCTATCTCTGGTTACCTATCCTGCAATTGTTGCACTCAAGGCTCCACTCGTTCAACCATTTTGCAAAATTGCATCAATGAGCACTCATCGTCCGACCATCGACTGCAATGGCTATATTTCTCCCAGAGAGCTTTCAAGGTACATGCTAAACCTAATTCCATCTAGCTCTTCTTATCTACAATCCTATAGGAGCTCTATGAATTTCTCAGAACAGAGAATTTCTACCCCAGAGCACTTAGAGCCAGTTCTAGAAACTGAGGTGTCAAGTGAGAATGAGGCTGAAAATAATTTGAGTGAACATCCGAGTGGTTCTACCCATGCTGACCTCTTGTTAAAAGAAGGTATTGAAGATGTCCATCGTGACACACTTGAGCGAATCTCACCTACATCCCAAAGGGTAACTTCATTATCTGAGGTAGATGTCAACCCATCTACTTTCATTGACCAAGGACAACCCAGTCCAAACCACCCAGAAACCATCCGATCAGAGGATACTTCTTCATCCTCTGCATCAAGCACAACCGGGGAAACCTCTTCATCATTCTCTCAACAGAATGATGATGAAAATATAAGAGTTCATTTGCCCCAGAACTCGACACCTTCCCCACACAATGTCGATGTCTCTGTGACCAACAAAGATTTAGGCGTCTCAGAAGATAAGTCCATATCTTCTGATAGATTAGAGGCTCATGAAATCCCATCAGAGGGGTTACAGCCACAGCTTGCACCACTTACCGGAGTGTTTACACTCCATCAAGGTAAGCACATTGTCTTCAACACCTCATCCTCTGATGATAAGGATTCTGTTGAGACAATCAGAACAACCGAAGAGGTGCTCGTTAATAACAAATTCTCAACGACAGGTTGGAAGTCCGTCCACACTCAACGTCAAAACAGGTGTGAATGAGGGCCTCTCTGCACGCGAGAGTAAAGGGGCTCCATGTGTTGGAGATGCACCGGTTACCCATTCTGAATATGTCACCAATGCAGCGTTGCAGGCATTTGGTGATAAACTTCAGAGATCTATGGAGGATCTAAAACTCTTTCTGGACTCTCACAATGCCATGCTTCTGGCTATTCAAGATGAACAAAAACAGCAAGCTCAAGCTCTGGAAGCCCTAAAAGACCTCATTTCTACAACTGCTGCAACACATCAGAGCCAAGCTTCTGATCATTATTCTTCTCTGCATAATGGAATCCAGGCTATTTCTGAGGCCATTCTCTGCATTCCCGAGGCAATTCCAACTCCAGAAGTCACAATCTCTGTTGATGAATACAGTTCCTTAGTAGCCGATCTTCACAAAATTATCAAGGCTATTCATCCCTCTGCAGACACTTCTGAATCTTCTCTGGTCAAGAAATCTGATATGGCTGTTTTCCAGAAGGCCATGCTTGAACGCATTAACTCTCTCTCCTCCAAATATGTTTCCAATACAACTGCCTGCACTTCTAATGTGGATTTAAAATTATCATCTATGGAAACCTCTCTGTCTCAGCTTACAGGTCTGGTAAGTTCTCTTTCTAATTCTTTTAATGAAAAGAAAAAGGCCAAGGAGGAGCGTGCTTGCAGAGAAGCAGAACTTAAGCGCAAAAGATCTGAGGATCAGGACCCTGATTCTCAGAAGGGGGAGAAAGCATCAGAATCAAAGAAAGTAAAACCTACAACCAACACAGAAAGCTCTAATCTAAATCCAATGCCATCTCCATCTACTTCAGCCAAACACCAATCATCCTCAAAGAAGCAAACTCCGGCTCAAACTTCTCATACACAAACCCCTCTGACTCCAACTCCATTAGCCACTCACTCTGGGCCTCTTCCAAAAGATCCTGAAATAGCTAAATTCATTCTTGAGGTTGTAGGCAACACAAGACAAACACCATATTCCTCCTCAACTCAAGCTGAAATAGCCAAAGAAAAGGAGGCCAAAGCCAGAGCTGAAGCATCAAAGGCTAAAGTTGAAGCCTTGAACAAACAAAGAGAAGAACGAATTGAGGCTGAAATAAGAGCAAAAGCTGACGCAGAAAAAGCCTCTGCTTCTCAAATTGAAGCAGAAATCAGAGCAAATGCTGAAGCAGAAAGAGCCTCTGCAGAAGCATCAAAAGCTCAAGCAGAGATGGAAAGAGAAAGAGTTGCAGCTGCAAAAGTAAATGCTGAAGGATCATCAAGTAGAGCAGCAGAGAATAGACAAAAAATGCAGAGACTTGGAAGAATTGATCTACCAATTCTGGAAATCACAAAAAGGTACATGTATGCTCCTATAGATCAGAAGATCTATCTCATGTTACCCAACTTCTCAAACGCCTACAACGTAAGTGATGCTATTAAGGACAAATTCATGGCACACAGACAAGCGAGAAAGGACGTTCATTCCTCTGTACCCATCAAACGAATCTCTGCAATAAAGCATTCACCATTTGAGGATACAGAAATATGGTACACAATCTATGAGGTTATCAGAGAACACAATAAGACTTATTACTTCTGTGATAATGATCTATTGTCCATCTTTCCCTCTGATCTTATTTTTCTGGAGAATTTCATGAAGGCTCAAATGAATAGAAGAATTGATGATCAAGATCAAATTGCTTATTCTCGAATTATTCAATGCATGAAGTCCTACATCCGGTACAAGAGACAGGTAGATTTTCAAATAGGAATCAATTACAATGTAGATAACCGGGCTATCTCTGCACCCAATGAAGATCTAGAAGGCATCAACAACATGAGAATCGGCAAAGTGCTAATAGACCCAGAGGAAGGGGTGATCTTCAGAAGGCCAGACAGAAAAAGCTTCTTCAGAATCAAAGAAGCACACAAGTACTCATCAGAAGTCGTTTACGTTGCAAAAAGCTTCATCTCTGTTGATGTTAACAATCACAATCCAGAGGTTATCGAGAAGATGATGAAAAGGCTTTCAACTTTATTATCAATCAGAGAGATCACTAATAAGATTGGAAAGATTGTATCTGAGGTCGCTCCTTTCTGAACAGACTTCATTCTTCTGGTTTCATACTTAGGGGGAGATTGTTATACTTTTGAAAGTATGAACCACAAGATGAAGAATATGACGTGGCACATACATCAAGGATATCTACCTTTTGCAACCGACTAGTTTGTTACACGCTCCTATCTCTCACACGTGTCAGTTTGTAATAGGTTAAGATGTTGACTTTTACTTCATTCTATTTGTATAAATAGATCTTTTCTCAATTGTAAAAGTTGTCGATTGAAATCGTGATATTGGAGAACTTACTGTGCGTCATTCCATGTATCTGTAATCACAATTCAGGTTATAATACATTGTTAATCTGTTCTTCAATCTTTGATCGAATCTTATTACTGTTGATTAATCGATATAAATTGCTTCCGCTTATACTCTGTTTATAATTCAATCGATTAATCTGTGAAGAAGAGAATCTGGAACCAACAGTACCTTCTACATATTAGCTATTTTTTGTTCAAATAACAGATAAATATATTTGTATTGTCATTATGTAAGACTATACTATTTTTGTGAGACTCATGAGACCAACTAAAAATCACTAAACATTCACACATTGTTTTTGTTGTGAAGGTTCAGAATGTTTTTATGTTCAAAAAATGTAACAAATTGGGCAGCTATCTTCACCTATCTCTTACACACCAAACATACACACAAAAGCCAACATGGTAGCTACGCCATGGTTGCAGCACTGCATCCCACAAAAGCCGGCCACCATTCGCTACGACTTCTCCTCTAGAAGAAATGCCATGTCCTCATAACAATTCTATGGACCAACCCACTTGTTCCTCTTTCCTGAATTTGATCAATTTGTAAGCCAAACTTGAACAAAATTGTTGAGTAAAATAATGAACATAATCTTTAATCGATAGCTGTCAAAACAAAACTATAATATTTAAACAATAATCAGTCGAATTACTAATATACCCTTACTTATTAATTAAATAATTAAAATTAATATAACAAAATTGATTGGCTCATATTGGATCTCACGGTTACCCCAAACTGCCGATTTCTCATTTGGTCTAAGAACTTACATACTTTTAGTAAAACAGCTATTTGACAGGTTCTACTCAGTGTTTTTCATAAATTCCAATTGGATTAGAAACCTAACACGTCAATAAAGTTTTTAAAAGAAGAATCAGTCAATATGGATGAGTTTTGAGGAAATTGTGGTACCTTAAAGTTGCATGCACACATCTGTCATATTCTGACAGATTGCACACTTAACTTATTTAAATTGGTTAACACCTCAAAACTTTATTATTTTTAGTGAGGTTAGATTCATATGAATTCTAACTCATAAAAGAAGCTTCCAAAAGAAGAATCATGCAGTTTGACTAAATAAACAAAGAGATACAAACATTCAAAGTAGGGTTCATTTACTTGTGAGTTCACTGTTGCACAACCAAAATGTTTTGGATGTTTGGAGGTTAAAAACTCCGTATTTTTTTAGTGAAACCACTTTGGTGGTAAAGCTAACTCATAAACCTAACTCTCAAAAGAAAAATAATCCTTTTTCATAGAGTTTTGAGGGAGTTATAGCATTTCCAACATGCATGTGACATTCTGTCTGAATTTTACTTTCTGCATAGCAAACTTTGTTTCAAGGTTTCAAATGGTCAAAACCTCATCTTTTTGAGTGAGACCAAATGCATTTGAAATCTAACTAAATAAACTACATTCTAGAAGGTAAAAGAAAGCATTTTGGATGATTAATCGAAGAGTTATGGTCGTTCAAAGTAGGATTTACCTACTGTTGAACTCGAGTTGCACACTTGATTTGGTATGTATGTTTGGGGGGGTCAAAACTCAATATTTTTGACCTTTTCCTTAAAATAAACTTTTAGAAGAAGATTCATACCATTTGGATGAGTATTTAGCAAGATTTGGGTGACATGAATAAAAGGGAGTATTATGTCAGCTTCCAAAAATTACCATTTTCATGAATCAAACCCACATGCAATAGGTTTTTGCTTTGATTTCTTGAGTTCCATTTGTTTGGGTCATGGATTATCACCATTATAGTGATATTTCACACATTTTTGGTGTATAATCTACCCTTGGAACTAAAAATTTCCAGAAGTTAAAAGAAAAGTGATGAAATTGCAAGAAAAATGGATTTTCCCCAAAAATTTGTAAGACATAATGTAAATAGAGATTGTACCTTGTATTGATGATGTATAAGACTTCAAAGTTGTTGATAAAACTTCAAAATGAGGAGGAATTAAGAAAAACAATGTTTATATATGGGGAATTAGGGGGGGGCATGCTTTTGGGCCCCACTCCAAACCCATTTAAAAAAAAAAACTCAAGCCCAAAATACAAATAAAATGTCATTTTTTTTCTCAATTTTGACCTTTTCCTTAAAATGAAAGCCCAAAAGTGGTTAAATTCTATAAAAATAAAAATTTTATACTTGACACATTAAAAGTTCATATTTTATATAATTTGAATATAAATGAAGGCATTTGGCATTATATAAAATGTTTCGGACCGTTACGAGTCGGAACCGGACTTTCTAAGCAACCACCGATAACTTTTACGAATTTTGGCCATTATATACTAAATAACTCCTATAAAGTAAATTTCCTGATTAAATCTCTAATAATAGCTAATAAGATGCTAACCTGGAAGTCTCTAACTTGACAATTGTCACAGTCTCCCCTAGTTAGAAGAATTTTGTCCCGAAATTTAAGAACTAGCTTTTTTCAGAGGCATTCATGGAATCTTCTCGTTCCCAAGTATACTTTGGGCCATGCTTCACATTCCAGCGAACTTTGATAATAGGGATCTTACTGCGCCTCTGCTGTTTGACTTCTCGGTCAAGTATTTCGATTGGTTCTTCAATGAAGTGTAACCGATCGTTAATCTGAACATCTTCCAAGGGTAGAACTAATGTTACATCCGTTAGGCATTTTTCAAGTTTGACACATGGAACATGTCGTGGATGGCGCTTAATTCCTGTGGTAACTTTAGTTTGTACGCCACCGGTTCAATTCTTACGAATATTTCAAATGGACCAATGTATCTGGGACCCAGCTTTCCTCTCTTCCTGAAGCGTACTAGTCCCTTCCATGGCGATACTTTTAGAAGCACTTTATCACCCACTTGGAACTCTAACGGCTTTCTCCGATTATCCGCATAACTCTTCTGACGATCTCTTGCTGTCTTGAGTCTTTCCTTGATGGTTGAGATTTTGTCAGTGGTTTCCTGAATGATATCGGGCGTGGTCAGTTGTCTATCTCCGATTTCTAACCAGCTAAGCGGCGATCTACATTTACGTTCGTATAGGGCTTCGTACGGCGCACACTGAATGCTGGTGTGTAGCTGTTGTTATAGGAGAATTCAACAAGTGGTAGGTGGGTATCCCAACTCCCACCAAAATCTATTGCGCACGCACGCAGCATATCCTCTAGCGTTTGAATAGTTCTTCCCGATTGTCCATCCGTTTGAGGATGATAGGCAGTGCTATAACCCAACCGCGTACACAATGCTTTTTGAAGAGACGGCCAAAATTGTGATGTAAAACGAGTGTCTCTATCTGAGATAATGGAAATAGGTACTCCATGTCGCGAACTGATTTCATTAATGTAAATTTGCGCATGTTTTTCCATACTTTAATCTTCACGAATGGGACTCAAATGAGCTGATTTTGTAAGTCGATCTACTATAACCGATATAGAATCGTGACCCTTTCCAGTTCTCGGTAGCTTGGTTACGAAATCCATGGTTATTTGCTCCCACTTCCATTGAGGAATTTCGGGCTGCTGAAGTAGACCGGATGGTTTCTGAAGTTCAGCCTTGACTTGAGCACAGGTTAAACACTTACTTACGTATAAAGCAATATCTTTCTTCATTCCTGGCCACCAATAGTATTGCTTCAGATCCTTATACATCTTATCTGCTCCTGGATGGACCGAATATCTGGATCGAAGGGCTTCATCCAAGATGGTTGATCGTAGATTACCAACCTTTTGTACCCATACTGTATTCTTTAAGTAATGCACTCTATCTGATTGTAATTCAAATCCTTTCTCTAAGTGATGCAAGGTCTCATACTTCAAATTCTCTTTTTTTAAAGCTTCTTTTTGTGCTTCAAGAATTTGAGTCTTTAAACTCATTTGAACCATCATTCCCATAGCTCGTGCTCTCGTTGGCTTCACTCTTTCCTTTCTGCTTAATGCGTCGGCTACTACGTTAGCCTTGCCCGGATGGTACTTTATTTCACAATCGTAGTCACTAAGTAGCTCGACCCATCTTCTTTGCCTCATATTGAGCATTTTCTGGTCAAGAATGTGCTGAAGGCTTTTGTGATCAGTGAAAATGGTGCACTTAGTGCCGTAGAGATAGTGTCTCCATATTTTGAGTGCGAACACCACCGCCCCTAACTCCAAGTCATGGGTGGTGTAATTCTTCTTATGAACCTTTAGTTGCCTCGAGGCGTATGCGATAACTTTGTCTTTTTGCATCAGTACGCATCCCATACCTTGATGTGAAGCATCAGTAGACTACAAAGTTATCCACTCCCTCTAGTAAATCCAAAATCGGTGCGTTGCATAACTTGTGTTTGAGTTTCAGAAATGATTCCTCTTGTTTCTCTCCCCAAATAAACTTCTTATCCTTTTGGGTTAGTGTCGTTATTGGTTGCGCGATCTTGGAGAAATTCTCGATAAATCGCCGGTAATAGCCTGCCAATCCAAGAAATTGACGGATCTCGATTGGTGTTTTTGCGGCTTCCCATTTCTTAATGGCCTCGATTTTAGCTGGATCAACATGAATTCCTCTTTCATTTACTACATCGCCAAGAAAGTGTACTTCTCGGATCCAGAATTCGCATTTGGAGAACTTGGCGTACAAATTTTCGTTCCTGAGCAATTCTAGTATCACCTTAAATGTTGTTCATGCTCTTTCTTATTGCGAGAATAAATGAGTATATCATCTATAAACACGATCACAAACTTGTCTAGGTATGGTTGACATACACTATTCATCAAATCTATGAAGATTGCCAGTGCGTTTGTTAGCCCAAAAGGCATAATTAGGAACTCGCAATGTCCATAACGAGTTCTAAACGATGTCTTAGGAATGTCTTCTTCACGAACTCTCATTTGATGATATCCCGATCGAAGATCGATCTTTGAGAAATACGTAGCACCTTGAAGTTGATCAAATAAGTCATCAATTCAAGGGAGGGGGTGTCGGTTCTTGACAGTCAACTTATTGAGTTCTCTATAATCGATACACATTCGGAAATATGCATCCTTCTTTTTAACAAACAAAACTGGAGCTCCCCAAGGTGAAGAACTGGGTCTGATGAATACCTTATTGAGTAGCTTTTGAAGTTGTTCTGACAGTTCTTGCATTTCCGACGGTCCTAACCGGTATGGTGATTTCGCTACAGTCGCGGCTCCTGGAACTAACTCTATGCGAAACACAACTTTTCTTTGCGGGGGTAATCTAGGCAACTCATCTGGGAATACCTCAGAATAATCCCGCACTATCGGAAGATCTTGAATGCTCTTTTCCTTGTTCTTCTTATCCTCAACATGAACCAAAAATGGAATGCAGTCCTTTCTCAAATATTTTCGCATCTTCATACACGTCACCATTTTAATATTCTTTCTTATCTTCTCTCCTTGTACTTCGAGCATTCCTCCTTCGGGTAGTGGAATTCGAACGATTTTTTCAGAACAACATATTTCAGCTCGATTTTTGGAAAACCAATCCATACCCACGATTATGTCGAAACTTCCTAACTTAATCGGAATTAGATTTATCCTGATGTCTCTATTAGCCAAGTTTAAAGTGCAGTTCATTATTACGTCTTTGGCCCTACTTTCCTGTCCGTTGGCATATTCAATGACATATACTTCTTTCAACTTTTGAGGTCTTAGATTTATTTTTAGTCTAAAATCTAACGACACATAACTCCTATCTGCTCCAGAATCAAATAGTACACATGCATGATGATTGTTCAGAAGTTCGTCTTGCTTCTTCCACTCCAATTTCAAATACTCGACTTCGTGCTTGACCTCCTTGGTTCCCATGATTTATTGGTTGCGCTTGCCTGGTGTCTGGCCTCCAATTCCGTCTTGGGCATCTATTCCTGAAGTGATATGTGCTTCCACATTCATAACAAACTCACTTCTCACCAATCCTACAATCCTTCGCAATATGGCCTTTCCGGTTGCACTTGAGACAAGTAATGCAATTCCCTTGATGATGACTATTATATTTATCACACCTCGGGTACGCCCCTTTTCCTTTCTATGTTGCCGATGCCTGAATTCCGTAATTTCTGACGTTCTTTGCTCCTTGCCTGTCCTCTTTCCAAACTGTCTTCTTGCAGGTTCATCCACCTTCCTCTTTCCTAATGCCTTTTTGCTTGCAAAAGTTCCCGTACGGTTCACATTGTTGGTTAGTCATGTTGCTAAGTTTACTGCTTCTTGAAGTGTCTTTGGATCAGCTGAAGTAAATCTCCTCTGATATCAGGAGACAGACCGCATACATATCGGTCAACCCTATTCTCCCCTCAAGTGACACTAAGTGTGGTACTAGTTTGGCCAACTCATGGAAACGAGCGGTGTAAGTATAAATGTCGTTTCCCTTCATCTCGTGGTTCCATAATTCTGCTTCTAATTTCTGAATCTCACTTCTCGGACAATACTCATCCTTAAGCATTTTCTTGAATTCATCCCATGTAAACCTATTAGCTGCATCTCGACCGCGAATTTGGACTTGGGTGTTCCACCACGTCAAGGCTCGTCCTTGTAGAAGACAAGCAGCAAAATCCACTTTCTTTCCCTCGGTACATTTACTAATGTGGAGAACTGACTCCCTACCCTCTATCCAGGTTAATAGTCCAACAACTCCTTCCGTTCCATGAAACTCTTTTGGTTTACAACTCCTAAAAGATTTGTATGTACACTCTCTTTCTTTAGATCCCAGGTTGTTTCTCTGATTAGTGTTTAGGCCCGCCGCTACTTGGCTAACAATATTTGGTAGTGCTGCCATAAGCTGTTCGGATACCAACCTTGCGACTTCGGGATTTTGTCTCCTTGGAGGCATTGTTCTAAAACACAAAACCGGTGTTTTAGTTATAATACTATTACTATTTCCGAACTAAGTCCACTTATTAAGTTACGCGTATCCTATAATATACGTCTAGTACTTACCATTTAAACATACAATTAAAGCAATAAATGATTTAAAACATGGATAACTTTCATAAAAAAAAATATAAAACATAACATCCCAACATGAGTTTTAAAATACAAATCCCAAAGAAAAGTAATAAAATTGTTCATAACTTAAACAAGCAATTCCCAAAAGAAGTGTTTTTATCCCAAAAAAGTTTCACATAAAGAGGTCGGCTAGTGCATCATCACCCAAATCAACAATCCTAATAAGATGGAGTTCCTATCATCCAAGCTAGGTATAAGTGCATCCTCTGAATCGCCCTCCTGGCATCAAGGGCAACCACCATGACCCTCTTCGTAAATTCATCCTGTGTGTGCAATATCGTCAGGATGTCGTCTAAGGAGTGTCGGTAATGGTCCAATCTATGCCTGTGGAGCACTACTTCGTTCGCCATACCCGAGACCCGTGCGTGCTCCATAGCGGTCATGCCTCGAGGTTGTGGCACGGGGACTCCGATCGCTGGGGGAGGAGGGATCACGCTTCGCGACCGAGATCGCGACTGGGACGGTTCTCTCGAAGGTCCAGAGGGGACCGAGAATGTCACCCTCCTAGGAGGGAGAACGCGCTTTCGAGCGGTCCTAATCGTCCTTGGTCCTCGTGATGTACCCTCGACAGCGGGTGGAGGTGTAGGCATGGGAGATCGGACAGAGGAGTCAGCAGTATCCTCCTCGTAACTATGCTCAGATGGGTCATAGTCGTCATGGTCTGGGTCGCTCCTCCTAATTCGGCCAGTCACATAACCATACTTCTCTGGGGAAAGTTCAGATGACGACATGATGTTGTGTGATAAATTTTTTTTATAAATGTCAGAAACATTTTGTAATACTCATGTGGACTCACATAAAGTCATATTTTTCAATTTGAAGTAAGAAGTTTTCCGGTCTATGCTGATTTTTAGTATAACTAGTCCAAGTCCATTCTTATTCATATCATATTTAGACATAGGTGATCAGGCTTTGCCTAATTATGATATGTCTGAACGATGCCTATTCTAGTTATACTAGTAGTAAAATTTTTTTTTGGTTATAGTGCATAGTTTTTGTGAGAAAGTCGGTGTTCTCTATAACTTGAGGCTCTGATACCAAGTCTGTCACACCCCGCTAAAACGGAAACACGAGGTACGACAATTCGAGGTTTCACAACGATAGGAATATAAACACCAACCATACATATATAATTAAAACGTCAAAGTTTAAAGTTTAAAAGTTTACAACCCGATACGTTGACTTTAACAAACAAATTACATCAAAATAGATATATATATAAAGTCTTGATTGGTGTTCCACAAAAATAAGCTAAGCCTGATCGGTTACCTTCTTATTTCCTGTAAAGCATGTTAAAACGGAAGTGTCAACTACAAAGAGTTGGTGAGTTCACAGGTTTTTAAATGCACAGAATATTTTGTATGCAAGATAAAATATTGATGAAACAAATACTCGCATCAACTTAAGCATTTTAATGTTTATGAGCAATTATGCAAACAATTATTACACATGATATTTCATTATTGAGCCACTACTAAGCCTAAACGACATTCTACGCCCCACGAACTACCTCAGCGGTGGAACTAAATTCCACATGTGTAGAGCATTCTTAATTGATAAAGTGCACCCCTAGTTACCAGTTAGGTGGGTATGTCAACCAAATAGCGCTATCCACAATACCATCGACCCAAAACAATTACAGAGTTAATAGTTGTGTACCACGAGGACTTTACATAACTCAATATATCAATTGTGTAACATCAATTGCTCATCTTAATGATTTATATACTTTTCTTTTAACAATATAAATCAGTTCAATTTTCTCATACAAGCTTTACACCCCAAAACGTATAAAATATTTAAAAGAGGGATTGTGAATACTCACTTTTTAGCAAAAGCTCCACTTACAACACGATCCGCTCACTTGCCGGCCTAACGTTTCCTTATCAAAGAGAAATACCCAAATGGTCACTTATTTGTCTTAGGGTTACTTATGGGGGGTGAATATGTTTTAAGTCCATAGATGTCCAATTTGGTTAACTATTAGTCCGTCATATATAATGCACATATGCCCTTTTTATTAGTTTAATACGATAATTTATACCAAAATGTATACATATTTGTACCATTAGGCCTTTATGTGATTAGAGTTCAATAAATCTAAATTTTTCAGAATTCCATGTTCTGGCAGAAACTTTGAGGTCTAAAAATGATCAAATCAAATTACCTTCTAAAATGACAAATTTTCTCATCTTTTTATTTGTGATGTAATGCAGTGTTAGGGTCATTTTGACCAATTTTCATGCATTTTGGACATATAAAAAGTGTTCAAATAATTTTTACAAAATAAGATGTCACAGTTGGTCCAAGAATTTACACACTTTTAGTAAAACAGCCATTTGAGGGGTTCTACTCAGTGTTTTTAATAAATCCCAATTGGATGAGGTTTGAGGAAATTGTGGTACCTTAAAGTGGCATGCACACATCTGTGATATTCTGACAGATTGGACACTTAACTTATTTAAATTGGTTAACACGTCAAAACATTATATTTTTTAGTGTGGTTAGATTCGTATGGATTATAACTCATAAAAGAAGCTTCCAAAAGAAGAATCATGCAATTTGACTAAATAAACAAAGAGATATAAACATGCAAAGTAGGGTTCATTTACTGGTGAGTTCACTGTTGCACAACAAAAATGTTTTGGATGTTTGGAGGTTCAAAACTCCATATTTTTTAGTGAAACCACTTTGGTTGTAAATCTAACTCATAAAACTAACTCTCAAAAGAAAAATCATCGTTTTTCATAGAGTTTTGAGGGAGTTATAGCATTTCCAACATGCATGTGACATTCTGTCCGAATTTTACTTTCTGCATAGCAAATTTGTTTCAAGGTTCCAAATAGTCAAAACCTCATCTTTTTGAGTGAGACCAAATGAACTTGAAAGCTAACTCAACAAACTACACTCTAGAAGGAAAAAGAAAGCATTTTGGATGATTATCGAAGAGTTATGGTCTTTAAAAGTAGGATTTACCTACTTTTGAACTCCAGTTGCACACTTGATTTGGTATGAGTGTTTGGGGGGTCAAAACTCAATGTTTTTGAGTTAGACCGCCTGGATTAGAACCCCAACTCATAAATTAAACTTTTAGAAGAGGATTAATACCATTTGGATGAGTATTTAGAAAGATTTGGGAGACATGAATACAAGGGAGTATTCTGTCAGCTTCCAAAAATTACCATTTTCATGAATCAAACCCACATGCAATAGGTTTTTTTCTTTGATTTCTTGAGTTCCATTTGTTTGGGTCATGGATTATCACCATTATAGTGATATTTCACACATCTTTGGTGTATAATCTACCATTGGAACTAAAATTTCCAAAAGTTAAAAGAAAAGTGATGAAATTTGAAGAAAAATGGATTTTCGCCAAAAATTTGTAAGACAAAATGTAAATAGAGATTGTACCGTGTATTGATGATGTATAAGACTTCAAAGTTGTTGATAAAACTTGATTTTGAAGGGGATTTAGGGTTGAAACTTGGCTGGAACTATGGTAAAAAGGGAGGGTTCTTGAAGAAACCCTTGAGTTTTAGAGAGAGAGAAGAGAGAAATTTGAAATTTTCTTTTGATCATGCAAAATGACGAGGAATTAAGAAAAAAAATGTTTTATATGGGGAATTAAGGGGTTGGGGGGGGGGGGGGAGCATGCTTATGGGCCCCACTCCAAACCCAAATTTTTTTTTAAATAAAACTCAAGCCCAAAATATAAATAAAATGTCATTTTTTCTCAATTTTGACCTTTTTCCTCAAAATGCAAGCTCAAAAGTGATTAAATCCTATAAAAATAAAAATTTTATACTTGACACATTAAAAGTTCATATTTTATATAGTTTGAATATAAATTAAGGCATTTGACATTATATAAGATGTTTTGGACCGTTACGGGGCGGAACCGGACTTTCTAAGCAACTACCGGTAACTTTTGCGAATTTTGGCCATTCTATACTAAATAACTCCTATAAAGTAACTTTCCTAATTAAATCTCTAATAAGAGCTAATAAGATGCTAACCTGGAAGTTTCTGACTTGACAGTTGTCACACTTAGCATAGCTCGGAATAGGGATAATCATACCATATTCTTCTCGCGCCCAAAATCAGCCGTCATCTAATTTTGGTGAAGGTTTTTCCTATTTTGCCCCTAATTCATTAACACACGGATGGAAAATTGTATTTTTTTTAAATCAAAAAGAAAATAATTTCTTTTTTAACTTTCAACCGTTGATCAGATTAATTAATGGCTTAGATTTGTCCCTTTATTCATTTAGATTGTTTGTCTTCCTGATTGATCCTCCCTCTATGTATATACATGTATATATATTTTGTTGCACGTTGATATTACCGTTACGAAGAGTTATAAGGACTGCAATGGCTGGTGGCCCAATTGCTATTGTGTTATTAGAAATTGTAAGGAGACTAAAGTATAGAATTCTCATATGTTGGCTGATCTATGTGCATCCTTTTATTCGGAACGAGTTTACCAATTGTGATTCTGTTATTTTTTTTGAACGACGATTTATTAAGAACCGAGACTAGCAAGACGCTAGCCCGGGAGAGGAAAAGAGGTTAAAATGACCTCAGGTAACAAGTCCAATCATGTCATGCCAACTAATATTCTTGCCAAAGCAACCCCTATTATAAACCCATGAGAAAACAAAAGATTGGATGTCGTTAGAGACATTGAGCGGGTTAAACGAGCCACCATGGAAAACAACCTCGTTCCTCCTCTTCCAGATCACCCAACAGTATGCCTGCAAAATCGCATCCTTGATCATATCCGAAGTACAAGGATTGGTACTAGTGGCCTCAGCTCCCAACACCAACTATTCACGACCCTTCTAACAGCTACCGTATTGTTGCATGAGATGAAAAGGTGCTCCCCGGTTTCTTATTGGTTATGACAGAGAGCACAGAGGTTGGAGCCTAACTCGTTGCCTTTTTTCGAAAGGTTGGCCTTCCTTGGAAGGCGATCAAGTCTTGACCTTCATAAATAGATCCGTACCTTATGATGTGCGATCTTGTTCCACCTGGTGGATACAGCGACCTTCCTGAGCAACATATCGTCGATCGCCGTATAAAGAGAAGCAGCTGTAAAGGTTCCCGAATTATCCAGCCTCCAAACCCACCTGTCATCTCTGCCGTTTTAGCTGTCTAAAGACTGATGTTGCAAGAATTTACAAGTTGCTCTAGTTGTCAGGCTTCCCGATCTCTAA
Organism: Silybum marianum; assembly: GCA_036898165.1. Taxonomy (NCBI): domain Eukaryota; kingdom Viridiplantae; phylum Streptophyta; class Magnoliopsida; order Asterales; family Asteraceae; genus Silybum; species Silybum marianum. Next base: position 5,833,036 of record CM072541.1, read on the forward strand.
TCAGTGGTCGACCCCATTGCCAATTCCATCGCATAGTGTTCCCGTTGATGGAAGGAGCAAGCCTATCTGCTACAAGGCACCCCTTATCTCTCTCCAAAGTCGCTAATCTGGGAACACGACAAGCTAGAGTCTCATTCCCGCACCAAGTATCAAGGCAAAACTTGGTGTTCATTTCGTTCCCAAGCTTCATATAAAAAAGACAAGGTAGGGAGATATTAGCTTTATCTATATCTGAATTAATGTTCGTGATTTTTCCCAAATTCCCGCTCCACCACCCTCTCCGTAGGGCCATGAAGGGCCGAGATGACCTTCTTCCATAACGCCCCTTCCTCAACTTTAAATCTCCGCCACCTTTTTTCCAGTAGAGCCCAATTAAGCGCTTCTAAACTCCCAATACCAAGACCCCCGTTAGTAGTGTTGTTAAGAACTTGCTCCCAGGCGACCCACACAATTTTGGAATTGCCGTCTTTCGCTCCCCAAAAAAGGTTTCTTCGGAGTCTTTCGAGTTTGAGAATAACGTTCGATGGCGCTTTAAAAAGAGAGAAGAGATACACACAGAGCCCATCCAAAACAGATTTACATAGATTCAGATGTCTTCCAGCAGATATCGAATCCACCATCCATCCGCCAAGCCTTTTGGAGAACTTATCAAGCAACGGCTTCCATCCATCTGAAGAATTCATTGAGGCACTGATGGGTATTCCTAGGTAAACAAAAGGAAGTTTTCCTTTCGAGCAGCCCGTGTTCGACGCCATTCTAACTAGCTCTTGAGGCGGGACACCAATACCCGTGAGCGTGTTTTTACCCCAATTGACTTTCAACCCAACCCCTTATGAAAGCATCTTAAGATTTTCATGAGATTACATATATTCCTTTTATCCCATTCTGCCATAAAAAGAGCAATAACCGCAAAGTGTAGGCTTGCTATCGAAGGACCATCGTTGGGAAAATTCACCCATTTAAGAACACCTTTGCTTACAACTTCCTTAACCGCCATGATCAGCCCTTCAATGACAAGGATAAAGAGCTAAGGCGACATCGGTCACCTTGTCTCACTCCCTTTATGAGAGAGAATTGAGTCGTTGGCGAACCGTTCAACAATATCAATACCCTGGTCGTGGTAATGATTCCTTTCACCCACATGATCCATATTTTGCCAAAGCCCATTTGCTCCAAGGTGCGAAAGAGAAAATCCCAACTGAGGGTGTCGAAGGCCTTTTCGAGATCCACTTTAAAGAGAAACAACCTCTTTTTATACTGCTTTGCCCACGAGATAATCTCGTTAAGAATTAATGGCCCATCTATAATGTTCCTCCGGTTTACGTACGCGGTTTGCTCCAGACTAATGAGAGAGTCAACAACGACTTTGAGACGCTCGACCGGAACCTTCGAAATGGTTTTACTAATGCATCCCATTAAGTGAAAGGGACGACAGTCGTTGAAGGAGAGCGGATCCTTGACTTGTTTAACCGCCGCAAAAAAATCACTACAGTCGAGTCATTACAATCGTGTTTAAGAGAAGGGGACCTCTTGATTTGTTTAACCACCGCCACAAAATCCGTACCAACCGTGTCCCAAAAATTTCTTAAGAAAGCGAAGGAGAACCCGTTTGGGCCCGGTGCTTTGCCGCGACCACAATCTCGTATGGCATTTTTAATTTCATCTAGGGAAAAAGGGGTTTCGAGACTCATACATTGCTCCATCGATAGTTTACGAAACCGCCCACTACGAAAAACGGGAGCTTTCTGTGTACTCTTGCTGTATTTCTCTTTGAAGGAATCCAACACCAATTTCTTCAGATTCCCCGGCTGGGTCTCCCAAACGCCATTGAAAAGAAAACCATGCACCATGTTTTTTCTTTTTTTACCATTCACCACTCCGTGAAAGAATTTAGAATTCTCATCCCCACCCGCGATCCAATTACATTTGGCTTTTTGGCGAAGATCTTCAATCCCTAAGTGATCTGAATTCCTGACGTTGTCGACAATTCGATCTCTTTCCGACGTAACAAAGTTGGAGGCCCCCTAGAATCCAGCAACGAATCAATAACGTTGAGCGTCGAAAAGAGCAGATCCCGCTCCCTGGTTCTCTCTTTGCCAATTTGCACCTTCCAAGACTTGAGCCTGCATTTTATTCTCTTAAGCTTGAGACTAAGATTAAGAAGATGAGCGTTTGGGTTACAATCCACTACTGGCGCGGTCCAATCATCTTTGACTAGCTCGGATAAAGACTCGTGCTTAACCCATTATTTGTAGAACTTGAATTGTACCAGACCAAAATCCATGTTACCAGTATCAAGAGTAATCGGGAAATGATCTGAGTAGAGCCTTAGGAACGTTCTGGAGTGCGAATTCGGCCACTTAGCCGCAAAGGAAAGGGAAAGAAGGAACCTATCCAGTTTGCTGCTCTTTTTTCCGTCCGCACTAACCCAAGAGAATTTCCTTCGACCCATCGAAGGTTCAACCAAACCCGTTGCCCTAATAAAAATTAAGCGCATCCGCTCCTCTTAAAGAGAAACCAATCCCCTGCATTCAATGCTACTTCTAACCTCGTTGAAATCGCCTCCCAAAACCCAGCAAACTCCTTCATGCTCATTGATGAGCCGAGACAGAGCCTTCCAAAGCTGCACCCTAGCCGAGAACGAGCTACGGGCGTAAATATTAATGAACCCGCACTTGGTATCATTCGAATGCCATTTTCCAATAACATCCACGAAATTGGGGTTCTGGAAGCATAAGTCTTTGGAAAAGAGTCTCGAATCCCAAATGGAACAAATACCTCTTGAGCGTCCCGTAGTTTCAACAAGCAGTGTTCGAACAAATCAGAACCCCAAATTTCCCTCAACACCTTGATGTCAAGAGCCTGCGTGTGGGTTTCTTGAAGGAAGAGCACATTAGATTTCCACTTTCTTAAAATATCGCGAACGCAGTGGCGTTTAAGCCTCTCCCCTAAGCCATTTATGTTTAACGATAGTACCTTAAACATTATGTTGGGGAGACTCCTTATCACAAACTTCATCCACCGAGAATCAGAGGGTTTACCACCGAGAATCTTAATCCCACACCAAATTCAATAGAAGAGGCAAAATTAACCTGATACGTAGGAAGAGACACAGTTCTTGCGGCATCAGACTCCATAAAATTCGCCCTCTGGGATTCGACAAGTGAATGAAGGCGTCCAAGTCAGACAAGTAACCTGCACCTCTCTCAGCGATAAAAGCCTCCCTGGTCACCATTCCCGACGACTGATCGTGTTTACAGACCCCACGACCTCCACGAGAAAAAAGCCAAGAACAATTATCGGCGGTCGACTTCATTTTTCTTAGCAATCGGACGCACCCTCCCTCTCTCTCAGACCTTCATCACCGCTAGTAGACCTAGATACAAAACGAGTTGAGACAGGAGACTTACTCGTAATTGGGCTTGGACCATCGGGCTTCTCTTGAGCTATGGAATTAACGCCATGGATCGACTCCCAACCCAATTCTGCAGATGGGTTAAGAAAGTTATCTGAGGGTGGCCCACTAGCAGTTTTAGGGTTGGGCAGAATTGAGGTCATATTTGGCCTGCCACTTGAAACCTCCTCGTGCGAATCAACCACGGGTGGAGACCCTGCAACTTCCTCCACATTTCTGAAGAAATCAGTCTTGAAGAGATCCTCCTCCTCGAAAATCACACCTCCGGTAATTGACTTCCGATCCGGAGAGATAGGAACTACCATCTAGTCGATGTCCGACCTAAAACGAAACAGGGTGAACCCCCGTCCTCGAACCCGTTTGAGTTGCCCGATGAGCAGTCCGACTCGTGCTCCTCCGATTGCTCTGAGTTAAAATCCACGTAGCTGTTGTGCACGTTCCGATCCTTTGCCTAATCCATCAGCAGGTTGAGCGACATAGTTGGGTCTTCTACAATGGAAACCTACTTCTTTACTCCTTCAACATTAAGAGACAAATTTTCGTGGATCCACCCTTTTAACTTCGTGAGAATGACCCTCCTTCGACAAGCAGAAGTGCCCGCGAAAGTTTCCCAATTATCTACCACAGATCCCTAGCTCTTAAAAAATTGGGAGCAAGTCTCCATAGATAGAACGTACGGAGGTAAGCCTATGATGGAAACCACTGCCAATCTGGTTAAGGGTCGGTTAACGAGTCCCCACTTGTCCAAGGATTTGAACCAGCATTTCCATACATCTTTATTGGTGTGTAGGAAGATTTAAACATCTTCATTGTTGCGAAAGAGAAAACAAACAGAAAGCCCTCCCAAGAAGCACAATTGCAGGTCACGCCATCCCTCCTCTTCGAAACCTACCACAAACTTCTTTAGGTAATCAAAGCTCCAACATTCACCCAAGAGAACTCCATCTAGTTTGCACTTCTCTTCCGAGGATAAGCGTAGGCAAGGAACACCTCCTTCGTGCCGCCCTCTCTTTCGCTCTCTAGAACCGATTCTTCACCCTCCTTCAAAAAGCTCTAGCCCTTCGGGTATCTGTTATTGCCTTTGAGCATGTCAGCGTATGAACATGACGATCTTTTGGAATCTTTATTCGGCCCCATGGATTTCTCGACCTCCTTCTTCTTCTCGTAGGGCATTGAACTCTTGCTCCTGTCGAATTTAGCGACGTTGACTCTTAAACAATAGCTTTCAATCCATAACCCATTTAACTTGCTTTCTAAAAAGAATGTATAATGTTTGTGAAAAGGTTATCTTTTTAGTTCTCATCCACAAGGTATAAATACAAGAGTCTATAAGATAATTATAGAAACTAAAAAGTACAAATAAGGATTGCTAATCAATTAACTACAATCAAGGATTGCAATTATACAATTACAATAATTATAATCAATTCTATCTTAAAATAGAAGATTAGGATAATATCTCAATATCCTCTTGCAAGCTCACGGTCGATTATGAACGAGTAACTTGTACCATAAATTCTTCAAACGAGAAGAACCAACGGCCTTAGTAAATATCTCGGCAATTTGATCAACCGACTTGACATGGCGAACCACTAGCTCATCTGATTGAACTTGTTCACACACAAAGTGATAATCAATTTTAATGTGCTTGGAGCGTTGATGAAAAATGGGATTAGCTATGAGAAAGGTTGCACCGAGGTTGTTGTACAGAAGGATAGGCGGTCCATCCACGGATGTTGTCATCTCCTTTAGAAGTTGTTGAAGCCAAATAAGTTCCGCTGAAGCAAAGGCAATGGCTCAATATTCATCCTCGGTGTAGAACGAGCTACAACTTTTTGTTTTCGGGATGACCAACTGACCAAATTTCCTCCAAAATAAATGGAGAAACCATGTTGAGAGCGACAATCATCAGGGTTAGATGCCCAACTAGCATCGGTAAAACAGACCAGCCTTGAGTCTCTGGACGGAGGAAAAGTCAAATCGACATCAATAGTGCCCTTAAAATAACGCAACATACGTTTGATGGCTGCCCAATGACGCTCAGATAGGTTGTGCATAAATTAACAAATCCGGTTGACAAAGTAAGCTATTTCAGGACGAGTAATGGTCACATACTGTAATACACCAACGACGCTTCGGTATTAGTGTGGATCATTCATTGGAGCACCACCTAATGGGTTTAGCTCCCGTCATTTTGCTTCACTCAAGAAGATCCAATACATACTTTTGTTGTGACAGGAAAAGAGAGGATGAAGGGCGATGAACTTCAATGCCCAAACAGAAATTAAGAGCACCTAAATCCTTCAAAGAGAACATAGAACTAAGGTATTTGACAAAATCATCAATAAAGGAGGAATTAGAGCCTGTAATGATAAGATCATCAGCATAAATAAGGACATAAACAACATCAAAGCAATGTCGTTTTATAAAGAGAGACGTGTTTGAAATACAAGGTTTGAACCCACGTTGAATCAAGGATTGTTGTAACGTTTGAAACCAAGCCCTTGGAGCTTGTTTAAGGCTATAAATAGCCTTTTTAAGCTTGCAGACATGTATGGAATGATCAACACCAATGAATCCCTATGGTTGATCCATGTAAATAGTTTCAGACACATATCCATTCAGGAAGGCGTTATTGATGTCGACTTGACGAAGAAGCCAATTATGAGTGACATCAATACTTAGAACAAATCTGATTGTTGTAGGATTAATGACTGGGTTGAATGAGTCAAAATATTCAACACCCTCTTCCTGATTAAATCCTTGCCACTAATCACGCTTTGTAGCGCTCAACTGTTCCATCAGGTTTTGGCTTAATCTTGATAATTCACTTACAACCAACAACATCGCATGTTGCCAATTAGGGTTCTTTGTGGCCTGTAAAAACTTTATAGGTTCAATTTCAGAGGAGTCATGTGATATGAGATATTTAGTAGCAGTACAAGACTTAGGCTTAAGAGAAGAGGTAGAGGCTCGAGTTATCGTAACATGCTCCGAGTTGGCTGACGGATAGAAATACGAGGGGCGTTTGGATATGGGTCGGTGGTAAGAATGATGCTTCATGAAGAATATCAAGGGGAAGTTCATAATTGATCTGTTGGTCAAATTTTGTCTTGGAACTGTGCTTGGGAAAAGGAAAACAAGATTCATCAAAAACTACATGTCAAGCGATATACGTACGTGATGAGGAAACGTGAAAGTATTGATGTCCTTTATGTTTAGTATTGTACCCTAAAAACACGCAAGGGATAGACCAAAATTCCAGTTTACTACTGTTGTAAGGTCTAATATAAGAATAACATAAGCAACCAAAAGATTTGAGAAAATGATAATCACGGTGTGACGGTTATATAAACACTCTTAAGCGATTTGTGTTTAAGAATGGGACTGATGGTCCTGTTATTTGTGTAGATAGCAGCATGAAAAGCTTGTTCCCAAAAAGTAACAGGTAGTTTGGAATGGGCTAAAAGAGCAAGACCTTTTTCTACAATAACATAATTACGCCTTTCAGAGGCGCCATTTTGTTCAGGAGTATGAGGACATGAGATGCGATGAACAATACCATGTGTTTGGAGAAAATATGAGACATTCTGGTATCCCCCCCCCCCAAATCAGATTGAAAAGCCTTAATTTTGATGGAAAAATGTGTTTCAACCATTGTTTTTTTAGTAAAGTGAATGCCGAAAGAACTTGAGATTTATTGGTTAGGAAATTTAAAGAAGATACAGGAGCAGGGCCCAAACATCTGAGTAAACTAAAATCAAACGGTTGTTTTGATGTAACATGACAAGGTGGCAAATGAAGTATATGACTTTTACCTAGTTGACAAGCACTACAAATAGGCAATAATATATTCATAGAAGTAGGTAAGTTATAATCATAAAGAAGACGGCGCAAGAGTGATTCATGTGGATGAGCAAGTCGATGATGCCAGCACGCAACATAAGCTCATTCGCCCACAAAGACGTGAGGAGGACTCGAAACTGATGGAAAAATAGGAAGCCGATATAAGCCATTCTCAAAGACCCTCTTGAGTATTCTTCGACCGTGCAAAGTCTTAACATAGCAAAGTAAAGGATGAAATTCCAGAATAACGTTATTATCCAGAATAACACTCACAAGATTTTCCTAGTTTTTAGGAACAACAAGGATATTTTCGAGGGATAAGGGGTTGGAAACATGCGTAGTAGTTAAATGTGATTGACCTATATAAGTAATAGGAAGAGACTGACAACTAAGTTGTCTGTACTAATATACTCCGATTGAATGCTTAGATTGCTAAGACCAGCAGCTACATGTTTCGTGGCACCGGAGTCAACGACCCATGGATTGGTCAAAATGGAAGGATTGTTGCCGTAAACAATATGTGCCTGTTTGGAGATTGCAGGTTGTTGCTGACGCTGGCGGTTGCTGGATTTCCGATTTGTAGCGGAAACATAGCCAAATTAAGGAGTTGACGGAAATTGCACGCGTCATGATATGGCTTGCTGTAGATCTGGCAGATTGACTTGGGGTGATCATTGGGAGGTGCCGAGCCTAGACTAATGGACGACCGAACAGACTTGGGGCGATCATTGGGACTCTTGGCTGCGATGTTGGCAAAAATAAGCGAGGCATTGTGGTTGTCATCTTCAAGGCGTTGTTCTTCACGAAGAAGAAGACCAAGCAAATCGTTGGAGGTGATGGGCTCGACACGAATGTTGATGGATGATTTGAAAGTCCCGTATTCTGGGCCGAGACCAGACAATAGAAAGGACACAAAGTCCTCATGTGAGACAATCGTCAAACATTCGGCCAATGAATCCGAGATCGCACGCTTCTTCTCGAAATACTCGAGAATCGACATGGAACCCTTCGTAACTGTCTGAAGTTGTTGTTTGAGGTGTATCTGGCGTGCCCTAGTTTGTGAATAAAACATCTGCTCGACCATAAGCCAAACCTCGGAAGTGGTAGTGGCACGAGCCACATGACCAAGTAATGAATTGGTGAGTGTCGATCGGAGCCATAAAAGAACAAGTTTGTCCTTGTGTTTCCATGCCATAAAGGCTGGGTTTGGATCGTAATCGGTGGAGCCTACCTTGGCCGGCAACATTGGTGTTGGAGCAGTGCCGAAGGCCAGGAAGGAGTCAAAGCTCATAAGCCTCGAGGCGGAGCGGATGGTTCCATGCCAGAGTGAGTAGTTGGACCGATCTAGACGGACAACCAACGACTGCAATTGGAGAGTGGCAGGGCCACCACCACCAGCAATGAAAAGGATTTGAGTTGCCGAAGCAGCACCGGTGTTTGGGCCATCAGGAGACATGGTTGAGGATCGAGGTTGCTCTGATACCATATAAAGAATAAATAATGTTTGTGAAAAGGTTATCTTTTTACTTCTCATTCACAAGGTATAAATACAAGAGTCTATAAGCTAATTACAGAAACTAAGATATACAAATAAGGATTGAAATTATACAATTACAATAATTATAATCAGTTCTATTTTAAAATAGAAGATTACGATAATATCTCAATACTTTCGAGCTTACAAATATCATGCACCCCAAAAAACCTCACGAAGCCAAATCTTTGTCCAGCCTTGAGGACATCCACTAAATGTCTATGTTGCTTGAAGAGATGCCACAAGCCTCTTTCGACTATGCTGTCAGGAATGTTGGAGACAAAGAAGGTGAAGGATTTACCATTAAGGTTGTCGTTAAACTTAGGTTACCCTCTCTCTCTCTAACTTTCTCACTCTAGAACCCATCAGTTTCGTTGAGCCCAAATGGAAAGGGAGAACAGGAACCCAAATCACTCCAGTTATTTGTTGTATTCGGCGGCTACTGGTTGTTTGTTGTTAGGGTGAAAGAAGACATTGGTTGCAGGTGGTTTGGTGAAGGCAGACATCGTTGTTTTACATCTTATAAAACACTAAAAAAGATTGAAAAATGTTATGGCATAAGTTGTATAGAGGGTTGGAAAATATTTTTTTAACATATTACAATTTTAGAAGGCCTTCATTGCTTTATATATTCCCAAGCTCAGGCATAAGTTGAATCAACAAAATTACTCAGAATGATAAGTTACCTTTAATTTTTTAGAACATAATAAAGTTGATACCGGATTTAATTTTTACAAACATTTATAAATAAAAAGATGATCAGTGGGGAATGTGTGACAAATATTATACCAGTTACTCACATTAAAAATGCTAGATTTGACCTTTAATTAAAAAAAGAATAGAAAGCCATATAAAATCATACATAGTGAAAACATAAATTGTAATAGGAAATTTTGGAAGAGAAAAAATCAAATCAAATTGGTAAAAAGATAATGTATAGATGATTTTGTTGAAAAACAATTATAAGATACTTTTAAAAACTTTAATCAAATTGAAATGATTTTTTTGTACCTAACGATGCTTTCAAGGATCGTTTTGATGCCCTCCTAATATTGCACCAAGGTTATGAGCCATCAACAACAATGACCAATATTGTCTCCATTTTCTGCAAATATAAACTTATATGAGAAAGCCTAAATAAAATTTTGGCTAAATACGATTGACCTTCCAATACAGTTATCCACGTATAAGAATATCAAGAAGGATTAAAGAGGACAAAAAATGTTATACTTTATTATCATTGAATGCCTACAGGTCTTATTTTATTTTGCCTTAAACCACATACCCTAATAAGAAATGAAAAGAATATTGCATTTGGTAACAGAAGCCTTTAGTGTGGTAACTCATACAATAATCTTTAAACATTTAACATAGTGGCTCTTGAGTAAAAATAACCAAATAAATAAATAAACATGGTGGATCATGTGCTAATATGGAATGACTAAAATAGTTTAAACAACTGAAATGTGAAATAATACGATTATATCGTAAAAATGTATGGTTCAAAATGCAAAATAATATCCTCCATCATTATCTCCTTTTTCATTTCAATTACTTTATCTCGTTTTTTGTCTTAATGTATTGTTCTCATGGAAAACAATAATCCCCATATCACACCAGAAAAGTAACATCTACTTCTTTTTCTAAAATCAACACCCAAAACACATATATAATAATCTTATATACAAGCAAAATCTAGCTACATATAAATCTTTCTTAGAAGACTAATCATAGATTGTATAGCAAAGTCTGAGAGTGATCCAGAAAAGTGAATGTAATTGTCAAAAGGGTCATTGGTCTAGCAGTATCCGAGCTACTGATGAGTTTAATAGTGAAGAGTGTGCGAGACTACTTGTTGTATATAAATATTATGTACTTACAAAATGCAAATACACTTCACTTAAAAACCAACTTCAAAAAGTTAATGAAAATATCTAGTTTCTTAAATAATCGAGTATAGTAAGACCAAAAACCAAACCAAACCAAACCAAACCTACTAAAATAGGGTTTGAGAGTGGGATGTATGCGAAATTATCATTAATTCTAAAGAGTAGAATAAATTTTTTAGTGAAAAAAATGCACGAATGTGAGTAAAAAGGTTGAAGGAAAGGGTATATTTGTTACCTATTCCCAAGGGAAAAGCTTATTGTGGAGATAAATGGAGGGCTTGTGTTGTGTCTTTCCGGGTTGTGTACACCTGCATGACCAACAACACGATGATAGAATAAAATGCATGCTTGTCATTCCCTCGACTCCAAATATATACCATTCTATCGTAAAAAAGTATTGGATTCTGGGACAAAATTAGGAAATTAACACCTACCTACATTTAACTTTAAGTAGTTTGTCAAACTTTTGAACAGTGGCGAATCCAAGATTTTTACCTAAAGGGGTCCCAATTAAGGTTGACTAAAGGTGCATAAAGTCACTTGACGTGTTTTTATCCTAATTACACCATTTCGAGGTATTTTTTAATTTTTTTGTTGATTTCGAGGGATATCCTTAGTGTTTTTTTGGTCAATTTCAAAGGAGTTTTTTCTATTTTTGATTGATTTCAAGATATTGTTTATCATTTTGCCGGCAAGACGGGTCCCTTCAAATTTTTTACTGGGGGAACTAAAGGTTTTACATGCTTGATTATTTTTACCAATGTAACTTTTTTTTTCTAATCCCTTGATTGGGATCCCTTCCCCCCACCTTCAATGCACTAGATCCGCCCCTGCTTTTCAATACCCTCTTGTGTTTGTTATGTTCTTTTACCTTCCTTTTATAAAACTTAACCCCTTTATTACCTTCCTTCTAGGAAGACATAGGGAATTGTAGATTTATATAGAGCTTAGCAATCTAAATATAGGAATCTTACGTTTTGTGTTTATGTTTATACATCTTGTATAAAGTGTTTAGTAAAAACACAAAGCAAATCTATAATTACATTAGCGTTAAGGATTCTCATTTTGTTTCAGATTTATGACACTTGATAGGAGTAACCAGAAGAATGTATAGATGCATCTAGCAAAATCTAATTTGATCGATTCGATATGATTTGTTTAGTCTCATAGATTTTGAGGATTTTTACAGTGGAAAATACAGAAACCGGATATACACAGTTTCTATCTACACATGTTTGTTAAAAAACCATGTAAAAAGATTTACATTTTCAGAGTTTTTGATAAGATTTTTAGACGCGCTACAAAGAAAATGGCCTTTTAGAGGAGGAAGTTTTAGGGAATGATCTGAAAGTGCATCAAAAGGTGACTTTAGGGATAAAAATACATCACAAAAAATAGAAAAGTGTATTAGAAGGTGAGATGACTTACAAAGAAAGGTTTCAAACCAAATAATACACTATGAAAATCACCCCTAAAGCTTTTAGAGACGCTTCTTACATAAAGCGTCGCTAAAGCCGAATCAGAAGCTTTGGAAGCGCTTTCTAAATTGCCTCTAAAGAGACAGTTTTTTATTTTTAAGTTAAATACAAGGGTTTAGTTACACTTTTAAAATTCAGAATGTGTATCCGTAGGTTTTCTATTTCCAACAAATTAATGAAACTTATATAATAAAGATACAATTAGAAATCAAACGGAGAGTTTACAACGAATGAACGGGAGTTGAAAGTCCATTCTACGATTTCTCTTCAATTTTTCAAAAATCGGAACAATCAACGTAATATACTGTGAAATCAAAGGTACTTAAACTATGTCTCTTTTAAACCGTGAAAAACTGAAACTATTTTATGCTTGGGAAATATGTGTTAGTTAAGGACAAAGATCTCACAGAAGATAATTATAATTGCTAGAATCGGGAATTTGGGTTCGTTCCTAAGAGTATCGTAAGAAAATGTGATATTCCATGAATTACCAAACAAACCCAACCATCTATAATTGACTTCTTAGACTAGTTTATTCTCTCGATATGTTCTTCAAAAAATCTGATTTGAGCGGGTTCTTCCCCAAGTTAAGTAATGAAAAGATCTTGGCTTGCCATATAACCCATCCAAAGCTATGTGAGTTAGGCAATATTGTGTCACACGTGCTACAAATGGCAAATAATGGCAAACCAAGACAACACGAGACACACATGCTTCCTTTTATATATCGGATTGGACGAATAACTAATAACAATAGGAGTGGACGGATAACTAATAACAATTGGAGTGGAAGGACCATGTAAAGTGCATTAAAAAGATGACAATGAAAAGGTTTTTTTTAGAAACTATTGGGTTCAGAGAGTTCATATTTTAACTTTTAAAAGTTTATACTTTACAAATATGAGGTGTATAGATGTTAATTTAGTAATATTATGGTAAACTCATAGCAGAATCTCAAAAGTTACCTTATTGTGGATTCCCTCCTCAAGAAATGATATGAACATTGACGCTAAGAAGTTCTTGATATTGATCAGTAATCTAAAACCACAATGAAATATAAAGAATCGATAAAAATATACCTAAATAAATAGTCTTTCAAAATAAAATAAAAACAAGAAAGAAAGAAAAGATTGTTAATTCCCTTGTGTGACGATCCGCCATATAGAAGACGGGCATACTTCTCTCCTCCATGGGTAAAAAATACACAAGTACTTAAAAATACTCAAGTTTGGAAATTGAAGGCATGAGATTAAGATATTTAACGAGCAAGATTCTGATAAAGTAAACCATAACTTTTCGATGTGGGACAAATTTTTACTAACTTGACATTGGTTCTATGATTTTTTTGACACTCGTTCGATGTGGGATAAAAACTGAGAAGAATATCCTTGAACCTTGATACCTTTCATGAAATCAGATACATTCATATCAGTTCTTAATTTTATGATCTTGTAAACCCGAATATGCATTTTTAGTATTTGGTATGATTATAGTATTAATTAATTTTCTTGCATTTTGGGGGTTTATAAATTAATTTTGCAAAAGAAGTACATGACTTTAAAACTACAGATCAAAACTGTTTACCTATTTTTTTTATTCATCATAATTATCGATGCATATACTTTTCTGTTGCTTTTAGGTTTTTATCATACAAGGGGGAGAAGCGGGTAAATGTAGAGAGATCTTTTGTTTGCATTAATGTAGAAGTTCTGCCTTATGATGAAGTTGGTTCGGTGTACATAGTTCAAGTTACAAATGTTAGAGCATCCATTCGATCATGAAACTTGAAGGACCGGTTCTGAACTTTTTACCACCATTGGGATAGAACGATATCATGCCACCTATGATCAATTGGCTCCTATTCATGGACCACTTCTTTCTCAACAAATATTAGGGAGTGTTTGTTTTAGCTTATCAAAATAACTTATACCAGTGTGGAACCGGTCAAAAGCAAATTTTTAGTGTTTGGATGAGAGAAAAAAATCGCTTATACCGATTCCCCACCGGTAAAAAAGAGATTTTGATAAGCCAAAATGTTGTGACTTATCAAAAATTTCTTATGACTTATGAAAATCCATTTTACCAAATTACCCTTTACACGTCCACCTCCATCTTCCATCAAATACCACACGACAGCATCCGCCTCCATCCTCCATCCTTCATTGTTCTCATCGATCATCTTCAACATCTCCATTTATCGTTCACAGGTCGACCCTCTCCAACAGCTACATCGATCTCCTTCAACTCCGTCGATCGTTCACACAGAGATACCGTAACAATCGATCGATCCACTCTTCTTCCATCGGGAACAGCCGAACAGGTATAAATCGATTCTTCCATCAGTCTCATCTTCATCTTCGTCTTCATAAAACTCGATTTTTATTCAATTAGAAATTAATTTATCTTGTCACACCACGTCAATTAGTTTTTCTCAATAAGAAATCAAAATTTATTAAAAAACTGAAAAAAATTTCATCAACATTTATTTTTAAATAACCGTGATTTAAGTTATATTAACTTGGTTTAAATGTTAGTGTCACTATTACTTATTATAATTTTAAATTTTATTGTTATTTTAATTTATTGTTTATATTGTTACTATTATTTTTAATTATTAACTATTACAATTATAGTTTTTTTTAATTATGTAACATCATAGACTCGTCCATTGTTATTTTAATTATGTAACATCTTATTCCTAGTGAACCTCTTTTTAGATGTCATCGCCCATCGATACCACATTAGGATTCATTTTGATCAGTAAATTGTTTTAAACTATTTCTTAACTTCTTTTTGTATCATTGTATGCAGTGGCAGTGCTGCACCTTTATGGTGGACAAAAGGCATGCAAAATCGCAAGTATGATGGAAAAGAAAAGTCGACGCTGTTTGATCAAAGAGAACCAATTACGTCGATTTTGGGAATAATAAGTTTTTCAAATGGAATCAACTTTAACTTATCAAGTAAAACCCAAGACTCTTACGCTCGACGTGTTTTTAGCTCAATTCCATCACTACATGAACTTAATTTTTTTTTTTGTTGATTTCATAAAAAAAACATTTTTTAGTTTTTGAAGTTGATTGTCCGATGTTTTTTCTAGGTTTTTCTATTACGGTTTATTATGAATCTAAAACTCCTATTATTAAATAATATGTTTTATATATCAAAAATAACTATGTTCTTATTTTCTCTTCGTTATGCATCTAAGTTTTCAAGAATAATCAAATTAAAAAAACTAAAAGAAAATTACAAACTATAAACAAACTAAGACTAAAAAAAGCTCTTATTTTCGGGGAAAGTAAATTATTAAGAACATAATAGTTACGAGAGGACGTGCGCACATGAACGTGATAACATAAGTTGTTTCATGATTATATCTTGATGTTTGACAAATAATTGACCTAAAATGTGTAAGTGGTGTTGGCCATTTCAGTCCTATGTCACACTTGTGACTTGACAATTAATGATTTCATTTTACGAATGACTATGTCTGAGTCACTAACGAAAACATTGTATTTTACTGATCACCAGCTATTGTGTTGATCCCAGATGAACAAGCACAATGACAGATAAACGTTAATAGTAAAGTAATATGACAATAAAGATGTTTAAAGAACTCACGTAGTCATATATCTCTTGATTAATGTGATCGATTACAATGCATTCAGTTTCGGCTCTCTCTAATATGAATCGACTTGTATTCACCCTTTTTAATGAATAGCCTAAGACTCCTATTTATATTAAACAATTAATCTATAAAAGGAAGGTAAGTGTTTTATGCATTATACAATTACCATTTAAAAGATAATTATCCTTTCGTTATATTAAACCTTCCTAATAAATGACTTTGTTGACTTTGCACTTTTGGTCCTTCATGTCTTCAATAATTGTCATCTCGGATACAATAATTTCAGACCTAACAATCTCCCCCTTTGTATTCGAGATTACACTTCAGCAAATCAGCACTTTTGAAGACGATGAAATTTTGTCAACAAATCACTCTCTTGAATTCTTTTGTTCCCCCCTACGAATATGATCACTTGATAAGCTTCATAGCTCCCCCTTAACTTTTGCATAAAGTTCACGAAAAGAAAGTTGAAGGAGTCGTGATGTCACAGGGTATCTTAATGTTGTTTGATGAAAATTTTTCTTTTGATGAAAGAGGCAAAAGATGGTTGTGATATCTTGATGTTGTCGGGTAGGCATTGAGGTTGTCGGGTTAGGCAGATGCGATAACTTTGATCTTGTCTTATGATGACTTGAACTTGTTGAACATGAGTTGACATCAACACTTAGGTATAGATGTCGGCTCTTTGGGATGCGACAAGAAAATATGTCGGTTCAAAGGAAGTCGACAAGTCTTCATCTTCATCTTCAAACATTTGAAATTTATGTCGGATCAAGCTGAGCCGATAAAACATGTTGTCGGGCCAATAAATTTTTGTTTTGGCGGGTCTTTGATATACCTTTTCTCCCTCATAATGGGCATTTATCTTTGATATTTTTCTTTCCCTCAGAATGATAAGGAGAATCCGAAGCATTATGAACGATCAAAGACAATAAGTGGATGTGAAAAAATGGGTAAAAAGTCTAACATAGAAGCACAAATAGCAACTGTTATCACTTAATCAAAAATTAAATTTAATTGAGTGGCCTATATTCAGTGTTGGCAGCGGATTGGCACTGATAGGACTTCCAGTTATCATAGAAGTAAGTTATAAAACTAACTTCTCAAAATGTTCTGGCATAAACACGAAGATATGCAATGTGAATCACAAAGACTCGTGCAATGTGTAGAAAGAATTTATGCATTAAATGCTAATTTTAAGACTCAAAATGTGAAAATATATTTCACAGACTCAATGTGCATTGAATGTGAAGTTCGGAGATCGGAGGTGTGTCTTCCTTTTTCAATATCGTAATCTTCCGATTGAAGAAAAGATAGCAGATATGCTCATTCTCCGTGATATATGGAACAAATATCTTTTGTGAGATACTTGAGTAGTTGGGTGGGGTGACACGAGTTATCGACAGTGGGTCCATGTCTAGTTCAATATTCATCTCCAAAGAATCGAGAATGAATAGATTGTGTGGCTACCCGGATAACTGTTTAGGTTTGGTGAAGACCAATTTTCTTTGAAGTCTTGTCACACCCTCACATTTTTCTTCTATCTCACAAGCACTCAATTTTATTTTAATCATTCCCTTTCAGGATATCTAACCTAGGGATGTATTTCATGGGTAGGTCCTTCCGGCTTTGGATTGACCATAGAAACTTCTAATTCCTAACACACAAAGAGTTAAAACATTAAAGTCCGAGTTCTGAACTAATGTATTCAGAAGTCATAATGCAATGTAAAACGGGTTAAGAGCAGGTCCATAACTGAGATACTATGAAGCTAAACAAATTTTTTTTGTAAAAATATGGTACTTCCCCTCAAATTGTAGCATAACCTTTGGAAAGATTGTCATGTGATGTGAATATTCGGAATTTAGCACACACATGACGTACTTACAAAACAGATTAAAAATATTTTGGTACCCAAGCTTTGTTGGGTCCTCGGAGGTTAGCTTTTGATGCAATAAATGGGGAAGTGGGCATATCGTATGTACCATACCATTTATGATCAAACCTTTGATTGACATAATGAGAATTGTAAGAAGAATGCATGTTAGGAAAACAACCATAATCATAAGAGAAAGAATTTAATTGCATAAAGTCATTGACACCGCAATTCGAGCAACAAATTTTATTCCGAGAAAAATGAATTAAATGTTTAACAGAACGAATCGTGCAAGGAAATTGAAAATTTCGATTGGTTCTTTTAACATTAGGAAATTTTGAATAATAAGAGTTGTCGTTTTGCGAGATGATGACTTTGGAGCACTTTTGCCTTTTTCGACCCAAACTTGCTTTAAGGTTCGAAAAGCTGAACCACGTTTAGCATTTTTCACATAATGAGAATTAATGGGTTTGGAAAAATGAGTTGGATCCTTTTGGTTAGAATGAGTGTAATGCATTTGACTTGTGGAACACTCATTCGGATCCGTTGGAAGTAAAACTGATTCAATTGGCTTTTTGCCTTTGTCCAAAAACTCCGTATGATTTGAAAGTGTAGGATTGAAGTCAAAATCGGCATTTATGTCATTTAACTGTTCCGTGGATTTAAGGACTGATGAGGAATTAGCGTACTCGTCAAAACGAGGCATTTTCTCAATAAAGTCTAAGTCATCATCAATTTGGTCGGAAGAATGGGAACATTTTTGTTTAGGAGGAATATAGTTTGGATCTAATTTAAACAACTCCTCGCAATCATCTAAGTAATTGCTAACGAAAGCTTTACACGAAGAAATATTGGAAATATAATCATTTTCGTGATTGTTGTTTAAATGTAAAACCTCGTTTTCCAATTTCTGAATTTATAAAATAAATGCCTCTTTTTCCTTTTCTGACGAAGAACGTTCATGTTCCAACACTTTTTCAAGTTGAATAATTTTCTTTTCTAAGAATAAAGTGGGAATGTAGGGTTTATTTTCAGGAATTTTAGTTTGAAGTTCTTCGTCAGTATAAGAAGGAAAATAATCATTTGGAATAGTTGCTTCTGAAGATTCCTTTTCTACTATATGAGGGTAGCAGAAAGGAATTTGATGAAAATCTTTGTTTTTCCTATTCAAATCTTCCTTTTCTTCGACGTTGGAATCCGACTTCATAAACTGAATTTTGTAATCCGGACCGAGGTTCAGATATTCAAATTTATAGATAGTCGGAGTATTGTAGATGGCTTTTTCTAAATGTTTTGGATTATCAAATCCTAATCCAGCTTTAGAACATAAATCTTTTGGAGCGTTTAAATGAATTGTGTGCTTAGTTTGACCAAGTTTGTACAGCTTTAGTTCCAAATCTTTGAGTTTATCTAATAGATCTTGTCTTTGAAAACTGACAAAGTCTAACTTTGATGAAAATTCGGCAGTCTCACTCCTAGATGTGTGAAGTTGAAGTGTGAGATCAGATATTTGTTGTCTAAAAATATCATTTTCTTCTTTTAAAACCATTTTCTCCGTTTCGAGATTGTGCGCTATACTTTGAGAATTGACAAGTTCGGTTTGCATAAGAAGCAATTGATTATGATTATTTTCTAAGCGTGCTTCTAAGTTGGTAACCAAGAGTTTCTCGGTTTTCAATTTATATTGAAGTTCTTGCAATTTTATTATCATGTCATTCATTTGGTTCATAAATTTATCATAGTCTAAAGGACTTACCTCATGGGGTTGTGTCTGAACCAATTTCCATGGCTTCACGGTTAGTCATTGTACTTACTAGTTGACCTCGATCGGTGAGTTTTTAAAAATTTCTGAGTAGCCTCGTGAAACAGTAGGTTTTTATCGATTGACAAAAGAAAAAAATTGTTATCGAGTTAAACATGCTCGATAAAAATTGTTGTCGATTAAAAGATGCTTGATAAAAATTATTATCGAGTGAAAGAGGCTCGATAAAACCTGTTGTCGAATGAACTTGGCTCGATAAACAGATTTTTGATCGATTTATAACCTCAGTGTTCTTGATTAAACTCTAGTCAATAACAAAGTTTATAAATCTTGAGCAGAAACAAATTAATTAAAGATTTCTCGAATATAGAACACTCGATCAAACTTTTTCTCGATTCAACAGGACTCGACTAAATAATTTAATTCTGAGTTTTCTTGTGATTGATAAACTAGAAAACAAAAACACAGGGTTCTTGACTAAAAAGAACTAGTCTTTTTATGGACAAGACTGTCTGGGTTTTTGAGTTTCTTATTTGTTCAATTACAGAAAAAATCAAGATTATGAGAGTTTATGATTTTACTAAGAAAATCTTTAGTAAGAAATGCTGCAGGAGTCACAAGTTCCTGAGTTTTCTTATGTAAAGAGATTCAAAAGTAAAGTAAAGAAAATAAACTAAAGTAATTTTAATTAACAGATTTAAATATTTTATATAGGAGTCGATAAATATTCAAGATTTAATCAGTTTGAATCGATAAAACTTCAATCAACAGAAGATAGAATCGAGAAAACTTCAACAAGCAGAATAGACTTTTAAATCGATAAACACACAGATATAATCAGTCGATAAAAACACACACAAGCAGATAGCTAGATCGATAAAAATTAATTGAAAATCAGAACGGATCGATGAAAAATTATTGAACAGTTATGATGCAGTCGAAAAAAAACCAAAAAAACATAATGGTGTTTTATCGGGTATAGCATGAAACAGTGGGAATCGATAAAAGAGCAACGAACAGAGGGATTCGATAAAACATCAACTAATAGCATAAATTTGCAGAAATCAAAAAAATACCTTCTGTTTCGTGGTTTGCTCAGAAAATCGTAAAAACTCTTGATCTTAGGCTCTGATACCACTTGTTGATCCCAGATGAAGAAGCACAATGACATATAAACGTTAATTGTTAGATATTAAAGTATGAGTCAAAGAAGAGATGTCTACAAATGTCAACACACACTTCTTGTTATAACTAATTGTTGTTAGACGCTCCCTTTATGACACATGGCACTTTGTAATTGGCTAGCATTTTGACTTTCTGTCTTTGTATCTATATAAATAGCATTGTATTGTGTTTGTAAAAATTGTCGATTAATACATTTACATATTGAAGAATTCTGTGCGTAAGTCATTTCATAATCTTTGTTCTTCATTCTGTTTACTGTTCTATTGATTTAAATTGTTAATTGATCTGCTTCCGCAATTCACTCAGATTCAATACTCTCAATTAACAATCGGTTTAAAGGAATCTGGAACCAACAATTGGTATCAGAGCCTTCTAATCAATCTATTGATTATTAGATCGCTTCCATTGAAAGAATTCCTTTCAATCGAACAGTATTTTCTCAGATTTAAAATTTGTTTATCAATCCACTCTGTTTTACGAAATTTTGTTGAATCGTTAACAATCTTCTCTTAAATTGAGTCATTCATTTTGTAATCTGAAGAAACAGTGATATTATCGAATTCGTTCTTCTTGAGATTTAATTGTTCTAAATTTCTTTCAAATCTTCAAATTTTCTCTTCTATCATACTCAAATGACAAATTCGAGCTTGAATGCTGTTTATACGTCTGGGTCCCTGACTAAACCTCCAACTCTTGTACGTGATGAATATCCACAATGGAAGATTCGAATGGTTAACTTCTATGAGGGATTGGATGCTGAGTTATATCCAATTATTCAAAACGGTCCGTTGTTCCCACCACTACTATTCCCGTAATTCCACCACCGCAAATTCGGATGAGGTACCAAAGAAGATCGGTTCGAAGTCAAGGAATAACCGGACCGATGAAGAAAAAGCTAAGGTGGAATTAGCTAAGAAAGCTAAGTCTCGTTGATAATGGCCATTCCAAATGAGATTTTTCAATCTCTGGACTCATGTGACACAGCAAAAGATTTATGGGATCAACTGGAGAATCTCTTAGAAGGTGGTGCGAAAATGAAAAAGAACAGAAGAGCTCAAGCTCTAAATGAATATAATAGTTTTCAAGCACTGACTGATGAATCTCTGGAACAAACATTTCATCGATTCAACAATCCGATTAATCTCTCGCAAGAGATGTGACATTGTTAGATCAAAGGAAGATAACAATGTTCTATTTCTCAAAAGGTTAAACCCTGAATGGTCAAATCTATCCATGTCACTACAAGCCAATCAGGATCTTGAACAATGGTCGCTGCATGATGTATTCGGTACACTATAAGCTCATGAAAAAGAAGTTGTTCAGAAAAGAACAAACATCGGAGGTCCTCTGGCTTTGATCTCAGAAACAAAAGGAATCAGAAGACGAAGTGATGACAGAAGAAATCGAAAGCCTTCATATCGTAGACCGCTCCGTAAGATGACTCGAATCGATGATGAAATTAAAGCGTTTGCTGACTCTCTGGCTTTAATAACCAAGCAATTTACTAATCGTTTTGGAAATAGGTCTTTGAAAGGAAATAAACGATTTGATCGTCCCTATGTTCCTAAACAAGAAGTACAGAGAGTAGAGAAAACAAGAAGAAAAGAAAGAAGAAGAATTAAAAAGGAAGAAAGATGTCCGCGGTATGTGGCAAACCCGACATTACTCAAGAGATTGCAGAGGAGCTCGGAAAAGGATAAAACTTATTACAAAAACAAATATAAGTACAATGTCACCGAAAGAGCACACTTTGCGTAAAAGAAAACTCGGGTGCAAGATGAATCCGGCGGTGATGAAGCCATGTTCGTGGAATGGCAAACACAAACGAATCGCAGGATCAACCCTTCCGAGTCACCGGTTAGTAATTTCTCCGGATCATCCGAGCTTGAACAAACGATTGTGATGTTATCAAACAATTTTGAGGAACTAAAACTCGAAACTCACAATCGAAAAGAAATTACGAAAAAGTACCGAGAAAACTCTTTCTACAATCAAAAGGGAAAGAGATATTTTCAAAAGAGAAATGGATTTACTTACAGAAGAAAAACTCGAATTAAATACTGCAAAGGAAACAATTTCCATGAGCTTAAAACTTTCTGAAGAAAAATTTAAAAAGGAAATTTTGAATCTCAATAAACTTCTGGAAGAAAAAAGGAAAGAAATCGTAGACAAAGAGAGTGATAGACTCAACTCGTAGCACTTAAAAACTATTTTCGTAAAGAGAGAGAGTTTTTACACATTGAACTTCAACGGAAAAAGCTACGATTATAACATATCCGGATGCACAGTAAGGTTCATGACAAAATTAACACACAAGTAGGAAGATCTGGACTTGGTTTCGAGGACCTAGATCCCTACACGTGTAAGAAAAGGTCAGATCTGAAATCTGTTTTTTGTATTGGACAAATACAGAAGCCAAAGTTTCCAATTTTGTATGAAAAATCTATTTTTAAACAATCTAGATATGAAAATTATCATAAAACAAGCAAACTTCAATTCGAAAATATTGAATATTGTTGTAAAACAAATGTTGATCTAAATAAAGTTCAGAAGAAAGATGATATTTTCAATTTTGGTTCAAATAAACATACAATTTTGAATCCGTAGGTCGATATTTTTGTTCCAAGTCGTGAGTAAGAAGATCTACGACTTATGTTTGAAAACGATATTTTCTCTACTCGATAAGTGTTTTAGAAATGAAACTCTTTGTGAGAATCATCCGTAGATCACTCCCTGTTCATTTGAAGATTTACATCTTTCTGAAACACAAGAAAGCTTTGCTGAGATTACGTATCCATGGGAAAATGACAATAATAATGAAGAATTTTTTGATAACTCTGAAAATTACCTTTCAAATTTAGAAGTTAATTCTTTTAGATCATCAAAAGTTATCACAAATAATTCAGAAATTATTGATAAAAAGGATGATTATTTGTATACTGATAAATCTCAAGAAATCAGAGCTTCTGATAGAGATTGTGCTAAACTTTCAAGTGGTATACCTATTCTTCCTGTTTCTGTTCCAGAACCGAGAAAATCAGTATCTATACATCCAGACTTCCTCGATATGTGTCTCAAAGCCAAAACATGTCTTGAACTTGAGAAAGAGGCAGAACTCAAAACCAAAGTGCAAAATCAAAAGATTTTAAACTCTACTCTTCCGAAGTTTACTAATATTCAAAAAGGCAAATGGAAATCCTCTAATACTTATGTTCCTTTTTCAGTAAATAACAGAGCTTCTGCAAAAGTAGATCAGAGGAAGAACACAGAGAAGAAAAAGCCAGAACTAAAACAAAAGTCTAGTCTAGATAGGTTCTCTAGAACAACTGATACTAGAAAAGACTTTAGAAAGAATAATTGTAATTACCATTCTCGCAATGACAATTCAATTCAATTTTCTATGTTTCAGTATTCTGAATGTTTTTCACTGTTCTTAAAGTTAAAACAATTTTTCTCGCAAACCTCTCGATCATTCCAATTCACAGTAATGTTTATCACAAAAAGAATAAAACTCCAAAACACCAAAAACCAAAAATAAAGTCTTTACCTTCGTTAAATCAAAAAACGAGCATACTCCAAAAGCTAACATAAAAGGACCCATTATGCGATGGGTACCTAAGAAAATCGATTTTTGATTGCGAAACGGCATGTGCATATCCGGTATCTTGACTGGATGCTCGAGGCACATGATCGGATCCCAAAATTTACTATCCAAATTCAAGGACAAATCGTGTGGAATAGTAACTTTTGGTGATAATGGTAAGGGTCAAATAAAAGGCTACGGTACTCTACAAGAAGGTAATATCACCTTATCAAAGGTAGCTCATGTTTCTGGCTTGAAACATAACCTCCTCAGTGTAAGTCAACTTTGTGATTCTAAAATACTAGTAGTATTTGATGAAAAACATTGTTATTTATTCTCTAAGGCAGGTGAAGAACTTTGGAGAGCAGACAGGAAAGGTAACTTGTATATGATGAATTTTACCTCTAAGGATGGTAAGGAAACTTTATGTCTCATCTCCAAAAAGAGTGAAGTTGCGTGGCTCTAGCATCATAAAATGTCTCACTTAAATTTTAATAATCTTGAGATGCTTGTTAAACACAAACTGGTATCTGGACTTCCAGATATTCATTTTCAAAAAGATCACCTCTGCCCTGCATGTGAAATGGGCAAAATTAAACGAGCATCTCATAAAACAAAAAGTGATCATTCTTGTACTAGACCTCTCGCAATTATTACATGTGGATCTCCTCGTGGTCCAATTGCAATTCAGAGTCTATCTGGAAAAAAGTATATTCTGGTACTAATTGATGAATTTTCCAGATATACTTGGCTTGCTTTTGTTCGTCAAAAGTCAGAAGTCCCAGTGGTACTACAGAATATGATGACCAGAATTCAGGTTCTTCTACATCAGAAAATTCAGCAACTTCGAAGTGATAATGGTACGATTCGTGAACGCCAAGCTTGAATCGTATCTTGTTGAACAAGGAATTACTCAAAACTTCTCTGCGTTCGCACTCCACAACAAAACGGTGTAGTTGAACGTCGCAACGTAACCTTGGTTGAAGCAGCCAGAACGATGCTCGCAGCTTCTGGTCTCCCAATTCACTTCTGGGCCGAAGCTGTTGCTACTGCTTGTTTCACTCAAAACCGTTCAATTATTGTCAAGAGGCATCTCAAAACCTCTTATGAGCTGATTAATAAAAGAAAACCATCTCGTAAAATTTTTTCATATCTTTGGTCAGATGTTTTATCTTAAACGACAGAGATAATCTTGGCAAATTTGATCCGAAGTCTGATGAAGCTAAATTTTTAGGCTACTCGTTAAATTCAAGAGCTTTCCGAGTTTTTAACTTACGAACAAAAACTGTTATGGAAAGCATAAACATTGACTTCGATGATAACACTCAACCGACTTCGAACACTCTACTTCGTAACTCGAAGCTTAACATCGTTACTTCGACTATCTTTCGGGTTCCGCAGAATCCGAGATTGATGCTATTTTTCATGATTTTCTCGGGCGACGAAGTTGTGTCGAAGCTATGTCACCTCCACATTTGCAAATACCGTAAATTCTCCAAGCCTCGGGCATTACTCTCTCTCGGTCCTCGCTTCTTCGTTTCCTCTCGACACGTCTATTTTTCCGTAAGTTCCCACTACTACATCTCGCCACCAGACGCTACTTCTATTCCATCATCCGAGGGGGAAACACAAGGACCGGTGACACAACGGATACCGTAAGGACATACGTAAGAAAATAAAGAAGATTTTGTGTTTCCGGATGAAATCATTTCGTCAAATGAAACAACCCATTCAATTTCTCTACCCGTAATGACGAAATGGACTAAATCTCACACACCGGATCTTATAATTGGTAGTTCTTCCGAGGGGGTCAGAACACGATCTGCTACTGCAAATGAAGCCTTCTTTGTTAATTTTCTTAGTATGATCGAACCTAAACGTGTACATGAAGCCTTAGTTGAACCAAGCTGGGTGGATGCTATGCAGAAGAACTACTTCAATTCGAAAGAAATAAAGTTTGGCGTCTTGTTCCTTTACCAAAAGGCAAAGTTGCTATTGGCACAAAATGGGTATTTAGGAACAAAAAGGATGAAGATGGAATTGTTGTCGAAATAAAGCTCGTTTGGTGGCTAAAGGCTACCGTCAAGAGGAAGGTATCGATTATGATGAAACCTTTGCTCCCGTTGCAAGACTAGAAGCAATAAGATTATTCTTGGCTTTCTCTCGCATACAAAAACTTCAAAGTCTACCAAATGGATGTTAAATGTGCATTTCTTAATGGATGTCTAAAAGAAGAAGTGTATGTCGAACAACCCGATGGTTTCAAAGATGCAAAATATCCAATATGTTTATCTTCTTGACAAAGCTTTGTATGGTCTAAAGCAAGCCCCAAGAGCCTGGTATGAACGACTATCTACGTTTCTGATCAGCAAAGGATATGAAAAAGGTAAAATCGATACAACTCTGTTCATCAAAAGAGGCAAAGGTATGTTAACTATCGTTCAAATTTACGTGGATGACATAATATTTGGTTCTACTCATCAAACGAGAAGTTGATTTGTTTTCTAAGTTGATGGAAAGCGAATTTGAAATGAGTATGATGGGAGAATTAACTTTCTTCCTAGGACTTCAAGTTAAACAAAGTACCTCCGGTATCTTTATAAATCGTGCAAAATATGTTTCGACATGCTTAAAAAGTTTCATCTTCAAAACTCATCATCCATGAAAACACCCATCTCCCCCGGTATGAAATTAGGACTCGACTCCTCCGGTAAATCCGTTGATATTACCGGCTACGGAGGAATGATTGGTTCTCTTTTATATTTAACGGCAAGTAGACTCGATATTATGTTTGCCACTTGTCTTTGTGCTCGTTATCAAGCCAATCCTAAAGGGTCTCATTTGGTCGTAAAAAGAATTTTTAGGTATTTAAAAGGTTCACCATCGTTGGGCCTTTGGTATCCTAAAAATTCGGTTTTGATTTAATGGCGTATACGCATTCGATCATGCAGGTTGTAAGCTTGACAAAAAGTACATCGTGTAGTCAACAACTTCGGGAAATCGACTTATAAGTTGGACATCCAAGAAACAAAACTCGTGTATCCACATCTACAAAAGGCCGAATATGTTGCTCTTGCTAGTTGTTGTTCACAAGTTATTTGGATGAAGACCCAACTCGCAGATTATGGTCTCGATATACGATAAGATTCCCATCCTATGTGATTCTAAAAGTGCTATCGCCATTACGTAAAATCCATTCAAAGCATTCCAAAACAAAGCATATCGATGTCGTGTATCATTTCATCAAGGATCATGTCGAAAAGGGTACAATCGAAATGTATTTTGTTTCTACTGATTATCAACTTGCTGATATTTTCACAAAAGCTCTTGATGAGAGTCGTTTTAACTTCTTAATTAGCAAGTTGGGAATGCTTAATATGTAACAATGATTTCAGAAGCATCCAGAAGCCTCTGAACTATTCTGACGATACTTCAGAAGTCATCAGAAGTCTCTCGATGTCGTCTCGAACTCTTCGTAATACTTCGAAGCCTCTCGAATTCCTCTCGATTTTCTCGTTTCATAATAATATTCTTCTTTCAAGAAATATCATAAAGTACGGATTGAGAAACGCGGTACGAAGCTACTACAAGGGGAGTTCATCATTCAAGGGGGAGTTTACCATTCAAGGGGGAGTTTACCATTCACGGGGGAGTTTCGCAATGAAGAAGATATTCGTCTAAGTCTAACTCTGGTTAGCTGTCTTCTGATTTACTATTTTACTTAAATTTTATTTGAATCTATCTGCTCTGAGTTTCTCTTGCCGCCAAGGTCTCTTAGACTTTTGATTCATTTCAAATTTTTTTTTAAATATATAAATCAAGTCGACATGTTTTTCAACTTAATTTTCTATAAATTGATAATTCTTATAATTTCCATTAAATATATAAATTCATTCAACTCTTGCCTCCAAGGTTGTTTAAATCTATATGTTTAATACAAATTCTTCTTTATTATTCTTTTATAGAAACTAAACTCTCATGTGATTTTTGTTCTCACTTGACTGATTTTTAAACTTAAATAAATAAAATTAAGATTAAATTCTGTGTTTATTCAATTAATTCAACATTAATTGATTAATTAAACAGATTTTTTTTTACTTTTGTTTATTTCTGCTTTTAAGAAAAATCGCATCTGCTACTAAATCATCATCACACATGTGTCTCGTCGTACACGTGTCTCCAATCGACACCCTGCATGTGTATACCCGCGTGCTTACATCAGCTCAAATGAACCGTTTTTTGTTTCTCCCCAAACTGAATAACCCCTTCCCATTCTACAGTTTCTCTCTCACATAAAACCCCCAATTTCAACCTTCATCTTCTTCCTCGCAAATATTCCCAAATCAGTGTTTATTCTCAGTGCAAAGAAAAAGTGTTCTACTGTCAAGCTTTCAACAGTTCAAAATGGCTTCCAACTGTGCCCATCCTACCAACAATGATGAAGACAGAATCATCGATTCCACTGCTGATAGTACTCCCATTGTCAAACTGCCATTGAAGGCGAACAATGTGCGTGCATCGCTCAACCCTAATACTTATCAACCGGAATTTCGCATCATGATCGAGTTTCTACAACAAAGTACCGCTAAATCGTGCCCTAACCCTAACCAACCCAAACATCCCCGAAATCTATGTCCAAGAACTGTGGCAAACAATGCTCATCAAAAATGATGAAACACTCGCCGGTTCGTCACTCATCCCGAACAAGTGGAAATTGCTGTTCAAATCCCAATCACCAAAAGAAAACTCGCCAAATATTTTCATCTTCCCTTATCAGTGATCGAAGTCGACGGGCAAACCATTCCCAATCCTGCCCTAGAAGAAAACCCTTCTACAGAAGCCCTCCTAGCCTTCATCAATCTCTCGGGTTACAATGAACCTCTTACCAGGCTGTCCGAATTCAGAAGAAAGAAGTTACCCCCAATGTGGAATCTACTCGTCTCCATACTCAACAAAAGCCTAACCTGCAAAATAGGTTCCTTGGATCAAGCTAGCCGAAACATTCTGACGATTATGTATGGGATGTTCTACAATCGCCCCTTGCACTATGCGAGTCTCATCTTCCAAGAGATTAAAGCAGCTGTGCATACTAAGGTACTACATCAAAGTCAGGGGAAGCCACTACCAGCTCTCATGTTCCCACGCTTTCTCTCCCTCATCACTCATCCTGCTATTGGGGCAATCGAAGCTCCCCTGCTTCAGCCATTCTGCAAAATTGCATCAATGAGCTCCCATCGATCAACCATTGACAGCATCGGCTACTCTGCACCCAGAGAACTATCCAGGTACATGCTAAACCTAATCCCATCTAGCTCTTCTAATCTCCAAATCTATAGAAGCTCTATGGTTTTCTCAGAACAGAGAATTCCTACCCCAGAGCACTTAGAGCCAGGTGTAGGTGGTCAGGGGTCTGGTGAGCATGAGATTGAAAAAACTAGGAGTGAACATCCGAGTGCTTCTACCCATGCCGACCTTCTATTAAATGAAGGTACAGAAGATGTCCACAGAGACACATATGAGTGTTCCTCTCCAATTCCCCAAAGGGCAACCACAACTTCGAGGTTGACGTCACCACGTCTCCACTCATTGACTTAGAACATCCCGCTCAAACCACCCGTAAACCACCATTCGCAGGATACTTCTTCTTCTTCGAATCAAATTCAACCGGGGAAAGCACCTCCACTTCATCTTCCTCCCAACAGGATGATGATGATAATATAAGAGTTCATTCGCCCCAGAACTCGCCACTTCCTTCACCACATGTTCATGTCTCCGTGACTGACATACCAGTAGGCACAGAGGATGCGTCCACCTCCTCTCCTAGGATAGATGCCGATGAATTCCCATCGCAGGGTTACGGCCTAGGAATGCACCTCTTACCGGAGTGTTTACACTTCATCAAGGTAAGCATCTTGTCTTCGGCACCTCATCCTCTCGATGATGAGGATACCGTTGAAACAAATAACAACCGAAGAGGAGCTCGTGCATAATGTACCCCTCAAGGACAAAGTTGGAAGTCCTTCTACACTCAACGTCAAAACAGGTGTAGAAGGCCCCTCCGAACGCGAGGGTAAAGGGGCTCCATGTGTTGGAGATGCACCGGTTACATCTTCTCCGATTTTGTCACTCATGCGGCGTTCTTGGCATTTGCTTTGATCAAATTCGCAGATCCGTGGAAGATCTAAAATTATCCGCAACAACTAATCATTCTATTCTTCTCGAGCCTTCGCATTCAAATTGAAAGGCAAAACTCTCTTTTAGCGGATCTTCGCCGACAAATGAGTTCCTCTCAAGAAGATCAGAAGGCTTATCTTGCTGAACAACTTCTGCTCTTGAATAATGGTCTTCAAGCAAATACAGAGGCAATATCTCAACTTCCAGAATCTTTACGTGCCTCTGTCGCCTACAGCTCTCTGGTGGCCGACATACGTGCTTGTCAAGACCATCATCACTTCGATGATCCCTCCGTGTCTACGCTTGTCAAGAAGTCCGACCTTGCCTCTTTCCGAAGATTATTCTTGAGCGAATGTCGACCATCGCTTCAAAGTACTCTTCCAAGCCCTCCACATCGTCAACTGACCAGAAACTTGCCGCTCTCGAAACTACTATCTCTCAACTTGTGCCTCTGGTTTCATCTCTAGCTGAGGCGTTTACTTCCAAGAAGAAAGCCAAGGAAGAAAGGGCTTGCAGAAAGGCCGAACTGAAAAGGAAACGTTCTGAGGATCAGGATCCTGATTCTCAGAAGGGGGAGAAAGGTTCTAAGCCTAAGCAAGCCAAACAAACACCATCAGACACAAACACGAACACTGCTGACTCTTCAACGCCAACACCATCACAGCAACCCTCTTCTTCTTCAAAACAAGTGCCACTCACTCCAACACCTCTGGCTACGCATTCTGGTCCTCTACCCGCAGATCCGCAGCTAGCTAAGTTTATTCTCGGATCTTATGGGAAAAAGCGTAATCCCAAGCTCTCCTACCGAAAGTGGCTGAAGTAGTCAGAGCTCACGAAGAACGAGAACGAGCTAAAGCTGCAAAGGAAAGAGCTAAAAGGGCCAGAGAGGAGGATGAGGAAGTGTTCAGAGCTGAAAAAGAGAAAGCAGAAGAGATAATACGCCAGAGGCTAATAGTTGAAGAACAAATAGAGATAGAGAGGGCTGAAAAAGAGAACTCGGGAAAGAGAAAAGGCTAGACTTAAAGAAGAACTACGAGACAAGATTTTGAAGTCAAGAAAGAGCAAGAGTCGAGCGAGAGGCCGCTCGAAGCAGAAGGAGATCAGAAGAGAAGAATTTGAAGAAAAAGTAAATAAAGTTGGAAACATTGTTGGAAACATTGAACTTCCAACAATTGAAGTTGAGAAAAGGCACATGTATGCTCCAACAGATCAGAAGATTTATCTCATGATGCCTAACTTCGCCAACCAATACAATGTTAGCAGTGAAGTTAAAGATAACTTCATGGCACATAAACAAGACGAGAAGACAGCTTTTCACTACCGTCCCAATTACAAAGATAACAAACCATGAAACATAAACAGCTTCAAGATACACCCATTTGGTACACAATCTACGAGATAGTCGATCAAACAACAAAAGTTATTACATATGTGATAATGATTCTGTTGTCCATCCATCCAAATTCGATCTCATTTTTCTGGAAGAATTTATGAAGACTCAGCTTTCTGAACGCAAAGATCCACAAGACCAGGTTGCCTACACTAGAATTATTACGTGTATGAAATCATACATTAGATACAAAAGGTGTCGACTTCGTATTGGATTAAATTTCAAAATGGATAATCCGGCTATCTCTCGCACCAAATGAGGAACTTGAAGGGATAAGCAAACTCGAGTGGGTAGACTTCTTACCGAACCGTAAGAGGGAATCATCTTCAAAAGACCAAATAGAAAGAGCTTCTTTCGCATCAAAGAAGCTCACAAATACTCTTCCGAGGTAGTCTACATCATCAAGAGCTTTGGGCTTAGACACGACAAATCCGTGTTGCAAAGAAAATAGAGAAAAGACTTGATGGACTTCAGAAGAACAGAGAGCTTATCAATAATATTTCAAGTATCATCGCTGCTGTTGATCCACTCTGAAGAAAATTATTTTTTTTTGACTTCATACTTAGGGGGAGAATGTTAGATATTAAAGTATGAGTCAAAGAAGAGATGTCTACAAATGTCAACACACACTTCTTGTTATAACTAATTGTTGTTAGACGCTCCCTTTATGACACATGGCACTTTGTAATTGGCTAGCATTTTGACTTTCTGTCTTTGTATCTATATAAATAGCATTGTATTGTGTTTGTAAAAATTGTCGATTAATACATTTACATATTGAAGAATTCTGTGCGTAAGTCATTTCATAATCTTTGTTCTTCATTCTGTTTACTGTTCTATTGATTTAAATTGTTAATTGATCTGCTTCCGCAATTCACTCAGATTCAATACTCTCAATTAACAATCGGTTTAAAGGAATCTGGAACCAACATTAATAGTAAAGTAATATGACAATAAAGATGTTTAAAGAACTCACGTAGTCATATTTCTCTTGATTAATGTGATCGATTACAATGCACTCAGTTTCGGATCTCTCTCTAATATGAATCGACTTTTATTCACCCTTTTTAATGAATAGCCTAAGACTCCTATTTATATTAAACAATTAATCTATAAAAGGAAGGTAAGTGTTTTAGGTATTATACAATTGTCATTTAAAAGATAATTATCCTTTCCTTATATTAAACCTTCTAATAAATGACTTTGTTGACTTTGCACTTTTGGTCCTTCATGTCTTTAATAATTGTCATCTTGGATACAATAATTTCAGACCTAACATACTGCCTCAGATATTTAAACTTCACTGTAGTGGCATTATTTTTGACATCAATATTTTGATAGACAAATTAGTTCAAAGAGGAAACTAATAGATTTTCTTTTCCCTCTTTGTGTTTGACTATGTAATCAACTAATCATCCCTAGGGTTGTAAATGAACCGGACGTTCAACGAACCGTTCGTGAACCCTTCGGCGGGAAGTTCGTTTATTTAATAAACAAATGAACACGAAAAAATGTCTCGTTCATTCATTTACATTCGTAAAAGTTCATTCAATTATGTTCGTTCATGTTCTTTTACTTTCGTTTAATTTTGTTCGTTTAAGTTTGTTCATTTATGTTCATTTAATTAATTTGGTTTAATAATGATAAATATAATTAATTAATTAATTAATTATTACTTATGAAGTTAACATTTGATTAGTAATTAGTAACTAATACAACAATAATTATGAAGATTTAACAATATACTTCAATTTTTTTAAATAAACGTGATGATGTTTACTTGTTCTATCGAATGAATGGAGTATGTAGTCCTATTGGCTTTTGAGAAAGCTTACTTGTAAGGATGTGGGTGATTATGACTCTATGAGTCATCCACATGTAATAAGCTTTTGTTTGAAGGAAATACATCCCACATCGGAAATTTTAACAAAATGCATGCTTCAATAGTCTCTTCCTTTAACAATTCAATTGCTCAACCACCAACTAGTGGCCTAAGCCCGTTGGCTTTTGGCCCTATGGCATGGTTTTAGTGGCTTTAGACTAAGTAAAATGTTTTATAGGAGTACCCTATTATGGTTGGTGCACCTTATGTTCGTTTATGATCGTTTAACTTTTAAACAAATCAGTATAAACAAACACGAACAAACCCATTTTTAAACAAACGAACAAGAACATCAAAATTTTTGTTTGTTTATTTTTCGTGTTTGTTTGTTTATTTGTTGGGTTAAGTTAAACGAATGAATATGAACAAGCCTTCGTTCGTGTCTGTTTGGTTCATTATAGCCCTAATCATCCCTAAAAAATGCTAACAGGAAGGACTATTAGGGCATGTGGTGGCTTATGCCAGTGTGCTACCACTAATAGAAACAAATTACTCTTAAAAATGTGTCACGATAACGGTTCATTGTGTCCCTTATATTTCTTCAAACTAAACCAAAGACAGAAGTTTGTGATCGTCGAGTTGGTGTATGTTGCCATGTTAAAGTTTCCCCTTCGGAATGGCGATTTTGAATCCCACATTAGGCAAATTTCCTATTTTTTAACTACGATACCGTTTGTTTTTTTAGTTTTTGTATAAAAGAAGGCCATGAGAAGGGTCGAAGTTGGGACCTCTCCTTACAAAGGCAAGTGTAGGATATCCGCAAAGCAAAAAGTTATATTTTTTTTTATTACCGGTGTGAGCTGACAATTTGATCCATAGACACCATGAAATAATAAGATTGGCCAACTTGAATATTCAAGATTTATTCTCTGCGAACCTTGGGTTTCAAGATTTGTGGCACTCATGGAATTTCTTGATATTAGTAACTGTATTAGAGATATTATTGTAATAGGTATCACATATACGCACTTGTTCATTAAGAATCGTTACACAGGAAATTAAAAACATCGTCTTAGGTATGGAGGTTTAAGCCTCACAGGGGCGAACCCACATGGAAAATAGTTAAATATGGTGGCATGGACTGCCGCTTCATTGTTCCGTCGTAAGGAGAAAAAGATACATTTCATATGGGTGTCACACTATTGTTTTGTTGGATGTGACCATATAATTTTTGAAAATGAACACAAGACTTTAATGGCTAAGGCCTAAAATGTAAAATGTTCTTGCCTTTGTACAAAAGGCGCAAGTTCAAGTCCCATAGCTGTTAAATTTGTTGTTTTTTAGCTTAAATTTTGGTGTTTTTTATATACCTCTTGCGTTTTTCAAAATATATGTAGACCGGAACCGGACATGAGTTGTTTCTATGTAAAGACAAAGAACCAACCAACATATCTAAATTGTTAAATAGCTTTTATTTACGGTTATTTTATACATCTGTGTATAGTATAGGGACCATTCTGTAACTTGTATGTCTATATATTGAATGCAATACAACCCTAATCGAAGGTTTTTCATAATATTCAACATGGTATCGAGCCACACTAACGGCACCGATTGAGTTTTTTTTTCCTTCCACCCTAATAAAATTCGGCAGCACCTCCTGGGCAACGCGCAGTCGCGCCGTTTTACTTATAACCGGAGATTGAACGGTCGGATCGTCTTGATTTTTTAATAGTAGATCCATAACATCTGGATTTACAACTTCACCGGTTAGATATTCTGAGATTCTACAGTATCTATGGAACTGAAGAAATGCGACAGACCATTAGGGTAAAGCGCAGTCGCGCCGTTTTGCCTAATCCCGAAGATTCAACGGTCGGATCTTCTTGAACTTTTTACAGTAGTTCTATAACATCCCGAGGTAGGTTTTCACCGGTCGGATCATCGATTAGAGTTGCAGAGATCGCAATATCTGCCACTCAATCCAGCTGCCAGAATCCACCATCCCCACCACCATCAGGTTATCGGTACATTATATTCTCCCTACCTACGGTTAAGCACTTTGTCTTTTATTTTCTGCCTCTATTACTTTTTGTTTTTCGATTTTCTCCAGTCTACATGACTAATTCTGCGACCTCAAACACCCTCTCGTCACCCACCGCTAGCCAACTTGTGTTTGCCCTTACCAATGTCTATTCGCAGTTTAGTTTTAAACTTTTTGTAGATGGGTCTAAATACAAACTATGGTGTCGTATTTTTCTCGACATGTGCAAGGGTGCTAAGGTTCATGGTCATATCACTGGCAAAACCAAACCTTAAAGTGATGACGATGAGGATTGGGAAGCTATTGATTCTCGGATAAAATCTTGGTTTTACTCTACCTGTGATGCTAAACTTTTACAGATAATCTCTAGTGACAATTGTACCGCCAAAGACCTATGGGATAAATTTGATGAGTTTTTTCTCAACAATAAACTGTCACGCATGCTCCAACTTCAAGAGAAATTTCGTAACACCAAAAAAGGTTCATCTTCTATTACTGATTTTTGTCACTCCTTAAAAAATCTCGCCGAGTCCCTTGCCGATTGTGACTTAAAAATAGATGAAGTAGAGCTTGTCATGCAAATCCTACGCCAATTACCGCCCTCCTATCATAGCATTGTCGATGTGATAACAAACACAAAACCACTCCCATCGTTCCTCAAAGCAAAAAACATGCTTCTAATCCACGAGTCTCGTGAAGAATCAATTGACCCTATCGATGATGCCAATCTTACATCCTCCGCTGCGTTATACTCATCTACATCACAACATGGGAAATCGAAAAATAAAGTTAATAGGGGTAAAAATAATGGGCGACTTGCTTCCAAGGGGGGTAATACTAATGTTTCCGCTAGCTCTTATTTTTTTTCAGGTGCTCCCAGTGCTCAAGGACACAATCAAGCTTACTTTGGAGGACAACCTTCTCTCGCTCCTGCCCCAGCGCCGCAACCCAGTATTCTTGGGGCTGCCCCAACACCCTCTATAAGCTTTAGTTCTCCACGACTGCCTCCTGCTCCTTTCGGTCATCATCAAAAGTTGCATCAATGCCGCGCCAACATTCTTTCTTCTACGGACCACAGCCGCCTCAGCCTTCGGTCCCACTGTCGTCATCTTTCGGTGTCCCTCCACAGCCGTTCACTCCATTGCTTCCTCTAACTTCATTTGGAGGACATGCTTCTCAGTACGGACAACAACAGTACACAGATCTTGCCTCTGTCTTTCAAGCTATGTCAATTCAACCTCCACAAGACAACAACTTCTACATGGACTCAGGAGCAAGCTCGCATATGACATTCAATCAAGGTATAATGCACTCTCTGAGTCCTTGTACTTCTAATTTCATTATGGTTGGTAATGGTGCTATTCTTCCTGCTAAATTTATTGGCCAATCTGTTTTTCCTTTTTCCAACCCTTGTCTTTCGTTAAAAAATGTTCCTGTCTCTGACAAAATTGTCAAAAACCTTATCTTTGTCCGTCGTTTCACCATTGACAACTCTGTATCTGTTGAATTTGATCTGTCTGCTTTCTCTGTGAAGGATCTTAAAACAGGTGTCATTCTGCAATGTTGCGACAGCGATCATCATGACCTTTATCCCATTCTTCCCTCGTCACTTAAGTTTGCTCCTGCATCTGCTAATGTTGCGATTTCTTTTGAAACTTGGCATCGTCGGCTTGGTCAACCGGGCCCTACCGTTTTTCAATTTCTCAAGTGACGCAATTTTATTTCTTGTACTAGTCAGAACACGTCGTTTACCTTTTTTCTCGTCTAGCACTAAAACTTCTCGTGTGTTTGAACTTATTAACTCGGATATCTGGACTTCTCCGGTTACCAATCTGAGTGGCTTTAAATATTATGTTCTTTTTTTGGATGAGTTTTCTTATTTTTTATGGGTGTTTCCTTTACGTGCAAAATCAGATGTTATACTGTTTTCATAAACTTTCGTGCCTATGTCACAAACCAATTTAAAATAGACATATAACTTTTCCAATGTGATAATGGCCGTGATTTCAACAATCAACCTCTTTTGGACTTGTTTAACACACATGGCATTAAAATTCGATTTTCATGCCCTTACCCATCCCAACAAAATGGAAAAGTTGAACGCACTATTCGCTCCATTAATAACATATTACGCACTTCCCTCTTTCAAGCCTCCCTGCCACCCAAATTCTGGGTTGAGACCCTTCTTTCCGCTGTGCCTACTTTCAATCTACGTCCTACCACCACCACTCAATACAAAACCCCGTTTGAACTACTGTTTCGTTTTGCTCCCACCTTCTCTCACTTAAGAGTTTTTGGTTGTTTGTGCTACCCCAACACTTCCTCTACTACCCCTCACAAACTAGCTCCTAGATCGTCCGCCTATGTCTATCTAGGTCCAAGTGCAGATCATCGTGGGTATCGTTGCTTAGACCTTATTACTCAGAAGGTTATCATATCTCTTCATGTCATTTTTGATGAATCTCACTTCCCCTATTCTTATTTTCACCGTTCTAAGACACTTGAGGATTATGCATCCCTTAATGTTGATGACCAACTCTCCCCTGTCTCTCCAATTGTTAACCCTTATCTGACGGTTGTCCCCTCTTCTGTCACTTCTCTCACAAGTGATGCTACCCCGGTACTTCTTCCGATTCCTTTGGGACGGCTGTCAATCCCCGAACCATGCTGGCCACCCGATGGTCACTCGATCTCATACAGGCTCTCTTCGGCCTAAACAAATCTTCAATCTCATTGCCTCCAACGACATCTCTCCCATTCCTCGTTCTACAGCTCAGGCTATGTGCGATCCACACTAGCGCTTTGCCATGGATTCCGAAATGTCTGCCATCCTCTCCAAT
The DNA here is from genome assembly GCA_036898165.1 of Silybum marianum. NCBI lineage: Eukaryota > Viridiplantae > Streptophyta > Magnoliopsida > Asterales > Asteraceae > Silybum > Silybum marianum. The sequence continues at coordinate 5,871,502 of CM072541.1, forward strand.
CACACGTGGGATCTAATTCCCAAGCCTCCTAACAGTAAGATAGTTGGTTGTCGCTAGCTATACCGCCATAAATTTGACAGTAAAGGATGACTAGACCGCTATAAAGGTCGCCTTGTTGCTCAGGGCTTCTCTCAACAACCAGGTCTGGACTTTGATGACACTTTCAGTCCTGTTGTTAAACCAACCACCATTCACACTGTTCTTAGCATTTTTGTCTCTCGTAAGTGGCCCATCCATCAGTTTGATGTTAAAAATGCGTTCCTTCATGGTGATTTTACTGAAACTGTTTACATGCGTCAGCCCCCCGGCTATGTTAATAGTTAGCTTCCTGATCATGTATGTCGATTGCGAAAGGCCCTTTATGGTCTTAAGCAAGAACCTCGGGCGTAGTATCAACGTTTTGCTCTCTACCTCTCCACCCTCGGCTTTATCAGCAGTAAGTCTGATAGCTCCTTATTCACATTTCATCGTGGATCTGATACCATCTACCTTCTCCTATATGAAGATGATATCATCCTCACTGCTTCATCTTCCTCTCTCATCTCTAAGGTCATCTCTCAGCTTTCTTCCAAATTTCTTATGTCTGATCTAGGACCGTTGTCCTTCTTTCTCGGCATTGCTGCTTCCTGCAGTTCCTCTGGTCTCTTCTTATCTCAATATGCCTTTGCTCAGGAGATTCTCTCATGGGCTGATATTGCTACGTGCAATCCCTGTAGCACCCCGACTAACATTAAAACCAAGTTCGCTGCTGATGGTGAGCCGGTTCCTGATCCTACTCTATATCGAAGCCTTTCTGGAGCCTTGCAATATTTGGCCTTTACTCGTCCTGATATTGCTTATGCTGTAAAACAGGTCTGCCTATTCATGCATGACCCGCGTGTTCCGCATCTTCATGCTCTAAAACGCATCTTATGGTATCTCAAGGGTACCTTGATGCTTGGTCTTCATATTCGCGTGTCAGTCGTTGATCGCTTGGTTGCTTATTCTGATGCTAATTGGGGTCCACCTCTGGATTTTTTGTCTATCTTGGTGATAATCTCGTTTCCTGGTCTTCCAAACGGCAGCATGTCGTATCACGCTCTAGTGCCGAAGCCGAGTACCAAGGGGTAGCCAATGTTGTTGCTGAAACTACTTGGCTTCGGAATCTTCTTCTCGAATTATCCTCTCCGCTATCGCGTGCTACTCTTATCTTTTGTGATAATGTAAGTGCCATATATTTAGCGTCTAACCCAGTTCAGCACCAAAGAACCAAGCATGTGGAAATAGATTTACATTTTGTTAGGGAGCGCGTCGCTATTGGTCATGTGCGTATTATGCATATCCCATCTTCTTTTCAGTATGCAGATATTTTTACAAAGGGTCTACCTACTCAACTGTTTCTTGACTTTAGAAATAGTTTGAACATTATAGTTCCCCCTGCTCAAACTATGGTGGTGTGTTAAATAGCTTTTATTTACGGTTGTTTTATACATCTCTATATAGTATAGTTTAGGGACCCTTCTGTAACTTGTTTGTCTATATATTGAATGGAATATACACAACCCTAATCGAGGGTTTTCCACAATATTCAACATAAATTAATATTTTTTATAGTCAAATTGTGCCGGAAGTTGGAAAATTTTCTAAGCCCTCCATAAGGGGAATTGGATACATAAGTACTTGATGATTAATGGATCTACTTCGTTGAGGAAATCCATAAATTTAATTCATCTTGAATTCTTTTTGGTTGTAAGACCTTTCGATTTCAATGTAGCAAGTTCATGTATATTAGGAATATACAATGTTGCTTCAAGTTGCTAAGGGGCTGTTCGGTTGCGGCTTAATGGGTTGTACAAGCTATATGGCTTATTCGCACATCCATCTCTAGCTGTTCGATATAGGCTTATTCGGTCAGCTCATGGCTGAATCACTCAGCCAAAAAACTTGTGTCCTTTGTATTCAGCTATGATAATTACCCCAACTACCCCTCTCCCAATAACTCAATGTTAAAGAAAAGAAACCCTATTGTTAAAAGGAGACTACTCAATACTCCATTGTTACTCCTTATTCAAGACTCCATCGTTGCTCCTCGCTCAAGAGTCCATCGATTATGTGTCTCCACCAGGTATGCCATGTTATAAATATGTTTGTAAATCTTGACTTCTCTCCATTCACTTTGTATACATCGATTTCTCTCCATTCGGTTTGTCTAAATCGATTTGTAAATCTCAATTTCTCTCCATTCGGTTTGTCTAAATCCATTTGTAAATCTCGATTTCTCTCCATTCGGTTTGTCTAAATCAATTTGTAATTTCAATTCTCTCCATTCTTTTTGTATACATCGATCTGTATATATCGATTTCTCTCCATCGTTATGCAAATCCATCTTCATTTCCACATTCCATCTGCTCATGTGCAGACAAAATCCCCACGACAAGCTTAAATTTGCAGAAAACTCATCCCTGTGCAGAGCCATCTTCATCTCGTCCCTTCTGCTCGATTTTAATGTTCCAAAAATTTGTATATTGTGTGAGAGAAGGGTAACTGGGGTGAGGGGTAAATTTTTTAGTTTGATGAAAACTCATCCATGTGCACAATCATATTTTATTTCTTTTATTTTCTTTAAATGTTTCAAAGTAAATTGTAAAGTTTAATAAAAACTCTTAGATTAGCATTTTTTTTATTATTTGAAATCAAATATTTAACATGTTTATAAGAAAAAAAATATTTTAATGCTTTTTAACTGAGGCTGGCTAAAATGGTTATTTTTGACATTCAAACTGTTTATTCAGCAGAATAACCAAACGACAATTTATCTGTTGACAACTTAATCAATAAATACTACTTTATCCATACAGGCCTTAATGGAAAACCAACCGAACAGCTCCTAAGTGTTAAACTTTGCAAACCAAGAGTTTAGAGTTCAGATTTTAGAGATCTGAACATGTGTAAAATGGCTAATTGGAAAAGTCTGCAGAGATGGTCTTAGAAATCTGAAGATATGATTTTCAGAGTTCGGATTACAAGATGAAATGGCTAAGTATAGAAGTCTGCAGAGGAGACTTCAGAAGTCTGAGAAGAGGACTAAGAGTTACCCAGAAACTCTGAAGTGACAAGTCTGGAGATGATATTGTTTTAGTAGTATATGTGTATAAATGTAAGGGTTGTGATGTTCATAGATATATCTTTTGCATTTCTATACTAGTATAAGTAGAAGGTAGTTAGGTAGAGTTTCAGTAACGATTGATACGATCTCAAATTCAAATTTGATTATGTGTTTTTAGATCTTGATCAACAAATTCAAATTCGATTATGTGTTTTTCGATCTTGATCAATCTTGTTCTTGATCAGTCGATTTTCTTTCAATTCTCGATGCATTATTGTTCAATTGGTCAAATTGGTTTAATTGAATTTTTTATGTTGATATTTCGATCACACGACTGAATTTTTTATGTTGATATTTGGATCTGAAACCAAGCCTCATGCTCTATTCATTGGAGAATATCACTAGTGGATGATTCATATGATACAGTTTCTTGACAATATAGATGAAGAATTGATGAAATGAATCATTAATGGTCGTCTTGAAGTATATGTTCAGGTTGATGTCGTGCCTACAACTGAAGATACCCCAGAGATCCCAATAACGAAAATCAAGAGAATATGTTCTATGTATAGCATTATTGAAAAAGGCTCAAACCAAGATCGATAGACGAGCCTTGAATCTATTAACAATGGCGCTTTCGAATGAAACCTTCAAAAGGGTAGACAGTCTAAAGTTAACAAAGCTATGTTGGATGGGGTAGAGGCACATATGCAAGGTAGTGATAAATCATAGGAAAACAAAGTGAATATTTGTAGTGGAACATATGAGGGTTTCAAAGACAAAGAATATGAAACCATTGCTGTAACCAAAATAGGTTTGATGACATTCTGAATGATCTCAGAAGAAATGAAGTTCGAAAATTAAATTCAGAAATAAACAATAAATTTTTGAAGAATCTTGGTCCTGAATGGGATGTTTCACTAATAATGTGCTCACGAAAAGACTGACAAAGAAGAGCATACATGATGTTTTTTATGTGTTAAATCAACATGAGAACAAGATCAAATCAAGGCAGATTGAAAAGAAGAAAGTTAGTGATTCTATTGCCTTAAGCACTGAAAAAAATATCAAAGTAAACTCCAAAAGATCTCCATCTTCAAAGATCATTGAATTACCGGAAGTTGTCAATAGTTCTGGCAGTGATGACTAAAACATTGAACTCAAGAAGATGGTTGAAAGTTTACATTACTCATCATAGCTTTCAATAAGTGGTTTTCCAAAACGAGTTATGTTAAGGGAAAATCTGAATATTATCAAAAGGGTGGTTATGAAGAGAAATCTATGTTTAAAGGTTTTGAAGAAAAAGTTAAGAAGAAGGAAAAAGAAGAAGAAGAAGAAGAAGAAGAAGAAGAAGAAGAAGAGGTGCCAAGATGTTTCAACTATGGCAAGCATGGTCGTTTTGCCAAAGAATGAAGATTCAAAAAAACAGTAACACTAAAAATAATGCAAACAAGTTGGCTCTTTCTAAAAAGAAAGATAAGAATAAAGTGTTGCTCACTAAGGAGGATGGCTGGTTGGAGTGGACGTCATCTGAAGATGAAATTGTTGACTATGTTGCATGTTGCTTAATGTGTCAAGAGCATCCAAACAACTCCCATAGCGAATCAGACAGTGATTCTGAGGCACTTTCTTCTTCTGAAACCGTTTTACAAGATAAGATTACATAAATGACCTCTAAATTTGTTGAACTTAAGAAAAGACTCAAAGGTGAAATAAATTTGGTAACAAATTCAGAAAAGAAAGTCAAATTTCAAGATAAATCTTATGAGTACAGAAGAACAAGATAACATTGTCTCTGATTTTTTTTGCTTTATCTAATGAACTCTATAATATGAAAAAGAATATTGATTGGGTTTGAAAATATGGTGGCTGGAGCTTCTATTGACATTGCCTTCGATCTCATATTTCTACGTATGAGGATGTTGGTACAAATGTGTCACATCTCTATAAATGTTTTGATGATTTACGTACAAATCGTATTCTATTGTTTGTCTAACATTTTATTTGATGTGCATATAAATAGAGGCCGATTCATACAAGAACGCTAACTATTTAAAAAATCAAGAAAACGTTTTCAAAGTGACCAAGTGTGCCATAGTTGAAACATCTAGGTACCTCTTCTTCCTTTTCTTTTTCTTGCTCTTCCTTCTTCTTGACTTTTTTTTCTCAAAGCCTTTGAACTCTGGCTTTTTGTCAATCCCACCCTTTTTATAGTATTCAGATTTTCCCTTGTCCTAGTTCTTCTTGGCAAATCTTTTGTTGAAAGTTTGGTGAGTAATGCCAAGCTTTCAGCCAGCTTATTGAGTTCAATGTCAAAATCACCACTTCCAAAATTATTGATGACTTCTAGTAATTCAATGATCTTTTAGGATAAGGGCCTATTGGAACTAGTCTTACTGCCTCTTTTAGTTATCAAGGCAATAGAGTCACTAACCGTCCTTTCTTTCGATTGCTTTGGCTTTATCTTGTCTTCATGTTGATTCGGAACTACCAAATACATCATGCATATTTCTCTTTGACAAGTTCTTGGTGAGCATATTGTCAGTAAAACTATCCCACTCGGGACCAAGATTCTTAATAAACTTGTTGTTTATCTCTGAATTTAATTTTTGAACCCCATTCCTCCTTGGACCATTCAAAATATTATTAAAACTATAGTAGGTTTCAGCAGTTGATTCTGACTCCTTGGCTTTGAAACCCTCAAAAGTTTCAATGCAAATATTCAGTTTATTCTGTTAAGCCTTGTCATTTCCCTGCATTTGGGCTTCTATTTCATCCCATATATATAGCCTTTGCAGATTTCAGACTACCTAGCCTATTGAATATTTCGTTTGGAAGTGCCATTGTTAAGAGAGTCAGGGCACGTCTGTCAATTTTTGCTTTTTCCTTTACATGAATGCTACACATTGAAGAACTTTTCTTGATTCTTGTAGCATGGATCTCAGTAGTATTTTCAGTTGCATGGACTGCATCGATTTGAACATATACTTCAAGAGCACTATTGATGATAGATTTCATCAGTTCTTCATCAATGTTGTCAAGAAATTGTATCATCCATATCCTCCATTGATGATATTCTCCAACGAATAGAGCATGAGGTTTTGTCTCAGATCCGATGCAAACGTACTCTTTATACATCTTATAAGAATCAATAATATGATTGAGAAATCAACAAAAGAACTTCGATTAGAACGAATAGACCAAGTTTCGAAAGAAATTCGATCGACCAAGAATAAATTTGATCAAAATCTAAAATCACATAATCAAATTCGAATTGTTGTTCAGCTCTGATAGCAATTGCAAGTTACCCATTACTGAATTATAGACAAGAATGTATTAAAGAATACTGTGAACTCAAAGGTTAGATCACATAAGTTGGCATATATGTTGATTGAGTATTGATTACAAGAATGAACATAGTATCTATCAATAAGATCGTATCAGTCGTTACTAAAACTAACTTGACGCAGCGGGGTTTTGCGGAAGGATCGACAAGCGTCTAAATCCTTTAGGATTGAGAATTGAGGGTTGTAAAACTCAAAAAAAAATTAAGAGTAAACTCTTAAAATCTCAAAAGAGAAGAATATTATTTATAAAAATCTTAACAAACAATGAAAAGATTAACTCCTATTTATAATCTAAACTAAGGGGCCGTTTACCAAATCTTATCCGGGTAAGTGCTTACCGTCAAAATTCAACACTATCATTACTTACCAGGTAAGATTTTAGTCCACCAAAACGGCATCATATGTAAAAATTTACCCGGTAAGTAAGTGGTTATTGTGGTAAGAGCTGTCGCAATCACTTACCGGGGTAAGACTCTTGGTCCTTGTTTTCATTGTCTTCGCTCGTACCGGGTAAGATTTTTGGTACTTGTCATATTCCTCCGGTAAGATAATATGACATGGTAAGTCTTACCCAGGTAAGCCTTTGGTAAACGACTACTAACACTAAAAGATAACTCTTATAATTAAATTCAAAACTGATCCTAATCTAAACAAACTATAAAACTATTCAAATAATAATTAAAAAGAAAATAATAATCTAAATAATCAAAGTTTAATATTAATAATTGAAAGGTATTTGCTTGTGGTTGGAAAGTCGGTGGGTGATTTATAGATGCATAAGAATTATGCATGGATAAGGAAAAACGTGGATCATGGAGATGAAAACTTAGCCACCAAAAACAAAGGGGGCAAGGACCAAACAGTGTGTAAGGCGCATATCCATGCGGCTATACCCGCATGATAACCCGCATTAGTTCTGTTGTTTTCTTTTTTTGATTTCTTCTTCGATCTCCATCGTAACCCTTTTGATGCCAATTTTCAAACTTCTTCGGAGTGCGTTTCCTTCATTTCCAAAGATCGAAAAAGAACCTTGTTAGCTCTCGAATTCTCTCTGTATCAGTCACCCTCACTTGAAAAGAACTCGTCCTCGAGTTCAGTTGAAAATTAACATCACCTAATCTTCGATGCAACGGTGAATCATACAACTTTCTTGTTCTCAATGCGTGCCGATTCACAACTTGGTTTTCCAAATTCAAAGAGGCTAGCCAATCTTCAATTTCCAAATATTGTCATTATGACCGTCTCCATACAAGAGATACTTTATCTAACTCGAGAGGAAAATAAGTCACAATTTTTTTACCCGTGATTGTCTCGATTTGTTCCGGCGTCTCGTTCACTTCTTTCGAAATCTCGGCCTCGACTTTTATCGCATCTTCTTCCATCTCGGGCTTGCTTGTAGTCATGATGAGCAAGTTTCCAGCCTTCTTATCGGAGGTCTTTTCAAAATTGCTAATGGGTGCAATAGCAATCTTTTGGTCGCCCCAGCGGAATAACATGACAATGTCTCTTCCTTTATATATGACATCATTGTCATGCTGCCAAGGTCGGCCAAGCAGAATATGACAGGTGTTCATGTCACGTCAAATATTACCTCTTTCTTGTAGTGCTTTCCAATGGAGATAGGCACTTTGCAAGTTTGTGTTATTTGAACTTGTGGGCCTCTTTTTACCCAACCAAGAGAATAAGGTGCATCAAGAGGTTGTGTCGGCAATTTCAAGTAATCCACCAATTTTTGTGACACTAAGTTCTCACAACTACCATTATCCACAATTAGGTTATACCTTGTTGTTGACACAACAGTAAGATCGGAAGAGATTGTTTTGTTGTCCGTCCACCTTTGGTGATAGCAAGACCCGTTGGAGCACGATGTTGATTCTTTCCGACAAATCTTCTTCGGGAAATTCAGCTCCGTCGTATTCATCTTCTTCTCCACTTTCCTCCAGTGGTGGACCCAGGATTTTAGGTGAGTGGGTGCACAAACAAAAAAATTAAGGTAGAATTATTAAGTAAAAATACGATTTTATTAAAATGATAGAATAAGTTACCCTCTACAATTGTTCTTGACGATGTCTAGTATTTTGAAAGCGGTTAAGTACATCATCATTCGTGGCATCGCAAAGCCGCTTGATATGTTTATATACGAATTCCATCATTTCGAAAATTTTGTAAGTTTTTTGGTTGATTTCCAGGTTAATTTTAAGTTCTTTTTGGTTGATTTCGAGAAAATTTTACGGTTTTTAGTTGATTTCAAGAAAATTTTACAGTATTTTTTGGTTGATTTGAATGGACTTGCTCGGCTTTTTTGTTTGATCTCATAAAATTTCTCAATTTTTAGAATTTGATTTTTGATATTCTTTACCTTCTCTCTAGGTTTATGATTTTGTTTTCTTATACATCTAGAATTTTATCACTAAATAAGATGTTTTACAAATTAAAATTAAATAACAAAATCAAATAAATCTTAAATGGATTAAACAAATTAACACCAACAAGAAATGAGAACAAAAAAACTCATATTTAGTGATATTTTCCTATCATTTAATAAAAAAGATGTTTTCCTAATTTCAGTTCAACCCCTCTAGTTTTAAAATATTTTAGAAGAATATTTTGTTTTAAAAAATTATCATAAAAGGAGAAAATAAAAAAATTAAAGAAATGCTACCAATGAGACTTCAACTTGGGACCAAGTGGTGGGAACTGGGACGCCTCCTACTGAATTACTAGAACCACTAGGCCGCAACAAACTATTGATAAAAATTTGGTTTCCAAAATTCAAGAGCACACTCATAAATTAAGCGGGTGCACTCCGTCAAATACTCGTTTTTTCCCTCTTGTGACAGTCGAGTGAGCGGGTGCACGGGACCCTGCTACTCCCTTAGTGGGTCTTCCCTTGCTTTCCTTACCACCTATAAAGCCGAAGGTCTTTCGGTTATTACACTTATTGGATCAATGACCCGGTTGACCGCATCGGTAGCACTTGAGACCCGTTGGCTTGGTGTACGAACTAGTGGTCTTTGGAGGAGCCGTCTTTCCTTGCAGTCCGCTACTAGAACTTCCGGCATTTGCCCTCGATGGGGTGGATTTTTGTCTCGTGGGTTTTCCTCTTTATCGTTGGTAGGAGTTTGGACTTCGGTAGCTTTTTGACGATAAAACGAGGATCGTCCAGATTCATCTTTTAACTTCTCTTTGAGTGCCAAGCTTGAAGCTTTCATGACAGTCCACTTGGTTTGTAGTCCGATTTTGTCTTGGATCGTTGATTTTAAACCACTGATGTAACGAGCAACCCTTTGACGTTTCGATTCTCCGATTTCATTCTGTTCGAATAACCGTAAGAAGTCCATGGTGTAATCAGTGACATATCTCATACCTTGGTTGCAATCGAGGTACATTTTGTATAAAATCTTCTCATAATCTTCCGGTAGAAAACGTTCCAACATGAGCTTCTTCATTCTTATCCATGATTGCAAAGGTCCTTTTCTTTGTCGCCGTCTTTGTACTACGACTTTATCCCACCAAACAACAACTTAAGACGAAAAGCAGCCATCTTTATTTTCTTATAATCGGGAACTTCCGTTACTTCGAAGAATCTGTCAACTTCGGTTTGCCAATCTAAGAATTCTTCCACTTCCATAGTTCCATAGAAGAACGGGATATCTGCTTTCATCCGGTATTCATGGTCGTTTCTTCTAGCATCGTTAGGTTCTTCTTCCTCCTCCTCTTCGGATTCGGAACTCGATTGATCGATCCAGTTACGGTTTCTGCGGGGCGGAACCCTAATTGGTTCATCATGCCTTTCCCTTCTTGGGTGAGGGTCGTTGTTGGGTTGAACGTTATTTCGGTTAATAACCGCTGTCAGATCAGCTAGAGCTCGGTAATGGCCGCAGTCATCTGGGATATATCTGCTTTGGTAGACGGTTGTTGATCTGCCATGGTTAGTGAAAACGACAGGTGAATCCTGCTCTGATACCAACTGACGCAACGGGGTTTTGCAGAAGGACCGACAAGTATCTAAATCCTTTAGGATTGAGAATTACGGGTTGTAAAACTCAAAAAACTAAGAGTAAACTCTTAAAATCCCAAAAGAGAAGAATATTATTGATAAAAAGCTTAACAAACAATGAAAAGATTAAATCCTATTTATAATCTAAACTAAGACTAAAAGATAACTCTAATAATTAAATTGAAAACTAATCCTAATCTAAACAAACTATAAAACTATTTAAATAAAAATTAAAAAGAAAATATTAATCTAAATAATCAAAGTTTAATATTAATAATTAAAAGGTATTTTCTTGTGGTTGGAAAGTCGGTGGGTGATTTATAGATGCATAAGAATTATGCATGGATAAGGAAAAATGTGGACCATGGAGATGAAAACTTAGCCGCCAAAAACAAAGGGAATCAAGGACCTAACAGTGTGTAAGGTGCATGTCCATGCGGGTATACCTGCATGATAACCCGCATTGGTTATGTTGTTTTCTTTTATCGATTTCTTCTTTGATCTCCATCGTAACCCTTTCGATGCCAATTTTCAGACTTCTTTGGAGTGCATTTCCTTCGTTTCCAAAGATCGAAAAAGAACCTTGTTAGCTCTCAAATTCTCTCTGTATCATAACCTAACCACATTCTATTTCTACTAGTATAGATATGCTAGAGTTACATGTATTTACATCACATCTCTATTACATTTGTACACATAGACTAGTAAAATAGAGAGTCTTGTATTCGAACTTTGTGTTGTCTCTTTAGAGTTTCTGCATAACTCAAAAGTCATCTTCTCAGACTTCTGAATTCTCCTATGAAGACTTCTTTACTTAGCCGATTTCCCTTCTATCCGAACAGTAAAGATTTCATCTTCAGACCTTTGAAGCTCACTTTACAGACTTTACACTTAGACGTTTTCCACATGTTCAAAACCCTACAGATTTTAATACTAAATCAACTTTGAAGCAATCTTTTGCATATCTAACATGACTTATTTGTTATTTGTTACTTATTTGGTCCTTCCGGTTTCTAAAATATTTGAGGTTCTTATTGGGAACTCCAAAAAGAATTAAAGATTAGGAAATCAATCACCATCCTCTATTTTTTTTAATCCAACGACTACTATTAGATGATATTTTTCAATAAGAAAAATGCATTGCTATTTATTATATTTCATTGTCTCTAACGTAATTATTTTAACCCGCTAAATTTCTTTAGTAGGTAGAAAAAAACCTTAAACTCTATGTCCTCTTACCACTAAGCAACTATCAACACGTCATTACAATACTTAATATAATTTTTTTAATGATTTATTGGTGGACATGAATAAGACATGGAGTTTGAGGATACATGAATTATACACCGGTAACCAAATATTACTCATTTCTTACATTCACCGTAATTAATAGTTTTCGTACCTGCAATAGTTGTTAAAGACAACAAAATAATAAATCTAATACTTCCACGATTCAAATTTCGGAAACCATGATAATGCATATCTACCTTTTAGTATTCTATGCTACTTCTACGTAGAAAAAGAAACAAATGCGGATGAAAAGAACATGTCGGAGAACCTTCGGATTCTGTAATGAAAAAAATAATGATGGATGAATGTAGTACACTAAATTTTCAACTGTACAATGATGTTTTGTAATTAGTGACCTAAGAACCGTACAAGGATAGTTTGCAATTAGTACCTAAATTGTGAAGAATTGCTTTTTTTTGTACCTTCTATATATTAGCTATTTTGTTGTTCAAATAATAGATAAATGTATTTGTATTGACATTATGTAAGACTATGATATTTTGGTGAGACCCGTGAGACCAACTAAAAATCACTGAACATTCACACATTGTTTTTGTTGTGAAGGTTCAGAGTTTTTTTTATGTTCATAATAGTTAACAAATTGGGCAGCTCTTCACCCTTCTCTTACACAACAAACATACACACAAAATCCAACATGGTTGCAGCACTGCATCCCTCATAGGCCACCATTCGCTGCGACTTCTTCTCTAGAAGAAATGTCGTGTCCTCATAATAATTCTCTGGACCAACCCACTTGTTCCTCTTTCCTTAATTTGATCAATTTGTAAGCCAAACTTGAACAAAATTGTTGAGAAAAATAATGAAACTTAATCTTTAATCGATAACTGTCAAAATAAAACTATAATATTTCAACTTTAATCAGTCGAATTACTAATATAACCTTACCTATTAATTCAATAATTAAAGTTAATAATTTAATATAATAAAGTGATTGGCTCATATTGGATCTCACGATTACCACAATATATATATATATATATATGTGTGTGTGTGTGTGTGTGTGTGTGTATGTATGTACAGACTTAGGTTCAAAATGAGAACTCAAATTTGTTTGTGAGCGTCAGGATAAATGAGAGCGCGACAAATATCATATTTAGACTGAATAATGAAGGAAAATATTCAGGCTAAATATAGTGTTATTCAGTCTGAATAATAGTATATATTCAGATTGCTTATTACTACATTCAGTCTGAATATTTTCCTTCATCATTCAGTCTGAATATGATATGTGTTTCCCTTTCATTTGTCCTCACGTTCACAACCAAATTTGAGTTCACATTTGAACTTTCCCTCTGTATGTATATATGTATGTGTATATATATATATATATATATATATATTGTTGCACGTTGCTATTACCGTTACGAATAGTTATAAGGATTGCAATGGCCGGTGGCCAAATTGCTATTGTGTTATGAGGAGTTCTAAGGAGACTAAGATATAGAATTCTCATATGATGGTTGATCTATGTGCTTCCTTTTATTCTGAACGAGTTCACCTCTTGTGATTCTGCTTTTTTGGTGTTTATTCTGTTCCCGAGCTTCCTATTAAAAAGACAAGGTAGGGAGATATTATCTTTGTCTATATCCAAATTAATGTTCGTGATTTTTCCCCAAACTCCCGCTCTACCACCTTCTCCAAGCTTGCCCGTGGGGCCATGAAGGGTCGAGATGACCTTCTTCCACAACGCCCCTTCCTCAACTTTAAATCTCCACCACCATTTTGCCAATAGAGCCCAGTTAAGCTCTTTTAAACACCCAATACCAAGACCCTGTTTAGTAGTGTTGTTAAGAACTTGCTCCCAGGCGACTCATGCATTTTTCACACTACCATCTTTCGCTCCCCAAAAAAAGTTTCTTCGGAGTCTTTCGAGTTTGAGAATAATGTTCGATGGAGCTTTAAAAAGAGAGAAGGGATGCGGGCTGAACCCACCCAAAACAGATTCAAATAGAGTCAGACGTCCTCCAACCAAAATCGAATACACCTTCCATCCGCCAAACCTTTTGTAGTACTTATCAAGCAATGACTTTTATCCATCTGAAGAATTCATAGAGGCACTGATGGGCATTCTTAGGTAAACAAAAAGAAGTTTCCCTTCCGAGCAACCCGTGTTCGACGCCATTCTAACTAGCTCTTGAGGTGGGACACTAATACCCGTGAGTGTGCTTTTTCCCCAATTGACTTTCAACCCCGAGGCCATATGAAAGCATCTTAAGATTTTCATGAGATTACGTATATTCCTTTCATCCTATTCTCCCATAAAAAGAGCATCAACCGCGAACTGTAGTCTTGCTATCGAAGGACCATCGTTGGGAAGATTCACCCCTTTAAGAACACCTTTGCTTACCGCTTCCTTAACCGCCATGATCAGCCCTTCCATGCCAAGGATAAAGAGATAAGGTAACATCGGGTCGCCTTGTCTCGCTCCCTTTTCAAAGAGAGAATTGTGCAGTTGGCGAATCGTTCAAGAGAGAATGTATCAGACAAAGTGGAAGGGTTGTTCCTGTAAACAATATGTGCCTGTTTGGAGATTGCAGGTTGTTGATGATGTTGGCGGTCGTTGGATTTGTGATTTATAGCCGAAAACATAGCTAAATTAAGGCGTTGATGGTAGTTGCGCGCCTCATGATAGGGCTTGCCGCAGATCTGACAGATTGACTTGGGGCGATCAATGGGAGGTGTCGAGCCTAGACTAGTGGGCGAACAACCAGATGAGGGCCTCTTGGCTGCGATGTTGGCAGAAAAAACCGAGGCATTGTGGTTGTCAGCTTCAAGGTGTTGTTCTTCACGAAGAACACAACCAAGAAAATCATTGGAGGTGATGGGCTCGACACTAATGCTGATGGCTGATCTGAAAGGCTAGTATTCTGGGTCGAGACCAAACAAAAGAAAGGACACAAAGTCCTCATCTGAGACACTCGTCAAACATTCAGCCAAAGAATTCGAGTTCGCATGCTTCTTCTCGACATACTCGAGAATCGACAAGGAACCCTTCATAAGTGTCTGAAGTTGTTGTTTGAGGTGCGTCTGGCATGCCCTAGTTTGTGAATGAAACATCTGCTAGAGCATAAGCCAAAACCTCGGAAGTGGTAGTGGCACGAGGAACATGATCAAGTGATGAATTGGTGAGTGTCGATCGGAGCCATAAAAGAACAAGTTTGTCCTTGCGTTTCCATGCCATAAAGGGTGGGTTTGGATCGGAACCAGTGGAGCCTACCTTGGGCGGAAACGTTGGTGTTGGAGCAATGTTGGAGGCCAGTAAGGATTAAAGCTCATAAGCCCCGAGCGCGGAGCGGATGGTTCCACGCCAGAGTGAGTAGTTGGACATTTATAGACGGACACCCAATGTCGGAAATTGGAGAGTGATTGAAAGAGTAGACATAATGCTTTGAATCATTTATTTTGTTATTTTGCACAGCTGCAGTTGATTCTTTTTCCCAATCATCTTTTCCTGCATTGAATCATCAACAGAAGAATTATAGAAAAGATTTGAAGAACGAATCTGATTTGATGATTTGATAGATGTTTTTGAAGAAATCTTTGTATGACTTGAACTTGGACCAGTCTTTGAATTCTCACAAGCTTTGTGAGATAGTTCAAGTTCTTTCAGCTTTGTATTCCAAGCATCTCTTTCTTCAGCCATAAAATCAAATCACATTTTCATTTCAGACTTTAGAAACCGATCCTTCGCCATATCAGTCTATATTGCAGTTAATTGACTGGAAAGTACTTCTATCTTCTTCTCAAACACTTCTTTTTCTTTGTTGAACTCCTTTTCTATATAAGTATCCTCTTCTATAATATACTCAGATCTTTTATTAACTGTCAAACTTGTCTTGTCATCTGGCAATTTCTTTTCAAGTTCGGGAATCTTCTATGAAAAAGCAGTAACCTTTGATTCAAGAATTTGTCTTTCAGCATCAAAGTTACTATTCTCATTTTCTAAGCTTACTTCTAACCACTTCTTCTTATCTAACAATTCTTTGACAATTACAATATTCTTCTTCATAAGAATCTTTTTGTCAGAAGCAGCGGTCTTTCTTTCTTCATCTACTGATATCTAAAGGTCAGAAATCTTCTTTTCTAGCTCAGTAGTATTCTTTGTTAACTCCTTTTTAGTCTCAAACTTTTCTCTTTCTATTTGAAGAAGTTTTTCAAAATCATTAACTTGTTTCGATAATTTTCCAATGGTCATCTCACAAGTTTTGACCTAAGTCTCAAAAAATTTCCTTTCAATATTAAAACTGTTTTTCCATATTTCAAAACCTTTTCTTTCTTCCTCAACAGTCTTCTTGTCAATATTGAAAGGTTTTTCAAAATCAAATATTTGTTTGAAAGTTTAGCAATTGTTAAATCACAAGACTTGAGTTTGCTTTCAAAATTATTCTTTTCCGCCTCCAATTTGAAGTTCTCATCTGTAAGAACTTTTAAATCAGCTTCAATGTTCCAATTAATCATCTTATCCTGAACTATATAAGCGCTAATCACATTCTGATAAGCACAATTACTCTTGATCAAGTCAATGTTCCTTTCTTTCCAATCCTTATTATAACCTTACCCTATACGTGTATCCTTAAGCTTGTCAAATTGTACTTGCAACGTCTTTTGATTATTACAACCTGATTTTAAAGAATGAATCAGTTTCTCATTCGTAATATGATCGAATTTAAGTTCATAAATCTCTTTCTTCTTGCTTTCGACTTGTGCTTGTAGAGAAGACAACTGAGAATACAAATCAGTAATAGACATCGCTATCAGATTTAATGATCATGTTGATCATAACTCCTCTCAGTGATTTGAATATGATTCCTCTGTATACTTAGTGAAATTCCATTTGTAAACTTATGCTTAAATTCAGCGATAGCATACGCTGATTGTTATCAGCGATCGCTGAGAATCAGAAGCCTCAAGTCTACCTCTGAAGATCTGAAGATCAACCATCACACCAAAAAGAACATTCAGCGAAAGTCGAAGACCAAGCTGAATAAAGAGATAATCAGCTAATGATCTGAAGCGGTTCAGTGATAGCAATGGTATCTAAATCAAAGTCTGAAGTCTTGTCAAGCCTCAACGATACTCTGAAAGTTCATCCTTGAAGTTTCAAGTTCAGCGATCAAGTGAAGCTTCTCAAAGAAGATAAATGTTGATCTTATCCTCGATGCACAAAAGTAGGGGTGAGCATAATCGGGTACCCGGTTATTTTCCATGGAACCGGAACCGGAACCGGCGGTTCTTGAAAATCCGGAACTGGAACCGGAGCCGCTAACACCGGTTCCTTATATTTTGGAACCGGAACCGGAACCGACGGGAACCGGGGAACCGGTTCCGGTACCGGGGAACCGGTTTCAACTTTTTTTTTAATTTTTTAAATTGCGTATGATAAAAATATAATTATAAACTACAAAATATCGACTTAAAGTAATAATTTCAACAAACAGTCAAAACTAATCCGATAAAAACTAATTATTACATAAAGAAACTAGAAAATTTGAGTTATTATTTATTACTTATAAATATATAAAATAATTTTTATTTAAAAGTGGCGGGTAGAGGGGTTCAGCTATCACTGCTGGAAGCCCCTGCGGTTGTTCGGCTGCGTACTCCCCGTCCACCTATCTCACACTCCCAAATTCCACCAATCATTGATTCCAGAGATATGGGTTGGGCCTTCTGCGAATAACCCCTCAGTGGGGATACCCAGCGGGTAACGGTTCCAAAAAAATGAGAACCGGAACCGGAACGTGTCCTGATCAGTTTCGTATTTTAGGAACCGGAACCGGAACCAATCACATCGATTCCGTTCCGGAACCGGCAGTTCCGAAGCGGTTCCGGTAACAAAGGCGGGTATCCGGTTCCGATGCTCACCCCTACACAAAAGTCAAACCTTATACTATGTTAGAAAAAGAAGTACGAATTGTCTCATATGTCCCCATCATATCTGATATGGTACTGTTCAGATGCGACCAAAAATATGGTTGCTTTTTGGACAAACGACAAGCTTCCTATGAATGCTTAACACGTGGCATATATCTTTTGTCTTGCATTAAATGCAAATGGGTATAAATAAGATGAAGATATCTTCTTCATCTTCATGCATGCTACTTTCTAATTCCTAAAACCTCTGTCTCTTTTCTTTCTCATTTTCTTGTGCATCAATCTGTGTGATTTCTTAAGTTACAATAGAATAGGTTTACATGTTCTAATTCCGCTTGTAACTGTAAATTTGTTTATTCAATGTAAACTCATTTAAAAACGAAAATCTGATTGTTTGTATTCAACCCCCCCCCCCCCTCTACAAACTGTTTCTATATCCTTGAACTCTTGTAGACTCCTTTGGGACCAACAGGTGGTATCAGAGCAGTGTTTCTCACTTATCTTTAAAATATCTTTGAACAAAACTATTTTAAAATGACTAATACTAATACAAACTATATTGATAATGGATCTTTAGCTAAACCTCCAAGATTTAGCCGTGATAACTTTCCATTATGGAAGGAAAGAATGACTCTATTCCTAGAAGGGTCAGATCCTAAGATCCCCTGCTATCTAGAAAATAGACCATTTGTTCCTACAACCCTAGTAGCTACCGTGTTCCTGCCACTACTACCAATTCAGCCATCGCTGAAAGGAGAATCATCAAAACTCCAGATCGATGGACTAAAGAAGAGAAAAAGGAAGTAGCTATAGATGCTAAAGCTAAATCCATAATTGCTATGTCTTTACCAGATGAAGTCTATCATTCTGTTATAAAGATGAGAACATCTAAGGCCATGTGGGATACCTTGTGTATTCAATATGAAGGGACTGATGAAGTCCATATCACTAGATGTATTAATCCGGTAAGACAGTATGAAAGCTTTATGCACTCAAAAGGTGAAACTCTCTCTCAAATTCACCAAAGATTTAACTGTCTCTTGATTGACATGAAAACTGTAATACAGAGAGTATTCTAATGCTGAAATACTGACAAAATTCATGGAGGCACTACCTGAACAATGGGGAGTGTACACTACATGTTTAAAACTGTCAAAGAATCTTGAAACTCTCTCTTTGAGTGCCTTATATAGAATGCTCTTAAATGAAGAGCAATCTCAGGTTTTAAGAAAAAACCTCATAAATGATATCAAGGGTGCCAAAAGTACTTCTTTGGCACTAGTGACTTCAGAGGTAGAACCATCAAAACTTGTTTCTTCTTCCATCACCTCTATCACTGAATTAAATCAAAATAATTCAGAAGAACTCACTGATGCTGACATCTCTGAGTTTGACAACTCTCTGGCACTTCTAACGAACAACTTTAAAAGATTTGCTAGAAGGAGCAACTTTCGAAAAACTCCTGCTATCACTGACTCTGATATGACAAAAACTTTGCCCGCTGAAAAAGTATCTGCCATATGCTATAACTGTCAGGGAAAGGGTCACTTTGCTAGAGAATATAGATCTAAGAAAGTAGCTGCTCGCACCTCCTCTCAGAACTCTGATAACAAAGAAAAGTACTTTACATTAAAAAATAAATACAACGATCTGAAAAAGAACCAACAAAAGGGCAAAGGTCTAACTGCTGAAGAAGTTGACTAGGATCAAGAAGAAGATTGGGCCAAAACATCTGATGAATCAGGCTCCGATGAAGAAGATCTTGCCTTCCTCTATCTAATGGCAAGAATTAAAGAGGCTGAAGAAATCTCTGAAAGTTCCAGCTCTGAGTCTCCTTCAACTCAGGTAAATATCCCTATAAACTCCTCTCTACCTGAAAGTAATAATTTGTCCGCTCTCGATGTTAGACAGTTGATTTTTACAATGCTCTAAATGGAAAGATTAAAGCAGAACAAATTAATATTGATCTTTCTGAAAAATTGAAAAATTGTCATTTAAAAATCAAAGAACTAACAAAGATTGAAGTATCCCTAAAAGATCAAGTCTTTGTAAATCAAACAATTAGTATTGAGGGACAACAAGCTATCACTGAAAAGGAAAACGCCATCGCTGATCTTAAGGCTGAAAAGGCTACCATTAAAGGATGGTGCAAGGCCTACGACAAAGTCAGCCAGATCATCAATGCTCAAATTCTTCTGAAAGTCAAAAGTGGGTTAGGTTATAACCCTGATAATAAAGAATCAGAGAATGATCGTTCCATGTTGAAATTCGGAATGTTCGTCTCTTCAATCCCTGATCCTTCTTCCTCTGATAATTTGACTATTCTTAAATTTGATGATTCTAAGAAAATGATCAAGAACAATGTTCCTGACCACATTACTAAATTCAAAAACTTTCAGAAATAGAAAAAGAACTCCTATGTTCCTTCTGTAAGTCAACCTAAAGCTGGGAAGAAAATCCCTAGATATATTTTCCGCCACTCTTTCCGCTAACACGGCAGGACCCATAGTAATATGGGTACCAATGAAAATTTAATCCTTTTGTTGTATGCAGAGTGCCAAAGGTATCTGGTATCTTGATAGCGAATGCTCAAGGCACATGACTGGCAAAAAATCTCTGCTCTCTGAATACAAGGAAGAAGCTGGTGCCTCAGTGACCTTTGGTGGAAATGGCAAAGGATACACTAAAGGTTATGGAATTCTATCCAATGGAGCCACTTCATTTTCTCGAGTCACTTACGTTGAAGGACTAAAGCACAATCTGTTGAGCGTTAGTCAGCTATGTGACAAAGACTTCATAGTTTTATTTCTAAAGAATAGATGTGCTATCACTGATTCTAATGACAAACTTGCCTTAACAGGCAAAAGAGTTGAAAATGTGTATGTCATTAATATTGTTGGTCCCAAAAAGGATCTACAAGAGTTAAATACTAAGTAAACAGTTTGTAGAAGGGGGGTGGGGGGGTTGAATACAAACACACAAATTTTGGTTTTTAAATGAGTTTATTTCAAATAAACAAATTTACAGTTACAAGCGGAATTAGAACAAGTTAAGAACCTATTCTATTGTAACTAAGGAAACACACAGTGTGATGCACAAGAAGATGGAAGAAAAAAATGCAGAAGGTAGAGGCTAGAAGAAAAGCATGCATGAAGATGAAGAAGATATCTTCATCTATTTACACCCGCTTGCTTTTAATGCAAGACAAAATGTACATGCCACGTGTCAAGCTTGGATAGGAAGCTTGTCCTTGTAAATAAGACAGCCATGCTTTTGGCCGAATATGAACAGTACCGTATCAGATATGATGGGGACATAAGAGACAAGTCGTACGTCCTTTTCTGACATGGTTATAGGTTTGACTTTTGTGCATCGAGGATAAGATCAAACTTTAATCTTGCAGAGGAAGCTTCATTTGATCGCTGACACTGAATGTTCAAGGATGAACTTCAGTGTTGCTGAGACTTCACAAGACTTCACACTTTGAGTAGATAATCGCTGCTATCGCTGAACCGCTTCAGGTCACTTAGCTGATTATCTCTTTCTTCAGCTTTGGTCTTTGACTGTTGCTGAATGGTCTTCTAGTGTGATAGCTGATCTTCAGGTCTTCAGAGACAAGCTTGTTGATCCTTGATCTTCAGCGATCGCTGATAGCAATCAGCGTATGCTATCGCTGAATTTTAACAGAAGCTTATCTAAGGAATTTCACTAAGTATAATAAAGGAATCATATTCAAATCACTGAGAGGAGTTATGATCAACAATCTCCCCCTATTTGATTATGATTAAGCAACATAGGAAAATTGCTTTTAAAAGATTAGTAGGGACTTATAAAATTTAAAATACATTTTCTAAGTACTAATCTGTAAAATCTTTTTCAGCTAAACTATTATCTGAATTGAGTTTCATTTATAAGGATATGAAATCACAATTTTTACAAGTAGAAGAGCTTAAAGTACATTCACTGATTGAACTTTCAGAGTGAAAGATCGGTGAGTAAAAGATAGTGTAACGAAAGTAGAACTCTTATGTTCATTGTCCCTTTTACTATTTTCAGGGATCTTTCAGTACTAGGGTGGAGTAAAGTACTTTGAATTTCATTTATTAGAATCTGAAGAACTACAGCGAAATGAAATTACAATGATAAAGATAAAGTACTTGTACACTGAAGAAATATTACAAAGGAAATAGAAAACAATGACTAGTCAGAGATGTTCTCGTTTCTTCTTTGTAGCTCATTCTCATAAAGAGTCTTCTGTCTGTTCATCAGAGGAGTGTCTGACCAGCAGCGCCAAAGCATGATCTTTATGAGAGATGATGGTGCCCTGTGAATTTCTTGGTTTCTGAAAAGTCCTAAGAACCCTTCATTATCCAAGAATACCATACCAGGTTCAGGTAGTGTGATGATTTCGTCTTCTTGATATCTTCGGTCTTGAGGAAGAGCGGTACGAAGCATTGATATATCAGGGAGCTCAAGATGACCAAGAATGCTTTGATAATCAAACTTAGTTTCATGCTCATTCTTCGAACTTGAGCCACCTTCAGCAACTGATCTTTTCTTCTTTGATGGTTCAGGGAGAGGGGGAACTTGTACATGTTGAGACATTCTTTGCAGCAACTGATTCAACTCATCTTCTACCACATTCTTGAACTTGGATTTGGAGCCCTGAATGGCATCTCTGATCTCGAGCCATTCAGTGTATCCATATAACCTTAAGAATTTTGCTTTTTCTCTCTCTGTTCTGGATGGTCTTGTCATTCTTACGTATACCTTTGGACCACCTCTGTTAGAGTGTCGCCCTTGGATAGTTACGTGAATGATTTTGTCATCAGATCTTCGAAAGTTCAGCATCTCTGTGCACCAATCCAGTTCTTTGTCTTTCTGAGTTGTGGCTTCAGTGGTTAGTGCAGTGAGAATCTTCTGTTGAGCGAGAATGGGATTTACATTCAGGTTTTCCTGTACAAGTTCTTTCTGAGCCAGAGCTGCAGCGAGCCGTTCACTCTTTTCTAATTGCTCTTTGGCTGCTTTGTCTCTTGCTGAGTCTACCCTGAGAATCTTCCTTGCTAAAGCAAGATCATTCTCAGTTTGCTTTATTTCTTCGTCTCTGATCCTCTGAGCTATCAGAACTTGTTCTCTCTCTTCCTTGGATAAGAAGTAAAATTCATCTACTATTCTAATTGGTACAACGTTTATTGGGTCTTCTTGGGGCACCCTTATTCTTTTTGCTTTAAATTCCCTTAGGAATTTTATTCGCCTTTCTTCCTCTTCAGGCTCGCTTATTATCTGCTTCTGAATGCGACGCCGAGGGATGAGGCCTTCTTCTTCCTCAGATTCAGATTCCTCTATGTACATAAACTGCTCATTGGAAGAAGGTTCCTTCCTTGTGGATGAGTCCTTTGGGGGACGGGGATCACTGAGGGAAGGAGAGGAGGAAATAGTTTTGCCAGAGGGAATTTTAGTGGGTGAAGAGGAGTGTATGGGAGATTCAGAGAGAGGAGGAAAATAAGGGATAAGCTGAAGCGATACCTTATCAGCGGTCTCCCCCTCTGATATTGGGATGGTGGCCTCAAGATCGACCACTCGTCGAGGGTCCAGCTTCGTCCCCCAAGGGCTCTAGCTGAGATGTACTTGGTCTGGATAATCTGAAATGCTCCAGTGCAAAACCCAAGTCATCATCATCATCATCAACCTCATAGTGAGGGATGCGTTCCTCTTCTTCTTCATCATCCTCTTCCTCATCATCATCATCAACTCTTGCAGTTGAGGAAGGTTCTGGTCGTTGGATGTAGGGAGAGATCCTTTCATCTGGAAACCGACGATTATGCTCGCCGATAAGTTCGTCAGCGAACTCTTTGGCCACCTTCTCCCCCTCAATGTTATCATGGGGCAAGACGTGGACCATCAGAGTGCGAACATTTGTGTGGACGGCCTCCAGCATGGTCCGATCAGCAGCAGCAAAGGAAGGACCAGTCCCACTGAGCCTTGAGAGAGCCTGAAGAATGTCAGACTGAGTCTTTTGAATAGACTCGAGGACAGTAGCCTGAGCATCAACCTTCTGCTCAATGTTGAGGAGGGATTGGTGAAGGTCCTTGTGATCGTCCTTCAGGTGCTGAACATCAGACACCAAGTTGCTGACATTAGTCTTCACTCCTGGAGTGCCAGCGACCTGTCTGAAAATCAACTCTGCTGAAGTTTGCAGAGTGTCCATCCTGGCCCTGGTCAGAGCACACTCATTGACCAGATGATCAATGGCTGGGAAAGTGGGAGCAGGCAGGGACATAGGAGCCAATTCAGTGACTCTGGGAGGAAGCTTGGGAGCCAGGTTCTCCATCTTGACATCCCTGAGCTTTTTGGCGCTGGGAGGGCGTTGAGGAGACTGCATCATCGGCTTCGAGGTGGTGGTGGTGGTTGTGGTCGCTGTTGCTGAGTAGACAGGAGCAGTGGCCGCAGCTGATGACATTGACAAAGAGGCGAGAAAAGAATCCTGATTAGATGATGGATGAAAAGTATCATTATTTTCCTTGAGAATATCGTGAGGATTACTCTCAGGGACTACGTTTGCAGAGGTAGTGTCCTGAGGATCACTGACCAGTGTCTTAGAGTATCTGAAAGAGATACTCTGAGGTCCTTTTAAATTGGCTTTCCAAAACTCAGATTGCCTAAACAATTTTGAGGTTTGATCGCGTGCATTTCAAAGCATTATCAGAGATAGGGACAACTATCACTGAGTCACTTGCTGATGTGAGGACCAAAGAAGTAGAGATGGAAGAGGTAGAGAGGGCAGTGAAAGTAATACCTGATCCAGCTTCAGCAGAGCTGGGTATAACACCTTCAGAGACCTTAGTCACTGATGGTGATGGTAGTGCTGATGAAGCTTCAACGGCAGCAGAAACCGTTGGAGTGGCTGTGGATGAGGGTGGTGATTGAAGTGCACCAGAATCAGAGAGGATGGTCTGTTGAGAGACCACCTTCTTGGGTTTCTTTGATGCGATGGTCTTTTTATGACCATCAGAGGGGGATTTCCTCTTTGCAGCAGCAGTGCCTTGGGTACTCGCTGAGGGGATGGGCAGCGAGGAGGATACTGAAAGAGGTGCTCCTATGATTTGGAGCATATAGGGAGTGAGGGGAGCGTCATCTGGACGTTCTTCCAGGTCCAGGGACTTCTTCCCTACCATGGAGAAGGCGAAATCACCAACTTTCGGGTAGCTTTCCCCGAAAGCTTCTTCAAGGATGATTGAGAAGAAACGTGGGTAAGGGATAACGTGATGTCTGGTGGAGGCGTTGAGGCGGCTGCACATATCGCTGAAAATGTAATCAGCATAGTGAAAATTCTTGCTCGCCTGATTGTGGGAGCCAATTTTTGACCTCAGGCACTGAATGACCTGGGTGAGAACATATTGCCAGCAAGCAGGGAGTCGCTTCTTCTCCAGCTTAGAACCCACCGTCTTCACTAAGGGGTTCTCCCACTTGTAGCCAATGGAGTCCAAGAAAGCATCAATCTGCTGCTTTGTTGGTTCAGCACCCCATTGTTCATTTTTCTTTCGTTGAGGGAGCCTGAGCGCCTTTCGTACAAACCCTGCTGTGAACGCGAAGTAACCAAGATCAGGGATTGTGAAAGAGATAGCAGGGAGGACATTTCCCTTGTCTGTCTTCAGCGTAGTACACTGCGCCGTGTACCAGAGAGCCTGTAGATGAGACGCAATGCCCACTGGGTTGTGGACGAAGGCATACATCAGTGGGCATGCCTTTAGAAAGGTTGCAGCATCCTTGAACTGAGGGCGTTCAGAGGGAATGTCCACCAATGCAATGTAATTGCATGGCTTGAAGGTTGATTTCTCCATCTGAAAGTGACAAGTTGGTGCAGCGACCAACTGGTTAGCAGCAGTGGTTTCAGCAACGTTGGAAGCAGAGGCCATTTCTGTAGGAAAAATGGCAACACCGAAGAGATAAGTCATGGTTTTAATACATGAATGCATAAACCAGAGGTTTGGTATTTTAAAATTACCAAATGTAAGATCAAAGAAACAAGTGTTTTGATGAACAATATCAAAATGCTTGTTGGCAATTAAAAAAAATTAAAGATAAATAAAATAGTATAAAACGTAAAAAAAAAATTTGCTCTAGTAACAGGGTTTTGAAAGTGAAAAACTTTTCAAAAACAAAATTTTATAGATTTTAAGAAAGAAAAGAGATTAGAAAGGTGAAACGAGTTGTTTCCAGTTCTTGATATAAGGTTTAAATTAAACCTTAACCGTGTGAAGAAGAAAAACGCACAAGTGCGTGTTCTTGGTGTTCTTGCAGAAAGCTTGAAGATTCAAAGTTTATCCTTTGCCTTTAGAGAAGTTATGAAAGCGGAAGGAATAAAGTGAGACAAAAGGAATGCTTAAATAGCAAGAGGAGAGAGAAAAAGAGAGGATAACTAAACGACGGTTTTAGCTTTTTGAAAAAGAAATGATGACCTGGCGCACGTTCCAAGAAAGGAGTTGGAATGGAAAAGTCGCGGTCCGTCGTGTGTCAGAAAAAGGTCTGACGTGTCCTTTTCTTAAATATTTAAAAAGATTATAAAGATAATTATCCAAAAGGAAAGTTTATCCTTTATAATTTTAAAAAATTCATCACTAACAATAAAGGATTGTCAGTGAGGAGTTTTAATTTAAGAGAGACATTCTTTGATGAGAAAAGATATCAAAGAGTGTTAAGGATTAAAAGATAATACCTGAGGAGATGACCTAGATATCGCTGAATCAGAGTTCAGTGAATGGAGAGTTTGAAGGCTTTATTTGTAATCCTTTGTTGGTCACTGACTAAAGAGTTATTCAGCGTTCAACATACCAAGTTCGCTGATGAGTAGATTGAATCTTGTTTCATCAAGAGGCTTGGTGAAAAGATCAGCGAGCTGATATTCAGTAGGAACAAAATGAAGCTCAACTTCACCATTCATCACATGATCTCAATATGCTTGGTTTTGGAGTGGAGTAGAGGGTTGTTAGCAATTGCTATAGCATTTGTGCTATCACAGTAAATAGGGATTTTTGAGAGCTTTAGATCGTAATCTTTGAGTTGATTTCTCATCCAAAGGATTTGAGCACAACAACTACCAGCTGCTACGTATTCAGCTTCAGCGGTGGAAGTGGACACTGAGTTTTGCTTTTTACTTGTCCAACTTATTAACTTACCACCTAGTAGCTGACACCCACCAGTGGTGCTTTTCCTATCAATCTTACAACCTGCAAAGTCAGTGTCAGAATAACCGATGAGATCAAATCCTGAGCCTTTGGGATACCAGAGACCAAGATTTGGAGTTCCTTTCAGATATCTGAAGATTCGCTTTACAGCGATTAGATGGGATTCCTTCGGTTCAGCTTGATACCGAGCACAGAGACAAGTAGCATACATGATGTCTGGTCTACTCGCTGTAAGATACAGCAGAGACCCAATCATTCCTCGATAGGCAGTGACATTTACTGGTTTCCCATTGGGATCCTTGTTTAACGTCAGAGGAGGCGCCATAGGAGTCTTCATCGCTGAGCATTGATTCATGTCAAATTTATTCAGCATGTCTTTAACATATTTGCTTTGACAAATAAAAATTCCTTTGTCAGATTGCTTAATCTGCAAGCCTAGAAAATATGTTAGTTCACCCATCATACTCATTTTATATTGTTTTTGCATTCTTGCAGCGAAACGAGTGCATAATTTGGGTCTTGTGGAACCAAAGATAATGTCATCAACATATATCTGAGCGAGAATTGTATGACCTTTATATTTTCTTAAAAACAGAGTTTGGTCAATTTTTCTACGAACAAATTTTTCTTTAAGAAGAAATTTAGAGAGGGTGTCATACCACGCTCTAGGAGCTTGTTTTAATCCGTAAAGAGCTTTTTCAAGTTTAAAAACATAGCCAGGGTGGTTAGGGTCTGAGAAACCAGGGGTTTGTTCAACATAAACTTCCTCGCTGAGTTTTCCATTTAGAAAAGCACTTTTAACATCCATTTGAAAAACTTTGAAGTTTTTATGGGCAGCATAAGCTAAAAAGAGTCTTATGGCTTCTAAACGAGCTACAGGGGCAAAGGTTTCATCATAATCAATTCCTTCTTCCTGTCTATAACCTTGAGCAATAAGTCTAGCCTTATTGCGAATTATAGTTCCGTTTTCATCTAGCTTATTTCTGAAAACCCATTTGGTTCCTATGATGGTTTTATCAGAAGGTCTAGGAACAAGATTCCAAACTTTATTTCTACGAAATTCAGTCAGTTCTTCTTGCATAGCTGAAACCCAGCTAGGGTCAGAGATAGCTTGATCTATCTTCTTAGGTTCAGAGAAAGAAATGAAGTTCACATAAAGACAGATATTACCTGTACCTCTACGTGTTTTGTTACCTGCAGTGGGGTCGCCAATAATCTGATTTATTGGATGATTTGCAGTCCATCGCTGAGCTGGTGGTTGAGGAGAAAGATCAACAGCAGATTCAGTGACCTGTTCTTCGTATTACGGAATAGGACTTGTTTCAAGAACAGTACTTCATTTAGAATCAATTCAGGGGATTGATTTTCAGAGGAGGTTTGGTTATTCACAGAGGAATTTCCTAGAGATGAATCAGTGGCAGGAATCTGATTTAAAGGAGTAACATTTATCCCTGAAGATGGATTATTGTTACTTGTTGAGTTTACAGGGATTTCATCATCACATACATCACCGGAGTTTGATTGTCAAGTATGTTTCAGGTTCCCCATAATGAGATTCCATCCAAGCATTCAATTCTTCATCATCATCAAGATTATGAGAAGGATGAATGGGACGAGATTCATCAAAGTTGACATGCATAGATTCTTCAACGTGTTGTCTTCTTTTGTTGAATACTCTGAAAGACTTGGACACAGAGGAGTATCAAAGAAATATGCCATCATCAGCTTTAGGATCGAATTTACCCAAATGATCTCTGTCATTCAGAATGTAACACGTACATCCAAAAATGTGAAGATATTTCAGAGTGGGTCTTCTCCCATGAAATAATTCATAGGAAGTTTTCTTGAATCGCTTAACAATCAGGGACCGATTCTGAGTAAAACATGTTGTATTGACAGCCTCAGCCCAGAATTGAGTTGGAAGACGTGATTCGCTGAGCATTGAGCGAGCTGCTTCGATTATAGTTCGATTTCTTCGTTCAGCAACACCATTTTGCTGAGGAGTTCTTACTGATGAGAGGTTGTGAGAAATGCCTTTTTCTTCAAAGAAACTAACCAAAGTACTATTTTTGAATTCAGTACCATGATCACTTCTTATGGAGCGAACAAGTAAGGAGTTTAGCACTTCCATTCTTTTGATAAAAGAGATTATCATTTCAGGGGTGTCACTTTTGGATCGAAGGAAGAACACCCATGTGTATCTGGAGTATTCATCAACAATCACTAAAGTGTATTTCTTTCCAGAGATTGATTGGACATTAACAGGTCCAAAAAGATCCATGTGGAGTAGCTGAAGAGGAGTGGTCACTGAAGAAACTTGTTTTGATCTGAAGGAGGCTTTTGTCAGCTTTCCCTTTTCACAAGCTGAACAAAGAGATTCCTTTGTAAAGGTGTGATTAGGGAGGTCTCTGACTAAGTCTTTTTGAGACAACTCATTAATTGTCTTAAAGTTGAGATGAGAAAGTCTTTTATGCCATAACCAGTTTATGTCAGTGGATGCTTTAAAGATAAAGCACATGTTCTCAGAGTGAGAACTATTCATGTTTATGACGTATACATTTTCAACTCTTTTACCAGAGAGGGCAAGTTTATCATTTCCGTCAGTGACAGCACATCTATTCTTCAGGAATAGAACTTTGAAGTCTTTGTCACACAACTGACTAACGCTCAAGAGATTGTGCTTTAGTCCCTCAACGTAAGCGACACGAGAGAAAGATATGGCTCCGTTGGACAGAATTCCATAACCTTTAGTGTATCCTTTGAAATTTCCACCAAAGGTCACTGATGGACCAGCTTCTTCTTTGTAGTCAGAGAGCAGAGATTTTCTGCCAGTCATATGCCTCGAGCATCCGCTATCAAGATACCAGATACCTTTGGCACTCTACATACAACAAAAGATTAATTGTTTAATGGTACCCATATTACTATGGGTCCTGCTTGGTTAGATACAGGATTGGCGGAAGTACTACTAGCTGAAGAACTCTCTTCAGTGGATATCTTCACCTTAGTTGGTTTGGCAACTTTGGTGGATTTCACTCTTGCTGATTTATCAGCTTGAGCTACTTTCTTTCCATGAGCTAGTTTATCAGCTCTAGTAGCATTTGGACACTTGCTTGCAATGTGTGTTGTTTCACCACAGTGAAAGCATTTTCTATATTTAAAAGGTTTGGAGTTAAGAGAGGGAACAGGAAGTTTCTCAGGGATAGGTCCAAGAATTCCTTTATCCATGGTCCTTGGAGGTATTACGACCTTTTCAGGGGTAGGAGTGAGATCGATTTTAATCTTGGGAGTTGGTCTTTGAGAATAATCAGGGACCTTCTTCCAAGATTTAGAAATCTTCTCTGAGGACTTCTTGTTCTTATCTAGAGATTTCTTATTCTTAGGAACATGGTCAAGAACCTTGTTCTTGATCATTTTCTTAGAATGATCCTCATGAAGCTTCTCTTTAGAGGAAGTGGAAGAAGAGGTTGAAGAGGAAGGATCAGGGATAGAAGAGATAAACATTCCAAATTTGAGCATGGAACGATCATTCTCTGATTCTTCCTTTTCAGGGTTATAGCCTAACCCACTTCTCACTTTCATAGGTATTTGGGCATTGATAATCTCATTGACTTTATCAGAAGCCTTACACCATCCTTCGATGGTTGCCTTTTCAGACTTGAGATCAGCGCTTTTTCCCTATCAGCGATAGCTTCTTGTTTCTCAATGCTTATTGTTTGATTTGCAAGAACTTGGTCTTTGAGAGAATCCTCAAGTTTGGAAAGTT
This sequence comes from Silybum marianum, assembly GCA_036898165.1. Classification (NCBI taxonomy): domain Eukaryota; kingdom Viridiplantae; phylum Streptophyta; class Magnoliopsida; order Asterales; family Asteraceae; genus Silybum; species Silybum marianum. The sequence continues at coordinate 5,902,070 of CM072541.1, forward strand.
CTTTGATTCTTAAGTGGCAATTTTTTAATTGTTCAAATAAGTCAGTGTTAATTTTCTCAGCTTTTATCTTTCCATTCAAAGCATTGTAGAAGTCAACAGTCATTGCATCGAGAGCCGACAAGTTATCTTTTTCAGAGAGTAAGGGGTCAGAGGGAATGTTTACCTGAGTAGACGGAGACTCAGAGGAAGAAGTTTCAGAGACTTCTTCAGCATCCTCTATTTTTTCCATTAGACAGAGAAAGGCAAGATCTTCTTCATCTGAACCAGACTCTTCAGAGGTCTTGGCCAAGTCATCTTCAGCATCCCAGTCAACTTCTTCAGCGACAAGGCCTTTGGCTTTTTGCTGGTTTTTCTTCATATCTCTGTATTTGTTTTTCATTTTCAAATACTTCTCTTGTTTATCAGAGGTATGAGAGGTAGTGGGAGCAGCAACTTTCTTCGACCTGCATTCACTTGCAAAATGGCCCTTTCTCTGACAATTGAAACAGATCGCTGATGATTTTTCAGCAGGCAACGTTTTCTGTTTTTCAGAGTCAGAGAGGTTAGAATATTTTCGAAAATCTCTCTTTCTAGCAAATCTTTTAAAGTTGTTGGTTAAAAGGGCTAGAGAGTTATCAAACTCAGAGATGTCAGCATCAGTGAGTTGATCCTCTAAATCAGTTTGACCTAATTCAGTAATGGAGGTTATAGTGGAAGAAGAGCCATTTTTAGAAGAAGTTCCCTCAGAAGTCATAAGTGCCAAAGAAGTACTTTTAGCACCTTTGAGTTCATTAATAAGGTTCTTTCTTAAAAGCTGGGATTGTTCCTCATTTAAGAGCATCCCATATAATGCACTTAAGGACAAGGTTTCAAGATTCTTTGACAATTTTATACATGTAGTGTACACTGCCCATTGATCAGGGAGTGCCTCCATGAACTTTGTCATAATTTCAGTGTTTGAATACACTCTGTCAATTGATTTGAGATCGATCAGTAGACAGTTGAACCGCTGGTGAATTTGAGAAAGAGATTCACCCTTTTGATACATAAAGCTCTCATATTTTCTTACAAGGTTTATGCATCTAGTAACTTTAACCTCAGAAGTTCCTTCATATTGGATACATAAAGTATCCCACATGGCTTTTGAAGTCCTCATTTTCATGACGGAATGATAGACTTCATCAGGTAAAGCCATTGCTATTATGGATCTAGCTTTAGAGTCAATAGCAATTTCTTTCTTGTCTTCTTCAGTCCATCTGTTAGGAGTTTTAACAATACTCCTTTCAGGGATGGCTGCAGTAGTAGTGGTGGCAGGAACACTAGCTACTTTAGTTGTTGGAACGAATGGTCCATTTTCCAGATAGTAGGGAATCTTTGGATCAGATCCCTCTAGAAATAGAGACATTCTTTCCTTCCATAATGGAAAGTTATCATGGCTGAACCTTGGAGGTTTAGCTAAAGATCCATTATCATTGTAGTTTGTATTAGGGTTTGTCATTTTAAAATTATTATATTAAGAAAAATATTTTAAAGAAAAAGAAGACGACACTGCTCTGATACCACTTGTTGGTCCCAAAAAGAATCTACAAGAGTTAAATACTAAGTAAACAGTTTGTAGAAGAGGGGGGGGGGGGGTTGAATACAAACACACAAATTTTGGTTTTTAAATGAGTTTATTTCAAATAAACAAATTTACAGTTACAAGCGGAATTAGAACAAGTTAAGAACCTATTCTATTGTAACTAAGGAAACACACAGTGTGATGCACAAGAAGATGGAAGAAAGAAATGCAGAAGGTAGAGGCTAGAAGAAAAGCATGCATGAAGATGAAGAAGATATCTTCATATATTTATACCCTCTTGCATTTAATGCAAGACAAAAGGTACATGCCACGTGTCAAGCTTGGATAGGAAGCTTGTCCTTGTAAATAAGACAGCCATGCTTTTGGCCGAATATGAACAGTACCGTATCAGATATGATGGGGACATAAGAGACAAGTCGTACGTCCTTTTCTAACATGGTTCTAGGTTTGACTTTTGTGCATCGAGGATAAGATCAAACTTTAATCTTGCAGAGGAAGCTTCATTTGATCGCTGACACTGAATGTTCAAGGATGAACTTCAGTGTTGTTGAGACTTCACAAGACTTCACACTTTGAGTTGATAATCGCTGCTATCGCTGAACCGCTTCAGGTCACTTAGCTGATTATCTCTTTCTTCAGCTTTGGTCTTCGACTGTTGCTGAATGGTCTTCTGGTGTGATAGCTGATCTTCAGGTCTTCAGAGACAAGCTTGTTGATCCTTGATCTTCAGCGATCGCTGCTATCGCTGAATTTTAACAGAAGCTTATCTAAGGAATTTCACTAAGTATAATAAAGGAATCATATTCAAATCACTGAGAGGAGTTATGATCAACAAATATGAATAGCTCTCACTCTGAAAACATGTGTTTCATCTCCATAGCCTCCACAGACATAAACTGGTTATGGCACAAAAGACTCTCTCACCTAAACTTTAAGACAATCAATGAATTGTCTCAAAGAGAACTTGTAAAGGAATCTCTTTGCTCAGCGTGTGAATGGGAAAATTGACAAAAGACTCGTTCAGATCTAAACAAGTTTCTTCAGTGACCTCACCTCGTCAACTTCTCCATATGGATCTATTGGGCCTGTCAATGTCCAATCTCTATCTAGAAAGAAGTACACTCGTGTGATAGTTGATGAATATTCCAGATACACATGGGTATTCTTTCTTCAATCCAAAAGTGATACACCTGATGTTATTATAGCTTTCATCAAGATAATGGAGGTCCTCAATAATCTTATCGTTCGTTCCATGAGAAGTGATCATGGTACTGAGTTCAAAAACAGTACCTTGATTAATTTCTTTAAAGAAAAGGGAATCACTCACAACTTCTCGTAAGTGAGAACTCCTCGGCAGAACGGTGTTGCTGAAAGAAGAAATCGAACGATTATTGAAGCAGCTCGCTCAATGCTCAGCGAATCGCATCTACCTAGTCAATTATGGGCTGAAGCAATCAACATAGCATGCTTCACTCAGAATCGATCCATTATAGTGAAGCGATTCAAGAAGACCTCCTATGAACTATTTCATGGAAGAAGACCCTCTCTGAAATATCTACACATCTTTGAATGTAGATGTTATTTCTTAATGACAGAGATCATTTGGGTAAGTTTGATCCAAAAGTTGATGATGGGATATTCCTTGGATACTCTTCTGTATCCAAGTCTTTCAGAATCTTCAACAAGAGAAGACAGCACGTTGAAGAATCTATGCACGTCAACTTTGATGAATCTCGTCCAACTCATTCTACTTCTATCCCTGAAGAAGATGAGGAGTTGAATGAATGGATGAAATGTCATTATGGGGAACCTGAAACTTATTTTCAGCAACCAACCTAATGCTGAAACAAATGATGATGGGATCCCTGATTTTCCTACATCAAGCAACGATCCATCAACATCAGGGATCAACGTCACTCCTCTCAATCAGATTCCTCCATCTGATACTTCTTTAGGAAATTCTTCAGTGAATAACCAAGCTTCATCTTCTACTGATCAATCCTCAGAATCTCTTCCAGAATTGATCTTAAATGAAGTTTCTGTCGCTGAAACGATCAACGACATCCCTGAAAGAGAGCAAATCGCTGAATCTACTATTGATCAATCTCCTAAACCTCCAGCTCAGTGATGGACTGCAAATTATCCAATAAATCAAATCATTGGTGATCCAAATGCAGGTATCAAGACTCGTAGAGGTACATGTAATATCTGTCTCTATGTCAATTTTATCTCTCTCTCTGAACCTAAGAAGATAGATCAAGCTATCTCTGATCCTAGTTGGCTCTCTGCCATGCAAGAAGAACTCACTGAGTTTCTTAGAAACAAAGTTTGGAATCTCGTTCCTTGTCCCTCTGATAAAACTGTAATAGGAACCAAATGTGTTTTTCGAAATAAGCTGGATGAAAATGGCAATGTAATTCGCAATAAGGCTAGACTTGTTGCTCAGGGATACAGACAATTAGAAGGTATTGACTATGATGAGACATTTGCTCCTGTTGCTAGACTTGAAGCCATAAGACTCTTTTTAGCTAATGCTGCCCATAAAGACTTTAAAGTTTTTCAAATGGATGTTAAAACTGCTTTTCTAGATGGTAAATTCAGCGAGGAAGTTTATGTTGAACAACCTCCTGGATTCTCTGATCCAAACCATCCTGGTTATGTTTTCAAACTTCAAAAAGCTTTTTACGGGTTAAAACAAGCTCCCAGAGCTTGGTATGATACTCTCTCTAAATTCCTTCTTAAAGAAAAATTTGTTCGTGGAAAGATTGACCAGACTCTATTTTTAAGAAAATATGTAGGTCATACTATTCTTGCTCAAATATATGTTGATGACATTATTTTTGGCTCCAGAAGACTCAAGTTATGCACTCGTTTTGCAAACAGAATGAAGAAAGAATACAAAATGAGTATGATGGGTGAACTAACATATTTTCTAGGTTTGCAGATTAAGCAATCTGACAAAGGAATTTTTATTTGTCAAAGTAAATATGTTAAAGACATGCTGAACAAGTTTGGTATGAATCAATGCTCAGCGATGAAGACCTCAATGGCACCCCCTCTGACATTGATTAAGGACCCAAATGAGAAACCTGTCAATATCACTGCCTATCGTGGGATGATTGGGTCTCTGCTATATCTTACAGCGAGTAGACCTGATATCATGTACTCTACATGTCTCTGTGCTCGGTATCAAGCTGAACCAAAGGAATCTCACCTCATCGCTGTAAAGCGAATCTTCAGATACTTGAAAGGAACTTATAATCTGGGTCTTTGGTATCCCAAAGGCTCAGGGTTCGATCTAATCGGTTACTCTGATAGTGATTTTATAGGATGCAAGATTGATAGAAAGAGCACCACTTGCGGATGTCAGCTATTAGGTGGTAAGTTGATAAGTTGGACAAGTAAGAAGCAGAACTCTGTGTCCACATCTACCGCTGAAGCTGAATACGTAGTCGCTGGTAGCTGTTGTGCTCAAATCCGATGGATGAGAATTCAGTTGAGAGATTATGATCCCAAACATTCTAAAATCCTTATTTATTATGATAGCACTAGTGCTATTGCAATTGCAAATAACCCTATACTTCACTCAAAAACCAAGCACATTGAGATTCGATATCACTTTATCAGAGATCTTGTGATGAATGGAGAAGTGGAACTTCATTTTGAATATCAGCTCGCTGATCTTTTCACCAAACCCCTGGATGAAGTTAGATTCAATCTACTCATCAGCGAACTTGGTATGTTAAACGGTGAATAATTCTCCATTCTCTGAACTCTGATTCAGCGATACTTGATCATTCTCACTCAGGTATGAACTTCTAAATATTTACATTCTCTGATTTTTTTTTTCAGGGAATGTCTTCAAACTAAAATCCCATCACTGACAATCCTTTATTTTCTATTGATGAAGAATTTAAGGATAATGGTTAACGTTTTTAAATGATAATCATTTTCAAATTTATTCAAATAAGAAAAGGACACGTCAGACCTATATCTGACACATGACGGACCACGACGTTTCCTTTCCTACTCTTTTCTAGGAACATGCAATAGGTCATCATTACTTTTCAAAAAGCTAAAACCGTCGTTTAGCTATCCTTTTCTCTCTCCTATTGTTTACTTAAAACACAAATGTCGTTTATCACATATTTAACTTTATAACTTTTTATAAAACCTAATCCAATTTTAAGTTAAAAATTAATGTGATAAAACCCTTTTTATTTCTCAAAACCTGTTCTAGATTCGTCTTAGAACAGAAGACCTTTTTAGGTATTCTTTTTTCAAGTTTTTCTCCCATTTCTAAAAATTGTGGTACTAACAAGTATTTTGATCTTTTTCATCAAAACACTTGTTTTTCTTCTACACTTTTTGCTAATCTTTGCACCAAAAAAAAACCTATTTTGGTTTATTACCTTTGTATTAAACCATGATTTTTCTATTTGGTGTTCCCATTTTTAAAACAGACATGGCAACTTCAAGCAAGAACACTCAGGCCGATGCACAAGCACCAATTGTCCTCACCAAAGCCCCTGCTAGCGCCTTCGACTTGGAACAAGAAACTTTCAAGGCCTGCAACTACCTTTCCCTGGTAGATATCCCTACTGACAAATCATACTTTAGCGACGGTGCCACCATCATCAAAGCTTGTCCTCTGATGTATGCCTTTGTGCACAATCCCGTGGGAATCACTGCGCATCTTAAGGCTCTCTGGTACACAGCTCACTGCATGACCCTCACCACTAACAAAGGCAAAAAGCTCCCTGCTATCGGTTTCACAATCCCTACTCTAGGCGACTTCGCTTTCACCTCAGCCTTCCTAAGGAATGCCCTCTGCCTTCCTTCCAGAGGTAAGAACGAGCCCTGGGCCCCTAAGCCCACCAAAGAACAGATAGAGGACTTCTTGGACTCTATCGGCTATGTTTGGGAGAACCCTGAAGTCAAGACTGTGGGATCAAAGATGGAGAAGAAGCGTCTTTGTTGGAACTCAGATCCCTATTCTAACAATTAATCGATAGATCAAACAAGAGAATATGAGCGGAAGCAAACAGATCTATGATAAACATTAAGATTAATAAGAACAGAATTGAAGAACAATCGTTAATTCATATTGAATTACTTGAACGATAATAATAATACGCACAATTTAGCTCTCAAATTTGTATTTTCAAATCATTCTTTTACAAACTACAACTGAGCTATTTATACGATTCCAACAAGGAAAGTCAACTATCTAGCCTATTACATCTTGACACGTAAGCTAAGTGAATAACTGATTCAGTTACACATGGAAGATGTACCTGCCACATCATCAAGGGCGCGTGTGATGCTTCTGTAGGAGTCCAGCGGCTCTTTCCTTCTATGGGCGCTTCTGAGATAGGTGTTGATCATAACTACTGTTAAAAGATTTGAATATGATTCCTTTTCAATACTTAGTGAAATTCCATTTAATAAGATACTGTTCATATTCAGCGATAGCACACGCTGATAACCATCAGCGATCGCTGAAGATCAAGGAACAACAAGCTTATCACTGATAATCTGAAGATCAGCTATCACACCAGAAGACCATTCAGCGAAAGTCAAAGACTCTAGCTGAAGAAAGAGATAATCAGCTAAGTGAACTGAAGGGGTTCAGCGATAGCAACGATTGTCTACTCAAAATGTGAAGGCTTGTGAAGCCTCAGCGATACTGAAGTTCATCCTTGAAGATTCGGTATCAGCGATCAAATGAAGCTTCCCTTGCAAGATTAAAGATTGATCTTATCCTCGATGCACAAAAGTCAAACCTAGAACCATGTCAGAAAAGGACGTATGACTTGTCTCTTATGTCCCAATCATATCTGATATGGTACTGTTCATATTCGGCCAAAAGCATGGCTGTCTTATTAGCAAAGACAAGCTTCCTATCCAAGCTTGACACGTGGCATGTACCTTTTGTCTTGCATTAAAGGCAAACGGGTATAAATAAGATGGAGATATCTTCTTCATCCATATGCATGCTTCTATCTAACCTATACCCTCTTTATTCTTTCTTTGATCTTCTTGTGCATCAAACTTAGTGTTTCTTAGTTACAATAGAATAGGTGTTACACTTGTTCTTATTCCGCTTGTAACTGTAAATTTGTTTATTTTCAGTAAACTCATTTAAAAACTAAAATTTGTGTGTGTTTGTATTCAACCCCCCCCCCCCCTCTTCTACAAACTGTTCTCTCTTGATTGAACTCTTGTAGAACCTTTAGGGACCAACAAGTGGTATCAGAGCAGTGTTTGCTTCTTAAATCTTTAAAATATTTTTTAAAACTATTTTAAAATGTCAAACCCCAATACAAACTACAATGATAATGGATCTTTAGCTAAACCTCCAAGATTTAGCCATGATAATTTTCCATTGTGGAAGGAAAGAATGTCTCTATTTCTAGAGGGATCTGATCCAAAGATTCCCTACTATCTGGAAAATGGACCAATTGTTCCTACAAAATTAGTAGCTAGTGTTCCTGCCACCACTGCTACTCCAGCCATTCCTGAAAGGGTTATTGTTAAAACTCCTAACAGATGGACTGAAGAATACAAGAAAGAAATTGCTATTGACTCTAAAGCTAGATCTATAATAGCAATGGCTTTACCAGATGAGGTCTATCATTCTGTCATGAAAATGAGGACTTCTAAGGCCATGTGATATACTTTATGTATCCAATATGAAGGAACTTCTGAGGTTAAAGTCACTAGATGCATAAACCTTGTAAAAAAATATGAGAGTTTTATGTATCAAAAGGGTGAATCTCTTTCTCAAATTCACCATCGATTTAACTGTTTGCTGATTGATCTTCAATCAGTCGATAGAGTATATTCAAACGCTGAAATTCTGACAAAATTCATGGAGGCATTACCCGATCAATGGGCAGTGTAAACTACATGTCTAAAGCTGTCAAAGAATCTTGAAACCTTGTCCTTAAGTGCATTATACGGTATGCTCTTAAATGAGGAACAATCCCAACTTCTAAGGAAGAACCTAATTAATGAACTCAAAGGTGCCAAAAGTACTTCTTTGGCACTTGTGACTTCTGAGGGAACTTCTTCTAAAAATGTTTCTTCTTTCACTATCACCTCCATTACTAAATTAGGTCAAACTGATTCAGAAGATCAACTCACTGATGCAGACATCTCTGAGTTTGATAACTCTCTAGCTCTCTTAACTAATAACTTTAAAAGATTTGCTAGAAAGAGCAATTTTCGAAAACCTTCTAACCTCTCTGACTCCGAAAAGCAAAAAACGGTGCCCGCTGAGAAAGCCTCAGCGATATGCTTCAACTGTCAACGAAAGGGTCACTTTGCCAGTGAATGCAGGTCGAAGAAAGTTGCTGCTCCCACTACCTCCCATACCTCTGATAAAAAGGAGAAGTATTTGAAATTAAAAAACAAATACAAAGATATGAAGAAACACCAGAAAAAAGGCAAAGGCCTTATCGCTGAAGAAGTTCACTGGGATGCTGAAGATGACTGAGCCAAGACCACTGAGGAGTCTGGTTCAGATGAAGAAGATCTTGCCTTCCTCTGTCTGATGGCAAGAATTGAGGACGTTGAAGAAGTCACTGAGACTTCTTCCTCTTAGTCTCCTTCTACTCAGGTAACTATTCCCTCTGTCTCTTTACCTTCTGAAGGTGATAACTTGTCAGCTCTCGATGCTATGACTGTTGATTTCTACGATGCTTTAAATGGAAAAATTAAGGCCGAGAGAATTAACACTGACTTATCTGAACAATTAAAAAATTTCCATATAAGAATCAAAGAACTTTCTAAAATTGAGGAATCTCTCAAAGACCAAGTCTTTGCAAATCAAACTATAAGCATCGAGAAACAACAAGCTATCGCTGATAGCTTAAAAGGCTATCGCTGATCTCAAGTCTGAAAAGGCAACCACCGAAGGATGGTGTAAGGCTTCTGATAAAGTCAATGAGATCATCAATGCTCAAATACCTATGAAAGTAAGTAGTGGGTTAAGCTATAACCCTGAAAAGGAAGAATCGGAGAATGATCGTTCCATGCTCAAATATGGAATGTTTGTCTCCTCTATCCCTGGTCCTTCTTCTTTCTATACCTAATTCTAAGAAAGTGATCAAGAACGAGTTTCTTAATCAATTTCCTAAGAATAAGAAAACTCAAGATAGGAACAAGAAATCCTCAGAGAAAGTTTCTAAAACTGGGAAGAAGGTCCCTGACTTTTCTCAGAGACCAACCCCTAGAATTAAAATCGATCTCACTCCTACTCCTAAAAAGGTTGTTATACCTCCAAGGACCATGGATAAAGGAATTCTTGGACCTATCCCTGAGAAATTTCCTGCTCCCTCTCTGATTTCCAAACCCTTTAAATATAGGAAATGCTATCAATGTGGTGAAACTACCCACATTGCAAGCAAATGTCCTAATGCTACTAGAGCTGATAAACTAGCTCATGGAAAGAAAGTAGCTCAAGCTGATAAATCAGCGACAGTGAAATCCACCAAGGTTGCAAAACCATCAAAGGTGAAGATATCCACTGAAGAGAGTACTTCAACTAGTAGCTCCTCCGCCAATCCTCTATCTAACCAAGCAGGACCCATAGTAATATGGGTACCTTTAAACAATTAATCTTTTGTTTTATGCAGAGTGCCAAAGGTATCTGGTATCTTGATAGCGGATGCTCAAGGCACATGACTGGCAGAAAATCTCTGCTCTCTGATTACAAAGAAGAAGCTGGTCCATCAGTGACCTTTGGTGGAAATGGCAAAGGATACACTAAAGGTTATGGAATTCTATCCAACGGAGCCACCTCGTTTTCTCGTGTTGCTTACGTTAAGGGACTAAAGCACAATCTCTTGAGTGTTAGTCAGTTATGTGACAAAGACTTCAAAGTTCTATTCTTAAAGAATAGATGTGTTGTCACTGATGGAAATGATAAGCTTGCCCTTACAGGCAAAAGAGTGGAAAATGTATATGTCCTAAATATGAATACTTCTCACTCTGAGAATATGTGCTTTATCTCTAAAGCATCCACTGACATAAACTGGTTATGGCATAAAAGACTCTCTCACCTCAACTTTAAGACAATAAATGAATTGTCTCAAAAAGACCTAGTCAGAGACCTCCCAAATCATACCTTTACAAAGGAATCTCTTTGTTCAGCGTGTGAGAAGGGAAAGTTGACAAAAGCCTCCTTCAAGTCAAAGCAAGTTTCTTCAGTGACCACTCCTCTTCAGCTACTGCACATGGATCTATTTGGACCTGTCAATGTCCAATCTATCTTTGGGAAGAAATACACTTTAGTGGTTGTTGATGAATACTCCAGATACACATGGGTGTTCTTCCTTCGATCCAAAAGTGATACCCCTGAAATGATAATTTCTTTTATCAAAAAGATGGATGTTTTGAACAATCTAATTGTTCGTTCCATAAGAAGTGATCATGGCACTGAATTCAAAAACAGTACTCTGGTTAACTTCTTTGAAGAAAGAGGCATCTCTGACAACTTTTCCTCAGTAAGAACCCCTCGGCAAAATGGTGTTGCTGAAAGAAGAAATCGTACTATCATCGAAGCGGCTCGCTCAATGCTCAGCGAATCGCATCTACCCACTCAGTTCTGGGCCGAAGCAGTTAGTACAGCGTGCTTCACTCAAAATCGATCCCTGATAGTTAAACGATTTAAGAAGACCCCCTATGAATTATTTCATGGGAGAAGACCTACTCTGAAATATTTCCACATTTTTGGAAGTAGATGTTACATTCGAATGACAAAGATCATTTGGGTAAATTTGATCCAAAAGCTGACGATGGTATATTTCTTGGATACTCCTCTGTATCTAAATCCTTCAGAGTCTTCAACAAAAGAAGACAACATGTTGAAGAATCCATGCACGTTAACTTTGATGAATCTCGTCCCATTCATACATCTCATTCTCTTGAGGATGATGAAGAATTGAATGCCTGGATGAAATCTCATTATGGGGAACCTGAAACCTATTTCAGCAATCAACCTCCTGCTGAAGAACATGATGATGAAATCCCTGTAAATTCCTCAAGTGAAAATCATCCATCTTCAGGGATGAATGTTACTCCTCTGAATCAGATTCCTGTTGCTGGTTCCTCTCTTGGAAATTCCTCAGTGAATAACCAAACTATATCTGAAAATCAATCCTTTGAATTGATTCTAAATGAAGTACTTGTTGCTGAAACAAGTACTATTCCAGAAACTGAAGAACAGTCGCTGAATCTGCTGTGGATCTCTCTCCTCAACCACCAGCTCAGCGATGGACTGCAAATCATCCAATAAATCAAATTATTGGTGATCCCACTGCAGGTATCAAAACACGTAGAGGTACAGGTAATATCTGTCTTTATGTTAACTTCATTTCTCTCTCTGAACCTAAAAAGATAGATCAAGCTATCTCTGATCCTAGCGGGGTTTCAGCTATGCAAGAAGAACTAACTGAATTTCGTAGAAATAAAGTTTGGAATCTTGTTCCAAGACCCTCTGATAAAACTGTCATAGGCACCAAATGGGTTTTCAGAAATAAGCTAGATGAAAACGGGACTATAATTCGCAATAAGGCTAGACTTCTTGCTCAAAGTTATAGACAGGAAGAAGGAATTGACTATGATGAAACCTTTGCACCTGTTGCTCGTTTAGAAGCCATAAAACTCTTTTTACCTTATGTTGCCCATAAAGACTTCAAAGTTTTTCAAATGGATGTTAAAAGTGCTTTTCTAAATGGAAAACTCAGCGAGGAAGTTTATGTTGAACAACCCCCTGGTTTCTCAGACCCTAACCATCCTGGTTATGTTTTTAAACTTGAAAAAGCTCTTTACGGGTTAAAACAAGCTCCTGGAGCTTGGTATGATACCCTTTCTAAATTTCTTCTTAAAGAAAAATTTGTTCGTGGAAAAATTGACCAAACTCTGTTTTTAAGAAAATATAAAGGTCATACTATTCTCGCTTAGATATATGTTGATGACATTATCTTTGGTTCCAAAAGACCCAAACTTTGCACTCGTTTCGCTGCAAGAATGAAAAAACAATATAAAATGAGTATGATGGGTGAACTAACATATTTTCTAGGATTGCAGATAAAGCAATCTGATAAAGGAATTTTTATTTGTCAAAGCAAATATGTTAAAGACATGCTGAATAAATTCAACATGAATCAATGCTCAGCGGTGAAGACCCCTATGGCGCCTCCTCTAACGTTGAACAAGGATCCCAATGGGAAACCAGTCAATGTCACTGCCTAACGAGGAATGATTGGATCTCTGCTGTATCTTACAGCAAATAGACCAGACATCATGTACGCTACCTGTCTCTGTGCTCGGTATCAGGCTGAACCAAATGAATCCCATCTAATCGCTGTAAAGCGAATCTTCAGATACCTGAAAGGAACTCCAAATCTTGGTCTCTGGTATCCCAAAGGCTCAGGATTTGATGTTATTGGTTACTCTGACAGTGACTTTGCAGGTTGTAAGATAGATAGAAAGAGCACCACTGGAGGGTGTCAGCTACTAGGTGGAAAATTAATAAGTTGGACAAGTAAAAAGCAAAACTCAGTATCCACTTCCACCGCTGAAGCTGAGTATGTAGCTACTGGTAGTTGTTGTGCTCAAATTTTTTGGATGAGAAATCAACTAAGAGACTACAATCTCAAGCTCTCTAAAATTCCTATCTATTGTGATAGTACTAGTGCTATTGAAATTGCCAACAATCCTGTACTTCACTCCAAAACCAAGCACATTGAGATCCGATATCACTTTATCAGAGATCATGTGATGAATGGTGAAGTTGAGCTCCATTTTGTACCTACTGAATATCAGCTCGCTGATCTTTTCACCAAGCCTCTTGATGAAACTAGATTCAATCTACTCATCAGCGAACTTGGTATGTTGAACGTCGAATAATTTATTATTCAGTGACCAACAACGAATACAAATAAAGCTTTCAAACTTTTCATTCTCTAAACTCTGATTCAGCGGTATATGGGCCATCTCCTCAGGTATTATCTTCTAATCTTTAACACTCTTTGATATCTTTCCTCATCAAAGAATGTCTCTCTTAAAACTAAAACTCCTTACTGACAATCCTTTATTATTAGTGATGAAGATTTTTTAAAAATTAATAATGATAAAGCTTCCTTATGGATAATTATCATTATAATCTTTTAAAAATAAAGAAAAGGACACGTCAGACCTTTTTCTGACACATGACGGACCGCGACGTTTCCATTCCAACTCCTTTCTTGGAACGTGCGCCAGGTCGTCATTTCTTTTTCAAAAAGCTAAAACCGTCGTTTAGCACTCCTTTCTTTCTCTCTCCTCTTGCTATTTAAGCATTCCTTTTGCCTTACTTTATTCCTTCCGCTTTCATAACTCTCCTAAAGGCAAAAGTAACTTCAAGTTTTCTCAAAAACACCAAGAACACGCATTTGTGTGTTTTCTTCTCGAACTTAACTAAGGTTTGATCTAAACCTTGTATTATGACTGGAAACATCTTATTTCACCTCTTCTTCTCCTCAAAACTCTAAAAATAATATAAAAACATTTCTTAAAAACTAAAATAATCTGGATCAAACTTAAAAAGTTTTTCCTTTATAAAAAACCCTGTTCTAAGTTCTTTCCTTAGAACAGAAGATTATTTTTTAACTTTTATCCATTTACCTAAGTTTTTTATTATTGTTTATAACAAGCACTTTGATATTGTTCATCAAAATATTTGTTCTCTTTGATCTTAAATTTGGTATTCTTTATACCAAACTCTGGTTTATACATTTATGTATAAAACCATGATTTACCTCTTTGGTGTTCCTATCTTTCCCACAGCAATGGCATCTGCAAGTAAGACCGCTGCAACCTCCTCTGCTGCTGAAGACACTACCCTGGTCGCTGCACCAACCTGTCATTTCCCTTTGGAAAGAGTCGTCTTCAAGTCCTGCAAGTACATCGCTTTGGTGGAGATCCCTGCAGACCGCCCTCAATTCGCTGAAGGAGCCAACTTCATCAAGGCGTGCCCACTGATGTACGCTTTCGTCCACAACCTAGTGGGCATCTTTTCTCATCTCCAAGCCTTATGGTACACGGCTCACTGTACCATGTTGACAACTGACAAGGGAACCCAACTCCCTGCTATTGGGTTCAAGGTTCCAGAACTTGGCTTCTTCTCCTTCACTGCTGGATTTCTCAGGAAGGCTCTGCGTCTCCCTGTACGCGCTAAGAATCACCAATGGGGCGCTGAACCCACCAAGATGCAAATCGATGCATTCTTGGACTCCATTGGATACTCTTGGGAGAATCCCTCTCTGAAGACGGTGGGTTCTAAGGTAGAGAAGAAAAGGCTACCTGCTCCCTGGCAATACATCTTCACCCAGGTGATCCAATGCCTTGGGTCGAAGATCGGCTCGCACGACCAAGCGAGCAAGCACTTTCAAGACCTCGCTAACTCCCTTTGCACCGGCCACAACCTGAATTACGCTGATTACATCTTCAGCGACATGGTCAGTCGCATCAACGCCGCCACCAGACATCCTGTCATCCCTTATCCTCGCTTCTTCGCGACCATAATGAAAGTTGCCTTCGGGGAAGAATACCCGAAGGTCGGCGATCACTCCTTCTCTATCGTAGGGAAGAAGTCCCTGGACATTGAGGAACGTCTAGGTGATGCTCCTTTCACCCCCTACATGCTGCAGATGATTGGAACTCCTCTCCCAGTGTCCACCTCGCTGTCCAACCCAACAGCAAGCAACCCAGACACTGCTGCCGCTGTAAAGAGGAGGCAACCAACCGATGGTCATAAAAAGACCATCGCAACAAACTCAAGAAACCAAAGAAGATGGTCTCTCAAAAGACTACCAACACCACCGAAAACCTCAGCCACTTCAACGGTCTTCTCAACCGTTGTCGCTTCATCAGCACTACCTACATCATCAGCGACTCCGGTCACTGAGGGTGTTTTAGCCGGCTCCGCTGAAGATGGAGCAGGTACTACTTTCACTGCCTTCTTATCTACTTCTATCTCCTCTTCTTTGGTCCTCACCTCAGCAAATGACTCAGCGATAGTTGTCCCTATCCCTGATAATGTTGAAATGCACGCAGTCCAAACCTCAATATTGTTTAGGCAATCTGAATTTTGGAAGGCCAAATTACAAGGACATAAGAGTATCTCTTACAGATATTCTAAGACACTGGTCAGTGATCCTCAAGACACTGCCTCTGTAAATGTACTCCCAAAGAGTAATCCTCATGATACTCTCAGGGAAAAACTTACATCTTTTCATCCATCTTCTAATCCGGATGTGTTTTGGCATCTTTGTCTATGTCATCATCAGGTGTCTATTCCTACTTCAGCGACGACAACCACCACCACCGGCGCGCCTTCCATCGGCAAGGATATGGGGAAGTCTCCTCAGGGTCCTCCCAACGCTGCTAGGCTCAGAGACGTGAAGCAAGAGATGGCTGCTCCCAAGCTTCCCACTCCAGTCACTGAGCTACCTCCCATTGTCCTTCCCAACCCTACATTCGCAGCAATTAATTGTCAGGTCAAGGAATGTGCTCTCACAAGGGCCAGGATGGACAACCTTTAGACGTCTGCCGAGCTTATCTTCAAAAGGATCGTTGGTACTCCAGCGATCAAGACTAACGTCAGCAACCTGATCTCTGACGTTTTCGGCCTGAAGGAAGATAACAGGGCCTTCCATCAGACCCTGACAAACCTGGAGCAGAAGGTTGCTGCTCAAGCAAACGTCCTAGAGTCTATTCAAAAGACTCAATCTGATATGATGCAGATGCTCACAAAGCTCTCTGAGGCAAGTTCCTCATCTTTCAACGCTGCTGATCGGACCACGCTTCAAGAAACTGATGAGAAGCTGAAGGCCGTTCAGACAAACGTTCGCACTCTGATGGTGCATTGTCTACCTCCTGATAACAGTGAGGGGGAGAGATGTGCCAAAGAGTTCGCTGACGAACTCATTTCGGAGCATAACAGAAGGTTCCCTGAAGAGAGAATCTCTCCTTACATCCAGCGGGCTGAAGCTGATGAAGAAGAAGAAGAAGAAGATGATGATGATGAAGAAGATGATGAAGAACCTATCCCTCACTATGGGGGGATGGAGGATGATGAAGACGACGAGGACATTGGAAGTGCCTTAGAGCACTTCAGATTGTCAAGGGCTGGAGTCGCTCATCAAGAGCCCTTGGGGGACGGACCACAACCCTCTCAGGGACAATCCGGTCCCTCTGGCAAAGGAAAAGAAGTGGTAGATCTGGATTCCACTATCCCTATATCTGAGGGGGAGACCACTCTCGAGGTATCTCTTCCTCTTATCCCTTTCATAACTCCTCTCTCTGAAACTCCCACACCTCATTCACCTACAAAAACTCCCTCTAACAATACTATTTCCTCCTCTCCTTCCCTCAGTGATCCCCGTCCCCAAAGGACTCAACTTCATGGAAGGAACCTTCCTCTGAAGAGCAGTTTATGTACATAATTAAAACTGACTCCAAAGAAGAAGAAGGCCTTATTCCCAGGCGCCGCGTTCAAAAGCCGATCATAAGCGAGCCTGAAGAAGAAGAAAGGCGAATAAAATTCCTTAAGGAATTCGAGGCTAGAAGAATAAGGGTGCCTGAAGTTGAACCCATTGAAGCCATACCAATAAGGATGGTAGACGAATTCTACTTTTTGTCCAGAGAAGAGAGAGAACAAGCATTGGAAGCACAAAGGATCAGGGATGAGGAAATAAAGCAAACTGAGAATGATCTTGCTTTAGCAAGGAAATTGCTCAGAGAAGACTCTGCAAGAGATAAGGCGGCCAGAGATCAACTGAAAAAAAGTGAAAGGGTCGCTAAAGCGCTTGTACAGAAAGAACTTGCACAAGAGAATTTGAACGTAGATCCAATTCTTGCTCAACAGAAGATTCTAAGTGCACTATCCGCTGAAGCCACTATGCAGAAAGACAAAGAGCTTGATTGGTGCACTGACAGACTGAAATTTCGAAGATCTGAAGCCAAAATCATTCATGCAACTATCCAAGGGCGACACTCCAACAGAGGTGGTCCAAAGGTATATGTAAGAATGACAAGGACGAACAGAACGGAGAGAGAAGAAGCCAAATTCTTAAGAATTTATGGATACACTGAATGGTTAGAAATAAGAGACGTCATTCAGAGTTCCAAATTCAAATTGAAGGACGCGGTGGACAGTGTGCTGGATCAGTTGCTGCAAAGAATGTCACAACATGTGCAAGTTCCCCCTCTCCCTGAATCATCTAAAAAGAAAAGATCAAACGCTGAAGGAAGTTCAAGTGCTAAGAATGAGCATGAAACTAAGTTTGATTATCAAAGCATTCTTGATCATCTTGAGCTCCCTGATATATCAATGCTTTGTACCTCTCTCCCTCAAGACCGAAGATATGAAGAAGATGAAATCATCTCACTGCCTGAACCTGGTATGGTATTCTTGGATAATGAAGGATTCTTAGGACTCTTCAGAAACCAAGAAATTCGCAAGGCCCCATCCTCTCTCATAAAGATAATTCTTTGGTGTTGCTGGTTAGATACACCTTTGATGAATCGACGGAAGACACTTTATGAGAATGAGTTACAAAAAAGAATCGAGAATATCTCTGACTAGTTATAGATTTCTATTTCCTTTGTAATATTTCTTCAGTGTACAAGTACTTTACTTTTAATTATTGTATTTTCATTTCTCTGTAATTTCTTCAGATTATTATTAATGAAATACAATCAGAGTACTTTACTCCATCCTAGTACTAAAAAGACCTCTGAAAATAGTAAAAGGGACAATGAACATAAGAGTTCTATTTTCGTTACACTATCTTAACTCACTGATCTTTCACTCTGAAAAATCAATCAGTGAATGTACTTTAAGCTTATTTACTTGTAAACATTGTGCTTTCATATCCTTATAAATGAAACTCAATTCAGATAGTAGACTAGCTGAAAAAGACTTTACAGATTAGCACTTAGAAATTTTTTCTTTAAATGTTTCCTAAGTCCTTACTAGTCTCTTAAAGCAATTTTCCTATGTTGCTTAATCATAATAAAATAGGGGGAGATTGTTGATCATAACTCCTGTTAAAAGATTTGAATATGATTCCTTTTCAATACTTAGTGTAATTCCATTTAATAAGCTACTGTTCACATTCAGCGATAGCACACGCTGATAACCATCAGCGATCGCTGAAGTTCAAGGAACAACAAGCTTATCACTGAAGATCTGAAGATCAGCTACCACACCAGAAGACCATTCAGCGAAAGTCAAAGACTCTAGCTGAAGAAAGAGATAATCAGCTAAGTGAACTGAAGCGGTCCAGCGATAGCAGTGATTGTCTACTCAAAATGTGAAGTCTTGTGAAGCCTCAGCGATACTGAAGTTCATCCTTGAAGATTCAGTATCAGCGATCAAATGAAGCTTCCCTTGCAAGATTAAAGATTGATCTTATCCTCGATGCACAAAAGTCAAACCTAGAACCATGTCAGAAAAGGACGTACGACTTGTCTCTTATGTCCCCATCATATCTGATATGGTACTGTTCATATTCGGCCAAAAGCATGGCTGTCTTATTAGCAAGGACAAGCTTCTTATCCAAGCTTGACACGTGGCATGTACCTTTTGTCTTGCATTAAAGGCAAACGGGTATAAATAAGATGGAGATATCTTCTTCATCAATATGTATGCTTCTATCTAACCTATACCCTCTTTATTCTTTCTTTCATCTTCTTGTGCATCAAACTTAGTGTTTATTAGTTACAAGAGAATAGGTGTTAAACTTGTTCTTATTCCGCTTGTAACTGTATATTTGTTTATTTTCAATAAACTCATTTAAAAACCAAAATCTGTGTGTGTTTGTATTCAACCCCCCCCCCCCTCTCTTCTACAAACTGTTCTCTCTTGATTGAACTCTTCTAGACCCTTTAGGGACCAACAATAGGTTATTTAGAAGATGACCTTCTGAACTTCTGTACTTGCATAATTCTGATTCATACTGCTTCTGAAATGAGGGCTAACAGTCTTCCAGGTCGCTGGCAATACATCTTCACCCAGGTGATTTAGTGCTTGGGCTCCAAGATTGCTCTCATGATCAAGCCAGCAAGCACTTCCAGGACCTTGGCTTTGCTCTCTGCACAAACTACAAGCTGAACTATGCGGACTACATATTTAGCGACATGTTCAACAGGGTAAAAGCTGGTAAGAGGAACCGATTCATTCCTTACCCTAGGTTCTTTGCAACCATCTTGGAAGCTGACTTCAAAGATGAATAATCAAAGGTCGCCAACCAAAGCTTCTCCATGGTCGGCAAGAAGTCTCTGGACATTGATGTCCATCCAGATGATGCTCCTTTCACTCCCTCCATGCTGCAACTCATTGAAGCAGCAAAACATGTGTCCGTCTCACTGAACAACCCCTCAGTGAGTATCCTAGACACCTCCACTCCGTCCAAAAGAAAGGAACTAACTGATGGCCATCGAAAGACCATCGCTCATAAGCCAGCTGCAAAGAAACAAAAGAAGGGATTCTCTCAAAAGATTCCCCTCCTGATTCAGGTGTAATACCAACGTCCTCTGTAGCCACAGCCACGACAACGGTCTCTGCATCCGTTGCCGTTTCTTCAGCACTACCACCACCTTCAGCGACTCCGGTCACTGAACGTGTTATAGCCAGCTCCGCTGAAGCTGTATCAGGTACTACATTCACAACCTTCTCTTCTTCTTCCACCATCTCTTCTTTGGTCCTCAGACAAACATATGATTCAGAGATAGTTGTCCCTATCTCTGATGATGTTGAATCGCACGCTGTCCAAACTTCAGTGTTGTTTCGACAATCTGAACTTTGGAAAGCCAGTACAACAGGACCTCAACATGTCTCTCACAGACATACTAAGACGCAGGCCGGTTATCCTCATGACACTACCTTAGTACACGTTGTCCCTGAGAGTAATCCTCATGATACTCTCAAGGTAAATAACATGTCTTATCAACCTTCTTCTAACCCAGAGCTCTTCTTGGCTGCTCTGTCTATGTTGTCATCAGGTACTGCACCTCCTCTCTCTACGTCAGCAACCACCGTCACTGCCTCCAAGGCTACTGCTGCTGCTACTACTCCCTCCAGTATGAGCAAGGGAAAATCTCCTCAGCAGCCAAAGACGGATGCTGAACTGCGCAAGATAAAGCAAGAGAAATTTTCCTCAAAGCTTCCTCCTTTCGCTATGGAGATTCCCAAGATCGTTCTTCCTAACCCCACATTCCCTGTGTGCTCTCACAAGGGCTAGGGTAGACAACCTTCAGACGTCTGCTGAGTACATCTTCCAGACTGTCGCTGGTACTCCAAGGATGAAGGCAACAATCAACAATGTCTACACTGACATTCAGACACTCAAGGCTGATAACCTGGCTCATGAGCAAGCTCTTGCCAAGCTGGAGAAGAAGGTAGAGGCCCAAAACCAGGTGCTCGAGTCTATTCAGAAGACTCAGTCCGACATGATGCAGATGCTGACCACGATGCAAGAAGCTAGTTCTTCCTTTACTACTGCTGATCGGATTTCGCTGAACCAGGTCGTTCAGACCCAGACTGCGCACACCAATTCTCTGAAGGACATTGGATCCAATGTGCGTACTCTGGTGGTGCATGTTCTCCCCGCTGACAACATCGAGGGGGAGAGATGTGCTAAAGAAATCGTTGATGAGATTATTGGAGAGACTAATGAAAGATTCCCTGAAACTCCGATATCTTCCTACATTAAGCGAGACCCTCCTTCCAATGTCGCTGAAAAAGAAGTCGATGAGGAAGATTATGAGGAGGAAGAAGACGATGAAGAAGACAACGATGATATCCCTCACTATGGGGGAAATGATGATGATGATGATGACGATGACATCCCTCCTGGTGCTCTTGAGCACTTCAAAAACAGTAGACCAGGAAACTTCATGCCTGAAGTAGTCTATAGGGATCCCTCGGGGGACGGACCTCCTCCTTCTGAGTATCCGTCCAACCAATCAGGCAAAGGAAAGGACGTGGTAGATTTTGATGCCACCATTCCAATATCTGAAGGGGAGACCGCTGCAGAGGTAACTCTTCCCCTTATCCCTATTACTCCCATCTCTGAACCTTTAACATATCCATCTTTCTCCCCTCCAAATTTTGGTTCTGACCAACCTCTCTCTCCATCTCCCATTCTCAGTGAGTCTAGTCCCCCAAAGAACTCCACTTTTTGGAAGGAACCTTCATCAGAGGAGCAGTTTATATACACATCTGACTCTGACTCTGAAGATGAAGAAGGCCTCATTCCCAGACGCCGCACACAAAGACCACTAATAAGCGAGCCTGGAGAGGAAGAAAGGCGAATAAACTTCTTAAAAGAACTTGAAGCCAAAAGAATAAAGATGCCCTCTGCTGAACCAGAAAATCCCGTGCCCATCAGCGTGGTGGATGACTTCTACTTTGTATCAAAAGAGGAGAGAGCACAAGCACTTGAAGCTTAGAGAATAAGGGATGAAAAGATGAAGCAAACAGAGAATGATCTAGAGCCTGCAAGGAAAATACTCAGGGAGGATGCTGCTAGAGATAAGGCGACTAAAGAGTTGATCGAGAAAAGTCAAAGAGTCGTCGAAGCTCTGGCACAAAGAGAACTGAATGAAGAAAATATAAAAGTGAATCCCATCCTCGCACAACGAAGAACAAAGCCACGAGCAACTATCGAAGGACGTCCCTCCAAAAGGCAAGGACTGAAGGTATTCGTTCGAATGTACAGGCACACGAATGTTGAAAAAGAAGAAGTCAAGTTCTTGGAATTCTATGGATACTCTGAATGGCTAGAAATCAGAGATGCCATTCAGGGTTCCACATCAAAGTTTAAAGATGTGGTGAAAAGAGCATTGGATCAGCTTCTTCAGAGGATGTCACAACATGTGCAAGTTCCGCCTCTCCCTGAGCCTACAAGAAGGAGAAGATCAAATGCTGAAGGAGGTTCATCTTCTAAAAGTGAACATGAAACCAAATTCAACTACGAAAGCATTCTCGGCCATCTGGAAATCCCTAACATCTCAATGCTGAACTCCTCTCTTCCTCAAGATAGAAGATATGAAGAAAATGAAATCATCACCTTCCTAAACCTGGTATGGTTTTCTTGGACAACGATGGATTCTTAGGGCTCTTCAAAAACAAAGAAGTCAGCAAGGCTCCATCAGCCTTCATAAAGATCATGCATCACTACTGCTGGTCAGATGATCTGCTGATGAGTCGACAGAAGAGGCTCTATGAAAATGAACTACGAAGAAGACATGAAAAACTCTTTGATTAATCTATAGTCGTCTTTCTCTTTGTAGTATTCTTCAGTGTATTGTACTTTCCTCTTCATACAAATTTGTAATTTCATTTTTCATGTAATTTCTTCAAATTACTATTAATGAAATTTCAAATGAAGTACTCTACTCCAACTGTGTACTGAAAAGATCCCTGAAAACAGTAAATGGGACACTGAACATAAGATTTCTAACTTCTTTACATACCTCCTTACTCACTGATATTTCTTTCTGAATTTTAAATCAGTGAATGTACTTAAGGCCTTTACTTGTAAAAATTGTGTTTTCATATTCTTATAAATGAAACTCAATGGCTATAATAGATTAGCTGAAAAATATCTCACAGATTTGTACTTAGAAATTTTTATTTCAATATTTCTTAAGTCCCTACTAATCCCTTCAAGTAATTTTCCCATGTTACTTAATAATAATCAAATAGGGGGAGATTGTTGATCATAACTCCTCTCAGTGATTTGAATATGATTCCTCTGTATACTTAGTGAAATTCCATTTGTAAACTTATGCTTAAATTCAGCGATAGCATACGCTGATTGTTATCAGCGATCGCTGAGAATCAGAAGCCTCAAGTCTACCTCTAAAGATCTGAAGATCAACCATCACACCAAAAAGAACATTCAGCAAAAGTCGAAGACCAAGCTGAATAAAGAGATAATCAGCTAATAATCTGAAGCGGTTCAGTGATAGCAGTGGTATCTAAATCAAAGTGTGAAGTCTTGTCAAGCCTCAGCAATACTCTGAAAGTTCATCCTTGAAGTTTCAAGTTCAACAATCAAGTTAAGCTTCTCAAACAAGATAAATGTTGATCTTATCCTCGATGCACAAAAGTCAAACCTTATACTATGTCAGAAAAGGACGTACGAATTGTCTCATATGTCCCCCATCATATCTGATATGGTACTGTTCATATGCGACCAAAAATATGGTTGCTTTTTGGACAAAGGACAAGCTTCCTATGAATGCTTAACACATGGCATATACCTTTTGTCTTGCATTAAATGCAAACGGGTATAAATAAGATGAAGATATCTTGTTCATATTTATGCATGCTACTTTCTAATTCCTAAAACCTCTGTCTCTTTTCTTTCTCATTTCCTTGTGCATCAATCTGTGTGATTTCTTAAGTTACAATAGAATAGGTTTACTTGTTCTAATTCCGCTTGTAACTGTAAATTTGTTTATTTAATGTAAACTCATTTAAAAACGAAAATCTGACTGTTTGTATTCAACCCCCCCCCCTTCTACAAAATGTTTCTATATCCTTGAACTCTTGTAGACTCCTTTGGGAACAACAGATCGTTAATCAAATGATTTGAAAAAGATTTAAATAACTTTGACTATCAAACAAGTGCGGAAAAATCAAGTTGAAAAGTCAAAGTCAACGCTCAGGAAAAAGTCAAACCCCGTGAAAATATTCCAAAATTTGCAAGACTTTTTTTAATATAAGTATTCGAGGGTTAGGCTCGTGCGAAGCTCGAATGAAAATTAATATACGAAAGCTCGGATAAAGCTTGTGCGAAGATAAGCTAGGCTCGGTTAAAGCTTGTGCGAAGATAAGCTAGGCTCGGATAAAGCTTGCCTGAGGGTTACTGGGCAAGGCTCGGATTAGGTTCGTGCGAAGGCTCGAGTAGTTTCGTGCGAGGCTTGGATAAGCTTCGACCGAAGGTTTACTGTTCACTCGCATGTTTCATACCAAGGTTTTGAACATAGTGTCATGCGAGGGCTCGGATGATACTAGTCCGAAGGCTATGAATTTTGCCTATCCGAAGGCTATGAGTTTTGCCTATCCGAAGGCTAAGAACACAGTGTCGTCCGAGGGTTATGAACATGAACAGTAACTCGAACTTTTTCGAACAAAAACCCCAAAATCTTTGATTTTGAACCCAAAACTTATCCAAATGCTCTAAATTTTGGATATGTTGTTCATACCACTACCAGAAACATTTTTAATTCTTGGTCCTAAACCAAAATCGACCTAATTCCATGAATTTGTATCCAAAACAGTAGCTTTTTCACAAAAACCAAAAACTCACGAATTTGACCTAAATCCTTATCTAACCTGTTTCAATTCTCAAATTGATTAGAATCGAGTAATCCCCTATTAAATCCGAATCCTGTGAGCCTAAATTCGCATCAATCCATCTACAAAATCTCCCAATTTGAACAAAATCAAAATTTTCAAGAAAAACTTCAAAATCTTCAATTTTTTCAAATCTTCTACTTCAAATCAGATGATTCTTGCTCTGATACAAGTTGCTAATTCCACACACACACACACACACACACACACATATATATATATATATATATATATATATCTAATTACGATGAATCTAATTCATAATATCAAGAATCACATCAATGAATCATCAAATCATGTATATTGAATATAATTCTCTCTCTAGAATCTCTCTCTAGAATATTACAAACTAGGAATACGATAATGAAAGTATCTAAGTGTTCTAATCAAAGTACAAAAACAATGGGTATTCATACCCCTACTCTATTACAAAGAGTAAACTACATTTAAACTATTGTTGACTTTGTTGACTTCAAGCTTTGACTTTCTCGTCTTTAATATTGTAATCTCGAATACGATATATTTATATCTAATGGTTTCCTTGAGCCCAATTGGAAAGGGAGAACAGGAACCCCTAAATAACTCCGGTTATAGCTCGTCGATTCGAGTTGTTTTAGAAGAATTTGAATCGTTGTATTTGGCGGCTACTGGTTGTTTGTTGTTAGGGTGAAAGGAGACATTGTTGCAGGTGGTTTGTTGAAGGCATGCATCGTTGTTTTACAACTTATAAAACCCTAAAAAAGATTGAAAAATGTTCTGGCATAAGTTGTATAGAGGGTTGGAAAATATTTTTTGAACATATTACAATTTTAGAAGGCCATCATTCTTTTATAGATTCCCAAGCTCAAGCATAAGTTGAATCAACAAAATTATGCAGAATGATCATGGATGGTACAAATTCTATCACATTTAGTTGTGCTTTGACCTTTGAGGTTAGTGTCTAATATCGAACTTCAAAATGATAAGTTACCATTAATTTTTTAGAACATGATAAGTTGATACCGGATTTAATTTTTACAAACATTTATAAATAAAAAGATGATTTGTGGGGAATGTGTGACAAATATTATATCAGTTACTCACATTAAAAATGCTACATTTGACCTTCAATTGAAAAAATAATGGAAAGCCATATAAAATCATACACAGTGAAAACATAATTTGTAATGGGAAATTTTGGAAGAGACACAATCAAATCAAATTGGTAAAAGATAATGAATAGATGATTTTGTTGAAAAACAATAATAAGATAACTTTAAAAAGTTAAATCAAATTGAAATGATATTTTTGTACCTAACGATGCTTTCAAGGATCGTTTTGATGCCCTCCTAATATTGCACCAAGCGTTTTGAGCCATCAACAACAATGACCAACATTGTCTCCATTTTCTGCAAAATTAAACTTATATGAGAAAGTTTAAATAAAATTTTGGCTAAATACAATTGACCTTCCAATACAATTATATGAACCACGTATAAGAATATCAAGAAGGATTAAAGAGGACAAAAAATGTTATACTTTATTATCATTGAAGGATTAAACAAGCACTTGAATAAGAAATGAAAAGAATATTGCATTTAGTAATAGAAGCCTTTAGTGTGATAACTGATACAGTAATCTTTAAACATTTAACATAGTAGCTCTTGAGTAAAAATAACCAAATAAATAAATAAACATGTCGGACCATGTGCTAATATTGAATGAATAAAATAGTTTAAAAAGGTGAAATGTGAAATAATACAATCGTATCGTAAAAATGTATGGGTCAAAATGTGAAATAATATCCTCCATCATTCTCTCCTTTTTCACTTCAAGTTCTTTATCTCGTTTTCTGTCTCAGTGTAGTTCTGATGGAAATAATAATCCCCAGATCACACCAGAAAAGTAACATCTAATTCTTTTCTAAAATCAAAACCCAAAACACATATATAATAATCTTATATACAAGCAAAATCCAGCTACAGATAAACCTTTCTTAGAAGACTAATCATAGATTGTATAGCAGCCCGAGATTGATCCAGAAAAGTGAATGTAATTGTCCAAAGGGTCATTGGTCTACAGTATCAGAGATACTGAAAAGTTTAATGGTGAAGATTGTGCGAGACTACTTGTCGTATATAAATATTATATACTTACAAAATGCAAATACACTTCACTTGAAAACCCCATTTCAATGCAAATACACTTCACTTGAAAACGCCATTTCAATAAGTTAGTGAGAATATCTAGTTTCTTAAGTAATCGAGTAAGACCAAAAACCAAACCAAACCGACTCAGACAGGGTTTGAGGGTGGGATGTATGCGGAATTCGAATTAAATCTAAATAGTATAACACATTTTTAGTGAAAAAATGCACAAATGTGAGCAAAAAGGTAGAAGGAAAGTGTATCTTGTTACCTATTCCCAAGGGAAAAGATCTTGGAGATACAATGGAGGGTTTGTGTTGTGTCTTTCCGGGTTGTGTACACCTGCATGACCAACAACACGATGATAGAATAAAATGCATGCTTGTCATTCCCTCGACTCCAAATATATACCATTCTATTGTAAAAATTATTGGATTCTGGGACGAAATTAGGCAATCAACATCTCCCTACATTTAACTTTAAATAGTTTGTCAAACTTTTCAACACCCTCTTTTGTTTGTTGCTTTGTTTGTTAGGGTCTTTTACCTTCCTTTTAAAAAATTTAACTCTATGACCTTCATCTGATCTTCTAATAAGACATAGGGAATTGTAGATTTATATAGAGCTTAGCATCTAAATATAGGAATCTTATGTTCGTGGTTTATGTTTATACATGTTATATAAATTGTTTTGGGAAAACACAAAACATATAATTACATTAGCATTAAGGATTCTCATTTTGTTTCACATTTATGACACTTGCTAGGAGTAAGCAGAAGAATCTATAGATGCGTCTAGCAAAATCTAATACGATAGATTCGAAATGATTTGTTTAGTCTCATAGATTTTGAGGAATTTCACAGTGGAAACTATAAAAACCGGATATACACAGTTTCTATCTACACATGTTTGTTAAAAACCATGTAAAAAGATCTACATTTTCACAGTTTTTAATAAGATTTTTAGACTCACCACAAGGAAAAGGGCCTTTTAGAGGAGAAACTTTTAGGGAATGATTTGAAAGTTCATCTAAATATGACCTTTAGGGATGGAAATACATCACAAAAACTGAAAAGTGTATCCGAAGATGAGATGACTTTCAGAAAAAGGTTTCAAACAAAATGATACACTATGAAAATCATCCCTAAAGCTTTTAGAGACGCTTCTCACCTAGAGCGTCGCGAAAGCTGAAGCTGAAGCTTTGGAAGCGTTTTCTAAATCACCTCTAAAGAATAAAGTTTTTTTTTAATTAAATACAAGAGTTTAGTTACACTTCTATAATTCAGAAAGCGTATCTGTAGGTTTTCTATTTTCAACAAGTTAATCAAACTTATATAATAAAAATACAATTAGAAATCAAACGGAGACTATACACGAATGAACGAGAGTTGAAAGTCCATTCTACAATATCTCTTCAATTTTTAAAATACGGAACAATCAACGTAATATACTTTAAATCCAAACGTACGAAAACTGTCTCTCTTCTAAACCCTAAGAACTGAAACTATTTGATGCTTGGGAAATATGTGTTGGTGAAGGACAAAGATCTTAGAGAAGATAACTATAATTACTACAATCGAAAACTTGGGTTTTTCTTCCCTAATAGTACGGTAAGAAAATGTGATATTCCATGAATTACCAGACAAACCCAACCATCTATAATTGACTTATTGGACTAGTGTGTCCTCTCTCAATATGTTCTTCAAAAAACCTTATTTGGGCGGGTACTTCCCCAAGTTAACTAATGAAAAGATCTTGCCTTGCCACATAACCCATCCAAAGCTATGTGAGTTAGGCAATATTGTGTCTCACGTGCTACAAATAGCAAATAATGGCAAACCTAGACAACACAAGACACACATGCTTCTTTTTATATATGGGAATGGACCAATAACTAACAATGATAGGAATGGATGGATAACCAATAACAATAGGTGTGGAAGGACCATGGTAAGGTTTATTAAAAACAAGATGATGAAAAGGTTAATTAGAAACTATTGGGTTCAGAGAGTTCATATTTTAACTTTTAAATGTTTATACTTTCCAAATATGAGGTGTATAGATGTTAGTTTATTAATATTATGGTAAACTCATAGCATAATCTCAAAAGTTACCTTATTGTGGATTCCCTCCTCAAGAAATGATATGAACATTGACGATAAGAAGTTCTTGATCTTGATCAGTAAGCTAAACCACAATTGAATATAAAGAATCGATAAAAATATACCTAAATAAATAGTATTGCAAAATAAAATAAAAACAAGAAAGAAAGAAAAGATTGTTAATTACCTTGTATGACGATCTGCCATATAAAAGACGGGCATACTTCTCTCCTCCCTGGGTGAAAAATACACAAGTACTAAAAAATACTCAAGTTTGGAAATTGAAGGCATGAGATTAAAATATTTAGCGAGCAAGATTCTCATAAAGTAAATCATAACTTTTCGATGTGGGACAAAATTTTACTAACTTGACTATGGATTTATGATTTTTTTTTTACACTCGTTCGATGTGGGATAAAAACTGAGAAGGATATCCTTGAACCTTTATATCTGTATTTTAACTTATAAATCAGGTGAATTCTTATCAGTTCTTAATTTATGATCTTGTAAACCCGAATATGCATTTTTAGTATTTGGTATGATTATAGTATTATTTAGTTTTCTTGCATTTTGATGGTTTTGGAATTAATTTTACAAAAGAAGTACACGACTTTAAATCCACAAATCAAAAGTCTTTACGTATTTCTTTTATTCAATATAATTATAGATACATATATTTTTCTGTTGCTTTTAGGTTTTTATCATACAAGGGGAGAAGAGGGTAAGTGTAGAGAGATCATTCGCCTGCATTAGTGTTAGACGTTTTGCCTTATGATAAACTTGGTTCGGCGTACAAAGTTCAAGGTGTAAATGTTAGAGCATCCATAGCGCAAGGTTCATGAAACTTGAAGGACCGGTTATGAACTTTTTACCACCATTGGGAAGGAAGGATATCATGCCACCTAGGCTAGGATCAATGGCTCCTATTCATGGACCACTTCTTTCTCAACAAACAATAAGAAAAATTATAGTTTAGTTTTTTTTTTAGTTTCTTTATCTTGTCACACCATGTCAACTAGTTTAAATGAATTAAGAAATTAAAATTTATTAAAAAACTAAAATTTCTTTCATTAACATTTATTTTTAAATAACTGTGATTTAAATTATATTAACTTGGTTTAAATGTTAGTGTCACTATTATTAATTCATTACTATAATTTTAAATTTAATTGTTATTTTAATTTATTGTTTATATTATTATTATTTTTAATTATTATCTTTTAATTTTTTTTTGAACGGCAAGTTAGTAGTTAGTAATTCGGACCCACAGTGACATCCATATGGGCAGTATGCGGGACCCGAACCTTCACCTTAGGGGATAAAACCCCACTCCTCCACCATTTTTAGGAAAACCACCACTCCCAAGGCTCGAACCCGAGACCTTGAGGATGATGTAAAAACACCGGTACCGCTAGAATTATAGTGTTTTCTATTATGTAACATCATTGACTAGTCCATGATTGAGAGAAAAGTTTATGAAATGTATAAAGAAAAAAATTGACGTGACAGTAAAAGAAAGATGATGTGACAAAAATATGAACCTCTAGATGCTATTATGATTCATGATTCTAGATGCTCTTATGTAGAAATATTTCTTGTAATCTAAGTTTATGTAATTATATACAAATCATTAACTTGCTACTACTCCTCATAATTTTGTTGAGTGTTAACCGGTTGGGTGGGGGGGGGGTACTAATAGCATAGTAGATAACTAGAATTATGAGAATATATTAGAATTGCCTAAAGATGCAGTGATACCACTGACTAGGATTAGCTTGTAAAGATCTTGATCCTAACAAACCTCTTTTAGATGCCATCGCCCTTTGATACCACATTTAGATTCAGATATGGATTTGGTAAATTGTTTTAAACGGTTTCTTGATTTATTTTTGTATCATTGTACGCAGTGGCAGTATTGCACCTTTAAGGTGGATCAAAGGCATGCAAAATCTCCGGTATGATGGAAAGAAAAGTCGACGCAGTTTGATCGGAGATAACCAATTACGTCGATTTTGGGATAATAAGCTTTTTTAAATGGAATCAATTTGACGTATCAAATGAAACCCAAGCTACGTCTTACGCTCGACGTGTTTTTCGCTCAATTCCATCACTACACGGACTTATCTTTTTTGTTGATTTCATAAAAAAAATCATTTTTTAGTTTTTGATGTTGATTGTCCGATGTTTTTTCTAGGTTTTTCTATTACGTTTCACTATGGGTGAGCAAAACCCGAAAAACCTGAAATTTGGCCCGAGTCCCGACCCCAAAATACAACTAAAACCCTACACCCGAAAAACCCAAAACCCAAACAATCTGATAACCTAAGTTTTTGTCAGATAAGTAGGATCGGGTTAGGTATCCATATTACACACCCGAATATTCGAATACCCAAATAAAGTTCATGTTTATACATACTACCCCCTCTCTTTCTTATATAATAGCTCCCATACCTCATGTTTTCTCTTAATTTTCGATGTGGGATGGCATAAAGAGTGAAAAGAGAGAGGGAGGCGTTGATGCCTCATCCCACATCGCCCCAATAAGGCTTTTTTTACTTCTTTACACTACTACATATAGGTGTAAGGGGCCTCCTTTATTTTCCTTGAGCTCCTCCCTCTTTTAAGTGCTTGGACCTTAAACTTTGACTAATAAGGCTTGAGTTATATAAAGGGTTATTTGAGACTTAGGAGTTCCTATGAAATGGGTGTACCTTCTCTTGGTTTAAAATACTTTTTAGAAAATCAGGATCGGATACCAAATCCGATCCATCCAATATCCGAACTACCCGATATTGACAAGTTTATTCAATTTTCGGTCGGATTTCGGGGTTAAATTTTCCCACTTGATACCTAATCAGGCTTTGGGTTTAGGTCCCTGAACCGACTCGACCTGTCCGATGCACAGCCCTATTCACTCTTGTGCCATTATTTTTTACATCAATATTTTGATAGATAAATTAGTTCAAAGAGGAAACTAATAGATTTTCTTTTTCCTCTTCGTTTTTGACGTATGTAATCAACTAATCATCCCTCAAAAATGACAATATGCGGGACTAATATAGAGGCATACGGTGGCTTATGTTAGTGTGCCACCACTAACAGAAACAAATTACACTCTAAAAAATGTGTCACCATAACCGTTCATTGTGTCCCTTATATTTCTTCAAACTAAACCAAAAACAGAAGTTTGTAATCGCTGAGTGGTGTATGTTGCCATGTTAAAGTTTCCCCATCGGAATGGAGAGGTTTTGAATCCCACATTAGGCCAATTTCCTATTCTTTTTAACATCGATATCCATTGTTTTTTTTAGTTTTTGTATAAAATAAAGGCCATGAGAAGGGTCAAACTTGGGACCTCTCCTTGCAAAGGCAAGTGTAGGATATCTGCAAAGCAAAAGGTAGTATTTTTTTTATCACCAGTTGTACTGACAAACCGTGAACTGACAATTTGATCCATAGACAATATGAAAGAATAAGATTGGCCAACTTGAATATTGATGATTTATTCTCTACGAATCCTGGGTTCAAGATTTACAGCAATCATGGAATTTCTTTGGTAAATTGGTAACTTTATTAGAGATATTATTGTAATAGGTATCACATATACGTACTTGTTAATTATAATCCTCACACATGAAGTTAAAAACATCGGTATGGAGGTTTAAACCTCACAGGGGCGAACCCATATGGAAAATAGATAAATATGGTGGCATGGAACACCGCTTCATAGTTCCGTCGTAAGGAGAAAAAATTACGATTCGGAAGGGTGTCACACTATTGCTTTGTTGGATGTCACCATATATTTTTTGAAATTGAAATGTTAACACAAGACTTTAATGGTTAATTCCTAAGATGGAAAATGTTGTTGCCTTTGTACAAAAGGCGCTAGTTCAAGTCCCATAGCTGTTAAATTTGTTGTTTTTTAGCTTAAATTTTGGTGTTTTTAATATACTTCTTGCCTTTTTCAAAATATATGTAGAACGGACCGGACATGAGTCGTTTCTGTGTAAATACAAAGAACCAACCAACATATTTAAACTAATATTGCAAAAGAATTAATACTTTTTATAGTCAAATTGTGCCGAAACTTGGAACATTCTCTAAGCCCTCCATAAGGCGAATTGGATATGCAAAAACTTGATGATTAATGGATCAACTTCGTTGAGGAAATCCATAAATTAAATTCATCGTGAATTCTTTTTGGTTATAAGCCCTTCCAATTTCAATGTAGCAAGTTCATATATATTAGGAATATACAATGTTGCTTCAAAAGTTGCTAAGGGGCTGTTCGGTCGCGGCTTAATGGGCTATATAAGCTATATGGCTTATTCGCACAAACATATCTAGTTGTTCGGTATGGGCTTATTCGGTCAGCCCAAGGCTGAATCGCATAGCTAAAAAACTTGTGTCCTTTGTATTCAGCTATGAAAATTACCCCAACTACCCCTCTCCCAACAACTCAATATTAAAGAAAAGAAACCCTATTGTTAAAAAACAGATCTCCTCCCTCAATACTCCAGTGTTACTCCTCATTCAAGACTCCATCGTTACTCCTCCTTCAAGAGTCCATCGATTCTGTGTCTCCACCAGGTATGCCATGTTATAGATCGGTTTGTAAATCTCGACTTCTCTCCATTCGGTTTGTATACATGGATTTGTAAATCTCGGTTTCTCTCCATTCGGTTTGTCTAAATCGATTTGTAAATCTCGATTTCTCTCCATTCGGTTTGTTTAAATCGATTTGTAATCTCGATTCTCTCCATTCAGTTTGTAATACATCGACTTGTAAATCTTGATTTCTCTCCATTCTTTTTGTATACATCGATCTGTATATATATATTTCTCTCAATCGCTATGCATATCCATCTTCATCTCCACATTCCTTTTGCTCGTGTGCAAACAAAATCCCCACGACAAGCTTAAATTTGCAGAAAACTCATCTTTGTGCAGAGCCATCTTCATCTCGTCCCTTCTGCTCAGTTTTAATGTTCTCGAAACTTGTATACTGTGTGAGAGAAGGGTGACTGGGGTGAGGGGTAAATTGTATAGTTTGATGAAAACTCATCCATGTGCAGAGGTATATTCTATTTCTTTTATTTTCTTTAAATGTTTCAAAGTAAATTGTATATAGTTTAATAAAAACTCTTAAATTGACATTTTTTAAATTATTTAAAATCAAATATTTAACATGTTTATCAAAAAAAATGTTTTAATGCTTTTTAACTGAGCCAGGGTAAAATGGTCATTTTTGACATTCAGACTGTTTATTCAACACAATAACCGAACAACAATTTATTCGTTATCAGATAGACAACTTTATCAATACATACGACGCCTTAATGGAAAACGAACCGAACAACTCCAAAGTGTTAAACTTTGCAAACCAAGAGTTTAGACTTCAGATTTCAGAGATCTGAACATGTGTAAAATGTCTAATTGTTAAAGTCTGCAAAAAAGGTCTCAAAAATATTAAGATATGATTTTCAGAGTTCAAATTACAAGAAGTAATGGCTAAGTATAGAAGTCTGCAGAGGAGACTTCAGAAGTCTGAGAAGAGGACTAAAAGTTACCCAAAAACTCTGAGTGGCAAGTCTAAAGACGTCAATGTCTTTTCTCTACTTTCTTTGCAACATCTGGATTTGTCGTGTCTAAGCCAGCATAGCACTTGATGATGTAGACTACCTCAGAAGAGTATTTGTGAGCTTCTTTGATGCGAAAGAAGCTCTTTCCATTTGGTCTTTTGAAGATGATTCCCTCTTCTGGTTCAGTAAGAAGTCTACCCACTCTGAATTTGCTTATCCCTTCAAGTTCCTCATTTGGTGCAGAGATAGCCAGATTATCCATTTTGAAATTTAAGCCAATCTGGAAGTCGACCTGCCTTTTGTATCTAATGTATGATTTCATACATAGAATAATTCTAGTGTAGGCAACATGGTCTTGTGGATCTTTGCGTTCAGAAAGCTGAGTCTTCATAAATTCTTCCAGAAAAATGAGATCGAGTGATGGATGGACAACGGATCATTATCACATATGTAATAACTCTTGTTGTTTGATCCGACTACCTCGTAGATTGTGTACCAAATGGGTGTATCTTGAAACTCGCTTATGTTACATGGCCGTGATCTTTGTAATTGGAGCGAAGTGAAAACCTTCTTTCTCGTCTTGTTTATGAGCCATGAAGTTATCTTTAACTTCATTGCTTACATTGTATTGGTTTGCGAAGTTAGGCATCATGAGATAAATCTTCGATCCGTTGGAGCATACATGTGCCTTTTCTCAACTTCAAGTGTTGGAAGTTCAATGTTTCCAACTTTGTTTAATTTTTCTTCAAATTCTCCTCTTCGATCTCTTTTCTCGCTTCGAGCGGCCTCTCGCTCGACTCTTGCTCTTTCTTCGGCTTCAAAATTTTGTCTCTCGTAGTTCTTCTTCAAGTCTAGCCTTCTCTCTTTCCGCATTCTCTCTTTCGGCCCTCTCTATCTCTATTTGTTCTTCAACAATTAGCCTCCGGCGTATTATCTCTTCTTCTTTTTCTTTTTCGGCTACGAACACTTCCTCATCCTCCTCTCGGCCCTTTCTTCTTTTTCGGCTTTAGCTCTTTCCTTTGCGGCTTTAGCTCGTTCTCGTTCTTCGTGAGCTCGACTATTTCGGCCCTTTCGGCGGAGAGCTCGGGATTCTCGCTTTTTCCCATAACATCCAGAATGAACTTAGCTAGATCTGGATCTCTGGGTAGAGGCCCAGAATGCGTAGCCAGAGGTGTTGGAGTGATTGGCACTTGTTTTGAAGAAGAAGGTTGCTGTGATGGTTTTGGAGTTGAAGAGTCAGCGGTGGTCGTGTTTGGTTCTGGTGGTGTTTGTTTGGCTTGCTTAGGCTCAGGACCTTTCTCCCCCTTCTGAGAATCAGGATCCTGATCCTCAGAATGTTTTCTTTTCAGCTCTGCCTTTTTGCAAGCCCTTTCTTCCTTGGCTTTCTTCTTGGCATTAAACGCCTCAGCAATAGAAGAAACCAGAGGCACGAGTTGAGATAGAGTAGATTCGATGGCGACAATTTTCCGGTCCGTTGAGGATGTGGAGGGCTTGGAAGAGTACTTTGAAGCGATGGTAGACATTCGCTCAAGAATAATCTTCTGGAAAGAGGCGAGATCAGATTTCTTGACGAGCGTAGACCCAGAGGGATCATCAGAAGGAATGATGGTCTTGATAATCTTCTGTATATCGGCCACCAGAGAGCTGTATGCCTCTGCATTTGCTTGAAGACCATTATTCAATAGCAAAAATTGTTCAGCAAAATAGGCCTTCTGATCTTCTTGAGAGGTACTCATTTGGCGCTGAAGATCTGCTAAGAGAGAGTTCTGACTTTCAATTTTAAATTGAAGGCTCAGAAGAAGAGAGTTGTTAGTGGTCACGGATAATTTTATATCTTCCACAGATCTCTGAATTTGATCAGCAAATGCCAAGAACGCTGCATTTGTGACGAAATCAGAAGATGTAACCGGTGCATCTCCAACACATGGAGCCCCTTTACCCTCGCGTTCAGAGGGGCCTTCTACACCTGTTTTGACGTTGAGTGTAGAAGGACTTCCAACCAGTCCTTGAGGGCTGTTATTCACAGGCTCCTCTTCGGTTGTTCTGACTGTTTCAACATAATCCTCATCATCAGAGCATGAGGTGCTGAAGACAGTATGCTTACCTTGGTGAAGTGTAAACACTCCGGTAAGAGGTGCATTCCTAGGCTGTAACCCCTCTGATGGGAATTCATTAGCATCTATCCTAGGAGAGGATGTGGACTCATCCTCTGTGCGTATTGGTATGTCAGTCACGGAGACATGAACATGTGGTGAAGGAAGTGGCGAGTTCTGGGGCGAATGAACTCTTATATTATCATCATCATCCTTTTGGGAGGATGATGAAGTGGAGGTGCTTTCCCCAGATGAATTTGATTCAGAAGAAGAAGTATCCTCTGACCGGCTGGTTTCTTGGTGGTTTGAACTCGGGTCGTTCTAAGTCAATGAGTGGAGACGTGGTGACATCAACCTCGAAGTTGTGGTTGCCCTTTGGGGAATAGGAGAGGAACACTCATATGTGTCTGCGAGGACATCTTCTACGTACCTTCATTTAATAGAAGGTCGGCATGGGTAGAAGCACTCGGATGTTCACTCCTATTTTTCTCAAGCTCATGCTCACCAGACCCCTGACCACCTACACCTGGCTCTAAGTGCTCTGGGGTAGGAATTCTCTGTTCTGAGAAAACCATAGAGCTTCTATAGATTTGGAGATTAGAAGAGCTAGATGGGATTAGGTGATCTTTTTGAAAATGAATATCTGGAAGTCCAGATACCAGTTTGTTTTTAACAAGCATCTCAAGATTATTAAAATTTAAGTGAGACATTTTATGATGCCAGAGCCACGCAACTTCACTCTTTTTGGAGATGAGACATAAAGTTTCCTTACCATCCTTAGAGATAAAATTCATCATATACAAGTTACCTTTCCTGTCTGCTCTCCAAAGTTCTTCACCTGCCTTAGAGAATAAATAACAATGTTTTTCATCAAATACTACTAGTATTTTAGAATCACAAAGTTGACTTACACTAAGGAGGTTATGTTTCAAGCCAGAAACATGAGCTACCTTTGATAAGGTGATATTACCTTCTTGTAGAGTACCGTAGCCTTTTATTTGACCCTTAGCATTATCACCAAAAGTTACTACTCCACCTGATTTGTCCTTGAATTGGGATAGTAAATTTTGGGATCCAGTCATGTGCCTCGAGCATCCAGAGTCAAGATACCAGATATGCACACGCTCGTTTCGCAATCAAAAATCGTAATTTCTTAGGTACCCATCGCATAATGGGTCCTTTTATGTTAGCTTTTGGAGTATGCTCGTTTTTTGATTTAACGAAGGTAAAGACTTTATTTTTGGTTTTTGGTTTTTTTGAGTTTTATTCTTTTTGTGACAAACATACCGTGAATTGGAATGATCGAGAGGTTTGCGAGAAAAATTGTTTTAACTTTAAGAACAAAGTGAAAAACATTCGTAAGACTCGAAACATAGAAGATTGAATTGAATTTTCATTGCGAGAATGGTAATTACAATTATTCTTTCTAAAGTCTTTTCTAGTATCGGTTGTTCTAGAGAACCTATCTAGACTAGACTTTTGTTTTAGTTCGCTTTTTTTTCTCTCGTGTTCTTCCTCTCGATCTACTTTTGCGAAGCTCGTTATTTCTTGAAAAAGGAACATAAGAATTAGAGGATTTCCATTTGCCTTTTTGAATATTAGTAAACTTCGGAAGAGTAGAGTTTAAAATCTTTTGATTTTGCACTTTGTTTTTGAGTTCCGCCTCTTTCTCAAGTTCAAGACATGTTTTGGCTTTGAGACACATATCTAAGAAGTCCGGATGTATAGATACCGATTTTCTCGGTTCGGGAACAAACGGGAAGAATAGGTATACCACTTGAAAGTTTAGCACAATCTCTATCAGAAGCTCTGATTTCTTGAGATTTATCAGTATACAAATAATCATCCTTTTTATCAATAATTTCTGAATTATTTGTGATAACTTTTGATGATTTAAAAGAATTAATTTCTAAATTTGAAAGGTAATTTTCGCAGTTATCAAAAAATTCTTCATCATTATTGTCATTCTCCCATGGATACGTAATCTCGGCCAAGCTTTCTTGAGTTTCGTAAAGATGTAAATCTTCAAATGAACAGGAGAGATCTCTGGATGATTCTCACAAAGAGTTTCATTTCTAAAACACTTATCCGCAGTAGAGAGAATATCGTTTTCAAACATAAGTCGTAGATCTTCCTCTCGCCCGACTTGGAACAAAAATATCCGCCTCTGGATTCAAAATTGTATGTTTATTTGAACCAAAATTGAAAATATCATCTTTCTTCCGAACTTTATTTAGATCAACATTTGTTTTACAACAATATTCAATATTTTCGAATTTAAGTTTGCTTTTTTTATGATGGTTTTCATATCTAGATTTTTTAAAAATAGATTTTTCATACAAAATTGGAAACTTTGGCTTCTGTATTTGTCCAACACAAAAAACATTTCGTATCCGACCTTTTCTTACACGTGTAGGGATCTAGGTCCTCGAAACCAAGTCCGCATCTTCCTACTTGTGTGTTAATTTTGTCATGAACCTTCTGTGCATCCGGATATGTTATAATCTGTAGCTTTTTCCGTTGAAGTTCAATGTGTAAAAATTCTCTCTCTTTACGAAAATAGTTTTTAAGTGCTACGTAGTTGAGTCTATCACTCTCTTTGTCTCTCGATTTCTTTCTCTTTTCCTTCCGTAAGTTTATTGAGATTCAAAATTTCCTTTTTAAGTTTTTCTTCGTAAAGTTTTAAACTCATGGAAATCGTTTCCTTTGCGGTATTTAATTCGAGTTTTTCTTCGTAAGTAAATCCATTTCTCTTTTGAAAATATCTCTTTCCCTTTTGATTGTAGAAAGAGTTTTCTCGCACTTTTTCGTAATTTCTTTTCGATTGTGAGTTTCAGCTTTAGTTCCTCAAAATTGTTTGATAACATCACAATCGTTTGTTCAAGCTCGGATGATCCGGAGAAATTACTAACCGGTGACTCGGAAGGGTTGATCCTCTCGATTCGTTTGTGTTTGCCATTCCACGAACATGGCTTCATCACCGCCGGATTCATCTTGCACCCGAGTTTTCTTTTTACGCAAAGTGTGCTCTTTCGGTGACATTGTACTTATATTTGTTTTTGTAATAAGTCTTATCCTTTTCCGAGCTCCTCTCGCAATCTCTCGAGTAATGTCCGGGCTTGCCACATCCGTAGCGTACATCTTTCTTCCTTTTTAATTCTTCTTCTTTCTTCTCTTCTTCTCGTTTTCTCTACTCTCTGTACTTCTTGTTTAGGAACATAGGGACGATCAAATCGTTTATTTCCTTTCAAAGACCTATTTCCAAAACGATTAGTAAATTGCTTGGTTATTAAAGCCGGAGAGTCGACAAACGCTTTAATTTCATCATCCGATTCGCAGTCATCTTCGGAGCGATCTCGATATGAAGGCCTTCGATTTCTTCCTGTCATCACTTCGTCTTCTCGATTCCTTTTGTTTCGAGATCAAAGCCGTAGGACCTCCGATGTTTGTTCTTTTCGAACAACTTCTTTTTCATGAGCTTGCGGTGTACCGAATACATCATGCGGCGACCATTGTTCAAGGTCCCGATTGGCTTGTAGTGACATGGATAGATTTGACCATTCGTGGTTTAACCTTTTGAGAAATAGAACATTGTTGTCTTCCTTTGATCTAACAATGTCACATCTCTTGCAGATTAATCGTATTGTTGAATCGATGAAATGTTTGTTCCGAGAGATTCATCGGTCGCCGCTTGAAAACTATTATATTCATTTAGAGCTTGGGCTCTTCTCGTTCTTTTTCATTTTCGCACCACCTTCTAAGAGATTCTCCGATTGATCCCATAACTCTTTTGTCTTGTGTCACATGAGTCCGCAGATTGAAAAATCTCATTTGGAATGGCCATTATCAACAGAGACTTAGCTTTCTTAGCTAATTCCACCTTAGCCTTTTCTTCATCACTCCGCTTATTCCTTGACTTCGAACCGATCTTCTTTGGTACCTCATCTGTATTTGCAGTGGCTGGAATTCTGGGAATAGTAGTGGTGGGAACAAACGGACCGTTTTGAATAATTGGATATAACTCAGCATCCAATCCCTCATAGAAGTTAACCATTCGAATCTTCCATTGTGGGTATTCATCACGTACAAGAGTTGGAGGTTTAGTCGGGGACCCGTACGTATAAACGGCATTCAAGCTCGAATTTGCCATTTGAGTAGGATAGAAGAGAAAATTTGAAGATTTGAAAGAAATTTAGAACAATTAAATCTCAATTTGATAGAAGAACAGTCGATAATATCACCGTTTCTTCGTATTACAAAATGAATGACTCAATTTAAGAGAAGATTGTTAACGATTTAACAAAATCTCGTAAAACAGAGTGGATTAATAAACAAATTTTGAATCTGAGAAAATACTGTTCGATTGAAAAGAATTTCTTCAATGGAAGAGATCTAATAATCAATAGATTGATTAGAAGGCTCTGATACCAATTGTTGGTTCCAGATTCCTTTAAACCGATTGTTAATTGAGAGTATTGAATCAAAGTGAAATGCGGAAGCAGATCAATTAACAATTTAAATCAATAGAACAGTAAACAGAATGAAGAACAAAGATTATGAAATGATAACTTTGAATCAAAGTAGACAAAGTTATGAATTACGCACAGTATTCTTCAAAATGTAAATGTATTGATCGACAACTTTTACAAACACAATATAATGCTATTTATACAGATACAAAAACAGAAAGTCAAAATGCTAGCCAATTACAAAGTGCCATGTGTCTAAAAGGGAGCGTCTAACAACAATTAGTTATAACAAGAAGAGTGTGTTGATTTTTGTAGACATCTCTTCTTTGACTCATACTTTAATTTCTAACAGATATTCTCCAACGAATGGAGCAGGAGGTTTTGTCTCAGATTCGATGCAAACGTACTCTTTAGACATCCGGTAAGAGTCAGTAATATGATTGAGAAATCAACAAAAGAACTTCGATTAGAACGAATAGACCAAGTTTTGAAAGAAAGTCGATCGTCCAATAATAAATTTGATCAAGATCTGATATCACATAATGAAATTCGAATTCTTGTTCAACTTTGATAGCAATTGAAAGTTACCCATTACTGAATTATAGACAAGAATGTAATAAAGAATATTATGAACTCAAAGGTTAGATCACGGAAGTCGGCATTTATATTGATTCAGTATTGATTACAAGAATGAACATAGTATCTGTCAATAAGATCATATCAATCGTTACTAAAACTAATATAGAGATGCAAGAGTTACATGTATTTACATCATATCCCTATTACATTTGTACACAAATACTAGTAAAATAGAAAGTCTTGTATTCGAACTTTGTGTTGTCTCTTTAGAGTTTATGCATAACTCTAAAGTCATCTTCTCATACTTATGAAGTCTCCTATGAAGACTTCTTTACTTAGCCGATTTCCCTTCTATCCAAGCAGTAAAGACTTCATCTTCAGACCTTTGAAGCTCACTCTGCAGACTTTACACTTAGACGTTTTCCACATGTTCAAAACTCTAAAATCAACCCTGCAGAGTTTTTAACTTAACCAACTTTGAAGCAATCTTTTGCATATCTAACATGACTTATTTGTTCCTCGTTTAATTCTTCTTATTATAAAATGTCATTTAATGAGAAAAGTTTGATTAAATTAACATGGATGGTTGTGATTGGTCCTTCGAGTTTCTAAAATATATGAAGTTCTTATTTGAGAACTCCAAAAAGAATTAAATATTAGGAAATCAATCACCATCCTGTTTCTTTATTTAATCCAACGACTACTATTAAATGATATTTTCCAATAAAAAAATGCATAACTAATTATTATATTTCATTGTCTCTAACGTAACTATTTTAACTTGCTAATCGTCTTTAGTAGGTAGAGAAAAACCTCAAACTCTATGTCCTGTTACCACTAAGCAACTTTCAACACATCATTATAATATTTGATATACATTTTTTTAAGATTTATTAGTGGACAGGAATAAGACATGGAGTTTGAGGATACATGTATTATACACCGGTAATCAAATATTAGTCATTTCTTACATTCACCTTAATTAATAGTTTTCGTACCTGCAATGGTTGTAAAAGGCAACAAAATAACAAATTTGAGACTTCCCCAATTCAAATTTCGAAACCCATGATAACGCATATCTACCTTTTGGTATTCTTTGCTACTTCTACGTGGAAAAAAACAAATATGGATGATAAGAACATGTCGGAGAACCTTCCGATTCTGTGATGAAAAAAATAATGATGGATGAATGTAGTACACTAAATTTTCAATTGTACAATGATGGTTTGTAATTAGTGACCTACAACCGGAACAAGGATAGTTTGCAATTAGTCACCTAAGTTGTGCAGTGTTGCTTTATTTTATGTACCTTCTATATATTAGCTATTTTTTGTTCAAATAACAGATAAATATATTTGTATTGACATTATGTAAGACTACACTATTTTGGTGAGACTCGTGAGACCAACTAAAAATCACTGAACATTCACACATTGTTTTTGTTGTGAAGGTTTAGAGTTTTTTTATGTTCATAGTATGTAACAAATTGGGCAGCTCTTCACCTATTTGTTACACACCAAACATACACACAAAAGCCGACATGGTAGCTATGCCATGGTTGCAGCACTGCATCCCTCACCTGCCACCATTCGCTGCAACTTCTCCTCTAGAAGAAATGCCATGTCCTCATAACAATTCTATGGACCAACCCACTTGTTCCTCTTTCCTGAATTTGATCAATTTGTAAGCCAAACTTGAACAAAGTTGTTGAATAAAATAATGAACATAATCTTTAATCGATAACTGTCAAAACAAAACTATAATATTTAAACTATAATCAGTCGAATTACTAATATACCCATACCTATTAATTAAATAATTAAAATTAATGTAATAAATTGATTGGCTTATAATGGATCTCACGGTTACCACAAACTGCCGATTTCTCATTTGATTAGAATTATATATATATATATATATATATATATATATATATATATATATCTGTGTGTGTGTGTGTGTGAGTGAGTGTGTGTGTGTGTGTATGTATGTATAGACGCGGGTTCAAATGAGAACTCAAATTTGGTTGTGAGCATGAGGATAAAAGAGAACACGACATATATCATATTCAGACTGAATAATGAAGAAAAATATTCAAGCTAAATATAGGGTTATTCAGATAGGGTCAGGTTCAAATCAGAACTCAAATTTGGTTGTGAACGTGAGGACAAATGAGAGTGCGACACGTGTTCCATTTAAAGAAATATTCTGAATATAGTATGTAATCAGTCTTTATTCAGTTTGAATAATCCATATTCAGGCATTGTCATGCTCTCATTTGTCCTCACGTTCACAACCAAATTCACATGGTGTGATTACTATATATATATGGCATAGGAGGTGCCGAGCCTAACCTAGTGGACAAACGACCAGACGAGGGCCTTTTGGCTACAATGTTGGTAGACAAAAGCGAGGCATTGTGGTTGTCATCTTCAAGGCATTTTTCTTCACGAAGAAGAAGACAAGCAAATCTTTGGAGGTGATGGGCTCGACACGAATGTTGATGGCTGATTTGAAAGGCCAGTATTCTGGGCCGAGACCAAACAAAAGAAAGGACACAAAGTCCTCATGTGAGACAATCGTCAAACATTCGGCCAATGAATCCGAGATCGCATGCTTCTT
Source organism: Silybum marianum (assembly GCA_036898165.1). NCBI lineage: Eukaryota > Viridiplantae > Streptophyta > Magnoliopsida > Asterales > Asteraceae > Silybum > Silybum marianum. The sequence continues at coordinate 5,946,629 of CM072541.1, forward strand.
CTCGAGATACTCGAGAATCGACATGGAACCCTTCGTAAGTGTCTTAAGTTGTTGTTTGAGGTTTATCTGGCGTGCCCAAGTTTGTGAATGAAACATCTGCTCAAGCATAAGCCAAACCTCGGTGGAGGCTACCTTGCGCGGAAATGAAACATCCTTGTGTAATATCTGCTCGAGCATAGTTTGTGAATGAAACATCCTTGTGTTTCCATGCCATAAAGGTTGGGTTTGGATTGCAATCGGTGGAGCCTACCTTGCGCGGAAATGTTGGTGTTGGAGCAGTGCCGGAGGCTAGGAAGGAGTCAAGCTCATAAACCTTGAGCGTGGAGCGGATGGTTCCACGCGAGAGGCAGTAGTTGCAGTGATCTAGACGGACAACCAATATCGGAAATTGGAGAGTGGCGGAGGCACCATCAGCAGTGAAAAGGATCTGAGTTGCGGAAGCACCGGTGTTTGGGCCATGGGGAGAGATGGATGAGGATCGAGGTTATTGCTCTGTTTCCATATAAAGAATGTATAATGTTTGTGAAAAGGTTATCTTTTTACTTCTCATTCATAAGGTATAAATACAAGAGTCTATAAGTTAACTACAGAAACTAAGAAATACAAATAAGGATTGCTAATCATTTAACTACAATCAAGGATTGCAATTATACATGCAATTACAATAATTATAATCAATTCTATTTTAAAATAGAAGATTATGTAATATCTCAATACTTTCTATCTTACAAATGTCGTGCACCCCTATAAACCTTACGAAGCCAAATCTCTGTCCAGCCACGCAGACAGCTACTAAATGTCCATGTAAAGGTTGTCGTTAAACTTCAGGTCAAGAAACAGCCATCGACGTTCTGAAGAGTAGGACCAACCGGTATTCGGTATATGGGATACCTACACAACAATGTCAAAACTATGATCAACCGAAAAAGAAGGCATAAATAACAAAATTATTTTGAAAAAAAAGAAGAAGTAAGATTACCAAGCTATAGAAAACCAACTTGATTGATTCAGATCACAGCTCCGATAAGTTCTCATCGTCGAAAACTTAGATGTAAGTTCCAAAACCTGCTCATCAGAAAAGTAACATCTAATTATTTTCTAAAATCAAAACCCAAAGCACATATATAATAATCTTATATACAAGCAAAATCCAGCTACAGCTACAGATAAACCTTTCTTAGAAGACTAATCATAGATTGTATAGCAGTCCGAGAGTGATCCAGAAAAGTGAATGTAATTGTCGAAAGGATCATTGGTCTAGCAGTATCCGAGATACTGATGAGTTTAATGGTGAAGAGTGTGCGAGACTACTTGTCGTATATAAATATTATATACTTACAAAATGCAAATACACTTCACTTGAAAAACCAACTTCAAAAAGTTAGTGAGAGTGGGATATATGCGGAATTATCATTAAATCTAAAGCGTAGAACAAATTTTTTTAGTGAAAAAAATGCATGAATGTGAGTAAAAAGGTAGAAGGAAAGGGTATCTTTGTTACGTATTCCCAAGGGAAAAGCTCATTGTGGAGATACAATGGACGGCTTGTGCTGTGTCTTTCCGGGTTGCATACAGATGATAGAATAAAATGCATGCTTGTCATTGCCTCGACTCCAAATATATACCATTTTATGGTAAAAAGTATTGGATTTTGGGACAAAAGTAGGCAATTAACACCTACCTACATTTAACTTTAAATAGTTAGTCAAACTTTTGAATAGTGGCGGATCCAAGATTTTTGCCTAGTGGGGTCACAATTAAGGTTGACTAAAGACGCATAAAGTCACCTAACGTGTTTTTATCCTACTTGCACCATTTCGAGGGATTTTTTAATTTTCTTTTGTTGATTTTTTAATTTTTTTACTAGAGGAACTAAAGGTAAGTTTTACATTTTTAACTTTTTTTACCAATGTAACCTTTTTTTCTAACCCCTTGACTGGGATCCCTCCCCCCCACCTTCAATGTACTAGATCTTCCCCTTCTTTTTAATACCCTCTTGTGTTTGTTGCTTTGTTTGTTACGGTCTTTTTACCTTCCTTTTATAAAATTTAACTCGGTCTGATCTTCTAAGAAGACATAGGGAATTGTAGATTTATGTAGAGCTTAGCAATCTAAATATAGGAATCTTATGTTTTGTGTTTATGGTTATACATCTTATATAAAGTGTTTTGGAAAAACACAAAGAAAATCTCTAATTACATTAGCGTTAAGGATTCTTATTTTGTTTCAGATTTATGACACATGATAGGAGTAACCAGAAGAATGTATAGTCTCATAGATTTTGAGGATTTTCACAGTGGAAAATATAGAAACCGGATATACACAGTTTCTATCTACACATGTTTGTTAAAAAACCATGTAAAAAGATTTACATTTTCACAGTTTGTGATAAGATTTTTAGACTCACCACAAGGAAAAGGGTCTTTTAGAGGAGGAAGTTTTATAGAGGAGGAAGTTTTAGGGACTGATCTAAGAGTGAATCTAAAAGTGAGATGACTTTCAAAGAAACAGAAACGTGTATCAGAAGGTGAGATGACTTTCAAAGAAAGGTTTCAAACTAAATAATACACTATGAAAATCATCCCTAAAGCTTATAGAGACGCTTCTCACATAAAGCATCGCTAAAGCCGAATCAGTAGCTTTGGAAGTGCTTTCCAAATTGCCTCTAAAGAATAAAGTTTTTTTATTTTTAAATTAAATACAAGGGGTTAGTTATACTTCTATATTACAGAAAGGGTATTTGTAGATTTTCTATTTTCATCAAATTAATGAAACTTATATAATAAAAATACAATTAGAAATCAAACGGAGAGTCTACACGAATGAACGAGAGTCCATTCTACGATTTCTCTTCAATTTTTCAAAATTCGAAACAATCAACATAATATACTGTAAAATCAAACCTACTGAAACAATCTCTCTTCTAAACCGTGAAAAACTGAAACTATTTTATGCTTGGGAAATATCTGTTGGTGAAGGACAAAGATCTCAGAGAAGATAACTATAATTGCTAGAATCAGAAACTTGGGTTTGTCCCTAAGAGTATCGTAAGAAAATGTGATATTCCATGAATTACTAGACAAACCCAACCATCTATAATTGGCTTCTTAGACTAGTGTGTCCTCTCTCGATATGTTCTTCAAAAAATCTGATTTGAGCGGGTTCTTCCCCAAGTTAAGTAATGAAAAGATCCTGGCTTGCCACATAACCCATCCAAAGCTATGTGAGTTAGGCAATATTGTTTAACACGTACTACAAATGACAAATAATGGCAAACCAAGACAACACGAGACACGCATGCTTCTTTTTATATATGGGAATGGACGAATATCTAACAATGATAGGAGTGGACGGATAACTAATAACAATAGGTGTGGAAGGACCATGGTAAGGTGCATTAAAAACATGATGATGAAAAGGTTTTTTAGAAACTAATTGGGCTCAGAGAGCTCATATTTTAACTTTTAAATGTTTATACTTTCCAAATATGAGGTGTATAGATGTTAATTTAGTAATATTATGGTAAACTAATAGCAGAATCTCAAAAGTTACCTTATTGTGGATTCCCTCCTCAAGAAATGATATGAACATTGACGATAAGAAGTTCTTGATATTGATGATCAGTAAGCTAAAAACACAATGAAATATAAAGAATCTTTAAAAATATACCTAAATAAATAGTATTGCAAAATAAAATAAAAACAAGAAAGAATGAAAAGATTGTTAATAACCTTGTATGACGATCCGCTATATAGAAGACGAGCATACATCTCTCCTCCATGGGTGAAGAATACACAAGTATTAAAAAAAACTCAAGCTTGGAAATTGAAGGCATGAGGTTAAGATATTTAACGAGCAAGATTCTCATAAAGTAAATCATAACTTTTCGATGTGGGACAAAATTTTACTAACTTGACATTGATTCTATGATTTTTTTTGACACTCGTTCGATGTGGGATAAAAACTGAGAAGAATATCCTTGAACCTCTATACCTTTATTTTAACTCATGAAATCATGTGCATTCATATCGGTTCTTAATTTTAAAGTTTCCCCTTCGGAATGGCGAGGTTTTGAATCCCACATTAGGCAAATTTCCTATTTTTTGACTTCGATATCTATTGTTTTTTCAGTTTTTGTATAAAATAAAGGCCATGAGAAAGGTCGAACTTGGGACCTCTGCTTGCAAAGGCAAGTGTAGGATTTCTGCAAAGCAAAAACTTGTATCTCTTTTTTTATCACCTGTTGTATTGAAAAATCGTGAGCTGGCAATTTGATCCATAGACACCATGAAAGAATAAGATTGGCCAACTTGAATATTCAAGATTTATTCTCTACGAACCTTGGGTTTCAAGATTTGCAACACTCATGGAATTTCTTTGGTAAATTGGTAATTTTATTAGAGATATTATTGTGATAGGTGTCACATATAAGTACTTGTTCATTAGAATCCTCACACATGAAGTTAAAAACATCGTCTCAGGTATGGAGGTTTAAATCTCACGATGGCGAAACCCATATAGAAAATAGTTAAATATGGTGGCATGGACCACCGCTTCATAGTACCATCGTAAAGAAAAAAATTACGATTAGGAAGGATGCACACTATTGTTTTGTTGGATGCCATCATATAATTTTTGAAAATGAAATGTTAACACAAGAATTTAATGGCTAAGGCCTAAGATGGAAAATGCTCTTGTCTTTGTACAAAAGGCGCAAGTTCAAGTCCTATAGCTGTTAAATTTGTTGTTTTTAAGCTTAAAATTTTTGGTGTTTTTTATATACCTCTTGCGTTTTTCAAAATATATGTAGACCAGACTTGGACATGAGTCTTTTTTATGTAAAGACAAAGAACCAACCAGCATATCTAAACTACTATTGTAAAAAAATTTAATATTTTTGATAGTCAAATTGTGCCACAACTTGGAAAATTTTCTAAGCCCGCTATAAGGCGAATTGGATATGCAAGTATTTGATGATTAATAGATCAACTTCGTTGAGGAAATCCACAAATTAAATTCATCTTGAATTCTTTTTGTTTGTAAGTCCTTTCGATTTCAAAGTAGCAAGTTCATATCTGTTAGGAATATACAATGTTACTTCAGAAGTTGCTAAGGGTTAAACTTTGCAAACCAAGAGTTTAGAGTTCAGACTTCAGAGATTTGAACATGTGAAAAATGGCTAAGTGTCAAAGTCTGCAGAGAAGGTCTTAGGGATCTGTATGATCTACAGTGTTCATATTACAAGAAGAAATGGCAGCAAAGAAGTCTGCAGAGGAGACTCCAGAAGTCTGAGAAGAGGACTCACAGTTACCCAACTCTGAAGTGGCAAGTCTGAAGACGTTATTGTTTTAGTAGTATAGGTGTATAAATGTAGTAGGGTTGTGATGTACATACATATATCTTTAGCATTTCTATACTAGTATAAGTAGAAGGTAGTTAGCTAGGCATAGTTTCAGTAACGATTGATACGATCTCAAAGACAAACACTCTGTTCATTCTTGTAACCAAAGTTTATCAATATACATTCCGACTTCCTTCATCCAATCCTTGTGTTCTTAATGTTCTTGTAATAATCTTGATTGTAATTATGTTACAGGAACTTTTATTTGGTATCCGAGATGATCAACAAATTCAAATTCGATTATGTTTTTTAGATCTTGATCAATCTTGTTCTTGTTCTTGATCGACCGATTTTCTTTCAAATCTTGATCAATTATCGTTTAACTGGTCAAATTGTTTTAATCAAATTTCTTATGTTGATATTTCGATCACACGACTTAATTTTCAAGATGTCTAAAGAGTATGTAAGCATTGGATCTGAAACCAAGCCTCCTGCTCGGAGAATATCATCAATCAAGGATTCAGATGATATATTTTCTTGACAATATAGATGAAGCACTAATGAAATCAATCATCAATGGCCCTCTTGAAGTATATGTTCAGGTTGATGTCGTGCCTGCAACTGATGATACCCCAGAGATCCCAGCAATGAGAATCAAGAGAAACCGTTTTATGTATAGCATTACTGAAAAAGGATCAAGCCAAGATCGATAGACATGCCCTAACTATGTTAACAATGGCTTTCCGAGTGAAATCTTCAACAGGGTAGATAGTCTAAATTCAGCAAAAGCTATCTTGGATGAGGTAGAGGAACAAATTCAAGGTAGTGAGAAAGCATAGGAAAACAAATTGAATATTTGTATTGGAACATATGAGGGTTTCAAATCCAAAGAATATGAAACCATTGCTAAAACCTACAATAGGTTTAATGACATTGTAAATGATCTTAGAAGAAATGGAGTTCGGAAATTAAACTTAGAAAAAAACAATAAATTTTTGAAGAATCTTGGTCTTAAATGCGATGCTTCATTGATAATACACTTACCAAAATATGACAAAGAAGAGCATAGATGATGTTTTTGGTGTGTTAAATCAACATGAGGACATGATCAAATCAAGGTAGACTGAAAAGAAGAAAGTTAGTGATTCCATTGCCTTGATCAATGAAAGAAATAGCAAAGTGAACTCCAAAAGATCTTCATCTTCAAATACCTTTGAATTTCTAGAAGCTGTCAATAATTCCGGTAGTGATGATTCAGACATTAAACTCAAGAAATGCTTGAAAGTTTAGTATTACTCACCAAAGCTTTCAATAAGAGGTTTGTCAAAAAGAGTTATGATAAGGGAAATTCTGAATATTATAAAAAGGGTGGTAATGAAGATAAATCTGAGTTTAAATGCTTTGAAAAGAAAGTCAAGAAGAAGGAAGAGCAAGAGAAAGAAGAAGCAAAAGAAAAGAGGTGCCAAGATGTTTCAGCTGTGGCAAGCCTGGTCATTTTGCCAAAGAATGCGGATTCCAAAAGACCAGTAACACTGAATATATAGCAAACAAGTTGGCTCGTTCTAAAAAGAAAGATCAGAACAAAGTGATGCTTACTAAGGAGGAAGGCTGGTAGCAATGGACTTCATCTAAAGATGAAATTGCTGACTATGTTGCACATTGCTTAATGTGTCAAGAGCATCCAGACAATTCCCATAGTGAATCAGACTATGATTCTGAAGTACATTCTTCTTCTGAAACTGATTTACAAGCCTTAACTGTCACATTAGGCTATTTGGGTATCAAAATTATTGTTATAGAACCGTGGTTGATGCCCCTGAAAACCTCCTAGGCATTCACATTCTAATGTCAGAATCACATCTTCTTGAAGCTTCGGACAAGCGTCCGTCAAATGGCCTACCTTCTTACAAATTTGACAAGCCTTTACTTGTTCCTTCCCCCGATGACCAATGGTTTCATGAGGTTAGTAAGATCTTAAAGTTTACTCTCTAAGTTTGAAACATTTACCTCGTTCACCTTTTGTGGTTCTCTTTGTATCTTGAGTCGGGTGCTAAAGTATTGAGAATTTTCTGCCATCGTGGAGATTAGCGATCTTACCTAAGTTGGTGTCTTGTTGCATACTGCCCTACTGCTCGTTGCGTGTATCATTTTACGTTCCATCGGCAAGAGACCCTCATAGAAATGTTGTAAAAGAAATTGTTCGGAGATTCCATTTTGCGAGCAACTCACGTAGATATATTTGAATCTCTCCCATTACTTGTGGAGAGTTTCAACATCTCTTATTTGATCCCGCAAATTTATCTACGGAGGCTAGCGGCTCGGCAAGCAGGAAAAGAAAACTATCAAGAAAAAGTCCTGCCATTGCATTCTACGTTGCTACCGAAGCAGGGGGTAGTAGAGCTAGTCTTTAGCACAATCCTTTAAAGAGAAAGGGAACACCTTAGACTTTATTAGGTCCTCAAAAACCTTGTTAGGTTTCATGCTTAAGCAGACTACATGGAGTTCTTTCAAAAGCTTATTCGGGTCCTTATTCTCAACCCATAATAAGTGGGTAAAAGATGAACGCAATTGGTTTTAAGAATAAATTTGGTGTTACCAACCGGATACCTTATACATATAGGTACTTAGCGCGACATCCAGTGTCGCGAGCTCTCGGAGGGTCAGCTCCTCGTCTTAAGCCATTTTGACCTCTGGCTCCTTTTCCTCTCCTTTTGTTTTGTTTTCTTCACCCGAATCGCTAGATAAGTCAATATATTGCCAGATATTTACCCCTAGAGACGAATTTCCCTCACCTGACTTCTAACAAAGCATGGCTTGTCTCCTTAGTCGTTTTGCGGTTCGTTCGATTTCTAAATCAAGTGACAAAGGTGAAATTGTACGAGAAGATCTAGGCATAAACCATTAGAATACCGCATCCCCAACAAAGGCGCCAAAAATTTGTAGGATGCCTACTCCATCAAATAATAATTTCGAACTATTGGCCAATTACAACCAAAATTGTAATAGCGGTGAGTCGGGTTGAATCCACAGAGACTTTGTTTTAACTTATTATTGTCAAAGAATTCAAGTACAAGAACAAACAATTTAAAATAAGTACGACTGTACGAGGGGGGGTGGGAGGTTGGATTTGATTAATTAAACTAAACATACAATTAAAATGGATTGCAAAAGCAATATACTAAAAACCCAACAATGGTTCAATCTCGATGAAAATGCAAATACTTATCATTGATTCCGGAAACATAAAATAGCAAAACAAATCCAAATTGGCTTTTGTTATCAACAAACTCTGATAATCTAGATTGTTCCTTAGATAAATAATGATTAAAACAAGCTCTTTAATCAAATCTTAAGCTCAAATGGGAATTTGAACAAGCTCTCAAATTCCCAAGTGTGATTAGCATTAATGAGTTTGAAAAATCACCAACTCGAAGCAATAACCACACAAGCATGGCTTATTAGATCTTCTACGCAAGAATTCAAGAAATCAAATTAGAAGCCTTATTGAGATCAACGATTTCATTTGTCTCTTTATGAAAATCCCTAGACAATTATGGATCTTAGAGTTACAAATAACAAGCGTTCATAAGAATATTAATTAATTGATCAAGTTAATTAACTTTTTTTTGAGTTGCAATCAAGTTAATTAATGATTCAAACAAAATTGACAATCAAACGGAATTCAGGCAAATAAACTTGTTCCACAAGATTACAACAAAATCTCAAAGTAAATGCAACATAATCTAAAGAAAAACCATTGTTGGTATGGAAAAACTTAGCCACACATGGCTAAGTTTAGATTACAACTAAAAATAGGAAAGAAATTACCAAAAGTTGAAAGGAAATTGATGAAAAATGCTTCCGATCGATCCTTTGCTCTCTCCAACGCGTTCCGAGAAGTCTCTCCCCTTAGAATGGCAGTTTTTCCACCTTAAAAACCCCTAAAAATTGACTCCGCCACTAAATAATACGTCATTGGAAACGTATGCTTCTGAAATTCGCCATTTGAAAAGTATGCTTGAGTCATTCCTCTTTTGAATAAATATGCACAGTCATCATTTGTAAACTATGCCCTCTCCCTTCAGAATTTGAGAAAGTATTCTCCACCTTGCAATCATTTGAGAAACTATGCTCAACAGTGAGTTGGGCGAGCTTTTGCGCGACTTAAGTCACCCAAGAGGTCACGGGAACCACTTTTTGGCCCAATTTCTTTAATTTTAAGCCCTTTTTACTCCTATTCAACAATAAACATAATAAGGGACTCAAATAAACATTTTTTAAGGATAAAATGACATAAAATGAGGATTTTGAGCCTATTAACATATATTAAAACATGAAAATTCCTAGTTATCACTTTTGTTTCCTTAACCTTTGGGGGTAAGGTACACGCGTAGGAACTGGTTTTATGACGGCTTTTACTTGGATGTGATGGGTCTTGTATGCCTTGGGTCTTGGTGCTGCACTTTTGAGATGGGGTTACAACATTGGTTTTGGGATCGGCTATAACCTCATGTTCTAAAGACTTTTTCTTACTGAAATCTTCTTGAGATAGTAGGGGGAAGTTAGATCTTAGCGGAACATAAGTGATGGCTTTAAATGTTGGGTATTCTACAGATTTGGTAGGATTTTCAACAATAGGAGCCTAACTAGGGCTGTAAACGAACCGAACGAAAGCTTGTTCATGTTCGTACGTTTAACTTAAACGAACAAACACGAACAATAAACGAACACAAATTTTCTTGTTCGTGTTCGTTCGTTTAAATAATTAACATGTTCGTGTTTGTTTATGTTCGTTCATTAACACACTAAATAAACTTAAAAAAGTACTTAAAAGCAAACTGTATGTGCACCCATTTTAATTGGTTGCTTCAATGAAATTCTTTGCCTTAGCTTAAGCCACTAGGCTAGAGCCAAAGGGCTCAAGTCACCACGTTCAATAAAACGATGAAGTCAGGAGGCTAAGGAATGGCAATAGAATGGGGTAGGATGAGGCTTATTTATAGTGTAGTACAAGGCTTTTGGATTGAAATCCCACCGATATGGGATGAAAATCTATGAAGCAATAATGTGTTCTCACTCATCGACATCAAGCATGTGAGTATCCTCCCACATCGAAAATAAATTGAAAATACAAGAGAAAACACCTATTTAAAAAGGGATTCCCACGCCAGCTCTTATCATTGATTTTTTTAAAATATTAATAATTTTTTTAACATTTTATTTTTAGTTTATTATTATTGTAAGTAAACGAACGTAATCGAACATAATTGAACGAACATTCATGAACGTAAATGAACGAGCAAGACCTTTGTTCATGTTTGTTCATTTAACTAAACGAACAAAAATCATGGTTCATGTTTTTTCGTTTATTAAATAAACGAACTTCCCGCAAAATGGTTCACGAACGGTTCGCTGAACATTCGGTTCGTTTACAGCCCTAGCCCTAATGTTGTAGCATTGCTTCTGGACACGCTATCTTTTCATATTGTCTCAGTTAAGGCCTTTCCATTCCTTAGAGTTACTGCCTTCACATGTTCTTTTCCAAAGTCTCTAGGACTTCTTTGTTACTGAAGAAAGTACCAATGGCTCTATTGTTTTGACTTAGAGCAAGCTGACTGACTTGGGTTTCTAGATTTCTGATCGCAACATTTTGTTGATTCATTGTTGCTTGGATTTGGGTATGAACCCTTTCATCATAACTTCCAAAGAAGATGATGAATCAACCTATGGAGGTGGTTTGCTTTGAAAATCTGGTTGAGTATTTGGTTATGATGTTGAGAATTAGAACTACTTGCATGTTGTTGGTTTTGAAAATGAGAGGCTCCTTGTGGTTTTGCTGCGAGTGGATTTAAACATCGACCGTGCCAAGAAAATTTGGGTGTTGTTTCTAACTTGCATTGTAGTTGTTGGAGTAGGGAGCAGATCTATTTTGAACATAGTTTATAGATTCAAAATTTTGAGGACAATATTCATAAGAGTGTTCCCCGCCACAACAAACATATTGCATTGAGAGGACTGCTGGAATAGGTGTAGTGGCAGTTGGATGAATTCCTTGGCCAGAAATAATGTTTTTAAGCATATTGGCCATAGACGTGAGCTAAGTTTTTAAAGCAGTATATGCATTTACATCATGAATTCCAATGGTCTTCTTTTGCGGTAAAGTACGTGGATCAGCCCAATGTCCATTACTTGCATAAATCTTTTCAAGAATTTCAAATCCTTCATTGTAAGTGTTGGCTGTAAAGGCCCCTCCTGCGGTCACATCGAGCATTCCTTTTGCAGTGGGGTTTAACCCATTGTAAACCGTCTCGAGTTGAATACAATAGGGAATGTCATGGTGTGTGCATTTCCTTAACAACCGTAAAGAACAAATACCCACTCCCAAGGATTGATGATCTCTTTGATCAACTTCAAGGAGCGGGTTGTTTCTCATAGATCGATCATCATTCGGGTTATCACCAAGTAAGGGTGAGGGATGATGATGTGGCAAAGACGGCGTTTAGGACGCGTTATGGGCACTACGAGTTTCTAGTTATGCCCTTTGGTTTGACAAATGCACCAGCGGTGTTTATGGACTTGATAAACTGAGTATGCAGACCTTTCATTGACAAGTCAGTGATTGTATTTATTGATGACGTACTCATCTACTCTAAGAACGAGTTAGACCACGAGCAACACCTCCAGGAGGTTCTTGAAGTTTTGAGAAAAGAGAAGTTGTACGCAAAGTTCTCCAAATGTGACTTTTGGTTGAAGGAAGTCCAATTCTTTAGCCATGTTGTCACTCAAGAAGGGGTAAAAGTGGACCCCTCCAAAATTGAAACAATGATGAATTGGGAGCCTTCCCAAGAGCCCATCAGAAATCTGAAGATTTTTAGGCTTGGCGGGTTATTATAGAAGATTTATTCAAGATTTCTTCAAGGTTGCTTCTTCCTTGACGACCTTGACAAAGAAAAACGTGAAGTTTGTTTGGACTGAAAAGCAAGAGAAAGCATTTTGGACTCTCCAAAGGAAACTATGTGAAGCTCCGATTCTTTTTTAACTGGAAGGATCCGAAGACTTTGTGGTGTATAGCGATGCATCCAAAATGGTTTTAGGTTGTATGTTGATGCAAAGAGGCAAGGTGATTGCATATGCGTCGAGACAACTTAAAGATCACAAGAATAATTATCCTACCCATGACTTGGAGTTGGTGGCGGTGGTTTTTGCCTTGAAATGGTGGCGGCACTATCTTTATGGTACCAAATGCACTCTCTATACCGACCACAAAAGTTTTAAGAATGTCTTTGATCAAAAGGAACTAAATATGAGGCAACGGCGTTGGCTCGAGCTACTCAAGGATTATGATTGTGAGTTACTTTACCACCCGGGTAAAGCCAACGTGGTAGCGGATGCATTGAGTCAAAAGGAATACGGTAGTGGAACGCGTGTCGTGCTTACGCGAATAGACGTGGTGTCTAGTTTGATTGAGTGAATCAAAGTAGCCCAAGTGGAGGCTCTTTTGGAAGAAAACCTCAAGAGTGAGGTGATGGTGAAGCAACACCTACTTCTGACAGAAGACAATCGCGGTTTGAAGTTGTTTCAAGGTCGTATTTGGGTGCCCAAAATCGGCGGTAACCGCAAGTTACTCTTAAAAGATGCGCACAAATCTATATATTCCATTCATCTGGGTAGCACTAAGATGTATAGAGATTTGAAGTTAACATATTGGTGGCCCGTTATGAAGTTGGATGTGGTCAACTATGTAGAAAGATGTGTGACGTGCTTGCAAGTAAAAGCAGAACATCAACGACCATACGAGAGTTTCCAATCTTTGGAAATACCGAAATGGAAATGGGAGCATATCACAATGGATTTTGTGACTAAGTTACCAAAAGACCTCGAAGGGTCATGATGCCATATGGGTGCTGGTAGATCGTTTGACAAAAAGTGTTCATTTCTTAGCCATGCGGGAAGTCGGACCGGTTGACAACCTTGCTAAGTTGTATGTAAATGAGATCGTTTCAAGACACGGTGTGCCTCGACTATTGTGTCGGATCGTGATAATCATTTCACCTCCAACTTTTGGGACAGTTTGCAAAACAGGTTAGGCACCAAGATACATTTAGGGGGCGTTTGGTTCGCCGGAATGGAATGGAATCTAGTGGAATTGGAATCTGAATTCCTTTGACCAGATTCCAATTCCCTTGTTTGGTTCATTATTTTCAAAAATTGGAATTTGGTAAATTCCTTTCAATTCCAAAATGGGGCAACTTGAGATTCCTTACCTTACCCATGGAATTTCATTGGAATTGAATTGGTTCTTTTATTAATGCCTAAAATACCCTCATCATAAAAAAAATATAACCCTAATGTCTGAAAAAAGAAGCCGACACCTCTTCACTTGGATTTTCGCTTCGGTTTTTTCGGAGTTTTTTTTTTTCAGTTTTCGGTTTTTCGATTTCGGTTCGGTTCATTTTTTTCGGGTTTTTTTTTCCAATTTTCGGGTTTTGGATTTCGGTTCTGTATTTCGGGGGTTTTTTTAGTTTTCGGTTTTCGGCTCTCGACTTTTCGGTTTCTCGGTTTTTTTTTTCAGTTTCGGTTCGGTTTTTCCTCACCCCTAGCAGTTAGGTTCTCCATCATCTCCTACAAAACAACTAAAATATGTCTTGCCCTAACAGACGTTGTCTTGCTGTAGTTTTTTGCTTTTTTCTGTAGTTTTAGCTATTTTTGCTGTAAAAAAATTATGATTTTTGCTGTTTTAGCAGTTTCTGTAGTTTTTAACTGTTTTATGCAGTTTTTAACTGTTTTATGCAGTTTTTAACTGTTTTATGCAGTTTTTAGCTGTAAAAAAGCTCAAATTATTTTTAGTGTTAAAGAAATTGAAGTAATTAATAATTATTTTATTAAACTAATTTTAGTTTAAAAATTAAATTTGATAAAAAGGGTATTTTAGTCATTTACTGGAATTTCATTCCAATTCCAAAGCTACATTCTGTGAACCAAACAGACAGATTCCAATTCTTTCAACAAATTCCATTCCAATTCTGCCAACCAAACAGCTGGTCAAACCTGACAACATTCCAATTCCAATTCTTTCAAAGTCAAATTCCTTTAACAGATTCCATTCCATCCAATTCAATTCTGTGAACCAAACGCCCCCTTAAGTACCGCGTACCATCCTTAAACTGATGGCCAAAGCGAGAGGACCATTCAAACTCTCAAAGACATGCTTAGGTAGTGTGTTATTGATTTTGGTGGAAATTGGGACTCACATTTACTGCTTGTGAAACTTGCTTATAATAATAGTTACCATTCCAGTATTGGAATGGCACCGTTCGAAGCCTTGTATGGATGGAAATATAGAACACCGGTGTGTTGGTTAGAAGCGGGTGAGAAGCAACTTGTCGGCCCCGAAATTGTGCAAGAGACGGCCCACAAAGTGAAGGGTATCCGTGAACGGCTAAAAGCGGCTTGAGATCGTCAAAAGAGTTACGGTGATAAGAAGAGGAGACCCACGGAATTCCAAGTGGAGGAACGAGTTATGCTTAAAGTATCCCCTTGGAAGGGTATTATCCGATTTGGGAAGCGTGGGAAACTTAGTCCTCGTTTCCTAGGACCGTTTAAAATTTTAGAAAGAGTGGGACGTCAAGCTTATAAATTGGAATTGCCACCCGAAATGGCCGGCATACACAATATGTTCCATGTGTGTTATTTGAAGAAATGTTTGGCGGAAGAAGAGAGTGTAATATCTCTCTCGGAGATTCGGCTCGACAATAGTCGTTGTGTGGAAGAGTCGAAAACAATTTTAGTAAGAAAGTCAAAAATGCTTTGTCATAAGGAAATCGTCATGGTGAAAGTGCAATGGGAACACCATTGAGGATCAAATGTGGCGTGGGAGGCGGAAGAAGACATGAAGAGAAGATATCCTCAATTGTTCGTTTAAATTGAAATTTCGAGGACGAAATTAATCCAAGGGTGGGAGGATTGTAACACCCGGAATTTTTAGTTAAAGTTATAAAATTCTGGAAAAGACTTGTTTATATGGGATATATAATTTTCGGTTTAAATTTATTGGGTTTTTCAATTTTGTGGCTTTCCAATCTCATTTTTGAAGATTATGGGTTGGTTGATGAAAAAGATCGAAACTATGCATCAGAAATCAAGTTTAGGGAGTTTCGAGTGGATTTAAATGGTCTGGCTAGTTGCGAAGGAGATAACCCACGCCCCAAGTGGCGTTAGTCACTGTTTGAAATCGATCCAGAGCGTCGGGCGGCTTGTGAGGCACCTTATGGCGCATGGAAGGGCGCCCGGGTAGAGTTAGGCGGCACGAGACGGCTGGCGTAGGCGAGGCGGCATCACGACACGTGAGGAGGGCGCCCGACTTGGTCTCGGCGACTTGCATGAAGCGGGCGACTATGGTGGTGCGGCTTAGGATGCTTGAAAAGTAGCATCGACCTCTGTTTGTTGGTGGTTGATGCATTTAAGTGGGTTTCAGCTCATTTCCACAACACACACTTCTTATAACACAATTTTTCTCCATATTTTCCTTAAGACCGGATCTTGAGCATTTATTACCCGAAATCTAGTCTATCAAAGCATTAGTCCTCATTGAAGTCGAAGATTTGAAGTCCAAGCTTCAAGGATTTTCGTTCTTCTTCAAAGTTTCCATCCTCTTCACCATATTTGGTGTTTTCTAGGGTTTACCTAACCTTAGCTTCGTGAGTTCATTTTCAACTCTTTTACAAACTTAATTCTTTTCTTAAATGTTGTATTTACTTCATTTAAAGTATATGATTTCGTTATTTTAAGCATTTGGTTAAGTTTGGAGATTTTAGGTCAAAATGAGGAATTTGGGGATTTTGATCTTGGTTATAAAATGAGTAATTTAAATGGTTTTATCTTACTTGGAAATGTCTCTAGATGAGAAAATCTTTGATTTTGGAGCTAAAATTATTTGACCTAATTTCCAGAAAAGTTCGTATTTCAAAGGGAAACATTTACGAAAAGGTTTTTCGGTAAATGAAAAACTATCAATACGTCTCGTTTGATGTAGTTGATTTATAGACTAGTATATAATGGATCCATAGGCATTTAGTCGGTTTTAAGGCAGGATTGTTGTCCCCTTTTGGTCACGTTTATAGTCATCGAGGGCCTTGCATTTTGATGTATTCATTGGTTGTTACCAATTTCCATTGACTCTTACCGAAGTGCTAGGATGGGTCATTGAGGGCCTTGCACCTAGGTGTATTAGTTGGCTGTTGCCAATTGCCATTGATCCACAACACGAGCTTTTATCAGGGTCATCGAGGGTCTTGCATTTCGGTGTATTCATTGGTTGTTACAAATTGCCATTGACACCTTTAGTTAGCTAACATCGAGTAGTGACTTACTTTTGTATCTGTCATCAAAGATGGTATGATCGGGTCTCCCCCGGTTACTTTTAAAAGAACCTTGCTCACCAAGAGTAAGCTTTCAAGATCAAGTTGAATGGAATAAAGTGTTACACGGTTTAACTAATTATTTTACGGTTTTATCCATTTAACTGTTTGTTCTCACTAGGCGTAAGACTAACACTTGTTCTTAAATGCCATGTTTAGCAGGGGATCGTATAAGCGGGGCTCCTTAGAGCGGAGCGGAGCGTTATGCCTGTAGAGGCACCTTTTTGGGATTACACCTTCGAGTGTAACTATTGGAGATAGCAGTAATGTTTATTTTGAGGATATTAGTGACACCCGAACATAATCTATAACCCGAATTTTGTATAGATTAATAGGTTGTCATTTAGTATCCGTATATTGATGTAAACTCCATTCCGCAGTTAAATTTTGGTTTAAATTTGCTCTAATTTGTAGGGTGTTATAGGGGTAAACCTAGATTTAGCATAAATCTAACAAGGTCAGTTCAAGTTGCTTTTGAAAACGGTGTACATGCCAAAACTGTCCATTTTGAAGTATTAACATGTTTTACTTGTTATTTATCAAATGTGTGAGTATTTAGGTAAGTTTTGCATATTTGGTATAAAAGAGTTATAAATCATGTAAGAGGCTTATACTTGAGTTTTTAGACATTTTGATAAATAAAGTATAAGTGTGAGTTAATTGGTTGCATTATCTTTTAAATGAAGACCATTTGGTTTTATTTGCATCTGTGGAGTATTTGATTTATAAATCGTTAGAGTTACATGTTATTGCATTACGGGACATTTTGGAAATATATGAATATGATTTCATTGGGAAAATGATTTGTCTCAACCAATGTTTTGAGTAACCACACAAGTGTTGAGTTATAGAGTCTTTGCTCGATTTTAACCAAAAAGAGTCTCATGGACATTTGTCTGATTTAAATTGCTCTATGTCGGATTTTTGAGTTATATGGAGTTATGGCATAATATTTGATATATTACACGCTATGGGTGCGTTAGTCATTCATTTAGTGTCGTGTAATTTTATGACTAGAATGTAATGGATCCATAGACATATAAGTCGGTCTAATGGTGTATGCATGGGATGAGATTCTCAAGTTGTACAACTTGAGTTTCCTTTTCTTTTATTAGGAATATGCATTGTGATAAATTGTGTAATTTCTAATTCATCCCTCATTTATGTGAAGGATTGTATTATCTTATTTATAAATTGGAAATAGGCATTGTGATAAATTGTATAATTTCCATACATCCTTTCACTATCTTGGAATAGGCATTGTGATAAATTGTGTAATGCTTGAAGCAAGAGTTTATGTGTACAAATGACTATAAAGCTGGCTTTGGTTGATGTTAATGGCTACCAGACCTTTATGTGACACACTATAATATTTTGTACCCCGTCACGACTAGTGGTAAATCGGGTCTCCCCCGTCACCGAAAGGTATTGTTTTGGGTATAGAGGCTTATCCATTAATTTCAGTGACGCATTTTGGAATGTGAAGTATCATCCATAATTTTGTAATAGTGGATCTTTGAGGCTTAACCATATTTTGGTATTCTAGATTATGAAGTTTTGTCCATATTTTGGTATTTGAAGCATTAAACGTATTTATGTTTTGAGAGAGTAAAAGATGTAGAGGTCGTATTTGAACGAGTATTTTATTTAAAGCTTTCATTTACCACAGTAATTTGATTTAAAGCTTCCGTTACGAAAATGATGAGTTTGGGAAAGATGTTGCTTTTATAAAAAGAGTCATTCTATTTGGGAAACTATTATTTGATCAAACAATCTTTCAATTTCTACTAATTACAAATATGTTATAAACTCTTGAGCTCACTAGGCGTTAAGCCTAACCCTTTTTATTTGTCGACATGTGCATCAGGTTCTCGTTGGGGTTGGTAGTAGTGACACGTGTTGACTTGAGTGCTAGAGAGTAGCACATTACAGATCTAGCTTTGATGATGTTCTCCGCATTCAGAGATAGCGACAAATATTGATTTAGTTACACCCGACCATATGGAGGTCTTTGTATATGACTTGGTCTAAATTTGGTTGAGGTTTTATGTAGAATATTTATTGAGGCAATTCGAGTTTTAATTTATAAGAGAAGGATTTATCCCTTATTTATTATATTGATGAAAATTTTAAATTAGTTGCTCTTTCCAAATTCGTGGGTATTATACTCTCCCATGAATCAGGAACTGTTTTATCGTCCATTTGTTTAAAAAGACAGATTTCATTTCGGGACTTAGCAATCCTGGTGGGTGGAAAATATTTTCGCAAAAACTTTTCAGTCATAAAGTGGCATATACCACGTCCAAACAATTCAAACGATGTTAGAAAAATCAAATCTTTTATCTTACTTGTAAAAAGACTTTTAGCTTGCCAATCACTGGTTTGCATTAGTACGAGTGCTCAGATATCTTAAACACACGATTAATTATGGACTGCACTATACGAAGTATCCTCCTGTACTAGAAGGATACTGTGATGCAAACTGGATTTCTAATAATTCGGAAAGCAAATCCACAAGTGGGTATGTCTTTACCCTTGGTGGACCATCGATCTCATGGAAATCTTCGAAGCAAACGGTTAATACCCGTTCAACCATGGAAGATGGATTTGTCGCTTTAGACAAAGCCGCTGAAGAAGCCGAATGGCTCAAAAGCTTTCTTGAGGGAATTCCGTTATGGCCAAAGCCAGTCGCTGCCATCTGCATACATTTTGATAGCATGGCTGCTCTAACTCGAGCAAAGAACCAAATTTACAATGGCAAATCACGACACATAAGGCGTCGCCATAACACCATAAAAGACTTGTTGAAGAATGGAATTATCTCCATCGATTACATAAAGTCAAAGGCAAACATCGCCGATCCTTTGACAAAAGGCCTAAACCGAGAACAAGTCATATTCACATCAAGGGGAATGGGCTTAAAGCCAATACAAGAGTCGCTCCTTGGCGGAAACCTAACCTATCAACATTGGAGATCCCATGGCCTATGTTCAATAAGCAAACTAGTTATGGAAGACTCAAGCGCTCAAACACAAAGGTATGCTTATTCCAATGATGTCCTCAATTGTGTTCTCTGTTGATGCTTTACGGTTGAATATTTATTCTTAATAATGTCAATAGCTTTTCAGTGGAATACTACGGAATGTTCCTGATTGACATTACCTAGGTGAGATTGATGTGTGGTCGCATCTTTGGGAACCGAGATGGCTAATTTCTCTAACAGTCTCAGGAAGAAAGGATTTTGTTCACGACCGAAATGAACACAACCGTAAGAATAGATATATGTATAGATATGATATATGTGATACAATTTGTTTAGATTTACTACAAAAAGTGGTTGGTTCAAGAACATCTGTTCACTACCCACAAAGTAGATCCGATTTGTACTCACTACGGACGGTTCAAATCCAAAAGACACCTTTCCTGATGTATATCATATTTAACTTCATGAAATAGCAAATAAGTTTCTATGTTATCTTATTTTCTACTCAAATGTGGGGTATTATTAGGGGTTTGAATAGAAAATGTGGGGTATTGCTGGGACTTTGCCTTGCAAACATGTCCCACATAGGAAACTCCTTAAAACAAAAGTGGGTTTCTAAAGCTCAAGCCTTAACATTTAACAAAATGGGCAAAAGCCCAAGGAAGTGGTTTGGGCTGCAATTCAGTGTGGGCTTACTAAATATTAAACGATCAAAGACTGGGCCTTGGGCCTTGGGGCTCTGTTGATCAATAACCCGAGATTCGTTTTTTTTAAATCACTAGTTGTCGGGTCTCACTAGGTTCTCGGGTATCATTAATGTCGACTCATATGGAACGAGATAGTAACTTGTCGGATCCTATACATCTCGGGTCCTTCTGTATGTCGTATCCCTAATGATGTCGGCCTGCATAAAAACAGTTACTCAACTGTTTTTGGACGGTTATTTTTGAGACATTATATAAACCCCGTTTTCCCTCAATTTTCAGACACAGAAACAGTTCCCTCCTTTTTCTTTCTTAAAGTTCTTTGCTATCATGAAACATATTATCGATTCGATGGAATTGGATTGACGTGCATCAATCCAATTAGATAGTTGAATCCTCAAGACGGCATCCTGCACCAACGCATGATTGGGGACGAAATTTCGTCTTATGACACTGCTTGGCAGACCTCTATCTGATCAATCTACTGTTGGATTCGATTTCATCGTATAAGGTTCTGATTTCTTTCATTCACTTTGTTTTTATAATTTTGTTTTGTTGCTATTTATATAAAGTCTGTAATCTGTCGGTTGATTGGTTCTAACAACTTGTAGCCCAATATCATTTTTCAAGTAATAAAGTGGTATAGAATACCATATTTCATCCACAGGGATCGTAGTATAAACTTAGTAGAAGTAATATGAAAGAAATCACTTCAACTGGCGATTTTGAAAACTTTGATAAGTTTGAGTTAAATTAACAGTTTGAATAACAGAACAAATAAAGTAGTAATGGTGTAAGACTTGTGGTGACAATTAAACACAAATTCCAGTGGTCAATGCTGTGGAAATGCCACAACATTTTGTAAACAATAACTAGTTCCACCTTCCACTTTGAGGGTATTCCTCTCAAACTTCACCATTGCACTGATTTATAGTTTTCAACCTATATATATATGTAGTATCAGGACCAGCGAAAGTGAAAATGGTGTCCTCAAAATGTATGGATAAACAAATCTTTTTGTTAAAAATCACTCTCTCGAGCCGATTCCCATATCATTCAAGTTGGTGTATGTTCAAAGTAGTGCATCTCTTAATATTCTGCACTTTTAACACTTTAACAAGTGACCAACTCGTCAAGATTTAATTACTTTGAACAATATAAATGTCAAATCTCTTTGTCAACAACTTTCTCAAGTCTATTTCTCATATCATTATAGTTGACGTGCATTCAATGACTTATCTCTAAGTTCATGACACTTTAACTCTTTCAAAGTGATCAACTTGTCAAGAATTGGTTTGATAAAACTAGAATGAAAATAGTGGAACTTTGCTATTAAAGAACAATGTCTACTTTCCTTTGGTTTAAAATCTCACTCTTTTGTCTCTCACCCAAACTAATGGAAATAGTTACTCATGACGGAAAGTTAATTACAAGAAAGATAAATGACATAAATTAAATACATAAATGTAAACGATTGAAATGTAAATGACTTAAAGTAAACAACTTAACGTAAAAGAATTAGCGGAAGTAAAGTACAAGTAAAGTAAAGAAAGTAAACATAAGGTAATGTTGTAGCAAGAAAAGGTAACGTACAAGAATAAACGAAAACACTTAAAAGATCTTGATATTAAAGGAAAAGTCAGATGTAGTCTGATTGAGGATGTCCAAAATGAATGAACAGCCTCCTCTATTTATACTCAAATAAAAGAGAAGATGACAAACCTAGGAAAGAGTCTAAAGTACATAAAATAATGTCAAGTACAAAAGGTGCAACAAAAAGATAAAGACAAGTACAAAAGGTGCCTGACGTATAGAATCTTCTTCAAAAAGTCTTTCTATCATGTTTTCAGCTTGCACACACATGTCCTTTAGTGTCAAAAATCCAACAACAGCCTAATGTTGTAGCATACAACATCATATCCTGCACATAGATCTTAATTAGCCATCATCCTTTGGTGCCCCAAACAGGAGAATCACTTAATTCAGATCCATGAAACAAATAAATGGAAAACAACATAATAAAAGGACTCAAGGTTGAGACTAAAAGTAAAATAAGTTGCCTAAAAACAAATAAATAAGTGTTCAATGCATTAAATACTCAATGCATATCATGTATCTTAAATAAGACCCTATATAATCTCTTCCGTGGAATAAAGCCTTCCCTATTCTCACCTCTAAGTGTTTGGATGTAAGTGCTTCATCCTTAATACCAAAAACCAAATTTGATCCCAAGGCCTATGCGGGAGTGTTCCTTGGTTACTCTTGGAATAGAAAAACCTATAGAGTCCTTAATAAGGAGACCATGGTTTAGAAGAATCTCTTAATGTAAGCTTTGATGAGAGTCCTCCCATGCCTTGTGCTCCTTTGGTAGATAATAATATTTGTGAGGGAGAAGCCTTTGCTCACCATCTTAGAACATTGTATTTAGGTTCTCAATCTTCCACTAACGGTGTAGAATCTACCGACTCCCCTTTTTGTTATGTTCCTCAAGGTGTAGATGATCCTAACCTTAGAACTCCTAGAGAACATTTCGTAGGTCAAATTATTGGTGACCTCAACCAAAGAACCACTAGATCCAAAGTCCATACCCATTGTGCTTTTCATGCTTTTGTTTCTTCTATAGAGCCTAAGACCGTAGAAGAAGCCTTAAGTGGCAGGGATTCGATCATGGCCATGCAAGAAGAGTTGAACTAATTCACTAGGAATGATGTATGGGACTTAGTTCCTTGCTCTAGTAGTCAAACCATAATTGGCACAAAAATGGGTTTTTTCGTAATAAGGTAGACGAGAACGACGGAGACACACAAAACAATGCACATTTAGATTCCAAGGGTTACAATCAACAAGAAGATATAGATTATGATGAAACTTTTGCACAGGCTGCAAGGTTGGAGTCTATTCGAATGCTTCTAGCTTTTGCAAATGCTGAGGATTTTAAATTATATCAAATGGATGTTAAAAGTGTTTTTCTAAACGGTTTTATAAATGAGGAAGTGTACGTTTCTGATCCTCCTGGTTTTGAAAATTTTGAAACACCGTCACATGTTTCTCAATTTTCATTTCTTTTGATTTTAATGTCAAAAAAAGGTTGTAATACCAAGCATGCAACACAAGTATTCTCTACACTCTAGTAAGTGTGTGAGATAGATTGAAACTAGCATCCACATTGTGGTGTGGATTGATAGCTAGAATTTGATTTCGTTTTTCAAGTATTCAAATATTGTGTAATCAGGTATTCATACGGTGTGTTTCTACCTTAAAAGAACATTATAATGGATCATCTCGTTGAGTTCACTCAACAAAGAGGATTAACCCCGGTTTTGGTGAACCTCTCTAAATTCGTTTATATCTCTCTTCCCTATCTCTTTATTTTGTTTGCTTGTTTGGTTGTGTTGAAAGCTTAACAAAAGAACCCATCTTGTGTATTGTTACTTATATTTCTTAAAAAAATATTTTAAGAAGGATTTTTAAGGGTAAACAACCCCCCCCCCCCCTAAGGTTGTCCTAACAGAGGATATTGATACAGTTTGATAACCACGGGCATGTTTCTGGTTAAATGACAATACGATGATCAATGTTGCAAGAAGGTGGTAAGCTGGTGGGAACGTGAAAGATAGCTTGGAATTCAGTCAATAATTGTTGCAAATTAAACATCTTGTATCTAACAACCCGTGTTCTCATATAACAAATAATGCAAATTAAACAATTAAGACACCACATTTGGGGCTACAAATTGGGTCTCCTTCTATACAATCTGCCAAACAGCGACAAATAAATTTTTTCGCTAATAATCTTCACATGAACGATCTAAAAATCATGAAGATTAAATATTAACTTGATAGAATGCTCTACATACATCATCTCTTTTACCCGCAAATAAAAGCGTCAGCTGATACCCTGAAATGCATATTTTTGAAAACAAAATGAGGGTTAGACCATACGGTCTAGTGAGTAAATCCCTGTTAGCACATCTTTGACTAAAATCTTTCAAAATAGATTTAAGAGCCAAATCATAACTCATATCATTTAAAATGATATTTTCCTCAAATCCAATATACCAAATATTTCTCAACGTTTCATAAAACCTCTTTCTGACATGAATCAATAAGTAATTTTCTTCTATTTATAAATCAACATTTAATAAAACAATAAACTTATTGAGTCAGAAAGGTTATCTTTTAAATCCGGTCCGACAACCCAGTTATCGCATATGTGGGTGCCGACAACTCAACTTCTCGGGTCTCATAGATCCGACAACTTGTTCCTCGTGTCATATAGCCCCGACAACCTCGTTCCTCGGCACCTAAAGAGCCGACAACTTTATTCCTCGGGTCTCAGAGATCCGACAACTTATTCCTCGGGTCTCACAGCCCGATAACCTCGTTGCTCGGCATCTATAGACCCGACAAAACCACTTTCTCGAATCAAAGGACATCGACAAGTTAACTTCTCGTGTCAAACAGACTCGACAAGTTTTACTTTGCTTTTTATAAAGATTCGATAAATCATTTTCTCGCATTTAAAGGACCCAATAACTCAGGTTCTCGGGTCATACTGACCCGATATAAATTCTCATCATTTTTTTTAAAAATCATTTAAACATAACCCAGGTCTCGAGGCATCACATCCTCATAATACTCTCAACCGGTACTACACTTACCAGGATCATTCTCTTGTTCTTTCTAAACCATTGCCTGCTTCACGAGCATATGGTTCGGTTCACGCCATACGAGATGGCTAATATATAGAGTATTCCGCCCACAATCATTTATACGTTTTCTCCGTCCACTCATCACAGATACACCACCAAATTCATCATCGTATAACAGGATATTCCTAACCAATATCTAATACAGGTTAGCCTCACTCATCCTTTCCAAACCATTGCCTGCTTCACGAGCATATGGTCCGGTTCACACCATACGAGATGGCTAATTTATATCGATTATGCCCCCCACAATCATTTATACGTTTTCTCCGTCCACTCATCGCGGATACACCGCCATAATTTCTCGTGACCCAAAACAGTTTTGGTCAACCTCTTTCACTTGTTAGTTTTCATAAAATACTAACAATCAACATCATATAATCTCGTTTATATGAAATAAATCATGTGTGACGGAAAAACACGTATTTTACAAAAGCTTTGAAAAAGCTTCATTGTCTCATCAAATAACACATATTTTTACGTGGAAAATATTTAGTAACAACTTTTCAAATAAAATCCATATGTGTTATTTTTCCCAACAACTCATATAACGATAATAATCCAATTATATCAATTAGGCATATTATCGAAATAAAAACCTTTCTCAATAACATATGCATTTCAGTTTATAAAACTCATTTATAAAAACTCACCTCGGTCCCAAATAGACAGGTAAACTTCTAGCGGGTAACAAACTCGAATATGGAACACATAATCTGAACCATATAATTACGGGTTATAATCCAAATAGATAAACCCAACTTTACCGTAATATATATATATATGTACACCATATATATAGATTTCAAACCTTACCTCAAACTTCCTTCTTTCCTTTCTTGTTCGACCGAACCCAGTAAAACCAAAACATTTTCTTAATTTCTCTCAAATATAAACATATGAATTCTATGGTTTTCAGACAAAGAAAACTATAAATATGAGAGGCGGTGCAGATGAGGTTTTCCACACCTCATGCCACCACATGTATGTTCAATCATGCCACCAAATGCATGTTAATTTCTTGTATTGGTTGAAATCAGAGGTCACACGAGGTGGTGACTAAAATTATAAGAAATTACAATCTTATCCCTTCAATTTTAAATTATAACACAAAAATCAACCCTTATGATTTTCCAACGGTTTCAACTCGAACCCGGTTATTACAATATCCCCTCCTTCAAAGAATTCCGTCCCGAAATTCATCATTTGAACAAAATAGGGTTTTCAATCTCATTTCAGACCTCACACAGAAAACATTGAGGATACCCCTCAACTTTTCGAACGGTCCAACCGGTAGATTACCACACCCATTCGATCATTGATCATAAAGATTTTGATATAACACTAACACATATTTCAGTGGTTACCCACAACAAACAATCTTGTTTCCATGACAATATTTTCAACATTATATTGTCCTCAACCCGAAACACTATCGGTCTACAGTATTATCACTGTAACCTTTATGTCAATTCTGAACCATCTTTACTTCTGTCAGAATAAGCAGATCCATGATCCTTTCAAACCAACACCCAAACGGTTGTGGAGTAGTTGAACCAACTGTGACATAAACTGTACACAATTCACGCGTATCGAACGGTACAACAGCCAGAAGAAGAGATGTTCCATCCATGAATAAGCCAAACCAATAATATCTCGACCAAGTATCAGAATTAGCCAACATCCCCATGTTATAAGAACTACAATCGGGGAAATGGCAACCACTCACATAACCTTCCCATCTGAGGCTCTTGTAAGAAACTTGACCATTTTCTAGCAAAGATCCAAATCCATATGGATATATCTATCATGGTCGCCAATCAACAGCCCGGAGCATTACAAAAGAAGCCAGCTCCAAGAAAATAAGGATTCCCGAAATCACGCCTACCACTATTTCCTTTCTATCAAAGCCGTAGTCAGGCGTCTCTTCAATTCTTTGAAGATATTCTGCAACCACTGAAATTGTGGTACCAATTCTTCAACTAATTCACTCTTTTCTTTTCAATCCAAAACATCGACTATCATTTTCTCATCCCATTTGACACTAAAATTTGCCAAACGTTTTCCACACATCAAATTAGTATTCAAAGGAACGAAACACTAAACTGGTGAACTTCCTTTAATACTTTTTGATTAAATCATCAAATCGAGGAATCCAAATTTCAAATTTCAAACACATTAATCCATGATCGTCTTTTGTAATAACAATTAAATTATTACACTTTACATCTTTCTAGAAATTAAGTTTTACTCAAAACTTCGACGATCAAACTTTTAAAACTCTCAATCAAAATTTACTTCAACGTTATCAATAACGTCAAAATTTGAAAATACATTTTATAAAACTTTCTTTTGGAATCCAACGATGAGAAATCGTAATTCAATTTCCGAAATACTTCAAACTTCCAGCCAAAACATTTGACTATTAGAAATTAATCCAAAATGATCTAATTTCTCCATAAATTCTTAACAAAAATTCGACTTTAATCCAAAAAGTTTTCAAGTTTTACACACTTGAAAAGATACAAACAAAGATTTCATGTTCGATAAAAATCAAAATTTGAAATTGCAATGAGATCTTTTTAATAACTTTGTCAAAAGATATCAAATCTCAAAACCAGTTATAAACTTAATCGATACAAAGGATCGGTACAAAAATGAAAATCCAGACTGTACCTTTGAATCTACAATTTAAGAAAAATGCCAACAAGAAGTTCATCTTCTTCTTGTGTTCATGGCCCTCTTTTCAATCCAGTCTTCTCACAATATCGTGAGCTTCCCATTTCTTTGATCAACTAGAACCATAATTATCGTCCGTACGTTAATCAACCCAAACGAATTTACTCAAAACCCGAAATTCTCATACCGGGTACATAATCACTTCTTTACAATCAGTTGATCAAGTTCTCAGAAATCAATTCTGGCTTGATTTCTTACCAACCGATCTGCCCCACTAACATCAAATTCTTTCAAAGTAATAGCTAGCAATTCGAATCGATGCTACTCACCCATATATAGCAATACATCGATCATCATGTATTTCAGTAATCATAATCTGATTATCGCTAATCATTTTCAATATCAAAGCATAACTCAAAAGATTCGGGCTTTACATGTGAATAACCAATAGCGAGAGAACATATAAGTTGCCTGTACCAGACTAAAATAACACTTTAATTCATACTGAATATACCAAAGTGTACCTGTCACCACATTCGATGTCTCTCCAATCTTTACTGTAGTCATCTGATATACTCGCCCCGTTGCTTTAAAAACTGATCAGTTTCAACTTTTTACGTATATAACGGAACTTTAAATTTCAATCACACTCTCCCCGATGGTAAACTGGCCCTTTGCCGTAAATCCCAAAATAAAATTGAACCATAAGAATACCCCGTTTATAGTTCACGAATTCCTCTTTCAACCGATACACTATCAAATTCAGATAAAACCGATACATATATAAGGCCAGTCGTAAATATTCCCACGACACCTCTTTATCAATATCCAAACCCATGAAAGAAAACATCCCATTAATTCCTCGGTACCATTCATTTTATTTGTGTATATCTACACCAAATAATTTACCTCCCAGTCAAACTACTGGTATCAATATTACGTTAATCTCTATAACGCATCATATTTCTTTTATCACATCCAAATTACCAGAAGAATTTTCTGAATAAAAATAATAAATAGTGATAAATCAGCTTGGCTACCAGAAACAATAACAGTAGCAGGCAACGATAACTAAAGTCGGCAATACCAAAAATATCAGGCAACTTTTTCACTTTCCCCGCAAAATTATGTATTTTCAGTCGTTTCGATTTCAGAAATCTGAAGATACCTCAATAAAATCCCGAATTCACGGAAAATTTACCCATTCCGAGGGTCACATCTTTCCGTATCGATTTCGAGCAACAATTTCGCTTTACCCGAATTGACGGAAACTGCTCTCACCGACTCATGAGAATAACACGCCCCAACACTTTTACAAAGTAAAAACACTTTGATCACATTCCCAAATATAATAAAGTTTTCAAGTACTAACACGCACCTGTAAATTCATGATTACATTGGCCTGATGTAATTTGAATTTACCTTACATGTCGTTCTATCAAACCATTATATTTTATAACCCACGGGTTCTAGATAAGGACTTCTTATCATGCCATAAAATAGTCTAGTTCAAGTCTAGGCATCAATCTAGATACCTAATTACCTCAAACTCAGGCTCTGATACCAACTGTAACAACTCGTGTTCTCATATAACAAATAATGCAAATTATACAATTAAGACACCACATTTGGGGCTACAAATTGGGTCTCCTTCTATACAATCTGCGAAACAGCGACAAATAAAAAATTTCGCTAATAATCTTCACATGAACGATCTAAAAATCAGGAAGATTAAATATTAACTTGATAGCATGCTCGACATACATCATCTCTTTTACCCGCAAATAAAAGCGCCAGCTGATACCCTGAAATGCATATTTTTGAAAACAAAATGAGGGTTAGACCATACGGTCTAGTGAGTAAATCCCTGTTAGCACATCTTTGACTAAAATCTTTCAAAATGGATTTAAGAGCCAAATCATAACTCATATCATTTAAAATGATATTTTCCTCAAATCCAATATACCAAATATTTCTCAACGTTTCATAAAACCTCTTTCTAACATGAATCAATAAGTAATTTTCTTCTATTTATAAATCAACATTTAATAAAACAATAAACTTATTGAGTCAGAAAGGTTATCTTTTAAATCCGGTCCGACAACCCAGTTATCGCATATGTGGGTGCCGACAACTCAACTTTTCGGTTCTCATAGGTCCGACAACTTGTTCCTCGGGTCATATAGACCCGACAACCTCGTTCCTTGGCACCTATAGAGCCGACAACTTTATTCCTTGGGTTTCATAGATCCGACAACTTATTCCTCGGGTCTCACAGCCTGATAACCTCGTTGCTCGGCATCTATAGACCCGACAAAACCACTTTCTCGAATCAAAGGACATCGACAAGTTAACTTCTCGGGTCAAACGGACTCGGCAAGTTTTACTTTGCTTTTTATAAAGATTCGATAAATCATTTTCTCGCATTTAAAGGACCCAATAACTCAGGTTCTCGGGTCATACTGACCCGATATAAATTCTCATCATTTTTTTTTAAAATCATTTAAACATAACCCAGGTCTCGAGGCATCACATCCTCATAATACTCTCAACCGGTACTACACTTACCAGGATCATTCTCTTGTTCTTTCTAAACCATTGCCTGCTTCACGAGCATATGGTTCGGTTCACGCCATACGAGATGGCTAATATATAGAGTATTCCGCCCACAATCATTTATACGTTTTCTCCGTCCACTCATCACAGATACACCACCAAATTCATCATCGTATAACAGGATATTCCTAACCAATATCTAATACAGGTTAGCCTCACTCATCCTTTCCAAACCATTGCCTGCTTCACGAGCATATGGTCCGGTTCACGCCATACGAGATGGCTAATTTATATCGATTATGCCCCCCACAATCATTTATACGTTTTCTCCGTCCACTCATCGCGGATACACCGCCATAATTTCTCGTGACCCAAAACAGTTTTGGTCAACCTCTTTCACTTGTTAGTTTTCATAAAATACTAACAATCAACATCATATAATCTCATTTATATGAAATAAATCATGTGTGACGGAAAAACACGTATTTTACAAAAGCTTTGAAAAAGCTTCATTGTCTCATCAAATAACACATATTTTTACGTGGAAAATATTGAGTAACAACTTCTCAAATAAAATCCATATGTGTTATTTTTCCCAACAACTCATATAACGATAATAATCCAATTATATCAATTACGCATATTATCGAAATAAAAACCTTTCTCAATAACATATGCATTTCAGTTTATAAAACTCATTTATAAAAACTCACCTCGGTCCCAAATAGACAGGTAAACTTCTAGCGGGTAACAAACTCGAATATGGAACACATAATCTGAACCATATAATTACGGGTTATAATCCAAATAGATAAACCCAACTTTACCGTAATATATATATATATATATATATAGGGTTAGGTTCAAATGTGAACTCAATTTTGGTTGTGAACGTGAGGACGAATCTCAGCCACACATCTTCGGTTATGGTGGACGCGATCACGGAGGATTGACGCGATTCATGGAAGGGTGGAGACTATTAAAGGAGGGGAACCAGGTCAAAGCCGCCTTTATTGACCGGATAAGTGGCTGAGATTCGTCCTCACGTTCACAACCAAAAATGAGTTCACATTTGAACTTTCCTCTATATATATATGTACACCATATATATAGATTTCAAATCTTACCTCAAACTTCCTTCTTTCCTTTCTTGTTCGACCGAACCCAGTAAAACCAAAACACTTTCTTAATTTCTCTCAAATATAAACATATGAATTCTATGGTTTTCAGACAAAGAAAACTATAAATATGAGAGGCGGTGCAGATGAGGTTTTCCACACCTCATGCCACCACATGTATGTTCAATCATGCCACCAAATGCGTGTTAATTTCTTGTATTGGTTGAAATCAGAGGTCACACGAGGTGGTGACTAAAATTGTAAGAAATTACAATCTTATCCCTTCAATTTTAAATTATAACACAAAAATCAACCCTTATGATTTTCCAACGGTTTCAACTCGAACCCGGTTATTAAATTGTACCGCTTTTGTAACATCCTAAAATGGGGCAAATAAATAAGAGAAATTGCTCTAGATAACCATTCTCCTCATTCAAATTATTTTCGTAACCATTTATTTACGGATTTTATCCAAATATCACTAGGTCCGCAATACTCAAGTCTGCAATATTTACAGACCCACTAAATGACAAAATTTTCGAGTTTTTTGGTCTAGGTCCATAATGACAAGCCTGCAATTATTGCGGATCTGCCACGAGTCATCACTAGAAAGAACCCCTAAACTTACAAAATTTACACATTTAATCCCTATTACGGACCTGGTCCGATTTTTTTATTTTTTATTTTTGTCATTTAGCTAGGTCCATAATTTTACAGAACTGAGTCTGAGCATTGTAGACCTAGTGACATTTTGTGAAAGTCCGAAGAGAAAGGTTATGAGAGCAATTTGAATGAGGAGAATGATCATTTAAGTGAAGCTCTCATAAATAAATATGAAAAGAAATGAAAAAAAGGAAAGAAAAATAATACAAAATTAATTCTTATTTTATTGGACCAAAATGTAAGGAAAGGAGTTGATAGGAGCCAATTATGTCACTTAACGAAAGTAATAAAGTGAATAAGATGGTTCATACTCACTTGGACCAAAAATATTAAAACACACTATGTCACGAGGGGAAAACTGTATTAGTCAAAAAATTGTGGGGCGATGTAACATCTTCGAAAGATCTATTCTGTCAAAATGACATAACTAATACACTTTCAAATCTAATTTGCAATGGTGACTTTTCGATGCTGTTATTAGAAACGATCGATTGGTCCATTTTTTCAACTAATACGTCAAGTCTTTCTCCATATATATGAAAAATATCGACTATGGATCATTTGCATTCAAACCACACGAAATGTCATTGAGTTTTGAGAGAGAAATCTGAGTTTGAAGTTCGAGTCAAACTTTTCTCTAGATATACGAAAAAAAAATTCTATGCACATATGTATACCGTCCAAATGAATGATTATCAGAGTGTTCCTCAGTTTTTTCATTTTTTAGGGTTTTTTTTCCTGGAATTCCGCTCCCTCCTCTCTCTCTCTCTGTATATAATTTTTAATTAAATATGTTTTATTTTGATTTTTTGTACTTGTCGAGACCGTGCTTTATCTTCCAAACTTTAAGCCTAACCTTTTTTTTATTATGTCTAAAACCTATAACATACACACCCATATACATATACTACCTTTAACATTAGAATCTAGACGGAAGTAACCCAAAACAATACATCAGGATGTCTAGTACAAAGAACAAAATTAAAAAAACAGAGACATTTATAGGTCCAATAGTTGTATATTTTCAAGTGGATTACCTGCAACATTAATTCACATTTTTCTGTCTGTGAACTGTGAATTTTTGTATCATACAAGTATAAAAATTATGAAACTTTGTATTTTTCCTTTACAACATGACACAAGATTTTGTGGTTTAAGACACATGCGGTTTAGTTTGTGGTGTGAAAAAAATGCCCAAATTACACAATGCAGTTTTGCCTCCAAACTGTATCGCACCACACTGCAAATACACCTATATTAGACACAACAGAGTCTAGGGACCAAATTGAATTTATGAAAACTCTTAGGAGCTAATATAACATTATAGGAAACGGCAGGGGGAAATTTTAGAAATTTCCTGTTGTGCATACATGGAGCTCCATCTTTAGGGTTTAGGAGCAAGAAAGGGTTTTTGTGTGTTATAAGGTTCTGTTTACTCTGTGCTCGTATATCGTCTCCATTTTTGATCTCATTACTCGCATTATTCCATTATGTGGGCGATTCGGAAGGCCTCCGTCCGTATCAAGTAAAAATTTCTTCTCTCCATTCACTCTTTTATGCATGCGTTTCTTCTAGGTCATCTTCTCTAATTGTTGAAATGATAACTATAAATTGTAATAGGGATTTGCCAATGGAATTAGTATACTTTTTGTAGGAATCCTTGCTTTCGCTTATGGCTGTCGCTTTGTTTCTGGCATTTACGAACTATAAGTAGTTCAATTGAAATGGTTTTGCTCGATGTAGATGAAACGTTGTTGGTTTTATGCTTTTTGTGTTACCAAATTTGTCATGGCTGCCACTCGTTTCCTTGAATTTAGTTACTTTTTGTTGGAAATTTGACATTTACATTTGTTTTTTCTTGTGATGCTTGTTACAAAGTGAAATGAAGTTAGCATTCTTTTTGTTCAAAATACTAATCAAGTCTAAAAGTTTTAGGCAATATTGTCAACAAAGTCAAATAGTAGCTATTATTTTTGTGGGGATTTAGAGAGTACATTGTTTGATGAATTTGTTTTGTTCTGTAAGTAGTTTCAGGAAACACAGATTTGATGTGTGTTTCTTTGATATTTATCTACTATGTTGGACTGTTCATTTCAATAATGTATTGTCTGGTGGATAAATAACTTATTGGTGATTAAGCTGATCATGTGTATAGTTTTATACTGAAAGTTTTCGGGTTTCTAGTAGAATCTTTAAAATGAGTATTGTAGTGTTCTTGCACTATTATGGAAATGTTGAGATAATCTTCTATTTACCTCTTAACAGTTCCATTAAGAGGCAACCTCTGAAATTGAATCACTAAGAGGTGAATCCTGTTCCGCAAAAAATAAGTCTGCCTCTTAATGGTTCCAAAACCCTCTGAATCATTTTCTATTCCAGGACCTTTCTTAACCATTAAGAGTTCTGATTACATCCTGAACAATTACCAAACAGTTATATTTCATTTTGCATTATATCATAAAAGCCTCTTAATCATTCTGTACCAAACGATTCAGCAACTGCCAAACAGCCCCTTAGAGTTCCATACTTTTTGAGTTTAGAGATCAGTTACTTGATATCTCTGCTAAATCACATCAAAATTTCCACTTTTTTGTGGATCAATGAAGTTTAATATGGTTTCCTCCATTGTTTTCGGTTGTCTTTTTTCATATATGAAATTTGTTTCTCAATATTTTACATGAAACAGGTTATTTATTTCTCTCTAAATATCTAATTTATTTCTTTTCTGTCATCTTCGTTACTACACGTTTCATCTTTTCCAGGTCCCAACCTTTTCCATCAGCAGCTTTTCGCGCTTGCTATGCCAAATTCGAAACAACAAGCTCCAGTTACATAGACAACACTGGATTTGTTAAGCCTCCACCACATACATCTGATAAATCCCTACTCGTAAAACAATTTTCATCCCGAGCACATGGTTCTCAAAGTTCTTTTATCGGGAACCATTGCTTTTCGTCACAGGCTGGTACAAAAAGTAGTGGAGAGGAAGATGATGACTTGAATTCTGATTTTTCTGAGCTTGATGCTACTAGCAACGTGGATAATGGGCTGAATTCTGAAACAGACGCGTCTGAATCTGAAGATGAGGTTGACGATATTGCTGTAGAAGAAGAACCTCAAAATGAATTGGATTTATCAGATACTGAGAAACCGGCTGTTAAAGGTAATGGCCGACGAAAAAGAGCTTCTTCTTCAGGGTTATTTAAGGCTCTTATAGAGTCTACATCAACGACTGCTAAAAAGAATTTAGATAAGTGGCTTGAAGACGGAAATGATTTATCTAGAATGGAGATATCACGCGCAATGCTTGAACTCCGAAAGCGAAGGATGTATGGGAAAGCTTTGCAGGTGACTTAACACAATCATACATATTATGAATTCATGTTGGTTTTAGGGTCTGTTTGTTGGCAGCTTAATGGGACTCGCAGCTTATTTGGTCAGTTAGGGGTTGTTTGGTTGGTTTTCCATTAAGTTCTGTATGGATAAAGTTGTCTGTGTGGATTAATCTGTCTGAATAGATTTTAAAGGTTTTTATTTGGGAGGGTTTTTTTCGTAGATGGAAGAATGTGTTCTTTAATTGGAGGGACAGGTTTAGAATTTTTTTTGGCTTTCTGCATAAAGCTTCCCCCTAGAAGCTTATTGAATAAGCCACTTTCTATATCAATTAAGCTACTACCAAACAGTCATGTATAGCTGACCGAATAAGCTGTGACTCTCATTAAGCTCATTAAGCTCATTAAGCTGCTAACAAACAGGCCCTTATACATGACTGTTTGGTATTGGCTTATTGATACAGAAAGTGGCTTATTCAGTAAGCTTTTAGGAGGGAGCTTTATGCAGAAAGCCAAGTTTTTTCTATACTTGTTCCTCCCAATTAAAAAACACACCCGTTCCCTCTATGAAAAAGCTCTTCCAAACAAAAATCTTCCCAATTTATGAAGACAGATTAACCACAGAGACAACTTATCTATACAGGACTTAATGAAAAACCAACCAAACAGCCCCTTAGTTGGCCTTTTGCCCTCTAATTGCATTCTGTTAAGTGGATTTTGTATTTGATATATGTGTTAGCCACTTATGTTTTTTATATTATTTATGACTATTTTAAGCTAGTTTGAACCAATTTGGATGTGTAATCTAGCATAATAACACTTTTTTCCCAAAATAAATGTAATATTTGATTTGGTGTGTAGTTTAATTAGAGTATTCGACTATAAGCTAAATATTTTTAAAATCCTTTAAGTAAGAACAAAATGGAGGACCCTTTTGGAACAAAAACAATCTTGTCAATACTTGTAATGATTCTGATTGACAAAAGAACAAATCTTGTGTTAAATCTTTATCCAGAATGAAAATGTTGCATTTGTGCATACCATCTAGATGGAGGGCTCCCATGGTGTTCTTTAGCTTTTTTTTTTTTTGGTGTTTTCCCCTTAACCTGACCCTATATATATGTATGCATATAATCTGTGTATAATATGTATGATTGCATGCATGTATGTATGTATCTATCCTTGTATGTATTATTCTTCCAACAGAGATAGTTATTGCTGACTTGCTAAACACAAATGCACATTCGAGATTTTTTTCATGACATCGGGCCATGTTCATTTTTCGAGTTAAGCTATAGACACTATATGTTAAAGCACATTAACCTGTTTGCATGTTAAAGTTGCATTTTGTTATAGGGCTTGTTTGTTAGCAGCTTAATGAGCTTAATAGACTTGTAGCTTATTCGGTCAGATATACCTGAATGTTTGGTAGTGGCTTAATGATATAGAAAGTGACTATTCAGTAAGCTTCTAGTGGGAAACTTTATGCCAGAAAGCCAAGTTTTTTCCAAACCTTCCCCTCCCAATTAAAAAGCATGCACCTTCCATCTATGAAAAAACCGTCCCAAACAAAAATCTTCCCAATCTATACAGACAAATTAATCCACACACACAGCTTTATCCATATAGGGCTTAATGGAAAACCAACCAAACAGCCCCTTACTCTCATTCCCATACACGAAGAGTCAAACACAAACCCTTTGAAAATTGAAGAACGTAGTGAGTTCAGATTCAAGAGATTTAATCCCGATTTTGCACCCTTGATATCAATTTTTTATCACCTCTATATATTTAGTATCAATTATTCTTCTTTCTTTTTTTAGTTTTATTACTTTATACGAATTTAATTGGTTCTACGTTATTATTCAAAACACACTTAAGTGTGTGTGTGTGTAGTGCACTCATCAATTAATTTAACTTCAATTTTGCAGTTATCAGAATGGTTAGAATCACAGGAAACGGTAGAATTTGGCGAGCGAGATTACGCTTCTCGTGTTGATTTAATTTCCAAAATTCGTGGCTTACAGCAAGCAGAAAGCTACATCGAGAAGATTCCAGAATCATTTAAAGGGGAAGTCGTTTATCGAACTCTTTTAGCCAATTGTGTTCTTAACACCCAAACAGCCAAAGCCGAAAAAGTCTTTAACAAAATGAAAGACCTTAAACTTCCAGTAACGGCTTTCGCTTGCAATCAGCTGCTTCTTTTATACAAAAGAACCGACAAAAGAAAAATAGCCGACGTCTTATTGTTAATGGAAAAAGAAAACATAAAACCGTCACTTTTCACTTACAGATTACTTATCGACACTAAAGGTCAATCGAACGACATTTCTGGAATGGAACAAATTCTCGAAACGATGAAATCCGAAGGGTTGGAACCCGATTTAAGATTACAATCGGTTTTAGCTCGGCAATATGTGCACGGTGGGCTTAATGAAAAAGCCAAAATGGTCTTAAAAGAGATGGAAGGAGACAACCTTAATGAAAACCGAATGGCTTGTTCATCTTTACTTCATATTTATGGCTTACTCGGAAGTGCTGAAGACGTTAAGCGAGTTTGGGAGGTTTGCAAACCCGATCCACGGCTCGAGGAGTGCATGAGTGCCATTGACGCTTACGGTAAACTAAAGAAAGTCGAAGAAGCCGAAGCTGTTTTTGAACAAATGTCGAAAAAATGGAAAACTTTATCGGCAAAACATTATACATCTATGTTAAGAGTTTATGCAAATAATAAGATGTTATCCAAAGGACAAAATCTCGTTAAACAAATGGGCGAAAGTGGGTGTCGAATTGGGCCGTTTACTTTAGATGCGATTGTGAAACTTTATCTGGAATCGGGTGAGATTGAAAAAGCCGATTCGATTCTGAAAAAGGGTTCTCAACAGATTCAGACAAAGCCATTGTTTTCGACTTTTATGATGGTTTTAGATCAATATGCTAAAAGAGGAGATGTTCATAATTCAGAAAGAATATTTCATAGAATGAGACAAGATGGTTATGTTTCGAGATTCAGACAATATAATTCTCTTTTGCAGGCTTATATAAATGCTAAAATTCCGGCTTATGGATTCAGAGAACGAATGAAGGCTGATAATGTCTTTCCGAGTAAGTCGTTGGCTGGACAGCTGGTTCAGGTTGATGCGTTTAAGAAGACTGCAATGTCTGATTTGCTTGATTAGTAAGGTGATGATTATCGATCGATATGTTTAAAAACGTTATTAGTTGTTATTTTTATTTTGGATTAGGACCTTTTGACTATTTAATATGTAAGGATTGTTGCTATATATTTGATTTTTGCTATGAGGAAATGGTATCACTTAATGCTATTAAGATTTTGTGTTTTTTTTGCTTTATTAGTAAGATGTTGCTCATTGGTTAAAAAAAAAGGAACCTTGTATGGATGGGTTATTTGGATAAATGACCTAAAATGAGTTTACGTTTAGCAC
This sequence comes from Silybum marianum, assembly GCA_036898165.1. Taxonomy (NCBI): domain Eukaryota; kingdom Viridiplantae; phylum Streptophyta; class Magnoliopsida; order Asterales; family Asteraceae; genus Silybum; species Silybum marianum. The sequence continues at coordinate 5,985,576 of CM072541.1, forward strand.
CATAAGCTTTCTAATTTTTTAACTACTTTTATCTGACCCTGGTTCAAAATAGAGATGTACAAAAAAGCCAAGCCTGATGTCTGAAGCCCGATCTTGGCTTGATCTGAAAAAGCCTGGGTCGGGTCTTAAAGCTTTGAAATTTTTGGGGGTAGGACTGGACCGGTTAAGCATGATCCAGCCCTTTGCAACCCTAAAAGCCTGGCCTAGTCCGTGCTCGGGCCTATGAAAGGCCCGATCTGGTTTTTGCTCACTAAAAATGAGCTTGGAAGACCTGGACCCATGCCCGAAAGGCATAAGTGTTGTGCATCTCTAGTTCAAACTACCCTGGGTTAAAAAGAGTAAAAAGAAGTTCGGAACATGCCTTTCTAACTTTTTTTTAGCTCAATGACCTTCATATGACATTCTATCCGTTAAAAATAGTAGTAAAAACTAAGGTGTTTGTGGTGCGGTTTGGTGCGTTTTGGGGTCGAACCGCAAGCCGTACCGCATAAATTTTGCGGTCCAGTACGGTTTATACAGTTTGTACCTATCGCACTTTATACCTACAATTTAATAATTATAAGTATAAAAATACATTATAAAATCAACAATAAAGTGATCATAGTCCAAAAAAATAAAGAGTTTTAATACATTCGATTCTCATGTACATATTGAATGATTAAAAATAGTCTAAGAAATAAAAAATTAACTTCAAACTAAATTGGACATGTGAGTTGTGACGTATCTGACTAATTTAGTAATATTGCCAATTGCCCTATTGGATCAAACTCAAAGTTCAAAACACAGTAAAAAAAATTACATAAGTAATAAATTATTCTATATATGTGTGTGTGTGTTATGTATAAGATTAAAAGATATATAAAATATGGGCGCAATGCGCAAACCCCACCACATAGTGCGGTTTGGTACAAATACAGACCGTAAACCGCACCTCAAAAGTTCTAAACCGTGCTATGCAATGCGGTACAATATAGACGATTTGTGCAGTTTAACGGTTTGGATAAACACCCCTAGTAAAAACTAAGAAACATACTAGAGGGTTATTTTGCCAAAATGATCTTCTCAACAGGGTTGTTGAGTTAAGCAACCCATGGATTAAAAAAAGTTGCTCTGCCTCTTCTTGATCGTTCAACCTTTAACCAAATCCCTCCATTGTTTTAATTGATCAATCACTTTTAGGTAATTTTAGTTGCATATAAGATGTTTGATAAAATTCCTCAATGAAAACTTTGGGTCTTTTAGTTGGAAAAAACTACTATTGTTTAATTATGTGCATTACAACATATTACCAATGCAAATAGCTGAAAGTTCAGCATCTGTATGCCAACATTTTGATGGTACCGCTGTTCTTTATAATAATTTGATGACATCTAGTTGTAACTTGATCGTAAACCGGTTAGACCCTACCGACTAACCTAACCAAAATTGAAATTGGTCCTACACCATGTTTTTTTGGACTGGTTCAGGGGGACTGAGATAGTCAATTTATAGTTTATTATTAGGAACGAGAGTTAAATATGAAACAACTATGAGGATATATACATTTAAGCGAAGGATCGTGTGAGGAGTTAAGGCGAGAAACGTAAGAAAAGATCTGGACCCTTCATCACTTTTAATCTTATGAATTAGCTTGATACGAGGTTTGATCTGATGCATCTCATCCTAATGTGCATCCAAAGGTGGAGATCCCTTCTTACACTTCTCAACGTAACTCTTTTTCTCACCGGAACATAACCCTATAGAACTGTAATCAACTGAGAACCATAAAGAGGTTGAGGACCATAAAGACTAATCTCAATCATCCAAGGGTTTTAATCAAAGGTGATTAAGAATGGTGGCATATTTTGTAATATTAGTGAAAGTTGTGCCTAATCTCAGATCTAATTAAAAAATGGAACGAAATATATATTAGGGTTTTTATGACAACCCACGTTCTTTGATTTTCTAGTCCATCGTTGAATCCATTCTACACTCAATTCTCTTCTTCCACACTCGACCGTAATGGGTTTATGGGAAGTTGTTCTCAATTGGCTTCGAAGGTAATTGATCCCCTATTTTTTTACATCCTAAATTCGAACTATGTATGTTAAAAAGGTTGATTTCTAATGAACCATGGATTCACCATACCAGTTGAGAAATGCCGCCACTAACGATAGTGTTAGAACCCATATATCAAATATGAACAATAAACTCCGTAAGGAACACATAATTTAGAACACTGAAGTCGGATGTAGTATTAATATTCATAGAGTTACAAAGATATGTCTTTACAGTACTAGTGATCTCTGAACATTAGTTCTAAACAACTAACTAACCTTCTATTTATATACAATATGGAAATGCTAAAGTAACAGTAGTAAGATAACAACCACAGTTCAGAAATGGTTCTGAACTATCTTCAGAACTGTCTTCAGAAGTTCTTCAGAGCATCTTCGTAACTTCTTCAGATCTTCAGTTAAACCTTCAGAACTTATGAAGTACATACTTCAGAAGTCTTCTATTTTTATGCTAAGTGTTTTGAAGCTATCTTTTATGTTCTTTCTATCTCCCCCTTAGCTTCAAAAGTTCAAATTGTAACCCCAGTAGATCAACATTTCTCTGACTTCACCCAGAATCAACTTTCTGTATTCAAGTAGTAGCTCTATCATTTTGTACATGTTCTTGGCTAGCTTAAAGTACTCATTCCATTCATTGTCATTCATGTTTCTTGGTCTGTGCTTCTGTCTTTTTACAAGTCTTTCACTTATTGCAAGTAAAGTACCATTGCTGCACTTGTGAATTTCTTCATATCTGACAAACAACTTTTCTTTGTTGAACTTGCACACAAACCCAGGAGGGTGAACTATTAGAGTACCTTTGTTGATTGAATTGATTCCTTGAAGCTCAAAGTTTGGCCTGCTTAAGTTCACTTTTTCTTTGCCAAGTACAAATGCCACTTGAAAGTCAGTCTTAGCTGCCCAGATGAATTCTCTATAAATCCCACCTTTGATGACTGGAAACACCTTTCTGAATCTAGTAATATAATCATGGAATGGATTGATACTTCTGTAAATCTTGACCAAATCCCTTAAATGGACAATCTAAAAGTCAGCTTCAGAAAAAGTGCATACTTCACCATTTTCTCTTTCTATAGTGAAGTAGGAGTATTTATAGTTCAGCTTTGCCTTCTGATCAGCATTGATTACCTTCAAATAGGACTTTCTTTTCTTGACTCTGTGAGTGGCAGTTTTAACTTCTGAACAATTCTATTGTACCATTGCTTCCAACCAAAAGATTTTTCTAACCAACAATCAACATAAGAAAATGGTTGCACATTTTCCATGAAAATCTCAGGATGAAGATATTCAAGAAATAGAGTGAGTGCATGTTCAGCAATTCTATTGATTTGTATTTGTTCAGCTTCAGAAACTTGAACAACTGGCACTTGTTCTTCAATAACTTCAGTATTCTTTTCTTTATCCTTTTCTGAACTCAAACTAACTTGTTCAGAAATCTGAGGTTGACTTTTTTTTAATACTTCAAATTCAACTGTTTGATCTTTAGCATGTATATGAAAATCATACACATTACTCAGCAAGTAATTTGAGTCTCTTCTTGTATTTTTCAGTTTGTGACTAGCAGAAATACTTCTTCTTACCAATTCTCTAAAGATTATTCTTTCTTTTATCAGGTATTTGATCTCATCTTCTATTTCTTTTGACATACCAATAGAAGACATATATTCACATAACCACTTCAAAGTAAATGAAGAATATTTTGGAATATCAGAGACAAGAAAAGTTCTCTTGTTTAAACCTGCAGCTTCATAGTGAAAACCCAGTTCTGGACTGATGAAGACATTTGATATTCCTTCAAAGCATACAAATGTTGGTTCCAATAGATTCACTTTGACTAATTTATGCTCCAAAGCAAGTTGAAAATCATGCTTAATAAAATTCCTTAGGTACACACCAATTATTCTTCTTAATTCTTGTACCATCCCTGTGTCTTCTCTTTATACAAGAAAATTCAGAAGTGAAAGCTTATCTTGCAGTCTCAGATTATAGAAATTAAACTGAGTGAATTCCAACAGAGTCCCATTTCTTCTTTCAGCACCAAATCTAACAATCTCTAAATCATCTTCAATTGATCTCTTAACACTTCTGAAGTGTTTGATAGGACTGGGATTGAATACATCTTGAAAGCTATGTCTCTGTTGAAAAGATTTGACTCCTGAAATATAATCTTCATTCCATTCATCAGTTATATTCCAAAGTTGCAAACTTCAGATTTTGTTTATACATATAACAATATGTGTGTTCAGGAAAGACAATAATGATATGCTCAAGTTCATCAAAGATTGCTTCTTTAGTGAAAACTGTATCAACTAAAGGTTCTTCAAGAAGAGATAATCTGAACTTGGAATTAAAATGCTTTCTCTGTACTTCACTTCAAACCATCCTTCATAATCCATTATCACTTTTTCTGGGAAACCAACTTCACTCATATGGCTTATATCACCTTCCACATATGCATACTGAACTGGTTGATTGACAAAATCTCTAAATACAGACAATCTTTCATCCAAGAATCTACACTCCAGATTCCTTGGTGAATGCAGAAAAACATACTTCATGACTATCTGATAAAATAGATACCACATTGCATTCAGAAGTTCTTCATCTTCTCTTCTATCAGCAATAAGCGGTCTCCAAACTATTATATCTCTGATCTCATTTACTTCATCTTCTTCATGAAACATAGTAATATCTGATAAGTCACCAGGCTCTCCAATAACATCTTCAAAAGACAAATATTCATTTAGCATTTCTTCATTAGAATCAAGAATTGGATCTGTTTCATTTGTTCCAGCATTGTCTTCAGAATTAAATGAAACCTTTTCAGTTTTATATCCTTCCTCACCTTCTTCAGATACAACCTGTTCTGTATTAACACCTTCAGAAGTAGGTTGCACATGTATAACTGGATTTGCTTCAGAACTGACACCTTCATGTTCAGAAGTTAAAATTTCATCAATTGCTTCTGATACTTTCTCATTATTGCTTTCTTTCTGAACTGCTTCAAAAGTTGGTTCAGAAGTATCTTTTAATAACAGAGTATCTTCTTTAGCAGACTCAATTACTTTTCTTCTTTTCTCCCCCTCATGATCATCAAGATCCTGATTATCATGACTTCTTTTCAAAGTAACTGATTGGGAACTGCACTCCAAAGCTAAAACTCTTTGATCCAAAAGTGTTTGAGTATTCTGAACAAAAGTCAATTTATTCAAAACTTGTTGAATATCATCTTTAGTGGCTAAGGAAGATAAATCTAGTTGAGCAGATGTAGATGGTACAGAGGTTTGAAGACTTGCCACAGAAGAGACATCTTCAGAAAATGACTTTAGAATAGCAACTTGGAAAGCTTTGAGATCATTAGATGAAATTGACATAGACTTCAACTCATTTAGTGTATCCTCCAATTTCTTCTCCTAACTTGCCACCCTATCCTCCAACTTCTTTGTTGATTGTTCTGTCAAAGCTTTTATGTCATTCTGAATCTTTTCAAATTCAGAAGTACAAAAAGCTTTGAACTCAGAGAGTTCAGAAGTATGGGAAATAGAACCAAGACCAACAAATGGTCCTGTTTGCACTCCTATAGAAGTAGGTTGGCCTGTTGATGTCACCACATCATGAATCATTACTGATTCAGTTAATGAGGCTTTAGTGATGTTCACCCCACCAGGACTTCCTTAAAACCCTTGATATCCTAGATTAGGTATATCTATTGAAGTTGTTGCAATGTGACACACACTTTGCTTTTGGATATTTGAAAGATATGTGCTTGTGTGAAGAAATCCCATGTCTTGTAGGTCAGTTGGCTCAACATTAAGTGGACACTCAAACTTTATGTGCTCAAAAGAATGAAGGGGGGGACATATATCCTTCTGTTTCAACAATGGATTCCTCTATGTGCTTGCCCCATTTGTGTTATTGAAACACCCTTCTGCTGAGTTATGGGAGAGTGGCTGGGGGGGGGGGGGGTTAACAAGAGTTGCCATGGACTCACTGACTAATTCAATATTAACCACCAAAGATTGTGAAGTAATAGATTGTGTGGCTGCCCGGCTTGTATCAGCTAGTGCACAGATTTCTTTTCTTTTATCTGTGATCTCCCCTCATCAATTCTTTGTCTCACATTTCTACCCTGTCTCTCATATACATTTTTCCTCTTAGCACTTTGAGGTTGTTCCCCACCATGAAATTCCTCCCCTCTCTCACTAGGAAGTCTAGACCCCTCACTTTGCTCACCACTTGGGGTTGAATCAGGGGAAGAGACTACAGGTTTAGGTAGTCCCAGTGATTCACAATACTCATTCAAATACCTATTTTCAGAACTTACATAGGCAAGAAGCTCTGCTGTTAGTGGTAATGCATAGGAAATCGAAGTTTAGCACTTGGTGGTCTTAAACTATCCATAGAAAAAAGTGGAACAAATACCTCATGATCTAATGTAGGAATAGCCTCAACAGATCTCATAGCTCCTTTGATAAAGATCTGAAAGAACCTTTAAAAGGGAATATAAGTGTATGTAGACTTCTTCATGACAACTGTCTTCAGTTCTTCAAACATAAGGGAAGCATAATCACAGTGTTTGTTGTGAGCAACACCGTGAAAAATTATTCTGCCATTTGTAGAAGCTTGATCCAGACTTGAACTTTTGCCAGAGAGACAAGTATTGAGGATAGTAAAAAGGCAATACCAGATAGGAGGTAAGCACTTCCTTCTAAATGAACTCAGAGCAGTCAGAATTTCTGAATATCCTAACTTCATGAAATCTGAAATTAGGGATGGCAAAAAACCCCGAAACTGACGGTGAAAACCGAAAACCGAACAATTCGGGTCGGGTTCGGGGACGTCTTAACATGGACTGGGCGGGGATCGGGGATCTTATCGGGGATCTTGACGGGGACGGGGACGGGGACGGGGATGGTACTCACTGGCCCGGCCCGGCCCGATAGTGTATATATATAATATTTTTATATATATTTATTAATTAATAATATATAATATAAATAATTTAAAAACAATAATAAATGGGCTAAGTATACTAATAATTAAAAGCCCAATTTAATATTTTTTTTTCTATTCAGTTTCGGGTTCCCCAACGGGGATCGGGGAAACCGCCGGGACCCGACGGGGATCGGGACGGTGACGGGGACGGTTTTCCTTATCGGTTAACCCGCCCCGTTGCCATTCCTATCTGAAATAAGGTCAGAATTGGATGGAATTGCATCAAAAGTACTTCTGCCTACAACTGCATTTGATTTAGGCAAATCAAAGATGTTCCTAATATCATCAACTGTAACATAGAACCTGTAACCATGAACAAATGAGGAAATGTCATCTGTTTCTTCATCAATTTCAGCATGATACCACCATTGTTGAAGATAAGAAGTACGGACTAAATTTTTTCTAGATAACAAGGCTCGAATAGGATGTTTCTTCAAAATTTCAAGCAGAATCATTTGTTCATCAGTAAAATCAGTTGATCTGAAGTTTAGAGCACAATTATTTCTTTTGATTTCCTTACGCTTGTTGTCTGGAATGTATATCTTTGTAAGATCAGGACCAGACCTTCTTTCTGGATTAGAATCAGCCATTGATTGAGAATCACCCACATCACCAATAGATTCAAAAGCAACTTCTATTGGTTCAATTTGAGTATCCCCAATATTTGTACTGCGAGGGTTAGGGTTAGGGGTTTGAAGGTCCGACTTCATTAATTCCTTTAGTAGCAATATCTTCTAGGGTTTGATCAGCATCCAGATTGATTTCCATTAATCCAATCATGATATTCTTAGGTACAATTCTGAAAGAGCCTCCGTTTGAAGATGAATCACTGTTGCTAAAGCACGATTTAGCAGTTTGAATAGGCATATCAACATTTGAAGTCGACATTGTAGACACAAAGTGAGAATCTGAGTTTGAATGAAGTTCAAGGTAAGCAGAGATTAAGTTTCGGAGGGAAAAATTGCTAAAAATGATGAAGATGACGAAACCATGGATTATATGAGTTGGATGTTCGTGGAGAGACACGTGGCCGAAAAAGTAATGATGATTAGAAAAAGTAATCATCATTTATTTGGATTAATGAACCGTTTTGCGACGTGATTAGAGCGGCTCCAATGAAATTAAAACACAATGCACACACGTTTATGAGATCAATTTTTCCAACGGGAATTTCAGAACTGTTGAGAACAAGTTCAGAAGTTATATGAAATGATTCAGAAAGAGCTCAGAACTTTTAAAAAATGTTCAGAACTTGAGTGTAATGACTTAATCTGCATGAAAATCATTTAAAACTATGTACTTCTGAATATATAAAAGATTTTGATGTGTCAGAAGTAAGTTTGAACAATGAAAAAATCAAATTTTATTTTCAGAAGTTTGTCCATACTTCTAAGATTTGGATTCCTGAGAATCAGTACCCACATTTTTAGAATTTAAGGAAGAATCAAGTGTGATTATTTGAATATCACCCCCCCTTGAATTATGAGTACTTAAATTTCTGCCCCTTGAAAAGTGCTAATTATAGAGATAGTTAGATAAAAGAGAGAAAAAAAATAAGTATTATTATACAACAACTTCTGAAATAAGGAATTAGTACTTCTGAGTAATGAAAGATAGATTTCTGAAAAATGAACTTCAGAACTTCTGGAGGTAAGATTTTCATAATTCTGAACGAATAAAGCTCAGAACTTAATCCTTATTTCTTTGTTGATATAAAATACTTTAAGTAGACAAATTCGTCATGCCTAATTTGCTTACCAAAAAGTTAAATCGCTTTTGATCAAGTGCTTTGGTAAAAAAATCTGCTAACTGATAATCTGTCTGAACAAAAAACATTTCAATATTACCTTTCTCAACATGATCCTTGATAAAATGATACCTTACATCAATGTTTTTAGTCTTTGAGTGTTAGACAGGATTGGCTGTTATTGCTATGGCACTTTTAGAATCACAATACAGAGGAATCTTCTTGAAAGTGTAGCCATAATCTTTAAGCTGAATTTGCATCCAAATGACTTGTGAGCAACATATTGCAGCAGCTACATATTCAGCTTCTACAGTAGAAGTTGAGACACAATTTTGCTTCTTTGAAGACCAACTCACAAGCCTGTCACCTAGAAATTGACATGAACCAAATGTACTTTTCTTGTCCAATTTACAACAACCATGATCTACATCTGTAAAAACTGTTAGCTCAAAACCAGAATCCTTTGGATACCAAAGTCCCAATGAAGGAGAACCTTTGAAATATCTAAGGATTCTTTTAGTAGCTAGAAGATGAGATTCTTTAGGATTAGCTTGATATATAGCACAAATACATGTAGCAAACATTATATCAGGTTTACTAGCTGTTAAGTAAAGCAAAGATCCAATGATACCTCTATATTTCTTTTGATCAACTGATTTACCAGATAAATCTGGTTCAAGTTTAGTGGCAGTTGCCATTGGAGTTTGAATACTAGAACAGTCAAACATGTCAAACTTTTCAAGTAAGTCAGAAACATACTTAGATTGATTTATGAATATTCCAGTGGGAAGTTGTTTTACTTGAAGACCAAGAAAAAATGTTAACTCTCCCATCGTACTCATTTCAAATTCAGTTTGCATGATCTTTTCAAAAAATTTACAAAATTTTGGATTAGTAGAAGGAAATATAATATCATCTACATATATTTGAATAAGAATCATATCCTCACCTTCCTTTTTCAGAAATAAGGTAGTATCTATTGTACCTCTTTTGAACTTAAAATTCAGAAGAAAAGTTATGAGTGTGTCATACCATGCTCTTGGTGCTTGTTTAAGTCCATACAATGCTTTATCCAATATGTAAACATGATTTGGAAATTCTTTGCTCACAAATCCTTCTGGTTGTTCAACATATACTTCTTCATGGAGAACTCTATTCAGAAATGCACATTTCGCATCCATTTGAAAAACCTTCATGTTTTTATGAGCAACATAGGCAAGGAAGATTCTGATGGCTTCTAGTCTGGCAACTTGAGCAAATGTTTCATCATAATCTATGCCCTCCTGTTGACAGTAGCCTTTAGCAACTAATCTAGCTTTGTTTCTCACAACTATTCCATGTTTATCTTTCTTATTTCTGAAAACCCATTTGGTGCCAATAATTGGTTTGCCCTGTGGTTTTGGAATTAGTCTCCAGACTTTGTTTCTCTCAAATTGATTGAATTCATCTTGCATTGCTAAAACCCAGTCTGGATCCTGAAGAGCTTCATTTGGCTTTTTGGGTTCTATTGTGCTTAAGAAATTTACATACAAACATTCATTTGCAGTAGCAGATCTTGTTTGGACACCTTTGGAGACATCACCTATTACCTGATGTAGTGGATGACATGAAGTCCATTTTGTAACACTTGGCAATGTATTGACAGATGTAACATTGTTAAGTGGTTCATAATCATTAGTAATTGCAGCTTAAGAATCTGGATTGAAAGCTGAGTGTAATTCTGAAGATTCTCTTTCAACAGTATCATTATAAATTTGTTCAGAAGAAGGAACTGCTGGTTCAGAAGTTACTTGGGGAAGTTCAGAAGTTAGTTGAACAGTTTCAGAAGTAACTTGATCTGTTGTTGAGGTTGAGATTGGAGGTTCAGAAAGATTTGACACTGATATGGCAGGTGGAACTAACTCTGGAGTTGCTCTTAGAAGTGATGTATTTTGATAATCTGAAGAGACATTAACATAAATATCAAATAAATCTTGACAAAGTAAATCTGAATTTGCTTTTAGTAATGAATTTGACTCAGAGGATTTTTCAGTAATAATGGAGTCAGTGTATAATTGTTCAACAATTGAATTAAGCTTGAGTTCTGAACTGTCTTGTTCAGAAGTCATTGTAGGTTCATGAAATCTGATGTTGGAAGTTTCAATGATTGTCTTTGATCCTTTTATCAGTACTCTGTATGCCTTTGATCTTTGTGAATATCCAACAAATATACCAGCTAATCCTTTAGGAGCAAAATTGTCAAGGTATTGAACATCATTTAGAAGAAAACATCTGCTTCTAAAATTTTTGAAAAAATAAATTGATGGTTTTCTCTTTTTAATGATTTCATATGGAGTTTTCAAAAAATTTGTATTTAAAATAGTTCTGTTTTGAGTAAAACATGCAGTAGCAACAACTTTTGCCCAAAGAGATAGAGGAAGTTCAGAATAAGCAAGCATAGTCTTGACAACTTCAACTAGAGTTCTATTCTTCCTTTCAACAACACCATTCTGTTGGGGAGTTCTGGCAGCGGAAAAATTATAGGATGTTCCAACAGAATCCAAGAAATTCTTAAGTATAGAATTGGTAAATTCTCTACCGTTGTCACTTCTGATCTTTTGAATAGGAAGTTGAAGAAGAACCTGCATTCTTTTCAGAAATGGAATTAGTATTTCAGAAGTATCAGATTTAAGTCTAACAAATTCAACCCAAATATATCTAGAATACTCATTAACAATAACAAGGATATACTTCTTTCCTCCCAAGCTTTGAGTCTTCATTGGACCACATAAATCCATATGAAGCATTTTCAAGTGGAGCTTGACATGAAGAAAGCATCTTCAGAGGATGAGAGCTTCTCTTAATTTTTCCATTTTCACATGCTGAACATTGAGAAGACTTATCAAACTTGATCTTGGGTAAACCTCTGACTGGCTTATGTCTATCTAATTCAGAAATAGATCTGAAATTCGGATGAGACATTCTTCTGTGCCATAACCAGCTTACTTCCTTCATTTGAGTAGACATATAACAGACCCCTGTGAGTTGACCATCTTCTGTGAAAGTGGCAGTATGATGTCACCATCTCTATAGGCAGTTAGTTGTTTCTCTTTTGTAGCACCCAGAACTTGACAAACATTAATATTGAAATGGACAGTCCAGTATTTGTCACATAACTGACTTATACTAAACAGATTATGTCTTAACCCTTCCACATAGAAAACTTTATGAACTTGAACATTTCCTTTGACAAAAGTTCCACAACCTCTTACATACACTCTTGCATTATTTCCAAAACTAACTGTTCCTCCATATCTTTCATGATAATCAATTAGTAATGTTTTGTATGGTGTCATGTGTCTTGAACATCCATAATCTAACACCCACACATGAAACAACTGCAAAAGAAGTTATTTAGTTTTAGGTAACCATTTAAAAATGGGTCCTTTCAGATTAGCTAACAGTGAAAAAAGTTTATCTTTTGGTATTTTAGATAAAAAGATAGAAACTTCTTCAGAATTTATGTTTGCTTGTTTGGTCTTATTCAGATTAGTAGTCTTTTTAGGTTTGCCATATGTTGAAGAATTCCTTTGATATTTTTGTTTTTGTTTTAACACATTTGATTCAGAAGGATAACTATTTTCTGCAGAATTGAAATAAGAACGAACAAATTTGAGATTTGAAACGGAATGCTTTCTTTTATTCATCTTGTTGTTTTTGGTTACAACATTTTTATGAAAAACAGGAAACCTATCTAATTTGTCTTTGTCTGATAAGTTGACATAGATGATTTTCCTTTTAAAGAAGAATTCAGATCTTTGAGTTCAGTTTTAGTGAAATTCAAATATGAAATTGATTGAGTTTTAGAATTTGAACATTTGGAATATTCAGAAGTAAAATTGATATCTTTTGGAGAATCATCATTGTCAGAATCTGAAACATTCATTAGATCTGATAATATGTTTTGAGTCATTTCTAAAGAAAAATTATTTAGTTTTGAAATTTTAATTTTGCTTTCTGAATCTGATGATGGTTTAAATTTTTCTTCAGAATCATTTTCAGAATCATCAAAGAAAATCTTTGAGGATTCATCCTTATCATGTAAAGATTCAATATCTGAAAATTATTCATAAGTTTCTTCAGAAATGTCTTCATTCTCTAAGCCTGAAGAATTCTGATGAATTTCTGAAGTAAGTTGTTCAGAAATAGATTCAGAAACAAGTTCAGAAATTATCTCAGACTTTTCTTCAGAAATTATTTCAGAAATAGGTTCAGAGGTAGACTTAATTTCTTCAGAATGTGTTTCAGATTCATCAGCAAAACAAAACTTCTGCCTTTACTTTTTTCATTAAAAATTTCATGTTTGAAATGTCATATAAATTTGATGGTGCTTTTTTTAGAACTGGACTTTTAGTGTATCCTAAACCTGCTTTTATATTGTAAAATTTTGAATCTTTAGCCTGACTTGTCAAAATATTCAAAGTTTGCTCAGTTTGACCCCTTTTGAAATTCAAATCTTCTAATTCCTTAACCTCTCTGTATAACCCAAGTCTTTCTTGATTCAGAAAATTCATTTTGACATTCAGAACCTCTGTTTCAAATTTAGAATTCACTATTTTCTTTTGCATATTATCCATTTTTCTTTTAATTCAGATTTTTCTTTAGAAATCTTCTCAAGAGTTTCTTCAGCATTTTGACAATTTACTTTATATACTTGACTTTCTATTCTGAATCGGTTAACTAATAACCTTTCTCCTTTTATTCTGTTTCTTAAAGTTTCAAATTCTGAAGTCATATTCAAAATTTGATATTGTAAGTTTATTTGAGAATTTTCAGCAGTTTCAGAATTTGATGAAATAGTTTCAGAAGTAAGTTCAGAAGAAGTGGTTACCTCAGTATCATGAGTATGTGTGTCTTCTGGAGTCATCCGACACATAAAGCAATTTTTTGTATAGTGAGCAACCTCTTCATCAGCCTCATCATCAGTCAAATTCAACCAGTCTTCTTCATACTTGGTTACTAGAGCAGGATTGACATCCATCTTCTTAGAAAGCATATGTTTCTTTTCATAATAACCAGTATTCTTGACTTTAGGCATTTTGCACTGTCTAGCAAAGTGCCCTGGTTTTCCATAGTTGAAACACCTGGCTGGTTCAGAAGTATCTTTTGGAACATTTTCTTGACCAAATACTTTCTTTGGTCCTTCATCAATTTTAGGTTTATTTTTATACTTCTGGTTATATCTCTGATGAAACTGCTTTGTCATGAAGGCTATACCTTCGGAAATTCTCTTCAGTTCTTCATCAGACTCATTTCCCTCACAGATACTGGCTTCTGGAATATCATAGATTTTCAATGAACTGTTAATTTTCTTACTGATTAATGCCACAATATTTTCATTTGTCTTCTTTAACTCATTCTGTCTGATCTTTATTTTGCCCTCTTGTTGGAACAAAATACCATACACATCATGAATGGATTTCTTGGACAGATTTCTTGTGATCATGTTATCAGAAAAACTTGACCATTCATTACCAAGATTGTTTAGAAATTTGTTATTTATTTCAGAATTTGATTTCTGAACTCCATTTCTCCTTAGATCATTCAGAATGTTGTTAAATCTGTGATAAGTATCAGTAATAGCCTCTCCCTCCTTGTACCTGAAGATTTCATATGTACCAATACATATGTTTAATCTCTGTGCTTGAGCTTTTGTACTCCCCTGCATCTGAGCCTCAACTTCATCCCACATGGCTTTTATAGAAGTTAAACTATCAACCCTGTTGAATATTTCATTTGGTATAGCCATTGTCAGAAGAGTAAGAGCTCTCTTATCTATCTTTGCTTGTTCCTTTTCAGCACTACTGTACCTTCCAAAAAAAATTCTAATTCTTGTTGCTGGAATTTCTGGAGTTGTTTTAGTGCGAGGAACAGTAGGGATTTCCACATACACTTCAAGGAGACCATTCAATATTGATTGCATCAAAGCTTCATCAATATTATCCAAGAACTAGATCATACGAATCCGCCATTGATGGTATTCGCCCAAGAACAGGGCTGGAGGTTTTGTTTCAGATCCGATGGAAACGATGTCTTTGTTCATTTTTGATTTGATTGATCGCTAATTCACCTTTGGTAATGATTGAAATACAATTCGAATTAATATTTGAAAGATTAATTCAAGATTTCAAGAATTCAAGAAACTGTCAGATCTGACAATTTCGTAACTGAATTGACTACCAGATCGCAGATGAATTGGCTCTAATACCAATTGTTAGAACCCAGATATCAAATATGAACAATAAACTCAGTAAGGAACACATAATTTAGAACATTAAAGTCGGATGTAGTATTGATATTCACAGAGTTACAAAGATATGTCTTTACATTACTAGTGATCTCTGAACATTAGTTCTAAACAACTAACTAACCTTCTATTTATATACAATATGGAAATGATAAAGTAACAGCAGTAAGATAACAGCCACAGTTCAGAAATGGTTCTGAACTATCTTCAGAACTGTCTTCAGAAGGGATGAAATACTATTTGAAGATCGAAGCTTTTTCAGAAACGAGCGGTGATCCCAATGTTTTTGAGACGGTTGTGAACTTGTGATGGTCAAACCATGGCTTTGATCCAAACAGTTGCTGAAATTCGCTCTATCTGAAAGAACATAAAAGATAGCTTCAAAACACTTAGCATAAAGATAGAAGACTTCTGAAGTATGTACTTCAGAAGTTCTGAAGGTTTAACTGAAGATCCGAAGAAGGTTTAACTGAACTATCTTCAGAACTGTCTTCAGAAGTTCTTCAGAGCATCTTCAGATCTTCAGTTAAACCTTCAGAACTTCTGAAGTACATACTTCAGAAGTCTTCTATCTTTATGCTAAGTGTTTTGAAGCTATCTTTTATGTTCTTTCAGATAGAGCGAATTTCAAAGAATCGTTTGGATCAAAGCCATGGTTTGACCATCACAAGTTCACAACCGTCTCAAAAACATTGGGATCACCGCTCGTTTCTGAAAAAGCTTCGATCTTCAAATAGTATTTCATCCCTAACACTACTTGCTTCTCTGTCTTCACCACTTGATAAAATGTCATATCTTCGCTATTCTTCACCGTGCCGCTCTGGTGTAGACGGTTGTACTCCTCTGCAGAGTAGCAACCGAGATCTTTAACCTTTTTGTTGATCTTGACGTCGGTTATCTTAGTCCTTCCTAGTTGGATTCCAAAAAAAACTATGTTCATCGATCTCCTTTCAAAGATGGTGGCAAGATCGTTCTTTCCGATTTGAAGACGGTATGCACAACGACTGGTATGAAGACGTTGCCAAGATAGTTCTTTCCGGCGGCCAGGGAGTCCCTGTCCACAAGTGGTTATGAAATCGGATATGAATTGGTGATTATAGACATAAATTATATTTGATTTCCTCAGGTAGGTAAAAATATATTATAAATGAAATTTGTGTTTGATTTCATGTGGTGAGTTCACATATACATGAACATTATGTTTGGATTTTATTAGGTGAAGTAACATATTTATGAAAATTGTTGTCATGAGGTGAAATAAGGTGAGCATGTCTTTCATCTGGTGAATCTTTGTGTTTCATCTGGTTAGTGAATCTATGTGTTTCATCTACCGAATCTTGTTACTAAAATGATGATTGTGCCTTTTTTTTATAATTAAAAACAATTTTCAATTAAAACCATAGGATCAAAACCAAATTAAGGCTTAGATCGGTCCTCACGGTTTTCAACCTTTTTGTGACCCTTATTTGATTCAACACCTATATATAGGGACGGAGCCAGAAATTATACTAAGGGGGTTCCTATAAATTCTAAAATGGAACATATATATATATATATATATATAAACAATGTGTTCAACATCTAAATCTTTAAGAGTCTGAACAAGTTTGTTAAGTTGTGACTGTTTACAGAAAAAAATTAAACAAACAGAAAAAATTGTTGGGTTGGGACTGTTTTTCTGTTTAAAAGAGTCCAGTTAAAAGAATATGATTGAAAAAAGTTCAGTTACATAATAGAGTGAAGGTCAAGAACGAGATCGAGAAAGAAGAAATTCGAATAGCCACAAGAACAACAGTTTTGTAAGCTGAATGTTGGCTTGCTGGCATTCGACTAATACTCTAATTAAATTATGTGGTGTGGAAAAAGTCAAAAAAGAAGTGAAAGATGAGAAAGATCCATAATGGTGTGCTGGTGATTTGGTGGGTGAGCCTGTTAGTATTTTTAAAGCATGAAAAAGTTTGGACCATATTTATTCTGTTAAAACTTTGAAAGTGAGGAGGGGCGGGTGATCTCCCTAGGCCTTAGCGGCCTCCGCTCCTGCCTATATATATATGGTTTGATTCCGATGAGAAGAGAAGTTAGTGTGAGAATCGTAAGAAGGGATCTGAACCCTTGGATCAATTTTAATCGAGGATCGACATTAATGAGATGCACCAAGATGAACCAAAACATTTATTGTACGGAGTGTGTTGGTCCCAAAGGAGTCTACAAGAGTTCAATGGATATAGAAACAGTTTGTAGAAAGGAGGGTTGAATACAAACACAAACTTTTTAGGGTTTTTAAATAAGTTTATATTGAACAAACAAATTTACAGTTATAAGCATAATAAGAACAAGTATTAAACCTATTCTATTACAACGAAGAAATCACTAAGTTGATGCACAAGAAAGAGTAATAAAAGCAATAGAGGTTTGAGAAGAGAAGGTAGCATGCATGAAGATGAAGAAGGGTTCTTCATCTATTTATACCCGTTGCATTAAATGCAAAACAAAAGGTATATGCCACGTGTCAAGTTTCTATTTGAGACTTGTCCTTTGTCCAGAAGACAACCATTCTTTTGGCCGTTTATGAACAGTACCAAATCAGATTTGATGGGGACATAAGAGACAATTCGTACGTCCTTTTTTGACAAGGCTTTGAGGTTTGACTTTTGTGCATCGAGGATAAGATCAACATTGTTCTTGCTGAGTAGGCCTCACTTTGATCACTGAAACCGGAAGCTTCAAGGATGAAGACTTCAGGTATCACTGAGGCTTTTGCAAGACCTCACACTTTAGGCTTCATCAAGAGTTAAAGCCAAAACTCCATAACTACCCCTATTCATGTATCTGAAGGAGTAGGTGACGTTCTTCCTGTGGAAGAGGAGGGTATTTCAACCCTATATTGAGGTTGAGTTACCCCATCTGAAGTATTTTTTAAAATAACATCTTCCTTCCGAAAAGACTGAATTGGAGAGAGTGAATTTTTAAATTCATCTCTATGGTGGTGGCGTGAAGGAGGTTTGGTGCGTGAGAGGAAGAAGAAAGGAGCTGATTTCTTTTTTTTAGGTCAAGGGTAGAAAAGGAACATATTTCTTGTTCTAGTTAGTTCTAGGGGGTGAGGGGTGAACAAGGTTGTTCCACCCTTGTTCCACTTAATCCTTGTTCCACTTGCTTAAAGTCACACCAAACGTGGGACAAACTTGTTCTATTATGTTCTGTTCCACCCTGTTCACCCTACCAAACGCACCCTATAAGTCGACGGAATAGAAGAAGTTGAACTTCTACTTGACATAAATTCTTCTCTATAAGAAGATTTAGGATGTGAAAAATTATCAAATTTTAATCTTACTTTTCCATCAGAAAATTCAATAACTTTTTTTAAAACACTACTTTCCTATTCAACGGGTTCTATAGCTTCCTCTATCCCCCATTCTTCAGGAAGGTTTATTTGATCCCAACTAATTATTTTAGGAATTACCACATTACTTTTAGAAACATCTATTATAAACATACTAGTTGTTCGGGTTTTATCAAAACGAATCTTTTTCATATCAGGAACAACTAAATTCATAAATTTATAATATATCCTATAAATAAGGATAGCGTTTTGAACTCCAGGTTGCATTTTAAAACCTTAAGATTTTATATCCAAACATAAATCATGTGTTAAATATGGATCTGTTAACGATAGAGTAAAATTTGGAAAACATGAAAAATAAATTGGTCCATCACAGAGGCTAGATTGAACTACTCCTAATAAAGAGTCGTGAAATCCCAAGTGTCTTTTATCCCTGACAGCAATAACTGCTGACGTATTAAGACCTAATCTAGTAACAGGTTTAACTGCTACTTGGACAATACCAATATGCAGAAATCTATATTTTTCTCTATGCAACACTATAAGCCTTTTAGAAAATAAATTAAAAGAATTATTTCCTTCCAATAAAGGAACTGCTTCTTCAACAGTTTTTTAATATAATCATATTTTTTCACAAAAACTGCCTGTTTTATATATTTTTGATGCTGGATAAGCTGGAATTTTCCAATCATCTAGATTTATATCTAGATTTTCATGAACTATAAGCTCCTTATTTTTATTTAAGTTATTTAACTCTAAGGATCTAATAGAATCATTATTATTACACCTTAAAGAAAATGATAGAACAAATCTATCCATATTAAGCTCTCATCGCTCCCAACAATTTTACGCCCAACCTCGCTCAATGCCAATCTTGGCTAAATTAGAGGACTTTCAAGGCAATGCGACTCGGGTTTCAAAGAATACTTAATATAGAAGGATAAAGTTCTATCTTTATCTTTAAGATTTATACAGTAAAACAAAACAAATAACTACTAAAAAAATTAAAGATAGTAAAAATACAATAAACGTACCTTTGTCTATAAGACAGATCAATTGAGCATTAAAATAATGCTCTTGCTCCTCTTGCTTGATCTCCCAAGGAGACAGTAAGAACACAATGGCTCTGATACCAAATGCAACAAGATCTTCAAATCGGATATATATATATATATATATATATATATATATATATATATATATATATATACTAGAAGGGTACTCGCGCAATGCAGCAAGATTAATCTGGATTTTAGGTTTCATTTTAATTTCTGTCTCTATCGATGTTCTAATGGTTTTATGTGGTTTTAAGACAACGATTTTAATGTTTCATTTAAAAGTTCCATTTTTTATGTAATTTCTTTAATTCAATTCATTTTATCATACTTTATTTTGGGTTTAATAACGAAGTAATTTATATTTTGTTTTGATAATACAACTTTTGATAAAGACAATAATTAAACTTGATAATTATCTTAATTATATTTTTAATTTTTTATATCTAAAATTAGATGTTTATCCTATATTGATCATAATTATCTGTAGTTAGTTACACGAATTCAGAAATGCAGCTTTAATAAGTTGTACTTACGTATCATCTACTTGTAATCTTGAAAATTAAGTAATTATCATTAATTAGCAGTACCTAACGCTTAAAAAGTTGTTTTTAAGAGTTTTTGGCCAAATGCTTTATAATATAGTATAGATAGAATTTATAAAAGATGATGGATATATATATATATATGTCGAAGGGTATTATAAAACTAAAGAAAAATAGATGAACAAGAAGAGAATGTAGACTAAGGCTTGTTTATTATCCTCATAAAACATACATATTTATAATACAAAGGATTAAAAGATAGCCAAGGATGGTGGCAAGCTACCTAGATAACTGACACTAAGCTTATTGGGAGACAATGGGAAATATGGATAAACCAACTAATTTTTTCACACCTCTCCCATTAACAAAGGTAGCCTTTATAGCATCTGGATGAGCTATTGCTAAACAAAGAAACTAGTTGGTTTATTCATATTTCCGATTGTCTTCCAATAAGCTTAGTGTGAGTTATCTAGTTAGCTTGCCACTATCCTTGGCTATCTTTCAATCTTTTGTACTATAAATATGTATGGCTTATGAGAATTAAAAAGCAAGCTTTAGTCTACATTCTCTTCTTGTTCATCTATCTTTCTTTAGTTTTATAATACCCTTCCATATATCTATATATCCATCATCTTATATAAATACTATATATATCCGATTTGAAAATTCTGTTGCATATATATATATATACATATATATGGGAGATTTCAAATACAAACCAAACAATTTGTACAAACTCCATGGTTTCATTGTTTTTTTTTAATAATTTTTTTTCATGAAAGTGTTTAATATGATGAGATTGTTTCACATAATTCTTTTCTTCATGAAATTATTTCATATATTTTTGTTTCTACATGAAAATGAAATTGTTTCATGTATTTCTCATTTTGATGAATTTTATTTCATATATTTTTGATTAATCAACCCTCATGTGTTCTTGATGAAAATTTTCACATATATTGACTAATCAACCCTCATAATTAAGAAAAAGTGAAGAAAAAAAATTAAAAAAAATTATTGGTTGAATAGAGTTTGTACGGCTTGTATAAATTGTTTGGTTTGTATTTGAAATCTCTCCATATATATATAATAATTATAATCTCTTATTCATTACATTTTATTTACTTCTTCAATCTACATTTATACACATACACATCTTCATCTTCTTTGTCTGTTCACTTTTTTTCCTTCATATTACGTCCTCTTCACCTCTTCATCTATGCACTTCTTCACAAAATATCACATCTTCTTTAATACGAACATTCAATCTCTTCTTTCTACATCTTTACATCTAAGGGGCTGCTTGGCAGATACTGGATGATTTAGTGTAGAATGATTAAGTGGCCAGAATGGTTAAGAGATTCTGTATGAGTTAGTTTTAGATAGAAAATAATTGTTTGGAAACTGTTATGAATCAACAGTCCGAATGACATAAAATTACCATTTTACCCCTAATCTTTTGTTTAATGTTGCAATAACTTCAACATGATTTGAAGATGTGGCAACAAGCGTTTGCTTCTAAGAGCGTCAGGAAATAATAGTACCTCCATTCATGAACACATATCTAGTTTGAGATATAGCTTTATGAGGGTCAGACAAATAACCTGCATCTGCATATCCAATCAAACCTGCCTTAAACTGTTAGAATAAAATATACCTAAATCAACAGTTGCTCGAAGATATAGGAATATGTGTTTGATTTCGTTCCGATGTCTCTTTGTGGGAGATGAACTAAATCTTGCTAAGAAATTCACTGCAAAAGAAATGTCAGGTCTAGTACTGTTAGTAAGATACATAAGAGCTCCAATTGCACCGAGGTATGGTACTTCTGGACCAAGAACCTCTTCATCTTCTTCTCAAGGACGAAATGGATCGTTGTCAATATTGAGTGATCTAACAATCATTGGAGTGCTTAAAAAATTTCTTTGTCCATATTGAAACGTTTTAAGACATTTTCGACGTAATCTGATTAATGCACAAGGATTCCACTGTGCATATGCTTAATCTATAAATCAAGACAATAACTGGTTTTTCCAAGGTCTTTCATTTCAAACTCTTTATTCAAAAGAATATTTACTTGATGGATTTATTTATTTGTCCCAATGATATTTAGATCATCAACATAGACGGATATGATTACATACCCGGATGTTGTTTTCTTAATAAAATACGCATGGACAAATAATAATATTTGTATAACCTTTAATTATCAATTAATCTCTTAAACGATTATATCACATGCGTCCAGATTCCTTTAACCCATATAAAGATCTTTGTAATATGATTGAATAAATTTCTTTTGGTTTTGCAGTTAACGCTTCAGGCATTTTAAATCCTTCAGGGATTTTCATATAGAGATCACTATCTAGTGATCTATATAAGTATGTTGTAACAGCATCCAAAAGACGCATCTCTAAATTCTCGGAGACAACAGACCGATTAAATATCTAAAAGTTATTACATCCATTTAAGGAGAATATGTTTCCTCATAATCAATCCCTGGTTGTTGAAAGAAACCTTGAGCTACAACTCATGATTTGTATCTCATAATTTCAATTTTCTCATTTCTTTTCCGTATGAAAATCCATCTATTTCCCACAGGTTTCATGGTTTCAGGCGTGAGAATAATAGGTCCAAAAACCTTTCACTTTTTAAGAAAATTTATCCACCCTGGATGGCAACTTTCCATTTAACCCAGTCTTGCATACTTTGACATTCAATGATAGATATTGGTCCAGAATCATCATTTCCATTAAAAATATCACATGCACCAGCGTATGAAAATATATCATCTACATTTCTCATTTCACTTATGTTCCATAATATTTATGTTTACCCATAATTGATTGCAGTCTCTCTACTAATATCTTTCATTTCCTCTTCTCGGAAAGTTTTGATATTCTCAATTTCTTCAGGAATACATTTCTTGTTACTAATAGTAATTTATGCATCCTTTCTTTTTCTAGGATTTCCATCCTTGGAACCTAATGGTCTTCCATGCTTCAGGCGTTCTTTAGACGCTTGAGTGACTTTAGCATCGGATTGTCCATCTGAATTTCAACTCGGGTTGGAGCATTCATAGCTGGCATATACGATTTGGTCACTCTTTTTGTATCAGTAAATGCATCAGGTAATTGATTTGCAATTTTTTGCAAATGCATTATTTTTTCAACTTATGTTTCACATTGATGCATGCAAGGATCAAGATATAACAATGAAGATTCACACCATGAAACATCCTTTGATTGGTCCTTATTTTCTCCCCCCTAATGCTGGGAACATTGCCTCATTAAACTGGAAGTCAGCAAAGCGTGTTGTAAAAACATCACCCGTTAGTGGTTCAAGATATCTTGTAATGAAAGATGTTTCATATCCAACATATATTCGAAACCTTCTTTCAGACCCATTTTTTTGTGTTGTGGGGGTGCAATATAGACATATATTGTACATCCAAAAACTCTAAAGTGGGAAATATTAAGTTGTTGTTGATCATAACTCCTCTCAGTGATTTGAATATGATTCCTTTATGTACTCTGTGAAAATCCCATTTATAGACTCAAGTTAATTTCAGCGATAGCATACGATGATTGCCATAAGCGATCGCTGAAATCTCAGGAACCTTAAGTCTATCTCTAAAGACCTGAAGATCAACTATCACACCAGAAGAACATTCAGCGAAAGTCGAAGACCAAGCTAAAGAAAGAGATAATCAGCTAGTGGTCTGAAGCGGTTCAGTGAAAGCAAGGATTATCTAAATCAGTGTGAAGTCTCAGCGACACTTTGAAAGTTCATCCTTGAAGTTTCAAGTTCAGCGATCAAGTGAAGACTTCAAACAAGATTAAAGTTGATCTTATCCTCGATGCACAAAAGTGAAAACCTTATACTATGTCAGAAAAGGACATACGGCTTGTCTCTTATATCCCCATCAAATCTGATATGGTACTGTTCATATTCGGCCAAAGCATGGCTGCTTTTTGACAAAGGACAAGCTTCCTATGAAAGCTTGACACGTGGCAATATACCTTTTGTCCTGCATGATATGCAAACGAGTATAAATAGGATGAAGATATCTTCTTCATCCTCATGCATGCTACTTACTCTCCTTGAACCTCTACTTCATTTCTTTCTAATTTATTGTGCATTAAAACTGTGTGTTAATTAAGTTACAATAGAATAGGTTATTTAACTTGTTCTAATTCCGCTTGTTACTGTAAATTTGTTTATTCAATATAAACTTATTTAAACCGAAAAAATCTATTTGTTTGTATTCAACCGCCCCCCTCTACAAACTGTTTCTATACCCTTTGAACTGTTGTAGACTCCTTTGGGACCAACAAGTGGTATCAGAGCAGTGTGCTCTCTATATTTAAAATATTTTCTTTCTAAACTATTTTAAAATATGTCAAATCCTAATACAAACTATAATGACAATGGATCTTTAGCTAAACCTCCAAGATTTAGCCATGATAATTTCCCATTGTGGAAGGAAAGAATGTCTCTGTTTCTAGAAGGATCAGACCCAAAGATACCTTACTATCTAGAAAACGGACCATTTGTTCCTACAACTATAGTAGCTGGTGTTCCTGCCACCACTACTACTCTAGCCATCCCTGAAATGAGTATCATTAAAACTCCTAATCGATGGACTGAAGAAGATAAGAAAGAAATTGCTATTGACTCTAAAGCAAGATCCATAATAGCAATGTCCCTCCCTGATGAAGTCTATCATTCAGTAATGAAAATGAGAACTTCTAAATCCATGTGGGATACTCTATGTATTCAATATGAAGGAACATCTGAGGTACAAATCACTAGAAGTATTAACCTAGTAACACAATATGAAAGTTTAATGCATCATAAAGGTGAAACTCTCTCTCAACTTTACCATCGTTTTAACTGCTTGTTGATTGATTTAAAAACAGTCAACAGACACTATTACAACGCTGAAATTCTGACAAAATTCATGGAGGCACTACCCGAACAATGGGCAGTGTACACTACGTGTTTGAAATTGTCAAAGAATCTTGAAACTCTTTCTTTAAGTGCTTTGTATGGAATGCTCTTAAATGAGGAGCAATCCCAAGTTTTGAGGAAAAACCTCATCAATGAACTCAAGGGTGCCAAAAGTACTTCCTTGGCACTCGTGTCTTCAGAGGTAAATCCTTTAAGAAATGCTTCCTCTTCTACTATTACTTCCATCACTGAATTAGGTCAAACCGATTCAGAAGATCAACTCACTGATGCTGACATCTCTGAGTTCGATAACTCTCTGGCCCTGTTAACTAGTAACTTTAAGAGATTTGCCAGAAAGAGCAACTTTAGAAGAACACCTACTCTCGCTGACTCTGATAAATTGAAAACCATGCCCGCTGAGAAAGCCTTAGCCACATGCTACAATTGCCAGCGAAAGGGTCACTTCGCTAGTGAATGTAGATCCAAGAAAGTTGCCGCCCCCACTACCTCGCTGACCTCTGATAAGAAAGAGAAGTATTTGGAATTAAAAAACAAATACAAAGATTTGAAGAAAAACCAGCCAAAAAGCGAAGGTCTTGTAGCTGAAATAGTTGACTGGGATGATGAAGATGACTGGGCTAAATCCTCTGATGAGTCAGAGACAGATGAAGAAGATCTTTCCTTCTTATGTCTGATGGAAAGAATAGAAGACGTTGAAGAAGTATCTGAAACTTCTTCCTCTGAGTCCCCTTCTACTTAGGTATCCATTCCTTCTATCTCCTTAATATCTAAAAACGATAACTTATCTGCGCTTGATGCTATGACTATTGATTTTTACAATGCTTTAAATGGAAAAATCAAAGCTGAGAAAATTAACACCGATTTATCTGAACAATTAAAAAATTGTCATCTAAGAATCAAAGAACTTTCAAAGATTGAGGAAACCTTAAAGGACCAAGTCTTTGTAAATCAAACAATTAGCATTGAAAAGCAGCAAGCTATCGCTGAAAGAGAAAAGGCCATCGCCGATCTCAAGTCTGAAAAGTCTACCATCGAAGGATGGTGCAAAGCCTCTGACAAGGTAAATGAGATCATCAATGCCCAGATCCCTATGAAAGTAAGAAGTGGGTAAGGCTTTAACCTCGAAAAGGAAGAATCAGAGAAAGATCGTTCCATGCTTAAATTTGGAATGTTTGTCTCCTCTATCCCTGATCCCTCCTCTTCGTCTCAGTGACCTCAATCTAATGAGAAGACTCCCGTATTAAAATCTCTCTACTATAAGAAAGTGGTCAAAAACAAGATTCTTGACCAGGTTCCTAGAAGTAGAAATGTTCAGAAGAACAAGAAATCCTCTGCTTCCTCAGATAGCAATCCTAAATCTGGGAGAAAGATCTCTGAATTCTCTTAGAGATCAACCCCCAGAATTAAGATTGATCTCACTCCTGCTCCTGAAAAGGTTGTTATACCTCCAAGAACAATGGAGAAAGGAATTCTTGGTCCCAAGGAAGCTTCGAGCTCATATTGGTCATGGGTTGAGAACGGGAATAGGGATGTATTCAAGACCCTCCCAAAAAAGGGAATTGATCTATGGTCGATTTCATAAGAATTTATAGTTATATTCCGGACAAAATCCCTTCTATCTCTCTGAAATCTTTAATTTCCAAACCTTACAAATATAGGAAGTGCTATCACTGTGGTGAAACTACCCACATTGCGAGTAAGTGTCCTAATGCTACTAAAGCTGATAAACTAGCTCATGGAAAGAAATTAGCTCAAGCTGATAAATCAGCAAGAGTGAAATCCACCAAGGTTGCAAAACCATCAAAGGTGAAGATATCCACTGAAGAAAGTTCTTCAGTGAGTAACTCCTCCGCCACTCCTTCCACTAACAAAGCAGGACCCGTAGTAATATGGGTACCTTCAAACATTTAATCTCTTTGTTGAATGCAGAGTGCTAAAGGTATCTGGTATCTCGATAGCGGATGCTCAAGGCACATGATTGGCAGAAAATCTCTACTCTCTGACTACAAAGAAGAAGCTGGTCCATCAGTGACCTTTGGTGGAAATGGCAAAGGATACACTAAAGGCTATGGAATTTTGTCCAACGGAGCTACCTCGTTTAGTCGAGTTGCCTACGTTGAAGGACTAAAGCACAATCTCTTAAGCGTTAGTCAGCTATGTGACAAAGATTTCAAAGTTCTATTCCTAAAGAATAGATGTGCTGTCACTGACTGCAATGATAAGCTTGCCTTAACAGGCAAAAGAGTTGAAAATGTATATGTAATCAATATGAATAGTTCTCACTCTGAGTACGTGTGCTTTATTTCTAAAGCATCCTCTGATGTAAATTGGTTATGGCATAAAAAACTCTCCCATCTCAACTTTAAGACATCTAATGAACTGTCTCAAAAGGGACTCGTCAGAGATCTTCCAAATTATAGCTTTGCAAAGGAATCTTTTTGCTCAGCGTGTGAAAAGGGAAAGCTGACAAAAGCATCTTTCAGATCTAAACAAGTCTCCTCTGTAACCTCACCTCTTCAACTACTCCATATGGATCTCTTTGGACCTGTCAATGTCCAATCTATATCTGGAAAGAAATACACTCTTGTGATTGTTGATGAATATTCCAGATACACATGGGTATTCTTTCTTCGATCCAAAAGTGACACCCCTGATATGATAATCCCATTTATCAAAAGAATGGAAGTTCTGAACAATATGACTGTTCGTCCCATGAGAAGTGATCATGGTACTGAATTCAAGAACAGTACCCTGATAAATTTCTTTGATGAAAAAGGTATCTCTCACAACTTCTCTTCAGTGAGAACTCCTAAGAAAAACGGTGTTGCTGAAAGAAGAAATCGAACTATCATTGAAGCAGCTCGCTCAATGCTCAGCGAATCACGCCTTCCAGCTCAATTCTGGGCCGAAGCAGTCAATACCACATGCTTTACTCAGAATCGATCCCTGATTGTGAAGCGATTCAAGAAAACCCCATATGAATTTTTTCAGGGAAGAAAACCTACTCTGAAGTATCTTCACATCTTTGGATGCAAATGCTACATTATGAATGACAGAGATCATTTGGGAAAGTTCGATCCAAAAGCTGATGAAGGAATTTTTCTTGGATACTCTTTAGTGTCTAATTCCTTCAGAATCTTCAACAAGAGAAGACAACATCTTGAAGAATCTATGCACGTCAACTTTGATGAATCATGTCCAATCAACTCTGCTCCTATCCCTAAAGAAGATGAGGAGCTAAATGAATGGATGAAATCACATTATGGAGAACCTGAAACTTATTTCAGCAGTCAACCAAATGCTGAAATGAATGATGGTTGTCTCCCTGATTTTCCTATTCCAAATACTGATTCATCCTCAGGAATCAATGTCACTCCTCTTAATCAGATTCATCCATCTGATACCTATCAAGGAAACTCTTCAGTGAACAACCAAGATTCATCTGCATCTCCAGAGTTGATCTTAAATGATGAAGTCCCTGTTGCTGAACCATCAACAAGTATCCCTGAAAGAGAAGAAGTTGCTGAATCGATTATTGATCTATCTCCTCAACCTCCCGCTCAGAGATGGACTGCAAGTCATCCAATAAATCAGATTATTGGTGTTCCTAATGCAGGTATCAAAACTCGTAGAGGTTCAGGTAATATCTGTCTTTATGTAAATTTCATTTCCCTCTCTGAACCTAAAAAGATCGATCAAGCTATCTCTGATCCTAGCTGGGTCTCTGCCATGCAAGAAGAACTCTCTAAATTTCAAAGAAACAATGTTTGGAACCTTGTCCCTCGTCCTTCTAGAAAAACAGTGATAGGAACCAACTGGGTCTTTAGAAATAAGCTAGATGAAAATGGCACTGTTGATAGAGATACTAATATAGCTTCAAAAGGTACTGGGTGCTGAAGAGTAAGAAAGATCTGAAGAAAGAAAGACTCAGAACTCAGAAGACAAGCAGATAAAAGCCTAAGGCATAACTTCTGAAGTGGCAACTTCAGAAGTTCTGAAGAAGGTTCTGAAGTCACTTCTGAAGAAGTTCTGAAGAAGTTCAGAAGTAGTTCTGAACATGCTTGTCATTTTTGTACTGTAACTTTAGAATTTCTATTTCATGTATAAATAGATAGTTTGTTAGATAGTTAGAAAAAACGTTCTCATAAGCTTGTAAAGACACATTTTGTAATACAGTTCATCTGATCAATACAATATACAACATTCAGTGATCTATTTCTTGTTATCTTTTTGTATCTTGATTGTTTGGGATCTAACAATTGGTATCAGAGCCAATTCATCTGTTCTTGAAGGTTAGAGAAGAACTTGTTAGATCTGACAGTTCTTGTTGTGTTCTTGATCGAAAAATTCAAGATTCAAATTCAGGTGAATTCTCGATCTTTTTCAAATCAAAGATGTCGAAAGAAATTGTCTCCATTGGATAAGAAACCAAACCACCAACTTTGTTTTTAGGAGAATATCATCAATGGCGAATCAGAATGGTTCAATTCTTGGACAATATTGATGAAGCTTTAATGCAATCAATCATAAATGGCCCTGTGGAGGAATCTGTCTAGGAAGACTATTCATGATGTATATGGCATCTTGTTCCAACAAGAGGACAAGATCAAAACTAGACAGAATGAGCAGAAAAAGGCAAATGAAACTGTAGCCTTGTTAAGCAAAAAGTACAACAACTCCTTGACCATTTCTACTAAAAACAAGTTTGTGAAATTCCAGAGACAACTCTGTGTAATGGGGATGAATCAGATAAAGAACTTAAAAGAATTTCTGATAATATTGCTTTTATGACAAGGCAATTCACTCAAAGATATAATCAAAAATATCAGAATAAACCAAGGTCTTAAGTTGGACCTAAGAAAAGTCAAGATGCTGGTCAAATTGAGTCATCTGAACCAGCAAGGTGTTTCAATTGTGGTAAGCCTTGTCATTATGCAAGACAGTGCAAAATGCCTAAAGTCAAGAACTCAGGCTACTATGAGAAGAAGCATCTTCTTGCAAAGAAAAAGGAACAAAATCCAGCTCTAGTAACCAAGTATGAAGAAGACTGGTTAAACTGGAGTGATGGAGATGATGATAAAGAGGTAACTCATTATGCTTCAAAATGCTACATGTGCCAAATGGATCCAGAAGAAAAACATGCACATGATTCTGAGGTATCTTCTTCATCTTCTGAATTAAATTCTTTTTCTGAACCAAATTCTGAACCAAATTTTGAACAAACTTCTGAAAATTCTGACGTGCAAAATCAATTTTAGAATATGTTTTCTGAATTTGAAAATCTCAGAAACAGAATCAAAGGTGAAAGAATTTTGGTAAATCAATTTAGAGCTGAAAGTCAAATCTATAAACAAAACTGCCAAGAAGCTGAACAAATTCTTGAAAAAGTTTCTGAAGAAAAGCTTCAATTAAAAGAAAAACTGGACAGTTTAAAGAAAGATATTATTAATGAAAAATCTGAAAAAGAAGTTTTAAATGTAAAAATGAACTTTCTGAATCAAGAAAGACTTGATCTTTACAAAAAGATTAAGGAATTAGAAGATCTGAACTTTAAAAGAGGTCAAACTGAACATATTCTGAACATTTTGACAAATCAGGCTCAGAATTCAAAATTTTACAATATTAAAGTAGATTTGGGATATAATGATAGTCAAATACTGAAAAAGGCACCTGCAAATCTTTATGACTATTCTAAAATGAAATTTTTTAATGAAACCAACACAAGTATTATATCCAAACCTGTTAACTACTCTTTGCCTGAAAGAATTCCCTTTGTCGAATCAGAAACTCTGTTTTCTGAAGAAAAATCGTTTGATTCTGATAAAATTGAGATAATTTCTGAATCAGAAGTAATAAGTAATAATGTTTTAAAACCTTTTGAAATTACTTCTGAATCTAAAATTATTTCTGAAGAAAAATCTGAATCATCTATTAAATCTGAGAAAACTACTGAACATATTTCTGAATTATCTTCTGAACAAACTATTGAATTAGAAGATAATGTTGATCATGAAGAAAAATATGATGAATTTTCAGATATTGAATCTTTACAAAATAATAATTCAGAAATTATTTTTGATAATTCTGATGATGAGTCTGAAAATATTTTAAATCAAATTTTTTTTGCTTCTAGCATGACTCAAGATAAGTTCTCAGATTTAATGAATGCTTCAGATTCAGATGATGATGATGATCATATGGTTCAGGTTATAGATAAAGATGGATATTTGGTGTACAAATTACAATCATCTATGATTGATGGGGACACCTTAAAACCTGAAGCACCAAAGTTGTCTTCAGAAATGTTTAACCCTGTTTTTCTGAAACAAGAGTTTCTAAAAACTTAAATTTCTTCCACATCATCAAATGATACTTGTATTTCTCCAAATACATCTTTAACTTCTAAAAAATCTTGAAAGTTCATACAAAGAAGTAAGACATGGAAGAAATTCAGAAGTTCACTCTGAATCTTGAAAGTTCAGAAGTAAGTCCAAAGGAAAAGGAAAAAGAAAAAGAGAAAATTTCTGAAAATGTTTCTGAAGAGTTGGTTCCTATAAAGCAAACTTCTGAAGAGGAACAACTACAAGAACAAAGAATTGAAGAAAGTGCATTTACCATGTTTCTTGAATATTTTCATCCAGAAATGTTCATGGAACATGAACTGAAGTTTAATTATATTGATTGCTGGATTAACAAATCCTTTGGATGGAAACAATGGTATTCTGATATCATTAGAAAGCTAAGGATTCCTGTTCATGAAGCAAGAAAAGAAAGTCCTGTCATCGAAGTGATTAATGCAGAATTAAAGACAAGAAAAAACTATAGTTGTGCATTCTTTACTGTGGAAAGAATAAATGGTGAGATATCTACCTTTTCAGAACCTGACTTTCAGAATGTTTACTTAAGAGATATGCTCAGAGTATACAGGAGTCTTTATCTGTTTCATGATTCAATTTCAAAGTTCAGAAAATTATTTCCAGTTCTCAGAGATGGTTTGTATAGAGAATTTATCTGGGCTGTAAAGACTGATTTTCAAGTTGCATATGTGCTGAATAAGAAACAAGTTCATCTGAGTAAACCAAACTTAAGTCTACCTGATATTCAAAATCTGAATAAAAGTACTCTGGTGATTCAACCTCCAGGTTTTGTATGCAAGTGCTTTCAAGAATTAATCTTTGTGAGATTTGAAGAACTCCACAAGTGTTGCAATGGGACTTTAATGGCTATCAGAGATCGTTTGGTTAAAAGACAAAACAGAAGACCAAAGAATCTGAATGATGAAGATTGGGAGAAGTATAAGAAGCTTGCAAAGGAGATGATCACAATCGTAGAATCTCTGTTGGAATACAGAAGTCTAATTTTGAAGGATGTTAGACAAATATTGAATTTTTGGAATTATGATCTGAACTTTTGAAGCAAAGGGGGAGATTGATAGAGATACTAATATAGCTTCAAAAGATACTGGGTTCTGAAGAGTAAGAAGGATCTGAAGAAAGAAAGACTCAGAACTCAAAAGACAAACAGATAAAAGCCTAAGGCATAACTTCTGAAGTGGCAACTTCAGAAGTTCTGAAGAAGGTTCCGAAGTCACTTCTGAAGAAGTTCTGAAGAAGTTCAGAAGTAGTTCTGAACATGCTTGCCATTTTTGTACTGTAACTTTAGCATTTCTATTTCATGTATAAATAGATAGTTTGTTAGATAGTTAGAAAAAACATTCTCATAAGCTTGTAAAGACACATTGTTAGGTCTATTATTATTTTAATTGTGACAAAATAAGGAAAGGATATGCTTTATTGTAAAAGGAAGTTTATAATTCCTTAAACACTTGTTTCCTTAATTAGACTAAACCTAGCAATATAAATACAAGGTTAGGGTTTTACTTTCATAGTAAGTCGATTCATATTAACTTAGAGAGAGAGCTGAAACCGTGAATCTGATTGTAATCGACATATATACTTTCAAGAGATATATGACTACGTAAGTTCTTTAAATCATTGATCGTGTCATATTACTTTACTATTAACTGTTTATTGTCATTGTGCTTGTTATAATGGAATCAACAAGTGGTATCAGAGCCTGAGATCACGAGTTTTTACGATTTTCTGAGCAAACCACGAAACAGAAGGTAATTTTTTTTCTGCTAGATCTACTGTTCATTGAATTTTTGTCGAGTCATACTGTGTCACGCTTTACCCGATAAAACTTCTTATTTTATTTTGTCGACGAACTCATATCTGCTCGATGAATTTTTCTCGATCATTATATCAGTTTCTGTGTGTTATTCTCGATTAAGTATATCTGTGTTCTTATCGATTTAAATTTTTCTCTCGACTTATTGATTTTTTATCGAATATCTCTTCTGTTGATTGAATTTTTATCGATTCAACTGCTTAAATCTTGAATTTTTATCAACTCCTCTATAAAATATTTAATTCTGTTTAGTTAAAATTACTTTAGTTTATTTTATTTACTTTTGAATATCTTTACATAAGAAAACTCAGGAACTTATGACTCCTGCAGCTTTTCTTACTAAAGATTTCCTTAGTAAAAATCATAAACTCTCGTAAATTTGATATTTTCTGTGATTGAACAAATAAGAAACTCGAAAACCCAGACAGTCTTGTCCATAAAAAGACTAGTTCTTTTTAGTCAAGAACACTGTGTTTTTGTTTCTGGTTTTTCAATAAACAGAAAACTCAGAATTAAGAATTTTTTTTGTTGTCGAGTCCTATTGAATCGAGAAATTTTTTGATCGAGTAGGTCAGTGTTCGATAAATTTCTTTAATCAATTTGTTTCTCGAGTATTGTTCACTCGAAAATTGTTTTTAAAGTCTATTTTAATTCGACAATTTTTTTATCGAGTCTTGTTCACTCGATAACTTTTTATATCAAGTCCCACTCAATTCGACAACAATTTTTATCGAGTCTTGTTTACTCGATAACAATTTTTATCGAGTCTTGTTCACTCGATAACAATTATTACCGATCCTTAGTCACCCGATAACAATTTTCATCGAGCACCTCATACCCGATAAAAATCCTTCAATCGATATTTTTTCCTTTGTCACTCGATAATAACCTACTGTTTCAAGCGACAACTCAGAAATTTTTAAAAACTCATTGATCCAGGTCCAACCAAACAGTACAATGACCACCCGAGAAGCAATGGCCATTGGATCAGACACCAATCTACAACGATCTGAGAGACAAGCGCAACCGAAACGTACATGAGCAAAAAGCATTAAGGGTAATGGTAAGACATGTTCAGAAAGAGATTCGGTACAGTTATCTTCATGATCTTAACGAGGAATCGAAAGCGAGCAAAAGAAGATACACATTACTAAGCCTGATCAATCATTGCCTGTACCTGAAAGTACTTTGGTCGCCACTATCATCACTCGTCCTGTACATGGTGTAGTTTGGATGCATGCTTCTAGAGAAAAGCGGTTTCTCAGATTTCATGAAGTAGCTACATATTCTGACGGTACATTATGGGGAATCCGAAACAGGCTTGCGTCAGAACTTGCTATAGATAGAAAGAGCGCAACACGGATGATCAATGACAAAAGAAACTCTCTCTTAGAAGCGATCAAGATAAGCGACGACAGAATTATCTATCGACAAACCCTATGAAGATTTGAAGGCATGTTCGAGCTTAGAAGATGAAGATTCATTTTGCCACAGAGGGGGAGATTGTTAGATCTATTATTATTTTAATTGTGACAAAATAAGGAAAGGATATGCTTTATTGTAAAAGGAAGTTTATAATTCCTTAAACTCTTGTTTCCTTAATTAGACTAGACCTAGCAATATAAATACAACGTTTGGGTTTTACTTTCATAGTTAGTCGATTCATATTAACTTAGAGAGAGAGAGCTGAAACCGTGAATCTGATTGTAATCGACATATATACTTTCAAGAGATATATGACTACGTAAGTTCTTTAAATCATTGATCATGTCATATTACTTTACTATTAATTGTTTATTGTCATTGTGCTTGTTATAATGGGATCAACACACATTTTGTAATACAGTTCATCTGATCAATACAATATACAACATTTAGTGATCTATTTCTGGTTATCTTTTTGTATCTTGATTGTTTGGGATCTAACAACTGTAATTCGTAATAAGGCTAGACTTGTTGCTCAGGGTTATAGACAAGAAGAAGAAATTGACTATGACGAGACCTTTGCTCCTGTAGCTAGACTAGAAGCCATAAGACTTTTCTTAGCTTATGTTGCCCATAAAGACTTCAAAGTTTTTCAAATGGATGTTAAAACTGCTTTTTTAAATGGAAAAATCAGCGAGGAAGTTTATGTTAAACAACCTCCTGGTTTCGCTGACCCTAGTCACCCTGGTCTTGTTTTCAAACTTAAAAAGGCTCTGTATGGGTTAAAACAGGCTTCTTGAGCTTGGTATGATACCCTGTCTAAATTTCTCCTTAAAGAAAAATTTACTCGTGGAAAAGTTGATCAAACTCTGTTTTTAAGAAAACATAAAGGTCATACTATTCTTGTCCAAATTGATGTCGATGATATTATATTTGGTTCCACAAGACTCAAACTCGGTACTCGTTTTGCAAATCGAATGAAAAAAGAATATAAGATGAGTATGATGTGTGAACTAACATATTTTCTAGGTTTGCAGATTAAGCAATCTGACAAAGGTATCTTTATTTGCCAAAGTAAATATGTTAGGGACATGCTGAATAATCTTGATATGAATCAATGCTCAGCGATGAAGACTCCCATGGCACCTCCTCTGACATTGAACAAGGACTCTAATGGAAAACCTGTTAATATCACTGCCTATCGTGGGATGATCGGATCTCTGCTGTATCTTACAGCGAGCCGACCTGATATCATGTACTCTACCTGTCTATGTGCTAGATATCAAGCCGAACCCAAGGAATCTCATCTCATCGCTGTAAAGCGAATCTTCAGATACCTGAAAGGAACTCCTAATCTGGGTATTTGGTATCCCAAAGGCTCAGGGTTCGATTTAATCGGGTACTCTGATAGTGATTTTGCAGGTTGCAAAATTGATCATAAAAAGAGCACCACTGGTGGATGTCAGCTATTGGGTGGTAAGTTGGTTAGTTGGACTAGTAAAAAGCAAAACTCTATGTCCACCTCCCCCCGCTGGAGCTGAATACGTTGCCATTGGTAGCTGTTGTGCTCAAATCCTTTGGATGCGAAATCAACTCAGGGATTATGACCTAAATCTTTCCAAGATCCCAATATATTGTGATAGTACAAGTGCTATTGCAATTGCAAACAATCCAGTTCTACACTCTAAAACCAAGCACATTGAGATTCGATATCACTTTATCAGAGATCATGTGATGAAAGGTGAAGTCGAACTTCATTTCGTGCCAACTGATTATCAGCTCGCTGATTTATTCACAAAGCCTCTTGATGAGACTAGATTTAATCTACTCATCAGTGAGCTTGGCATGTTAAATGCTGAATAACTTCTCCCTTCTTGAACTCTGATTCAGTGATACTTGACATTTCTCAGGTATGACTTCTTATCTCCACTCTCTGAATGTTTCTTTTCAGAGAGTATGTTTTCAAAAACAAAAACCCATCAGGAACAATCGTTTATTGTCCATTGATGAGGATTTAAGGATAATGATTAACATTTATTTATTAAATGATAATCAAATGTTTTTTTTTAAATAAAAAAAGGACACGTCATACCTTTATCTGACACACGACAGACCACGACGTTTCCTTTCCACTCCTATCTAGGGACGTGCGCAGGTCGTCATTTCTTTTCCTAAAAGCTAAAACCGTCGTTTAGTTATCCGTTTTCTCTCTCCTCTTGCTATTTAAGCAAAATTCTTATTCATTTCATTCTTTACGCGTTCAAATTACTCAAAAGCAAGAACTTTCTCTCGACCTTCAAGCATTCTTCAAGAACACCAAGAACATGCACTTGTGCGTTTTTCTTAACAAGTTTTACTCTCAAGGTTTGATCTAACCCTCTCCTATGTGTTAAACACAATGACGAAACCTTCTCATCTCTTCTTATAATTCTGCTTAAATAACTTTACCCTTTTAACAAATGAGTTAAAAAGACTCAAAGTTTTTTTGACCAAAACCTGTTCTGGGTTCAAACTTAGAACAGAAGACCAAACTATTGGTATTTTCTTAATCAACAAGTTTTTTAAAGAAAACAAAACTAGTCTATTTTGTGTTAAAAACACAAGTATTTTGGTCTTTGTTCATCAAAATACTTGTTTTTCTTCTACACATTTTGGTAATTCTTGTACCAAAACCTGCTGTTGTTTATTACTATTGTATTAAACCATGATCTTCCTCTTTGGTGTCCCAATCTTTGAAACAGAAATGGCATCATCAAACACCAACATGATCGAGAAGGCCCTTGCAAGCAACTTCAGCATGGAATAGGCGACTTTCAAGGCCTGCAACTACCTGGCACCGGTCGACATTCCAGCTGACGAAGCCTACTTCAATGATGGAGCTACCTTCATCAAAGTATGCCCTCTGATGTACGCTTTTGTACACAATCCTATAGGAATCACTGCACACCTACAGGCTCTTTGGTACTCTGCTCAGTGTACCACTGTCACTACTGACAAAGGTAAGAAGATCCTTGCCATTGGCTTCTCTATCCCCTCTCTGGGATGCTCTCCTTCACTGCTAGCTTCCTAAGGCATGCTCTCCGCCTCCCCTCCAAGCTGAAGACTGAATCTTGGGCCCCTAAGCCCACAGTTGAGCAAATTGACTCCTTCTTGGACTCAATTGGTTACATCTGAGAGAACCCTGAGCACAAGACGGTGGGTTCTAAGTTGGAAAAGAAGAGGCTCCCTGCTCGCTGGCAATACCTCTTCACTCAGGTCATTCAATGCCTGAGCTCCAAGACTGGTTCTCATGACCAGGCAAGCAAGCATTTCCAGGACATCGGATTTGCTCTCTGTACAGGGTACAAGCTGAACTACGCTGACTACATCTTCAGTGACATGTACAACAGGGTCAATGCAGCGAAGAGAAATCAATTCATTCCCTATCCAAGATTTTTCTCTATTATCTTGGAGTTTGCTTTCAAGGAGGAATACCACACTGTTGGCAACCAAAGCTTTTCTCTGGTGGGGAAGAAATCTCTGGAGCTAGAGATTCTTCTAGATGATGCCCCCTACACCTCCTACATGTTGCGACTGATAGCAGTTGCTGCTCCTGTGCCTACCATACTGCCAAACCCATCAGTGAGTGTCCCCGGCACAACCATTCCCCCCAAGCGAAAGGAACCAAGCGATGGTCACAAAAAGACCATCGTCCAAAAACCCCCTTCAAAAAAAGCCAAGAAGACAGTCTCTCAAAAGACTGGCCTCTCTGCTTCTGGCGTACTACCAACGTCTCTGCCAACCTCTGCTACGACAACGACATCTGAGTCCGTTGTCGCTTCTTCAGCGCTACCCCCACTTTCAGCGACTCCGGTCACTGAAAGTGTTAGAGTCAGCTCCGCTGAAGCTGCACCAGATAATACTATCACTGCCTTCTCTTCTTCTTCTACCCCTTCTTCTTTGGTCCTCACATCAATGCGTGATTCAGAGATAGTTGCCCCTATCTCTGATGATATTAAAATGCATGCTATTCAAACTTCAACGTTGTTTCGACAATCTGAACTTTGGAAAGCCAGTAACACAGGGCCTCAGCATACCTCTCTCAGGCATGCTCAGACACAGGCAAATGATCCTCACGACATTGCCGTTGCACTTGTTGCACCCAAGAGTAATCCTCACGATACTCTTAGGTTACATACCAAGTCTTTGGATCATCCTTCTTCTAACCCAGAGCTCTTCTTTGCTGCTCTGTCTATGTTGTCATCAGGTACGGCCCCACAGACGTCAGCAACCACCATCTCCACTCAGCTTGCTTCTCCAAGAAGCAGAGGAAAGGGTGCCCAGGGTCCATGTCCCCTGAAGAAGCTCGAAGGGTCAAGCAGGAGAAGATCGCTGCCAAGCTTCCTCCCTTTTCAGCGGAGATTCCGAAAATCAGTCTTCCACACCCTACCTTCCCTGCCGTTGACTTTCTTGTCAATGAGTGTGCTCAAACCAGAGCTAGGGTGGATAATCTTCAGCAATCTGCTGAATATATCTTTCAGACGGTCGCTGGAATACCTGGAATGAAGACCACGCTGAACAATATGCTCGTCGACATCCAGGGACTCAAGGCTGATACCTGGGGAAACCCTCAGGCCATCGATGCGGTTGCCTCTGCTCTCAAAGCCCAAAGCCTAGTGCTTGAGTCTATTCAGAAGACTCAAGCTGATATTATGGACAAGCTTACCAGCATCTCTGGTGCTAGCCCCTCCTTCACCGCTGACGACAGGAAGAACCTGGGCGATATTCTAACGAATCAGTCCCTGCACTCGGACTCGCTCAAGGACATTGGTTCGAATGTCAAAACTATCGCTGTGCACGTCCTCCCCGCTGAAACATCGAGGGGGAGAGATGTGCAAAGGAGATCGCTGATGAGATAATCGGTCAGGCCAATGACTGCATGCCAGGCACACCGATATCTCTCTACATCCATCAGCAAGAACCTTCAGTCGTCGCTGCTAATGATGAAGGTGATGAGGAAGAAGAAGATGATGATGATGAAGAAGATGAACCAATTCCCATCTACAAGGGGATTGATGATGATGACGATGATGACTTCCCTCCGGGTGCCCTAGATCATTTCAAGAGAAGTCGACCAGGCAACTTCATACCTGAGATCAACTACTCAGAGCCTTTGGGGGACGGACACACTCCTTCTCAGGAGCCATCCAGCCATTCAGGCAAAGGAAAGCAGGTGGTGGATCTTGATGCCACTATTCCTATCTCTGAGGGGGAGACCACTGTAGAGGTAACCCTTCCTCTTGTTACTTATATCTCTCCAGCTTCTGAACCCCCTACATATCCATCCTTCCCTCCTCCAAATTTTGGCTCTGACAAAGCTCTCTCACCCTCTCTCGTTCTCAGTGAGCCTAGTCCCCCAAAGGACTCTACTTCATGGAAGGAACCTTCATCTGAAGATCAGTTTGTGTATATAACTGACTCTGAATCTGAAGATGAAGAAGGCCTTATTCCAAGACGGCGCACACAGAGACCTCCAATAAGCGAGCCTGAGGAAGAACAAAGGCGAATAATTTTTTTAAAGGAGCTTGATGCAAAAAGAATAAAGAAGCCCTTCACTGAACCTAAAAATCCTGTACCCATCAGCATGGTGGATGAATTTTATTTTCTGTCAAAGGAAGAAAGAGCTCAAGCTCTGGAAGCACAAAGACTCAGGGATGAGAAAATGAAGCAGACTCAAAACGATCTTGAACTCGCAAGAAAGATTGTCAGGGAAGACTCTTGATAGAAATATCATAATAGCTTCAAAAGGAATTGGGTTCTTAAAAGAGAAAAAGATCTGAAGAAGTTCTAAAGATAATTCTGAAGAGGTTCTGAAGAAGTTCTGAAGACACTTCTGAAGAAGTTCTGAAGGAGTTCAGAACCAATTCTGAACTTGTCTGTTATGAATGTCTTGTCACTTTAGTCTTTCTATTGTATGTATAAATAGATAGTTAGTTAGATTGTTAGAACTAATGTTTTCATATACCTTGTAAAGATATATTATGTATACAGTACATTCAATCAATACAAATTATATTTGGCTACTATCATTCCTGTTATAATCTTTTCATATATTGATATCTTGATTGTTTGGGTCCTATCAATTGGTATCAGAGCCAATTCATCTGTTCTTGAAGAAGATTTGTGAAAGAACTTGTCAGATCTGACAGTTCTTGGTGTTCTTGATCTACAAAATTCAAATTCAATACAGGTGAATTCTCGATCTTCTAACAATCAAGAGACAACTTTTCTGTTTCATACCCTTCTTCTATCATTTCTTCAGAAGAATGATCATTTATTTCTTGTACCTCATGTTCTGCAGATAAAATATCTTCTATGGCTTCTGAGACTTTATTTGATTCTTCACCAACATTCTGAGTATCTTCAGAGGTCTTCTCAGAACTTTGAACTTGATCAGTACATTCAATCAATACAAATTGATAGGACCCAAACAATCAAGATATCAATATATGAAAAGATTATAACAGGAATGATAGTTGCCAAATGTAATTTTATATTGATTGATTGTACTGTATACAGAATATATCTTTACAAGGTATATGAAAACATTAGTTCTAACAATCTAACTAACTATCTATTTATACATACAATAGAAAGACTAAAGTGACAAGACATTCATAACAGACAACTTCAGAATTGGTTTTGAACTCCTTCAGAACTTCTTCAGAAGTGTCTTCAGAACTTCTTCAGAACCTCTTCAGAACTTCTTCAGATCTTTTTCTCTTTTAAGAACCCAGTTCCTTTTGAAGCTATTATGATATTTCTATCAATCTCGCCCTTAGCTTCAAAAGTTCAGATCATACTTCCAGAAATTCAGAATTTCTCTTACATCCTTCAGAATTAGTCTTCTGTATTCTAGTAAGGATTCAGCAACTCTAATCATTTCTTTTGCAAGTATCTTGTGCTTCTCCCAATATTCATTGCTTAGATTCATTGGTCTTCTATTCTGTCTTTTTACCAAACGATCTCTGATTGCCATGAGAGTTCCATTGCAACATTTGTGGAGTTCTTCAAATCTCACAAATAATAGTTCATGAAAGCATTTACAAACGAAGCCAGGAGGATGAAGTACTAAAGTGCTCTTCTTCAAATTCTGAATATCTGGTAGACTTAGATTTGGTTTGCTTAAGTGTACTTGCTTCTTGTTTAGAACATAAGCAACCTAGAAATCAGTTTTTGCAGCCCATATGAATTCTCTGTATAATCCATCTCTAAGCACTGGAAAAGATTTTCTGAACTTGGTAATTGAGTCATGGAAGGGATAAAGACTTCTGTATACTCTGAGAAGATCTATGAGATGAACATTCTGAAAGTCGGCTTCAGAAAAGGTAGAAATCTCACCATTTTGTCGCTCAACAGTAAAGAATGCATATTTGTAATTCTGTCTTGTCTTCAAATCAGCATTAATCACTTTGAT
Organism: Silybum marianum; assembly: GCA_036898165.1. NCBI lineage: Eukaryota > Viridiplantae > Streptophyta > Magnoliopsida > Asterales > Asteraceae > Silybum > Silybum marianum. Next base: position 6,027,646 of record CM072541.1, read on the forward strand.
CACAGGACTTTCTTTTCTTGCTTCATTGATTGGAATCCTTATCTTTCTGATGATGTCTGAGTACCATTGTTTCCAACCAAAAGACTTTTGAATCCAACAATCTATATAGTTGAATTTTTGTTCATATTCCATGAACATTTCTGGATGAAAATATTCAAGGAACATAGTGAAAGCACTTTCTTCAATTCTTTGCACTAGTAGTTGTTCCTCTTCAGATATTTGATTTTCAGGAACCAACTCTTCAGAAATATTTTCACGAACTTCTTCCTTTTCTTTTTATTTTTCCTTTTGTCTTTCTTCTGAACTTTCAACATTCAGAGTGTACTTCTGAATTTCTTCCATATCTTGTCTTTTTGTATGAATCTTGAAGTCATACGCATCACTTAGTAGATAATCTGCTCCTTTTATCTTGTTTACTTTCTTGTGACCAGCAAGATAAGTCTTTCTCACAAATTCTCTAAAATGTATTCTTTCTTTGATTAGATAGACAATTTCTTCTTTGATGTCAGATTCTTCAATAAAATCTGTCATGTAGTTCAGAAACCATTTGAGTGAGGATGTAGAATACTTTGGATTATCAGATACAACAAATGTCTTAGAGACTTCTTCAACAAGATACATGAACCCAATATCTGGATTAGTTAACAATCTCTTCAGCCCAAACCTTTCAATATATATAGGTTCCAACAGATTTACTGAGTTAAGTCTGTATTCCAAAGCCAACTGAAAATCATGCTTTATGAGATTCCTTATATATATTCCCAAGATTCTTCTAATCTCTGAGACTAACACAGATTCACCTGAATTAACACAAAAAGATAAGATTGCCAACTTATCTTGTAGTCTTAGCTTGTAAACATCAAACTGAGTAAATTCACACAAAGTACCATCTCTTCTTTCTGCTCCAAATCTGAATATAGTCAAATCATTCTGAACTGATTTTGATATGCATCTGATCTTCTTTATTAAAGTTGAATCATGAAAATTCTGACCACCATGATTCTGAGTAAAGTTCTTTACTTGAACAATATGATCTTCACACCATTCATCATTCAGAAAGTCTTCCAACTTTGCAAACTTCATACTTCTTTTGTACATGAAGCAATAAGTGTCTTCAGGAAATATCAGACTGCTTTCTCCAGAAATAAGTATATTTTCCTTTTCAAACACTTGATCCAATACTGGTTCTTCAAGTATTGGAAGATGTATTTTAGGAATGATAATGTAAGATCTGGTTCTAACTTCAAATTTTCCTGAGAAAGCAATTAAGATTTCATCAACAATTTCAACTCCTTCTAAATGAGCTAAATCAAATTCCAATTCAACTCTTTCATCTGGTTGTTCAAGAAAATTTCTGAAGATAGAAAATCTGTTGTCCAAAAGTCTACACTCCAGACTTCTTGGATAATTCAGAAAGACATGCACCCAACAGAATTGATTCAGAATATCCCATAATCTTTCAGAAGCACTTCTGAACTCTTCACTCAGAAGTTGTTGAGGCTTCCAAATTACTAAATCTTTTATTTCATTTGAGCTTTCTCCCATATTTACATCAATCATATCTTCTTCAAACATGATCACATCAGAAAGATCACTTGGTTCTCCAATAACATCTTCAAAAGCAAGGTATTCCCTTAGCATTTCTTCATTAGAATCTGGAATTATATCTGTGTTATCTGAGCCCAAGTTACCTTCAGAATCAAGAGACAACTTTTCTGTTTCATACCCTTCTTCTATCATTTCTTCAGAAGAATGATCATTTATCTCTTGTACCTCATGTTCTCGCGTATAAAATATCTTCTATGGCTTCGAGACTTTATTTGATTCTTCACCAACATTCCGAGTATCTTCGCAGGTCTTCTCGAACTCGAACTTGATTAGTTTCTCGGTTCGTATACTCTCGTCTTTTCTCCCTCTTGATTATCGGATCCCGATCATCAAGACTCCTTTTAAAAGTATCTGATTGAGATCTGCATTCCAGAGCAGATAATCTTGTGCTTAATTCTGATTGAGAACTCTGAATGGATGAAAGTTGATTGAGAATTTGAGAAATATCATCTTTAGTGGCATAAGCTTGTGAAGCAGAAGAAGAAGAAGGCTGAGAAGCTTTCAAAGAAGAAACAGAGGAAGCCACTTCAGAAAAAGCTGACAAAAGTGCTTGTTTAAACAAATGAAGATCATTAAAAGATTTGAGATGAAAGTCATTCAGCTTGTTAACCAAATTTTCCCCATGTTGATCCAACCTAACCTCCAACACCTTTTTGGTAGATTCCGTCAAATCCTTGATGTCCTTCTGAATCTTTGCAAATTCAGAAGTACAGAGATCTTTGAATTCTGTGAATTCAGAAGATGTGGGTAAGTTGCCAAGATCAACAGATGAACTTGTTTTCAGACCTTCAGAAGAAGGTTGGCCTGTATGAGCCACAAAGGCATCATGAACCACATTTGATTCTGTGAATGGAGCTTTTGTGATGTTCACTCCACCAGGACTTCCAACTAATCCTTGATATCCAAAAATTGGAATATCTATAGTTGTTGATGCAATGTGACAAACACTTTGCTTAGGAACATCTGAAAGATGTGTGCTTGTGTGAATGGATGCCACATTGAGTGGTTCAGAAGGCTCAAAGTTGAGTGGACACTCAGACTCAATGTGCTCAAAACTGTGAAGGGGGGACATATATCCTTCATTTTCAACAAAAGGAACCTCCAATTGGGGTCCTAATGGATTATAAGCTGCTTGCCCCATTTGTGTTGTTGAAACACCCTTCTGTTGAGAGATGGGTGAGTGGCTAGGGGGGTTAACCAAGGTTGCCATGGGCTCACTGACTGTTTCAATATTATCCACCAAAGAATGTGGAATAATAGTAGATGTGGGTGCCCGGCTTGTAACAGGTGGTTCACAGGTTTGTTTTTCTTGTACCTGTGTTCTCCCCTCATCAATTCTTTTTCTGATCCTTCTACCTTGTCTCTCATTTACATTTTTCCTCTTCACTCTTTGAGGTTGTTCTCCCCCTTGAACAGCCTCCCCCCTCTTTATAGTAAGTCTAGACTCCCTTGCATGATCACCACTCTGGGTTGAATCAGGGGAAGGGACTACTGGTTGAGGTAATCCCATAGATTCTAAATGCTCACTCCCAATCCTAGTTTGTGTACTTACAAGATCAAGTAAATGAGAAGGAAGTGGAACTGCATTTGGAAAAGTAAGTTTTGCATTTGGAGGTATTAAGCTATTCATAGTGAAAATAGGAACATGTACCTCATGAGCTAAAACAGGAATTTTTGAGACAACCTTCATTGCTCCTTTGATAAGTGTTTGAAGAAATCTCTGAAATGGTATATAGTTGAATGTAGACTTCTTCAAAATTGCAGATTTGAGTTCATCAAAGATGAGACTAGCATAATCATAGTGTTTGTTGAAGGCAACACCATGAAATATAATCCTCCCATTTGCTGAAGTTTGGTCTAAACTTGAGCTCTTCCCAGATAGGCAAGTATTCAGAATGGAAAACAAGCAATACCAAATTGGAGGTAAAAATTTTCTTCTAAAAGAGCTCAGAGCACTAAGGTTTTCAGAGTAACCCAAGCTCATAAAATCTGAGATCATCTCTGATGAGGATGGAATTGAGTCATAACAGGTTTTTCCAAGAACCTCATCTGGTTTTGGCAAATAGTGAAGGCTTCTAATGTCATCTACAGATATACAAACTTTGTAGGCATGAACATAAGAGACAACTTCATCATCAGTTTCATCTACCTCAGCATAATGCCAGAATTGTTGAAGATAAGAAGCAGGAACAGAGAATTTCCTTGAAAGGAGAGTGCGCAGGGGATGTTTCTTCAGAATTTTAATCAACATTACTTGATCATCAATGAAGTCTTTGGATTTGAAGTTCAGAGCACAGTTATTTCTTTTGATGTCAATTAATTTCTCAGCAGGTACATAGAGTTTGGACAGGTCACCACTTTCAGCAGGAGTCTGAGATTCACTTTCAGCAACATTTGATTCAGAAACAATCTTGAACGAAGCATCACTTAGTGGGATTTCCATTGATCCAACCATTAATTTTTGAGGAACAATCTTGAACGAAGCATCACTTGATGATCCAGTGTTATTATTGCAACTCGAGGAAGTAGAAATCATGGTTTCTCAGAGAAAAATCATGAAGTAGACATGATGTAGAAAGAACACGGATTGGTAACAGAAAGATGATCAATAAACACAGAAAGATTTCTCAGAGAAAAATTGCTAAAAGAATGAAGATGATGAGGAATCCATTGATTTATATGATCGGATAAGCGTTGAAGGACACGTGGCCAAAAAGTAAATGTGATTAGAGTAGTAATCATCATTTATTAAGAGAAATGAACCGTTTAATGGTCGTGTTTAAGAGAAATCCAATGAAATTAAAACACGTGGCACACGCTTAAATGAAAAAATCAACGGGAAGTTTTAGTTCTGAGAACAAGTTCAAAAACTTTCAGAAGTTGTTCAGAACTTCTGAGAAAAAGTTCAGAAGTCTGAAAGAAAGAATTCAGAAGAACCGCAGAATTTTTAAGTGAAGTTCAGAACTAAACTTGGGTCATCTTAGAAGACAAAAAAACATTTAAAAATATAAACTTCTGAAAAATATAAAACATTTTGAGAATTCAGAAGTAGATTTGAACAAATAGAAAATTGTTTTAATCTAAGGAAGCTTGTTCATACTTCTTAGATATAAAGTGCAAGACTTTATTTCACCAATGCAGAGTTGTTATGTAGGAAAGGGTAGTTAGAGAAATTTGAAATTAATAACACTCCCCCTTGAATCACTAGCAATTATGATTCTCCCCCTTGATTATTGCAACTTTATCAAAGAATCAATCAAATATTAGTGAAATGAGAAATAAATGAAAAGTATTAAAATACAATCAACCTAGTTACGGAAGAGATATACTTTTGAGTTTGAAAAGTAGCAAAAATCTGAATGTTAAACTTCAGAATATACAAAGTAATTCTGAAGAGCAAAGTATTCAGAATTTGATAAAAAAAAAACTTCAGAATGTAACTTCTAGAGTATAGGTGATGTATAATACTTACATAGACATGTTCATCATGCCCAATTTACTTACCAAGAAGTTAAATCGTTTTTCATCAAGTGCTTTGGTAAATAAATCAGCTAACTGATAATTTGTCTAAACAAAAAACATTTCAATATTACCTTTTTCCACATGATCTTTGATAAAATGATATCTTACATCAATGTGCTTGGTTTTTGAATGCTGAACAGGATTGACAGTGATGGCTATGGCACTCTTTGAATCACAATACAAAGGAATCTTTTTGAAAGTGTAACCATAGTCTTTTAGTTGAATTTGCATCCAGATCACTTGTGAGCAACATATTGCAGCTGCTACATATTCAGCTTCTGCTGTAGAAGTAGAAACACAATTTTGTTTCTTTGAAGACCAGTTGACTAGTCTATCACCCAGAAACTGACATGATCCGGAAGTGCTTTTCCTGTCTAATTTACAACCACCATGATCTGCATCTGTAATGCTGTTAGTTCAAAACTAGAATCCTTAGAATACCAAAGTCCCAATGAAGGAGAACCTTTTAGGTATCTAAGTATTCTTTTTGCAGCTAAAAGGTGTGATTCCTTAGGATTAGCTTGATATCTGGCACAAATACATGTAGCAAACATTATATCTGGTCTACTAGCAGTTAAGTAAAGCAAAGATCCAATTATGCCTCTGTACTTTTTCTGATTAACAGATTTTCCATTTAGATCAGGTTCTAGCTTAGTGGCAGTGGCCATTGGAGTTTGAATACTTGAACAATCAGTCATGTCAAATTTCTTAAGTAAGTCAGAAACATACTTAGATTGATTAATGAATATGCCAGTGGGAAGTTGTTTAACTTGAAGACCAAGGAAAATGTCAACTCTCCCATCATACTCATTTCAAATTCTGTTTGCATGATTTTCTCAAAATTTCTACAAAATTTTGGATTAGTAGAAGCAAATATAATATCATCTACATAGATTTATATCAAAATCATATCATCACCCTCCTTTTTCAAAAATAAAGTTGTATCAACGGTACCTCTTTTGAATTTGGAATTCAGAAGAAAAGTTGTAAGAGTATCATACCATGCTCTTGGTGCTTGTTTAAGTCCATATAAGGCTTTGTCTAATATGTAAACATGATCTGGGAATTCTTTGCTTACAAAGCCTTCTGGTTGTTCAACATACACTTCTTCATGTAAAATACCATTCAGAAATGCACATTTTACATCCATTTGAAATACCTTCATGTTTTTATGAACAGCATAGGCAAGAAAGATTCATATGGCCTCTAATCTGGCAACTGGAGCAAAGGTTTCATCATAATCAATTCCTTCTTGTTGACAATACCCCTTAGCTACAAGCCTTGCCTTGTTTCTTACAACAATTCCATTTTCATCATTTTTATTTCTGAACACCCATTTTGTGCCAATGACAGATTTACCTTTTGGATTTGGTATCAATCTCCAGACTTTGTTTCTTTCAAATTGATTTAACTCATCCTGCATGGCTAAAATCCAGTCTGGATCTTGAAGTGCCTCATATGGCTTTTTGGGTTCCATACTGCTTAAAAAATTAACATACAGACACTCATTTGCTGTTGCAGATCTTGTTTGAATACCTTTTGATGCATCTCCAATTATTTGATGAACTGGATGACTAGATGTTCATTTGTTCACATTTAGCAATGGTTGAACAGATGAAACATTATTCAGAGAATCATAATCATCAGTAATTGCTGGAGTTTCAGTATCATGATTGATAGCTGAATGTAAATCTGAAGACTCCCTCTCAAATGGAAAAATCTGAATTGGTTCAAAACTGTGAGGTTCGTGGTCAGAAATAGTTTGAACCGGTTCAGAAACAACTTGAATTGGTTCAGAAACAACTGGAATTGGTTCACAAGTTGCATTTTCAGAAGTTGGAAGTTCTGAATTTGAGGTAGAGAGTTGTGGTGCTGATGTATTTGAAATCTGTATTTCTGAAATGTCTTGATCATTTGAATTTCTGAGTAGAGAAGGATTTTGGTAATCTGCAGAGACATTTACAGAAATATCAAATAAGTCTTGACATAAAGTATCTAAATTGGATTTAAGTAAAGTTTGAGATGCAGAAGTAGAGTTTGTGTGATTATGTTCTGAGTCTAAACTTTCAGAAGTTGGTTTATGTGCGAGTTCTGAACTGTTTTGTTCAGAAGTCATTGTTGGCTCATGAAATCTGACATTTGTAGTCTTAATGATTCTTTGAGTTCCTTTAATGAGTACTCTATAAGCTTTGGATCTTTGAGAGTAGCCAACAAAGATACCAGCTACACCTTTTGGTGCAAATTTGTCAAGATGTGGAGTATCATTCTTTAGAAAACACTTGCAACCAAAGATTTTAAAATAATCAATAGAGGGTTTTCTTTGTTTTAACAATTCATAAGGAGTTTTAAGAAATTTTCTGTTAAGAATGGTTCCGTTCTGAGTAAAACATGCAGTAGCAATTGCTTCTGCCCAAAGAGACAGACGAAGTTCTGAATATGCAAGCATGGTTCTTGCAGCCTCTACCAAAGTTCTATTCTTTCTTTCAACTACCCTATTTTGTTGAGGAGTTCTTGTAGCGGAAAAATTATGTGAAATACCAACAGATTCCAAAAAATTCTGAAGTGTAGAATTAGTAAATTCTGTTCCATTGTCACTTCTGATCTTTTGAATTGGGAGTTGAAGAAGAACTTGAATTTTCTTCAGAAAGGGTATCAGTCTTTCAGAAGTATCATATTTGAGTCTCAGAAATTCAATCCATGTATATCGTGTATATTCATCTACTATAACAAGAATGTATTTATTTCCCCCCATGCTTTGAGTTTTCATTAGGCCACACAAATCCATATGTAGCATTTCAAGTGGAGCTTTGCATGAAGATAGCATTTTCAGAGGATGAGAACTTCTTTTGATCTTCCCTAGTTCACATGCAGAACAAAGAGAGTTCTTTTCAAATCTGATCTTTGGTAGTCCTCTTACAGATTGATGTTTGCCTAGTTCAGAAATGGCTTTGAAGTTTAGATGTGACATTCTTCTGTGCCAAAGCCAACTATCACTTTTCATTGATGTAGACATATAACATACACCTTGTAGTTGACCAGTTGCAGTGAATGTTGCTGTGTAGATATCTCCATCTCTATAAGCGGTTAATTCATTTTTGTTTGTTGTACTCAGAACATGACAATAATCTATGTCAAAATTAACCTTCCAGTATTTCTCACAGAATTGACTAATACTGAAAAGATTATGTCTTAGTCCCTCAACATAGAAAACTTTCATTACTTTCACATCTCCTTTAATGAAAGTGCCATATCCTCTTACATATCCCTTTGCATTGTTTCCAAAACTAACTGTTCCTCCATATCTTTCATGATAATCAGTTAGTAGTTCTTTGAAAGGTGTCATGTGTCTTGAACATCCAGAATCTAAGACCCACAAATGACATATCTGCAAAAGAGATTATTGAGTTTTAGGTACCCATTTCAGAATGGGTCCTTTGTGATTTGTAATAAAATTTGAAGTTCTGAACTTTTTCTTCAAATGTTTCAACTCAGAAGTTTGTTCAGAACTTTGAGATTTATCTTTATTTCTATTTCTTTGTTTAATTGAATTTGTCAATGTAGCCAAACATTTCTGAAAAGATTTCATCAAATTTCTTTTGTTTGTTTTGGAGTTAAGAAGAAAATTATGATGACCACAATTAATACAGTGAATATGATTCTTTAATGTATTTACAACAGTATTAGATATATAAGAATCAATAACATTTGATTTTTCAACAAAAATTCTTTTATTCACTTTCTTTGTTTTAGGTACATCATTCTTCTGTAAAAATGAAAAACTCTCTAATTTGTCAATCTTTGACAGTCTTTCATCTTTCTTTCTCCATACTAAAGTGGATAGCTCTGTAAAAGATAAGAAATGAGGATTAGTATAAGAAATTCTTTTGTTCACTTTAGGTTATTCTTCAGACTTTGTGTTAATTTTTTGAACTTCAGAGAGAGAGTTTGAGGATTGGCCTTGTTCAAAAATTTTAACTCTGGTGTTAAAGTCAGAAGATGTTACTGAACATGGTGTTGAATTTGATGATATGTTTGTATTAGTAGGAGAAAAATCTGAATTATGATATTCTGGTTTTAAAAACACAGAACCAAACAATTCTGAAGGTATCTTTGAAACTTCAGATTTTAATTTTTCTCCTTCAGTCATACATGATTGAGATTTATAAACCAAATAGCCATTTTTGTCAATGACTTGCACCATTTGATCATCATCATCTTCTGAATCAGAAGCATTTATTAGATCTGAAAACTTATTATGAGTCATTCTTGTTGCAAAAATATTTGAATTTTTTGTTGTTCTATACTCATTATCAGAATTATCAAAAAATATATTGGAATTCTCATCAATATCTTCTGAGGATTCAATATCTGAGAATTCATCATATTTTTCTTTTTGTTCTGATTTATTATCAGAAGTATCTTCTGAAATGTTTTCACAATTGGATTCAGAAGTAACTTCAGAAATAATTTCAGACTTAACAACTACTTCTGATTTTTCTTCAGAAATAATATTTGATTCAGAAGATTTACAAATATTTGGAATTATATTCATTTCAGAGATACTTTCTGGTTCACCAGTTTTAAGAGGTTTTTCTTCTGAAAACAAAGTCTCTGATTTTATAAAAGGATTTCTTTCAGGCAAAGAATGGTTTACAAGTTTGGAAATGATGCCAATATTTGATTCATTGAAAATTTTCATTTTAGAATAATCATACAAGTTTGCAGGTGCCTTTTTTAGAATTTGACTGTCATTATATCCTAAGCCTGCTTTTATATTGTAAAATTTTGAGTTCTGAGCCTGACTAGTTAAAATATTCAGAGTTTGTTCAGTTTGTCCTCTTTTAAAATTTAAATCTTCCAATTCCTTAATCTTTTTATAAAGATCAAGTCTCTCTTGATTCAGAAAATTCATCTTAACATTTAGAATTTCCTTTTCAGATTTTTCATTTATAACTTCTTTTTGTAAACTACCCATTTTTTCTTTTAAAACAAGTTTTTCTTCAGAAATTTTTTCAAGAATCTGTTCAGCTGCTTGATTTGTCATTTCTGAATCTTTAGTATTAATTTCAGAATTATGTTCAGAATTTTGTTCAAAAGATGAAGAAGATACCTCAGTGTCTTGTTTGTCTTTTTCTGGATCCATTTGACACATGTAGCAATTGGTTGCATAGTGAGCAACTTCTTCATCATCATCTCCATCACTCCAGTTTAACCAGTCTTCTTCATACTTGGTTACTAGAGCAGGATTAAGCTCTTTTTTCTTTGCTAATAGATGCTTCTTCTCATAATAACCTGAATTCTTGACTTTTGGCATCTTGCATTGTCTAGCATAATGTCCAGGCTTTCCACAGCTGAAGCATCTTGCTGGTTTAGATGTTTCAGATTGACCATCCTCGATCTTGACCCTTCTTAGGTCCAATTTCAGATCTATGTTTATTCTGATATTTTTGATTGTATCTTTGTTTGAATTGCCTTGTCATGAAAGCAATATTATCAGAAATCCTTTTAAGCTCTTCATCTGATTCATCCCCATCACACACTGTCATCTCTGGGATCTCAGAAACTTTCTTGGTAGCAATGGTCAAAGAATTATTTTAGTTCTTGCTCAGAAGGGCAACTGTTTCTTGTGTCTTCTTTTGTTCATATTGTCTAACTTTGATCTTGTCCTCTTATTGGAACAAGATGCCATAGACATCATGAATTGTCTTTCTAGATAAGTTCCTAGTTACCATATTATCTGAAAAACTTGACCATTCATTTCCCTGATTGTTCAGAAATTTGTTGTTTATCTCAGAATTTGATTTCTGAACACCATTTCTTCTTAGATCATTCAGAATATTATTGAATCTATGATATGTATCAGTGATAGATTCATTTTCTTTGTATCTGAAATTTTCATATGTTCCTACACAGATATTAAACTCTGTGCTTGAGCCTTTGTACTTCCTTGCATCTGAGCTTCTACTTCATCCCACATGGCTTTTGCTGAAGTTAAACTATCAACACTATTGAATATCTCATTGGGAATTGCCATGGTGAGTAAAGTTAATGCTCTTCTATCAACTTTCATTTGAGCCTTTTCAGCTGGATTATACATTCCAGGACACTTCTTGATTCTTGATGCAGGGATTTCAGGGGTGGATTCAGTTCTGGGAACTGCTGGAATCTCAACAAATACCTCTAGTGGTCCATTTGTGTTAGATTTCATTAAGGCTTCATCTATGTTATCCAAGAATTGAATCATTCTAATTCTCCATTGATGATATTCCCCTAAGAAGAGAGTTGGTGGTTTCATTTCAGATCCGATTGAGACTATTTCTTTAGACATCTTTGATTGTTAGAAGATCGAGAATTCACCTGTATTGAATTTGAATTTTGTAGTTCAAGAACACCAAGAACTGTCAGATCTGACAAGTTCTTTCACAGATCTTCTTCAAGAACAGATGAAATAGAAGCTCTGATACCAATTGATAGGACCCAAACAATCAAGATATCAATATATGAAAAGATTATAACAGGAATGATAGTAGCCAAATGTAATTTTATATTGATTGAATGTACTGTATACAGAATATATCTTTACAAGGTATATGAAAACATTAGTTCTAACAATCTAACTAACTATCTATTTATACATACAATAGAAAGACTAAAGTGACAGGACATTCATAACAGACAAGTTCAGAATTGGTTCTGAACTTCTTCAGAAGTGTCTTCAGAACTTCTTCAGAACTTCTTCAGAACCTCTTCAGAAGTATCTTCAGAACTTCTTCAGATCTTTTTCTCTTTTAAGAACCCAGTTCCTTTTGAAGCTATTATGATATTTCTATCACAAATTACATTTGGCTACTATCATTCCTGTTATAATCTTTTCATTTATTTCTCATTTCACTAATATTTGATTGATTCTTTGATAAAGTTGCAATAATCAAGGGGGAGAATCATAATTGCTAGTGATTCAAGGGGGAGTGTTATTAATTTCAAATTTCTCTAACTACCCTTTCCTACATAACAACTCTGCATTGGTGAAATAAAGTCTTGCACTTTATATCTAAGAAGTATGAACAAGCTTCCTTAGATTAAAACAGTTTTCTATTTGTTCAAATCTACTTCTGAATTCTCAAAATGTTTTATATTTTTCAGAAGTTTATATTTTTAAATGTTTTTTTGTCTTCTAAGATGACCCAAATTTAGTTCTGAACTTCACTTAAAAATTCTGCGGTTCTTCTGAATTCTTTCTTTCAGACTTCTGAACTTTTTCTCAGAAGTTCTGAACAACTTCTGAAGTTTTTGAACTTGTTCTCAGAACTAAAACTTCCCGTTGATTTTTTCATTTTAGCGTGTGTCACGTGTTTTAATTTCATTGGATTTCTCTTAAACACGACCATGAAACGGTTCATTTCTCTTAATAAATAATGATTACTACTCTAATCACATTTACTTTTTGGCCACGTGTCCTTCAACGCTTATCCGATCATATAAATCAATGGATTCCTCATCATCTTCATTCTTTTAGCAATTTTTCTCTGAGAAATCTTTCTGTGTTTATTGATCATCTTTCTGTTACCAATCCGTGTTCTTTCTACATCATGTCTACTTCAAAAACCATGATTTCTACTTCCTCGAGTTCCAACAATAACACTGGATCATCAAGTGATGCTTCGTTCAAGATTGTGCCTCAAAAATTAATGGTTGGATCAATGGAAATCCCACTAAGTGATGATTAAATGCTTCATGACACGGCCACAACTGCAACTCATCAAGTCGGACCTTCAAACCCTATCATTAACCCTAACCCTAACCCGACAACTGCTAAAATTGGGGAAACACAGAATACACCCATTGATGTTGTTTCTGAATCAAATGTTGCTGAAAGTGAATCCCAGACTCCTGCTGAAAGAGGTGACTTGTCCAAACTCTATGTACCTGCTGAGAAATTAATTGACATCAAAAGAAATAACTGTGCACTGAACTTCAAATTCAAAGACTTCATTGATGATCAAGTAATGTTGATTAAAATTCTGAAGAAACATCCCCTGCGCACTCTCCTTTCAAGGAAATTCTCTGTTCCTGCTTCTTATCTTCAACAATTCTGGCATTATGCTGAGGTAGATGAAACTGATGATGAAATTGTCTCTTATGTTCATGCCTACAAAGTTTGTATATCTGTAGATGACATTAGAAGCCTTCACTATTTGCCAAAACCAGATGAGGTTCTTGGGAAAACCTGTTATGACTCAATTCCATTCTCATCAGAGATGATCTCAGATTTTATGAGCTTGGGTTACTCTGAAAACCTTAGTGCTCTGAGCTCTTTTAAAAGAAAATGTTTACCTCCAATTTGGTATTGCTTGTTTTCCATTCTGAATACCTGCCTATCTGGGAAGAGCTCAAGTTTAGACCAAGCTTCAGCAAATGGGAGGATTATATTTCATGGTGTTGCCTTCAACAAACACTATGATTATGCTAGTCTCATCTTTGATGAACTCAAATCTGCAATTTTGAAGAAGTCTACATTCAACTATATACCATTTCAGAGATTTCTTCAAACACTTATCAAAGGAGCAATGAAGGCTGTCTCAAAAATTCCTGTTCTAGCTCATGAGGTACATGTTCCTGTTTTCACTATGGATAGCTTAAGACCTCCAAATGCAAAACTTACTTTTCCAAATGAAGTTCCACTTCCTTCTCATTTACTTGATCTTGTAAGTACACAACCTAGGATTGGGAGTGAGCATTTAGAATCTATGGGATTACCTCAACCAGTAGTCCCTTCCACTGATTCAACCCAGAGAGGTGATCATGCAAGGGGGAGAACAACCTCAAAGAGTGAAGAGGAAAAATGTAAATGAGAGACAGGGTAGAAGGGTGAGAAAAAGAATTGATGAGGGGAGAACACAGGTACAAGAAAAACAAACCTGTGAACCACCTGTTACAAGTCGGGCACCCACATCTACTATTATTCCACATTCTTTGGTGGATAATATTGAAACAGTCAGTGAGCCCATGGCAACCTTGGTTAACCCCCCCAGCCACTCACCCATCTCTCAACAGAAGGGTGTTTCAACAACACAAATGGGGCAAGCAGCTTATAATCCATTAGGACCCCAATTGGAGGTTCCTTTTGTTGAAAATGAAGGATATATGTCCCCCCTTCACAGTTTTGAGCACATTGAGTCTGAGTGTCCACTCAACTTTGAGCCTTCTGAACCACTCAATGTGGCATCCATTCACACAAGCACACATCTTTCAGATGTTCCTAAGCAAAGTGTTTGTCACATTGCATCAACAACTATAGATATTCCAATTTTTGGATATCAAGGATTAGTTGGAAGTCCTGGTGGAGTGAACATCACAAAAGCTCCATTCACAGAATCAAATGTGGTTCATGATGCCTTTGTGGCTCATACAGGCCAACCTTCTTCTGAAGGTCTGAAAACAAGTTCATCTGTTGATCTTGGCAACTTACCCACATCTTCTGAATTCACAGAATTCAAAGATCTCTGTACTTCTGAATTTGCAAAGATTCAAAAGGACATCAAGGATTTGACGGAATCTACCAAAAAGGTGTTGGAGGTTAGGTTGGATCAACATGGGGAAAATTTGGTTAACAAGCTGAATGACTTTCATCTCAAATCTTTTAATGATCTTCATTTGTTTAAACAAGCACTTTTGTCAGCTTTTTCTGAAGTGGCTTCCTCTGTTTCTTCTTTGAAAGCTTCTCAGCCTTCTTCTTCTTCTGCTTCACAAGCTTATGCCACTAAAGATGATATTTCTCAAATTCTCAATCAACTTTCATCCATTCAGAGTTCTCAATCAGAATTAAGCACAAGATTATCTGCTCTGGAATGCAGATCTCAATCAGATACTTTTAAAAGGAGTCTTGATGATCAGGATCCTGATAATCAAGAGGGGGAGAAAAGACAGAGAGTATCTGAACCAGAAACTAATCAAGTTCAAAGTTCTGAGAAGACCTCTGAAGATACTCAGAATGTTGGTGAAGAATCAAATAAAGTCTCAGAAGCCATAGAAGATATTTTATCTGCAGAACATGAGGTACAAGAGATAAATGATCATTCTTCTGAAGAAATGATAGAAGAAGGGTATGAAACAGAAAAGTTGTCTCTTGATTCTGAAGGTAACTTGGGCTCAGATAACACAGATATAATTCCAGATTCTAATGAAGAAATGCTAAGGGAATACCTTGCTTTTGAAGATGTTATTGGAGAACCAAGTGATCTTTCTGATGTGATCATGTTTGAAGAAGATATGATTGATGTAAATATGGGAGAAAGCTCAAATGAAATAAAAGATTTAGTATTTTGGAAGCCTCAACAACTTCTGAGTGAAGAGTTCAGAAGTGCTTCTGAAAGATTATGGGATATTCTGAATCAATTCTGTTGGGTGCATGTCTTTCTGAATTATCCAAGAAGTCTGGAGTGTAGACTTTTGGACAACAGATTTTCTATCTTCAGAAATTTTCTTGAACAACCAGATGAAAGAGTTGAATTGGAATTTGATTTAGCTCATTTAGAAGGAGTTGAAATTGTTGATGAAATCTTAATTGCTTTCTCAGCAAAATTTGAAGTTAGAACCAGATCTTGCATTATCATTCCTAAGATACATCTTCCAATACTTGAAGAACCAGTATTGGATCAAGTGTTTGAAAAGGAAAATATACTTATTTCTGGAGAAAGCAGTCTGATATTTCTTGAAGACACTTATTGCTTCATGTACAAAAGAAGTATGAAGTTTGCAAAGTTGGAAGACTTTCTGAATGATGAATGGTCTGAAGATCATATTGTTCAAGTAAAGAACTTTATTTAGAATCATGGTGTTCAGAATTTTTATGATTCAACTTTAATAAAGAAGATCAGATGCATATCAAAATCAGTTCATAATGATTTGACTATATTCAGATTTGGAGCAGAAAGAAGAGATGGTACTCTGTGTGAATTTACTCAGTTTGATGTTTATAAGCTAAGACTACAAGATAAGTTGGCAATCTTATCTTTTTGTGTTAATTCAGGTGAATCTGTGTTAGTCTCAGAGATTAGAAGAATCTTGGGAATATATATATAAGGAATCTCATAAAGCATGATTTTCAGTTGGCTTTGGAATACAGACTTAACTCAGTAAATCTGTTGGAACCTATATATATTGAAAGGTTTGGGCTGAAGAGATTGTTTACTAATCCAGATATTGGGTTCATGTATCTTGTTGAAGAAGTCTCTAAGACATTTGTTGTATCTGATATTCCAAAGTATTCTACATCCTCACTCAAATGGTTTCTGAACTACATGACAGATTTTATTGAAGAATCTGACATCAAAGAAGAAATTGTCTATCTAATCAAAGAAAGAATACATTTTAGAGAATTTGTGAGAAAGAGTTATCTTGCTGGTCACAAGAAAGTAAACAAGATAAAAGGAGCAGATTATCTACTAAGTGATGCGTATGACTTCAAGATTCATACAAAGAGACAAGATATGGAAGAAATTCAGAAGTACACTCTGAATGTTGAAAGTTCAGAAGAAAGACAAAAGGAAAAAGAAAAAGAAAAGGAAGAAGTTCGTGAAAATATTTCTGAAGAGTTGGTTCCTGAAAAGCAAATATCTGAAGAGGAACAACTACAAGTGCAAAGAATTGAAGAAAGTGCTTTCACTATGTTCCTTGAATATTTTCATCCAGAAATGTTCATGGAATATGAACAAAAATTCAACTATATAGATTGCTGGATTCAAAAGTCTTTTGGTTGGAAACAATGGTACTCAGACATCATCAGAAAGATAAGGATTCCAATCAATGAAGCAAGAAAAGAAAGTCCTGTGATCAAAGTGATTAATGCTGATTTGAAGACAAGACAGAATTACAAATATGCATTCTTTACTGTTGAGCGACAAAATGGTGAGATTTCTACCTTTTCTGAAGCTGACTTTCAGAATGTTCATCTCAGAGATCTTCTCAGAGTATACAGAAGTCTTTATCCCTTCCATGACTCAATTACCAAGTTCAGAAAATCTTTTCCAGTGCTTAGAGATGGATTATACAGAGAATTCATATGGGCTGCAAAAACTGATTTCTAGGTTGCTTATGTTCTAAACAAGAAGCAAGTACACTTAAGCAAACCAAATCTAAGTCTACCAGATATTCAAAATTTGAAGAAGAGCACTTTAGTACTTCATCCTCCTGGCTTCGTTTGTAAATGCTTTCATGAACTATTATTTGTGAGATTTGAAGAACTCCACAAATGTTACAATGGAACTCTCATGGCAATCAGAGATCGTTTGGTAAAAAGACAGAATAGAAGACCAAAGAATCTGAGCAATGAAGATTGGGAGAAGCACAAGATACTTGCAAAAGAAATGATTAGAGTTGCTGAATCCTTACTAGAATACAGAAGACTAATTCTGAAGGATGTAAGAGAAATTCTGAATTTCTGGAAGTATGATCTGAACTTTTGAAGCTAAGGGGGAGATTGATAGAAATATCATAATAGCTTCAAAAGGAATTGGGTTCTTAAAAGAGAAAAAGATCTGAAGAAGTTCTGAAGATACTTCTGAAGAGGTTCTGAAGAAGTTCTGAAGACACTTCTGAAGAAGTTCTGAAGGAGTTCAGAACCAATTCTGAACTTGTCTGTTATGAATGTCTTGTCACTTTAGTCTTTCTATTGTATGTATAAATAGATAGTTAGTTAGATTGTTAGAACTAATGTTTTCATATACCTTGTCAAGATATATTCTGTATACAGTACATTCAATCAATACAAATTACATTTGGCTACTATCATTCCTGTTATAATCTTTTCATATATTGATATCTTGATTGTTTGGGTCCTATCAACTCTGCCAGAGAAGAAGCAAAAAAAAAGTTGAACGAGAAAAGTAAACAACTTGCTGAAGCTCTGGTGCAGAAGGAACTAGTCACAGAGAACATCGACTTAGATCCAATTTTTGCTCAAGAGAAGATTCTTAGTGCCATCTCTGAAGAAGAAACCCGTCACAGAGAAGAAGAACTGCGCTGGTGCTCTGAAAGATTCAACTGTCGAAGGTCTTACTCCAAAATCGTTCATGCAACTATTGAAGGACGATATTCCAAAAGATATGGTCTGATGGTGTACGTACGAATGTACAGACAAACGAGATGTGAAAAAGAAGAAGCAAAGTTCTTAAAGTTCTTTGGATACTCTGAATGGCTGGAAATCAGAGATGCCATTCAGGGTTCCAAATCAAAATTCAAAGATGTGGTAGAACAAGCACTGGATCAACTCTTGCAGAGAATGTCTCAACTAGTTCAAATCCCTCCTCTCCCTAAAACTTCAAAAAGAAGAAAGTCTTCAGGTGGTTCCTCTTCAAAGAATGAGCATGAAACTAAGTTCAACTATGAAAGCATTCTTGGCCACCTGGAAATACCTGATGTCTCAATGCTGAACTCTTCGCTCCCTCAAGATCGACGCTATGAAGAAAGTGAAATCATCACACTCCCTGAACCAGGTATGGTTTATTTGGATAATGAAGGGATCATAGGACTTTTCAGAAACTCAGAAGTAAGCAAGGCTCCTTCAGCTTTCATCAAGATCATGCATCACTACTGTTGTTCAGACTCCCCTCTGATGAATAGGCAGAAGATGATCTATGAAAAAGAATTTCAAAGAAGACATGAGCGTATCTCTGATTAGCTTTTTCATTTCCTTTGTTATGCTTCAGCGTAATGTACTTTTACTTTATATTTGTAATTTCATTTTTCCCTGTAATTCTTTAAAGTTCAGATTATTGGTAATGAAATTCAAATAAAGTACTCTACTCCACTTGTGTGCTGAAAAGATCCCTCAAAATAGTAAATGGGACAACGAACATAAGAGTTCTATTCTTTCTTACAAATTTAACTCACTGATTGTTTTCACTCTGAAAAGTAAATCAGTGAATGTACTTAAAGCCTTTACTTGTAACTTAAGATTTCATAACCTTATAAATGAAACTCAATAATTCAAATAGAATAGCTGAAAAAGATCTCACAGATTTGTTCTTAAAACTTTTACTTAGAAAATTTTAAGTCCCTACATATCTCTTCAAGCAATTTTCTTTTATTGCTTAATCATAATCAAATAGGGGGAGATTGTTGATCATAACTCCTCTCAGTGATTTGAATATGATTCCTTTATGTACTCAGTGAAAATCCCATAGCCTC
Source organism: Silybum marianum (assembly GCA_036898165.1). NCBI lineage: Eukaryota > Viridiplantae > Streptophyta > Magnoliopsida > Asterales > Asteraceae > Silybum > Silybum marianum. The sequence continues at coordinate 6,046,963 of CM072541.1, forward strand.
AAGTTTATTTCAGCGATAGCATACGTTGATTGCCATCAGCGATCGCTGAAATCTCAGGAACCTTAAGTCTATCTCTGAAGACCTGAAGATCAGCTATTACACCAGAAGAACATTCAGCCAAGGTCGAAGACCAAGCTGAAGAAAGAGATAATCAGCTAGTGATCTGAAGCGGTTCGGTGAAAGCAAGGATTATCTAAATCAGTGTGAAGTCTTGTGAAGTCTCAGCGACACTTCGAAAGTTCATCCTTGAAGTTTCAAGTTCAGCGATCAAGTGAAGACTTCAAACAAGATTAAAGTTGATCTTATCCTCGATGCACAAAAGTCAAAACCTTATACTATGTCAGAAAAGGACGTACTGCTTGTCTCTTATGTCCCCATCAAATCTGATATGGTACTCTTCATATTCGGCCAAAGCATGGATGCTTTTTGACAAAGGACAAGCTTCCTATGAAAGCTTGACACGTGGCAATATACCTTTTGTCTTGCATGATATGCAAATGTGTATAAATAGGATGAAGATATCTTTTTCATCCTCATGCATGCTACTTACTCTCCTTGAACCTCTGCTTCATTTCTTTCTAATTTCTTGTGCATCAAAACTGTGTGTTTCTTAAGTTACAATAGAATAGGTTATTTAACTTGTTCTAATTCCGCTTGTAACTGTAAATTTGTTTATTCAATATAAACATATTTAAAAACGAAAAAATCTATCTGTTTGTATTCAACCACCCCCCCCCCCTCTACAAACTGTTTCTATACCCTTTGAACTCTTGTAGACTCCTTTGGGACCAACAGTTGTTGACCAAAAGCAAGTGGTATAGGAAAATATGTATGATATGCACTTGGTCTCATGTGAATTAATGATGCAGCATGCAAAATTTCTTGACCCCATATATATAGAAATTGGAAGCTTTTTTCTCATTATTAGTGGTCTAGCTATTAAATGGAGACGTTTAATCAATGCTTCAGCTAAACCATTTTGTGTGTGAACATGAAGCAATCGGATGTTCAACAACAATTCCTACAGACATAAAATAGTAATTGCATGCTTGAGATGTAAATTCACTAGCATTATCAAGTCTCTCCCTTTTAACGGTATGATCTGAAAAAATGTGATTTCAATTTAATAATTTATGCAAGAAACTTTGCAAATGCCACATTACGAGTTGATAAGAGGCAATCATGAGACCATTTACTTGATGCATCTATTAAAACCATGAAATATCTGAATGGTCCACATGGTGGATGAATAGGTCCACATATATCATCTTGAATTCTTTCAAGAAACATAGGTGCTTCCTTTTCAAGTTTAATTGGATAAGGTCTCACATTTAATTTCCCAAGTGAACAAGACATACATGGAATTACTTTACCTGTTTAAGGGATCTTCTGGTCCTTCAATGGATGCCTATGTGTATTTTTAATCATCATGCGCATCATTGTTGATCCTGGATAACCTAACCTGTCATGCCATTAACTGAAAATACCATAATCACAATATTTTTCTTTGACTACCATATTTGATTCAACCACATTTATATACGTATAATGTAAACCAAAATGAAGTATTGGTAGTTTTTCAAGTACATGGTTTCTATCAATAATATGCACATACATCTCGTTTCTCGGGGTCAGAGTTTGAGGTTTACATCCTTTAAAATATATATCAATGAAACTCAATAAATTTCTTTTTAATTTTGGAGAAAATAAACCATTTTTTATAAGAAACTTTGTACCATTTAGTAACTTAAAATGAACATTTCATATCCTTTCTATCAAGTCTGTAGGACCTGATATGGTATGTATGGTTCCTTGTGTTTGTTTTAATTCAGAAAAATATTTTTTATCTTTTAGACTATATTTATCAACAAACCAAACCAAACCAATCTTTATTAAAAAACTAATTTCTCTCTCTTCCACCTATCCAATCTTTAATTTTAATACAGTCTAACTTTTTTCATACTTTATCCACAAACCAAACCAATCTTAAAATTATATTATAAAATTATATATTTAATATCTTAGAATATATATATATATATATCTTATAACTTTAAATCAAAAATAAATAAAATTAATTTCATATTTTAAAACATAATTATAAATATAAAAAGAAAGAAATAACATAGTTAATTACTTAAAGGAAGTACATAAATATAAAACGAATGAAAATACAGAAGGAAGTACGAAATTACATATTTAAAAGAAGGAAATAACATAGTTAATTATAAGGGCCAAATTTTTGCTATATATGCTCAATCAAATCATTTTTTAGAGCGTTATGGGGTTCCCTATTGCGATGTTGTTCCCTATTAGCCATATACCTTGATAGGCTTGCAATTTGTTCAACGGAGAATCCAAGTAGCTGACTATCATCTACTACGGAGCTTTCTTGTTGTCTATTTGTGGGCATGTCGTTAAGAAATTCAGTAGGATCATAATAATGGAGGTATGTATCTCGTTCGTCTTCAACTATCATATTGTGCAAGATAATACAAGCAATCATAATTTGTCCCATGTTATCCTTGTCCCAAACAAGACATGGATGTCGAAGAAAATGCAAAACGAACTTGTAGAACTCCAAATGCTCGCTCAACATCGTTTCTAACACCCTCTTGATGTTCGGCAAATAACTTGTGCTTTTGGATTTGGGGAGACGTAATTGACTTGACAAATGCATTCCATGGAGGATATATCCCATCAGTGAGATAATATGCCCTATCATTTTCGCGACCATTCACGACATATGTAACTATTGGTGCTCGACCTGCTAATATATCATCAAAATTAGGAGATCGGTGAAGTACATTAATATCATTTAACGAACCTGGTGTTCCAAAGAAAGCGTGTCATATCCATAAATCAATTGATGTGACGGCTTCCAAAATAATTGTTGGTTTTTCACTTCCTCCAGCATATTGTCCTGCCCATGCGCTGGGACAATTTTTCCAATGCCAATGCATGCAGTCAATACTACCTATCATACCCGGAAAGCCACGTTGATCACCAACATAGAGTAGTCTTGCCAAATCATCTTTAGTAGGCTTTCTAAGGTACTCGTCACCAAAACATGAGATGACACCATTTACGAAGTTGATAAGAGCTTCCCTTGTTGTGGATCCACTTATTCTCAAATATTCGTCAACTGCATCAACTGATGTTCCGTAAGCCAACACCCTCATGGCTCCAGTACATTTTTGCAATTATGAAAGACTTTGTCTACCCGTGGCATCAGGTCTTCGTTGAAAATATACGTCATTAGCAGTCACCGCATCCACTATACGATGAAATAAAGGTCTTCTCATTCGAAATCTTCTCCAGAAGATAACATCATCATACGTTGGATTATCAACAAGATAGTCTTCCATCAAACGCGCTTCACCCATCTCACGTTGCCTGTCACGATGTATTCTTCTTGCTCTTAGAGGTTAGAGGTTGATCTCCTATGAACATATAGGATGAGTTTATAACCATATCCCGACCATGCGATCAAGTTGTTGGTTTTGTTCAACAACTCATGATTGCCATTCATCAAATTCATCAACTGGATCTGATGAAGAGTTTTCACTATAAGAAATTTTAGTAATATTTGTGAGGAAACTTTGAGGAAGGTTGTATGAATTAGTATATGGTGAAAGAACAAATATATAAGGAAAATTTGAGTCATCAATGGGGGACAATGGCATGTGAACTTTAAGTTAATAGAGACAACACATATTGAGGAGACAATGGCATGTGAACTTAAGTTGAAAGAGACAACGCATTATAAAGAGACAATGACATGTGAACCAAAGGTAACTTCCAAAGCCACAATAACCATTCATTTTAATTAAAATTAAAAATACATAAAATGCAAACTGCAAAAAAAAAAATGCACGGAATACTCAAATACTAATACATAATACGTAAATTAAAAAAGTACACGGAATACTAAATAACTAATACATAATACGTAAAATAAAAAAATACACGGAATAATAAATTACTAATACATAATATCACTATCCATACAACATTGCCAAAAGATATTCTTTCAACGCCTCCTCTCCCAGTGATAGATGTACTTTCGCCATTAGTATACGTAGATTTTTCAGGTGTTATTGGACTTCAAATTTTTCTTTGTCAAAGTTCAGTTTTTGTATCAAGACTTCAACTTCATTGTTTCTTGTAATCGTCATTGCATGAAGTTCTGCAGAAAAATCAGTAGAAAATGAAGAAGATTGTGATGCCTTACGTTTTCCTCTTTTTTTTGCCGCATCTCTACCCGTAGGACGTTGAATCGTTGAACCACCAACTATCGGAGATTTTTGGTCGGTGTTCTCTTTCTTCCGTTGTTTTAGACCTTTTCGTGCTTCCACCACTATCTTCACAACCCACTTCATATTCTGAACGAGAATGTGTTGTGTCACCATCTAACTTTAGTTCCCACTTGGGATGTTTACACATAACTTGGTTAAATACAAGCAAGTCCGAAAACGTTTTTCCACCCGCCTCATAAATTGCATGAGCTCCTTTCTCAACATCTGCCATATTCATCTGACGATATGCTTCTTTGTAAGCAGCAATCCATTTGTTTGCATTTTCGTTAAGTCGCGTCCAACGACCTTTCATTTTATTTTCGTTCTTTCGCGCATTCCTTCTGGATTTTCTTCTCGAGTTGCATCATAGTATTTTTTCACTCGTGAATATTTTCAGAGATATATTTAGAGTTATCAGAATTTTGAGAGTTAATCCAAAAAGTTTGCTGGTTCGAAATTTTCAATTGGATGAGAGTATTTGAGTATTGAAATGAAGAAAAAAATTGGTGTGTTGAAGATACGTTAAGATTGGTCTCTATTTGTAGGGAATTGAAAAATATGAATTTTGGAATATTTTTTGATTTTTAATTTTTTTACTAAAGTTATCTTTTTAATCAGATAAGTTTTACCCTAAAAAAATCTAAACAACCAATCAAGATTTGCCACCTCATCACACTATCTATATACAAAATTCATTTTAACAATAAAATAACAAGGTGATCACGGTTTGCCCACACAAACCGTTTGGATAAAAAGTTGGGAATTTAATTATTTTGACCAAAATTGAAAACCGACTTATCAAAATGACCAATTTCTTTTTGAGTTTACTAAAATGACCAAAAATTCCTCGAAATACATTATTTTCGAGCATGTTTTCGAGGGTGTTTAGTTGATTTCGAGGGTCTTTGACCAAATTTTCGAGTGTCTTTGACCAAATTTTCGAGGGTGTTGAAAGTATTATCGAGGGGCTTTGACAAAAAATTTCGAGGGTGTTCCAAAAAATTTCGAGGGTGTTCAAAATTTTCGATGGTGTTACAAGAATTTTCGAGGCTGTTCCATAACATTTCGAGGGTGTTCCAAAAATTTTCGAGGGTCTTCAGTTTTTTTCGAGGGTCTTCTGTTGTTTTCGAGGGTGTTCAAAGTATTTCGAGGGTGTTGAATTTTTTTTCGAGGGTGTTTACTGGATATTTCGAGGGTGTTCAGGCTTTATCAGTACTTTTTGATAGAATTCAATAGGTTCTTTGACCAAACATTTTGTTTTTACCTACACATTGGGAAGAAACATTGTAAGAGAGATGCCATGCAAATCCACTATTCCACCCGTGAACTTCCCCTCCTATCTACCTATTTAAACCATTCCTTCCTATCTCATTTTCTTGAAAAATTTTCCACTATCTCCCAATCTACTTCATTCATAACAATACGTGTGATTTTTTACGTATCATTGTTTATATGAAAAATGTCTAGAAACCGAGGTAAGAGATCACTTAATCAGGCTGAAACTTCTTCAGGTTCACATAACAAACAAGTTTTGAACGATGGAAGGTTTCGGGTTTGCTGGAAAGCGCCACAAACGGACGAGGAATGAGATGAATACAGTGCGGCATGGAGGCAATATAGAAGGACGCATGACGGCAATACTCCAACACTGTATTCAGATAGGTACTTTGTGGGTCGTGATCCAAATTGTCCGGCGAATCAAGTAATGCCATCAAAACTTAAAGACTCGTGTCGCGAGGCAGACGAAGAAATTGAGCGGTTGGCAGAGGAATGGGTAAATACCTGAAAGGCTCAAGTAGAATTAGAGGCGCAACTCGAAGAAAAGAAGCGTCATCGAAAGGCCATACAACGTGGAATATGTAAAGATGAGTCGGAGATCAATCTCATGAAACAAAGGTACACAGAATTGGAGGAGCTTATCAACAAGAAGTCTGAGTGGATCGTCTCTTGTCAGCATCTTTATCCGAACTAGATATCTCTAAGGATTTAGGTGGTTGTTTATTATTGATGCAATGTATCATTTCTGTGTTCTTAATAAAAATATGTTTTAATTTATCATGTGTTCTAAGGATTGATGTGATTGTCCAACTTCGTTCTAATATTTTATATTTTTCTTTTTATTATAAACTTTCGAAAGTATATAATTAAATCAAAAAATAACAGAAATTTTAAATATCTTACCCCTAAGCCGCCATTTTTTAAAGTTAAAGTTAAAATGTATAAATATTTTAATTGAACATATTTTACGTACAATCACATGAACCGTACATTATATTAATGAGCGACTTGGCAATCACATTAAATACAAGAAAAGAAAGATATTATGCTTTACATATTGCAAACTGTTATGTCGTTTTTTTGTAACACATTGAATTGCAACTGATGTGCAATTAGATGTATATATATATATACCTCTAACATGTCCTTTTGGCATCGTTGGTGACGATTTATATGCACGATTACATACGTTTATCTGATAAGGTAAGGGTGTAAAACGAAAATTTGAAAAGTAAAGAGGCGAAACATGTAAATACTCAACATCAAGGGAAATCAATGTTTAGATCATAGCTATCAAATGTTTGACTACTTGAACCTCTACTCCGAGGCATGCTTGAAGGGGCAGGAATTGAACATTCTCCTTGAGTATGTCCTACTGCTTCACACCGTCCACATCTTCTCTGAATGGGACCTTCACCTTGAGATGGATGTCGATCGTTGTTACGTGGTCTCCCAACACGTTTCTTAGTTATTAATGGTGGATGACATGGCATAAGGGGGACGTCTGGAAAGATCCATGTTTCAGGGGGTCCAGCTGGCATTATCATCTCTCGATATGTTGACCAATAGGTTTCGGAGCTGAAATAATACCGAGCCAACCCGCTACAATCTGTACACCCCTTATGTCTTGCAGCAACAATGGCATGACCACAGGTAACCCAGATTTATTCCATTCAAGACATGTACATTTGCTATTGTGCATATCGACTACTGCGTAGTTACGATCCCGCCCTACCTCAAACGTGTCATATCCAATCCCGCGTACCCTCCATGTTGTAGACATTCCCGCTCTTTTATGAATTATCTCTTTCGCCTTCGGTGTGAGTGGATTTTGCATTTGATCTACAAATATGTGAAAATTGTGTTACATTCAATTTATAGTTAAAGAAGACGAAAATATATGATGTATAAGTTCAAAGTTTATCAACCTCCCTTTTCCCGCCGAATTAGATACCACTGTTGTTGAAAATCTCGGAAGAACTCCAATAGTCCGACAATCGGTAATCTACGTGCAAAACGGGAGAGTGCATTCACCGACTCTGCACTATTCGATGTCATAATATCATACTGTATACCAGGAAAATGTGCGTTCGACCACCTCTCCTTACTAGCAAGGTCCATAACTCTAGCTCCTTCAGGAACTTGAAATCGGAGTGCATTCATGTGTCTGTCAAACTCCACCTCCGTGTACGCTCTACATGCCTTCCAGTATGTTGACTTGTATAATTTTATACGCTTGTCCGCGCTTTTTGCGTTGACGGGACGTTGGAAACACGGCGCCAATTGCGGTGCTGATGGCAGCTTCCCTGTCTGACATAAAAACCAAACCTTCCGGTGCTCCGATACATTCTCTCAACTGGGCCAAAAACCAAGTCCAGTCCTCCGTCGTCTCGGACCTGCCTACTCCGAAAGCAATGGGCACAATGTTATCGTTTCCATCCATGGCTAATGCCAAGAACATTGTACCCAAGTAACGTCCCTTTAAATAGGAGGCGTCTATTATAAGGACATGACGCAAGTTATGCAAAAAGTTTCGGATCTGCAAAAAGTATACTTAATTGTTGTTATTTTTAATAATGTTATTATTTAATTGGTAAACATATGAGATATTACTATATGTTCCGCGCAACCAAGTGCAACGAAGCACAACTCAAAACGTCCCCTTGAATCTGTCCTTATTTTCGTGCGTGTACCCTGATTTTGCAACTCCAAATTATATAAATACATAGGGAGTCGTTCAAACGACTCTTCCGGAATGCCCCGCACTAGTAGTAGTGCCTAGCATCTGGCACGCCAAGCTTGGTGGTAGCTAAGAGTAATTCCGTATGTTTGGTACATATCGGCCACGATGTCCTTTGGCCGAAGTTGACGGCTAGCATCACCATATTTATCTTTAAGTAGGTTGCCCAAAATATTCTTGTTTGCTTGCCGGTGGGTAGGATTCAGTTGGGTACTAGAACAAGTGTGTAGGTCTACTAACTTTTTAACAAAAAACAAACCTTCCAGTTCCCCAACACTACTTGCGGTCATACGCCATTTGCACTGATTTACTTCGCATATAGCTTCGTATCTGGTTTTGCATGATTTCTTCGTTTTAAATTGGAAGCGCTCTTCCATGAACTTGGCTCCCAACTCGTTTATCATTTGCTTCTTTGTATCAAAGATTTGACCTTCAAATATTCTTGTACTACGATTGTAAAGAGCGAGTTGGACAGTTTCTATATACGTCTCTGTTGTTGGAAGCGCTGGAGGCATATCATAATAATCATTTAACCCAGCATACCAGACATTATTAGGGTTACTTGTGCCTGTTTCTTGGTCGTCATCTTTATCTGTCTCTCCTCCGGCATCGTCAGTAGATACGGACATTGATGCAAAAACATATCGTTCGTCATCAGCAATCCCAGCAAATTGTGTTTCATCATCGACCTCGACTTCTTCTTCTTCTTCTTCTTTTTCTTCTTCCAGTTGTTGCGTCTCCGACACAGTCTCGTTTGTTGGTTGTGTTTGAGAATCAGGATGGGGTTGATCTTCCGCCTCATCTACTCCGTCGTACGTCTGTGGATCAACATACACTACCACAATAGGAGGTCTATCTGACTGGCCTGCAAGTTCCAAAAAAACGAAACATCTCCATCGTCGCATATTTGAATCATTGTACCCTCTTTCAGGAACACTAACTTTGTTTCACCTACAATCGAACCACCAACGATTCTAGCTGTTCTTTTTGCGTAACTAAGGAACTGGTTGTGTGTAATATTTGCTGACAATTTTACACAACGCTTGGTATAATTAGCATAATCCCACCCGTTGTTAACTTGCACCCATTCACCAGAAAAATAAAAATAAAGCTTAACTATTTCGTCACTAGAACTCATTTTGTCGGGTTATGCTAACAATTAAATCTGTTCATGATAGAGATAGATGAATATTAGAGAAAGAACCTCAATTTTTACATAATAACAATAACCATTTCATTTATATAATAATAGCAAGAACCTCAATTTTTAGCATTATATTGGATGGATGGATTTCTACAAAAACAATTGGTCACCACGCAACACGGAGTGCCACGCACTATTGAATATATATAAGGTAACTACAATTTTTACCACCAAAAAGTGTCAAGGAAATCTTGATAAAGAAAGCTGTGAGGTGTTAGACCTCGAAAGGTAGATAACATCTATAAGAAAAGAATTGAATAAGTTGCAAACGAAGATCAAAAGCATGGAGCATGTTGAAGAAAATTCTCAACAGGTGCATTATAAACTGTTAATTTCTTGCACCTGCGGAAAATTTTCCTCAACATGCCCCATCGCTTTTGATCTTCGTTTGCAACACATTCAATTCCTTTTTTATAGATGTTATCTATCTTTTGAGGTGTAACACCTCAGAATTTTCTTTCAATTTGGTAAAAAAAATTAAATTATTACAACTATACAAATCCTACCTACAAATATTACATTGGTAACTGATGAGCATAAAAGACCTCCGCCATCGTGAAGCGAAACTCCAAGGCCACCTTTTCCGCTTCATCTGGAGAATAGGTAGGTATCATCTCCCCGTTCACCAACGATTCCATGTTCATACAAACCCAAACTCCACAGTCTCCATACTGTCCAGACTGTTGTGGGGCATAGTCAGCGTATTTCCAACTGAAAGATTTGCTAGAGCGATATTTAATCCTTTTTAGCAACTTTTTAATACGCTTACCAAATATTGTCATCAGTTGTGTCAATGCTAGGGCGGAGGGTTGGGAGCTGCGAAGGCTGTCGAATACAACCATCTCCATGGTAGGCAAATCTAACACCTCGAGCACCCAATGAGTGTGTCCTTCTACACAGATGGGAATGTAAACCTGGAATATAATTGTAACCGAAAATTTTTTAGTAAGAAACAAGTTTAATAAAACCAATTAAAATGATTTCCGTATCGGCTACATTCCATGGACGTGTCCCTCCCTCTGTTCCATCGCACATCCGATAGACTGAATCTTCCCCTCCCTTCTTCTGTGTCAAGAAGCCTGAGAATTGACTATTCATTGCCGTCCACCTCACTGTATCATTCCGTCTGGAGACAAGCATATTCGACCAGGAGTCGATGTGCTATAACCCACTCAAAGAGTGTTAGTTAGAGCTATAATTAAAAGAATCACTTTATTAATACAAATATAATCAATACTAACTTGTTCTATTAGATCACCCCTTCAATCTCGGGCAAACATTATTCTCCAAAAAGCCCTCACCACGAGAATTTTAGGGTAGAATGAGAGACGGGGGGTGGGAATCTCATCAACGACGACTTTTACTAATACTTGCCTCCCTGTAAGGTTGTATAGACTGGTGGAGGCTAAGGACATGGATGAAGGAGGCAAGGTCCTTTTTTTCCTAACGAGCGGTGTGATTGATTTATGTTTAGTAAAGGGCTCCCGCATCGTATGAGAAAAAAACCGCTCCCGCAATCCTCGACGTGGCAATGGCACCTCTGGCACATCCAGTTGGCGGTCTTCAGATTCGTCCATCGCGGTCACCATATCATGTTCCGGTGTACGGAAATGTTCTTCGGTAACCATAGCACCGCAAGGACTCGAAGTCGGGCTACTAGAATGCGACGCAATGCCGAAGACGTCGTTAAAAGCCGAAACTCCGGTTCCAAACTCCTGGTGGATAACCTGCTCTAAGTTGGCACCGTCAGGAGATGCGTACGTTCTAGCATTATCGAACGCAGACGTCATGGGTGGTGCGTAGCCCGACGTCCCAAACAGTTGGAATTTGTTGAATGTTTAGTACCTATTTTTCCACTTTTGCAGATAAACAACTAGGAACACATACTTACCTCTTGGGTATAGGGTGGCGGTGTGACGTACGCCAATTCTTAAATTTGAGGGACCTAAGCGCCATCCTTTCGATAGTGATTAATCACATGGATTAACTGTATATATTTTATATAGTGATTAATGCACACATAGCAACACACACGTAACGATATATAACAACCGGTAATGTAAAAAAAATACGTACATTTGATACGAGAAGGTTAAATTTACGGGTACGTAAAATCTAAAATAATACAACTTTGACACACATAGCAACACACATGTAACGATATATAAAAACAACCGTTAATGTAAAAAAATACGTACATTTGATACGAGAAGGTTAAATTTACGGGTACGTAAAATCTAAAATAATACAACTTTGACACACATAGCAACACACACGTAACGATATATAACAACAACCGTTAATGTAAAAAAATACGTACATTTGATACGAGAAGGTTAAATTTACGGGTACGTAAAATCTAAAATAATACAACTTTGACACACATAGCAACACACACGTAACGATATATAACAACAACCGTTAATGTAAAAAAATACGTACATTTGATACGAGAAGGTTAAATTTACGGGTACGTAAAATCTAAAATAATATAACTTTGACACACATAGCAACACACACGTAACGATATATAACAACAAGTAAATCAGATAAAGCTTGATAAGAAAAACTTACTTTACGCGCATGAACCATTTTGAAACCTTGCCAACTTCAATGTCTTTGAAGCGTAAAAAATCACACGTATCTTACACGATAGATGGTATTGTTACAAATGAAATAGATTGGGAGAGAGTATGTGGTTTGGCAAGAAAATGAGATACAAAACAATGGTGAAAAATAGGTAGAATGGTATTGTTATGAATGAAGTAGATTGGGAGATAGTTGAAAATTTGGCAAGAAAATGAGATAGGAAGGAATGGTTTAAATAGGTAGATGGGAGGGAGGTTTCACGGGTGGAATAGTGGTTTGCATGGCATCCCTCTTACAATACTGCTTCCCAATGTAGGTAAAAACAAAATGTTTGGTCAAAGAACCTATTGAATTCTATCAAAAAGTACTGATAAAGCCTGAACACCCTCGAAATATCCAAAAAACACCCTCGAAAAATCCAGTCAACACCCTCGAAACACTTTGAACACCCTCGAAAACAACTGAAGACCCTCGAAAATTTTTGGAACACCCTCGAAAAGTTATGGAACAGCCTTGAAAATAATTGTAACACCCTCGAAAATTTGGAACACCCTCGAAATTTTTTGGAACACCCTCAAAAAATTTTGTCAAAGACCCTCGATAATACTTTCAACACCCTCGAAAATTTGGTCAAAGACACTCGAAAATTTGGTCAAAGACCCTCGAAATCAACTAAAGACCCTCGAAAACATGCTCGAAAATAATGTATTTCGAGGAATTTTTGGTCATTTTAGTAAACTCAAAAAGAAATTGGTCATTTTGATAAATCGGTTTTCAATTTTGGTCAAAATAATTAAATTCCCTAAAAAGTTTGGATTCAAATTGTTTTTTTTTAATTCATTTTTTTTTTGTCTTATTGAATTTTAGTTTGGTTTGGGTTGTGGATGGAGATAGTTTTAGAATATATTTATCAACAAACCAAACCAAACTAATCTTTATTAAAAAACTAATTTCTCTCTCTTCCACCTATCCAATCTTTAATTTTAATACAATCTAACTTTTTTAATACTTTATCCACAAACCAAACCAATCTTCAAATTATATTATAAAATTATATATTTAATATTTTAGAATATATATATATATATCTTATAACTTTAAATCAAAAATAAATAAAATTAACTTGTAAGATTTAATATTATAACCATTTCAGAAAATTGTATACCCAAAATAACCAAAATTTCTCCCAACTTACCAAAATAACCAAAATTTTCAATAAAACATTTAGTATGATAATAAATCCCTTTTATATTTCGTACGGATTAAGCGCACACACACATATATACGAAATTCAATTCGTATGCCATTTGCTCCATATTGATTTTGTAAGATTTAAAATCATACACCTCATTTCGTATGCCATTTTCAATAAAGTATGATACTAAATGCCATTTGAATCGCATAGTGGTGTAAGGATTCTTTACATGCCTTGGAAATGAAAACGTTGAACATATCTCCATGCATTAGATGGTAAGAGAACCTCTCTTTGTGTATAAATAAGCACTTTCAATCACAATAAACATCACCAATTCTACTGAAACGAAGTTTAATATTTTTTCCCTACATTAATTTGTAAACAACATATTTAACTGTAACCGGCATTTAATATTTTTTCCCTACATTAATTTGTAACCAAATATTTAACTGTAACCAGATTTAATATTTTTTCCCTACATTAATTTGTAACCACATATTTAACTGTAACCGGCGTTTAATATTTTTTCCCTCCATTAATTTGTAACCTAGCTAAAATTAACAATTATTGAATTAATGGGATTTTCTTAGGAATGAGGAGAATATACGGGATTTGCATGTAATAGTTACCTAGCTAAAATGCTAGGTTTTTTTTATTATAAATGAAGAAGACTTCCTCTTCTTCATTTACCAATTCTACTGAACCGGATTTTAATATTTTGTCCCTACATTAATTTGTAACCACTTATTTAACTGTAACCCGAGTTTAATATTTTTTCCCTACATTAATTTGTAACCAAATATTTAACTGTAACCAGATTTAATATTTTTTCCCTACATTAATTTGTAACCACATATTTAACTGTAACCGGCGTTTAATATTTTTTCCCTCCATTAATTTGTAACCTAGCTAAAATTAACAATTATTGAATTAATGGGATTTTCTTAGGAATGAGGAGAATATACGGGATTTGCATGTAATAGTTACCTAGCTAAAATGCTAGGTTTTTTTTATTATAAATGAAGAAGACTTCCTCTTCTTCATTTACCAATTCTACTGAACCGGATTTTAATATTTTGTCCCTACATTAATTTGTAACCACTTATTTAACTGTAACCCGAGTTTAATATTTTTTCCCTACATTAATTTGTAACAACATATATAACTGTAACCGGCGTTTTATAATTTTTTCTTACATTAATTTGTAACCTAGCTAAAAGTATTCAAATATTGAATTGATGGGATTTTCTTGGGAAGGAGGAGAATATATGGGATTTGCATGTAATAGTTACCTAGCTAAAGTGCTAGGTTTTTTTGATTATAAATGAAGAAGATTTCTTCTTCTTCATTTACCAATTCTACTGAACTGGATTTTAATATTTTTTCCCTACATTAATTTGTAACCACATATTTAACTGTAATCTGAGTTTAATATTTTTTTCCTACATTAATTTGTAATCACATATTTAACTGTAATTGACGTTTAATATTTTTTCCCTACATTAATTTGTAACCTAGCTAAAAGTATACAAATATTGAATTGATGGGATTTTCTTGGGAAGTAGGAGAATATATGAGATTTGCATGTAATAGTTACCTAGCTAAAATGCCAGGTTTTTTTTATTATAAATGAAGAAGACTTCTTCTTCTTCATTTACCAATTCTACTGAACTGGATTTTAATATTTTTTCCCTGCATTAATTTGTAACCACGTATTTAACTGTAACCCGAGTTTAATAATTTTTCCATACATTAATTTGTAACCACATATTTAACTGTAACCGGCATTTAATATTTTTTCCCTACATTAATTTGTAACCTACGTAAAAGTATACAAATATTAAATTGATGTAATTTTCTTGGAAATGAGGAGAATATATGGGATTTGCGTGTAACAGTTACTTAGCTAAAATGCTAGATTTTTTTGATTATAAATGAAGAAGGCTTCTTCTTCTTCATTTACTAATTCTACTAAACTGGATTTTAATATTTTTTCCCTACATTAATTTTTAACCACATATTTAACTCTAACCCGATTTTTATTTTTTTCCCTCCATTAATTTGTAACCACATATATTACTATAACCGGCGTTTAATATTTTTTCCCTACATTAATTTGTAACCTAGCTAAAAGTATACAAATATTGAATTGATGGGATTTTCTTGGGAGGGAGGAGAATATATGGGATTTGCATGTAATAGTTACCTAGCTAAAATGTTAGGTTTTTTTTATTATAAATGAAGAAGACTTCTTCTTCTTCATTTACCAATTTAATAAAATATTTTTGGACTTCTTGTTCTTCTTCTTCTTTGCATTTCATTCAAGATCAAAAAATCGGAAATACGTTTTTCATCACATTCAAATGGCTCGTGTTAACGTTAATGAGGTAAGTGTTCATATTAAATTTCGTTGTATACTCTAAATTCTCGTTATGGTTTAGGGGCACGTATAGAACCTCGTACAAATTACGTGATGATATTATGTTTCTTTTTGTGCATATCGACGGTATATTTTTATTTGTTATTTATTACGAGAGGCCATGGTCGGCGTACAAGATGCCGCGGTCTTTGTGCGTCATACGACCTACCTACATGGACGGTGTTAGTGTTTTTAGTAGTTTTGCTTTAATTGCGACAATGATTATTCTTCTGTACTAATGTTTGTTAAAATGCAAACAGTTTGTGACGCCTGGGAGATCAGGTCGCCATACGACGACCACGTCACAGGATCCCAGTTCGTGTTACGTCCCACTGCCTCCATATACCCAAGATGTAAGTTGCAAACAGTTTGCTTTAACCGCGTGAATGATTCATCTTTACTAAAAATGATCAATGGAAAACAGATTGGGTCATCGGGGACAGCGGCCTAAACATACTCCAAATGACGTTGTCGTGCGTCACACCGCCAGCCCACGTGCAGGATGTAAGTTCTTTGTTGTAAGTAGTATATGCGTTTTGTTTATATTTTGAAAAGAAAATGTGTCACTTATTTATCTCAATGACAATATTCAGAGCACCATACCTTCTGGGCCAGATGGCTTGTTGGGTAAATTTATATGCGACCACTTTACAACATCCCAGTGCACGACGTTCAACACGTTGTTGGGTACATCCTCCGGGTTCGCCGATGACGATATGCCACAATCTACTATTCCGGGTCAACAGGATGTTGAGTGCGACGATCAACATTTTAGTATCCCGGAAAGTATGTCTGTGGCGGAGGACGACGTAAATGATTAGTCGGAGGTGGAAGGCCCGACCTGTCGTAGGGTTCCTTCGAAATGGCTTTCTTCTCTCTTCTGGAAACAAAGACACACCACGCCTCCCCCTCCCAAAAAAGCCAAGGCAAAGACAAAGACAAAGGTCGCTAGCAAGAGCAAACCTTCTTCGTCTACGACCATAGTTTCCACTAGGCCATCCACTTTATCAAGCATTTCAACCTCATCCATAGCTGCTCGATATTACCAAAATGTGATACCCACATTCGTATTTCCATTCTTCAATCTAATTTCCGTCGATAAACAATGGTGGGGCATTCTGCTAGCCCTTGAGAGTAATGGGGAACTTGAGGAACTGGTTAGTATTGAGATTTTTAATATGCTTCGTAAATGTCCTATCTAATTATAGCTCTAATAACAATCTATGTGTTGTGTATAGCACATCGACGCCTGGGTGAAATTAGTCGTTTCCTCTAGAGAACAAAACCCGAAGTGGACGGTGATGAACAATCAATTCTTTGAACTGTTCACCAGGGAAAATCAAGGGGAGGATGCAGTGCTCACTATGTGCAATGGCAAATTGGAAGGCGAAGTTTCATGGTCTAAGATCGATCAGGTACGAAAATCATTATGAAGACGAGTGTTCATGGTTTTTATTAAACGTGTTTGTTACTGACTATTTGTCTGTTGTTATGATATTGTAGGTTTACCTTCCCATCTGCATAAATCAAAAACATTGGATGCTCGGGGTGCTGGAACTTCTGCAGATGGAGATGTATATATTCGACAACCTCCCAAACGTACCACTTGTAGAGATGGAATTTACCCAGATCATGTCTATCTTTACAAAGCGACGGCCAAAGTTAATAAAACGTGTTAAAGATTTCCAACGTATAATGTAACACCCTAAAAATTAGAGCAAAATTGAACCGAAATAAAATGCGGAATATAAATAAAATCACCCAATAAGTGGGGATAGAGTATGGGAGTTTACATCTAAACATGGACATTAAAATAACAACTTATTAATCTATACTATTACATTACAATTGGGTGTGACTAATATCCTCAAAAATATGTTATGACTCCAACAATATATACTCTATGAGCATATCTCCAAAACGGTGTCCTCTCTCTCGACATATCATCCCGCTCTTCTCTAAAGAGTCCTATCAACCTGCTTACTTGCTAAACCACATTTAAAATCAAGTGTTAGGCTTACGCCTAGTGAGAACAAATAGTTAAATGGATAAAGCAGTTAAAACATTTAAAACAAATGTACGGTGCATTTTATCCCATTTAACTTCACTTGAAACAACTTACTCTTGGTGAGCAAGGATCCTTCAAAAAAATAACCGGGGGACACCCAGTATTCCATCCTTAGTGACAGATACCATAAGTCGGTCACTACATGATGTTTGAGCTAACCATAAGAGCCAATGGCAACCGGCAACGACCGGCTATGCACCTTAGTACATGGCCCCGATAACTCCTACGAAAGGTCACGCAATGGGTCAATGGCAACCGGTGGCTACCGGCTATATGCACAACTGTACATGGCACTACTAGACCCCTACTAGCGCATACATAGAGTCAATGGCATCCGGAAATGATCCGGCATAATACCGACGGTACAATGCTCCTAAGATGATAGAGGTGATCAAGAAATCTGAAAGGAACCAAGAATGCTATTACTTGAAGCTTTAACTCCAAAAGTCTATCTCGATCTCTCCTCTTTAATGCAGTAGTAAATGCTTGGAAGAAGGTTGGTGAAGAAAGGGAAACCTTAAAAATCGTCTCTGACTTGCTCTCCAACAACTGATATAATTCGTATCTGATAAAATGAGGAAATGGAGCTGAAAATCGCATTTAAGCACCTTCTGGACCACACGGGTGACCTTGCCCTGCGACCTTGACATGGCATCCTAGCCTGTCATCGTAGCGAGGAGTGTACCGCGAGTTTCCACTGATTTGGGTGATTTTTCCTCCTCCACCATGCCTTGCGACCTTGACATGGCATCCTAGCCTGTCATCGTAGCGAGGAGTGTACCGTGAGTTTCCACTGATTTGGCTGATTTTTCCTTCTCCGCGACCATGCCATGCGACCTTGACATGGCATCCTAGCCTGTCATGGTCGCCTAGAAGGTACCGAATCTTGTTTTTGCTCCGTTTTTCGCTCCTAACTTCCAAATCAATGCAACCCAACATTGAACCCTTGAAACACTCCATTAAACTTATAAATATCTAAACATTTAGAATGCAAAAGTCATTATCTTGATTACAAAATTCCGGGTGTTACATATAAGGGGTAGCCGTACATTTCAATGGAGGTATTCCGATATAGCACCACAATAGTCTGGGCGCCATAGGGATTGCGGTGTGTGGTTTTGTAAAAACCTTTCCACGCTTGTGACGGGGATGTGCTACCAACCTATACTCCAGATGAATCAGCGCAAGCGGCACTCACTTTTCGATGCGGGATGGCGGAGACCTTCTATTGCATGGCAGTAGTTTCCGAGTAGTTAGCTATTTGTAGATAAGAAACTAAATTTGTAATAATTTAAACTCCGGTTCTTGTTATTTTAAATTTTCTCAACAAAGAGAAGGAAAATTCTGAGGTGTTAGACCTAGAGAAGGTCAATAGCATCAGTGGATAAGGAACGGAATGAGTTGCAAGGAACGATTAAAAGCATGGAGCATATTGAACAAAATTCTCAGTAGGTGCAATATATAACCTTTTGTAGTAAACTTGCTGAGAATTTTCTTCATCATGCTCCATGCTCTTAATCTTTCCTTGCAACTCATTCAGATGCTATTGACCGTCTCTAGGACTAATAGCTCACAGCTTTCCTTATCAAGATTGTCCTTGACACTTTTTGTTGTAAAAAATGTTTTTTTCCTAATTTGGGACCTAAACAACGGACATATACCTAATATTAATTCCAATGTTGGTGTTGGTACTTATTAGACCTCCATAATAGCTTCGATTCGGTATATTGGACGCCCACATCGGATTTTGATTGAATGAGTTATCAATCACCAAAGTAGCCTTCGTGAATTCTTTTTTCAAGTTGTGATATTTTAAGTGGAACATGGCTTACTTTTTAGATGAATCTTGACTCTTTTTTCATACGAATCGTTATACGTAGCTAATAAATATACGAAACAATATACTTATCAATATTCAGTATAAACACCACATAAAATAAACACGATTTAAAAATACTACATTAAATTATCATTGTTAAGGTCATAGCTAGGGAATGGTTCTAGATCCTGCGAGCGTCCGCCTTGGCTGCTTGAAGCTCGACTCCTAGGCATGCTTGAAGGGGCAAGAATTGAACATTGCCCCTGGGTATGTCCTACTGCTCCACACCTACCACAATATATGTGTATGGGACCTTTACCGCGAGACGGACGCTGATTGTTGTTACGTGGTCTCCCGACAGGTCTCTTAGTTATTAACGGTGGATAGCATGACTCAAGGGGGTCATCTGGAAACACGCATGTATCAGGGCGTCCAACTGGCATTATTACCTCCCGATATGTTGACCGGTAGGTTTCAGACGTGAAATAAGTTTTCACCAAATTGCTACAATCCCTATGACCACGATCTCTTTGAGCAGCAATGGCATGACCACATGGTAACCCAGTAAATTTCCATTCATTACAGTTACAGGAACCTTCTCGCATATCGACGGTCGAGTTGGTACGCAGATCTCTAACCTCAAACCTCCCATGTCCAATTCCCTTTACCTTCCATGTTGCAGACCTTCCCCTCCTTACATTAATAATATTCTCCGCTTTAGGTGTGAGTGTATTACGCATTTCATCTACATACATATGTTAAATGTGTTAAAAATTATAAAAAAACACGAATAAAACAAAATTATAATAAGTTGAAAGTTTCATAATTTTTCAACCTCCTTTTTCTCATCGAATTAGGTACCATTGTTGTTGAAATTCTCGGAAGAACTCTAGAAGTGCGACGATCGGTGATCTACGTGCATAACGGGATCGCCCGTTCACAGACTCTAAACTATTGGATGTCAGTATATTATACCACATACCACGAAAATGGGCCATTGACCACCTCTCTTTACCAGCATCGTCCATAACTCGAGCTCCTGTTGGTATTCGAACCCGTAGCGCATTCATGTATCGATCAAAATCATATACCGTATACGATCTGCATGCCTTCCAGTATGTCGACTTATGTATCGTAACACGCTTGTTAGCGCTTTTGACGTTCATATCCAAGTGTCGACAACAAAGTGCCTGAGGGACCGAGGGGTACACAACGCTAATTGCACCGCTGATGGCAGCAGCCCTGTCCGACATAAACACCAAGTCTTTCGGTGCTCCGATACATTCTCTCAACCTAGACAGAAACCAAGTCCACTCGTCCCTGGTCTCGGAGTTGCCTACTCCGAAAGCTATGGGTACAATATTATCATTTCCGTCCATGGCAACCGTCAAGAACATTGTACCCAAGTAACGTCCCTTTAAATGGTCGGCATCTATTATAAGGACCTTACACAAGTTTGCAAAAAAGTCTGGATCTGCATAAAAATTTTGTAAGTGTTAGCATTTTAATTAATGTTGTTGTTTATAATATGGAAACATATGACGTATTAAAATACGCACCGAGACGCCAAGGGCAACGAAACAAGATTCAAAACGATTGCTTGAATCCCTCTATAACCAGGTTTGTGTACCTGGATTATGCATCATCAATTTATATAAGTACACAAGGAGTCGTTGAAAAGATTCCTTGGGGGAGCCTTTCACCAGTAGCAGTGCCCTACATCTCGCACGCCAGGCTTGGTGGTAACTAATAGTAAACCCGTATTGTAGGTTTATGTCGTTAACTATGTCATTTTGTCGATATGACCGGCTAGCATCTACGAACTTGCCTTTGAATATATGGGCCAAATTTCTTTTGTTTGCATTCCGATGTTTGGAAATCAATTGGGTACCGAAACAAGTGTGTAGGTCCTCAAACTTTCTAACGAGAAACAAACCTCCCTTTTCTCCAGCACTGATTGCAGTAATACGCCAGTTACAATCTTTTATGGTTGCATACAACTTCGAATCTGTCTGGGGCGGATCTTTTTACTTTATACTCAAAGCCCTCTTCAAAGAACTTAGTTCCTAGATTTCCAATCATTTCGTCCTTTGTATCGAATAACTGACATGCCTTATTTTTGTACTACGATTATAAGGAGCGGGTTCGTAGTTTTCTGTATACGTCTCCGGGTTTGGAAGGGGAGGGGGGTTATCAAAAAAATCATTTATCCCATATGAAAATGATTTTTGAGTAACGTACGATGTTTCTAGTTCCTCGTTGTCATCTGCATCTTCTTCCTGGTCGTCATCTGCATCTACTTCCTCGTCGTTATTACATAGAGTGATTGAGAAAACATGGAATTCGTCAGGAGCAACTCCAGCAAACTCTGTTTCATCGTCATCACCTTCTTCGTCAACTTCTTGTGTCTCTGGAACGAATTCGTACGTGGACTGGTTTCCGTCGATCTCGGGTTGATCTTCGATCTCATCACCTTCGTCGTCACCTCTGTCGTACATCGATGAATCGACATACACGACAATAGAAAGAGGGCTATTTGACTGGGCTGCAAGATCCATAAGAACATATACTTGCTCATCCTCGGATAAATCAAAAAATTTATCAGCAATCAGGTGCACCAACTTGGTTACACTAACATCTGATTTTTCGATTCCACATTTTGTCATTGCATAACCAAACAACTTTCAGTGTTTAATGTTTGCTGGCAATTTTACGCCATGCTTGGTAGAATTTTCAAAATTCCACCCGTTGTTATCTTGCACCCATTCACCATGGGAACGAAAATATACATTCACTCTTTCTTCACTAGAACTCATTTTTTTCAAAACAAAAAATGTGTATGATGAACAAATAAAGCAAGTAACTAGAATATGAAATGAGAAGTTGTGGATCAAATGTTTTACAACTCTTTGGTATTTATAGATGGAGGACCTTCTAGTGACATTATCTTGCATACATCGTCATGCAAGTAATATGTGGTTACAAATTAATGTAGGGAAAAAAAATATTAAATCTGGTTACAGTAAAATATATGGTTACAAATTAATGTAGTGAAAATATACTAAATCTGGTTACATGCATACATCATCCGAACCAGTTATTAATTTTTTTTAATTATTATTACTTTTTTTAAGTTTTTATAAAAATTATGTGGTTACAGTTAAATATGTGGTTATAGTTAAATATGTGGTTACAAATTAATGTAGGGAAAAAATATTAAATTTGGTTACAGTAAAATATGTGGTTACAAATTAATGTAGGGAAAATATACTAAATCGGGTTACAAATTAGTAACTTTATTTGAACGTTTTAGATTTACAAATCTGTGACATCATCATGCATACATCATCCGAACCAGTTATTAAAAAAAATTCATTATTATTACTCTTTTTAAGTTTTTATAAAAAATTACGTGGTTACAGTTAAATATATGGTTACAAATTAATGTAGCGAAAAAATATTAAATCTGGTTACAGTAAAATATGTGGTTACAAATTAATGTAGGGAAAATATACTAAATTTGGTTACAAATTAGTAACTTTATTTGAACGTTTTAGATTTACAAATCTGTGACATCATCATGCATACATCATCCGAACCAGTTATTAAAAAAAATTAATTATTATTGCTCTTGACCAAATTGGCATCCGAATTTACCAGTTTAACCTTTTCACAACTATAAATAGGTGGTATGTATTGAAGTAGTAACACACAACTTGATATCAATCATTTCCTACTAGGGGTGAGCAAAAACCGAACCGAAACCGAAAAAACCGAAAAAAACCGGAAAACCGAAACCGGGGAAAAAACCGAAAAAACCGAACCGAACCGAAAACCGAAAAACCAAACGGTTCGGTTTCGGTTTTGGTTTCCAAACCGCACCGTAAAAACCGAACCGCACCGAAAGCTAAAAACCGAACCGCACCGCACCGAACCAAACCGAAATAAATGTAATTATTTTTTAATTTATATATACATATATATATTATTAAAATTAATTTTATATATTAGTTAACCTAAAAATGATATAAGATTCTATTTTATATTTTCGTAAATATTATTCCATTTTTCGTAAACATGATTTTGAACATTGGATTTGTAATTTTGCTTATAATATATGATATTTGTGTTTTCGTAAACATGAGATTTGCATTATAATATATGATAACATGATTTTGAACAAATTAAAAGAATTTACAAGTTGGAAATAGAGAAGAATTATAGAACCGAAAAGCAAAAACCGAAAACCGAATCGAAAACAAAAAACCGAAACCATTCGGTTTTAAAACCGAACCGAACCGGAAAAAACCGAACCGGGAAAAAAACCGAAAACCGAAAACCAAAAAACCGAAAACCGAACGGTTTGGTTTTTCAAAAACCGAATGGTTCGGTTTTCGGTTTGGTTTTGGCCAAAAACCGCAGCAAACCAGGCTAGAAGTTCTCGCTCGGCAATGAAAAAACCATTACTATTGAATGATGGAATGTACATGCGTAGCTGGAAATTGCCATCAACAAAAGAGGAGTAGGCAAATTTTCGAAGAACTAACGCCGACCATCCAATAACCGAAGAGGAGCGCGCTAATTGGGAAGATGCATGTTTTGACTACATGCAAACACCTCCATACAATCCACCACCAATGTATGCAGACAGGTTTGCTAACCCTGACTCGAACCCGAGGGCGTCTCAACTCATGCCTGCAGAACTGAAGGCCGCCATTATGGAGGCGGACGAGAAGATTACAGCGCTTCGGGTGAAATGGAACAACAACAGGGCTCTACAATATGAAAATGAGGCAAATATTATTGAAAAGAAATTCCAACTTGCAGCCTTGGAGCAACAAATCAGTCGAGAGGAGAATGTGGTCAGAAAGATCAAAGAAGAATACGACGTTCTTGAGGACAAGATCAACGAAAAGGCTAAGTGGATCATCCAATGCCAGAATATCTATCCTTACTAAATTTCTCGGTGTTGTTTGTTTGTTTTAAATGCGTGCACTGCTACCATTTCCATGTTCTTCAAGTCGCCATCTTAATAAATTTATGGTTTAATGTAGGCATGATTTGAGCATGTTCTCTTACTATGTGTGTGTAGTATATAATTGTCTTATGCATCTCTCCATTTCGTATGATTTATGCATCTCTCCATTTCGTATAATTGTCTTATGCATCTATGCTTAGCAAAATTATTTCTTCAATTCGTATGATACGAAATAGGATACGAAATGCATGTGAGTAATTAATGTGTGTGTGAGTAATTAATCCATATAATAGAAAATGAATGGGTGTGTAGTATATAAATGTGTGTGTGTGAGTAATTAATCCATATAATACGTATGTATGTGTGTGTGTGTGCATTAATCCATACGAAATGCATTAATCCATACGAAATGCTATGTGTGTGTGTGCATTAATCCAAACTCATTCCATATGATTTCGTATGTATGTGTGTGTGTGCATTAATCCATACGAAATGGAGAGACTCCATATGAAATGCTATGTGTGTGTGCATTTATATGATTTCAAAATGTATGTGTGTGTGCATATAAAATATGATTTCGTATGTATGTGTGTGTGTGCATTAGATTCCCTATGATTTCAAATGGCATTTATTATCACACTTTATTGAAAATGGCATACGAAACGAGGTGTATGATTTCAAATCATACGAAATCAATATGGATCAAATAGCATACGAATTGAATTTTTTATGTATGTGTGTTTGCGCTTAATCCATACATACTAAATGCTTTATTGAAAATTTTGGTTATTTTGGTAAGTTGGGAGAAATTTTGGTTATATTGGGTATACAATTTTCTGAAATGGTTATAATAATAATTTTCCCTATTTTAAAACATAATTATAAATATAAAAAGACAGAAATAACATAGTTAGTTACTTAAAGGAAGTACGAAATTACGTAAATATAAAATGAAAAAAATACAGAAGAAAGTACGAAATTACATATTTAAAAGAAGGAAATAACATAGTTAATTATTAGGGCCGAATTTTTGCCGTATATGCTCAATCAAATCATTTTTTAGAGCGTTATGAGCTTCCCTATTGCGAAGTTGTTCCCTATTAGCCATATACCTTGGAGGATATATCCCATCAGTGAGATAATATGCTCTATCATTTTCGCGACCATTCACGACATGTGTAGCTTTTGGTGCTCGACCTGCTAATATATCATCAAAAATAGGAGATCGGTGAAGTACATTAATATCATTTAACGAACCTGGTGTTACAAAGAAAGTGTGCCATATCCATAAATCAAATGATGTGACGGCTTCCAAAATAATTGTTGGTTTTCCACTTCTACCAGCATATTGTCCTGACCATGCGCTGGGACAATTTTTCCATTGCCAATGCATGCAGTCAATACTAGCTATCATACCCGGAAAGGCACGTTGATCACCAACATAGAGTAGTCTTGCCAAATCATCTTTGGTAGTCTTTCTGAGGTTCTCGTCACCAAAACATGAGATGACACCATTTACGAAGTTGATAAGAACTTCCCTTGTTGTGGATACTGATGTCCCATAAGCCAACACCCTCATGGCTCCAGTACATTTTTGCAATGGTGAAAGACTTTGTCTACCCGTGGCATCAGGTCTTCGTTGAAAATATACGTCATTAGCAGTAACCACATCCATTATACGATGAAATAAAGGTCTTCTCATTCGAAATCTTCTCCGGAAGATAACATCATGATACGTTGGATTATCAACAAAATAATCTTCCATCAAACGCGCTTCACCCATCTCCCGTTGCCTGTCACGATATATTCTTCTTGCTCTTGGAGGTTGATCTCCTATGAACATATAGGATGAGTTTATAACCATATCCCGACCATGCGATCAAGTTGTTGGTTTTGTTCAACAACTCGTGATTGCCATTCATCAAATTCATCAACTGAATCTGATGAAGAGTTTTCACTATGAGACATTTTGGTAAGATTTGTGAGGAAACTTTGAGGAAGGTTGTATGACTCAGTATATGGTGAAAGAACAAATATATAAGGAAAATTTGAATCATCAGTGGCGGACAATGGCATGTGAACTTTAAGTTGATAGAGACAACACATTATGAGGAGACAATGGCATGTGAATTTTAGTTGAAAGAGACAACACATCATAAAGAGACAATGACATGTGCACCAAAGCTAACTTCCAAGGCAACCATAGCCATTCATTTTAATTAAAATTAAAAATACATAAAATGCAAACTGCGACAAAAATGCACGGAATACTCAAAATACTAATACATAATACGTAAATTAAAAAATTCAAGGAATACTAAATAACTAATACATAATACGTAAATTAAAAAAATACACGGAATAATAAATTACTAATACATAATATCACTATCCATACAACATTGCCAAAAGACGTTCTTTCAATGCCTCCTCTCCCAGTGATTAATGTTCTTCCGCCATCAGTATACGTTGATTTTTGAGGTGTTGTTGGACTTCAATTTTTCTTTGTCAAAGTTCAGTTTTTTTGTCAAGAGTTCAACTTCATTGTTTCTTGTAATCTTCATTGCATGAAGTTGTGCAGAAAAATCAGTAGAAAATGAAGAAGGTTGTGATGCCTTACCTTTTCCTTTTTTTTGCCGCATCTCTACCCTTAGGACGCTGAATCGTTGAACCACTAACAATCGGAGATTCTTGGTCGGTGTCTTCTTCTTCCGTAGTTTTAGACCTTTTCGTGCTTCCACGACTATCTTCACAACCCACTTCATATTTCGAACGAGAACGTGTTGTGTCACCATCTAACTTTAGTTCCCACTTGGGATGTTTACACATAACTTGGTTAAATACAAGCAAGTTCGAAATCTTTTTTCCACCCGCCTGATAAATTGCATGAGCTCCTTTCTCAACATCTGTCATACTCATTCCACTTCTTTTTTGACGATATGCTTCTTTGTAAGCAGCAATCCATTTGTTTGCATTTTCGTTAAGTCGCGTCCAACGACCTTTCATTTGATTTTCGTTCCTTTCGTGCATTCCTTCTGGATTTTTTTCTCGAGTTGCATCATAGTATTTTTTCACTCGTGAACATTTTCAGAGTTATATTGAGAGTTATCAAAATTTTGAGAGTTAATCCAAAAAATTGCTGGTTTGGATCCATTGAGGAAAACTCGAAAAAAAATCCAAGGTTTTTGTAATTTTCAAGAGGATGAGAGTATTTGAGTATTGAAATGAAGAAAAAGATTGGTGTGTTGAAAATATGTCAAGATTGGTCTCTATTTATCGGGAATTGAAAAATATAAATTTTGGTATATTTTTTGATTTTTAGTTTTTTTATTAAAGTTATATTTTCAATCAGATAAGTTTTATCCTAAAAAAAATCTAAACAACCAATCAAAATAAGTTGGGAAGAAGTTGTTAATAATAGATTACCTAGAGAAATAGGTAAAAGAAATTTCCATCCAAGATTTAATAATTGGTCCATTATCAGTCTCGGTAAAGTCCATCATCAAAAACCAAATCACAAGCTTCTGATAAAAAACGAGCAGTTAGAGTACTTAGTACCGGTGCCACGGAAAGATATGTTTTTAGATCTCTTTTATTGGAAAATCGGGGGTTTCCAAGTCCACGGCCAAGTACTTATTATTACATGTAAATAAAGTATAGAATGATGAAAATCAAGGTCTTTTATCGGCTAAGTTCACGAGTTGGAGATAAGCGGACTCGAACCGCTGACATCCGCCAATTTGCCACCTCATCACACTATCTATATACAAAATCCATTTTAACAATAAAATAATAAGGTGAACACGGTTTACCCATGCAAACCGTTTGGATAAAAAGTTTGGATTCAATTTGTTTTTTTTTTTTAATTCATCATTTTTTGTTCTATTGAATTTTAGTTTGGTTTGTGTTGTGGATGGAGATAGTTTTAGACTATATTTATCAACAAACCAAACCAAACCAAACCAATCTTTATTAGACTACCTGCATCAGCGATCTCATTTTTGAGATTGTCAATAAGACAAAAAAATATATATATTAAAAAAAAATCAAAAATCAATTGTAACGAACGATCTCATCATTCGGTGAATATGAGATTGTTTATATAATATTAATATATATGTGACAAGTGTCACAATTCGATTGGCCATTTAGATTTTATTAGGATAAGATTTATCTAATTAAAAATAAGACTTTTATAAAATAAATAAAATTAAAAAAAATATATCAAAATTCATGGTTTTCAATTCCCTACAAATAGAGACCAATGTTGATGCATTTTCATCACACCAATTTTTCTCTCTATTTCAATCATCTTGTTATCTTGCTACTTCCTTTCAAATATTTTCTTATGGATTCAAACTTTCCAAATTTTTTTCCAAATTATGAACATCCTGATATTTCAAATATGTAATTTCGTACTTATTTTATATGTTGTTTAATCTAATTTCAGTTGTATGGTAAGTTTTTTATAATTAAAATTATGTTTCAGAATAGGTAATTGTTCATTCATCTTATCTATTTACATATTTATAATTAAAAATAATAATTATATGTATAAAAAATAAAAAATATAATTTTATAAAATAATATAATAGGTGAGATTGGATTGTAAAAGATTGTGGTTGGAGTGTGAAAATTTTGAGATTGGATTGGAGTTGAATATTATGAGGTAGATGAGAGAGAAAGTAATATTTTAATTTGAGATTGGATTGGTTGAGATTGTGAATGTGGATAGTCTTAAAAAAAACTAATTTCTCTCTCTTCTACCTATCCAATCTTTAATTTTAATACATTCTAACTTTTTTCATACTTTATCCATTAATTCTATTTTAAAATTATATATTTAATATTTTAGAATATATATATATATATAGAGGCCCTTCAAGTGTTAACTCAATTATTTGTGTTAACCGTGTTAACCCATCGTTCACTAGTGAACACCATGCTCGTTCACCGGTGAACACGATGCTCGGATATTGACGAACACGACTCGTTCACTGTTGAATGGTGTTCACCAGTGAATGAGCATGGTCTTCACTAGTGAACGATGGGTTAACACGGTTAACACAAATTATTGGGTTAACACAAGAAGCCACCTATATATATATATATATATATCTTTTAACTTTAAATCAAAAATAAATAAAATTAATTTCATATTTTAAAACATAATTATAAATATAAAAAGAAAGAAATAACATAGTTAATTACTTAAAGGAAGTACGAAATTACATAAATATAAAAGGAAAGAAAATACAGAGTAAATTATTAGGATCATAATAATGGATGTATGTATCTCGTTTGTCTTCAACTATCATATTGTGCAAGATAATACAAGCAATCATAATTTGTCCCATATTATCTTTGTCCCAAACAAGACATGGATGTCGAAGAAATGCAAAACGAGCTTGTAGAACCAAATGCTCGCTCAACATCTTTTCTGACACCCTCTAGATGTTCAGCAAATAACTTGTGCTTTTGGATTTGGGGAGACGTAATTGACTTGAGAAATGCAGCCCATGGAGGATATATCCCATTAGTGAGATAATATGCCCTATCATTTTTGCGACCATTCACGACATATGTAATTTTTGGTGCTCGACCTACTAATATATCATCAAAAATAGGAGATCGGTGAAGTACATTAATATCATTTAACGAACCTGTTGGACGAGATTGATGGTTTTTCTTTAAAAGCTCAATATTTTTTTTGCAATAAGTAAGAATTAATTAAGCTCAGAATATCTTGTGGATTTCTGCAATCGATATTGTTGTTGCAAATTAATGTTTGATGCTTGGAATGTGGAGTAGGTTTTCTCCAACATATCGGCATCAGTAACACTTTTTTTAAGTTGTGAACATATTTTAAACAATGCGGAGCTATAGTCTTAGGATATGCAGATTAAAATCATATTGATTTATGCTACAAATATATATATATATATATGTGTGTGTGTGTGTGTATGGAAATTGAACTTTTTTAAAACGCTAAAAAGGTTATTAAGGGATATGCACAAATGTCGCTTGGAACCTTTGGGAGTTGGGACTAATCCAGTTTTTGTTTTATTTACACATGTTATTGGAAAAGAAAAAAATTTTAAAGCACATAATTGCAATTCTTCCAATTATAACCATAAATTTGAACTTACTCCCTCCATAAATAAACACCATATCTAATACATTTTTTTCATCACACAAATTTATCTTTTAAGACTTTTGCATTAGGATTTTTTTAACAATGCTTTGCCTTTTTCTTTTTTCTCTCTTTTTATGACTCAATGGCATAAATTTGTTACCATCATCTCATATTGAGGTATAAAAACTCTTTGTGTATTTTATGCAACCACGAATTTAGATATTGATTCTTTGATGAGCTTGTGCAATTGCTTGAATAAATTTTGAATTTTTATCATTCAAGAAGGGTTTGGTGAAAAAACTCTCATGTGGTTTTATCATGAACGATCAACCGGGTGATGGATCATTCAAACATGCTCCTCCAAACTTAAGGGTTACAATGTCCACATTGTGATAAAAAATGTCAATCTTGAGAATTCCGTAAGAGTTTGGTGATGAATTTTGACAAAAAGAGCGGTGTTATCGATGGTTGGAATATTGACCAAATTATTGAGGAAAAGAAGATGTTCACAAAGAGATACTCACCCCTTTTTTAAGTAATATATATATATATATATTGAATGAAATAGAAAACAAGATGGTCCCATGGTTAAAAGAATCCACTGCATATACCATTTTTGGCAAAATCCAAATAACAACCATAACCTTAAAATTTACAAACTCAGTTTATATACAACTAAGTATGAAATTAGAAAAAACAGTGGACTCTAAATGACTAAACAAAATTTTCGACATTGTATAAAATCAAGGTGATTAACAGACACATAATAACAACCCATAAATATTCATGTAGCAAAAAAATTATGATTAACTTGGTTATATACGATAGGCATAGACAAAAAACAAAACAAAAGCGGAGATGAAATGGACCTTTCCTACTCCAAAGGAGTAGGTTGTCTTGGTGCGTAGTTGGTGGGATTAAGTTTCATGATGCATTGTTCTTGGTGGTTTGACAGGTCGGCGACCGTACGGTCCCGGTACCGGGAGACTCAGTAGTGGGTTTTTGCATTCCAACTATTGAATAAGTTTTGGGAAAGCCCAGTGAAGTCGGATGACATGCAAGTATATTAAGATATGTCTTTAACTTCTACATAATGGAGTATTTATACTCCAAAAAACTCTATTCACTTACATGAGGTAAAAGATAAGTACTATAGTAGGTTTGACAAAATGAGATGAAATTGTTATCCACACATCACACCAAATCTATAATTATTTACAACAAACAGTATTATTATTTTCTAATAATTATTATAAAAACAAAGCATAAAAATTGACATTTGAATAAATAAAACATAAAATATTTTTTTATTATATTTTCATTTATTCTAAAATATCATTATTTGTAGTAGAATTAACACGTAGATTTGAATGTCACAGTTTTAACATTATCCTCAATTCCATAATTCGCCATTTTTAAGTGTTTTATACTGTTAGATTGTAATGTATTGATCTAAACATTAAAACTTGAATAGTGATATGGACAGTTTTAAATAGTGATATGAATAGTGACTTAAAGTGTGACATGAATAGTGACATAAAGTATGACATGAATAATGACATGAATAGTGACATGAGTAGTGTGACATTAGTGGTCACATAAATAGGGCTGTAAACGAACCGAACAAACGAATGAACATGAACGGTAAAAGAACGATTTTTTTTGTGTTCGTGTTCGTTCATTAAGAAACTTTGCTTGTTCATGTTCGTTTATGTTTGTTTGTTAAGTTGTTAAACGAACGCAAATGAACGCACATAAATGAAGATAAACATACATAAAAGAACGAATATAAATGAAAATAAATGAACGTAAACGAACGAATATAAATGAACGTAAACGAACGAACATAGATGATCATAGACGAACAAACACAAATTTAGAGAAAAAAAACACCATTACTTATCATTTTGTTCCCAAAAAGTAATATAACAAGATGAAAAACCGGGTAAACTTAGGAAGGATAAAAAAGAAATTCTAAAAAGTTAATTTAATTAATGATATTACATATAATGTCATAATATATAAATATATTTTTATATATAAACAAAATTAAACGAACATAAACGAGCGAACGTAAACAAACGTAAACGAACAGAAATTAACGAACGTTCATGAACGTAAATGAACGAACGAGACCAGTGTTCATGTTCGTTCCTTTAACTAAACGAAAAAAACGTGTTCATGTTCTTTCGTTTATTAAACGAACTTCCCACTGAACGGTTTACGAACGGTTTTTGTTTACAACCCTGGACATAAATAGTGATATGAATAGTATAATCGTGATTTTATCATAAAATTATCATTTAATCCTATTCCAATAATATTAATTGCTGACATTTGGTTTTGTGTATGTATACAAAAATGGACAAAGAAGATGAGTGCTCTAACGTTCTTCTTTGCTCTTATTTTTCCTTTTCTTTTCTCTAGCAATGTAGAACAGTGGCGGAACAAGGATTTTGGTCTAGGAGGAGCAACGATTATAAACAAAATAAATTAAGAAAAGTAAATATTAGTATTTTAAAAATAGCAAACAAAAATAATGATCATATATTCTTAAAACACCAACCTATATAGTTTCAACGGTGACCTCGACGAGTTTTCATTTTCTGAAACTCGTCTATGATGTCTTCATTATCTACCTTAACAAAAACATCTTTTTCAATGTAAGAAATCAAACAATCGTTCATCTTTTTGATCACCCATTTTATTGTGCAACCTATTCTTCACAATATTCATAGTTGAAAATGCCCTTTCAACTGTTGCAGTCACAAGAAGTAACATAATTGCTAGTTTTATAAGCAAATACACGAGAGAGAACAATTTATCCCTTTTTGTTTCAACCATCTTTTACGCAAGATCACTGAATCCTTTTTAAGTTTAGAAAAGTCTGTCAAAGTCCGCATATCAACAATAGAAGTCTCAAGTTGATTGTCAAGTGCCATAAGTTCCATCTAAGAGAAATCATTTGGATATAAACGTGCAAGGTGAATCAATTTGATTTTATCAGAAGTCGAAAAACAGTCGCTCGGATCTAGACATGCCATGGAAAGAAGCAGTTGATTGCTACTCTCTCTAAACCAATTCTCCAATTCCGTAAGTTGCAAATTAATGACGGTATTAAATAACTCACATGATAGTAGTGTAAATTCGTAATTCGGGCAGCATTTCGGTGTGACCGTCTGGGAAGTAAGAACATCGCATTCATGTTACAAATATCAATATCATGCTTCTCGCAAAACAAAGTAACTTGATTAAGTAGAGAATCACACTTGTCATTATCAACCCTTAGTTCTTGTAGTTGATGTTTGCAAACTCAACCAAGTTCATCACATTCACAATATCTTCTTCTTTCTTTTGTAATGCTTGAGATAATCTGTTGGTAATTCCCTTTTCATAAAGTGTATACAAAACACAAAATCAAACGAGTATAACGTGTCCGATAGTTGACGAGCTTCATACTTTTGTTCATGAGTTAATCCATCTTTCTCAATCATCTCAAGCACATCTAGCATAGACGGAAACAACGTCATTATACTGGCCAAAGTACCATAATGTGATCCCCCAACGTGTGTCACATGCTTTAGCTAGAGAAGTTTCTTGATTCAGCCCTCGACCACTTGGGATTTCACCTAAATTAAGTGCTCATTAACTTTTGCACTTTGTTGTTCTTGAAGTAAATCAAAACTTTTGCATGAACCTCCAACAACATTCACTACAGTGTTTACTAAATAAAAGAAATCACCAATCTTCGAGTGCTTTTTTGCCATAGCAACAAGAGTAAGTTGAAGTTGATGAGCAAAACAATGAACATAATGAGCACTTTTATTTTCATTCAAAATTAGTGTCTTGAGCCCGCTGATTTCACCTTACATATTACTAGCCCTGTGTTGGTCCCAATAAGGGTCTACAAGAGTTAAATATTAAGTAAACAATTTGTAGAGGGGGGGGGGGGGTTGAATACAAACACACAGATTTTGGTTTTTAAATGACTTTATAAATAATAAACAAATTTACAGTTACAAGCGGAATTAGAACAAGTTCAAAACCTATTCTATTGTAACTTAAGAAACACACAGTTTGATGGACAAGAGGAAGGAAGAAGGAATACAGAAGGTATAAGCTAGAAAGAAGCATGCATTGAGATGGAAAAGATATCTCCATCTTATTTATACCCGTTTGCATTTAATGCAAGACAAAAGGTATATGCCACGTGTCAAGCTTGGATAGGAAGCTTGTCCTTGCTAATAAGACAACCATGTTTTTGGCCGAATATGAACAGTACTGTATCAGATATGATGGGGACATAAGAGACCAGTCGTACGTCCTTTTCTGACATGGTTCTAGGTTTGACTTTTGTGCATTGAGGATAAGATCAATCTTTAGTCTTGCAGAGGAAGCCTTGCTCTTTATCGCACTTGGTTATTCCTCGGAAAATGAGTTTGGGGAGGGACTTCAAAGTGAATGCGATCCATTCTTTGCTCTCCTCAGCATTCAGAAGTTCATTTGATCGTTGACACTGAATTTTCAAGGATGAACTTCAGTGTTGCTGAGGCTTCAAAAGACTTCACACTTTTAGTAGATAATCGCTGCTATCGCTGAACCGCTTCAGGTCACTAAGCTGATTATCTCTTTCTTCAGCTTTGGTCTTCGACTTTCACTGAATGGTCTTTTGGTGTGATAGTTGATCTTCAGGTCTTCAGAGATAAGCTTGTTGTTCCTTGATCTTCAGCGATCGCTGATGGTAATCAGCGTATGCTAACGATGAATTTGAACAGAAGCCTAACTAAGGAATTTCACTAAGTATATTAAAGGAATCATATTGAATTCATTGAGAGGAGTTATGATCACAATCTCCCCCTAATCTGTAAAGTCTTTTTTAGCTAGTCTACTATCTAAATTGAGTTTCATTTATAAGGATATGAAAGCACAATTTTTTTACAAGTAAATAAGCTTAAAGTACATTCACTGATTGAATTTTCAGAGTGAAAGATCAGTGAGTGAAAGATAGTTTAAAGAAAATAGAACTCTTATGTTCATTGTCCCTTTTACTGTTTTTAGGGATCTTTTTAGTACTAGGATGGAGTAAAGTACTTAGATTGAATTTCATTAAATATAATCTGAAGAAATTACAGAGAAATGAAATTACAAATAAAGGTAAAGTACTTGTACACTGAAGAAATATTACAAAGGAATTGGAAATCTATAACTAGTCAGAGATATTCTCGTTTCGTCTTTGTAACTCATTCTCATAAAGGATCTTCTGTCGATTCATCAGAGGGGTATCTGACCAGCAGCGCCAAAGCATGATCTTTATGAGAGAGGATGGGGCCTTGTGAATTTCTTGGTTTCTGAAGAGTCCTAAGAATCCTTCATTATCCAAGAATATCATACCAGGTTCAGGCAGTGAGATGATTTCATCTTCTTCATATCTTCGGTCTTGAGGGAGAGAGGTACAAAGCATTGATATATCAGGGAGCTCAAGATGACCAATAATGCTTTGATAATCAAATTTAGTTTCATGCTCATTCTTAGCACTTGAACTTCCTTCAGCAGTTGATCTTTTCTTCTTAGATGATTCAGGGAGAGGGGGAACTTGCACATGTTGTGACATTCTTTGCAACAACTGATTCAACTCATCTTCTACCACATTCTTTAATTTGGATTTGGGACCCTGAATGGCATCTCTGATTTCGAGCCATTCAGTGTATCCATATAATCTTAAGAATTTTGCTTCTTCTCTCTCTGTTCTGGATGGCCTTGTCATTCTTACATATACCTTTGGACCATCTCTGTTGGAGTGTCGCCCTTGGATAGTTGCGTGAATGATTTTGGCATCAGATCTTCGAAAGTTCAGCATCTCAGTGCACCAATTCAGTTCTTTGTCTTTCTGAGTCGTGGCTTCGGTGGTTAGTGCAGTGAGAATCTTCTGTTGCAGCGAGCCGTTCACTCTTTTCCAATTGTTCTTTGGCCGCTTTGTCTCTTGCTGAGTCTTCCCTGAGAATCTTCCTTGCTAAAGCAAGATCATTCTCGGTTTTCTTTATTTCATCATCTCTGATTCTTTGTGCTTCCAATGCTTGTTCTCTCTCTTCTCTGGACAGAAAGTAGAATTCATCTATCATCCTTATTGGTATGGCTTCAATGGGTTCAGCTTCAGGCACCCTTATTCTTCTAGCCTCGAATTCCCTAATGAATTTTATTCGCCTTTCTTCTTCTTCAGGCTCGCTTATGATCGGCTTTTGAACGCGACGCCTGGGAATAAGGCCTTCTTCTTCTTCAGAGTCAATTTCCACTATTTACATAAACTGCTCTTCAGAAAAAGGTTCCCTCCTTGTGGATGAGTCCTTTGGGGGACGGGGATCACTAAGGGAAGGAGAGAAAGAAGGAGATTTATCAGAGAGAGAGTTTGAAGGAGGAGAGGTTATAGAGGGGGTTTCAGAGAGAGGAGTAATATAAGGGATAAGCTGAAGAGATACCTTATTAGAGGTCTCCCCCTCTGTTTTTGGGATTGGGGCATCAAGATCAACCACTTTATGTGATCCTTTGCCTGAGGGACCAGATCCGTCCCCCAAGGGCTCTAGCTGAGATGTGCCTGGCCTGGACATTCTGAAATGTTCTATTGCAAATCCCAAGTCATCATCATCATAATCATCACCAAAGTGAGGGATGCGTTCCTCTTCTTCTTCTTCTTCATCATCCTCTTCTTCATCATCATCACCATCAAACCTTGCAGCGAAGGAAGGTTCTGGTCTTTGGATGTAAGGAGAGATCCTTTCATCAGGGAACCTCCGGTTGTGCTCGTCGATTATTTCGTCAGCGAACTCTTTGGCCACCTTCTCCCCCTCAATGTTATCATGGGGCAGAACGTGGAACACCACAGTGCGAACATTCGTTTACACGTCCTGAAGCATGGTCCGATCAGCATTAGCAAATGAGGGACCAGCTCCACCGAGCCTTGAGAGAGCCTGCATCACTTCGGTCTGAGACTTCTGAATAGACTCGAGGATAGCGGCTTGAGCGTCGACCTTTTGCTCAATATTGATGAGGGATTGGCGAAGGTCCTTGTGCTCGTCCTTTAGATATTGAACGTCAGACACCAGGTTGCTGACGTTCGTCTTCATTCCAGGAGTACCAGCGACCTGCCAGAAGATTAACTCAGCTGAAGTTTGCAGCGAGTCCACCCTTGCCCTGGTGAGAGCACATTCATTGACCAAATAGTCAATGGCCGGGAATGTGGGACTAGATAGAGACACAGGAGGTAACTCAGTGACCCTGGGAGGAAGCTTGGGGGCTTGGTAACTCAGTAACTCCTGAGCTTTTTAGCACTGGGAGGGCGCTGAGGAGACTTCATCGCCGTCTTCGAAGTGGTGGTGGTGGTGGTTGTTGTTGTTGCTGAGTAGATAGGAGCAGTGGCAGCAGCTGATGACATTGACAAAGTGTCAAGAAAAGAATCCGGATCAGATGATGGATGAAACGTAGCATTATTTTCCTTGAGAATATCATGAGGGTTGATCTCAGGGACTACTTTTGTAGAGGTAGTGTCCTGAGGATCAGTGACCAGTGTCTTAGAGTATCTGAAAGAGACATTCTGAGGTCCTTTGATATTGGCTTTCCAAAACTTAGATTGCCTAAACAATACTGAGGTTTGGACTGCGTGCATATCAGCATCATCAGGGATAGGGACAACTATCGCTCAGTCACTTGCTGATGTGAGGACCAAAGAAGTAGAGATGGAAGAGGTAGAGAAGGCAATGAGAGTAGTACCTGATCCAGCTTCAGCAGAGCTGGCTAAAACACCTTCAGAGACCTTAGTCACTGATGGTGGTGGTAGTGCTGATGAAGCTTCAACGGCAGCAGAAACCGTTGGAATGGCTGTGGATGAGGGTGGTGTTTGTAGTACACCAAAATCAGAGAGGATGGTCTGTTGAGAGATCACCTTCTTGGGCTTCTTTGAGGCGATGGTCTTCTTATGACCATCAGTTGGGGTTTTCCTCTTAGCAGCAGTGCCTTGGGTACTCACTTAGGGGATGGGCAGCGAGGAGGTCACTGAAAGAGGTGCTCCTATTAGTTGCAGCATGTAGGGAGTGAGAGGAGCATCACCTGGATGTTCCTCAAGATCCAGGGACTTCTTCCCTACCATTGAGAAGGCAAAGTCACCGACTTTTGGGTAGCTCTCCCCGAAAGCCTCTTCAAGGATGGTGGAGAAGAAACGGGGGTAAGGGATAACGCTATGTCTGGTATTGGCGTTGAGGCGGCTACACATATCACTGAAGATTTAGTCAGCGTAGTTCAAAGGATGACCTGTGCAGAGAGAATAGGCAAGGTCTTGAAAATGCTTGCTCGCCTGATCATGGGAGCCAACTTTGGACCCCAGGCACTGAATGACCTGGGTGAAAATATACTGCCATTAAGCAGGGAGTTGCTTCTTTTCCAGCTTTGAACCCACCGTCTTCACTGAGGGGTTCTCCCATTTGTAGCGAATGGAGTCCAAGAAACCATCTATCTGCTGCTTAGTTGGTTCAGCACCCCATTGCACACCCTTCTGGCGTTGAGGGAGTCTTAGCGCCTTGCGTACGAACCCCGCTGAGAACGAGAAGAAGCCAAGTTCAGGGATTTTGAAGGAAATAGCAGGGAGGACAGTGCCCTTGTCCGTTGTCAGAGTGGTACATTGCGCCGTGTACCAGAGAGCCTGAAGGTGAGAGGTAATGCCCACTGGGTTGTGGACGAAGGCATACATCAGAGGGCATGCCTTGAGGAAGGTTGCAGCGTCCTTGAACTGAGGGCGTTCAGAGGGAATGTCCATTAATGCAATGTAATTGCATGGCTTGAAGGTTGATTTTTCCAGCGCGAATTGGCAGTTTGGTGCAGTGACCAACAGGTTATCAGCAGCAGTAGTGTCAGCGATGTTGGAAGCAGAGGCCATTTCTGTAGGAAAAATGGCAACACCAAAGAGATAAATCATGGTTTTAATACATGAATGTATAAACCAGAGTTTTGGTATAAAAAGTACCAAGTTTAAGATCAAAGAAACAAGTATTTTGATGAACAATATCAAAATGCTTGTTGGTAAAAAAAATTAAAAAAAAAAATTAGAATTGAAAAAAAATCTTCTGTTCTAAGAACAGGGTTTTGAAAGTATAGAATTTATTTTTCACTCTAAAAAACAAGATTTTATTGATTTTTAAGAATGAAATAGGTAAGAAAGGTGAAACAAGATGTTTCCAGTTCTTAATTTTAGGTTTAGATCAAACCTTAGTCGAGTGAAGGAGAAAAACGCACAAGTGCGTGTTCTTGGTGTTCTTGGAGAAAACTTGAAGATTTGAAGGTTTCTTTTGCCTTTAGGGAAGTTATGAAAGCGGAAGGAAGCAAGTAAGGCAAAATAAGTGCTTAAATAGCAAGAGGAGAGAGAAAGGAGGCTAAACGACGGTTTTAGCTTTTTGAAAAAGAAATGATGACCTGGCGCACGTTCCAAGAAAGGAGTTGAAAAGGAAACGCCGTGGTCCGTCGTGTGTCAGAAAAAGGTCTGACGTGTCCTTTTCTTAATTTTTAAAAGATTTTAATGATAGTTATCCACAAGGAATGAATATCATTAATAATTTTTTAAAACACTTCATCAAAAATAATAAAGGATTATCAGTGATTGGTTTTCTTTTTAAGAATCAGGGAGAGAAAAAAAATAATACCTGAGTGAGAGTACACAGATATCACTGAATCAGAGTTCAGCGAATGGAGAGATTGAAGGTCTTTCTTTGTATCACTGAATTTGTTGTTCACTGAATAAATACTTTATTCAGCGTTCAATATACCAAGTTCGTTGATAAGTAGATTGAATCTAGTCTCATCAAGAGGCTTGGTGAAAAGATCAGCGAGCTGATATTCAGTAGGAACAAAATGAAGTTCAACTTCACCATTCATTACATGATCTCTGATAAAATGATATCGGATCTCAATGTGCTTAGCTTTTGAATGAAGTACAGGGTTGTTAGCGATTGCAATAGCACTAGTGCTATCACAATATATAGGAATCTTAGAGAGCTTTAAATCGTAGTCTCTGAGTTGATTTCTCAGCCAAAGGATTTGAGCACAACAACTACCAGCGGCTACGTATTCAGCTTCAGCGGTGGAAGTGGACACTGAGTTTTGCTTTTTACTTGTCCAACTTATTAACTTACCACCTAGTAGCTGACACCCACCAGTGGTGCTTTTCCTATCAATTTTACAACCTGCAAAATCACTGTCAGAGTAACCAATGAGATCAAATCCTGAACCTTTGGGATACCAAAGGCCTAGATTTGGAGTTCCTTTCAGGTATCGGAAGATTCGCTTTACAGCGATAAGATGGGACTCCTTTGGTTCAGCTTGATACCGAGCGCAGAGATATGTAGAGTACATGATGTCGGGTCTACTTGCTGTAAGATATAGTAGAGATCCAATCATCCCTCGATAGGAAGTGACATTGACTGGTTTCCCATTAGGGTCCTTGTTCAGAGTCAGAGGAGGTGCCATGGGGGTCTTCATTGCTGAGCATTGATTCATGTCAAACTTGTTCAGCATGTCTTTAACATATTTGCTTTGACTAATAAATATACCTTTATCAGATTGCTTTATCTGCAAGCCTAGAAAATATGTTAGTTCACCCATCATACTCATTTTATATTGTTTCTTCATTCTTTCAGCGAAACGAGTGCAAAGTTTGGGTCTTGTGGAACCAAAGATAATGTCATCAACATATATCTGAGCGAGAATAGTATGACCTTTATATTTTCTTAAAAACAAGGTTTGGTCAATTTTTCCACGAACAAATTTTTCTTTCAGAAGAAATTTAGAAAGGGTATCATACCAAGCTCTAGGAGCTTGTTTTAACCCGTAAAGAGCTTTTTCAAGTTTGAAAACATAACCAGTATGGTTAGGGTCTGAGAAACCAGGGGGTTGTTCAACATAAACTTCCTCGCTGAGTTTTCCATTTAGAAAAGCACTTTTTACATCCATCTGAAAAACTTTGAAGTCTTTATGGGCAGCATAAGCTAAAAAGAGTCTTATGGCTTCTAAACGAGCAAC
This sequence comes from Silybum marianum, assembly GCA_036898165.1. NCBI lineage: Eukaryota > Viridiplantae > Streptophyta > Magnoliopsida > Asterales > Asteraceae > Silybum > Silybum marianum. The sequence continues at coordinate 6,088,742 of CM072541.1, forward strand.
AGGTGCAAAGGTTTCATCATAGTCAATTCCTTCTTCCTGTCTATAACGTTGAGCAACAAGTCTAGCCTTATTGCGAATTATAGTCCCGTTTTCATCTAGCTTATTTCTGAAAACCATTTGGTTCCTATAACAGTTTTATCAGAGGGTCTTGGAAGAAGATTCCAAACTTTGTTTCTACGAAATTCAGTTAGTTCTTCTTGCATAGCTGAAACCCAGCTAGGATCAGAGATAGCCTCATCTATCTTCTTAGGTTCAGAGAGAGAGATGAAATTAACATAAAGACAGATATTACCTGTGCCTCTACGTGTTTTGATACCTGCAGTGGGATCACCAATAATTTGATTTATTGGATGATTTGCAGTCCATCGCTGAGCTGGTGGTTGAGGAGAGAGATCAACGGCAGATTCAACGACTTGTTCTTCAGTTTCTGGTTTAGGACCTGTTTCAGCGACTGGTTCTTCATTCAAAATCAAATCAGAAGATTGATTTTTAGAGATAGTTTGGTTGTTCACAAACGAATTTCCAAGAGAGATATCAACAGCAGGAATCTGATTGAGAGGAGTAATATTCATCCTTGAAGATGGTTGATCATTACTTGTTTGGTTTACAGGGATCTCATCATCACAAGCTTCAGCAGGAGGTTGATTGCTGAAATATGTTTCAGGTTCCCCATAATGAGATTTCATCCAAGCATTCAATTCTTCATCATCATCAAGATTATGAGAAAGGTGAATGGGACGAGATTCATCAAAGTTGACATGCATAGATTCTTCAACATGTTGTCTTCTTTTGTTGAATACTCTGAAAGACTTAGATACAGAGGAGTATCCAAGAAATATACCATCATCAGCCTTGGGATCGAATTTACCCAAATGATCTCTGTCATTCAGAATGTAACAAATACATCCAAAAATGTGAAGATATTTCAGAGTGGGTCTTCTCCCATGAAATAATTCATAGGAAGTGTTCTTGAATCGCTTAACAATCAGGGATCGATTCTGAGTAAAGCACGTTGTATTGACAGCTTCAACTCAGAATTGAGTTGGAAGACGTGATTCGCTGAGCATTGAGCGAGCTGCTTCGATTATAGTTCGATTTCTTCTTTTAGCAACACCGTTTTGCTGAGGAGTTCTTACTGACGAGAAGTTGTGAGATATGCCTTTTTCTTCAAAGAAATTAACCAAGGTACTGTTTTTGAATTCAATACCATGATCACTTCTTATGGAGCGAACAAGTAAGTTGTTCAGAACTTCCATCCTTTTGATGAAAGAGATTATCATTTCAGGGGTATCACTTTTGGATCGTAAGAAAAATACCAAGGTATATCTGGAGTATTCATCAACAATAACTAAACTGTATTTCTTTCCGGATATAGATTGGACATTTACAGGTCCAAAGACATCCATGTGGAGTAGCTGAAGAGGAGCGATCACTGAAGAAATTTGCTTTGACCTGAAGGAGGCTTTAGTCAGCTTTCCCTTTTCACACGCTGAACAAACAGATTCCTTTGTAAAGGTATGATTTGGGAGGTCTCTGACTAAATCTTTTTGAGACAATTCATTTATTTCTTAAAGTTGAGATGAGAGAGTCTTTTATGCCATAACCAGTTTACATCTGAGGATGCTCGAGAGATAAAGCACATGTTCTCAGAGTGAGAACTATTCATATTAATAACATAAACGTTTTCAACTCTTTTGCCAGAGAGGGCAAGCTTATCATTGAAGTCAGTGACATCACATCTATTCTTTAAAAATAGAATTTTGAAGTCTTTGTCACATAACTGACAAACACTTAAGAGATTGTGTTTCAGTCCTTCAACGTAGGCAACACGATTAAACGAGGTAGCTCCGTTGGACAGAATTCCATAGCCTTTAGTGTATCTTTTGCCATTTCCACCAAAGGTCACTGAAGGACCAGCTTCTTCCTTGTAGTCAGAGAGCAGAGATTTTCTGCTTGTCATATGCCTTGAACATCCGCTATCGAGATACCAGATACCTTTGGCACTCTGCATACAACAAAAGGATTAATTGTTTGAAGGTACCCATATTACTATAGGTCCTGCTTTGTTAGTGGAAGGAGTGGCAGATGAGCTATTAGCTGAAGAACTCTCTTCAGTGGATATCTTCACCTTTGGTTTTGCAACCTTGGTGGATTTCACTCTCGCTGATTTATCAGCTTGAGCTACTTTCTTTCCATGAGCTAGCTTATCAGCTCTAATAGCATTAGGACACTTACTTGCAATGTGGGTTGTTTCACCACAGTGAAAGCACTTCCTATATTTATTAAGGTTTAGAATTCAGAGAGGAAAGAGAAGAGACAGGAACCTTTTCAGGGATAGGACCAAGAATTCCTTTTTCCATAGTCCTTGGAGGTATTACTACCTTTTCAGGGGTAGGAGCGAGATCAATCTTAATTCTGGGAGTTGGTCTCTGAGAGAAGTCAGAGATCTTCTTCCTAGATTTAGAATTGCTCTCTGAGACTTTCTTGCTCTTATTCTGAGCGATCTTATTCTTAGGAACTTGGTCAAGAAACTTATTCTCGATCACTTTCTTAGAATTAGATAAAGAAACCTTCTATTTTAAAAGAGAGGAAGAAGTTGAAGAAGAAGGATCAGGGATTGAAGAGACAAACATTCCAAATTTGAGCATTGAACGGTTACTCCCTGATTCCTCTTTTTCAGAGTTAAAGCCTAATCCACTTCTTGTTTTCATAGGGATTTGGGCATTCATGATCTTATTGACTTTTTCAGAAGCCTTATACCATCCTTCGATAGTTGCCTTTTCAGATATAAGATCAGCAAAGGCCTTTTCCCAATCAGCAACAGCTTGCTGCTTCCCGATGCTAATAGTTTGGTTTGCAAAGACTTGGTCTTTCAGGGATTCTTCAATCTTAGAAAGTTCTTTGCTTTTAAGATGACAATTTTTTAATTGTTCAAATAAATCAGTATTTATTTTTTTAGCTTTAGTTTTTCCATTTAAAGCATTGTAGAAGTCAACAGTCATAGCATCAAGGGCTGACAAGTTATCACTTTCAGAGATAACAGTAGTAGAGGGGATGAATACCTGAGTGGAAGGAGACTCAGAGGAAGAAGTGTCAGTAGCTTCTTCAGCGTCCTCGATTCTTGCCATTAGACATAGGCAGGCAAGATCTTCTTGATCAGACCCAGACTCTTCAGAGGTCTTAGCCCAATCGTCTTCAGCATCCCAGTCTACTTCTTCAGTGATTAGACCTTTCCCTTTATGCTGGTTCTTCTTCAGATGTTGGTATTTGTTTTTGAGTTTCAAATACTTCTCCTTTTTATCAGAGGTCTGGGAGGTGGTAGGTGCAGCAACTTTCTTTGATCGACATTCGCTGGCGAAGTGAGCCTTTCGCTGACAGTTAAAGCAAATAGCTGAAGCTTTCTCAGCTAGAGCAGTTTTGGGCTTTTCAGAGTCAGAAAGAGTGGAGGGTTTTCGAAAATTACTCTTTCTAGCAAATCTTCTAAAGTTGTTGGTTAGAAGAGCCAAAGAGTTATCAAACTCAGAGATGTCAGCATCAGTGAGTGTGTCTTCTGAATCAGTTTGAGTTAATTCAGTTATGGAGGAGATAGAAGAAGAAGGGTGATTTTTAGGAGTTTTTGCCTCTGAAGTGACAAGTGCCAAAGAAGTACTTTTGGCACCTTTGAGTTCATTAATAAGGTTCTTCCTTAAAAGTTGGGATTGTTCCTCATTTAATAGCATTCCATATAGTGCGCTTAAGGATAAAGTTTCAAGATTCTTTGACAGTTTTAAACATGTAGTATACACTGCCCATTGATCGGGTAGTGCCTCCATGAATTTTGTCAGAATTTCAGCATTCGAATACACTCTGTTGACTGTTACAAGATCTATCAACAAACAGTTGAAACGCTGGTGAATTTGAGAGAGAGATTCACCTTTGTGATGCATAAAACTCTCATATTGTCTTACGAGGTTTATACATCTCGTTACTTGAACCTCAGAGGTTCCTTCATATTGGATACATAAGGTATCCCACATAGCTTTCGAAGTTCTCATTTTCATTACTGAATGATATACTTCATCAGGCAAAGACATTGCTATTATAGATCGTGCTTTCGCATCAATAGCAACTTCTTTCTTGTCTTCCTCAGTCCATCGATCTGGAGTTTTTACAATACTCCTTTCAGCGACGGCTGGGGTAGCAGTAGTGGCAGGAACACTTGCTACTATGGTTGTAGGAACGAAGGTCCGTTTTCTACATAGTATGGGATCTTAGGATCAGATCCCTCTAGAAAAAGTGACATTCTTTCTTTCCATAAAGGGAAATTATCATGGCTGAACCTTGGAGGTTTAGCTAAAGATCCATTATCGTTGTAGTTCGTATTAGGGTTTGTCATTTTAAAATATGATATTAAGAAAAATATTTTAAAGAGAAAGATAACAACACTGCTCGGATACCACTTGTTGGTCCCAATAAGGGTCTACAAGAGTTAAATATTAAGTAAACAGTTTGTAGAAGGGGGGGTTGAATACAAACACACAGATTTTGGTTTTTAAATGAGTTTATAGATAATAAACAAATTTACAGTTACAAGCGGAATTAGAACAAGTTAAAAACCTATTCTATTGTAACTTAAGAAACACATAGTTTGATGCATAAGAGGAAGGAAGAAGGAATACAGAAGGTATAGGCTAGAAAGAAGCATGCATTGAGATGGAGAAGATATCTCCATCTTATTTATACCCGTTTGCATTTAATGCAAGACAAAAGGTATATGCCACGTGTCAAGCTTAGATAGGAAGCTTGTCCTTGCTAATAAGACAGCCATGCTTTTGGCCGAATATGAACAGTACCGTATCAGATATTATGGGGACATTAGAGACCAGTCGTACGTCCTTTTCTAACATGGTTCTAGGTTTGACTTTTGTGCATCGTGGATAAGATCAATCTTTAGTCTTGCAGAGGAAGCTTCATTTGATCGCTGACACTGAATTTTCAAGGATGAACTTCAGTGTTGCTGAGGCTTCACAAGACTTCACAGTTTGAGTAGATAATCGCTGCTATCACTGAACCGCTTCAGGTCACTTAGCTGATTATCTCTTTCTTCAGCTTTGGTCTTCGACTTTTGTTGAATGGTCTTTTGGTGTGATAGATGATCTTCAGGTCTTCAGAGATAAGCTTGTTGTTCCTTGATCTTCAGCGATCGCTGATGGTAATCAGCGTATGCTATCGCTGAATTTGAACAGAAGCCTAACTAAGGAATTTCACTAAGTATATTAAAGGAATCATATTCAAATCATTGAGAGGAGTTATGATCAACACCTTGTCATAACCTTGCCCACGTAATTTCGAGATACTTAATCCATGTCTTGAAAGAAAAGAATCAAGTGTCGCTTTAAGTGACATAGAGGTAGTGTTGGGGACATGCTCAATGCTTAAAAAATGCTCAATTATATGTCCTCTTCTATCCGCATAACGCACTATAGCACTCATTTATTCTTTCGGTGAAACATCACGTAATTTATCGATTAGAATCGAAAAATAATAATCACCAAGATCACTTACAGTGAGTTTTTTTGTTTCAAGTGAGTTTTGTTGTTTCAATTGTGACAACATTGACAATCTCTTTTTGGATGTCAAGTGAATTTAACTTGAATTTGAAGGTGCATTCCTAAAAGTAACCTTTTTAACGCTTTCATTATGGTTAGCAAGAAACTGCAATAGCTCAAGAAAATTTCCTCTATTATTAGAATCTTCACATTCAATCATGGCCTCGGAATGCAAGACCTTGTCTCAATAGAAACTGAATACAATCTGTTGATGCAATCATGTGTAACTTATATTCCATCTTAGCTTCATCTGAATGCTTGATGATAACAGATTCGATGTGTTGCTTTTTGTTCAACAAACCTTCACACTTGCCCCTAGCTTGGTTGTGAGCACTATTAACGCCTCCAATTGGTTCTAACTCTTGTGATGAAGTGCCTCCGCCACTGTGTAGAACGACTGAAACTTAGAGACTGTGTGACTCAAATGGTAAGACTTTGGGGTTATTTGATACCATTAAGAGGTAAAGGTCTTACTCATTAAGACATTTTTGTGTTTGGATGGATTTTAATAAGGGTCTGAATGGTTCCGTTAAATCTGAATCGCTCCTTCAAACTTACCTTCCTCATACGATTCAGATGTATATACTTTCCATGTTTTTCCTTGATCTTTCTATGTACTCTCTCGCAATCCGATGATGTCGAGTGTAAGGGATCCTATATACACATGTCGGGCCTTTTTCTAAAAATCTAGCAGAGTTGGGCGTCGGGGCCCTCACTGTACTAGCAATTGGCACATAGGGAGGATGCATTTCATGAACAAACTTAGGCAGAAGATGGCATTTTTGATCGCCTAGCCATTGGCGAATTCCTATTTCGAAGGTTGCAAAAAGTCGTGGCTCAATCTACAGAAACATGGGGGAGAAAAAAAAAAGAAATTGATGTTATTGACTGTGAACCAATATTGGGCTTTCAAAATGGTAGAAAAATACCCCTTTTGTGATTTTATTCGATTTGTTTGTTGATAAGGCGGCACCCGATGAATCCGTAGTCAATCATATTTTCAATATGGACAATTATAAATTTTGGCTTTTATGGATGAAAATATACATTAATTTAATTCCAACCTGAACACGAGTTGCAAATTTTTGATTTACAAAAAATAGGCGGTTATTTTATTTTCATATATGGTTTGTAAAACTATAAAAAATATTAAGACAATTATACTTGAGCATCCAAATCTGGGTCAATCCCAGCAAAAAAAATCCTTATAATGAAAGTAAATGAAAAATATATAAAAAAAGGGGGGTCAACTTGTTCCAATTCCATCTCTATTGAATTTGGCTACAATCGAAAAGGTTTTATCAATAAATTAACTTGTTAATATAAATTTTTTCTACCTAGTATACTTCATATCTCAACTAAAATTTTAAGAGGGGTACACACAGTGGTCAAATCTACATGAAAAACCATGGAGAATAATTAGATGGAAATGCATAGCTCCCTGCTCTCTTCTCTTGATCAATTGTTGTAAACGCACAATCCCTCATAACTCCTATCGATCTACTGTTGGAAAAGCACAGCGGCATAGCCCCATCTCTCTCCTCTCGATCGATTGTTGTAAACAACTGGTAAGACCTCTTGATCTGATCTCTCCTATCTTTGGTGTGTACTTACTTTGGGCCCAACATATATTACCTGTCGGGAGATGGATGCTCTATTGTTCTTCACCTACTTAAGTTCCACCAATTTCTTTGGTAACTTTAATCAATTCTAAGCATTACATCCACTATTAGGTTACATAAGTTTGTTATTTTGGAGTTGAAATAACTTGAACCCTTGTATATGTATTCAATTTAAGAAATTACAACAACTAAAATGGGTAGTTCGTATTTGTTTGTTATTTTGCATCCATTCTTATTGAAATCCTAACAAAATTATAAGCATTGCATCCATTCAAACCATTATAGTCATGGAATTGTAATAGTTTTTTGCATCCATTCTTAGGTTAAAACAGATGATGGTGATGATGGAATAGGTTTGAATTTAATTAACCGGATAAAAGCCTTGACTCGCTTTTGTAGGAAACGGATGTTTTATTTTCTTTTCTTTTGAACCAAGTATACACCTAAATAAATATTTTCTCTTTTGCTAATGCTTTATTTTCTTTTTTTGAACCAATTTGGAAAAGTTGTGTGATATTTTTAAGTTGCAATTAGTAATTTGATTTCATGAGCATAGTTTCTTTTTGATGGAATAATTTTCATAGCTTCTACATGTGATCGTTGATGATAGAATGCTCTCATAGCTTCTACTTTTGATAGCTTCCACTTTTGGAACCAATGTTTATTGATAATTGGTGATAGAATACTTTTGATAGGGAGTTATAAGAAATTTGTCATACGTGGTCATTTGTTAGGATTTCAGTCTTGATTTTCCATATATCGTCGTTTGTAAGGTATGGACATTGTTGGTGAGGGTTCACAACCATAAAGACGTAGAAAAAGCTGGGAAAAAAGAGTGTGGTGCGAACATTTCTTGAAGCATGTATACATGAGGTAGTTATACATGGACGAGAAGGCACCAGTCTAAAGTCACGTTCATGGAATAATGTTGAGGAAACTCTTAAAAACAAAAGTAAATTTTTCGTAGATAAAAACTCATAATGATTATTTGTAAGCGAAATACAATGCCTGGACTACACTGAAAAACAAAACGAGCAACGTGTATGATCCAACAACTGACACGTTTAATCCAACTTATGAAGAAATGTAGATAGGAATTGAGGTATCTTTATAATTTTATCATTTTATATCCTTTTCCATTTGGTGTCTTTATAATTTATTTTTATAATATACTGTAGAAAGACATGAGAAGAAAATACGTAGAACCAATCCGGAATACAAGATTTTTTTTCCAGCCTTTGTGTTCAACTATTGATGGAGTTCAAGTAACGGAAACTGAAATTCATGGGCCACGTTCTAGTATTCCCGACAATTTTGACCCATTTTCTGATCACTCAAGTGAAGATGTTTAGCTAGTTCCTAATAGTCAATAAACTGCGACCTTGACTTTAGGATAAGAGTGTTATTCTCATCCAAGTACAGAAGAAACTAAAAAGTTAAAAGGTAAACAAGAAAGTAACTCATAAGTTGAAGAAGATATTTCTAAGGCTATGAAATCAATTATGAAAAAGATACTCGAATAATGTGCGTGCTTGCTTGGCCAAGTTGGATGAACTTGGATGGGGAACATAACATATGCTGTACAATGTAGCTACTTTTTATCTTTAGTGAAAGTGTCAATTATAGGAAAGCGCTATTGTGTTTAAAGTCGGGGGGTTGTATGGGTTAGGTTAGACTGATAGGGCAAAAGTATGGGATCATGTAGTTGGAGCATGTTGTGCTTTTAAACATTATGTTTTGATATGATGCTAGCTTTTGAATGATCTTTTTCTTTTAAACACATAAATTTTGGATGATGTAACTATTGAACATGGTTTTGAATGATGTTAACTTTTGAATGATGATGTTCTTTTTGATATTATGTTAACCTTTCATTCATGTTTGGTAAAAGAAATTACTTGCAAGGTGCTATATGGATGTTGAGGAAAAATTGTTGCTTTTGTTACTTTTTTTGTTATTTGAAATGAAAAGCTACATCAAGAATCGAAAGGATAAGAGATAACACATCGTTGACCGGGCATGCGTGTACTCTAGAACTATTGAATGGGTCAAATACGCAATGTCTTGAGTTGATGTGTGTTTCTCGTGATTCTTATATACTACTATGCAACCATTTTAAAGAAAATAATTGGTTACAAAATAGTAAGAACGCAAGTGTTGAGGAGAAGATGACAGATTCTTAACAATAATAGGATTCAACGAATATTTCTCAACAGTAGACCGAGACTATCCATAGACTATCTACATAAGTTGTACAACCAACGTCTAATGAAGAAACCTCCAACATGTCAGAAAGACAAAGAAATCTTAGAAGAATATTTCCGGAATGGTTTCGCTTATATAATTTACAAAACCAAAATGTAGTTAAAAAGTTTCTTATAGTTAATATTTTTTAAATAAAGAGGGCAATAGGTGCGTTAGAAGGGACTCTCATACATGCATTTGTCCTTGTTGATCAACAAGCTCGTTATAGGGGCAGGGAAAGAGGTGAATGTTATCAAAACATTTTAGTGATTTTAGTGAGTTTTTATTTTAGTATAGTATTCACTTATGTTTTGGCTAGATGGGAAGGCATAGACATGATGCTAGAGTGTTAAGAGAAGTTGCATTTAACCCAACTTCACCAGGTATTTATAATTTTTACTTGATAACAAATATAATTTATTTTTTATACATTTTAATTAACAATAATATTTTATTACATTTAAGTGTCGAAATATATTATCTTTGTGATGTTGCATATGCCAATACTGGTGGATTTCTGACTCCATAACGCATTTGCCAATACTGGTCGAAATATATTACATTTAGCCGATTTTCGTCGTCGACGTGCCTTGACCAAAGAAGAAAGAGTCAATCATGTCCACACACAATTTACAAATGTTATTGAACGTGCTTTTGGTGTATGGAAAGCAAGATTCCCAATTTTGAAGCAAATGGCCCCTTACTCTTTTCGAATAAAAAGAAATGTTGCAATTGCTTGTTTCGCAATCCATAACTTTTATAAAAAATATGAAATAAGGAAGATCAATTATTCATGGATTACGACAATAACCCTATGTTCATCAATGAAGCACAAGAACAAATTGAGAGAGGCGAGGAAGAAGATAAAGACACAACACCTTGGGGTTCCCGAGTAGATGGCTAATTTGCGTAATGAGATTGCAAATTTATTGGTGTTACACATTAGATGTTGTACACAAAATATTATGTTTGAACTTGTGTTTATGTGATGTTTTGTTTAGGGGTGTAAAAATTGTACCCTGACAAAACAACCAATTGCATTACAAACCGTATCAATTCAGTTGGTACCAATTGTATTGGTACCAATTAAATTGGTTGGTACTACCATACCAACATCATAAACTTAGTTGGTACGTGATATTGAAAGTCGTCTATCGCGGTAATACCATATTACCGACTTATGTATATTAATTATTTATTAAATAGAAAATCAATTAAGTTAATTATATTTAATTAATAATGCCTCTAATTGTTTCTGCTAGCGTGTATAGAGGCCCAAGCCCATGGGCTCAATTATACTAGTTACCATAATTATACGTTGTATATATTCTTTGTAACAAGTCAGATTAGGTTACATTTTCAGTTTTACCTTTCATATAGAGTACGTGTAATTCTCTAAATTTGTTCAATACAAGAAAGCTTTCAGCATCGATCATCTCATTCAATCATCTGGTTCTCAATTCTAACATGGTATTAGAGTTGTAGGTTTGAATTCTATTCGTATGATCCTACCTGCTTGTCGATTTTCTCAATTTATTATCTTGTTCGCTGTCAATTTTCTTGTTTTTTTTGGTTTCACTGTCATCATCGATGATCTAGTATTGTTATCTGATTAGTTTTCACTTGATTAATCTGTTTTGCCCGGCCTTATTATTACTTGCTATCATCGTCGATTCATTTGATTAAATCGCAATCAGTTCACGTCTGCCTTCAACCCTAATCCAATCATTGTTATCGGACATGTTCACTTGATAATCATTATTATCGGACTTGTTCATAGTCCGATCATCACTTATATCTAATACGATAATCATTCCTATCGGACTAGCTAATATTCCGATCATTCCTCATCACTTAATCCAATCGACTATCGGATCTGTTCACCTATCGGATTTATCACACAATACGATCATTTCATTCTCAATTCCGATCATCTCATAATCAGATTCCCATCCACAATCTGAGCCTCTTCTTATCGGATCAATTAGCTCTCGTTTTCACAACACAAGTCTGTTACTCATTTTTTTTCTTGGATCAATTACCATTTATTCTTCAGATATGGCTCATTCCAACCATTCCACTCCCATTTCCAACCATTCCACTCCCATTTCCAACCATTCCAATCCTATTTCAGTTGTTTTCAATGCAAACAACTATATCCTATGGCGTCATCATATGACTATTCTTCTCAAGTCCCATGGACTATACACCTATGTTACTGGTACTTCTACACTTCCTGAACAAGTCGCAAATAAAAGTGCAATTGATTTCGCAAAACGCATGAATGAATGGAATATCAACAATGCTCGTATTCTGGGATTTATTAACGCCTCCACAACTCCTGAGATAAATCACCAATTTCTTGGATACACTACTTCCAAGGGTCTCTGGGATTTCCTTGCCAATCGTTATACCTCTACTGGCTTATCTCACCAGTACCAACTATGGACCACCTTTCAGAACAAATGTCAGCTGCCTAATCAGTCCATTAACTCATATATCTCAGAAATGCATCCCTACGAGATCATCTAAGCCTTGGACCACCTCCGATTTTTGAAGATACAGATAAGTTTGAGAATGTTCGTGCCTCTCTTCTTCACAGGCATCCTCTACCCACTCTTGAAGAAGCAATCACTGAACTGCTGAGTGAAGAAACCCGTTTGCAACTGCGCTCACCGGTACCTACTAATATTGTGCTCTACACTCCTCACTCAGCAAAACCAAAAGGTAAATGGAACAATAACGTGCAGTTCAAACCTGTCAATAACATGTAGTCTAAAACCTAGTAAAACTGAACAACAAGGAATGCACGTTTTGTCACTTTACCCTCATCTTCTTCTTGAGTGCCATATTCGCAAGTGCCGCTGGTGTGGTGTTACACATCCTTGATACTCTGCGGTTGACTGTCCACAGAATCCTAGAAGCCCTAACAACCAACACCGAACTCAGCCGGTTGTGGGATCAGTTTTTTCAGATGCTCCTGTACCTGAATCGTCATCACCTGATCTAATGGAACTTATGCGTCGCAATCAAGAACTCGTGGAACAACTCATGACAGGTACTATGGGTATGAACTCTCAACACTCGTCTACTTCAGGTAACTTGTGGCTTTTTTATTCAGGTTGTTGTAACCACATGACACCTTGTACTGATTGGTTTGTTTCTAAACAAACCTCTCAGAACTTTTCATCAGTCCGAACAGCTGATAACACTGGGTTACTAGTATTTTTCAGTGGCAATTTCTGCAATACTCACATACAATTGCCTGATGTGTTACAAGTTCCCAAACTATCTATAAGTTTAATCTCCATTACCCACTTATGGAATCTGGTCTGATGATTTTGTTTCATCCTTCTGGTTGTATTGTGCAGGATCCAAAGACCAAGTAGATCCTTGGACTCGGCCGTAGAGTTGGTCGAATGGTTGAAGTCACTCATCTTCGTATTCCCTTACAATCGCCAAATTTTGTTGCTTCTGTCTCCAGCGCACCCTCTTTCGAGCTATGGCATGCTCGGCTAGGACACTTATCATTAGTTAGAATAAAATTGTTAGCCAATTCAGGATTATTAGGAAACACTTCTTCTGAAAATGTTTCTTGCTTATCATGTAAACTTGGCAAACATCATGCTTTACCTTTTGAACTGAATGAATTTCAATCTACTTCTTCGTTTGATCTTGTTCATTCTGATGCATGGGGACCAACACCACATCCATCCATAGGTGGTGCTCGGTACTTTGTCATTTTTTATTGATGATCATACACCCTTCACATGGATATATCTTATAAAACATCGTTCTGAATTACCCCAAATCTATATCACGTTTGCACGCATGATTCAAACCCAATTCTCCAAACCTATAAAGGTTCTTCGTGCTGATAATGCTATGGAATACAAAGAGTCTTCTCTCCATGCTTTTCTTCAGTCTCAAGGTACTCTCTCTCAGTACTCTTGTGCAGGTACATCACCCCAAAATGTTCATGCGGAATACAAACATTGTCACATTCTTGATACGATTCCTACACTTTTTATATCTGCCAAATGTCCAGAACGGTTTTGGGTGAGGCAACATTTATAGCTGTTTATACAACAAATCGCCACCCCACTCTAGTCTTGATACAAAAATCTCCGTATGAAACACTTTATGGGGTCTCTCCTGCATACGAACTCCTCAAAGTATGGGGTTATGCCTGTTTTGTTCTATTACAACCTCATGAACTTACCAAACTCGAACCTCGATCTAGGTTATGCTGTTTCCTTGGGTATGGCATTAAAGACAAAGGTTATCGCTGCTGGCATCCCATCTCTAAACGCTTACGCATCTCCCCTCATGTAACCTTCTTGGAACATTTTCCTTTCTCCACCATGTCTAAATTTCAAGAGTCACCCAACTCCACAATTTCCTTCTTTACAGATCCCTCTGTCTCACTACACTCAATGTTAGGTCTGAAAATGTTGTATCCGAGATGACAACTGTTGAATACATGAAGGGCTAAATTGTAAAGTCAACAAAGTCATTAATTAGGAAGGTTTAAGTTTTAGGAAAGATTTACTGTTTAAATATAAGAAAACAATCTTATTGTAAATAAGGCAAGTGTATAATGCCTTAACATTTACTTTACTTTTCTTATATCGTATTTCCTATTCATATAAATAGAGGGTTAGAGCTATCATAGAAGGTGAGACATTAGATGTTAGACATAATTGAGAGATCGTGAGCTTTATTCATAACTCCATACTTTGTAGCCACGATATTATACAAGTGAGATATATGACATAGTGAAGTTTTTCATATTGTTCTTGTCAATATTACACCGTTGCCTGATAAACTTAGATCCACAATTGGTATCAAAGCCAACCAATAAGAGTTTTGGACTGATTCTAATCGATTTCGTGAAGAACAAAGGTAAATCTCGATTTCTTTCTTCTCGAATCATACATCAGTTGTTTAAATCGATAAAATCCTAAACTTTTCAAAAAGCCCAGTTTAAACTCGTTTTCTTACTTGTTATCGATTTCATTCGTCTGCTATAAGCTTATTCATATTTTTGGTACAAATCTGTGAAAGTTCTAAAACATTATGGGTTTTACTCTTGAAGATAATCAAACTTCTCGGATCATTAAAGCCCAAGATTTCCTAATCTTATCGAACTAAATCATACGAGAACTTTAATCTGTCAGTTTTTCGAATCCCAAAATTTTAAAATTTTAAATTTATTTACTTTCGTTTATTTTAGGTACTTTTGATTTTCTTGACAATAGAAAACTCAAGAACTTTTGTCTCTTGCAGCTTTTCTGGTCAAGAATCCTTAACTAACCCTAGTAAACCCTAGTAATATTTTTTTCTTATTGAAAAAATTGGAAACTCGAAAACTTAGCATTTCTTGTCCATAAAAAGACTAGATAACTTTTGTTACTCTAGATCTTTTTAGTCAAGAATCCTTTATTTTTACATTCTAATTTATCAATTAAGAAGACAAGTAAGGATTCAATATATCTGGATTGATCTTTACTTGACTATGCTTAACCCGTCAAGATATTTGGTATCGTGTCCCTTTAAACTCCTCGAGATTCGACATAATTTCTTATCGAATCTTCTTGAGTCGACATCCTTTCTTATCGAGCCTTATTGACTCGGCATACCATCTTGTCGAGTCCCTTTCATTCGACTTAAAAACTCCTCGAGCCTTCTTGACTCGACATAAATTTTTATCGAGCCTTGTTCATTCGAGATAAATTTACCCACTCTCAAAAAAATCTTAGAAACCTTTCAAAACTCACCGATCGAGATCACTTTATCAGGTAACTAGGGCTTACATTTTTTCAAGAACTAATTTTGTGCATTTGAGTTTAAAAACTTAAATCAAGATGTCAACTGACCCATTAGTAATCGATCCAAATTCCCTTGAATACTATATGGGTTGGAGAGAGACAACTATAAATCTCAATTGTTTAAAAGAGAAATATGCAAGTTTGGAAAGAGAAAATAGAGTCAGATGAGAAATGTGATTTCAAAATTAAAATATCTAATTTAGAAACAGAACTTGAGAAAAAAGGAAATTAATTTCTAGTCAGAAACACAAGTTTGAAATTGAGCAAAACGCTTTTGAAAGAAAAATTAAAACTTGTGAGTTGACCGTCAGAAAACTTTCAAAACAAATATCCGATTTTGAGTAGGTTGTGATTTTAGAAAGAAAATCTTTTGTAACAAAAGGTTTGGAACTTTCAAAACAAATTTCAGAACTTCATAAACTTTCGAAAGATGAAAGAAAAGTGTTTGAGACTAATAAAACGAATTCAATCAGGAAAAGTACTTTGATCATTACTAAAAGCAAAAATTTGGAAAAGATTTTGAAAAAGAAAAGCAAGTTTTTAAAGAGAAAATTGGCAAACTTTCAAACAAATTATCTGTTTTAGAAACAAATCTTGTGGATGAACAGAAAATGAGATCTGAATATCAAACAAAATATGATATGATTATGGAAGAAAATGATGATCTCTTGTGCAGAATTAGAGAACTTTAAGGTTTTACAACTGCTTCAAGTTCAATTCATAAAATGAATCCTCTTTCTACAACAAGTGTCAGTAAGAATAACTCGTCTTCAAGTGTCAAATCAAACAGTTATTCTTACAGTTCAAAATCATATAGTTTTCCAACTTCTCGGACTCATAATTCAACTTTATCTCACAATGATTTTGTTGCTAATTCTGGTAATTTAAAGAAGTTTAAATTGGTTTGGAGGAAGAAATCAACTACAGATGATAATGTTGGAAACATGCCATATACATCTCCTGTAGTTGATGCAAAATCATTTGTTTCCAAGACTGATTTGTTTTATTTTGTCAAGTCCATCAATCAGCTAATCAGTCTAAGCGCCACAAAAGTTTGTTGTTCTACTTGTGGAACAAATGATTTTGTTGATCAAAGGTTCGTTCATAAATGGTATGGTACTTATATTATCCCCACTTCCCTATTTGATGTTTCTAAAGCTAACCTTCGAGGACCTAACATAGCTTGGGTACCAAAATCTTTTTAATCTGTTTTGCAGTATGACTTCTGAATACTTCAATTCAAAACTCGGACTTCACCTGTTTCAGCTTCATATAAGAAATATGCGTGATAGGAATTAGAAGTTTCAATGGTTAATCCAAAGCCGGAAGGACCTACCCATGAAACACATCCCTAGGTTAGATATTTTGAAAGGGTGTGATTCAGATAAAAAAGAGTACTTGTGAGATAAAAGAAAATGATGAGAGTGTGACAGAACTTAAAAGAAATTATTTGGTCCTTACAAAACCTAAACAGTTATCTGGGTCTTAGGTCACAGCAGTAGTATTAAAGTTCAGGGCTTAAAGTGTAAATACCGCAAGGTATAAATAGAATAGTTTATTTTATTTTGAATTAAAAGAGTCATATTTGTTTCAAAACCTATCCGTATGTTGTGAAGAACTCTCTGTAATCGTATATTCAATATTTCGAATACAATCAAGCCGACTACGTTGATTCAATCCATATCGTTAATTGTTTGTGTTTGATTATTTGTTATTGCACTTAATCTGGGCTCACAATTGGTATCAGAGCAAAGAGATTGAAAGATTTGATCCAGGTATTCTTTTTGTGTTTTATCGAACTCCTCTGGTGTTAATCGACATTCTATGTTCTTGCTAATCTATAGTTGTTGGTTAAAATTGATTAAATTAATTGTTGCTACTTCATAAGGATACATCATTTATTGCATTTAGCACAATATTTTACATCAATTTCAATTAAAAATTGTCAGATTGGTATTTTCTGGATTTTTTGTGTTCTTCGTGTTCATCGGGTCCTCCAAAGAAAACCTAATTTCTTTTCTGTGTGTCTGATAATTACTTCTGATTTATTTCATTTGATTCACTTAGTTACATTGCTTATCGAGTCTCTGCATATCCGTTTATCACAAATTCAATCTTGTTGATTTCGATTTGGGCTGGTATCGAACAGTGGTCCGACAATCCTATCGGATTACCTTCTCTGTTGGACAAATCCGAACAAGTTTTTGATATCGGACTCGATACAGAACTTGTTATCGGATCGCTTCAACTATCGGACTTGTTTTCCTAAATAACTATCGGACTTAACCATTCGGACCATAACAATCGGACTTGTTAGTTATCGGGTCTGTTATCGGACTAGTTATCGGACCTATCGACTAGTTGTTGTGATCGGATCATCAACGTGATCGGATCATCAACGCGATCGACTAGTTGTTGTTATCACATCTTCATTCGAACTTGTAATAATCCGCATCCAATAATCCACATCAAATAATCCACCTCATTGATTCGTGTCATTCGAACTCTTAATCTGATACTGTACTCTTCGTCCGTATCTTCTGATTATCGGACTTATACTCATAATCCGCATCTTCTGATTATCAGACTTACATCAATCTGAGTCCATTATCGGACTTGTTATCGGACCACTAAAGAAATCCACTTCACGAATCCGAGCCCTACTGGATTCTTGTTATCGGACTTATTGGGCTTAAAACTCGGATTTTTTTTGTTCTCATTTTATCTGACTTATGGCTTATTCAGATACATCAGTTTTTTTTTACCGGATTCACAACACGGATCATTTGGATTTTACAACTGTGATAGGTTTTTATATCTGTCTCAAATCTAAACTATCTCACGATCATTTAAATTCAATGGCCACTCGCAATGCTTTGTCTATCATTACCGATACCAAACGGCCAATTCTGTAACGCGGCGATTACCCTCAATGGAGAGACAGGTTTCTTGATTTTGTCGATCGACACTCCCACGATGAATTCATCATTTTGTCCATTTTCGAAGGACCGGCAGAATTTTGAGCTGAGATTCCTGGCAGACCAAATGTAGACCCTCCTGTTGGACCCACATACAAGAAGAAGGATGAAAGCAATTATACAGAGGGTGAGAAACAACGAATCAAAGGTGATCAGCTTGCTAGATCCTATCTTCTGCAAAGCATACCCAATGAAATATACATAAGCATAGACAGCTACAAGGCAACTGCCAAGGGTATGTGGGATCAGATTGAGAAAATGATGATGGGCACAAAGGTCGGTAATCAACTAAAGGTTACTAACCGTATCAACACGTACGAAGATTTCAAAGCTAAAGTAGGAGAGACACTTGACGAAACCTCTGACCGTTTTTTCTTACTCTTAAATGAGTTAATTAAGAATATGATCATCAAGACTCAAATTGAGAACAATGTCAAGTGTCTCAATAACTTATTGCCTGAATGGAAGCGATACGCGTCTCACATCTGCAAAAACAAGCAACTGAGCGAGATTGCTCTCCATGAAGTATTTGAAACGTTGAAGCAAGATGAAGATGAAGTTCTTGAGATCAATGAAGAAAAGAAGAAGACTGTAAAGCCAGTAATTTATCCACTGGCTCTAGTTAGTAAGAAGAAAGATCGTTCATCCCACCGCAGCTCTAAAAGGGAAGAATCATCGGATTATGCTGAAGAACCAGATTATGAAAGCGGATCCGACTCTGAAATGAATGACATCCGGAAAGCGTTGGCTTTTCTTACCACGACAATGCAGAAGAAATACTACAAGAAGCCATCATCCAACAACCGCCGATACTCCACCGGAAAGCAGAACGCTGAGATCAAAGACAAACATGAAGGAAAGAAGAAGTTTGAGCACAAGAAATCTGAAGGATCCTCCAAAGTCAATAATGATGAACCTGTATGCTGTTACAACTATGGTAAGCTAGGTCATTTTGCCAAGGATTGCAGAAAGCCAGTTGTTCGAAATTATGAGTACTATAAGATCAAGATGTTTCTTGCTAAGGCTGAAGAAGACGGTGAGCAGTTGTTGGCAGAAGATGCATATTGGTTGCACCGTTCCGACACTGAGGAAGACATACAATCACACCTCTGCCATATGACTGACAAAGAGGATTTTGACACTGACTCTGACGATCACGGAACCATACGCTCATCCCGTTCATCACGCTCATCACAATCTGAAGTTAGTAATTCTACCCATTATATGGCCTTACTTAATCAATTGCAAACTATGATGCTCAAATTAGATGACTTAAATGCAAACTCAAAGCAGAAAAGAATCTTGTAAGTAAGTTAGAAGCCCGCTTTGCGAATAATTATAATGAACTATTGTTAATTAACGAAGAATGTGTTGATCACGCCTGTCGGGCCAAAGGTTTACAAGAGGACAAAACCAAACTTGTTGACTCTAACACTACTTTGACAAATAAATTATCTGAACTATCATCTAAACTTGATAAGTCTGAACGTGAAAATAGATATTTTTCCACTAAAATAGATTTTTTAAGTATTTAACGGGAAGATCTATTAGACAAGGTCAAGGATCTTGAACTTCGATTTATCAAACGAGGTCAAACTGACAAAACCATACATTTAAACAAACCTAAGGATTTCAAGTCTTATAAGTCAAAGCAAGGTCTTTGTGCTAACAATCCTCATTATCTTGAAAAGGCCATAGCTAATATCCCTACTCTATATAAATTTGAATATCTAAACCTTGGTTCGGATTTTCAAATAGAGTTCATGGAATCTCATCTTCAGAAAGAGATATCACGTTATCACCAGAACAGGTTAGGGAACAGGAAGACATCAAACGTTCTAGAACTGATAAGGGACAAATTCTTTTTGTCTATGCTAATCTAAATGAGAGTTATAGACGAAATGAATGCAAGCCTACTCTTTCGAACAATTACATTTGCAGCTACTCCAACACGGATATCCAATCAAAACCAGCTGACTTTAAACTGTATGTTCCTCCTCTAATATTAGAAAACTGTCTTGTTCAGCTAGAACATGATTATGTAGTAGCAACGAATGCTTTTGATCTCGAAAGAGAAGTTTTGATGTCCATTTTTAATGAAATTCAATCACAAATACCTACTATCCTACACAAGTCATACCCACTTCCTGATTGTGAAAGAAAGTATCTTTAGACAGAAATTTGCCGCCTAAACGGTAATCTTGCTAGTCTAGCGGCGCAAGTTCTACAAGAGCAAGCTTCCACTTAAAACTCCTGAATCTGTTAAAGGGAATAAATTCTCACATTTCTCGAATTCTGATGATTGCACGGAAAAGGACCTAAACCTATTTGATTTTTCTCCTATTCTTCCTAGTCACATAGACTTCCTTCACGACATGGCAATGGATGAACCAGTGTTCATATAAGGGCGAATGTTCCACATCCGCCCCTCCACTAATTTCTGTGAACAAAACTACATTTCAAAATCACAAATCTCATGATTCACAGAAACACCGACACACTGGTAAATCCAATGCTAATCATCCTTACTATTCCAGTTCTCCTGACTACGAATTTAATGATGTTTCAGATAACCGTTTCCAAAGAAAAGACGTTCGAATCAAGCAAGTCTGGGTAGAGAAACAGAAGTCTAATAATACGAGCAAGGAGCAGAAGTCATTTAATAGTTTTTCGCATGTTAGGACAAACAATAATTATCATGATGTCTTTCATTCTAGAGATCTTGTTGGACAAAGTGTGGTTTTTCCTTTACGACTTTATTCAGTTCAGCAATTAATTCAACTTTCTCATGATAATATTTGTTGCTCTATGTGTGGTTTGAATGATTTTGTGCCCCGTAGTTATACATCTGATTGGTTTGGTACATATCATGTTTTTAAATCTAAACGCTCATCTCGCCTTAAACTTGAAAAACGAGGACCCATTCCTTTATGGGTTCCAAAGTCAGGTCATAGACCTTATCTCGTAGGACCCATTTACAAATGGGTACCTAAAACTGCATAATTGTCTTTTGTAGGACGGTCATGTGTGGTATTTAGACTTAGGATGCTCCAAAGACATGACCGGAAGAAAGGAGCTTCTCACGAACTACACTTCCAAATTTGGTGGTAACGTGAGATTTGGAAATAACGAATTCTCGTCTATCATGGGTCATGGCGACATTGTTTGAGACAATAAAAAGATTCAGAAGGTATTGTACGTTGAAGGCCTCAGTCATAATCTGTTCAGCATCGGTCAGTTCTGTGACAAGGATCTGGAGGTCACTTTCAAGAAAACAAGTTGTAGTATTTTAGATGAAGAAGGCAAGGAAGTTCTATCAGGTCACGCCGTACAAATCTCTACACCATTGATCTCACCAAATTGAAGTCGGTCATGGACGTCTGCCTGATATCCAAAGCTTCCTCACAGCAAACCTGGTTATGGCATCGCAAACTCTCTCACCTGAACTTCAAGAACATCAACAAACTGGTGTTGGGGGGATTAGTCCAAGTCATGCCTGACCTCAAGTTCGAGAAAGACCATCTATGCTCTGCATGCGAGATGGGAAAGATGAAACGCCTGCCCCACAAGCCGAAGGTCGTCCCAAGCACAACCAATGTACTTGAATTTATTCACATGAATTTGTGTGGACCAATGAGAGTACAAAGCCTCGATGGACACAAATATCTACTGGAAATGGTGGATGATTTCTTTAGATACACTTGGGTCAAATTCTTGTTTTTTAAGCATGAGACCCGGAGCAGATAATTTCACATCTGAAGGCGGTTCAAGTCCAACTATGACAAACAGTTCAAACCATCAGGACGAACAATGGCACGGAGTTCAAGAACCGAACATTAAACGGATATCTCGATTCCGTAGGAATTACTCATACCTTCTCAGCGGCAAGAACCCCCCAACAAAACGGAGTTGTAGAACCCAGAAATTGAACTCTGGTGGAAGCCGCGCATACAATGCTCGCTCAATATAAACTTCAATTGTCTCTTTGGGCTGAAGCTGTCGCTACTGCATGTTTTACTCAGAACCATTCCATCATCAACAAACGGTTTGGTAAAACACCTTATGAGGTTGTCAACAAGCGTATTCCAAATATCGATTTTTTCCAACCTTTTCGATGCAAAGGTTTTGTACAAAATGATAAAGATGATCTTCGCAAGTTCGACACCAAAGGGGATGAATTTGTGTTCATTGGATACTCTCCGAACTCCTCCGCCTATCGACTCTACAACAAACGAACTAAATCCATCACCGAAAGCATAAACGTGAAGTTTGACGAATTGGGTGATTTGACTGAAAATCCTAATGCAGAACCACCTCTCTCTGGGGTGATGGCCTTTGGATCTATCTACCCCGACCCAACACCAAGACAAGTGGACACAAATCACGCCTCTACGTCAAAATCACATCTTTCAGATTTAGACATTCTGTTTGAAAATTTTTATGATCAATATTTTGGTTCATCTGACTCTTCTATGCCTACTTCTTGCATTGATCCAGCTGATACCGCAGTTCCTACAGATACGACACCCACGGCACCGTCGTCTCAAGCTTCGCCATCAACAACCACGATGCTTGCACAATCAATATCTGAACTTGCCACAGTTGACTCCTCAAATCCCGACCATATCATCACTGAACCGCCCCACTCTAAACCTTCAGTTACTGAACCTCTTATTCCTCTAACTTCTACATCTACACCGCTTCCATCTACAATCCCTCCGAGTGTGACAAATCCGCTTACACACGATTGATTCAACGGCTGTGAACACCACTTCCGCAACGCTTAACGCTCAACCTACTTCAAACCCACCACCCGAGAATCACGGCCCCATCATTTAGTTTGGTGTATTTCCTTCTCTTGAAACCGTTCAAGACCTTCCTCTCAGAACATTTGTAGATACAAACCCCAATCTGACATCTCATCAACCCCTACCGCATTCTCACAAGTGGACTATGGCACACCCTCTCCATCAGATCATTGGCGAGCCATCTACACCTATTCAATCCCGGGCCACCTCTGCCAATAATTGCCAGTTCTCCACCTTCCTAAGCCGAATAGAACCCTCTTCTATCTCTGAAGCTCTAATCGATGCAGACTGGGTTGTTGCCATGCAAGAAGAGTTAAACGAGTTTGAAGCTCTCAAAGTTTGGAGACTAGTCCCTCGTCCATACCATAAGACTGTGATTGGCACGAAATGGGTCTTCTGGTAGCGAAATCTGCTACTGCGTCTCATTCGTTGGGACATAGTATTGAAACAGATATCGTGGACCCAACGATGCACTTGCACGCCCTTCCTGTCCACTCAACCGATTTTCAACAAGCAGTTGTTTCATCTTCCCACGGGGATCAAGCACATACTCTATTTGGATCTTAGTTGGAGATTCCGAATAATGAAAAAGAACACAGCCTCCCCAGTGTTCGACTTCAGTTGCTGCACCATTGAATCTAGAGCCTGATACACCACTAGGTACACAATTGGTCGGCACTTCAAGTGCTATCTCTGCAGGTCTTCGTGCTCCTGCCGGAACGTTTGTAGTAGGGCGACAAGTTGTGCCTCTACGAGGATCGGACGGAAATCCCACCAGTGCTACCACTATGCCAACGCTGAATATGCGTCACACTGTTGATTCAACAGTCGTGTCAACTGGTGCTCTACATGAGCCATGTGTTACTTTCCCCTAACCACCACCTTTGTTCTGTCGCCCTCCATCCGCGGACGAGCTCAAGGCTCAGCTCTTGGACGCTTTATTATCTACTTTTGCTTCCCGTGATCAGGTTGATGCCAGTCTTATTGATCTTCTACGTCCGAAAGATTCAACCTCTTACGTAACACACGCCGAGTTTGATAAATTCAAAACCGAGGTCCGCAACAACTTCGATCGTCTTTCAACGCTAACAACACGATTGGCACTAATCTTCATGGTCTTGAATCTCATCTAATGGCACGTCTTATGGTCATTGAGGACTCATGCAGATCTCAGACTGGCTCCACCAAGCGCCAATGAGACGAGCATCACGATGATGATCATCAGCGTCATGAGGGGGAGAAGAGACTATGTCAATAGGTCACCGACGCTTCCACATCCCCCGTTCAACCAGCTCAGAATGATACAGAAATGCTTCTGCTACTAAAACTCATCCATCAAATGAAGCTCAACAAACAGATTTAGTATTCACTGACACTACACCAACGGTTGCAAAGCCCGCGGAAATAGTGATGCCTAATCTACCCTTAGAAGATAATGAACCGATACGCTGCAAAAAAACAAGAATTAAAAGAAGAAGTTCAAGAGTGGCAAACTGATACAGATATCGAGAAACTCTCTTTGGAAGATTA
The DNA here is from genome assembly GCA_036898165.1 of Silybum marianum. Lineage (NCBI taxonomy): Eukaryota > Viridiplantae > Streptophyta > Magnoliopsida > Asterales > Asteraceae > Silybum > Silybum marianum. The sequence continues at coordinate 6,113,343 of CM072541.1, forward strand.
TGATCTCATTCTTCAACAGAACGAAGACGTTACTGAGCAACCAGAATCTGAGATTCATGTCACTGAGTTCGTTGAAGATGCTCCTTCGGATACCCCTCAAGTCCTAACATGTACTTGATCTTCTGGATATAAGGATTACTTCAAGTTTCCTGATCACAAAGTCATGTGGGACAAAGTGATAGATGGATTTCAGCATGTGACATAGTCTGAAAGAATCAGAAAACCTTTCCTAGAAGAAACTTGTTCAAAGATATTTTCTGAATCTGACTATATTGGACAAAGTCACTTTTTATCGTGTCGACAACAAGAAACCTCATGACATAACAGAACACCTGCACATGATGACCTGTGCTGTACAAGATCTAGAGTCAGTAAGATCAACATACAGAATCACTCAGATTAAAGAAATCAGCTTCAACAAATACGACAGATATGAGTTTCCTGTATTTGAAGTTGTTCGTCAGGCCAGGAAGACTTATAAATTTACTGAGGCATATTTTGAGAACTTAATGGTAGAAGATCTGGAATTTCTGTTTGTTGATTTGAACACTCGGACTAAGGTTACAGGGTATGAAAGACTAGGCTTGGAGGCAATTATCAGACATGTTCAGAGGACTGTTGTACTGAGCTTTATTAGAGATTTTCAAATAGCCATCAAGAACTGTATATCGAAGATTAACCTGGTTAATCCGAACACCGATCTTGATGACATTTATAAGTTTTATGTGATGATTGTTTTGGACAAACCAGAGCTTGGGGTGATACATTGCAGCGATTCTCACCGGAAATGTTTCTTAGACTCAGTGAATTGGCCGCTTATTCTGATGGAACACTCATTCGAGTTCGAATACGGATGTCTGCAAGGCTTAGTGAAGAAAAGAGGAAAAGTATGAAGATGACTCCAAACCAGAAGTCAAAGTTTATTAATGTTATGGAGCTGATTGATGAAAGACTGTTGTACCGACAGTCTCTGAGAAGATATGATTTTATTTTTGATTTGCGCAAGAATAATTGATCCGAGCTACTTTTCAACTTTAATACAAAGGGGGAGATTGTTAGGTCACATTTCAGTTGTTAAAGTCCAGGGCTTAAAGTGTAAATACCGCAAGGTATAAATAGAGTAGTTTATTTTATTTTGAATTAAGAGAGTCATATTTGTTTCAAAACCTAGCCGTATACTGTGAAGAACTCTCTCTACTCACATATTCACTATTTCGAATATAATCAAGCCGACTACGTTGATTCAATCCATATCGTTAATTGTTTGTGTTTGATTGTTCGTTATTGCACTTAATCTGGGCTCACAGTAGCCACACAATCTATTCATTCTCGATTCTTTGGAGATGAATATTGAAATAGACATGGACCCAGTGTCGATAACTTGTGTCACCCCACCAGCTACTCAAGTATCTCACAAAAGATTCTTGTTTCATATATCACGGAGATTAAGCTTATCATCTATCTATTCTTCTACTTGAAGGAAGATAGCCTACGACTTCATGGTTTCTTCGATTTTCTGTTTGTGAACTACATTTTAATGTTAAGGGGGAGCATTGGAGCATATCATCATATTCGTAGGGGGAGCAAAAGATTTCAAGATGAAGATTTTTTGACAAAATTTCATCGTCTTCAAAAGTGCTGATTTGATAAATTGTAATCTCGAAAACAAAGGAGAAATTGTTAGGTCTGGAAATGTTGTATCCGAGATGACAACTGTTGAAGACATGAAGGGCTAAATTGTAAAGTCAACAAAGTCATTAATTAGGAAGGTTTAAGTTTTAGGAAAGATTTAATGTTTAAATATAAGGAAACAATCTTATTGTAAATAAGGCAAGTGTATAATGCCTTAATCTTTACTTTCCTTATAACGTTTTTCCTATTCATATAAATAGAGGGTTAGATATATCATAGAAGGTGAGACATTAGACGTTAGACATAATTGAGAGATCGTGAGCTTTATTCATAACTCCATACTTTGTAGCCACGATACTATACAAGTGAGATATATAACATAGTGAAGTTTTTCATATTGTTCTTGTCAATATTACACCGTTACCTGATAAACCGGGATCCACACACCAACCAACTGCCATATCATCCCCTGTCTGTCCACTATCTTCATAATTTCCTGAGTCATCCTTACCCATCCCTTCTCCTCCGACTCAGTCATCTGTACCACCTCCAGGGCCTACATCTGAGCCATCTGCTGAATCTACGGATCTCGGACCATCTCAATCACTAAATCTACGACGTTCAGACCAGGTAAGGTAAGACACGTTCCTTCTCATCTCCATGATTATCACTGATATGCTGCTCTGTTATCAAATCATTAGCCAACTTCCTATAAGGAAGCTTCCGCTAACCCATATTGGCAGAAAGCAATGCAGGAGGAACTTCAGGCTCTTGATAAAGCAAATACATGGGAATTTGTCCCTCTTAAACCAGGAAAGTCACCCATTAGTTCTAAATGGGTATTCAAAATCAAGACAAAGTCTAATGGTTCCATTGATCGGTACAAAGTTCGTCTAGTGGCAAAAGGCTTCAATCAGGAATATGGTACTGATTGTGAGGAGACGTTCGCTCCTATCGCGCGAATAACCTATGGTCGCAGTCTTCTTGCGATAGCTGGCACTAAACAATGGCCTCTCTTCCAAATGGATGTTAAAAACGCCTTTCTTAATGGTGATTTATCAGAAGAAGTATAAATGACACCTCCTCCTGGTGTCCCTCTCCCCAAAGGGCATGTTTGTCGTCTTCGGAATGCTTTATACGTACTCAAACAAGCTCCTAGAGCATGGTTTGAGAAGTTTAGTACAACCGTGATCTCTTTGGGCTTTTCACCAAGCAACTATGACTCTGGTCTCTTCACTCGAGTCGCAGATGCAGGAACAATTTTGCTCCTTCTATATGTAGATGACATGATCATTACTAGCAGCGACTCTACGGGCATCACTCATCTTAAACAGTCTCTCAGTTCATATTTGGAGATGAAAGACCTTGGAAACCTACATTACTTCCTTGGCTTTGAAGTCTTATCTGATGCTTCTGGAATCTATCTCTGCCAAGCAAAGTATACTTCAGATCTTTTGTTAAAGGCGGGTATTACTGATATCAAAGTGGCCTCCACACCACTAGAATTTAATCTTCATCTGGTTCCTAACAATGGACCTCCGCTACGAGATCCCATGTTGTATCGGCAGTTAGTGGGTTCTCTCGTTTACCTGACTGTTACCCGTCCTAATATTGCCTTTATCGTGCATACAGTCAGTCAATTTATGTCAGCTCCGTGCTCCGGACATTATGTTGCGGTCCTTCGCATCCTTCGGTATCTCAAAGGTACAATGTTTCATGGCCTTAATTTTGCACCCACCTCGTCCTTAACTTTGCGTGATTCTCTAATGCTGACTGGGATAGTGATATAACCGATCATCGATCTACTAGCGGATACTGCTTCTTTCTCGGAGACTCCCTTATTTCTTGGCGCAGCAAGAAACAGTCTCTCGTGGCTTGATCTAGTACTGAATCTGAGTATCGAGCTTTAGTTGACACCGTTTAAGAACTTATCTGGCTAAGATGGTTGTTATCTGACATGGGAGCTCCGTAGAACAATCCGACCTCGCTATAGTGTGACAACAACAGTGCTATTCAGATAGCTCACAATGATGTTTTCCATGAGTGCACGAAACACATAGAAATTGATTGCCATTTTATTCGCCAGCATGTGATTCGTCACACTATTCAACTTCTTCCAATTTCCACCGTTGATCAGCCGACTGGCATCTTCACTAAAGCTCATCTTCCTGACCGTTTTCACGATCTTGTTTCCAAACTCAATCTGGCTAAGTTGGTCGTATTGATTTTTATGAAATGCGAATTTATTACTTTTGAGATCAACAATTTATAACAATCACAATGAAACTTTCAAATTTGAAAACTAACAATCTTTTACTTATAAGATTGATTCGATGTTAAATATATTGTTTTTTTTTAATCATTTTTGGTGCTCAAAATGATTTAGAAGTTATATAATGCATATATATTTGGACTCAACGATTCACATAAACCGTAATAACGTTTTCAGATTCGAAAAAGAATAAAGTTTTTATTTTAGGGTCATTTGATCAAAACGATAGAAATATGTCTTTTCTGGAATATAGAAAGCGAAGTTCATATTTATATACATTGAAAAATATAGAGACCGTAAATGTCAAGAAGATCAAAATATGACTAAGAAGATTTATAAAAGTCAGAAAAAGATATAACAATAGCATGTCTATACGTAGATACTATCGAGTAGGTCCCAAATATATGTTCATATTAAGATTTGGAATTATGTATATAAAATTATGCTAGATAAATGTAGTATAGATAATAAATATTTGAAACAAATAAAATTGTATATATATTTATATATATACATACACGTAATTCTATCGCCTACTTCCTTACTTACTATGAATAGGTATCATGCTCTTCAAAATAAACTACACCAAAACATAAGTCAATACATATCAGAGAGTTACATCTGGTTTAGATTTGTAAAACCAACATTTCGGCTAAACAATTAAGGTGAGTACGTTATGAGATTTTATTGGGATACATATGTCTTATAATTATATTTTCTGCTTTTTGATTAAATATTTATAGTCGTTACTTAAAGTAAATTGTTATTAAATGTATAGTCGTTACTCTGCTCAAAGTAAAAATGTTATTATACAACATTTCTAGTCGTTACTATGCTCAAATTAAAGTGTTTGAAGTAAAGTGTTATTAAATATATAGTCGTTACCCTGCTCAAAGTAAAAGCGTTATTATACAACATTTCTAGTCGTTACTATACTCAAATTAAAATGTTATTATATAATGGTATTGTATGGAAATTTTATATATCCGGACTAACGCGTCGATTATTTACCCCATTTTCGTTTCTACCATCAAAAACCTTTTCGTTTCTACCCCATTTCCAAGTACTCCAAAATTAATACACGGTTTAATTCATGATTTCACTATTCATGTCACTATTTATATCACTATTCATGTCACTATTCATGTCACTATTAATATCACTATTCATAATTATTCAGATCGTTCCTATCTAAAGGTATAAAACTAGATCTGGCAAAAAATGACACGACACGCTAACCCGACACGAACTCGGCACGAATTAAACGGGTTTGGGTAATACATTTCAACCCGTTTAAGTAAACGGGCTGACACGACACGACACGAAAATTAAACGGGGAAGATCAGGGTCAAAAGTTTCAACTCGAAAATGACCCGAATAACTCGTTTATATTAGGCCCCTTAGGCCTTTAGGCAAATAACGTCAACAACCCAGGTTTATAGGTTTTTTAACAAAGTAAATACTAAATAATAATAAAAAGTGATTGTACATTCCATGTAGACCTGGAAAAAACTAGCACGGCATGCTAATTAGACACAAACTTGACACGAATTAAACCGGTTTGGGTAATACATTTCAACCCGTTTAAGTAAACAGGTTGACACGACACGAAAATTAAACGGGTTGAGACGACATAAGAAGAAAATTAAACGGATCGGGTTAGGGTTAGGCACTCTCAACCCGTTTAACCTATGAACCCGACACGAACCCGATACGACACGACACGTTTGCCAGGTCTATATAAAACTAATCAAATGAGGAATCGGGGAGAAGATTTTTCATTGTATCACAATACAAATGATGAGGTATTTCATTTATTTTATATAATATTATATATATAGGGGTGGTATCCGTTGCAAACCGATGAATATTTGCAAACTTTGCAAACCATTATATTAGGAAATATTGAGATATTTATGGACATTTATCATAATTCATTAGTTGTGTTTCCTAATTCAAAACTATGATCATAATTAATGAACCAATCATCTTCCATATGATCATGGTTTTGAATTAGGAAACAAAATTAATGAATTATGATAAATGTCCATAAATTTCTCAATGTTTCCTAATATAATGATTTACAAAGTTTGCAAATATTCGTTGGTTTGTAACGAATACCTCCCCTATATATATAATCTCAGATAACAACATTCATCCAAACCAACCAATTGGAGCTCATAACAACCCTCAACCATTTGCATTTTCTACCGATATGGTATCTTTAAGTTTCATTTATTCTTCCTAAATTATATGGTAAAACTAGTTGTTGTAATTATAAAAAAAGTCAATTCCAGGTGTTTAATTCTCGTCAAGATCTAGTTGATTGGGCACGCAGCGTGGCATTTTCACTTGGTTTTTGTTTTTGTTATAAAAAGAAGCAAACGTGACTCACGTGGGGACCCATCTGAAGTTGTATTGCAATGTGATTGTGGTGGTATACACAAAGGTGACAACACCTCTAGTAAACATACCGGGACAAGAAAAACAAATTGCGGATTTGGCTTGGTAGGAAACCACTTGGGTAATGATTGTTGGACTTTAACTGTGAAATGTGAAGCCCATAATCATGACTTTGCATTACATCTGGAGGGTCATGCATATGCAAGACGATTCTCTGAAACTAAAGCTCAATTAGTGGAAGATTTGTCAGCCAACAATGTGAAACCTAGGGATATTTTATCGACAATCAAAAAGCAGTATCCAGATAATGTGTCTACGAAAAAGACTGTATACAGTCACTGCCAGAAACTTCAACTTAAGAAGAATGCAGGTAGAACTCCTATGCAAGTTGTGATGTCATTTTTACAGGAAGAAGGCTATGTATTTTATGATCGTGCAAATGACTCGACTAATGAGTTGGAAGATCTATTTTTTTCTCATCCTAGATCATTGGAGATATGGCGTGCATTTCCACACGTGTTGTTGATGGATGTCACTTACAAAACGAACATATTTGAGATGCCTCTCCTTCAGATTGTTGGTGTAACTTCAACTAATAAGACATTTTGCGTAGCATTTGTCTTTATTCACAAGGAAAAGATATCCAATTATACTAGGGCATTAAATTGTCAACTGTCATTGATGGATGGATGTCTTCATCCACATGTGATCGTCACAGATAGAGACTTGGCATTTGATGAAAGCATGCAATATTGTTTTTCCCGGTGCTAAAAGATTACTTTGTAGATGGCATATCTACCAAAGTATTATGAGAAATTGTAGACCAGCAATAACATCAAATGGAGTTTGGGGTTCCTTTTAAAATGCATGGATGACATTAATTGCTTCAGAATTAGATGAAACGTATCTGTCTAATTTTGCACAACTTGAAGCAGTATTGCTCAACTATCCAGATACACTCGAATATATTATTAATAAAAAATGTTGATTGGTTTAACAATTACTATTCAAGGGATTGAAATAAATTTGTTCATTTTTCAGTTGGTTTTGCTTATATGAATGACACATGGCTGACACCATACAAAATATTGTTTGTATCTGTTTGGACTGACAAATTTCTACACTTTGGAAATCGGACAAGTAACAGAGTGGAGAGTCAACATTCCAAGTTGAAATCTTACTTGAATTCTGCTCAATCAAGTCATTCAGTCCCAAGATACAGAAATTAAAGCAAGTGTTCAACAAAGCAGAAGTATCACGATACATCTTCATCGCAAACCGCACTTCCAACAATTGTGTGGTTTCGTTTCACTTTATGCACTAGACATAATATTACAGAAATATCAGCACGCTTAATCTGTTGGCTTGTTCTTTGAAATTTGTAATTGTCTACTATGTACATGTTATGGGTTGCCATGTGCGCATGAACTAATGCTATATTCCAACAAAAGTCTTCCTATCGCAATTGATTCAATTGATGTATTTTGGACGAAGCTTGATTTATCCGTGTGTCAACCTTTACAAGATGATGATATTGGTTGTGAAGATGAAGTCCAAATGTTTACCGAGCAATTTAACAAACAATCCAGAGCTGGTAAGTTTAGTTTTCTGAGGAAGATAAAAGAGATAGTCAAGCCATCAAAAACATGGGTTCGTGAACCTGTTGTTAACAAGACTACTCGTGGACGCCCCTCGTTGAAGGATAAACTTCTTAGAAAAACTCATGTTGAACAGTCCTTTTCAGCTCATGTTGATCCGTCTTTTTCAGCTCACGTTGATCCGTCTTTTACAGATGAAAAACCACTTAGACGTAGTTGTTCGAACGCATCAACATTTATTGACTTGAATGAAATGAGCTACCAGGAACCAGCGAGACACGGTTCTTTTTTCCAGCAATAATTATAGCACATCCATATATTAATCAATTTCCAGAAATGTTTCACCCTTACATCAAGAATGTACAAGATGTGAGAGATGATGGAAATTGTGGATTTCGAGCAATAGCTGTCCACCTTGGTCTTCATGAAGATGCATGGCCAACAATTCGAATGAACTTGATGGAAGAGTTAGAAGCATACAAGACAGAATACTTCAACATATTTGGAAGTCAATATTGGAATATAGTTTACAATATTTTAAACTTTTTCAATCAGATCGAGGTGTCCCACTTGAACACTGGATGACGATGCCTGAAATTGGTACATTAATTGCTTCAAATTATAATGTGATGTTACACGTTATAGACATTACAGGTTGTTCAACGTACTTACCGCTTAGGTCTACTCCACACGGTGGTATCAACATGTTGCTTTTGTAATTGGGTACGTTAATGGTAATCATTACATCAAATTAGACTTGGCAGAAGGATACCCGATCCCTAGAATTACACAACATTTTAGGCATTGCTACTATCCGTGTGCTGCTGCATGAGCTACACCATATTTAGATCGAATAAATAAGTACGAGGGCTTTTACGTATTAGTACTACTACGGATAATGTTATTTTAGAATAGGTGAAACTTGTAATATAAATTAATTTTGTTATTTATGTGTTAAATCTTAATTTTTATTTTTTATTTTTATTATGTAATTACTAAATTAGTAACGTTTATATTAATAAGAATTTTTTATTTTTAAATAAAAGTAAAAATAGAAAACGAACAAAATAAAAGAAAATTTATTTTAAAATTAAAAAACAAAAGAAGACATCAATTATATATAGAAAATAATGAGATCAAAATGTTATAAAATAAATATTAAAATATAATATACATATACATATACAGTTAAAACATGTAAAATATAAATAAAAAATAAAAGAAAGAATAACAAAATTAAAATTAAAATTGCAATGTGTAAAAATTAAAATGTGTAAAAAACAATTAAAAATGTATATAGAGTTTATTTGTTTTTAAATAAAAGTAAAAAATGTAATATAAAATTATTAATAATTCATGTTAATTAAAATATAAATATAAATATAAATAAATAAATAAAATACTTAATTAATAATTTGTATTAATTAAATATAATACAAATATATTTAAATAACAAATAAAACAAAAACAGAAAAGAACAAAAAGACAAAAAAAAAACAATCATGATCTATTTTTAGGTCTGAAATCATCTAATGTCTGATTCTGTCAGACGTTTTTTGATTTCAGAGCGTTTGTTTTTTTTTTCAATTAAGAGCTAAAATCAACCCTATTTCCTCTGAAACTTTAAGGGGTAAACCTTTCTCTTAAAACATTTCAGCTGCTCTCTTATAGCTCTCGATCTCTCATGCCCTCATCTTCCAGATCGCATCTGCAGCTCTCGATCTCAGGTAAGCTTCTCTTTCTGCTTCTCGATTTCATCTGTTGTTGTCGATATCATCTACAACTCTCGTTTTCTGTTTCTCGATTTCATCTGTGCTTTTCGATTTCATCTACAGATCTCGATCTCTCCTAACTCGACACTCTGATCTCGATCTCAGGTAAGGTTCTCTTTCTTCTTCTCGATTTCTTCTCTTTCTTCTTCTCGATTTCTTTCTGCATCAATAATATGATCTATTTTTATCCTTTAAAAGTCTTGGAAAAACTCTATTCACTATCACCAGTGTGTTTCAGATGGCAAAAACTTTGTGTCAAGGATTAACTTATCTCATCGTGTAATCTTGATTCTCTTTTCTTACACACCGGAAATTGTAATATGGTTTCTTGTTTCTTTGTATATGTTAATTTTGTTATCATATGGTTAGTCACTGTATGTTCCTCTTTTTATCTGCTTACAAGTTACAACATGTGTATATGATTTTTGTTCTTTGTTTTCTTAAGTCTAGCTATCTCATTTGCTGTCAATATTGATTTATATTTTCATATTTTACAAATAAACAACGAAATGTAAAAAGGTCAATACTTTTGAATGATTTATCAGGATTTATTTGAATCATGAATTAAGATTTTAGTTCTTCATTTGCATTGATCATATCAGCTTCGATTGACTACAATCTTACCAGTAAGTGAGTGTAACGACTCTTACCCGATAAGTGCTTATCAGTAAATTGTTGCATCCATTTCGATTGATCGACTACCATCTTACCGGTAAGCGACTCTTACCCGCTAAACGCTTATTAGTAAATTGTTGCATACTATAATGTCTCGACTGACTACAATCTTACCGGTAAATGAGTGTAACAACTCTCTTACCCGGTAAGCGTTTATCGGCTAAGTTGTTGCATATATAATATATCCTTTTGATTGACTACAAAAAAGATATTTTCTCATGCCTTGATAATAGAAGCCTGCAGGATGCTTTATTATAATTGTTCTTTTCTTTGTTTTTTTCATTTGTTCTTTGATAATAGTCACCACATGATTTTTATCTACTGTGTTTTGAGTACATGATTTTTATTCCTTTTTCATTTGTTTTGTGATAATAGTCACCGTATTCCCTATTTGAAAGCTTCCAATTTTTATTCCTTTTTCATTTCTCTGTATTTTATCTATTTTGTTTTGTTGGAACTAAAATATAGGGATAATAGAAGGTGTCAATCTGAATGTTTTAAGTAGGCATTCTGTGTTCAAATCATCACTCATTGGGTGTATTTCAGTATGTTAAGAAACCGGATAAAATGAAGAAAAAAAAGGGATATTGTGTTAAGGAACCGGATAGCTTTCATTATGTGTGTTCTTTGTGTGAATCTATTTCATTTTTTTATGGCTTGAAACCTACCAATTATATGATGGCCTTACTCTTTTATTAGTGATGGACGAGAACGAGAACTCACGTGTACGATGGTCAGATGTAATGACCAAATGCTTTTTAGAAAGTTGCATAGAAGAGGTAAACAAAGTTGGGAGAAACGGGGGTAGTCTTAAGAAAGAAACATGGGCAAAGGTTTCAACAAAGATTAATGAAGTGTGCGGAAAAAGCTCCACCAAAAGCAACTGAAAAATCAGTACGATTATCTAAAGGGAAAATATTCGGGGTGGGTTTACTTGAGGAATAAAACGGGAAATATTTATGACCCTGTTATGAACATGTTCAAGTTATCAAATCAAGAATGGGATGATCTTTTTAAGGTTAGTGATCACTCCATTTTATATTTTTAGATAGTAATGACAAAGTGTGGGTATTATATAAATAATTTTATTTAATTTGGATGAAGGGACATCCTAAAGCTCGAACTTTAAAAACATCCCCATTGCCATTTTCTGACTTGTGTATTGCTTTATTCGAGGGGACTTCGGCTACCGGATCCCGTGCTTATTCTGCTAGTGCAACTCGTGAGAGAACACTGATTTCATCATGCTCATCATTTACTTCCCGTATCCACACTACTCAAGATGAGGAGGGGGAAGATGATGATGATGATGAAGAACAAAATGTTGCACCAAGTTCTCATCATGTCTCTAGTGTAGATCCTTCAACTGTTACACCAAGTCCACATTCCTCTAGACCAAATAAGAAGAGTAAAACCAAGGTAGACCTCGATGGTTTGGCTTTGGAAGTGCAGAGTGTACTTACCAGACTTGTTCCCCGAGAACCCCCAGTTGTTACACAAGGACCCACAGTGCTTGAAAGGTGTGTTGCAAAGTTGAACACCCTTGGCCTTCATGAAAGGGATCCTCTTTACCAAGAAGCCATTGACATTTTTGGCCACACTAATTTGTTAAGAGAGACATGGTTGATCGTCTCTTCAGACCCCGATATGTTAAAAGACTGGATTGTGAGGACGGCAAAAAAATATGGTTTTATGTAGTGGTTTTTAGACAAGTTGTTTTTGGTACTTGGGCATGGATGTTTTGGTATTATTATGGTATTTGGATGACATTTTGATAGTATTTGGACATGTTATTTGGTAGTATGGTATTTGGACATGTTATTTGGTTGTATGGTATTTGGACATGTTATTTGGATGATATTTTGTATTATTATGTTATTTGGATGTTATGGTATTTGGATGATATTTTGATATTATTATGGTATTTGGATGATATTTTGATATTATTATGGTATTTGGATGTTGTTATGCTTGTAACAGGTTCATCATGGATGATCAACAAAAAGCTTTAGTTCTCCTTGCTTTGTTCTTATATCTTTATTACTTGCAAAAAATGAGTTTGAAAAGGAAAAGAGATAATACGTCTGCAATGACCGGACAACAATTTACTAATGAGCTACTTGAAGGTAGTGATCGACAATGTATTGATTTGTTAAGAATGTCTCGTGATGCTTTTGTTCAACTATGTGACCACTTTAAAGCAAAAGGTTGGTTAAGGGATAGCAAACATATATCGGTCGAACAAAAGATGGCTATCTTCTTGATGATTATTGGTCACAATCAACGTTTTAGAGTGGTGAAAAATAGGTTCCAACACTCAACACAAACCATCCATAAGATTTTTCATGAAGTGTTGGATAAAATGATCGTGTTTGCTAAAGAGATCATAGTTCCTACATCATTCAATCCTAATCTGGACATCCCAAGGAATAATAGAAGATTACGACGAGTATTTAAGGTAAATAATAGTAATTTTTAACATGATTTTTAAGGTAAATAATAGTAATATTTAACATGATATTTAACTTTAATGTAGGGAGCAATCGGCGCCCTTGATGGAACTTTAATACATGTTGTTGTCCCTATTCAAGAACAACATTTATATAGAGGACGAGGAAAGGGCGAATGTTATCAAAATGTTATGGCCATTTGTGACTTTAACATGATTTTTACATTTGCTATTGCCGGGTGGGAAGGTGTTGCACATGATTCTAGAATTTTGTCCGAAGCTATGACAAATGGTGCTAAGGAATTCCCATTTCCTCCTCAAGGTATATTAACGCTTTAAAGGTAACACGTTTACAATATTCATATTAATAATTATTCTATTCATTTTTTCAGATAAATTTTATCTATGTGATGCTGCATATTCGAATACTCGAGGGTTTATGGCACCGTATCGTAATGTTAGATATTGGCTTGGAGATTTCCGTCGTCAGCGTGCAATGAACAAGTATGAAAAGTTTAATCATGCTCATGCAAAACTTAGAAATGTTATTGAACGTTCTTATGGTGTATTGAAAGCACGCTTTCCAATTTTGAAAAGAATGACACCTTTTTCACTTGAGGTTCAAAGAGATGTTGTTCTTGCATGCTTTGCGGTTCACAACTTCATACGAAAAGAAGGTTTAAGTGATGAGTTATTTTCTGAATACAACCAAACCATTGAGCAAGAGACCGATGGCGATGATGAGGATGAAGAGGTTCAACCGCATGGGAGTGCCGCTGACCAATCATATATGGCCAATTTAAGAGAAGAAATTGCAACACAATTAATGCAAAATGGAGATTGATTTTAGTTGTTATAAGACTTTGTTCATGTTTTCTATTGTATTCGAATCTATTGACGTTTTTAAGTTGAATTTCTGAATGTGTTAACAATGGATGGTAGTATAATTTAATTAAAATGAATTGATGCTTTTATAAATAGAGCAGTATAACATTTTGAGGGATAAAAAAGACAATTATACATATTCAAATGTTTTGTCAGGATGCAAAAACAAACAGTCTAACTGATTCAGATTTCAGACTTCAGACTTCAGCACCACCTCTTAAAGTTCAGAAGTGGTATCAGACTTCAGACTTCAGCACCTCTTAAAAAACAAACGTCACCTTAATGTTAAGAAAGATAATTGATTACTTTATTCAATCTCATCAATCAAAATAAATTATTATTATTTTATATAATTAAAAAATATATTGTAATGATAAATTAAATAATGTTATAAGAATTTATGTTTAAATTCTCTAAAACAAAAATGTAAATCTTTTTAAGGATCGTAGATGAAGATGTAAATCTTTTAAAGATTTTAGATTTTAATTTTTAATTTAAAGAAATTATATAGAATTTATTAAAAATACTTTTTACATTTTAAAAAAACTGTTGAAAGGATAATATGCTCAAAGTTTTCAATTTAATTATTGGAAGGTCAATGACATTTTTATGGATTGTTGATCACACTTTACCTCTAAACTTTTCTTCTTTACATCATTATAGTCTTAACAGAATCAGAACCATTTTTTTATATATTTTCAATATTATAAAACTATATAAATTTTTGTACATAACGATATAATAACATTGTCTTTATTCATTTTAAAGAACAAACAAAGATACTATTAGGGGTGACAATTCTCGACACGACACGAAAATAAACGGGTTAGGGTTAAAGTTTTTGACACGTCAATCCGTCAAATAAATGGGTCGTGTTCGGGTTGACCCAATCGTGTCGTGTGGGTGACCCGTCAACCCGCCAAGTAATTTTTAATTTTTTTAAATATATTTTATATTTAGTTTAAAATTAAAACTCAAAAAACAAAAATGAAACGCTAACTTCATGTCGTTAGTTAAAAATATTTTATATTTAATTATTTAGTTATAAATTAAAAATGAGCCGCCAACCCGTTTTGTGACCCGCCAACTCACGGATTGACCCGTCAACACGACCGTGTCCGGGTTAGTGTTGTGTATTTCGACACGAAAAGCTAAACAGGTCGTGTTCAGGTTGAGCCTTCCTGACCCGCCAACCCGTTAACACGTGACCCGTCAACCCAAACACGACACGATTGCCACTCTTAAATACTAAGTAGAGAAAAATCATAATCAGATCGATAAAAATAAAATAAAAACTAAAAATATAAAATCACATTTTCTTTTCCATTTTTAAGAATCTCTTTTGGAACCGATTCTCACAAGTAGCTATCACAAGTTCCATGAATCAGCTACGTATGATTCCGATTCATCTCGATAGTATCAACAACAATCTCCATCATTCCAGTATCTTCCATTTTTGGAACAACAGCAATCTTCGTTGGATGAGTATATCAACAAGATTATGTCATCCTTTATTCTTCAATAATAATTTTCCTAATTTGGATTCATTCTTATCTTTTGCTACTCTGTAATTTTTCCTATTTTATCAATTTTTGCTGCCTCCAGGCTTTCAATTTCCTCTTAATAAACCCTAAATCTTCGTGGATTTTGAACGAAATTTCCTCTGAAAAAATGGGGGAGAAAGGAAATTGTGATTTCTTCTTGGAAGAAAACGAAGATGATGAAGTTCAATATGATGATTTGGAAGATAATTGCAGTGATGGTGATGGTGATGATGATGATGATGATGATAATGATAATGGAAGTCGTAATTCCTTCACATCTCGTCAATGGCCGCAGAGTTACCAGTTAGTTTTCGTCTTTCTTTTACCCTTGTTTTACGGGTAGCCTTGTCTCCAGATGATATCAAAGTACAACCTTCACTGCACGTAGTACAAGCTACTATAGCGGTGATATGGATTTGACGTTGTTTACTCTGGAGAATGGATTCATCTTGTTCTGTTTCTATTCCATCTCTCTTTTTTATTATTACAAATTATATATAAGAAATTGCGATAATTTTGAGAACATGTTACAGAATTAGAATATTAATTAACATATATTATTTTCAAGATATGTTTATTTCACATGTACTCCCTTCACTCTGCATGAACCTTTTTGTATGTTAATGAAACATAAAATACTCCTGTAAAAAAGTTTCACGCATGCTTTGAAACGAATACATATAAAACAAATAGAAAACAAACATATCGTAAAACAAATAGAAAATATCATGGGTTCTCCAATGATTAAGCTCCCCCTCTCTCTCTCTATATATATATGACTTTTAAAATGTGATAGATGGGAAAGTTCATGTAAAACAACACATTAGACAAAAGTTCTCACTGTTATCAGTGGCGGATCCAGGAATTTTTGTCTACTGGGGTCCATTAAGGTAGACTAAAGGCGCGTAAAGTCATCTTACGTGTTTCGGAATTTTTTTAAAGTTTTTTAGTTGATTTCAAAGGATTTTCTTAGTGTTTTTGTTGATTTTAAAAGATTTTCTTAGTGTTTTTGTGAATTTCGAAGGATTTTTTTTCAGTTTTTTTATTAATTTCAAGAGAATTTTTTAGTGTTTTTGTCAATTGCGGGCAAGATGGGTCCCTTATTTTTTTTACCGGAGGACGAAAGGGTAAATTAAGTATTTTTAATATTTTTTATCCTATATAATTTTTTTTTAATATTCAGTGGGGTCGTTGGACCCACCCTTTTCTACACTAGCTCCGCCAATGACTGTTATCATATATATATATAGAGGAAAGTTCAAATGTGAACTCATTTTTTGTTGTGAACGTGAGGACGAATCTCAGCCACTTATCCGGTTAATAAAGGCGGCTTTGACCTGGTTCCCCTCCTTTAATAATCTCCACCCTCCCATGAATCGCGTCAATCCTCCGTGATCGTGTCCACCATAACCAAAGATGTGTGACTGAGATTCGTCCTCACGTTCACAACCAAAAATGAGTTCACATTTGAACCTAACCCTATATATATATATATATATATATATATATATATGAGCTTGTCATTTGATTAAGCCCCTGTACGTATAAACGCACACATACCCATGAGTCCATGAACTCTATTACATTCTTTTTGATACAATAATGATGAAACAATTAAATATTGTGCATGAAAGTAAATGGAGGTTCATATTCATATATGAATATAGTTAATTTGTTAAGCTTTTGACACATTAGATTTAAGTTCAAGAAACTACTTGCAAGGAATAAGTCTGATTCCAGAAACATATTTTCTAGATTACATAGATTAGTGGATTGGGCAACAAGTGACCCAATTTGCGGTTAGGCACATAATTATGTCGGATTGTTTTAAATCTTGGGTTCAAGATGATTAGTTGTTCATAGTTCACTTAATCATGTTAAATACTTGTAAAAGTTATACGATAATTTAGTTGATAAATGAGTAAATGCTATTTTCTTGATTTTCAGGCAGACAATCGATTCATATTCGATCACAGCAACACCAAATTTTGGACTCCTTAAGTCTCCTTCTTCTATTATATATTCATCGCTGTATGATATTGGTATCGAAAGTAACTTCGATGCTGATGCAAAGGCTCGATTACTGTCTGAATGTGAAAAGCTTTATAGCAAAGAGGATTTGCAGAGGATCTCAAGGAAGATATCAACATGGTCAGGGAAAGGTTCATTACATGAACAACTCGGAGAACTTCCAATCAGCCATGGATGTAGCGTTACTCAAACTGTATTCAATGGTGAGAAGCACCACAATAAACCTTTATTCATGATTTATAATTTATGGATATTGCCATGCTGTTAGGGGCTGTTTGGTTGATTTTCCATCTGTTTGTTAGCAGCTTAATGAGCTTAATGGGAGTCACAGCTTATTCAGTCAGTTATACTTGACTTTTTGGTAGTGGCTTAATGATATAGAAAGTGGGTTATCCAGTAAGCTTCTAGGGGGAGCTTAATGCAGAAAGCCAAGTTTTTTCCTAACCTGCCCTTCTCAATTAAAAAAAACCATGCTCATTCCATCTATGAAAAACGCCTCCCAAACAAAAACCTTCACAATCTATACAGACAGATTAATCCACACAGACAACTTTATCTATACAGGACTTAAGAAAAACCTTTGGTTGGTTTTTCATTAAGTTCTGTATGGATAAAACAGTCTGTGTGGATTAATCTGTCTGAATAGATTGGGAAGGTTTTTGTTTGGGAGGGGTTTTTCATAGATGAAAGGAGCGTGTTTTTTTAATTGGGATTGGGAGGGGTGGTTTGAAAAAAAACTTGGTTTTCTTTATAAAGTTTCCCCCTACAAGCTTATTGAATAAGCCACTTTGTATATCATTAAGCCACTGCCAAAAAATCATGTATAGCTGACGAAATAAGTTGTGAGCCATCTGCTAACAAATAGGCCCTAAGTCTTGTATGGATAAGTAGTCTGTATAGATTGGGAATGTTTTTGTTTGAGAGGGATTTTTCATAGATGGAAGGAGCGTGTTCTTTAATTGGGATGGGCATGCTTTGAAAAACTTGGCTTTCTGCATAAAGCTCCCCCTAGAAGCTTACTGAATAAACTACTTTCTTTATTATTAAGCGAGTATCAATTTAAACAATCATGTATAGCTTACCTCTTAACGTTTCCATTAAGAGGCAACCTCTGAATTGCTAAGAGGTGAATGTTGTTTGGCAAAAAATAAGTCTGCGTCTTAATGGTTCCAAAACCCTCTGAATCATTGTGTATCCTGGATCTCCCTGAACCATTAAGATCCCTAATTACATCCTGAACAATTACCAAACAATTATATTTCATTTTGCACTATATCATAAGAGCCTCTTAATCATTCTGATCACTTAATCATTCTGCACCAAACCATTCAGCAACTGCCAAACAGCCCCTGAATAAGCTATAAGTCCCATTAAACTCATTAAGCAGCTTACAAGCAAGCCCTATTTCCTTGTAATGATTAATATGTGCTCAACTATTTTCGATAAATCTTGTATTTTAATGCTAATGCTTGAACAGCGGTAAATGTAATGGTTGGAGTTGGGCTTCTTTCTACACCATATACAATTGCGCAAGCTGGATGGGCGGGATTGGGATTGCTACTCCTTTTTGGCATCATATGTTGCTATACTGCTTCACTAATGAAACATTGCTTTGAGAGCAAAGATGGTATCCTTAGTTATCCTGATATTGGAGAAGCCGCATTTGGGAAATATGGACGCCTTATCGTATCTGTAAGTTGGAAGGCGGATTAAACGAGAACAGGGTCAAAATAAGAAAACACGAAAACAGCCAATTCACATGTGAATTTGCACTAAACTCACATGTGATTACGGAATGCAGTCCGAAGTCGCGTGAATCACATATGATTTTAGTGTAAAATCACATGTGAATTTGGCAGTTCCCGTGTCTCTTATTAGTTATTGTTCTCGTTTGAACCCGATTCGTGGAAGTTGATGTGCTTATTTAAATGGATTTATGTGATTTATATAACTTCTTCTGATAATTCTTTGGTTTTGGTGCAGATCATCTTGTATACCGAGCTCTATGTAAGTGAAACGTTTATTCAACGGTTTTGGAATGATTTCTTTGCCTCTTTTCGGTTTAAAACATTTTTATATTTTGAACTTTTTTGCCGGAATTAAGGTGGCACTATTTTATAGGACACTTTGGACACATCTTTTTATAGGACACTTGTTTACCTCTTAACAGTTCCATTAAGAGGCAGCCTCTGAATCGCTAAGAGGTAAATCCTGTTTGGCAAAAAGTAAGACGGCCTGTTAATGGTTCCAAAACCCTATGAATCATTTTGTATCTTGGACCTCCCTTAACCATTCAGAGCCCTGATTTCATTTTGAACAATTACCAAACAATTATATTTCATTTTGCACTATATCATAAAAGTCTCTTAATCATTCGGAGCACTTAATCATTTTGCACCAAACCATTCAACAACTGCCAAATAGTGTCCTATAGAATAGCTAACACAATGCTTTATTAAAAAATGTCCTAAAAAACTTGATAAACTTATTGCAACACTGCTTTATCATTTGGTCCTATAAACTTAAGTCTTATAAAATAGTCTATTGGGACTCTTAGACATTTCTGACGTCCTATGAACCCATTTTTATCTCTTATTATAACTTAACTAAAAACACCACGAAACGAAAAATAATTGATTTCAATGTTTACGATCGCCCTTTTATCTCTTATTACCTCTGAATCGTATTCCTCATTGCGTTTTCAATGATCACAGTCATATTGTGTGGAATTCATTATACTCGAAGGAGACAATCTTAGTAGTCTATTCCCGGGAGTATCTTTAAATTTGGCTGGTTTCAGTTTGGATTCAGTTCACTTATTTGCGGTTCTCACTGCTATCATTCTCGTACCCATTGTCTTATTGAAGAACGTCCGAGTAATCTCGTATCTTTCGGGTAATTTTATATATACTTATATATATATATATATTTGATCTCATATAAATTTGTTATTCGAAAAATGAAGTTATATTAAAAACATAGGATGATAATCAAATAAAAACCACAAAAAGGTTACAAACTCATGAAACCCAATATAAAAATATATTTTTTACATGATTTTTTTCATCAAAACCTATAATTTAATATATTGTTTCACATATGTTTGTGTTCACCTTATGAATTAATTACATGTGAAGAAAAAAAAATTGATTCACCTAGTGAAACAAAAAATATGCATAAAAAATATTCATATGGTGAAACAAATATATGTGGAACTTTCACATTATGAAACAAATATATGTGAAATATAAATAATATATTAAATTCTACAATTTGTTGAAAATAAATCAAGAAAAAAAATTATTTTTATATCGGTTTTCACGAGTTGGTAACATTTTTGTGGTTTTTATTTGACTTAGCCCCTATTAACATACGCCATTTGTTTGTAGCTACTGGTGTATTGACCACAATTGCTGTCATCTTTTGCGTGTTTTACCTTGGGACCGTAAATGTTGGATTTCATGAAAGTGGTCGGGCCGTTAAGTGGAGTGGCGTTCCGTTTGCATTGGGTATTTATGTTTTTTGCTATTCTGGCCATTCGGTGTTTCCAAATATTTATCAGTCGATGGCTGACAAGACCAAGTTTAGCAAAGCGATGATTATATGGTATGGAATAAAAAAATCATTTCTTTTAATCATCGGTGTTCGTTCGTTATACCATTTCATGCTTTTTTCTTGATTTATTTGTTTACCTCTTAACAGTTCCATTAAGAGGTAGCCTCTGAATCGCTAAGAGCATCTCCAACAGATTCTCCAAAATGTAGAACCAAAACTCAATATCTCTAAATAATTACATTCATCTCCAACAAATTCCCCATTTTTGAGAAGCCAACATCAATTATAATATTAAAATATTCCATTCATCTATTAAAATATTATTTCTCTCTCTAAATATTTGTTTTCAAAATTTCCTATTGGTGGGCTCACTTTGTAATCATTTTTGGGGTGTTCTCCGTATTTAGAAAAAAAAAGTTCTCTCTCCTACTTTCTCCATTTTAGAGATAGTTTTTGGGGAAGCTGACGGAGCATATTTTTGACTCAAAATCCCCATTTTTTCTATTTTCCCCATTTTAGGGAAACTGTTGGAGATGCTCTAAAAGGTGAATCCCGTTTGATAAAAAATAAGTCTAACCTCTTAATGGTTCCAAAACCCTCTGAATCATTTTGTATCCTGGACCTCTCTTAACCATTAAGAGCCCTAATTACATCCTGAACAATTATCAAACAATTATATTTTATTTTGTACTATATCAAAAAAGCCTCTTAATCATTCTGACCACTTAATCATTCTGCACCAAACCATTCAGCAACTGCCAAACAGCCCCTTAATAGCTTTTGTTTTCGTGTTTTTCAGTTTTATATTGTGTGCATTAATGTATGGGGCTGTTGCGGTTATGGGGTATCTTATGTTCGGTGAAAGCACTTTGTCCCAAATAACGTTAAACATGCCAGATGATGCAATTGTTTCGAAAGTTGCTTTGTGGATAGTGGTAAGTGTCGATTTTGAATAGCATCTCCAACAGTTATGCTAAAATGAAAAAAAGTGGGATTTCAGCATTTTTGTTGCTCCGACAGCTATGTTATCCCCTATGCTAAAATAGAAAATAAGAGGAGAGAGATTGTAAAAATCTCTAAATTTAGAGAAATCTCTAAACCATCTCCAAGAGCTATGCTAATTTTTTTCTAAAATAGAACATCAAAAGTCAATATAGCTAAAAGAAATGGTTTTCAACTCCAATAGCTATTCTATTTTAGAGATTTTAGCATTAATTATATTATTAAAATAATCAATAAATTAATTAAATATTATTTCTCTCTCATAAACCATTTTGCTTCAATGTTTTTTATTGGTGGAAAGATTAAAATAGTATTTCTCTCTTAAGTAGTGGGTTTTAGAGATTTATCCGAATTTGGAGATTTTCATCATCTCTCCCTTTTTTTTCTCTATTTTAGCATACCATATAGCATAACTATTGGAGCAAAAAAAATCTCTAGAACCACCTAAATTTCTATTATAGCATAGCTCTTGGAGATGCTAAAACTCATTAGAACTCATTAGAAGAGAGAGAAAATAATATTTAATTATATACAACCAATTAGAGTGTTGAGATTAAATGTGTAGGAGAGAGATATAGTATTTTATTAGATAATTTGAACATTTTATTAATATAGTTAATGCTAGAATTGCTAAAATAGAGTAGCTGTTGGAGTTGGATGTAAATTTTTATATAGATTTTGACTTTTTTCTACTCTAATATAGAAAAATTATAGCATATGTGTTGGAGATGCTTATAAGTTACAAATATGTAGACGTAGGGAAATTTACGCTTCTTAAATTTGTTATGAGATTTAATATATGTTTATATAAATTGCAGGTCATCAACCCGTTCACCAAATATCCTTCTTATGATTAATTACCTACCAAGAAAAATTAGGTGTCTTTTGGTTCACAGAATGAAATCTGTCGGAATTGGAATCTGTAAAAGGAATTGGATGGAATTTAATAGAATTATAATGGAATCATTCAAAGAATGAATGGAATTAGTCATTCCAATTCCTTCAAATTCTATCGGATTCCAACGAAGTACCAAAAGCCACATTAAGTGTTTTTATAACGTTTTTTTTTTCAACTTTCTAGTTTATATATCTTTGTATTTGACTTAACATTTGCATACATATGCTTTGCTTATGAACCCATTGGCGAGTGCCATAGAAGAGTTGTTACCTGTGAGCGTTTCACGTACTACTTGCTCCTACGTTCTTCTTAGAACGGCACTAGTCCTTTCTACTGTATGTGTTGCAATTCTTATTCCTTTCTTCGGTAAGCTTCTCCATTACATTATTAATATGTTTTGATGTTTTTTTATTAATATTTGTATACACGTGGCTTATTTATTCAGACAAAGTCTTGGTCAAACCAACAATTGTTAAAAAGTCATGCTTAAAACCGAATGATCCCACTGTATCCCACGATAATGTAGTGAGAGAGGCCCTTCTTTTGAGAACGAATGAAATTGTGATGAACTTGAGAACTAGTGTATCATATGTTATTTCATATTGTATTCTTTTTAATCTAAGACTAGGGTTTCGAATTTCGATTAACATATATATATATATATATGTAGACAGGGAGGTTCAGGGGAAACCTCCCAAAAAAACTGAAGAACACCCTGGGAGTCATCTATCTAGATGGTATGCACAAATGCATATAAGTGATTGAAGCTGTTTTTTTTATGCACGAGTGCATGTAATAAATTACCATTATGCATTTTTGCATACCGTCCAGATGGAGGGCTACCCGGGTGTTATTCAATTTTCCAGTTTTTGAGGTTTTCCCGTGAACCGGACCCTATATATATATATATGTTTCACACTGTTAACGTTTTTCGTCTGTTTGTGAAACAAATGTTATACGTAAAAAAAAAGTTTCACATTGTGAATCGAAAATATATGATGAAGCAAATACATTGTAAATCGAATACATATGAAACAAACACATTGTGAAACAAATATATGTTCTTCAATACATTGAATGCCAACTTTTGATAGGAAAAAATCATGTGAAAGAGTGAGGATATGCAAGTGAAAGCTATTGCTCAATTATAGCACAACTAACAGGTGCTGTGATGGTGTTAATTGTATAAAACTGAATCTTATATGTTTCAATTGCAGGTGCTGTGATGGCTTTGATGGGGTCACTTCTATGTGTCATGGTGGTAAGTATCCACATTTAAATTATTTAAAACAAAAATATTAACATCAAAATTATGTGAGACTGATTGATGCTCAAGGACTCAACTATAGTATTATTCATTATGAATATCTCAATGAAAATAAGGTTGGTTTCTTTTATGGAACCTACCCCTACTTTACGTGGATATTCATATATGAATACGGCGATAGTCTGTTTTCTGTAATACAATCATATCTACTGAAATGAAAACTCTTGATTTCAGGCAATTGTATTGCCAGCTCTGTGCTTTCTGAGAATTCAAGGGAGCAAGGCAACAACTACACAGGTATTTTGCAGATGATCAAAACAGTATTCTTTTATATATATATATATATATATATAGGGACGGGTTCAAATGAGAACTCAAATTTGGTTGTGAACGTGAGGACAAATGAGAGTGCGACACGTGTCCCATTCAAAGAAATATTATAGTATATATTCAGTCTGAATATACAAAGGAATATTCAGTCTGAATATTCCTTTGTATATTCAGTATGCATATTGCTTATTTTGACACATATCACGTTCTCATTTGTTCTCACGTTCACAACCAAATTTGAGTTCGCATTTGAACTTTCCTCTCTCTCTCTCTCTCTCTCTATATATATATATAAAGGGAGGTTCAGGGGAAACGTTAAAAAAAGAGAAAACTGAACAACACCCTGAGAGTCCGTCATCTGGACGGTATTTTTTTTCTATGCATCAAGGCATATATATATATATATATGTAGGGGTGGCAATTCTCGACATGACACGAACCCGACACGAAAATAAACGGGTTAGGGTTGAACTTTTTGACACGCCAACCTGTCAACCCGCCAAATAAACGGGTCAGGTTCGGGTTGACACGCCAACCCGCCAAAATTTATTAAAAATAATAATATATATATTTTATGTTTTATTTTAAAATCTAAAAGTCTAATCAATAGATGCATCAAGGCATATATATATATATAATATATGCATTAGTGCATATGCACAAATGCATACAAGCGATTGGAGCTTTTTTTTATCTATGCATCTATATGCATTAGTGCATATGCACAAATGCATGTTAGGGCATACCGTCCAGATGGAGGTCTCCCAGGGTGTTCTTCAGTTTTCTCTTTTTTTCGACGTTTTCCCCTGAACCTGACCCTATATAGGTAGGATCAAACGAGAACGGTATCTATTTAAAAGAACACGAGAATGGACAATTCTCGTGCAAAATCACATATGATTTTCCATTAACGATCAAAAAAGTTTAGCGAGCGACTTGTGGCTGCGTCTTCAGGTCGCGGGGCAAAGGTCGGCTGAATCACATGTGATTTTGTATGTGATGTTAGTGTAAAATTATATATGATTTGTCCGTTTTCGTGTTCTTTTAAATAGATATCGTTCTCCTTATATATATATATAGGGTCATGTTCCGGGAAAAACCTCAAAAAAATGAAAACTGAAGAACACCCTGGAAGACCTCCATCTGGACGTATGCACAATTGCATATTGGTAATTTGTAACATGCATTTGTGCATATGCACTTGTGCATAGAAAAAAGAACAGTTTCAATCGCTCATATGCATTTGTGCATACTGTCTATATGCACAAATGCATACCCTCCAGATGAAGGGCTCCCAGGGTCCTTTAGTTTTTTTTGAGGTTTTCCCCTGAACCTCCCTCTATATGAACCTATATCTAAGTATTCACAA
The DNA here is from genome assembly GCA_036898165.1 of Silybum marianum. Classification (NCBI taxonomy): domain Eukaryota; kingdom Viridiplantae; phylum Streptophyta; class Magnoliopsida; order Asterales; family Asteraceae; genus Silybum; species Silybum marianum. The sequence goes on from CM072541.1 coordinate 6,139,025, forward strand.
GTGAATATATCCTTTCTGACGGTTTGTTGATGGGATTTGGACACAGATTGGGTTGAGTATTTCCATTATTGTGGTGGGCATCGTCAGTGCTCTCGTGGGGACTTGCTCGTCGTTAGCGAATATTGTTATGAAGTATTGAGATGAAGCCCATAAAGATGTTATTCATCAAAGAGATTGTTTTACTTGTAGGAGTTTATATGAGATGTTCAACATCAACATAGTATTTTGCTATCCAATTTTGATGTTTGTTTTGTGGTTTTTTTTTTATTAAGTTGGTGAAAGACATGATTTTTGACATTCTTAACGAAACAACCTCTCTACCCTCCCCTTAAAGGCGTAAACTTGTATATTGTTATAAATTTTACATTTTATTGATCGCTAGGAGTGTTTGTGGTATGGTATGGATGGTTTAACCCTTAAATGAAATGAGTACAATGTTATCTAAGTTTAGATCTTACTTTTAAAGATTTCACTAAACCACAGGGACCAATATTAGAGTTTAATAAAGAAAAACCTGTTAATTTATTAAAACGCTACCTGAAATAGGCGTTCCATAAATAGTCTTATAAGGCTAATCAAATGAAACTTTTCAATAAAATAAACTAGCTCGTGTCTGCCAAACATAAGTCTTTTTTAACCGTCATCTTGATAATGGTAAAAAAAACAAGATAGGAGAAGCATGCAACCAGTATTTAAACAATTGTAATCTAACTACTCCATAAATTCATTTGGACCACATAATAGACTTTTTAAGTCTCCAATTAGTAAGTAATTCATTCATAGAAACAAATGACAATGACAATTGAGCATTGAAACAAACCAAATTAATATGCAAAAAAAAAACTATTTCAACTACCAAAAAAAAATGAAAAATATTTCATGTAACAAGAAACAGGCAGCAGCATTAGCATTACCCCACCTTTTATTTTTATTTTCCCTTTTTTCTTTTTTCCATTTTCTTTCTCCTCATGCTTAGAAACATTTCCTGTGGACAATCGACGGCCCCGATTCATCGTATTCCGCCTTTGCGATCCACATCTGCCATAATTTTTAAACCATTAATGCGATCATAAGAAATGACTTTTGATTCGAAAAGATTATACGAAAACCAAGGTGCCCAACTGATTGAATCAAACCAAACGAACCCAATTTATCCAACATAGAGGTAGTATCTAGAGGTAAGGAAAGAAATAATCATTTTTAATCCTACGGGCTACTAATTCCCTCTTAATAAAACCACAAGGGTTATGGCATACTGGTTGAGGCCCTGGGGGATGTGGTGGAATATCCCATCTACCTAGGGTTCGAATCCAGGCATGCACAACAATTGTGGCCACTGAGTTTATCAGGGCTGATGTAGTGCAATCATAATTTGCCGGGATTAGTCCAGGCATAGATAGCCTGGGATACCCTTCACACAAAAAAAATGGGCATATCTTTTGATTTCCTTGGATTTGACATTCCAAAAATAAAAACAATTGGGATTCTCTACCCTAGGGTTGGGTTCAAGTGAGGATGAAGGTTATGATGAGAAAGGTAAGAAGGGATCTCCACCTTTGGATCAATCTTAATTGAAGATCAACACTTACTCTACCATTACTCTACCACTGAGTTAAAAGGGCTTGGTTGTGGTCCCAAATCAACACGAAACAAGTCCGAACTAATTGAACACTTATCCCAAATTTCAAGAATTGGGTCGTAATAAAGGATATAATTAGATCAACACTAATGAGATGCACCGAAACAATTCTCTTCTAAAACATGCAATTCATGGGTTCTTTTGGGATTAAAAGTGATCAAGGGTCCAAATCACTTCTTATACATCTCACACCTTAACTCTTATTCTCACACGATCCTTTGTATTCTACCCTAAGGGGTAGAGATGTTTCTGTGAACACCCTCAGCTTGCAAAACAAAAATTAACAGGAAACATGTGTGGAAAAAAGTGAAGTGTGTGTATGAATACCCTCCGCTTGCAAAAATAAAATTAACACAAAAAATGTAAGGAAGGAAGTAGAGAAGTGTGTGCAAACTTACAGGAACTGATTCTCTTGAATCAAACCACAAAAACAAAAACCTAGTATATCTAGGGGTGGCAATCGTGTCGAATTTGGGTTGGCGGGTTGGCGGGTCAGGAAAGCTCAACCCGGACACGACCAATATAACTAATCGTGTCGCATTGATCAACCCTAACCCATATACGCTTAACCGGTATACGACCCGCGTAACCCATTTAACTATACGGGTTCGTGGGTTCATGTGTCTTAAACGAGTTGGCGGGTCATAAATGGGTTAGCGCATTAGACATACACATACGGCATTAGATAAAATAATTTTTTTTTAAACCTAAAATGATAATCGGGTTGGCAGGTCAACCCGCGAACCAATATATCAACCCGAACACGACCCTTATAATAAACAGCTTGGCGGGACAGAAAATTCAACCCAAACCTGTTTATTTTCGTGTCTTGTCGAGAATTACCACCCCTAAATATCCCACACAATGATGGGGTCCGGGGATGGTAAGATGTATGTAAACCTTACCTCTATCCCAAGGGATAGAGAGAGAGATTGTTTCTGTGAAGACCGTCAGCTTTTAAAACAAAAACTAACAGTGTGGAAAGAAGCAAAGAAGTGTGTGCAAATAAACAATATATATATAGATATATAGATATATAGATAGGAACAGATAATAAGAATCCACCTGCTGGAATGTGCTAAGAGATGCCAAGATAGACCCTCCGATCCAGACACTATACTTCCTTTCCGGTGGAGCCACCACTTTAATCTTCATGCTACTCGGGGCTAATGCAGTAATTTCCTTACTCATTCTATCAGCAATACCAGGGAACATAGTGGTCCCACCACTGAGCACAATGTTTCCATATAAATCCTTCCTAATATCCACATCACATTTCATTATAGAGTTATATGTTGTTTCATGAATCCCAGCAGCTTCCATTCCGATCATCGACGGCTGGAAAAGGACTTCCGGGCACCTGAAACGCTCATTGCCAATGGTGATCACCTGCCCGTCGGGCAGCTCAAAGCTCTTCTCGACTGCTGAACTAGTCTTGGATGTCTCTAGTTCCTGCTCGAAATCAATTGCAATGTATGCTAACTTTTCTTTCATATCCCTTACAATTTCTCGTTCAGCACTTGTTGTGAAGGAATAACCCCTTTCGGTCAGAATTTTCATTAAGGCATCCGTCAGATCACGCCCAGCAAGATCTAGACGTAATATGGCATGTGGGAGTGCGTAACCTTCGTAAATGGGAACCGTATGACTAACACCATCTCCAGAATCAAGAACGATACCTGCATAATTAGGAACGTTCTTGATTAGAGGTTGTTTACCAAACACTTACAGCCTCTTACCCTCTTACCGGGTAAGAGATGATTCGACTATTCAGTGCCATTTTGCTAACCAAGAATTTTACCTCGTAAATGAGGGTGGTGACTCTCATTACAAAACAAATGACTTTCACCCACAAAAATTACCCAGGGAAATTTCTGTCGGTGATTACCCACGGATGACCCAGAAAATATCAGTAGTTCGATAAAATCCGATGTTTTTTGAGAAAATACCAACGGATCACCCAGATAATCCCTGGGTAATCTGCCACTGATTTGAATTACCCACCAACAATTTATCCACCAATTTTTGTGATGGTTTTATGAAGAATCTTCCTTTAGTGACAGATTTCCCGGGGAGGACTCCGTAGACAAAAGTCTTTCATTTAGTAGTGTCTTACCTGGTTAGAGCTTACATGGAAGAGACACTTCTACAATAATATTTAGATAGAGGAGGACCCGTGCTGGGAATACGGTGGCCCACTTCATGGTTTCATCATAGTGGAAAAAAGTTTACAAACTTGAAGGGTATCACTGTAACGTTTCATTGTGTGCACTTATATTTATTAAAACCAAACTTAAAACAGAAGTTTAAGGTGGATTAGTTAGTTTTAAGGCTCTATGTTATAGTATTGCCCTTCGAAAATGCAAACAAATCTTGCTGTTAACAAAATTCACAATTTTTTTGCTTGAAATATTGGGTTTCTTTTTAATAAAACATTGGACGAAAACAATTGTTCTAGGAGTCCGAACCAAGAATCTTTCATCACAAACACAAACATTCAACCAACTAATCTAATATAATCTTGGGAAACTTTTCTATAGTTTTCACCCTTATGGTCAAATGGTGCCATTTTTTGGAAAAAAAGTTGGGTCCCCCTCTTTATTTTGATAACCGAGAATCATACCCTGTAAAAAAAGTGAGGCCGGTGACTCTTACTCGGTAAGAATTTACCAATTTGTGTTGGTCTCTTATTCTATAAATCATAAATTTTTCTAAAACCACAAGCAAAATCAAACGAGCCCTGTATATCCCACCTGAAGGTGGGTCTAGGGAGGGTAGGATGTAAATGTCAGATAAAACACTGATGAGATAGATAGATAGAAAGAAAGTTACCAGTTGTACGACCACTGGCATAAAGTGAGAGAACAGCCTGAATTGCAACATACATAGCAGGAGCATTAAAGGTTTCAAACATGATTTGTGTCATCTTTTCACGATTGGCTTTTGGATTAAGAGGTGCTTCAGTAAGGAGAACAGGATGTTCCTCTGGCGCCACACGGAGTTCATTGTAGAAAGTGTGATGCCATATCTTTTCCATATCATCCCAGTTATTCACAATACCATGCTCAATTGGGTACTTCAAAGTTAGAATACCACGCTTGGATTGAGCCTCATCACCAACATATGCATCCTTTTGCCCCATGCCAACCATCACTCCAGTGTGACGAGGCCGTCCAACAATGCTAGGGAAAACTGCTCGTGGGGCATCATCTCCAGCAAATCCAGCCTTAATAATAACAGTTATTAACCACAGAAGACTTAGCAACATTTATTCACTTATATATGTATATATAGAGAGAGGAAAGTTCAAATGCGAACTCAAATTTGGTTGTGAACGCGAGGACAAACGAGAGCGCAACACGTGTCTGAATGTAGATTATTCAATCTGTATATGACACATGTCGCGCTCTCATTTGTCCTTACGTTCACAACCAAATTTGAGTTCTCATTGAAATTTTCCTCTCTCTCTCTCTCTCTCTCTATGTATATATATATACACACACACATTAAGTTCTCCATAAATAAATGCAACAAATATCCATTTGAGATGTTCCAATTTAAAAGGAACATTACAGAATCTTGTAGCATTTACATATTCAATACCAATATCATTAAACCATTTGCTATGTTCATCGTTACATTTATTTTGAGGGTGACTATGAAAAATGAATTTGGGTCCTGAAAGGAAGTGTCTTCTGACCCCATAGGAGAATGGGAGCAAGCCGTTTAGCTACAAAAGTACAATACCACTTTCGAATGAATACCTTAACCATTCCAGTTCCATTATCGCAAACAAGTGGCTGAATGTCTTCTGAGTCCGCCATCTTAACTAAATCCTGTGAGAAAATAGCATGATCATATGTAGCTAAGTGGATGAATCATCAATAGATGGAAAAATAGTTTTTTAACAATTTCAAATGTGGATTTGTTGTCCACAACCAAATATCTGTGAAAAACACAGAGGACGTGACACAAATACATCAAGATATTAACCAAAGGGAACATCATGAACAAAAATCATCACCATGCGATCAATTGAAAAGAAAACATAATAACACGACCTCAGTATTGGAACATCTACATTTTCTGTAACGGAAAAAAAGTATATTTTCTTTCTTAAAAAATAAGACAGTTTTAAAACAAAAACAATCATGTTTTCCAATGTTCAAAAGCATGATCTAATCAAAGTCTAATGATAACAAAATCTTAACTTATAAGGAATACTTGCAATATGGCGTAACCAGATCTACAATGCAAGGGTAATTACTATACATATGCATATACACATGCATATACATGTACATATACATACAATACACACGTGTAAAGGTGTGTGTATATATATATGTGAATGCTATGTGCGTATTCATACTAATATGCTTGTATATGTAAATGTGTGTATGTAAATATATGTGAATGCTATGTGCGTATTCATACTAATGCTTGTATTTTATAATATCATTCAGAAACGAAATTGTGATCATAAAAGTAAAAGATGTTTAATTAGCTCTCCTGAACATGAAAACAAACAGCGAATACATTACAGGATCTCAAATCGATTCCACAATGTGATACCCCCAACGAATGCAATTATCAACAAATGCTTTCAGAATTCAGATCATCACGTTAGATTTCTAAAATCAACATATAAACTAACAGATTGAAATCGTCTTTAGATACGAAACTGCATATTGAAATCGTCTTTAGATACGAAACTAACAGATCAATCGTTGATTCTCAAATAATCATCATCACAAAATTCTGAAACCGCTAATGAACGACATGCACGGAAATCAATGAAATGGAAACCAAAATGGAACCAATTTGCATGTATAATGAATGAAATTAAGATTAAATTCGAAGATTTTTACCTATCAAGAACTCCAAAAAGGCTGATTGATCCTGATTCCTGAGAGAGAGAGAGAGAGAGAGAAAGAGAGAGAAACTTGGAAAGAATTACTCACATTTAGGTTTGGCGAGTGTGTGTAAATGGGGGAATGTGAGCAAAACAGAGACCGGTATAATGTACCTGAAATTCGGGCAATCGTTGCACCATTCATTCCATAATTAGTTTGTTATTATAAATTGAAAAAAAAAATACCAAAAATATGGTCGAACGACTTTTATTATTTTGGGAACAAATCCATAAAGTCTATTTTATTGTAAATCGAATGGTTCTAATAACAAGTCATGACCTTAGGGTGTGTTTGGTAGAGAGAGTTGGTAGTAGAGAAAGAGAATTGGAAACAATTCCCTTGTTTGTTGACACCAAAGAAAAGAAGAAATGAGAAAAGAAACAATTCTTTTTCTCTATTTTCATTTCCCTCCCACATGAAAAGAAATGAGGAGAATTGAAAATTTGGTTTCTCTTTGAGAATTGAAATATTTCAATTGACGCTTGTTGTTCGGTTAAGCTGCTGTTTTGGGTTAATATGGTCTGTTTTGGCTAAATAGGGTCTGTTTTGCTTAATAGGGTCTGTTTTGGCTTAATAGGGTCTGTTTTGGCCGCTGTTTTAGCTTAATAGGGTCTATTTCGCTTAGTAGGATCTGTTTTGGCTTATTAGGGCTTGTTTGGCTTAATAGGGTCTGTTTTGGCTTAATAGGGTCTGTTTTAGCTTAATAGGGTCTGTTTGGCTTAATAGGGTCTGTTTTGGCTTAATATGGCCTATTTGGCTTAATAGGCTATGCTTTGGCTTAATAGGGTCTGTTTTGACTTAATAGGGTCTGTTTGGTTAAGTTGCTGTTTTGGCTTAATATGGTGTGTTTTGGCTTACTAGTGTCTCTTTTGCTTAATAGGGTCTGTTTTGGCTTAATAGGGTCTGCTTTGGCTTAATAGGGTCTGTTTTGGTTTAATAGGGTCTATTTTGGCTTAATAGGATCTCTTTGGTATGTTGTTGTGCTGGTTTGTTTGGTTAAGCTGTTATTTTGGCTTAATAGGGTCTGTTTTGGCTTAATAGAGTTTGTTTTGGCTTAATAGGGTATGTTTTGGCTTAATGGGGTATGTTTTGGCTTAATAGGGTCTGTTTGGCTTAATAGGGTCTGTTGGTATGTTGTTGTGCTGGTTTGTTTGGTTAAGCTGTTGTTTTGGCTTAATAAGGTATGTTTTGGCTTAATAGGGTACAATTCTCTGTTGAATTTTCTGTCGTACCAAACAAGAGAGATGATTCTTTGTTACATTTCTCGGTTGAACTCTCTGTGCTACCAAACAGAAGAGTCAATTCATTTTCTCCAGACCAATTCCTTTTCTCTACAATTCCATTCTCTGCAACCATTTCTCTGCAATTCCATTCTCTGTACCAAACGTACCCTTACTTTCTTGAAACCAAGGTTCTAAATGGCGTAAGGTTAAGCCTCAAGCCTTAAGAGTTACGGCGAGGCCATGACGTTTTTCAAGGCATACCCTAAGGCGGCTGATATGTGTTGATTATTCAACACATTAGTACCCTTTTTGTAATGTCTTTTAGATAGTTATTTTACACTTCATCCCAACTTTGAGTCTTTTATTATATTATTTTATCATTTATTGAGTCATGAAATTAAGTTGGATGAATTTCCTGTTTTATGTGCTTTATAGTTAATATTAGTTGAAAACTGCAGTTTCTGGAGCATTGCTGGAGCGTTGGCCTGCAGATGGTAGCAGCTGAATGAACGAGCTTACTGGATAAGCAAACTTGGGCATAAAGTTTTATCAAAGATTTTCAGATCTTTTCTTTTTAACAATTATATATTTTTATTAATATTGTAATAGTTAAAAAGGATAGGAACCTTCCTTTTTGCTAATCTTGGGGAACAAGTTGGGCTTAGTTGTCTTTTTGTTGACTTTTGGTTCCCCTTGAAATTACCTCTCTACCCTTAGTATCTATTATAAATAGATGTTTAAGTGTGTTAGTTTAAAAACACAACTCTACTACACACAATTACATGCAAGTTAAATTACTATTAGCAAACACTTGGAAATATCTTTCAAGTGGGTTTTTAATCTAAGTAATCTTTGAAGTATTATTCGCTCCAAATTTAATTGCTTTATTTACCTCTTTATTTACTGCTTTATTTAATAGCTTTATTTATATTTATGTCTTATATTTATATTTATATATATTGCTTTTTCATTTCCGCTATGAGTAGCTAATTTTATTAGCTTGGGTGTGAAATGAAAGGGTGAGATTCTAAATTAAATAAAGGTGGACTTTTATTAGCAAAAATAATGTTTCATTATTTCATTCAAGTTTTATAAATCCAAATGCACTTCTTGACGGGTTGATCACTTTGAAAGTGTTTAAGTGCCGTGGACTCAGGAATGAGCCACGATATGCACGTCAGCTCGAATGACATAGGAAGTAGACTTGGAAGAGTTGCTCTCTATATTTTTCTAACTGATTATTCTCGACGAGTTGGTTGTTTTTCAAAGTGTAAAGTGTGGTGGACTCAGGAATGAGCCACTATGACACACCCAGCTTGGATGATATGGGAATCTGCTCGGAAGAGCGATTTTTAGACAAAGGAATTTGCTAGTCCATACACCTTGAGGAAACTGTCTGTTACAATCACTGGTCCGGATGCTACATAGGAATATGGGCTGAAAGCCAAATACTAGTAACAATGGTTAAGTCCGGAAGGAATACCCTCAAGGTGGATGGTGAAATTTATTGGTGCTAACTAAATTGTCCACCCGAATTTGTATTTAGGTCTCACCTGGAAGTTTTACACCCATGCTACCCGTTTTATTCTGTTAAGTCACAACAATCAAACAATCAAATAATCAATCAAATATTCTTCAAATTCGCCATCTGAAACCATCTCTTTTATTAGACCTGGAACTGAACGTTTACTACAGTCTCTGTGGACGATTTTCGGTATCTTATACCACTTTATTACTTGAGGGACGATAGTGGACCACATTGTATACTTGCTTTGTGGATCCCATTCTTCTATTTTTGGGTACACAAAAAGGGCCTATCAGCGGCATATATATATATACACACACACACACATACGTAGACACTTACCCATCCTTGTATTGTTAGCGTTTTGAATACTTTAAAACATACTAAATTCGTATAAAGTAATAAAAGTAAAAAAGAATGAAAAACCATTGATATCAAACACATAGAGTTTATAGAAAATTATATTAAGAGTGCAAATTTGGGATTAAATATCTTGAATCTCTACTCACTACTTTTTCCTATATTCAATGACTTTGTGTTTGACGTTTCGTGTACGAGAATTTCATTAAGCAAGCATTACCTATTTAAGGTTTTAGTTTTTAAATTTCTTTTTTATATTTATTTAAGTCCTAGATCTAGTACATAATTATCATTTGTCGTGCACATTATATATTAAAGTAACCCCACACCTTATAAAATAACGCTTCGTAACGTGCCATAACGTGTCGTAACGAGCCATAACGCGTTACAATGTAAGCCAAGCCTTAGAGTGGAGCCATAGGGGTTAACGCGGCGGCAACCCCAAGCCTTGACGCCATAACACGCCATAACGAGGCCATAATGAGTTATTTAGAACAGTGCTTGAAACTCGTTTTATGAAAGACAATAAAGACGATGAAAGCAAAAAAAAGAGTAAACTAGGATTTTCGTCCATGTGGCTTACTGTTTATAACGATTATTTTCGTCCCTGTGGTTTAAAAACTGTTTTTTGGTCCCTGTGGTTTTCATTTTGCTATCATTTTCGTCCTTACATCTAACAAAGTTAAAAGTGCTGTTAAAAAGTTTTAAAAAATGACATATTTAGTCCTTGTGTTACATAAAATCTAAATATTTAATCCTAATTTCATTTATTATATTTGTAAACTCTTAATTTGGTACATATATATATATTATATCATTTTTGTTTTTCTTTCTTTATCTATTTTTTTGAGTTATATTTCGTCTCATATCTATTTGAGTATTAAGAAATTAACTCGATTATAATCTCAAATTTGCAGTCACAATCTAGGCATAAATCGTAAACTATAAAACCAAGAGAAATCGTAAGCGTTCTATATTAAAGAAGAGAATGAATAAACCATTAAATGGATAATAAAAGACAAGCTTCATTCTCCCAATGTAATTCTTTGCTGAATATGACCTTTTTACTTGGACTAGGATTTCTTAACCGAATCATCTCAATGCATTCAATGTACGCATATGTATACAAGAACTGAGGATATTTGGTGAGAATACTGAAGTCATCTATGAAGATAACCATGGTGATTACTAGCGGATTGTCCTTTGTTGTTCCAGAAATAGTCATGTCGGTGATATTAGTTGGTTTGAGACGTTGATGGGCCTTCAACTTACACCATGTAAGTCGAGCAACATAAGCCTTGTCTTCCTTTCACTTTCTCCCTTTTAGCTTGTTTGAAGAGAGTGGCTTAAGCAGTGATTGAATCTTTCTTTCAAAATCCAAAGAAGAAAGTGTCATCAGTGAAGGTACAAGCTAACTCAAAACTTTCTTCATTTAGCTTCTTCAGTCTCTCCCACTCTTGTTTTTTTTGCTCCAGAAAGGAAGTTGAACATATCCCCAGAGGTATGGATATTAACTTTTTACTATGGTAGAGTCTAGATCGGCTAATTGGATACGCTGATCTCTGGCTAAACGTTGCCCTTCAGCTTCTTCGACTTCAGTTAGTTCCTAATTTCGAGCACTAAGATTAGATGATCTATGTGGAACTAGACTAGCATCGGCAACATCTTCATCTACCTCTAGCCCCCCCCTCAACGAGGGTAGGGAAGGAGGTTTTAAAGGAAAAGAATGATTAGGAAAGGAAGGTTGAATGGTTACGGATTTAGGTGAGACAAAGATGGCCTGCAACGACGAGAAGGTTGTGATATTGGATAATATTGGAGGTTCAGGTTGGCAGATGGCTTGCAAGAACATTAAGGGTGCATGAGGGAGAAGGGTTTGAGATTCTGTAACACCCAAAACATGTAAAAGAGAAAGTAATTTAAAAATATATATATATAATATGCCAATTAGAGAATAAATCCTTTTCCAAAGGTCAACATATGATTACCTATAAAGGTAGTTAAAATATTTACATCAAGAAATTACATACCGTACATACCATACCTTACACAAAGTACAGGTTATGAACGGTGTTACAAAAATCGCGTCAACCTGCAATATCAACTTAAAGTTGTCGACTAGAATCCCACAACTATACAACTCTAGTGAACGAAAAACAAAATATTCTCCACTTGCGACAAGATGGAAGACCACCAACAAACAATATGATCCCACTGATAGAGATACGCACAATCAATCCTACATTAATTAAATATTCTCTCATAATCATTTAATTGTAAGTTACGATTTAGTTTTGTATGTTATTATTCTCTCATAATTACTTGATTGTAAGTTATGATTTAGTTTGGTAGGTTATGATTTAGTTTTGTAGGTTACGATTCTCCTAAGATGTATATATATACATACACCTACAAGTAATAATAAAATTAAGTCTTTCCACTTAATCATATCCTTACTTCTATATGGTATTAGAGCTTAAGATCCATAGATTTTTTTTCTTTGTTACTACTATCCCAAATATGTTTTATACTTCTATTCCAAACCATCTGGACCAACCATTCAAGGGTTGTTGTCAATGGTGTCGCGTAACTGGACACTACATCTTGCAATGCCCTATTTTTCCAACTTTGCACTTCACTCCCCTTACAATGGTAGGGAGGAACTTATTATTGGAGATAGTTCAGGTCTAGCCATCTCAAACACTGGTTCAACATCACTTCTTACTCCCACTTCTAAAATTCATCTTAATAATATATTGCATGTACCTTTTGTTTCTCGTAATATTATCTCAATCTTTAAACTTTGCCAAGATAATAATGCCTCAATTACATTTTCATCTACTTTTTATCTTATGAAAGATCTTCGCACGGAGGCACTCCTTCTCCAAGGCCGAACTAAATCGGGAATTAATGAATGGCAACCCACTTGTCCCACCGTTCAGTCTGTCAAAATGGCATCCACTACCGATTGACATCATCGATTGGGCCATCCATCTTATTCTATTTTACGTCATATTAGTAACTCTTTCAATTTGAATATTCCTAAGTCTATCGCTTTTTGTTGATCCAAAACTCCTTTCAGTGATTTGAATATGATTCCTCTCCGTATTTGGTGAAAATTCCAATGTATAAGTTAAAGTTCAGGCTCAACGATAGCATACGCTGATTGCATTCAGCGATCACTGAACATCAGGAACCTCTAACTTATCTCTGAAGATCTGAAGAAGAACTGTCACACCATAAGTCCATTCAGCGACAGTCGAAGACCAAGCCGAAGATAGAGATGAACAACTTGTTATCTGAAGCGGTTCAGTGATTGCAAAGTTCATCTAAACAAAAGTGTGAAATCCTGCAAGGCCTCAGTGATACTTCAGTGACTTCATCCTTGAAGTCTCAGGTTGAGCGATTAAGTGAAGCCTTCGAAAAAATTAATGTTGATATTATCCTCGATGCACAAAAGTCAAAACCTTTATACCTTGTCAGAAAAGGACGTACGGATTGTGTCTTATGTCCCTATCATATATGATTCATGGGTGGCTAAAAGCATGGCCATCCTATTAACCAAAGGAAAAACATCTTCCACATGTTTGACACGTGTCATGTACCTTTTGCTTTACATTAAATGCAAACGGGTATAAATAGATGGGAAATATCTTTCCATCTTCATGCATGCTACTTTCTATCTCCTCAAACCTATGTCTCTTTTCTTTCCTATTCCTTGTGCATCAACTTAGTGATTTATTTAGTTACAATAGAATAGGTTTTATACTTGTTCTTATTCCGCTTGTAACTGTAAATTTGTTTATTTATATAAACTAATTTAAAAACCAAATATCTACTTGTGTTTATATTCAACCCCTCCTTCCACAAACTGTTTTATATTCTTTGAACTATTGTAGACCCCTTTGGGACCAACAAGTGTATCAGAGCAGTGTTTTCTGCTTACTTATCTTTAAAACAACTTCTTAATCAAGTTATTTTAAAATGGCTAACACAAACACCAACTACATAGATAATGGATCTTTAGCTAAACCTCCAAGATTTAGCCGTGATAATTTCCCTCTTTGGAAAGAATGAATGACTCTATTCCTAGAATGGTCAGATTCTAAGATCCCCTATTATCTAGAGAATGGACCATTTGTTCCTACAGTCCTAGTTCCTGTAGTACCTGCCACTACAACCTCTCCTGCTATCGCTGATAGAAGAATTGTCAAAACTCCAGATAGATGGAGTGAGGATGACAAAAAGGAAGTGGCTATAGATGCTAAAGCTAGATCTATAATTGGTATGTCTCTACCAGATGAAGTCTATCACTCAGTAATGAAAATGAGAATATCTAAAGCCATGTGCGATACTCTTAGTATTCAATATGAAGGAACTAATGAAGTTCAGATTACTCGTAGCATCAATCTGGTGAGACAGTACGAAAGTTTTATGTGCACTAAAAATGAAATACTTTCTCAAATTCACCAAAGATTTAACTGTCTATTAATAGATATGAAAACTGTCAATAGAGAATATTCTAATGCTAAAATACTGACAAAATTCATGGAGGCACTACCTGAACAATGGGGAGTGTACACTACATGTTTGAATAGAGAATCTTGAAACTCTTTCTTTAAGTGCTTTATATGGAATGTTGCTCAATAAAGAACAATCCCAAGCCTTAAAAAGAAACCTCATAAAGGATATGAAGAGTGCCAAAAGTACTTCTTTGGCACTAGTGACTCAGAGGTGGACCCTCCAAACGTGCCTCCTCTTCCATCACCTCTATCACTGAGTTAGATCAAGTTGACTCAGAAGAATTCACAGATGCTGACATCTCTGAGTTTGATGAGTCGCTGGCACTTCTCACTAACAAAGATTTGCTAAGAAGAGTAAGTTTAGAAAAACACCTGCTATCACCGACTTTGATAAGTCAAAGACTCTTCTAGCTAATAAGGATTCATCAATCTGCTATAATAGTCAGCGCAAGGGTCACTTCGCAAGCGAATGTAGATCCAAGAAAGTCGCTGCACCAACAAATTCTCGGATTTCTGATAAATTGAAAAAGGAAAAATATTCCAAGTTAAAAGAAAAATATCAGAATCTAAGAAATAATTAGCGAAAAGGAAAAGGTCTTGTTGCTGAAGAGGCAGATTGGGATCAGGAAGAGGATTGGGTAAATACCACTGATGAATCTGAATCAAATGAAGAAGACAAAGCCTTAATATGTCTTATGTCTAGAACTGAAGAAGCTGAAGAGGCATCTGACACATCTTCTTCAGAATGTCCATCAATACAGGTACTCACCTCTTCTAACTCCTATATACCTGAAGATAATAGCTTGTCGGCTCTCGACTCTATGACTGTTGAATTTTACAATGCTTTAAATGGCAAGATCAAAGCTGAACAAATTAACATTGATCTATTTGAACAATTAATGAAATGCCATTTAAAAATCAAAGAACTTACTAAGATTGAAGAAAATCTTAAAGACCAAGTCTTTGTAAATCAAACCATCAGCATTGAAAGACAACAAGCTATCAGTAAATAGGAAAAGGCCATCGCTGATCTCAAGGCTGAAAAGGCTACCATCGAAGGATGGTGTCAGGCTTCTGAAAAAGTCAGTGAGATCATCAATGCCCAAATTCCTAAGAATGGGAAAAGTGGTTTAGGGTATACCTCTGACAAAGAAGAATCAAAGACCAACCTTTCCATGTTAAAATTCAGAATGTTCGTGTCTTCTATCCCTGATCCTTCTTCTCAGAAAACCCCTATCACTGAGAAAAGGTCTCCTAAATCTAATTCTAAAGATTCAAAGAAGGTGATCAAAGACAAGTTCCTTGATCATGTTCCTACAATCAAGAATTTTCAGGAACAGAAGAAGAATTTCTTTACTCCTTCAGTAGGTCATTCTAAATCTGGAAAGAAGATTCCTGGATTCATTCAGAGATCTACGCCTAGAATTAAAATTGATTTAAATCCATCCGTCCCTGAAAGAATTATCATTCCTCCAAGGAAAATGGACAAAGGAATTCTTGGTTCTGATCCGGATAATGCTTCAACCTCCTCTCTGAACACTTTCATTTCTAAACCCATTTTCAAATATAGGAAATCCTATCATTGTGGTGAAACTACCCACATTGCAAGCAAATGTCCTAATGCTACTAAAGCTGAAAAATTGGCTCATGGTAAGAAAGTAGCTCAAGCTGATAAATCAGCAAGAACAAAATCCACCAAGGTAGGAAAATCTACCAAGGTGAAGATGCCACTGAAGAAAGTCTTTCAACTAGCAATTTATCCGCCAAACCTTCCACTAACTCTGTAGGACCCATAGTAGTATGGGTACCTATGAAAAAATAATTCTTTTGTTGTATGCAGAGTGCTAAGGGTATCTGGTATCTAGATAGTGGATGCTCAAGGCACATGACATGCAGAAAATCTCTGCTCTCTGAATACAAGGAAGAAAATAGTCCCTCAGTGACCTTCGGTGGAAATGACAAAGGATAAACCAGAGCTTTTGGCGTTCTATCCAACGGAGCAACTTCCTTCTCTCGAGTTGCATATGTTAACGGACTAAAGCACAATTTATTGAGCGTTACTCAACTCTGTGATAAAGATTTTAAAGTTTTTTTCACAAAGAATAGATGTGCGGTCACTGATAAAAATGATATGCTTGCTTTAAAAGGCAAAAGATCAGAGAACGTACATGTTATTAATATGGAGAGCACTCACTTTGACAACGTGTGCTTTCTATCAAGAGCCTCCTCTGATGTCAACTGGCTTTGGCATAAGAGACTGTCTCATCTTAACTTCAAAACGATAAATGACCTATCAAGAAAGGAACTTGTTAGAGACCTACCTAAACATGGCTTTGCAAAGGAATCTCTTTGCTCAGCATGTGAAAAAGGCAAGCTGACAAGGGCTACGTTCAGATCTAAGCAAGTATCCTCAATAACCTCTCCTCTTCACTTATTCCATATGGATCTTTTTGGACCTGTCAATGTCCAATCCATATCAGGGAAGAAATATACTCTTGTGATAGTAGATGAGTATTCCAGATATACGTATTTTTCTACGATCTAAGAGTGATACCCCTGATGAAATAATTTCTTTCATCAAGAAGATTGAGTTGCTGAAAAATGTTTCAGTTCGTTCTATAAGAAGTGATCATGGTACTGAATTCAAAAACAGTATCCTAGTAAGTTTCTTTGAAGAAAAAGGAATTACTCACAGTTTCTCTTCAATAAGGACTCCTCAGCAAAATGGTTTCGCTGAAAGACGAAATCGAACCATTATCGAAGCAGCTCGCTCAATGCTCAACGAATCTCATCTTCCAACTCAGTTCTAGGCTGAAGCAGTTAATACTGCCTGTTATACTCAGAATCGATCCCTGATTGTAAAAAGATTCAATAAGACTGCTTATGAATTATTTCATGAGAAGTCACCCTCAGTAGAACATTTACATATCTTCGGATGTAACTGTTACATCCTGAATGACAGAGATCATTTGGGAAAGTTCGATCCCAAAGCTGACAATGGTATATTTCTTGGGTACTCTTTAGGATCCAAGGCATTCAGAGTCTTCAATAAACGAAGACAACACGTCAAAGAAACCTTCAACGTCAACTTTGATGAATCCAGAACTTCAAATTCCTCTCCCATCCCTGAAGAAGATGAAGAATTAAACAACTGGATGAAATCTCACTATGGGGAACCTGAATCATATTTCAGAACACCTCCTGTCCATGAAAATAATGATGATGATGGTCCTACTCTTATTACCAATTCGATGAATAGTAACAATTCATCATCAGGAATGAATGTTACTCCATTAAATGCGATAAGGGGTGTACCGTCGAGTGTGCTTGATTGGAGTCGGGTTGTGAACCTTTGAGCGAAGGGGGGAGGTCAACAACATATTCGCTGAAATGTGTTTGGCTGAGATCGTGTTCTTTTTCCTCTTGGTTCCGGTTCATCATGATTAAAAGTGGGCTCATTCTGGTTCTCAAGGCCCAAGTCCAATTCATTATTCAACTCAATTGAGCTTTCATTTTCTTATTGGTTGTTGTGTTCTCTTCACAGGTCGTGGCATGTTCTACTTCGACATGGGGTTCTTTGTTCTGGCCAGGAAAAATGGGTTGAGTCCCATCGTAAAATTTGGTTGGCTCATCCCAATGCAAACTTTCTGTGGTCGTGCTGTTTTGAAAGGAAAGAAGCTTTCAAGAAAAACACATCTCGACTTACAATAATTTTTCTAGATTCAGTGTCGTAGATTTTGTATCCCTTGGTCCCTTGAGGATACCCCAAAAATATTCCGGGTTTACCCCTTTTTTCGAATTTGTCTCCTTTCGTGTTGGTGTTTCTAAAATAGGCCAAGCACCCAAAAAAATTTTAAGTGCTCATATTTAGGTTTTTGTTCCCACACTAACTCCTAGGGTGTTTTGCCCTTGATAACCTTTGAAGGGAGGCGTTTTGTTATATATCCAGCGGTTAAAATGCACTCTCCCTAAAATCCTTTTGGAATATTTGCCTCAAATCGTAAAGCTCGAGCTGTTTCAAGTAAGTGTCTGTGTTTTCTTTCCACGACCCCATTTTGTTGAGGGGTATGAGGGCAGGTGGTTTCTAACAAAATTCCATTTTTTTTCATAAAAAGCCATCATTGAGTTAGATGTAAACTCTCCACCGTTGTCACATCTAACCCTCTTAATTTGTTTCCCAAATTGAACTTCAACAAACTTGTGAAAATTTATTAACCATTGACTGGCATCGCCTTTGTGTTTTATTAGAAAAATCCACACAACTCTACTGTAATCATCAACTATGGTGAGGAAAAAGTTTGCCCGTGTGTATGATGGAATTCGATAACCTCCACAAATGTCACAATGAACAAGTTCGAAACAACCATTGGTTTTAATAAAACTGCTAGGAAAAGGAGTTGGGGAATGTTTGGCCTTAACACAAGAATCACAAAAAACATTACTAAGTTTATTAGAATTACTTTTGAAGGAAACGACATTGGAAAGCTTCTCCTTTGATGTGTGTCCCAATCTTTTATGCCATATATCCGCTGTAGTCATCATGACCCTTCTTTTTTCTCCGGACATATTCATTAGATATAACCCCCTTCTCATTTACCCGATCTAATCAAGCTCCTCGACCGCAGTCCCTGCATCACAAAAAAATAAGGAAAGAAGGTTACGACACATTGTAGGTCTTTGCATAGACACAGGTTTGGTTCATGTGTCTATGCAGACATCCTTTGGTTTCGTTTTATCGTCCTTCTTCCCGGGCCACCAATCTGGGTACCCAACCAATTTGAAACAGCCCTCTCACTTGTGACCGTTTCTTCCACAGAACATGCATTGATTGTTTTGTTTACGTTCTTTTCTTTGTTTAACAACATTCTTCTCCTTTGATTGCCCGGAATTGTTTTCTCACCTTTGAAAAGCTTTGACGCAGCGGATTCCATCGTGGCTCGGCTCTCATTCGATATTATCCTGTGCCTTTCGTCTTCTGCCACCATGTGATAGGCAATTCCGAGAGTGGGAACAGGCGTTGTTGCTAGGATTTGGGTTTTGATAACGTTGAAATCGTTATCCAGACCCATTAGGAACTCATAGAGCCTTTCCTTCTCAAGATGTTCGGTAATCTTCTTGCCCAGTTCACAAGTACATGTGTTGCCGGCACAACATGGGAAGGACAAAATTGTTTAAGACTCGTCCCACAAGGCCATGAGACGAGTATAGTACGTGGAAACACTGCTGTCTTCTTGACGAGTAGCTACGATTTTTGGTTTCAAATCATAAGCCCTTGGTGCACTCTCCTTCCCAAACCTTTCCTGTAAGTCCGACCATATCTCCGATGCTGTGGTAGCGTATTTTACGCTGTCTCAGATGCCTTTTTCCATGGCTGCGGTTAGCCATTTCTTTATCATGGCATCACACCTCATCCATAGCTTGTATTCAGGAGACGTGGTTTCCGGTTTCTTTAGGGTTCCATCAACGAAATCTATTTTGTTCCTAGCAAAGAGAAAATTCGACATCTCTCGTACCCAGTCGATATAGTTTCCATTAGTAAGGATTTCGTTGACATGTAGTTGTTTAGGAAAATATGAGGGATGCAAGTAATACGGTGATGAAAAATCGTTCGCATTACTAGACCCTGTTTTGGGATCATCCTCTTCGGCCATGCTTCAAGACGAACATAGACGATTAGGTAGAACGATTAGAACTGC
The DNA here is from genome assembly GCA_036898165.1 of Silybum marianum. Taxonomy (NCBI): domain Eukaryota; kingdom Viridiplantae; phylum Streptophyta; class Magnoliopsida; order Asterales; family Asteraceae; genus Silybum; species Silybum marianum. The sequence goes on from CM072541.1 coordinate 6,158,907, forward strand.
TCTAATACCATTTTAAACTCATTGAAAAGAGAGAATTCTGGGCTTTTCATATTGCTGTGATGCAGATTACAATCGAATAAATAGCCTCCCAAACAGAAAATGAAAGGCCAAAAAAAAAACGGAAAAAGATAATGAAAAGCCAAGAAGTTATGGAAGGAATAAATTAAAATAAATCCAATACCTCAAAAGTACTCACATTGCAGTGTCCAAACCTGTTCCTACTCCCATGGCTTCTCATCCTACCCTAACACTGGATAAGGGAACCCCATTGGCCAACCCAATTGAATACAATGCAATTATGGGAAGTCTACAATACTTATCTCTAACCAGACTAATGTTTCTTTTGTTGTGAACAGGTTATCTCAATACATGCACAAGCCAACTGAAAAAAATTGGCGGCTCTTAAACAACTTCTACTCTACCTAGTGGGCACATCTACACAAGGTCTACTGATGCGTCGTGATTCGCCCCCTACTCTCCACGCCTTTACAGATGCTTCCTGGTCCGGTGATAAAGATGACTATGTTTCAACAATCGGTTTGTATTGTTTACTTGGGTCGAAATCCTATTTCTTGGAGTTCATGTAAGCAACACACCATTGCTCGTTCGTCGACAGAAGCCGATACCGAGTTGTTGCTGCAACTACAACAGAGGTATTATGGGTCCAAAACCTACTTCATGAGCTAGGCCATCTACCGATCACATCACCAGTAATATATTGTGATAATATGGGAGCTACATATGTTGCCGCCAATCCTAAGTTTCACTAAAAAATGAAGCATCTAGCTTTTAACTATCACTTTGTTTGTGGAATGTTCAAAGTCGAAAGCTTCGTGTTTCATATATTTCCGACAAAGATCAACTAGTTGATGCTCTTACTGAGCCACTTGCAAGAAGACGATTTAAAGAAGTCATGTCCAAGATTGGTCTGACTATCCGATCGTCCATCTTGCGGGGGCATGATAGAGACACTCACAATCAATCGTACATTAATTAAATATTCTCTCATAATCGATTGATTGTAAGTTACGATTTAGTTTTGTAGGTTATTATTTTCTCATAATTACTTGATTGCAAGTTACGATTTAGTTTGGTATGTTATGATTTAGTTTATAGGTTACGATTGTCTCAAGATGTATATATATACACACCTACAAGTAATAATAAAATTAAGTCTTTCTACTCAATGACATGCTTACTTCTATACCCACATCGTTTAATAATTGTTCGAAATATCAATTTGGTGTCTTTATAGTTTTTTCGTGTTTCGACAGATATTTTGCCTTGAAATTTTGGCATGAATGATGAAAATTTTTAGAGCAATTTATCAATACTTATAGAGTTGAATCAGTAAAGTTGGACTAAAGTTGGACTAAAGTTGGACTAAAAAGTTTTTTGGTTGCGGCTTAATGCGCTGGAAAAGCCAAATGGCTTATTCGCACACCCATGTCTAAGTGTTCGGTATGCGATTATTCGGTCACCCGATGGTTGAACTGCTCAGCTACAAAACCTATGTCCTTTGTATTCAGCTTTCACTTTTCCATTATTGCCCCTTGTGATAAAAAAACGCAACCTATCTCATCTCTTTCTCTATTACACGCCTAACCTGCGTCTCATCTCTTTTTCCATTACACGCCTAACCTGCGTCTCATCTCTTTCTCCATTACACGCCTAATCTGCATCTCATCTCCTTCTCCATCGACCTCTTCTCAATCGATCTCCATATCTCCTTCTCCATCAACCACTTCTCAATCAACCTCCAAATATCTTCCTCTCCATCGATCTCCACGTCTAATTCTTCATGGACGCCCCCGGTCATGTCTTCATGGAACAACCCATGTGTGGATATCGATTCTTTATGATTTTCTGCATATTGACGTTCTCCTAGCCTCGTTCCTCAGGTCTCGTTCTCGTGGTTGGTTGCAGATCTTGATCTGTTTTCCAAGTCTCATTCTCGTGGTTGGTTGGAGATCTCGATCTGTCTCCATGTCCTGTTCTCATGGTTGGTTGCAGATCTCGATCTGAATCCTTGTTTTTTCGCTTTGGTTACTGATTTCTATTTGGGTTTTGGGTTGATTACAGATCTAGCTTTTTTTTGGGTTTTAGGTTGATTACGAATCTAATTTTTTTTCTTTTGGTAATAGATTGTAAAAGAATCCGATCTACATAAATTTATTTGTTGTTCATGATATAATTTTTGATTTGGTTGTTGTCCATCACATGATTTTTGCTTTGTTTGTTGTTCATCACATGGTTTTTCATTCGTTGGTTGTTCATCATACTGCTTGTTTATAATTTATAATTTAAATCAGAATAGTAAAATAGTCATTTTGATTATTCAGATGGTTTATTCAGTACAATTACCGAACACCAATTTAAATAAATCAATACATAAATCTTTGTCCATATGGATAACTTTATCCATACATGACTGAATGGTAAATGAACCGAACAACTCCTAAGTGATTTAGTCAGAGACTGAATTTGCAATTACTAAAGTTTTGTGTTGAATGTTACAAAAAAATCAGAAGGAAATTTTTTAATAAAGAAGAAGTTAAGGCGTTGATTAGAAAATATATGGATTTAAATATGAAAAAAAAACTTAGGGTTAAAAACCCCTTTCTTTGACTTCATTCATACAATGTAACCGTTTTTTAGTTTTTTTTCCATTTTTTCTTTTAAACTTTAGATTTTACTTTTTTTATTCAATATTATTAGTTTAGGTTTAAGTTTATCTTCTTATTTATTTTTAATCCTTCCTTCCTCAAGAGTATGTTTGGTAGGCAGACACGACATGACATTTGTTCAACGCTTCGTAATACAGAACTGAGCAAGATGGGACATGACTAATTAAATTATCTATTTACTTCTAGTAAGTTGTTTAGTGTTCTTTTTTTTATTTATCAAATAATAAATCTATATTAAAATCACAACAAAGAAGCAATTGGACTATAATCAATCTGAAGCAAAAAGCACAACAAATAATCTATTGGATTATAATCAATCTGAAACAAAAATCACAATAAAGAAGCAATTGGACAAAAATCACTGGTTTATCACAAGTTCAACAAATGCAATTTCATAATAGGTTCAACAAATGCAATTTCATCACAAGAACTGTAATTTCAAATGCAAAAATTGGAAAAAACTCACATGTAAGACTAATGCATCCTGAACACATGGAAGACTTCTTGCTTGGCATATTTCAAGTAGCTAAGACTGTTTTCTTGGCATATTTCAAATAGGTAAGATTATTGTACTATGGCCCAAGCACGTGTACTCCACATTTCTTTTGCCTCTTGACAATATGAGAATGATAATGTGGCCATTTGGGATGTTAAGTGTAACAAAAAGAAGAAATAGTAGAGGAGGTCTAAGAATCACAACCAAAATTTTGGTGTACGACTCTTAAAAATATTGAAACAAATTAAAAAAAGTAAACTGCAAGTCTAGAAAGAAGAAATCACAGAGGAGGTCCAAGAATCACAAACAATTCTTATGTTCAGACTCTTAAATTTTTTGGAACATGTTAACAACATGAAGAAATCGTCGGTCCAAAAGAAGGTCCAAGGATCGCAAACGTAAAGAAGAATCATAGAGGAGGAACGATGAAATCAAGAGGAGAGAGTGGATTACATGTGAAATTGAGAGTCAATTACTTGTAGAGGAACGAAGGAATCGAGAGGAGAGGATTAATTACATGAGAAATCGAGAGTCGGTTACTTGTGAAATCATTAAGCTGAAGTCGAGCAAGTAAAATGGATCTAAGGAGAAGTTGATCGATGGATATGGAGGCGTGATTTTTTTTCAAGGGTATAATGGTACAAATGATGTTGTTCTATCTTGTTCCGGGAATTGGGGGGGGGGGGGGGGGGATTAGACACATGTGTCTCACGCTTGTTCTAGTTAGTTCATTTAGGGTGCGTTTGGTACATGGGACGAGACAGGACAGGATGGGACAAAACTCTCTGTCCCATGTTTGGTGCAGCATGGGACAGGATAGGAATTCACTGTCCCACGTTTGGCGTGACATGGGACAGGGACAGGACTGGATAATGTGGGATAGAGTGGGGCTAAAGAAGGCTTTTTCTTGTTCCACCAAAATATGTGGAACAAGATGGGACAAGAATGAGACAGAAAATTAAATATCACTAATCTACTCTCATTTAATTTATAACCTTAATATGATACATGTTTTAATGGTCAACACCACTAGTCACGACCGCCGGTACCGCCGAAGACCACCGGTAGCCACAGTCGGCTAACAATCACCATCATCCATTGCCACTACCACCACCATGTTGGCCACATCCACCTTCTCCTCTAGAACAACAACCTCCTCCACTACCTCTACAACCACCATCGGCCACCAACCACCACCGTTCATCGCTATCACCACCACCGTGGCCACCTCACCTCCACCATAACCATTACCATTGCCGACCACCACCGTCACCGTTATCTACTATCTTCACCTCCTTCACAACCACTATCCATCGCCACCACCACTATCACCACCACCGTTGGCGCCACCAATACTACCATTGGAATAAAACATAATTTATTATTTGTATGAATTGGGTTTTTCAAACTATCATCAATTATAACAAAATTTTCATTCAAGTTTTATATTAATATGTATGTATGTATATATATATATATGAAAGTTAAGTAAAAATGTTTATAAATTAAATTATTTAATTTTTTTTTTTTTTGTGTAATTATAACTATTATATAAAATATAAAATCTTCAAATAACTTATGTGACAACTTGTCTAGTTTTGTCCTGTCCGGTCCAGTCTTAGGTGTACCAAACATATACTTGTTTTGTCTTGTCCAGTCCAGTCCTGTCCCACCCTCTTGTCATGTCATGTCTAGTCCTGTCCAGTTATGCCCGTCCTGTTCTGTCCAATCATGTCTGCATACCAAACGCTACCTTATATTCCACATATGGTCACACCAAACACAGGACATGTGTGTTCTATTTTTTTCCAATTCCGTGATGTCCACTATACCATACGCACCCTAAGAATACGGAGATGTGATGAAGATGAAATATGGCTTATCGATGATGAAGTTGAAGGTTTATGGATTTTCACCCATTGTATTGTATTCTTCTCCTTTACCTTTATCTCTTTAATTTTATCTTTTAGTTTAGTTTATCTCTTAAATGTTCAAACTTGAAGTTTAATTGTATTTTAATTTTAATTGATATTTTAATTTTAATTGATATTTTATTTACCATATTTAATTCCTTGCATGGTCTTAAATTCACTTTACTGTTTTCTTAGTTAGAAACAATTTTTGGAGAGCGACACTATTTAATTTGGATCGATCTTTACAAATTTATTAGATTAATTTTATTGTTTTATTTAGATTTATGTTTTCTTTAGTAATTTAGTTTTTGTTGTAACGCTCTTAAATTTGGAAAGAGCGACTAATTTAAAATTTTCAATAATACAACAAATAAAGGGTAAAACCATTTCCTATTAATTGATATCTGAATTACCTCGAATACCCAATCTATATAGACATCAACAAAAGATACGCCTAACCTTATATAAAAACTAAATTAAGGTCGGGTATTACTAAAACCCAATAGCAATCGCTATATTCAAAAGCAGAAGACATCAACAACTAGGTAAGTATTTCTCGTGCATCTATCTAGAACTCTTCTTATCATTGTGTCGCCACTACCAAACCCACGAGGACGTGATGCACATGCCGAAAAATAAAAAAGGTTAGGCTTAACACCTAGTGAGTTCAAAAGTTTTTATCAGAATTATAAAATGGTAGAAACCGAAAGACTGCTTATTTTAATAATAATTTCTCAATTGGAATGACTACATCATAATAGCATCATCTTTCCCAAAACCACAGTTTTCGTGATGCAAGATTTAAAACAAAATACTCATTAGAATATGAACTCAATACCAATACTTATCAAAACGTGAATGATGTTCAATGCTCAAAACCAAACATGGATTAAAACTCTATTACCCAAAATACCAAAACATGGTTGAACCTCGATAACCCCGAAGTCATAAATTAAAGATAACACTTAATACTCAAAACGTCAACAAGATAATAGATAAAATAATTTACCCAAAACAACGTCTTTCGGCAATGGGGGAGACCCGATTTCCATTATTAGTGGCGGAACACAAAAGTAAGTCACACACAAGTTAAGTGGCATCCTTTGAGAGGGAAAGTATCATTAGCATCAACCTTATCCAAGTCTTTAGCCAAACATAAAAATAAGTATCAAATCTATCAAAGTCTTTAGCCAAACATAACAATACGCATCAACTCTATCCAAGCCTTTAGTCAAACATAACAATAAACATCAACTTTATCCAAGTCTTTAACCAAACATAGCAATAAGCATAAACTTTATCCAAGTCTTTAGCCAGACATAACAATAAGCATCAACTTTATCCAAGTTTTTAGCCCAACATAACAATAAGGATCAACTTATCCAAGTCTTTAGCTTAACATGAGGATAAACTCAACATAGAGTAAAACAAACCCAAAAGCTCAACAACTCAATTGTCTATTACATGAAAGTCATCAATAAAAACGCATTTAACCAATGTTTATGCAAACACGTACTCTAAGGCATGATTAACAAAACACCTAAAATTGGTTAGGACAAACTATTTTTCAAATGTAATCATACTCACATATCTCCAAAATGTCTCATAATGCAATAACGTGTATTTTCCAACGGTTTATAAATAAAATACTCCAAAGATGCATATAACATCAAATCATCTCCATTTATGAGATAAGACATCAAAACAACCAACACCTATATTTTATTTATCAAGATGTCTAAAAAACCCAAATATAAGTATTTTACATGATTTATTAAACCAAACATACCAAATACGCAAAAGTCACCAAATACCAACACATTTGATAAATAACAAGTAGAACATGTTAATACTTCAAAATAAATATTTTTGGCATGTACATAGTTTTCACAATGCAACTTTAACTCACCTTGCTAGATTTAGGCTAGAAACTGGCATGTACATAGTTTTCAAAATAAATCGGGTTTTTGTAAGAATCTAGAAACTGGGTGGAAGCTCAAGTGGAGAAGATGATAATGAGAGAATTGAGGAAACGAAGATAAAAAACGTATTTGACATGGGTTGAAGGGTTTCTGCGAAGATACTCGTGGGCGCGAGAAAAATAGGGGGTGCAGCCGCGAGCAGTGTGAAAAGTATACTTTTACCCACTTTTTGGGGTTTTATTGCATGCGGAGCAAAATAAGGGTGCGACTGCGAGCAGGGTAAATTTCGACCAAAGGTTGATTTTTGCCAAATGCGATAACCAATTCAACCAACATCCCTAATACTTCTAAATGATTTATAATAAGCCCAAAATACATACGAGATTTAAAATTATGGATACTAAAAATTCGAGTGTTACAATCCTTCCAATCTTAGAATGATTTTGTTCTCGAAATCTAATACTGATCAAAAATTCAAATGTCGCACACAACGGATGGTTCAAAAGTTTGGGTTTTCTCCGAATCATAATAACCTCAACCTAAAAGTTCTCCCGACGTTGATAACATATAACCCTTGTCCCGCATAGCGCTTGTACCGTAAGGGCGCGTGGAACGATTCAAAAAGTCACACAATTCGAAACATAAACCCGACAGAAGGTTTGCCATCCATCCATCCCAAAATGAGATAACAATCCTACAAAGAAGACTTCAAATAATAATACATCAGAAAAAAAACGATCCCTTTCTAAGAGATTGCCTCAACATACCTTGACAAACATTCAACATTTGCTTAATCGTTTCTCCAACACTAGGATTTCGGTTCTCTCCCAAACTTTAGATGGTTCATACTACTTCAAGACCTTAAATGACAATTTTCACCAATGGTTCCCAAAGTGAGTTCTCTCTTACATGTTTCTAATCAACCTCAACTAAATCAATCTACACTTAACCCTTGCCTCCAAAACTAGGAAGACCTTTTCAATAGCGACTCAAGCATAATTGACCATACTCCAATCAACTCCAAGTATCCATGGGCACGATGATTTTACCCGGTTGGTAAAGAATCTGCATTGACTTACCAAGTAGATCACCCGTTTTCACTGATGTGTTAACAACTTAACCTTGACTATTAAAGTATTTTTCCATAAAACGATTTCCACTTGAGATTTCCCCTGTACATTCACGCTAAATTCCTCTAAACCAATACAATAAAGGACTTATCATTCCTTCCATGCCAAAACTCTTAAACACAAGCAAAGGCGGAGCCAGAAATTTAGGATTGGGGGGCTTCAGATGTTCATTATCGTATTTTATTGAAAAATAATACGGATAGTATTGTATCAGAACAAAAGAATTAACAAAAAGCTTTTACATATTAGACTAATGCATGAACCTTTTAATGATTATAAGCACCGTCAATCATTTTTCTCATTGACTAATATGATTAAAATAAAAACAATTAGTTGTTATTTAAACATAACGCCAACAAATATACATTAAAACACAAAAAAAAACTAATAATTATAGGAGATTGTATCTTTGTGTTTTTTAAGTAGGACACGTCTTTGTTTCATTGAATAGAAACATTTATTTTCAGGTTCTACCCTAATAGTCTCTTCCATATCAACCACATTTTCCATAAAATTATTATCTTCATAATGTAACTGTGAACCATTAACGTCTTGTTTTCACTTGAAAAATAATCGATTGTTCGTTTATTTCTTATGATTAAACATAAGATCATAAAAATTAAGAACTTCATCATTTGAAATTCAAACAAATTACAACATATATATATATATATACACTATGAAAAATTTCGAAAAAATTACTATATCTTAACATCAAGTGTAAAGACTCAACTAAACTAATTAACTAGGGTTTGAGCGATTAAAATTGTTTTGTATTAGGATATTTGTAAAAAAAAACAAGTCAAAAAATCTATAATTAATATTAATAATAAAATATACTATATACTTGAATTAAAATTACAATATGACTTACCTCCCACTTTGCTAAATCTTTGTTACTGGAATTGGAATTGAAGAACATAAATTTCAGAAGAAAGCAGCAGCCAAAACAAGGAGCTTGCTGTGAGCACAAGGGTTTGTGAGTGGACTTATTATTAAATTTGCTATTTGGGAGGGCTTTGCAGTTTATGGGCTCCTAGTATTTATTTCTTTTGTATCAATTACAAGAGGTTGGGGCGAGAGTTTGAGAGGGGGGGGGGGGGGGGGGAGACAAGCACCGGCCTGTCCCCCTGCTGGCTACGCCCCTAAACACAAGCTCAGTTCAGTTGAGCACAATTCTGAACCCATAATCCAAACTATTACAAGGTACACCAAACTCCAAAGAACTCTCAAAATTTCTTAGCAACTCAATTAGTCATAATTATTCATCACTATTCACTAAAGTCTTTTTTTTTCTTTATCAAGTTCACCATGTTAATTATACCCGGAATGACCCATAAGTCTAGTACCTCCAAAACCTCGTAAGTACATCGATAGTTCAGACTAGAATACAAAAATTTGAAACAAAATGCAAGTCGGACCACCTGACACATCTCTCCCAAAGGCCCTCTAAGTCCTCAATACAATATCCACCACAAATGGGGTTCAACTATGGGGTTCCTTGAGTTCAAGGTTTTTTTTTGTTGACAGGAAACACCAGGCACATTCATTAGAAAAAGGAAAAAATTACAGACAGTCCATAGCCGAAAAACAAAACCAAACAACAAAGCAGAAAAGCTTTGTAACCACCCCATACCAAGCAACTAATAACCAAAACAGACACAAACCAATAGATGCAAACATCATACAGAACAAAATGATAAAAGAATTAGCCTAATGGTAGACCCCACCCACGAACGAATGCCAAAGATTCCAATCACGGTCCATCGTTAAGAATCCTTGGATGATTTCTCATTTTCTACATCTTCCGCATCGAAATCAATTCCTTAATATGATTCAAAAGAGACATTGCTGGTCTTTCTAGGTTTTTGAAAATCCGGTTATTTCTTTCCCGCCAAATGATGTAAACCGTGGTCCCAAGAGACAACTTCTGAGTGAAATTCATTGGGTGATGAACGATATCCATCATAAAACCTATGATATCTTCCCAACTGTCAGGCCAGCTTTACATGTCTGCATAATGTTTGATACTACCCCGTATCTCTCCAGTAAATCCACCTTGAAAGAAAAGATGCTTATGAGAATCCATGCATTCCTTGGAAAATGGGCATTGAAGGGTATTTGTTTCATTACCCCACTCTGCAATACGGTCTTGTGTGGGAAGCCGCATGTAACAAGAATTCCAAATACATAACGCATGTTTAGGAATATGTCCCGAGAACCAAACATTTTTGGCCATGGAACCACAAGATGTGTCCCTTCCATAGTTTTCCATGTCGCATTTACAGAAAAATTGGTGAGAGATTGGTTTAGAGAAACCTAGCAAACTTTATCCCTGTCGTGGATATCCAGATTTAGAATCGGGTAATGAATGAGCTCCTGATAACAGATAACCTAATCATTAGGCCACCCCATTGTGAACATCTCCACCACTTCCCAAATCGTGGATTGTGATGTGAGCCCTTGTGCATGAATAAACTTGTAGGATAGGAAAGACGCTAAATGATCTACTAGATTCCACCTATCTTCCCAGACGTTCGTGTCCTCCCTGTTTGCAACTTGAATCCTAATAAACCTTCTTATATTTTTCCGAATAGACATCAGCTTTCGAAGGACCCACGACCATCTTGAGCTTTTCCTTACCATCTAGAACTGTGTTGAATGCAGACAATAAAGATAAACCCAACAAATCCAAAGCGACTGTTGATGGTTAAGAATATCCTATATATCTTTCGTTAGTAGAGCCTGATTCCAGACAATCATCTTCTTTATACGTAGGCCCCTGTTTTCCATAATGGAGATGTTTAGGACCGATTTGAGAGAGAGATAGAGAGAGAGAGAAAGAGAGAGAGAGAGAGAGAGAGAGAGAGAGAGAGAGAAGTGAGTAGGAGAAGAAACAAATGAAGAAAAGAAGAAAAAAAACGTATTTAACAGGGGTTGTAGGGTTTCTGCCCAGATACACGCATCATGAGCAAAATGGAGGTGCAGCCGCGAGCAGTGTGAAAAGTATACTTTTACCCACTTTTTGGGGTTTTTTCGCGGGCACAAGAAAAATAGGGGTGCGGTCGAAAGCAGGATAAATTTCAAGCAAAGGTTAATTTTTGCCAAATACGATAACCAATTCAACCAACATCCTTAATACTTCTAAATGATTATAATAAGCCCAAAGCACATACAAGACTTGAAATTATGGATACTAAAAATCTGGTTGTTACATTCGTTCATCTGGGTAATCATCATTTTGGATAGTTGTTGTGGTATTAATCAATTGTTTTTATAATAAACGTTGAATTTAATTGATTGATTTTTACTTAATGATAGTTAATGTTTGGTTAATTAGTTTTTATGAAATGTTTTAGTTAATCGGTAAGTTTTGATACAAACGATACTCAGATCATAGCTTAAGACTAAACTAATCAATGATCATGGTCCTAACATTAAAGTAGTTAGGGATGTAGATTGGGAAAAATGTTTGTTTAAATCTTAATGTTTCTTTCCAATGCACGCATACTGCAAAATTAAGTATGAGTCTTGGTTGATAAAAGATTTTCCGCCTCGAAAGAGAGTTGAAGTTGTTGGTCTCAACCATCGGATTTGTAAATAGTACAATTAGCATCCAATCAAACACTTGAAAAGAAACTTTTGATTACTTGTCTTACAATGAGTATATCTAATGAACCATATCTATCAGTTATAACTCCAATGGATTAATATTTTGAGTTATAACTAATGAACCACATCTGAAACCTTAATTTGTTACATAACAAATCCTCACCATTACCAAAATCCAAAGTTGACATTACGATATCCGCTAGCTCTATTTTATTGTCTCGTCATTCTAATTAGTCTATTTTAATAAAAATCAAAATATTGACGATTTCTCGTAGCTAGGCCATAGTCACGGAACGAAGCCTGTGTTAGTCCATCGCATCCTATGATCGACTCGTATGCTACATTTCTCGTACTCTTGCATTATAAATTTTAAAACTTATCCACAACAAGAAAACTGTATGTTTGTTGTCTAAAAACATTGACAACAACAAACGGAATTGGGGCTATTTTGTGTGACTGCTTCTCATTGTGATTCCTGCCTAGATAGAATGAAGAAAGGACGTTTGGCAGTAAAGTGCCGTAATCTTAAGCTATGAACTCACCTGATAGAAAAATATAAAAAAAAGAATGGGATTTCCTCTCGCGCGGGATATAGGACGGCCCCTTATTCCCTAGTCGGCTTTTTTCTTCCTTTTCCCATGCTTTGTGGCGGCTAAACATGCCGCCTGTTCCTTTGTTCGCAAATTCCAAAATGAAATAAAGTAAAGTGAAGCAAAACTCAGAGGAAGCACTCTCCCTCTCTTTGAAAACAATGTTATAATATAATGGCCATAAACGGAATCTTAAGAAGCTTAAAATCTTTCTGGAAACAAGTAAGAAGCTTATTGTAATGGCCAAAAGGTAAATTTCGATAAGAGCCAGTGCTTCCTCTCGAATAGAGCTCCCCGCATAAATTCCAGATCATTGAAGATGTTCCCTTGTCCCTCAAGAGAATAAATAGAGAACATTGTCTTCCTCTAGTGGAAAAAATGAAAAAGATAATATCAGGTTGGAAAAGAAAATTGTTGTCCTCCGGAGGATCAAAACCCGTCTCAAGTGGATTGGCTAGGGGGCCGGAAAGGGCTAACTTCATTTTCACATAAAATCATGTTTTGTTTGCAGGAGATCCAAGATGGACTGAAGCTTGGCATCTTAAGTTGTTCACATGCTATTTCACGATTTCTATGGAACAAAAAATAATTGTTGGCCTAATAAATGAAGATAGTAATGATGAGGACATATTGTGTTCTAAACCTCATTTACTTAAGTTGACCTTGATGGTTCTAAACGGACAAAAAGAAAGAGCTAATGGGATGCATTTACGGGAAGGTATGATAAAGTTTATCGTATTTTGCGTAAAAGTATGTACATTTTTTCTCTGAATATAATGGGTTCAATTTTCTTTGTCAATTGAATTATGGTCCGATTATGCTAATCCTATGTATATCAAATAACGATGAATCACAATACAAAATAGGGGGCTGATATTTGCACCCCCTAATAAATGAGGGTGCAAATACCAATGTAAAAGTAAGGTCAAATTACATATTTCCAGTAACTTAGAAACTTGGTCAAAAATTGGTCAAATCAAAAATAAAAATAAATTAATTAATTAATATTGGGCTGTTTTTTACTTAATATATTATTAAAAAAATAATATAAATAAATTGCTTTTTATTTAGAATTAGAATTTTTTACAACTCACATCACATTTTTCCAGCAACAAATTATTCAAATCTCATCAAGATTTAATTGATTGGGTGCAAAAGTAGGGACGCTCCCTTGGCTACATTATTGTCATTAAAAAATTCAAGACAAAACGAAATGGAGTCACGTCTAAAGTTATATTAATATGCGACCGTGGTGGTAAATACAGAGGTAATCGTAGTTCGAGTGGAAATACTGGAACTAAAAAAATGAACTGTCCGTTCGAGTTAGTAGGAAAATATTCGTCGTTGAAAGACTGTTGGACAATAACTGTTTAGTGTGAAAAACATAATCTTGAACCTGCAGAAGATTGAAGGTCGTCGATATGCAATGCGATTGACTGAAAACGAAGTCCGGTTGATGGAAGATTTGTCAAGGAAGAATGTCAAACCACGTGATATTCTATCAACATTGAAGGAGCAAAATCTAGATAACGTGTCTACACTCAGAACAATATACAATGCACGCCGAAAATTTTGGACGACCGAACATAAAGGTAGAACTCAAATGCAAGTTGTCATGCCATTTCTGTAGGAAGAAGGCTATATGCATGAGACGCGTGCAAATAGCTCTAATCAGTTGCAAGATTTATTTTTCATCCATCCAATATCATTGACGATGTGGCATGCATTTCCACATGTGTTATTGATGGATGCCACGTATAAAACGAACAGGTATAAAATTCCCCTCCTTTAGATTGTTGGTGTAACATCAACTAATATGACTTTTTGCATAGCATTTGTTTATATGCATAAAGAAAAAGAATCCAACTATACATGGGTGTTGAATTGTCTCAAAAAGACAATGGATGGATGTGCATCTCCACGTGTTACCATGACCGTTCGAGAATTGGCATTGATGAAAGCATGCAGTAATGTGTTTCCCGATGCTAAACAACTACTTTGTAGATGGCATATATCGCAAAATATTTTGAGAAAGTGCATGCCATCAATAACGTCGCATTGGGGTTTGTTTTTCAAAACATGGACGTCATTAGTTGAATCTCAAACAGAGGAAACATACGGGTTCAATTTGGCACAAATTGAAAATATATTGCTTGAATATCCAGGTATTACTTTTGTAAAATATTATTTTTTATAAAATATTATTTTTTTATTAATTATTATTTAAAATTAACGTTCTTTTTTTTTATTCCATTTAATTCAGGCGTTCTTGATTATTTGAACGAAATATGGTTGAAACCATATACACAAATGTTCGTCTCCGTTTGGACCGACAAATTTCTAAACAACAAATAGAGTTGAGAGTCAACATTCAAAGCTGAAACTATATTTGGATTCGAACCAAGCAACTTTACGGGTATTTCTACATGATATTCATCAACTCATTCACTCACAACATACAGCAATCAAAGCAAGCTTCCAACAAAGCAAAAATGTCGTCAAGCATAAATATAACAAACCACTCTTCCACCAGCTATATGGTTTTGTTTCATTGCATATGTTGGGATTAATCTTCTAAGAATATGAACGGTCAAAAAATCTTGGCTTCGTTTCTGGAAATTGTAGATGTCAGATGCGTACATGTTATGGGTTACCATGTGCACATAAACATGCATATTATTTAAATGCATGTCAATCTATTCCACTTGAATTGATTGACGGATTTTGGAGGAAACTTGATTTATCACCGTGTATTCCTGTGGAAGATGATGATATTTGTTGTGATAATGAAGTGCATATGTTTACTCAGAACTTCAAAAAACAACCGAGATCTATAAAGTCCAGTTTTCTAAGGAAGTTAAGGAAGATAATCGTGCCTTGAACAACTAATGTTTGTGAACCGGCTGTTCATACAACGACCCGTGGTCGTCCCTCATTGAAGAGTAAGGTTGTGAAAAAAAATCGTGTCGACCCACCAAATCAAGAACCTCCTAGGCATAATTGTCGAGACGCGTCAACATTTGTGGAGTTTGATGTTTTGCCAAAAAATGAACAAGCAAGACACAGTTCATACTTCGGCCAAAAAAGTTATGTACATCCATACGTTAACCAATTCCCAAGTTGTTTTCATCCTTAGATTATGCAGGTTCGTAACGTAGTTCATGCAAGTTATTTTTTTTTAATAATTTTCAAATAGTTTTCATCTTTACGTCACACAGGCACAAGATGTAAAAGTCGATGGAAACTGTGGATTTCGAGCGATAACCGTTTGTCTCGGTCGTCATGAAGATGAATGGTCATCTATTCGATATGATTTAATGGAGGAGTCAAACATGTACAAGACAGAATATCTCGAGGTGTATGGCTTTGGAGTATGTCATCAACTTTACAACTCCTTAAACTATTTTGAGTTGGACACATTTGCACCAAATGAGCATTGAACGGATGATTATGAAACGGGGTTGTTGATTGCTTCAAGATACAATGTGATACTACATTCGTTAACAACTGTAGGTAGTATGACATTCTTCCCACTTCGATCTAGTCCTCCGCAATGGTATGAACATGTTGCTTTTACAATTGGGTATGTTAATGGTAATCATTACGTCAGAATATCTTTGGCAGAAGGGCACCCGATGCCTTCTATCGTGCCAAATTGGTTTCATTTCAAATATGATTGTGCATGCGCATGGGCTACTCCGTACATGACCCGAATTAATAAGTACGAGCAACAGTTATCTAGTAATCGTCTTGCAGATTTTGTTTCACTTGATTGAGTTGTAATTTATAGACTTTTTGTAATTTATTTGTTGATTTACGATTAACTTGTTGATCATTTCTGTATTAAATTATTTTATCTTTATAGCTTTAAATATTTATTTAAAACAATATAAATATATATATAAATTATTAATTAATTAAAATGTTAACAATATAATTGATAAAAATAAGAAATTATTTTATAGTTATTTAGATTAATTTATAAATGGTTAGTTGTAATAACATTTATTATAAAAATAAAATTAGAAAACAAGTTTAAAATACAATAAAATCAAAAAACAAGTTTAAAAAGTCAAAAAAGCAATTTAAAAAAAAAAAAAAATCTAGGTTGACCTAACTAGTGGGGGGGGGGGGGGGGGGCACTTTACCATTAGTGGGGATGCAAATATCCCCACCTTACAAAATATCAAGAATCAATCAATGGATCTTTGATATGTATTTAATATTTCTCTCTTTACAATATATGGAAATGACAAATCTCTCATGTGTGTTTCCTAAGTGTTATCATCAAGGAACATTAAGCTACTCTATTACAAAGAGTAAACTACATTTAAGCATAATGTTGATTTTAAGCATTGACTTTCTCGTCTTCAATATTATAATATCGAATACAATATATTTATATGTAACAGATTGTTATGTTTTTGTATCATTGGTTCATCCATCATACCATGTCAATTTAGTAGATTGATGTGGGTACATTTTTTGTGCCGAGTAACAATGTTTTAAGTTAAAAATGTATTTCGACTTATTTGATGTAGTTGTACATTAATGGTTTATCTAAATTGGATGTGTATTAAGTATTATTTTTCTCGGTGATCTTAGGAATTAATATCAATAAAGGTTTCACTACAAAATAAAAGATTTTTACCTATAAAAATCACACAGGAAATTTTTTGTCAGTGGTTAGCCACAGATCACCCAGAAAATACCAATAAATCACTTAGGTATTCTTCTTGCAAGCTCTAGGTCACCCTCTGTTTGTTTCATCTTTTCATCCCTTATTCTCTGCGCTTTAAGTGCTTGTGCTCTCTCCTCCTTTGATAGAATATAGAAGTCATCCACCACGCTGATAGGAATGGGATTTTCTGGTTCAGCAGAGGGCATCTTTATTCTTTTGGCTTCAAGTTCTTTGAAAAAGTTTATTCGCCTTTCTTCCTCTTCAAGCTCGCTTATTAGGGGTCTTTGTGCGCGGCGTCTTGGAATGAGGCCTTCTTCATCTTCAGAGTCAGATATGTACATAAACTTCTCCTCTGATGAAGGTTCCTTCCAAAAAGTAGAGTCCTTTGGGGGACTAGACTCACTGAGAATGAGAGAAGGAGAGAGAGGTTGGTCAGAACCAAAATTTGGAGGGGGGAAAGAAGGATAGGTTGGAGGCTCAGAGATGGGAGTAAAAGGGATAAGGGGAAGAGTTACCTCTACAGTGGTCTCCCCCTCAGATATTGGAATGGTGGCATCAAGATCTACCACTTCATGCCCTTTGCCTGATTGGTTGGACGGATCCTGAGAAAGAGGTGGTCCGTCCCCCAAGGGATCCCTGTAGACTACTTTAGGCATGAAGTTGCCTGGTCTACTATTTTTGAAGTGCTCAAGAGCACCGGGAGGGATGTCATCATCATCATCATCATCATCATCTGCATTTCCCCCATAGTGAGGGATGTCATCGTTGTCTTCCTCATCGTCTTCTTCCTCCTCATCATCTTCCTCCGCGACTTCCTTTTCAGCAACAGTGGAAGGAGGGTCTCGCCGTATGTAGGGAGATATCGGAGTTTCAGGGAATCTTTCATTAGCCTCTCCGATAATCTCCTCAGCGATTTCTTTGGCACATCTCCCCCCCTCGATGTTATTAGTGGGGAGAACATGCACCACCAGAGTATGCACATTGGACCCAATGTCCCTTAGAGAATTTGTGTGTGCTGTCTGGTTCTGAACAACTTGGTTCAGCGAAGTCCGATCAGCAGCAGTGAAAGAAAAGCTAGCTTCTTGCATTTTGGTCAGCACCTGCATCATGTCGGACTGAGTCTTTTGGATAGACTCTAGCACTTGGTCTTGTGCTTCTATCTTCTTCTTCAGCTTGGCAATAGCTTGCTCCTGAGCTAGGTTATCAGCTTTGATTGCCTGAATGTCAGTGTAGACATTGTTGATTGTGGCCTTCATCCCTGGAGTACTAGCGACAGTCTGGAAGATGTACTCAGCGGATGTCTGAAGGTTGTCTACCCTAGCTCTTGTGAGAGCAGATTCATTGACCAAGAAGTCAATTGCAGGGAATGTGGGGCTAGGAAGAACAATTTTGGGAACCTCCATAGCAAAAGGAGGAAGCTTTGAGGAAAACTTCTCCTGCTTTACTTTGCGCAGTTCAACATCTGTCTTTGGTTGCTGAGGAGATTTTCCCTTGCTCAGATTAGAGGGAGCAGCAGCAGCAGCCTTGGAGGTAGTGACGAAGGATGAAAAGGCATGTAATTATTTACCTTGAGAGTATCATGAGGATTACTCTCAGGGACAACGTGTACAATGGTAGTGTCATGAGGATGACTAGCCTGTGTCTTAGTATGTCTTTGAGAGACATGCTGAGGTCCTATTGTACTGGCTTTCCAAAGTTCAGATTGTCGAAAAAACACTGAGTTTGAACAATGTGCGATTCAACATCATCAGAGATAGGGATAACTATCTCTGAATCATATGTTTGTGTGAGGACCAAAGAAGAGATGGTGGAGGAGGAAGAGAAGGTTGTGAATGTAGTACCTGATCCAGCTTCAGCGGAGCTGGCTATAACACGTTCAGTGACCGTAGTCACTGAAGGTGGTGCTAGTGCTGAAGAAGCGGCAACGGATGCAGAGACCGTTGTCGTGGCTGTGGCTACAGAAGACGTTGGTATTACGCCTGAATCAGGAAGGGAAGTCTTTTGAGAGACTTCCTTCCTTGGTTTCTTTGTAGCTGGCTTATGAGCGATGACCATCGGTTGGGTCCTTTCTTTTGGAGGAAGAGGAGGTGTCAGAGATACTCACTAATGGGTTGTTCAGTGAGCTGGACACACGTGTTGCTGCTTTGATGAGTTGCAGCATGTAGGGAGTGAAGGGAGCATCATCTGGATGGACATCAATGTCCAGAGACTTCTTTCCTACCATCGAGAAGCTTTGGTTGGCGACCTTTGGATATTCATCCTTGAAGGCAACCTCCAAGATGGTTGCAAAAACCTAGGATAAGGAATGAATTGGTTCCTCTTAGCAGCTTTGACCTTGTTGTACATATCGCTGAATATGTAGTCCGCATAATTCAACTTGTAGTTCGTACAGAGAGCGAAGCCAAGGTCCTGGAAGTGCTTGCTGGCTTGATCATGAGAGCCAATCTTGGAGCCCAAGCACTGAATCACTTGGGTGAAGATGTATTGCTAGCGACCTGGAAGACGCTTCTTCTCCATCTTAGATCCCATGGTCTTGACTTCAGGATTCTCCCAAACATATCCAATAGAGTCCAAGACAGCCTCTATTTGTTCCTTGGTGGGCTTAGGGGCCCAGGACTCATTCTTACCTCTGGAAGGAAGGCGGAGGGCATTCCTTAGAAAGCCTGTGGTGAAAGCGAAGTCGCCGAGAGAGGGGATAGTGAAGCAGATTGTAGGGAGCTTCCTGCCCTTGTCAGTGGTAAGGGTTGTGCAGTGAGCTGTGTACCAGAGAGCTTGAAGATGCGCAGTGATACCCACTGGATTGTGCACAAAGGCATACATCAGAGGACAGGCTTTGATGAAGGTAGCACCGTCATTGAAGTATGATCTTTCAGCAGGGATCTCCACCAGAGCAAGGTAATTGCAGGCCTTAAAAGTTGCTTGTTCCAGTTCGAATTGGCATGCAGGGGCTTTGGTGAAGACGAATGGGGCTTGTTCAGCAGCCTGAGTGTTCTTGCTTGAAGATGCTATGTCTGTTTGAAAGATGGGAACACCAAATAGGAAAATCATGGTTTAATACAAGGGTAATAAACCAGAATAGGTTTTTGGTACAAAGATTACCAAAATGTGTAGACGAAAAACAAGTGTTTTGATGAACAAAGATCAAACTACTTGTTAGTACCACAATTTTTTGAAAAAGAAACAAAACTTGGAAAAAAATGGTCTTCTGTTCTAAGACGAATCCAGAACAGGTTTTGAGAAAAGAAATACGGTTTTATCACATTTATTTTTGACTTAAAGTTAAAGATGTGATAAACGACATTGACGTTTTATGTAAAGAACAGAGTTAGATCAAACCTTAAACGTTAAAACAAAGAAAAACGTACAAGTGCGTGTTCTTGGTGTTCTTGAGAAAGGCTTGAAGATTCAAAGAGAATTCTTGCTTTGAGAGTAAGGAGCGCGTAAAGAATCAAATGAAGAAATGAATTGCTTAAATAGCATGAGGAGAGAGAAGGGATAGCTAAACGACGGTTTTAGCTTTTTGAAAAAGTAATGATGACCTAGTGCACGTTCCTAGAAATGAGTAGGAAAGGAAACGTCGTGGTCCGTCATGTGTCAGATAAAGGTCTGACGTGTCCTTTTCTTATTTGAAAAAATTTGAAAATGATTACCATTTAAAAATGTTAATCATTATCCTTAAATTCTTCATCAATAGACAATAAAGGATTGTCAGTGATGGGTTTTTGGGTTGAAGACATTCCCTGAAAGAAAATATTCAGAGCGTGTAAAAATTTAAAAGTTCATACCTGAGTAAGAATGATCAAGTATCGTTGAATCAGAGTTTAGAGAATGGAGGATTATTCAACGTTTAACATACCAAGTTCGCTGATGAGTAGATTGAATCTAGCTTCATCCAGAGGTTTGGTGAAAAGATCAGCGAGCTGATATTCAGTTGAAACAAAATGAAGTTCTGCTTCTCCATTCATCACATGATCTCTGATAAAGTGATATCGAATCTCAATATGCTTGGTTTTTGAGTGAAGAACAGGATTATTTGCAATTGCAATAGCACTAGTGCTATCACAATAAAGAGGGATCTTAGAAAGTTTGAGATCATAATCTCTCAGCTGATTTCTCGTCCAAAGGATTTGAGCACAACAGCTACCAGAGGCTACGTATTCAGCTTCAGCGGTAAAGGTGGACACAGAGTTCTGCTTTTTACTTGTCCAACTTATCAACTTACCACCTAATATCTGACATCCGACAGTGGTGCTCTTTCTATCAATTTTGCATCCTACAAAATCACTATCAGAGTAACCGATTAGATCGAACCCTGAGCCTTTGGGATACCAAAGACCCAGATTAGGAGTCCTTTCAGATATTTGAAGATTCTTTTTACAACGATCAGGTGAGATTCTTTTGGTTCAGCTTGATATCGAGCACATAGACATGTAGAATACATGATATCAGGTCTACTCGCTGTAAGATATAGCAGAGACCCAATCATCCCACGATAGGCAGTGATATTGACAGGTTTCCCATTTGGGTCCTTATTCAATATCAGAGGAGGTTCCATTGGGGATTTCATCGCTGAGCATTGATTCATATCAAACTTGTTCAGCATGTCCTTAACATATTTACTTTGACAAATGAAAATTCCTTTGTCAGATTGCTTAATCTGCAAACCTAGAAAATATGTTAGTTCACCCATCATGCTCATTTTGTATTCTTTTTTCATTCTCTTTGCAAAACGAGTGCATAATTT
Organism: Silybum marianum; assembly: GCA_036898165.1. Taxonomy (NCBI): domain Eukaryota; kingdom Viridiplantae; phylum Streptophyta; class Magnoliopsida; order Asterales; family Asteraceae; genus Silybum; species Silybum marianum. The sequence continues at coordinate 6,180,682 of CM072541.1, forward strand.
GAGTCTTGTGGAGCCAAAAATAATGTCATCGACATATATTTGAGCAAAAATAATATGACCTTTATATTTTCTTAAAAATAGAGTTTGATCAATCTTTCCACGAACAAATTTTTTCTTTAAGAAGGAATTTAGAGAGAGTATCATACCAAGCTCTAGGAGCTTGTTTTAACCCGTAAAGAGCTTTTTGGAGTTTGAAAACATAACCAGGATGGTTTGGGTCAGCGAAACTTTAAAGTCTTTATGGGCAGCATAAGCTAAAAAGAGTTTTATGGCTTCTAGTGTAGCAATAGAAGCAAAGGTCTCATCATAGTCAATACCTTCTTCCTGTCTGTATCCCTGAGCAACAAGTCTAGCCTTATTGCGAATAACAGTGCCATTTTCATCCAGCTTATTTCGAAAAACCCATTTGGTTCCTATTATAGTTTTATCAGAGGGACGAGGAACAAGATTCCAAACTTTGTTTCTACGAAACTCAGTTAGTTCTTATTGCATGGCAGAGACCCAGCTAGGATCCGAGATAGCTTGATCTATTTTCTTAGGTTCAGCGAGAGAAATAAAATTAACATAGAGACAGATATTACCTGTACCTCTACGAGTCCTGATACCTGCATTTGGATCACCAATGATTTGATTTATTGGATGATTTGCAGTCTATCGCTGAGCTGGAGGTTGAGGAGACTGATCAATAATAGATTCAGCGATTTGCTCTCTTTCAGGGATGTCGTTGATCGTTTCAGCGACAGGAACTTCATTTAAGATCAATTCTGGAGGAGCTTCAGAGGATTAATCAGTAGAAGATGAAGCTTGGTTATTTACTAAAGAATTTCCTAAAGAAGTATCAAATGGAGGAATCTGATTGAGAGGAGTGACGTTGATCCCTGATGTTGACGGATCGCTGCTTGTCATAGGAAGATCAGGGATCCCATCATCATTTGTTTCAGCATTCGGTAGGTTGCTGAAATAAGGGTCAGGTTCCCCATAATGAGATTTCATCCATTCATTCAACTCCTCATCTTCTTCAGGGATAGGAGTAGAATGAGTTGGACGAGATTCATCAAAGTTGACGTGCATAGATTCTTCAACGTGTCGTCTTCTCTTGTTGAAGATTCTGAAAAGACTTGGAGATAGAAGAGAATCCAAGGAATATCCCATCATCAGCTTTTGGATCAAACTTGCCCAAATGATCTCTATCATTAAGAATATAACATCTACATCCAAAGATGTGTAGATATTTCAGAGAGGGTCTTCTTCCATGAAATAGTTCATAGGAGGTCTTCTTGAATCGCTTCACTATAATAGATCGATTCTGAGTGAAGCATGCTGTGTTGACTGCTTCAGCCCAGAATTGAGTAGGTAGATGCGATTCGCTGAGCATTGAGCGAGCTGCTTCAATAATCGTTCGATTTCTTTTTTCAGCAACACCGTTCTGCTGAGGAGTTCTCACTGAAGAGAAGTTGTGAGTGATTCCCTTTTCTTCAAAGAAATTAATCAAGGTATTGTTCTTGAACTCAGTACCATGATCACTTCTCATGGAGCGAACGATAAGATTATTGAGGTCTTCCATTCTCTTGATAAAAGCTATAATAACCTCAGGTGTATCACTCTTGGATCGAAGAAAGAATACCCATGTGTATCGAGAATATTCATCAACTATCATAAGAGTATACTTCTTTTCAGAGAGAGATTGGACATTTACAGGTCCAAATAGATCCATATGGAGAAGTTGGAGAGGTGAAGTCACTGAAGAGACTTGTTTAGATCTGAAAGAGGCCTTTGTCAAATTTCCCTTTTCACAGGCTGAGAAAAGAGATTCCTTCACAAATGTTTGATTAGGGAGATCCCTGACAAGTTCTTTTTGAGACAATTCATTGATTGTCTTAAAGTTTAGATGAGAGAGTCTTTTGTGCCATAACCAGTTTATGTCAGAGTTGGCTGTAGAAATGAAACACATGTTTTCAGAGTGAGAGCTATTCATATGAATGACATACACATTTTCAACTCTTTTGCCTGTTAAGGCAAGTTTGTCATTTGAATCAGTGACAACACATCTATTCTTTAGAAATAGAACTTTGAAGTCTTTGTCATGTAGCTGACTAACGCTCAACAGATTGTGCTTTAGTCCTTCAACGTAAGCGACTCGAGAAAATGAGGTGGCTCCATTGGATAGGATTCCATAACCTTTAGTGTATCCTTTGCCATTTCCACCAAAGGTCATTGAGGGACCAGCTTCTTCCTTGTATTCAGAGAGCAGAGATTTTTTGCCAGTCATGTGCCTTGAGCATCCACTATTAAGATACAAGATACCTTTGGCACTCTGCATACAACAAAAGGATTAATTTCATAGGTAACCATATTACTATGGGTCCTGCTGAGTTAGTGGAAGGAGTGGCGGAAGAGCAAGTAGCTGAAGAATTCTCTTCAGTGGATATCTTCGCCTTGGAAGGTTTCCCAACCTTGGTGGATTTCACTCTCGCTGATTTATCAGTTTGAGCTACTTTCTTTCCATGAGCTAATTTTTCAGCTTTAGTAGCATTAGGACATTTGCTGGCAATGTGGGTATTTTCACCATAGTGATAGCATTTCCTATATTTGTGATTAGGTTTGGAAATGAAAGAATTCATAGTGCGAGAAGAAACATTTTCAGGAGTAGAGCCTAGAATTCTTTTGTCCGATGTCCTTGGGGTATAATAATCTTTTCAAGGACAGGTGTAAGGTCGATCTTAGTTCTGGGAGTTGATTGCTAAATATATCCAGGGATCTTCTTCCGAGCTTTAGGATGACTTACAGTAGGAACAGAGGAGTTCTTTTTCTGTTTATGAAAGTTTATGATTTTAGGAACGTGGTCAGGAACGTTGTTCTTGATCATTTTCTTAGAATCATCAGATTTAAGAATAGTCAAATTTTCAGATGAAGAGGAATCAGGGATAGAAGAGAAGAACATTCCAAATTTCAACATGGAACGATCATTGTTGATCATAACTCCTGTTAAATGATTTGAATATGATTCCTTTTATACTTAGTGAAATTCCAGTATATAAGCTTCTGTTCATATTCAGCAATAGCACACGCTGATAACCATCAGCGATCATTGAATATCAAGGAACAACAAGCTTATCTCTGAAGATCAGCTATCACACCAGAAGACCATTCAACGAAAGTCAAAGACCCTAGCTGAAGAAAGAGATAATCAGCTAAGTGAACTGAAGCGGTTCAGCAATAGCAGCGATTATCTACTCAAAGTGTGAAGTCTTGTGAAGCCTCAGCGATACTAAAGTTCATCCTTCAAGATTCAGTATCAGCGATCAAAGATTAAAGATTGATCTTATCCTCGATGCACAAAAGTCAAACCTAGAACCACGTCAGAAAAGGACGTACGACTTGTCTCTTATGTCCCCATCATATCTGATACGGTACTGTTCATATTCGGCCAAAAGCATGGCTGTCTTATTAGCAAGGACAAGCTTCCTATCTAAGCTTGACACGTGGCATATACCTTTTGTCTTGCATTAAATGCAAACGGGTATAAATAAGATGGAGATATCTTCTTCATCTCAATGCATGCTTTTTTCTAACCTAAACCCTCTTTATTCTTTCTTTCATCTTCTTGTGCATCAAACTTAGTGTTTCTTAGTTACAATAGAATAGATGTTTAACTTGTTCTTATTCCGCTTGTAACTGTAAATTAGTTTATTATCTATAAACTCATTTAAAAACTAAAATATGTGTGTGTTTGTATTCAACCCCCCCCCCTTCTACAAACTGTTTACTATTGATTGAACTCTTGTAGACCCTTTAGGGACCAACAAGTGTTATCAGAGCAGTGTTTTTGCTTCTTAAATCTTTTAAATAACTTTTTCTTAAAACTATTTTAAAATGTCAAACCCTAATACGAACTACAATGATAATGCATCTTTAGCTAAACCTCCAAGATTTAGCCATGATAATTTTCCATTATGGAAGGAAAGAATGTCTCTATTTCTAGAGGGATCTGACCCAAAGATTCCCTACTATGTATAAAATGGATCATTTGTTCCTACAACAATAGTAGCTAGTGTTCCTGCCACCACTTCTACTCCAGCCATTCCTGAAAGGGATATTGTTAAAACTCCTAACAGATGGACTAAAGAAGACAAGAAAGAAATTGCTATTGACTCTAAAGCTAGATGAAGTCTATCATTCTGTCATGAAAATGAGGATTTCTAAGGCCATGTGGGATACTCTATGTATCCAATATGAAGGAACTTCTGAAGTAAAAGTTACTAGATGCATAAACCTTGTAAGAAAATATGAGAGTTATGTATCAAAAGGGTGAATCTCTTTCTCAAATTCACCAGCGTTTCAACTGTTCTTTGATTGATCTAAAATCAGTCGACAGAGTGTATTCAAACGCTGAAATTCTGACAAAATTCATGGAGGCATTACCTGATCAATGGGCAGTGTACACTACATGTCTAAAGTTGTCAAAGAATCTTGAAACCTTGTCCTTAAGTGCATTATATGGAATGCTCTTAAATGAGGAACAATCTCAACTTCTAAGGAAGAACCTCATTAATGAACTCAAAGGTGCCAAAAGTACTTTTTTGGCACTTGTGACTTTTGAGGGAACTCCTTCTAAAAATATTTCTTCTTCCACTATCACCTCCATCACTGAATTAGGTCAAACTGATTCAGAAGATCAACTCACTGATGCTGACATCTCTGAGTTTGATAACTCTCTAGCTCTCTTAACTAGTAACTTTAAAAGATTTGCTAGAAAGAGCAATTTTCGAAAACCTTCTAACATTTCTGACTCTGAAAAACAAAAAACGTTGCCCGCTGAGAAAGCCTCAGCGATATGCTTCAACTGTTAGCGAAAAGGTCACTTTGCCAGTGAATGCAGGCCGAAGAAAGTTGCAGCTCCCACTACCTCCCAGACCTCTAATAAAAAAGAGAAGTATTTGAAATTGAAAAACAAATACAAGGATCTGAAGAAACATCAGCAAAAAGGCAAAGGCCTTGTCGCTGAAGAAGTTGATTGGGATGCTGAAGATGACTGGGCCAAGACCTCCGAAGAGTCTGGTTCAGATGAAGAAGATCTTGCCTTCCTCTGTCTAATGGCAAGAAATGAGGACGCTGAAGAAGTCACTGAGACTTCTTCTTCTGAGTCTCCTTCTACTCAGGTAACTATTCTTTCTATCTCTTTACCTTCTGAAGGTGATAACTTGTCGGCTCTTGATGCTATGACTGTTGATTTTTACGATGCTTTAAATGGAAAAATTAAGGCCGAGAGAATTAACACTGACTTATCTGAACAATTGAAAAATTGCCATATAAGAATCAAAGAACTTTCTAAAATTGAAGAATCTCTCAAGGACCAAGTCTTTGCAAATCAAACAATAAGCATTGAGAAATAACAAGCTATCGCTGACAGGGAAAAGGCTATCGCTGATCTCAAGTCTGAAAAGGCAACCATCGAAGGATGGTGTAAGGCTTCTGATAAAGTCAACGAGATCATCAATGCTCAAATACCTATGAAAGTAAGAAGTGGGTCAGGCTATAACCCTGAAAAGGGAGAAACAGAGAATGATCTTTCCATGCTCAAATTTGGGATGTTTGTCTCTTCTATCCCTGATCCTTCTTCTTCAACTTCTCCTTCCTCTTCTAAAGAAAAGCTTTTTGTGTTTAAATCTAAGAAAGTGATCAAGAACGAGTTTCTTAATCAAGTTCCTAAGAATAAGAAAACTCAAGTTAGGAACAAGAAGTCCTCAGAGAAAACTTCTAAAACTGGGAAGAAGGTCCCTGACTTTTCTCAGAGACCAACCCCCAGAATTAAATTCGATCTCACTCCTACCCTTGAAAAGATTGTTATACCTCCAAGGACCATGGATAAAGGAATTCTTGGACCTATCCCTGAGAAATTTCCTGCTCCCTCTCTGATTTCCAAACCCTTTAAGTATAGGAAGTGCTATCACTGTGGTGAAACTACCCACATTGCAAGCAAATGTCCTAATGCTACTAGAGCTGATAAACTAGCTCATGGAAAGAATGTAGCTCAAGCTGATAAATCAGCGAGAGTGAAATCCACCAAGGTTGCAAAACCACCAAAGGTGAAGATATCCACTGAAGAGAGTTTTTCAGTTAGTAGCTCCTCCGCCAATCCTCTATCTAACCAAGAAAGACCCATAGTAATATGGGTACCTTTAAACAATTAATCTTTTGTTGTATGCAGAGTGCCAAAGGTATCTGGTATCTTGATAGCGGATGCTCAAGGCACATGACTGGCAGAAAATCTCTGCTCTCTGATTACAAAGAAGAAGCTTGTCCATCAGTGACCTTTGGTGGAAATGGCAAAGGATACACTAAAGGTTATGAAATTCTATCCAACGGAGCCACATCGTTTTCTCGTGTTGCCTACGTTGAGGGACTAAAGAACAATCTCTTGAGCGTTAGTTAGTTATGTGACAAAGACTTCAAAGTTCTATTCTTAAAGAATAGATGTGCTGTCACTGACGGAAATGATAAGCTTGCCCTTACAGGCAAAAGAGTGGAAAATGTATATGTCATAAATATGAATAGTTCTCACTCTGAGAACATGTGCTTTATCTCTAAAGCATACTCTGACATAAACTGGTTATGGCATAAAAGACTCTCTCACCTCAACTTTAAGACAATAAATGAATTGTCTCAAAAAGACCTAGTCTGACACCTCCCAAATCATACCTTTACAAAGGAATCTCTTTGTTCAACGTGTGAGAAGGGAAAGCTGACAAAAGCCTCCTTTAGGTCAAAGCAAATTTCTTCAGTAACCGCTCCTCTTCAGCTACTCCACATGGATCTATTTGGACCTGTCAATGTCCAATCCATCTCTGGGAAGAAATACACTTTAGTGATGGTTGATGAATACTCCAGATACACATGGATGTTCTTCCTTCGATCCAAAAGTGATACTCCTGAAATGATAATTTCTTTTATCAAAAGAATGGAACCTTTGAACAATCTAATTGTTCGTTCCATAAGAAGTGATCATGGTACTGAATTCAAAAATAGTACTCTAGTAACTTCTTTGAAGAAAGAGGTATCTCTCACAACTTCTCCTCAGTAAGAACCCCTCAGCAAAATGGTGTTGCTGAAAGAAGAAATTGTACTATCATCGAAGCGGCTCGCTCAATGCTCAACAAATCGCATCTACCCACTCAGTTCTGGGCCGAAGCAGTCAGTACAACGTGCTTCACTCAAAATCGATCCCTGATAGTTAAACGATTTAAGAAGACCCCCTATGAATTATTTCATGGGAGAAGACCTACTCTGAAATATTTCCACATTTTTGGATGTAGATGTTACATTCTGAATGACAGAGATCATTTGGGTAAATTTGATCCAAAAGCTGACGATGGTATATTTCTTGGATACTCCTCTGTATCTAAATCCTTCAGAGTCTTCAAGAAAAGAAGACAACATGTTGAATAATCCATGCACGTTAACTTTGATGAATCTCGTCCCATTCATGCATCTCATTCTCATGAGGATGATGAAGAATTGAATGCCTGGATGAAATCTCATTATGGGGAACCTGAAACTTATTTCAGCCATCAACCTCCTGCTCAAGAATGTGATGATGAAATCCCTGTAAATTCTTCAAGCAACAATCATCCATCTTCAGGGATGAATGTTACTCCTCTGATTCAGATTCCTGTTGCTGATTCCTCTCTTGGAAATTTTCAGTGAATAACCAAACTATATCTGAAAATCAATCCCCTGAGTTGATTCTAAATGAAGTACCTGTTGCTGAAACAACAAGTCCTATTCCAGAAACTGAAGAACAAGTCGCTGAATCTGCTGTTGATCTCTCTCCTCAACCACCAGCTCAGCGATGGACTGCAAATCATCCAATAAATCAAATTATTGGTGATCCCACTACAGGTATCAAAACACGTAGAGGTACAAGTAATGTCTGTCTTTATGTTAACTTCATTTCTCTCTCTGAACCTAAAAAGATAAATCAAGCTATCTCTGATCCTAGCTGGGTTTCAGCTATGCAAGAAGAACTAACTGAATTTCGTAGAAATAAAGTTTGGAATCTTGTTCCAAGACCCTCTAATAAAACTGTCATAGGAACCAAATGGATTTTCAGAAATAAGCTAGATGAAAACGGGACTATAATTCGCAATAAGGCTAGACTTGTTGCTCAAGGTTATAGACAGGAAGAAGGAATTGACTATGATGAGACCTTTGCACCTGTTGCTCGCTTAGAAGCCATAAGACTTTTTTTAGCTTATGCTGCCCATAAAGACTTCAAAGTTTTTCAGATGGATGTTAAAAGTGCTTTTTTATACGGAAAACTCAGCGAGGAAGTTTATGTTGAACAACCCCCTGGTTTCTCAGACCCTAACCATCCTGGTTATGTTTTTAAACTTGTAAAAGCTCTTTACGGGTTAAAACACGCTCCTAGAGCTTGGTATGATACTCTTTCAAAATTTCTTCTTAAAGAAAAATTTGTTTGTGGAAAAATTGACCAAACCCTGTTTTTAAGAAAATATAAAGGTCATACTATTCTCGCTCAGATATATGTTGATGACATTATCTTTGGTTCCACAAGACCCAAACTTTGCACTCGTTTCGCTGCAAGAATGCAAAAACAATATAAAATGAGTATGATGGGTGAACTAACATATTCGACATGAATCAGTGCTCAGCGATGAAAACCCCTATGGCGCCTCCTCTGACGTTGAACAAGGATCCCAATGGAAAACCAGTCAATGTCACTGCTTATCGAGGAATGATTGGATCTCTGCTGTATCTTACAGTGACTAGGCCAGACATCATGTACGCTACCTGTCTTTGTGCTCGGTATCAGGCTGAACCGAAGGAATCCCATCTAATCGCTGTAAAGCGAATCTTCAGATATCTGAAAGGAACTCCAAATCTTGGTCTCTGGTACCCTAAAGGCGCAGGATTTGATCTTATTGGTTACTCTGACAGTGACTTTGCAGGTTGTAAGATAGATAGAAAGAGCACCACTGGAGGGTGTTAGCTACTAGGTGGAAAGTTAATTAGTTGGACAAGTAAAAAGCAAAACTCAGTGTCCACTTCCACCGCTGAAGCTGAGTATGTAGCTGCTGGTAGTTGTTGTGCTCAAATCCTTTGGATGAGAAATCAACTAAGAGACTACAATCTCAAGCTCTCTAAAATTCCTATCTATTCTGATAGTACTAGTGCTATTGCAATTGCTAACAACCCTGTACTTCACTCCAAAACCAAGCACATTGAAATCCGATATCACTTTATCAGAGATCATGTGATGAATGGTGAAGTTGAGCTCCATTTTGTACCTACTGAATATCAGCTAGCTGATCTTTTCACCAAGCCTTTTGATGAAACTAGATTCAATCTACTCATCAGCGAAATTGGTATGTTGAACGCTGAATAATTTATTATTCAGTGACCAACAAGGGATACAAATAAAGCTTTCAAACTTTCCATTCTCTGAACTCTGATTCAGCGATATCTGGGCCTTCTCTTCAGGTATTATCTTCTAATCTTTATCACTCTTTGATATCTTTTCTCATCAAAGAATGACTCTCTTAAAATTAAAACTCCTCACTAACAATCCTTTATTATTAGTGATGAAGATTTTTCTAAACTTAATAATGATAAACCTTCCTTATGGATAATTATCATTATAATCTTTTAAAAATAAAGAAAATGACACGTCAGACCTTTTTCTGACACACGACGGACCGCGACGTTTCCATTCCAACTCCTTTCTTGGAACGTGCACCAGGTCATGATTTCTTTTTCAAAAAGCTAAAACCGTCGTTTAGCACTCCTTTCCTTCTCTCTCCTCTTGCTATTTAAGCATCTCTTTTGCCTTACTTCATTCCTTCCGCTTTCATAACTCTCCTAAAGGCAAAAGAAACTTTCCAAATCTTCAAGTTTTCTCAAGAACACGCATTTGTGTGTTTTTCTTCTCGAATTCAACTAAGGTTTGATGTAAACCTTTACTTATGACTGGAAACTTCTTGTTTCACTTCTTCTTCTCCTTAAAACTCTAAAAATGATATAAAAACATTTCTTAGAAACAAAAATAAAAATAATCTGGATCAAACTTAAAAGGTTTTCCTTTATAAAAACCTTGTTCTAAGTTCTTGCCTTAGAACAGAAGACTTCATTATAAAAATTTTATCCATTTTTATTTACTTACGTTTTTTTTTAATAAATCTTTTATTATATTGTTTATAACAAGCATTTTGATATTGGTCATCAAAATACTTGTTTGTTTGATCTTACATTTGGTATTCTTTATACCAAACTATGGTTTATACATTTATGTATAAAACCATGATTTACCTCTTTGGTGTTCCTATCTTTCCCACAGCAATGGCCTCTGCAAGTAAGACCACTGCAATCTCCGCTTCTGCTGCTGAAGACGCCACCTTGGTCGCTGCACCAACCTGCCATTTTCCTTTAGAAAGAGCCATCTTCAAGTCCTGCAACTACATTGCATTGGTGGAGATCCCTGCAGACCACCCTCAATTCGCTGAAGGAGCGACCTTCATCTTGGCGTGCCCACTGATGTACGCTTTCGTCCACAACCCGGTGGGCGTCTCTTCTCATCTCCAAGCTCTATGGTACACGGCTCACTGTACCATACTGACAACAGATAAGGGCACCGAACTCCCTGCTATTGGATTCAAGATTCCAGATCTTGGTTTCTTCTCTTTCACTGCTGGGTTTCTCAGGAAGGCTCTGCGTCTCCCTGTACGCGCAAAGAATCAACAATGGGGCGCTGAACCAAGATGCAAATCGATGCATTCTTGGATTCAATTGGATATGCTTGGGAGAATCCCTCTCTGAAAACGGTGGGTTCCAAGGTAGAAAAGAAAAGGCTACCTGCTCGCTGGCAATATATCTTGACCCAGGTGATCCAATGCCTCGGGTCGAAGATTGGCTCGCATGACCAAGCGAGCAAGCACTTTCAATACCTTGCCTACTCCCTATGCACCGGCCACAACCTCAACTACGCTGACTACATCTTCAGCGACATGGTCAGTCGCATCAACGCCGCCACCAGACATCCCGTCATCCCTTATCCTCGCTTCTTCGCGACTATTATGGAAGTTGCCTTCGGGAAAGACTACCCGAAGGTCGGCGATCACTTCTTCTATGTAGTAGGGAAGAAGTCCCTGGACATTGAGGAACATCCAAGTGATGCTCTTTTCACTCCTTACATGCTGCAAGTGATCGGAGCTCCTCTTCCAGTGTCCACCTCGCTGTCCAACCCAACAGCGAGCAACCCAGACACTGCTGCCGCTGTTAAGAGGAAGCAACCAACCGATGGTCATAAAATGACCATCACAACCAAACTCAAGAAGCCAAAGAAGATGGTCTCTCAAAAGACCACTCTCTCTGATTTTGGTGTACTACCAACACCACCTAAAACCTCAGCCACTTCAACGGTCTTCTCAACCGTTGTTGCTTCATCAGCACTACCTACATCATCAGCGACTCCGGTCACTGAGGGTGTTTTAGCCGGCTCCGCTGAAGCTGGATCAGGTACTACTCTCACTGCCTTCTTATCTACTTCTATCTCCTCTTCTTTGGTCCTCACCTCAGCAAGTGACTCAGCGATAGTTGTCCCTATCTCTGATAATGCTGAATTGCACACAGTCCAAACCTCAATATTGTATAGGCAATCTGAGTTTTGGAAGGCCAAATTACAAGGACCTCAGAGTATCTCTCTCAGATACTCTAAGACACTGGTCAGTGATCCTCAAGACACTGCCTCTGCAAATGTGGTCCCTAAGAGTAATCCTCATGATACTCTCAGGGAGACACATACATTTTTTCATCCATCTTCTAATCCGGATGTGTTTTTGGAATCTTTATCTATGTCATCATCAGGTGTCGCTTCTCTTCCAACTTCAGCGACAACAAACACCACCACCAGCGCTCCTCCCCTCAGCAAGGACATGGGGAAGTCTCCTCAGGGTCTTCCCAGCGCTGCTCGGCTCAGAGACGTGAAGCAAGAGATGGCCACTCCCAAGCTTCCCACTCCAGTCACTGAGCTACCTCCCATTGTCCTTCCCAACCCTACATTCCCTGCAATTGAATATTTGATCATGGAATGTGGTCTCACAAGGGCTAGGGTGGACAATATTCAGACGTCCGCTGAACTAATCTTCAAACGAATCGTTGGGACTCCATCGATCAAGACAAACGTCAACAACCTCATCTCTGACGTTTTCTGCCTGAAAGAAGATAACAAGGCCTTTCATCAGACCCTGACAAGCCTGGAGCAGAAGGTTGCTGCTCAAGCAAACGTCCTTGAGTCTATTCAAAAGACTCAATCCGATATGATGCAGATGCTCACCAAGCTCTCTGAAGCCAGTTCTTCTTCTTTTAACGCTGCTGATTGGACCATGCTTCAGGATAATGATGCGAAGCTCAAGGACGTTCAGACGAATGTTCGCACTCTGATGGTGCATTGTCTACCTCCTGATAACATTGAGGGGGAGAGATGTGCCAAAGAGTTCGCTGACGAACTCATCTCAGAGCATAACCAGAGGTTCCCTGGAGAGAGAATTTCTCCATACATCTAGCGAACTGAACCTGAAGAAGATGATGCTGATGAAGATAAGACGAAGAAGAAGAAGATGATGAAGAACCTATCCCTCACTATGGAAGGATGGATGATGATGAAGACGACGATGACATTGGAAGTGCCTTAGAGCACTTCAGATTGTCAAGGCCTGGAGTCGCTCATCAAGAGCCCTTGGGGGACGGACCACATCCCTCTCAGGGACAGTCCGGTCCCTCAGGCAAAGGAAAAGAAGTGGTAGATCTGGATGCCACTATCCCTATATCTGAGGGGGAGACCACTCATGAGTGATCCCCGTCCCCCAAAGGACTCAAATTCATGGAAGGAACCTTCGTCTGAAGAGCAGTTTATGTACATAATAGACCTTGTTGTCTCTCAATACTAATTGTTTGATTTACAAAGACTTGATATTTTAGGGAATCTGTCAATCTTTGTCAGTTCTTTGATTTTTAAATGACAATTTTTCAATTGTTCAGAAAGATCAATATTAATTTGTTCAGCTTTAATCTTTCCATTTAGAGCATTGTAAAAATCAACGGTCATAACATCGAGAGCGGACAAGTTATTACTTTCAGGTAGAGAGGAGTTTATAGGAATGTTTACCAGAGTTGAAGGAGACTCTAAGCTGGAAGTTTCAGAGACTTCTTCAGCCTCTTCAATTCTTGCCATTAGACAGAGAAAGGCAAGATCTTCATCATCGGAGCCTGATTCATCAGATGTTTTGGCCCAATCTTCTTCTTGATCCCAGTCAACTTCTTCAGCAATTAGACCTTTGCCCTTTTGCTGGTTCTTTTTTAGATCTCTGTATTTATTTTTTAATTTAAAATACTTTTCCTTTTTGTCAGAGTTCTGAGAGGTGGTAGGAGCAGCTACTTTCTTGGATCTACATTCGCTAGCAAAGTGACCCTTTCGCTGACTGTTATAGCATATGGCAGATGCCTTTTCAGCGGGTAAAGATTTTGTCATATCAGAGTCAGTGATAGCAGGAGATTTTCGAAAGTTTCTCTTTCTTGCAAATCTTTTAAAATTGTTCGTAAGAAGTGCTAGAGAGTTATCAAACTCAGCGATGTCAGCATTAGTGAGTTCTTCTGAATTATTTTGATTTAATTCAGTGATAGAGGTGATGGAGGAAGAAACAAGTTTTGATGGTTCTACCTCTGAAGTCACTAGTGCCAAAGAAGTACTTTTGGCACCCTTGATTCCATTTATGAGGTTTTTTCTTAAAACCTGAGATTGCTCTTTATTTAAGAGCATTCCATATAAGGCACTCAGAGAGAGAGAGTTTCAAGATTCTTTGAAAGTTTTAAACATGTAGTGTACACTCCCCATTGTTCAGGTAGTGCCTCCATGAATTTTGTCAGTATTTCAGCGTTAGAGTATTTTCTGTTGACAGTTTTCATGTCAATCAAGAGACAGTTAAATCTTTGGTGAATTTGAGAGAGAGTTTCACCTTTTGTGTGCATAAAGCTTTCATACTGTCTTACCAGATTAATACACCTAGTGATTTTGACTTCATCAATCCCTTCATATTGATTACACAAGGTATCCCACATGGCCTTAGATGTTCTCATCTTCATAACAGAGTGATAGACTTCATCTGGTAAAGACATAACAATTATGGATCTAGCTTTAGCATCTATAACTACTTCCTTTTTCTCTTCTTCAGTCCATCGATCTGGAGTTTTGATTATTCTCCTTTCAGCGATGGCTGGAGTGGTAGTACTGGCAGGTACACTAGCTACTAGGGTTGTAGGAACAAATGGTCCATTTTCTAGATAGTAGGGGATCTTAGGATCTGACCCTTCAAGGAGTAGAGTCATTCTTTCCTTCCATAATGGAAAGTTATCACGGCTAAATCTTGGAGGTTTAGCTAAAGATCCATTATCAATGTAGTTTGTATTTGTATTAGTCATTTTAAAATAGTTTTGTTCAAAGATATTTTAAAGATAACTGAGAAACATTACTGTGATACCACTTGTTGGTCCCAAAGGAGTCTACCAGAGTTCAAGGATATAGAAACGGTTTGTAGAAGAGAGGGGTTGAATTCAAATAGTCAGATTTTTTCTTTTAAATTAGTTTATATTGAATAAACAAATTTATAGTTACAAGCGGAATTAGAACAAGTAAACCTATTCTATTGTAACTTAAGAAATCACACAGATTGATGCACAAGGAAATGAGAGAGAAAAGAGACAGAGGTTTTATTAATTAGAAAGTAGCATGCATGAAGATGAAGAAGATATCTTCATCTTATTTATAACCGTTTGCATTTAAGGTAAGACAAAAGGTATATGCCACGTGTCAAGCTTTCATAGGAAGCTTGTCATTTGTTCAAAAGCAACCATGATTTTGGCCGCGTGTGAACAGTACCATATCAGATATGATGGGAGCATAAAAGACAATCTGTACGTCCTTCTCTGACATAGTATAAGGTTTGACTTTTGTGCATCGAGGATAAGATCAACACTTATCTTGTTTGATAAGCTTCACTTGATTGGTGAACTTGAAACATCAAGGATGAACTTTCAGAGTATCGCTGAGGCTTGACAAGACTTTACACTTTGATTTAGATAACCGTTGCCATCACTGAACTGCTTCAGATCATTAGCTGACTATCTCTTTCTTCAGCTTGGTCTTCGACTTTTGCTGAATGTTCTTTTGGTGTGATGGTTGATCTTCAGATCTTCAGAGGTAGACTTGAGGCTTCTGATTCTCAGCGATCGCTAATAACAATTAGCGTATGCTATCGTTGAATTTAAGCATAAGTTTACAAATGGAATTTCACTAAGTATACAGAGGAATCATATTCAAATCACTGAGAGGAGTTATGATCAACAAAGTTTTAAGTTCATAAGGTCGACTTAAAATGACTTCGATTGCAAGATTTCATGAACCCGTTTTGAAAACCTTATTGAAATCAAGTAGGTTCAATTGTCACTTTGTCAAAATCTCTAAACAATTACGTATTTAGATATTCGACTAACAAACATTTACATGAACATCAGAAATTGGCCAAATCAATCAACATTCAAGTAAAATTAAAATTAAACATAGAAATCCGACAAATAAACTTGACCTAATAAGTTACCATGAAATCTCAAAGCAATCGTATCAAAACCAAAAGATTAACTATTGTTGAAATTGAAAGAAATTGGCCACACATGGCTAAACCTAGGTTACAATTGCAAAAATATAAAATTTTACCTAAAATTGAGAAGAAATTGATGAGTTGTGCTCTTCCAAAATCGTTGCTCCTTGTTTTCAAATCAGAAAAAATGCGAACTCCTTTTCAATGGCAGTTGTAATCGACCCTTTATACGACCCAATTGAAGAAACCGCTCCATAATCGAGAAATACAAATTTGGTCCTTTTGTTTGTCGCACGGGAGCTCAAAACAGTCGACATGGCGGGTGAAGAAGCGGGTTTAGCCTCCTAAAAAGTCGCCTTCTTCATCAAACAGCCGCATAGGCGTGTTTTCCGGCGGGTTAAGCCGCACACGAAGCCGCCTTCTCGACTGTTTCTTCTTTCCGTTCCCGTCTTCGTTCTCGTTCCGAGTTCTTCACCTGGCCTGATGCGTGCGACGGATTGAAAGGGGAGTCCACCTTGGGCTTTTTTCTTTCTTCTTTCTTCTTTCTTTCCTTTGGGCTTGATGCGATTTGGACAATCCATTTTGTTTTTCCTTTTCCACTTTTCTTTCTTTTGGACCTGATCATAACAAAACAAAGGTGGGCTACAATTTAGCTTAAATTAAGTGATAATATGGGAGTTTTTTACAATGAAATTTTATAAATAAATGCACACTATCACCCTCATGCATTTTTGATGAAAATTTTCAATATATTATTGACTAATCAACACTAATAATTAAAAAAAAGTGAAAAAAAAAATAAAAAAAAAATGATTGGTTGAATGCGGTTTGTACGGTTTGTAAGAATTGACTGGTTTGTAACCGAAGTCAACCCTATATATATTTTCATGATTTTTTTTTCATCAAATGCTATGATTTAAGATATTATTACACATATGTTTGTTTCATCTTATGAAAAACTTACATGTGAAACTTTTCCATTATGAAACAAATATATGAAAAACTTTCAACTAATGAAAACAAATACATATGAAACTTTTACATTATGAAACAAACATATGTGTAATAACATCTTAGATCATAACATTTGATGAAAAAAAATCATGAAAAAAATTATTTTTATATTGGTTTGTACGAGTTTATAACCTTCAACTAGTTTGTTTGAACTTCCCTCTATATACATATATATATAGGGGGAGAGAGAGAGAGAGGGGAAAGTTCAAATGCAAACTCAAATTTGATTGTGAATGTGAAATTACACATATGTTTGTTTCACCTTGTGAAAAAATTACATGTGAAAAAATTACATGTGAAAAAAATACATGTAAAACTTTTACATTATGAAACAAATATATGGAAAAACTTTCAACTGATGACAACAGATACATATGAAACTTTTACATTATGAAACAAACATATGTGTAATAACATCTTAAATCATAGCATTTGATGAAAAACAATCATGAATTTTTTTTATATTGGTTTGTACGAGATTATAACCTTCAACTAGTTTGTATTTGAACTTTCCTCTATATACATATATAACTATATATATAGAGAGAGAGAGAGAGGGAGAGAGGGAGAGAGAGAGAGAGAGAGGAAAGTTCAAATGCAAACTCAAATTTGATTGTGAACGTGAAGATAAATGAGAGCGCGACACATGTCATATTTAGAGTAAATAATGATGAAAAATATTCAGATTGAATGTAGTATTATTCAGACCGAATAACACTACATTTAGACTGAATATTTTCCATTGTTACTCAGTCTGGATATGACACGTGTGGCGCACTCATTTGTCCTCACGTTCACAACCAAATTTGAGTTCTCATAACCCGCCCATATATATATATATATATATATATATATAGAGAGAGAGAGAGAGAGAAAGAGAGAGAAATTTTTCGGTTTAAAGAAACAAAGGAACGAATCCTAGCCACATATATATTTTAAGGAATTAAAAATTATTTAATAATAATTTATTTACTTTACGGGTATTATGGTCCAATGTTACTTTATAAATGTTACTATTCATCATTTTACTTCCAAAATCGTATAAGAACAACACATGATTACAATGTCAATTATATCAACAAAATCACATATGATTTCACTATCATATATGATTTGTTACAAGTGTTAATGTAAAATCATATGTGATTTTATACAAATGTAAATGTAAAATCATATATGATTTTATACAAATGATATATTCATACATGATACCTCCTGTATATATATATATATATATATATATATATATATATATCTATATCTATATATATATATACTACTTATGTACCCGTGCAATGCGGCGAGATGTAAAAAGTCCATTAAGATCTGTTCACTTTAAAAATATCGAATTCATCAAAATGCCACAAAGCCTTATACATTTATACCTAAGTTAGGGGTCGTTTACCAAAACTTACCCAAGTAAATGCTTACCGGCAAAATTCAACACTATCACTTTCTTACCGGGTAAGATTTTAGTCTACTAAAATGAGATCGTATGCAACAATTTACCCGGTAAGCGCTAACCATGGTAAGAGCCAATCATCCTCACTTACCGGGTAAGACTCTCGATCATTGTCTTTATTCTTACCGCTCTTACCAGTAAGATTGTTGGTCCTTGTCGTATTGATCCGATAAAGTAATATGACTTGGTAAGGGCTTACTCAGGAAAGCGTTTGGATGATCGGTAAGTGTTTGCCAACCAAGGACAAGGCAAAGAATATCAAATGAAACTACACTTTAAAACGTCTAAAGATGATCGGTATGCATCATATTAAAGAATCAAAAGATGAATATTCTGTAAATATTATGTACACTTTAAAACGTCTAAAGAACACGAATGATTCAAAGTTTTCAGACTAAAAAAGAATAGGTGAAAGTAAATATTATGTACCCTAAACGAGAATGATGAAACCACATGTATACAACATTATGAACTGTTTTTTTCTTTTAATTTAGCCATAAATGGAGAGTTTTTTTTGTTTTTCTTCAAATCATGTGTTTTGGACATGAAAACTACTTATCCAAAATATCATAACGTAAACCATTCATATGATGGTAGACCACTATTTCACTGAAACCATGAATAGATAATCAAATTAGAAACCATGAATAAAAGATGGTACATTGGTACTAAAGGATCCCACAAACAAACACAAAGACAACGTTTACCCCACTACTATCCGATAAGTGTTTACCTGTAAGATTCATTATTTACACTAAACTTACCGAAACATAGATTAATATATTAAAACGATATGGTATGCAACAATTTTATCCCTTTAGTGCTTATCGGGTAAGATTCTCTACCTTTATAATGTTCATCTGCAATACACTACTAAACAAATGGCCAGTTCCGACAGACAGTTTCCGACGGATTTGGCCGTCGGAAAATTTCCAACGGATTTCCGACGGATTCCCAACGGATTTTGTAAAAGTCAACAAAAGTCAACAATCGTAAACGTCCGTCGGAAATCCGTCGGAAATCTGCCGGAACCCTAAGTTAATAAAAATAAATAAATAAAATGGTAATAAGTTTCCGACGGATTTCCGACGGATTATTATTTCGTCGGAAATCCGTCGGAACTGTACTGATTAAATTAATTAACTCGTCTAATTTGTAATTAATTAAACTAAATTTTAATTTATTAAACATTTTCAAGAAAGGGGTTGTTTGGTTGGTTTCCATTAAGTCGTGTAGGGATAAAGTCATCTGTGTGGATTAATCTGTCTGTATAAATTCGGAACACTTTTGTTTGAGAGAGTTTTTTCATAGATGAAATGAGTTTTTGGGAAGGGCAGGTTTGGAAAAAAATTGGATGTCAATCTCTATATGTTTTGTGCGTTGGTGTTGGACCGGATTGGATGACATGTAGACTGCACTCACATTATCACAGTAAACAATGGTGGCTTTGGTAGGCGGTCTGTGAAGTTCACGAAGGAGGTTTCTGATCCAACATGTTTCAGCCATGGCATTTACGACTCCACGATATTCGGCTTCGGCACTAGAGCGTGATATGATATCTTGGCGTTTGGAGGACCAAGACACAAGGTTGTCACCTAAGAAGACACAATAGCCGGAAGTGGATCTGCGGGAAACAGGACATCCCTCCCAGTCTGCGTCCGAGTATGCTAAAAGATCCAAAAATGGGGAGACATGTATCTGTAAATCGTGGGTTAAGGTGCCTCGTATATACCGTAGAATACGCTTTAGAGCATTAAAATGTGGCTCTCGAAGATCATGCATATAGAGGCAGATCTGCTGAACGACAAATGCTATGTCTGGTCGAGTGAAAGTGAGGTACTGATGAGCCCCTACAAGGCTGCGATACAGAGAAGGATCACTCACAGGGGGGCCATCAGCAGGTAATTTATGGGCCGATTCTGTTGGAGTTTGAGTTGGCTTACAATTGAGCATGTTGGCACGCTCGAGTATCTGGGCATCATATTTTTGTTGTGAGAGAAGTAGGCCAGCGGATGACCGAGTCGCTGAAATGCACAAAAAATAGTTAAGGGCACCTAGATCTGTCATGGGAAACTCATGGCTGAGTTGAGTGATGATCTGGCGAAGGAAGGTGGTGGACGAGGCTGTGAGAATAATGTCATCCACATATAATAGGAGATATGCAGTTGCCTGTGGCGAGTGGTATATAAAGAGAGATGGGTCAGTCCGACTGTGCTGTAAACCGACCCGGATGGCATACTGGCATACCTATGATACCACGCCCGAGGAGCCTGTTTAAGGCCATAGAGAGAGCGCTGGAGATGGCATACATGATCCGGATACCTGGGATCCCGAAAGCCGGGCGGCTGATGCATGTAGACAATCTCCTGGAGGTTCCCGTGAAGAAAAGCATTCTTCATGTCAAGCTGATGGATGGGCCATTTGCTAGAAACTGCAATACTCAGAACGGTTTGGATGGTAGTTGGTTTGACAACCGGAATGAAAGTCTCGTCACATTCTATACCATGCTATTGACTACGACTGTTGGCCACTAAACGGGCCTTATACCGAGCAAGTGAACCATCAGCATTATGTTTGTATCGAAACAGCCACATGGATCGTGCCACATTGACCCCGGGGGGCCGAGGGACAAGTATCCAAGTCCCGTTCGTGATAAGAGCATGATATTCCTCATTAATGGCTTGTCGCCAATGAGGATCCTGTAATGCCTGTAAGTGGGACCGGGGTAAGGGGGAGACGGAAGTGGTATGAAGGTTAAGACGCTGAGTGGGTTTGACTATGCCTCTTTTAGCATGAGTCGTCATAGGGTGTGTGGGAGGATGAGCGAGAGTAGACGAGGATGAATTTTGGGGTGTGGTGTGAGGTGGACATCCTCTGGAAGGCTCGACTGGGCCAGTAGAGCCAGTCGGGCCAGTCGAGTCGATGTTGGATTCGAGGTTGGCATCTTCTGGATAGCTCGACTAGGCCAGTCGAGACGGTCGAGTCGGTTCGGACGCGAGGTTGGCATCTTCTGGATAGCTCGACTGGGCCAGTCGGGCCAGTCGAGTCGGTTCAGATGTAGAATTGGTAGATGAGTGGTGTGGAGGTGTAGGGGAGGGAGAAGTGGTGGGATGGTGCGAGTGAAGTATGTCACGCATGATAGGAGAGGTGTCCGAGGTGTCATCGAGAAAGGAGTAAGAGTGTGGGTTGGTTGGAGTGACCGAACCAAACGGAATAATGGACTCATCAAATACGACGTGCCGAGAGATAATGATGCGGCATGTGGAGAGGTCAAGACATCGGAAGCCTCGATGTTGGGATGGATAAGCTAAGAAAATACATGGTGTGCTACGTGGCGCTAATTTATGTGAGGTGGTGAGGTGGGGATAGCAAAGGCATCCAAAAATGCGAAGATGTGAGTAAGATTGGTGTTTATGAAATAGACGGTAGTGTGGTGTGTCAAGGTTAATCACGGTAGAGGGAAGAATATTGAGTAGGTGAGTTGCCATATGAAGGGCTTCTACCCAATAGGTGGGAGGGAGATGAGAATGAAAAAGCAGGGTTCGAACCACATTGTTGATGGTACGAAGCATGCGTTCCGATTTCCCATTTTGTTGGGAAGTATGGGAACATGAGAATCGAAATTGAATTCCGGTTGAAGCGAAGAAATCGTGAAACTGTTTGTTGTTATATTCTACACCGTTATCACATTGGAAGGATTTGATGTTAGCGTTGAATTGGTTTTTGACTTGGTGGTAAAATTCTTGAAATTTGGCAACAACCTCAGATTTTTGGTTAAGAGGATAGACCACAAGTAATGAGTAAAGCTATCTAAAAATATGACATAATATCGTAAGCCACTGTTGCTAGAGATAGGGGAGGTCCAAACAGCGGAATGTATTATTTCAAAAGCATGTGAAACAATAGAAGTAGATTTAAAGAAAGGAAGTTTGGTATGTTTTCCAATTTGACAAAAATTGCAAATAACACCAAGCTTATCGCTAGTACACGAAATAAAATTATTCGAAATTAAAGACTTCAAGACTTGATCTCCGGGATGACCGAGCCGTTGATGCCATGCGGAGTGAGTGGTGGAGAGAAGGACTTGCGGATTCGTTGGGTTGACCAGATAGAGAGGCCCATCACTATCACATCGGATTAGAGGGCGACGAGTCTTGTAATCCTTGACAGTAAAACCAAAACTGTCGAACTCAACAGAGGTTTTATTTTGGTGAGTAAATTGACGGATAGAGATTAGGTTTTTGATAATGTTAGGAGAGATAAGAATATTTCTAAGTTGTAACGGACGATATGGGCTTTTAAGGGGAAACAGGGCGTGTCCGGTGGTCACTACAGACATTTTGGAACCATTACCGACTAAGATGGAATGAGTGTCATGTTTATCAAGACCAGAATTAAAAATACCTGTATTGGTGTGCACATGGTCGGTCAGGACAACCCCCACTCCGGCGGTTTCTTTGTGTTAAGAATGGATACTTCTTGGTCTTTGCCGGTGTCCATAAACCAATTCGTCGAGGCGGGGTCATTCAACGACATTGTGTTGAACAACTTAGCAAGAGCCGTTGTTTGATCTGGAGGAGCCCAGGTCCACGGTTGTGAGGGTTCCACGGTGGCGGGGCTGTTGGGTGGTGCCGTTAAGATGTGGGCCGAAGGATGGTATTGGGCCACGACGGTGGGCTGAGGTGACCATGCGGCGGTGCCGTCGTGGCATTGCAGGTGGTGCCGCGACGCTAGACCATGGAGGTTGCCGGTTTCCGGTTGCTGCCACTGTGCCGGTGGCGGTGGTGGCGGCTGTAGATGGGGATGCATCGACAGAGGAATGTACACCCAACCGTACCGAGGTGGTGTGGCAGGTGCAACTGTTGGTGATTGGCGGCGACGTGGTTCGATCATTATAAGAAAAGTAGAAGGTGGTGGCACTGATTGGGAAATTGTAGTCGGCCCTAGATAGGTCGACGTTAGATGAAGAGAGGAAGGAGATGAGAGAAATTAGGTAGGATTCTAATTTTGCTCTGATACCATATTAGGGAAAATGATTTCCTTGATTTGAAAATGAGAGTTACAAAGATATAAATACAATATTAACAGGGTCATGGGCCTTATACGATTGGGCTAAACTATGGGCTAAGCTATCTACAAATATATACAATAATAATAATAATAATAATAATAATAATAATAATAATAATAATAATAATAACAATAATAATAAGACACTAACACAATCTAGTAAAACATTCGGTTGCAACGCTTTTCTTTTGACGAGCCACATTCAACTAAGGGCCATCAGTTTCAAAACCATTTTCTTCGATGAAAGAGTTGAGAATTTAAAATGCACAGAAAAACAACTATAATAAATTGGACAAAGATGAAAAGATCCAGTGTAATCCAAAAATCAATGATAAAAAAATTGGGGCAAGAATAAAGACACCGGTAAAGAAATATAAATCAAAAGCACAATAAACAAACAAAAAAACATCTACAAAGGATAGTAGGATACTCATAGGCACCAAACAAAGAGGAATGAAATATAGAGGGGATTCCAACTTAATGAAAGTAGTTGCACAACAAGAAGTGACATGCAATCCATAGATTTTTTCCTCATATAGATGATACTTGTTCCATAAGCAATTAAAGACTATATAATCTGTCCATTTTTTGCACTTTTTTCGACCATACTAAGAAGTATATTGAATTAGAGCATCTCTAAGAGCTATGCTAAAATGGAGAAAATAGAAATTTTTGCAATTATTTTTGCTCCAAGAGGTATGCTATCTAGTATGCTAAAATAGAAAAAATAGAAGAGAAAAGATAAAAATCTCCAAATTTGGAGAAATCTCTAAATCAACTTTTTGATAAAAAGAAATATTATTTTAATTATTTCATCCAATAAGAGGCATTGAAATAAAATACATAGGAGAGAGAAACTAATACTTTATTAATATATTGATTGTTTAATAATATAATAAATAATACAATTTCTAAAATAACATAGCTCTTGGAGTTGGAAATAATTGTGTTTAAATATTTTGACTTTTCTTATGCTAGCTCTTGGAGTTGGAAGTAATGACGGAACACGAATAGGATCAATGGCCGACGAATTACTTACGAAGAACAAACTACGAACTTTAAGAATTTAACTCTTTAATATAAAAAATAAACCAAAAACTAATTGAAAAGGTTTATTATCATCTTCTATTTATAGTTTCTAAAAGCAATCCTAAACTTGGAAAGGATAAACTAAAAGGAAATAAATCAAATAAAAAAATAAAGAAATAATCTAAACGATCGAGAGAAGCTTAGAAAGTTTGACAAAAAGTCTGATGAAGCCAAATTATTGGGTTACTCTTTAAATTCAAAAGCCTTCAGGGTTTTTAATTTAAGAACCAAGACTGTAATGGAAAACATTAACATAGACTTCGATGATCAAACTTAATTGACTTCTGACTATTCAAATTCAGAACTCAAGCTTAACAATGTTACCTCTGACTATCTTTCAGACTCTAGAGAATCCGAGATTGACGCATTATTTGATGATTTTATGGGAGAAGAAACACCATCAAAGAGGATACCCAATAATTCAACCTTGAATATTCCAGAAGTACTTCAAGCTTCCGGGATAACTCTTTCTGGTCCCTCTGAGTCTTCTGGTTCAACAAATGAACGTCCAAAGATCTTCTAGGTGCCTTCATTTGAGGGGGAGACACTTGGCTCACCTCCAGAACTAGAAACTGTCCTAATCTCAACTCCAGAACTAGAAGCTGTCCAAATCCCAGAAGAAGAGCTTTTGGATACAGAAATCCAAGCCCAACAGGTATCCCAAAGAAGAATGAAAAGGTGGACAAAATCTCACACTCCAGATTTAATCATTGCTAATCCATCTGAAGGAGTCAAAACTAGATCCGCAACGGAAAATAAAGCTAACTTTGTCAATTTCTTAAGCATGATAGAGCCAAAAAGAGTTCACGAAGCTCTGCAAGACCAAGCTGGATGGACGCAATGTAAGAAGAATTTCTCCAGTTCGACAGAAACAAGGTATGAAAATTAGTCCCTTTGACTAAAGACAAAGTTTCAATTGGTACAAAATGGGTGTTTAGAAACAAAAAGGATGAAGATGGGATCGTCGTTAGAAACAAGGCGAAACAAGGATGAAGATGGGATCGTCGTTACTGTTTGGTAAATGTACTGAATGACTGATTCTGAAAAAATAAAAACTAATAGTCTAAACAATTTTCAAAATAAAAAACTTCATCAAGTATAAATATATGAGTTCAATAACAAGAAAAGTTTTAAAACAAATTTACTAAAGTTTTAAAAACAAGTTTTTAAACATAATATTCTACTAATTTATGCATAATTTTTTTAATTACATTCTAAAAAACATAATGTACATTGTATAACATGGTGATGCTTATACCCAAATTGGATTACCAATACAAACCCACACTACCGTCAGACTTCTCCATTTCCTAAGACAAAGCTTCCCATCTTTTCCCAATTACAATTCAGATCCAGAAGATGAAATAATTTTGGGATGTGTTAATTTTCCCTTTTCTTCTTCCCCTTTAATTCCAATGGAGAAGATGAAATACAATTCAGATGGATTCTTGCTGTCATTAGGATCAACCGTCGAAGGAAGATCATAAATCAACATCTATTTTCATTTCTTTTGTTTCTTCAAATCAATTTGATGTGAAAATAGATTCAGGTGCTTAGGGTCTTCAAATCAAAGCATCGTGAATGAAGCAGCAACACATCGCCGGAGAAGATGGGTTCCGACAAGAAGATGACAGCAACATCTGTTGGTTCCAGATTCCTTTAAACCGATTGTTAATTGAGAGTATTGAATCAAAGTGAAATGCGGAAGCAGATCAATTAACAATTTAAATCAATAGAACAGTAAACAGAATGAAGAACAAAGATTATGAAATGATAACTTTGAATCAAAGTAGACAAAGTTATGAATTACGCACAGTATTCTTCAAAATGTAAATGTATTGATCGACAACTTTTACAAACACAATATAATGCTATTTATACAGATACAAAAATAGAAAGTCAAAATGCTAGCCAATTACAAAGTGCCATGTGTCTAAAAGGGAGTGTCTAACAACAATTAGTTATAACAAGAAGAGTGTGTTGACTTTTGTAGACATCTCTTCTTTGACTCATACTTTAATTTCTAACATTCTCCCCCTAAGTATGAAGTCAAAAAAAAACTTTCTTCAGAGAGGATCAACAGCAGCAATGATACTTGAAATATTATCGATAAGCTCTCTGTTCTTCTGAAATCCATCAAGTCTTTTCTCTACTTTCTTTGCAACATCTGGATTTGTCGTGTCTAAGCCAGCATAGCACTTGATGATGTAGACTACCTCAGAAGAGTATTTGTGAGCTTCTTTGATGCGAAAGAAGCTCTTTCCATTTGGTCTTTTGAAGATGATTCCCTCTTACCGGTTCGGTAAAAGTCTACCCACTCTGAATTTGCTTATCCCTTCAAGTTCCTCATTTGGTGCGGAGATAGCCGGATTATCCATTTTGAAATTTAAGCCAATGCGGAAGTCGACACCGCCTTTTGTATCTAATGTATGATTTCATACATAGAATAATTCTAGTGTAGGCAACATGGTCTTGTGGATCTTTGCGGTCGAGAAAATTTGAGTCTTCATAAATTCTTCCAGAAAAATGAGATCAGCTGGATGGATGGACAACAGATCATTATCACATATGTAATAACTCTTGTTGTTTGATCTGACTACCTCGTAGATTGTGTACCAAATGGGTGTATCTTGAAACTGCTTATGTTTCATGGTTTGTGATCTTTGTAATTGGAGCGATGGTGAAAACCGTCTTTCTGTCTTGTTTATGAGCCATGAAGTTATCTTTAACTTCATTGCTTACATTGTATTGGTTTGCGAAGTTAGGCATCATGAGATAAATCTTCTGATCTGTTGGAGCATACATGTGCCTTTTCTCAACTTCAAGTGTTGGAAGTTCAATGTTTCCAACTTTGTTTAATTTTTCTTCAAATTCTCCTCTTCTGATCTCTTTCTGCTTCGAGCGGCCTCTCGCTCGACTCTTGCTCTTTCTTGACTTCAAAATTTTGTCTCTCGTAGTTCTTCTTCAAGTCTAGCCTTCTCTCTTTCCGGATTCTCTCTTTCACTCCTCTCTATCTCTATTTGTTCTTCAACAATTAGCCTCGGCGTATTATCTCTTCTTCTTTTTCTTTTTCGGCTACGAACACTTCCTCATCCTCCTCTCGGCCCTTTCTTCTTTTTCGGCTTTAGCTCTTTCCTTTGCGGCTTTAGCTCGTTCTCGTTCTTCGTGAGCTCTGACTATTTCAGCCCTTTCAGCCGGAGAGCTCGGGATTCTGCTTTTTCCCATAACATCCAAAATGAACTTAGCTAGATCTGGATCTCTGGGTAGAGGCCCAGAATGCGTAGCCAGAGGTGTTGGAGTGATTGGCACTTGTTTTGAAGAAGAAGGTTCTTGTGATGGTTTTGGAGTTGAAGAGTCGGCGGTGGTCGTGTTTGGTTACGGTGGTGTTTGTTTGGCTTGCTTAGGCTCGGGACCTTTCTCCCCCTTCCGAGAATCGGGATCCGATCCTCGGAATGTTTTCTTTTCGGCTACGCCTTTTTGCAAGCCCTTTCTTCCTTGGCTTTCTTCTTGGCATGAAACACCTCGGCAATAGAAGAAACCGGAGGCACGAGTTGAGATAGAGTAGATTCGATGGCGACAATTTTACGGTCCGTTGAGGATGTGGAGGGCTTGGAAGAGTACTTTGAAGCGATGGAAGACATTCGCTCAAGAATAATCTTCCGGAAAGAGGCGAGATCGGATTTCTTGACGAGCGTAGACCCGGAGGGATCATCGAAGGAATGATGGTCTTGATAATCTTACGTATATCGGCCACCGAGTTTGTAGTCTAAAGAGATAGGGAAGTCGGAGGCACGTAGAGATTACGGAAGTTGAGAGATTGCCTCTCGCATTTGCTTGAAGACCATTATTCAATAGCAAAAATTGTTCGGCAAAATAGGCCTTCGATCTTCTTGAGAGGTACTCATTTGGCGCTCGAAGATCCGTTTAAGAGAGAGTTCGACTTTCAATTTTAAATTGAAGGCTCGGAAGAAGAGAGTTGTTAGTGGTCACGGATAATTTTAGATCTTCCACGGATCTCGAATTTGATCGACAAATGCCAAGAACGCCGCATTTGTGACTAAATCAAAAGATGTAACCGGTGCATCTCCAACACATGGAGCCCCTTTACCCTCGCGTTCGGAGGGGCCTTCTACACTGTTTTGACGTTGAGTGTAGAAGGACTTCCAACCGATCTGGAGGTACATTATTCACGAGCTCCTCTTCGGTTGTTCGACCGTTTCAACATTATCCTCATCATCGAGAGGATGAGGTGCGAAGACAGTATGCTTACCTTGGTGAAGTGTAAACACTCCGGTAAGAGGTGCATTCCTAGGCTGTAACCCCTCTGATGGGAATTCATTAGCATCTATCCTAGGAGAGGATGTGGACTCATCCTCTGTGCGTATTGGTAGGTCAGTCACGGAGACATGAACATGTGGTGAAGGAAGTGGCGAGTTCTGGGGCGAATGAACTCTTATATTATCATCATCATCCTTTTGGGAGGATGATGAAGTGGAGGTGCTTTCCCCAGATGAATTTGATTCGAAGAAGAAGTATCCTACGAACGGTCGCTTTCTTGGTGGTTTGAACTGGGCTGTTCTAAGTCAATGAGTGGAGACGTGGTGACATCAACCTCAGAAGTTGTGGTTGCCCTTTGGGGAATAGGAGAGGAACACTCATATGTGTCTCTGAGGACATCTTCTGTACCTTCATTTAATAGAAGGTCGGCATGGGTAGAAGCACTCGGATGTTCACTCCTATTTTTCTCAAGCTCATGCTCACCAGACCCCTGACCACCTACACCTGGCTCTAAGTGCTCTGGGGTAGGAATTCTCTGTTCTGAGAAAACCATAGAGCTTCTATAGATTTGGAGATTAGAAGAGCTAGATGGGATTAGGTTTAGCATGTACCTGGATAATTCTCTGGGTGCAGAGTAGCCGATGCTGTCGATGGTTGATCTATGGGAGCTCATTGATGCAATTTTGCAGAATGGCTGAATCAGGGGAGCTTCGATTGCCCCAATTGCAGGATGAGTGATGAGAGATAGAAATCTTGGGAACATGAGTGCTGGTAGTGGCTTTCCCTGACTCTGATGGATCACCTTAGTGTGCACAGCTGCTTTGATCTCTTGGAAGATGAGACTTGCATAGTCCAAGGGTCGATTGAAGAACATCCCATACATTATAGTCAGAATGTTTCGGCTAGCCTGATCCAGAGAACCTATTTTGCAGGTTAGGCTCTTGTTGAGAATGGAGACGAGTAGATTCCACATTGGGGGCAACTTCTTCCTCTTGAATTCGGACAGCCTTGTAAGAGGTTCATTGTAACCCAGAAGATTTATGAAGGCTAGGAGGGCTTCTGTGGAAGGGTTTTCTTCTAGGGCAGGATTGGGAATGGTTTGCCCATCCACTTCGATCACAGAAAGGGGAAGATGGAAATATTTGGCAAGTTTTCTTTTGGTGATGGGGATTTGAACAGCAATTTCCACTTGTTCAGGATGGGTGAAAGAACCGGCGAGTGTTTCATCAGTTTCGATGATCATTGTTAGCCACAGTTCTTGGACATAGATTTCAGGGATGTTTGGGTTGGTTAGGGTTAGGGCTCGATTCAACTGGTGTTGTTGTAGAAACTCGATCATGATGCGAAATTCTGGTTGATAAGTGTTAGGGTTGAGCAGTACCTGCACATTGTTCGCCTTCAATGGCAGTTTCACAATGGGAGTACTATCCGCAGTTGAATCGATGATTCTTTCTTCATCATTGTTGGAAGGACGGGCACAGTTGGAAGCCACTTTGAAATTTCGAATGCTTGAAAATAGAAAACTTTGTCTTTGCAAAGAGAATGAACACTGATTTAGGGAATTTTTGCGAGGAAGAAGATGAAGGTTGAAATTGGGGGTTTTATGTGAGAGAGAAACTGTAGAATGGGAAGGGGTTATTAAGTTTGGGGAGAAAAAAAACGGTTCATTTGAGCTGATGTAAGCACGCGGGTATACACATGCAGTGTTTCGATTTGGGGACACGTGTACGACGAGACACATGTATGATGATGATTTAGTAGCTGAGGCTGTTTTTCTTAAAAGCAGAAATAAACAAAAGTAATAAAAAAATCTGTTTAATTAATCAATTAATTTTGAATTAATTGAATAAACACAGATTTTAATCTTAATTTTATTTATTTAAGTTTAAAAATCAGTCAAGTGAAAACAAAAATCACATGAGAGTTTAGTTTCTATAAAAGAATAATAAAGAAGAATTTGCATTAAACATATAGATTTAAACAACCTTGGAGGCAAGAGTTGATTGAATTTATATATTTAATGGAAATTATAAGAAATATCAATTTATAGAAAATTTAGTTGAAAAACATGTCGACTTGATTTATATTTAAATTTTTTTTGAAATGAATCAAAAGTCTAAGAGACCTTGGCGGCAAGAGAAACTCAGAGCAGATAGATTCAAATAAAATTTAAGTGAAATAGTAAATCAGAAGACAGCTAACCAGAGTTAGACTTAGACGAATATCTTCGCATTGTGAAACTCCCCTTGAATGGTAAACTCCCCCTTGAATGATGAACTCCCCCTGTAGTAGCTTCTTTACCTCGTTTCTCAATCTGCACTTTATGATTTCTCTTGAAAGAAAAATATTATTATGAAACAGAAAATCAGAGTAACTCATAGGCTTTTGAAGTGTTCTGAAGAGTTCAGAAAGCATCAGAGACTTCTGATGACTTCTGAAGTATCGTCAGAATAGTTCAGAGGCTTCTGGATGCTTCTGAAGAAATCATTGTTACATATTAAGCATTCCCAACTTGCTAATTAAGAAGTTAAAACGTCTCTCATCAAGAGCTTTTGTGAAAATATCAGCAAGTTGATAATCAGTAGAAACAAAATACATTTCGATTGTACCCTTTTCGACA
The DNA here is from genome assembly GCA_036898165.1 of Silybum marianum. NCBI lineage: Eukaryota > Viridiplantae > Streptophyta > Magnoliopsida > Asterales > Asteraceae > Silybum > Silybum marianum. The sequence goes on from CM072541.1 coordinate 6,211,880, forward strand.
TGATCCTTGATGAAATGATACCTGACATCGATATGCTTTGTTTTGGAATGCTGAACTGGATTTTCTGTAATGGCGATAGCACTTTCAGAATCACAGAGGATGGGAATCTTATCGTATATCAGACCATAATCTCTGAGTTGGGTCTTCATCCAAATAACTTGTGAACAACAACTAGCAGCAGCAACATATTCGGCCTGCTTTGTAGATGTGGATACGCGATTTTGTTTCTTGGATGTCCAACTTATAAGTCGATTTCCCGGAAGTTGTGACTACACGATGTACTTTTTACGTCAAGCTTACAACCCGCATGATCGAATCGTATACGCCATTAAATCAAATCCAGAATTTTTAGGATACCAAAGGCCCAACGATGGTGAACCTTTTAAGTACCTAAAAATTCTTTTTACAGCACCCAAATGAGACTCTTTAGGATTGGCTTGATAACGAGCACAAAGACAAGTGGCAAACATAATATCAGGTCTACTTGCTGTTAAATATAAAAGAGAACCAATCATTCCTCCGTAGCCGGTAATATCAACGGATTTACCGGAGGAGTCGAGTCCTAATTTCATACCGGGAGAGATAGGTGTTTTCATGGATGATGAGTTTTGAAGATGAAACTTTTTAAGCATGTCGAAACATATTTTGCACGATTTATAAAGATACCCGAGGTGCTTTGTTTAACTTGAAGTCCTAGGAAGAAAGTTAATTCTCCCATCATACTCATTTCAAATTCGGGTTCCATCAACTTAGAAAACAAATCAACTTCGTTTGATGAGTAGAACCAAATATTATGTCATCCACGTAAATTTGAACTATAGTTAACATACCTTTGCCTCTTTTGATGAACGAGTTGTATCGATTTTACCTTTTTCATATCTTTTCAGATCGTAAATTTCGATAGTCGTTCATACCAGTGCTCTTGGGGCTTGCTTTAGACCATACAAAGCTTTGTCAAGAAGATAAACATATTACGGATATCTTGTATCTTTGAAACCATCGGGTTGTTCAACATACACTTCTTCTTTTAGACATCCATTAAGAAATGCACATTTAACATCCATTTGGTAGACTTTGAAGTTTTTGTATGCAGAGAAAGCCAAGAATAATCTTATTGCTTCTAGTCTTGCAACAGGAGCAAAGGTTTCATCATAATCGATACCTTCCTCTTGACAGTAACCTTTAGCCACCAAACGAGCTTTATTTCTGACAACAATTCCATCTTCATCCTTTTTGTTCCTAAATACCCATTTTGTGCCAATAGCAACTTTGCCTTTTGGTAAAGGAACAAGACGCCAAACTTTATTTCTTTCGAATTGAAGTAGTTCTTCCTGCATAGCATCCACCCAGCTTGGTTCAACTAAGGCTTCATGTACACGTTTAGGTTCGATCATACTAAGAAAATTAACAAAGAATGCTTCATTTGCGATGGCAGAGATCGTGTTCTGACCCCCCAGAAGGACTACCAATTATAAGATCTGGTGTGTGAGATTTAGTCCATTTCGTCATTCTGGGTTGAGAAATTGATTGGGTTGTTTTATTTGACGAAATGATTTCATCTGGAAACACAAAATCTTCTTTATTTTCTTTTATATGTCCTTCTGGTATCTGTTTTGTCACCTGTCCTTGTGTCTCCCCCTCAGATGATGGAACAGAAGTAGCTTCTTGACTGGCAGATGTAGGAGTAGTGGGAACTTCTGGACAAATAGACGTGACAGATGAAACAGAAGAAGCAGGACCAGAGAGAGTAATGCCTGAGGCTTGGAGAATATACGAGTATCTGCAAATGTGGAGGTGACATAGCTTCTGACACAACTTCGTCGCCCAGAAAATCTTGAAAAATAGCATCAATCTCGGATTCTCTGGAACCTGAAAGATAGTCAGAAGTAACAGTATTAAGCTTGAGTTCTGAAGTAGAGTGTTCGGAAGTCAGTTGGGTGTTATCATCGAAGTCAATGTTGATGCTTTCCATAACAGTTTTTGTTCGTAAGTTAAAAATTCGGAAAGCTCTTGAATTTAACGAGTAGCCTAAAAATTTAGCTTCATCGGACTTCGGATCAAATTTGCCAAGATTATCTCTGTCGTTTAAGATAAAACATCTGCAACCAAAGATATGAAAAATTTTTACAGATGGTTTTCTTTTATTAATCAGCTCATAAGAGGTTTTGAGATGCCTCTTGACAATAATTGAACGGTTTTGAGTGAAACAAGCAGTAGCAACAGCTTCGGCCCAGAAGTGAATTGGGAGACCAGAAGCTGCGAGCATCGTTCTGGCTGCTTCAACCAAGGTTCTGTTGCGACGTTCAACTACACCGTTTTGTTGTGGAGTGCGAACAGCAGAGAAGTTTTGAGTAATTCCTTGTTCAACAAGATACGATTCAAGCTTGGCGTTCTTGAATTCTGTACCATTATCACTTCGAAGCTGCTGAATCTTCTGATGTAGAAGAACTTGAATTCTGGTCATCATATTCTGTAGTACCACTGGGACTTCTGACTTTTGACGAACGAAAGCAAGCCAAGTATATCTGGAAAATTCATCAATTAGTACCAGAATATACTTTTTACCAGATAGACTCTGAATTGCAATTGGACCACAGAGATCCACATGTAATAATTGCAGAGGTCTAGTACAAGAATGATCACTTTTTGTTTTATGAGATGCTCGTTTAATTTTGCCCATTTCACATGCAGGGCAGAGGTGATCTTTTTGAAAATGAATATCTGGAAGTCCAGATACCAGTTTGTTTTTAACAAGCATCTCAAGATTATTAAAATTTAAGTGAGACATTTTATGATGCCAGAGCCACGCAACTTCACTCTTTTTGGAGATGAGACATAAAGTTTCCTTACCATCCTTAGAGATAAAATTCATCATATACAAGTTACCTTTCCTGTCTGCTCTCCAAAGTTCTTCACCTGCCTTAGAGAATAAATAACAATGTTTTTCATCAAATCTTGCTAGTATTTTAGAATCACAAAGTTGACTTACACTAAGGAGGTTATGTTTCAAGCGTAAACATGAGCTACCTTTGATAAGGTGATATTACCTTCTTGTAGAGTACCGTAGCCTTTTATTTGACCCTTACCATTATCACCAAAAGTTACTACTCCACCTGATTTGTCCTTGAATTGGGATAGTAAATTTTGGGATCCAGTCATGTGCCTCGAGCATCCGAGTCAAGATACCGGATATGCACACGCTCGTTTGTTTACGCAATCAAAGATCGAATTTCTTAGGTACCCATCGCATAATGGGTCCTTTTATGTTAGCTTTTGGAGTATGCTCGTTTTTTGATTTAACGAAGGTAAAGACTTTATTTTTGGTTTTTGGTTTTTTTGAGTTTTATTCTTTTTGTGACAAACATACTTGTGAATTGGAATGATCGAGAGGTTTGCGAGAAAAATTGTTTTAACTTTAAGAACAGTGAAAAACATTCAGAAGACTGAAACATAGAAGATTGAATTGAATTTTCATTGCGAGAATGGTAATTACAACTATTCTTTCTAAAGTCTTTTCTAGTATCAGTTGTTCTAGAGAACCTATCTAGACTAGACTTTTGTTTTAGTTACGCTTTTTCTTCTCTGTGTTCTTCCTCTCGATCTACTTTTGCGAAGCTTCGTTATTTCTTGAAAAAGGAACATAAGAATTAGAGGATTTCCATTTGCCTTTTGGAATATTAGTAAACTTCGGAAGAGTAGAGTTTAAAATCTTTTGATTTTGCACTTTGTTTTTGAGTTACCTCTTTCTCAAGTTCAAGACATGTTTTGGCTTTGAGACACATATCTAAGAAGTACGGATGTATAGATACTGATTTTCTCGGTTCTGGAACAGAAACAGGAAGAATAGGTATACCACTTGAAAGTTTAGCACAATCTCTATCAGAAGCTCTGATTTCTTGAGATTTATCAGTATACAAATAATCATCCTTTTTATCAATAATTTCTGAATTATTTGTGATAACTTTTGATGATTTAAAAGAATTAATTTCTAAATTTGAAAGGTAATTTTCAGAGTTATCAAAAAATTCTTCATCATTATTGTCATTCTCCCATGGATACGTAATCTCAGCCAAGCTTTCTTGAGTTTCAGAAAGATGTAAATCTTCAAATGAACAGGGAGAGATCTCTGGATGATTCTCACAAAGAGTTTCATTTCTAAAACACTTATCCAGAGTAGAGAGAATATCGTTTTCAAACATAAGTCGTAGATCTTCCTCTGCCTGACTTGGAACAAAAATATCTGCCTCTGGATTCAAAATTGTATGTTTATTTGAACCAAAATTGAAAATATCATCTTTCTTCTGAACTTTATTTAGATCAACATTTGTTTTACAACAATATTCAATATTTTCGAATTTAAGTTTGCTTTTTTTATGATGGTTTTCATATCTAGATTTTTTAAAAATAGATTTTTCATACAAAATTGGAAACTTTGGCTCTGTATTTGTCCAACACAAAAAACAGATTTCAGATCTGACCTTTTCTTACACGTGTAGGGATCTAGGTCCTCGAAACCAAGTCCAGATCTTCCTACTTGTGTGTTAATTTTGTCATGAACCTTCTGTGCATCCAGATATGTTATAATCTGTAGCTTTTTCTGTTGAAGTTCAATGTGTAAAAATTCTCTCTCTTTCTGAAAATAGTTTTTAAGTGCTACAGAGTTGAGTCTATCACTCTCTTTGTCTCTGATTTCTTTCTCTTTTCCTTCCAGAAGTTTATTGAGATTCAAAATTTCCTTTTTAAGTTTTTCTTCAGAAAGTTTTAAACTCATGGAAATCGTTTCCTTTGCAGTATTTAATTCGAGTTTTTCTTCTGTAAGTAAATCCATTTCTCTTTTGAAAATATCTCTTTCCCTTTTGATTGTAGAAAGAGTTTTCTCAGTACTTTTTCGTAATTTCTTTTCGATTGTGAGTTTCGGTTTAGTTCCTCAAAATTGTTTGATAACATCACAATCGTTTGTTCAAGCTCAGATGATCCAGAGAAATTACTAACCGGTGACTCAGAGGGTTGATCCTTTGATTCGTTTGTGTTTGCCATTCCACAGAACATGGCTTCATCACCGCTGGATTCATCTTGCACCCAGTTTTCTTTTTCTGCAAAGTGTGCTCTTTCAGTGACATTGTACTTATATTTGTTTTTGTAATAAGTCTTATCCTTTTCCAGAGCTCCTCTGCAATCTCTCGAGTAATGTCCGGCTTGCCACATACGTAGCGGACATCTTTCTTCCTTTTTAATTCTTCTTCTTTCTTCTCTTCTTCTGTTTTCTCTACTCTCTGTACTTCTTGTTTAGGAACATAGGGACGATCAAATCGTTTATTTCCTTTCAAAGACCTATTTCCAAAACGATTAGTAAATTGCTTGGTTATTAAAGCCAGAGAGTCAGCAAACGCTTTAATTTCATCATCTGATTCAGAGTCATCTTCCGGAGCGATCTACGATATGAAGGCCTTCGATTTCTTCCTGTCATCACTTCGTCTTCGATTCCTTTTGTTTCGAGATCAAAGCCAGAGGACCTCCGATGTTTGTTCTTTTCTGAACAACTTCTTTTTCATGAGCTTGCAGTGTACCGAATACATCATGCAGCGACCATTGTTCAAGGTCCTGATTGGCTTGTAGTGACATGGATAGATTTGACCATTCAGGGTTTAACCTTTTGAGAAATAGAACATTGTTGTCTTCCTTTGATCTAACAATGTCACATCTCTTGCAGAGATTAATCAGATTGTTGAATCGATGAAATGTTTGTTCCGAGAGATTCATCGGTCGGCGCTTGAAAACTATTATATTCATTTAGAGCTTGGGTTCTTGTTCTTTTTCATTTTCGCACCACCTTCTAAGAGATTCTCCAAGTTGATCCCATAAATCTTTTCGTGTCACATGAGTCCGGAGATTGAAAAATCTCATTTGGAATGGCCATTATCAACGAGAGACTTAGCTTTCTTAGCTAATTCCACCTTAGCCTTTTCTTCATCGGTCAGTTATTCCTTGACTTCGAACCGATCTTGCTTTGGTACCTCATCTGTATTTGCGGTGGCCGGAATTCCGGGAATAGTACCGGGTGGGAACAAACGGACCGTTTTGAATAATTGGATATAACTCAGCATCCAATCCCTCATAGAAGTTAACCATTCGAATCTTCCATTGTGAGTATTCATCACGTACAAGAGTTGGAGGTTTAGTCAGGGACCCAGACGTATAAACAGCATTCAAGCTCGAATTTGCCATTTGAGTAGGATAGAAGAGAAAATTTGAAGATTTGAAAGAAATTTAGAACAATTAAATCTCAATTTGGTAGAAGAACAGTCGATAATATCTTTGTTTCTTGATTACAAAATGAATGACTCAATTTAAGAGAAGATTGTTAACGATTTAACAAAATCTCGTAAAACGAGTGGATTAATAAACAAATTTTGAATGCGAGAAAATCGTTCGATCGAAAGGAATTTCTTCAATGGAAGAGATCTAATAATCAATAGATTGATTAGAAAGCTCTGATACCAATTGTTGGTTCCAGATTCCTTTAAACCGATTGTTAATTGAGAGTATTGAATCAAAGTGAAATGCGGAAGCAGATCAATTAACAATTTAAATCAATAGAACAGTAAACAGAATGAAGAACAAAGATTATGAAATGATAACTTTGAATCAAAGTAGACAAAGTTATGAATTACGCACAGTATTCTTCAAAATGTAAATGTATTGATCGACAACTTTTACAAACACAATATAATGCTATTTATACAGATACAAAAATAGAAAGTCAAAATGCTAGCCAATTACAAAGTGCCATGTGTCTAAAAGGGAGCGTCTAACAACAATTAGTTATAACAAGAAGAGTGTGTTGACTTTTGTAGACATCTCTTCTTTGACTCATACTTTAATTTCTAACAACATCCGACGAAGATGGGTTCCGGCGAAGATGAAGAAAGCAGCTTTTCAGTGAGATGAAAGGATGGTGGCCGTTGAAAGTTTTTCAAAAAGGGGAGGAGAGGGTTTTTTGGAGATGGGTTTTCTAATAAATGTTTTTTATTAACTTTTGTATCTGATGGTGGTGCTGAGTGAAAAAAGAGAGAGTTGAGCGAATTTTTTGAGGGAAAGGGTAGATAGGGAAAAAGTATGTTTGCGTGGATAAAGGGGAACCTCAAATGCTTATTTGCTCAGCTCCATATTATTTCATTAAGCTGCTTCCAAACATCTTCATATGGATGAGCGAATAAGCTCAAGTGCTCATTAAGCTCATTAAGGCACTAATAAACAGGCCCTTAGAGACTATGGTCTAGTATATGACAAAATTTCCATCCTTTGTGACTCAGAAAGTGCAATAGCCATCACAGAGAATTCGGTGATGCATTCAAAGACCAAGCACATTGATGTCAGGTACCACTTTATAAAGGATCATGTGGAGAAAGGGATAATTGAAATGTGTTTTGTCTCCACTGATTACCAACTTGCTGATTTATTCACTAAAGCTCTGGATGAGAAAAGATTTAACTTTTTAATCAGCAAGTTTGGCATGCTAAACATGTAACTTATACAGAACATATAAGTAATTTATAGTTTTTGCATAATTATGTACTTAACATGTCTTTAGTTTCATTTTACTTTTTCAGATTTACGAACTTTCAACAAACCAGAGACGTCCAGAAGTCTCTGGATGCCTCTGCTGTAAAAAGGATACTTGTTTCTCTTATATTTGATGATCCAAACAAAGGTTAAGGGGGGACATCAAATGCGTAAATCAAGGGGGAGCACAGAATCATGCATTGTTCAAGGGGGAGAAATAATTGTTCTTCGAACCAAGTCTAACAAATGTTAGCTGTCCTCTGGATATATTTTTCCTTGAACTTTTTGCGAATTAGTTACTTCTGAACTAACTCTTGCCGTCAAGGTTATCCATAAGTCTCTAAATCAATACAAGTTCTTCTGAAAAATTATTCACAAGACATAAAACTTTCTTTTGGTCCCAAAAATGATTTATTTGACCTATTGACTGATTTTAAATATTTTAATATTTTACCCAAATATTTCTGAAAACTTCTTTTGATCCACAATTTTTTTGATCAATTGATTCTTTTTAATTTTTGGTGGGAATATTCAAAATAAAACAAGCGGAACTGAATCTCGTCCACAATCAACAAGAAAACCCTCGAGTGACCCATCTAGTCAGGCACGTGTCGCTTATCCTGCAATTCAACTAGAACCTTCCTCCACATGTCACTAATCGATGGTTTGCATGTTTGCACCATTAAAATCTTACGTGAACATCGAGAAACCGTTCCCCATTCCAAGTTAGATATAGTCCTTTCATATTCAAAAAACTCGAGTTCGATTTTAAATCTCACTATATAAACCCGAGAAAATTCCCATTTTACTTTTCACCGTCTTCAACCTCTCGATTATTACTGCGTTCCTCGTTGTCACCCTCAATTGCAAACCTGCAACTTTAAATCCTTAAAACCCCAAAATCTTCAAATGGCAAATCAGAATGAAAACGTGAATGTGCAAGATGAAGAAGAAAGAGTAATAGACTCCACTGCCGATAGTGTCCCTGTTATTCGATTACCCTTAAAGCCAAACAATGTGCAAGTTCTATTGGATCTAAATACCTATATCAAGGAGTATCGTGTGATGATTGAATTTTTAGAATATCACTCCCTGAACCGAGCCCTAACTTTCACAAATCCAAATGTCCCTGAGATGTATTCAAGAAGTATGGCAACTATGTTCATCAAGGATGAAGATACTCTATCTGGAAGCTTTGGTCTCCCAAATGATGCTGAGCGAGCTGTTGAAATACCAATCACAATGAAAGAAGATAGCCAGGTACTTTCATTTATCACCATCAGTCATTGAAGTCGAAGGACAAAAAGTAACCAATCCTGATTTGGTACCAAATCCCTCATCCGAAAGCTTGCTGGAGTTCTTGAACTTTCTGGGTTACAACGAAAGAATCACAAAGATATCAAATTTCAAGAGGAAGAAACTTCCGCCAATGTGGGATGTTCTGGTATCTATTCTGAACAAGAGCTTAACTTGTAAAGTTGGCTCTCAGGATCAAGCAAGCAAGAACATACTGACAATCATGTATGAAATGTTTTTTAATCGTCCTCTGGACTATGCTAGTTTGATTTTTCAAGAGATAAGTGCAGTAGTCAACCTAAACGTCAGTCACCAGAACAATGGCAAAGCCCTTACAGCACTCATGTTTCCTCGTTTTCTGGCCTTATTTGTCTATCCAGCAATCACTCAATTGAAAATTCCATCCATTCAGCCCTTCTACAAAATCTCAACGATGAACTCTCACAAACCCACAATTGACAAGGACGGCTACATTATTCAGAGAGAACTATTTAGGTACATGCTAAATCTCTTACCTCAAACCTCTCCTATTTTAATTTCTTATAAACGCTATTTGGTATTTTCAGAACAGAGAATACCTACCCTAGGGCATTTAGAAGCGAGAATAGTTGGTGAGGGGTCGAATGAGCCAGAGAATGAAAACAATATGAGTGAACATCCGAGTGATTCAACCAATGCCGAGCGTTTATTAAGAGAGAGTCAAGAAGATGTCCATAGAGACACATTTGAGTATAACGAGCTGAGTCCAACCAGAGCAACCACATATGCTGGAGTAGATGCCAACACAGCTACACCCATTGACAAATGACTGCTCAGTCCAAACAACCCAGAGCCTAATCGATCAGAGGATACATTAAATGCCTCTGCATCAAGCACAACCGGGTAAACCACCTACTCTTCATCATCCTCTCAAAAGGATGATGATGAAAATATAAGAGTTCAATTGCCCCAGAACTCGCCACTTACCACACAAAACGTTGATGTCTTCGTGACCAATGATTTAGAAGAAGAAGGTACGTCCATACCTTCTCATAGGATAGATGCCAATGAAATCCCATCAGAGGGGTTATGGCAAGAGGATGCACCACGTACTTCAGTTTTCGAACTCTATCGAGGTACGCACATTGTGTTCAACTCTTCATCCTCTGATGATGAGGAACCAGTTGATCCAATTAAAACATCTGAAGAGGTGCCTCTTAAAAAGACCCCTCAAAGGCAGGATGGAAGTCCCTCCACGCTCAACATCCAAACCAGCGTGAATGAGGGCCTCTCTGAACACGAGAGAAAAGGGGCTCCAACTGTTGGAGATGCACCGGTTGCCACTTCTGAATTTGTCACAACTGCAGCATTTAAGGAATTTGTTGATCAACTTCAGGGATCTATGGTGGATCTAAAACAAATCGTACAAATATCCGAATCCAACCTAAGATCAGAAATCACCGCTCAAAACGTTTTGATATGCTAAGTTCAAGCCATGCAAAAAGAACACTCTGATGCTCAGGATGAGCTTAAAAAGTTTAATCACTGATACAACAGAAGCTCAGAAGAACCTTGTCGTTGATCAATTCAAAAAGCTAGATACTAGAATACAAGCCAATGCAGAAGCCATCTTTAATCTGCCAGATGATATCCCTGATCCAGAAGTCACAATCTCTGTTGAAGAATATGGTTCATTTGTTGCAGATATCAAGAAGTTAATTGATGTTGTTGTCCCTTTAGAAGCTTCTACTTCTGATGCCTCCTCTGCACTCATCAAAAAATCCAACTTAGCCAACTTCCAAAAAGCCATGCTGGATAAATTCAATAACATAAATGCCAAATTTGTGTCTAAGATCAATGATAGCCATTCTGCTGATTTATCTAAAAAGGTATCTACTGTGGATACCTCTGTGTCTAAATTTCATCTCTTGTGAGCTCTATTTCAGCAAATTTCGAATCAAAGAAGGCCAAGGAAGCCAGAGCATGCAAGAATGCTGACTTAAAAAGAAAAAGATCTGAGGATCAGGATACTAATTCTCAGAAGGGGGAGAACAGTAAGAAGGTGAAATTTTCTCAACCTGCCTCAACTTCTGCACAACCTACTACTGTTAAACAAGAAGCTTCTACACCACCATCCTCAACTAAACAACAAGCTCCTACTCCTACTCCTCTAGCTGTAAGCTCTGGTCCACTTCTTAGAGATCCAAATATGGCTAAATTCATACTTGAACTTCAGCAGAACAACAGAAAACCACAAGTACAAAGTTCAAACCAATCACCAGAAGTTTAAACTTCAAGAGCTCACCCTCCAGTTTAAACCTCTGAACCAAAATCAATCCCAATCCCCACTCCCGTTAAAACCTCAGCTTCAACTCCAAATCATCCAGAAAGCCAAAGCTCAAAAATCCATCATTCCAAGCCAGATGAACCAATTGCAGAGACTCAAGCTGATGAACGTGATAAAACTCTAACTGGCTCTGAAAGATTGTTGAAGAAGGCAGTAGGTAAAAGAAAGATGGATCCAAAGCAACTAAAAAGGATTGCACCATCTCAAATTTCTACTACAAGAGAGACAGTTCAAAAGTGCTTGTATGTTGCTACAAAGAAGAAGGTTGATCTAATTCTTCCCAACTTTGCAAAAGATTATATAGTAAGTGAAGGCGTTAAGTCAAGATTTATGGTGCATACACAAGCTGGTGCATACACAAGCAAGAAAAGAAGCCTTCTCCATTTCCCCCATCAGAAAAATCAATGGAGTCAAGCATCTTAAATTTGAAAACACTAATCTAGTTTACACTATCTATGAGGTAGAAAGAGCAAATAAAGAAACCACCTACTTCTGCGATAATGATCTGCTTTCCATAAATCCCTCTGATTTAATACCTCTAGGGAGATTTATGAAAAAGAAGATGGCTTCAAATATAGAAAGTCAAGACAAAGTGGCCTATTTCAGAATCTTATCTTGCATGGAAGCCTTCATTGGATACAGAAAGAAAGTGGAATTCCAAATTGGTTTTGAACGACAAGTGTCCATATTAAGTATCACAGCTCCAAATGAAGACATGGAGGGCATTGAAAATTTTCAAACTAGACACATTTTTCTTGAACCAGAAGAAGGTGTCGTCTTTAGAAGACCAGGAAGAAGAAGACTCTTCAGGGTAAAAGAGGCATTTAAGTACTCTGCTAAAATAGTGGAACTTGTCAAAGGGCTGATGCAATTTCAGAAGGAAGATACAGGAAAAGATGCAAAGATCAGAATTGCAGTAGAAAGAATAGAGAAAAAGCTTGAAGAAGTGATCAAGATAAGGGAGCTTACAAATCAATTTTACAAAGTGACCAGTGGACATCCTCAGGCTCCTTTCTGATTTCTTGATTGTCACTTTTGTATTTGATTATTCCTTGTAATGAAATGAATTTCTATTTTCTGTATTGTAATGCATACTTCTGGTTTCATACTAAGGGGAAGAATGTTAGAAAGTATTTTTATGAAAGTATGAACCATAAATTTATTTAAGTCTTTGTCTTCAGAAGACGTTCCAGAAGTTTATCTTCTGAATCAAAGGTGTCCAGAAGCGCCCAGAGGTTTGAAGATTCTCAGGACTCCAGCTGATATATTACACGCGCTTCAAGTGACGTGGCATGACACACTTCTTGTGCGTAACTGATTCTGTTAGAAGTACAAATGACGTGTCATTTCGTGATAGGCTAGCTCATTGACTTTTCAAGTGTATTAGGATAAATAGAGATAGATATCACTGTAATAGAAGTCGATCTATTGAGATAGAATTGCGCTCATTGTTCTTACGTATTGTAATCATTGGTCTTGGATATTCAATACAATTATCATTCGATCTTCATACTGTTCTTCTTATTAATTGCTTACTGTTCTAGTTAAATTTTAGATTAAATTTCTTCCTCTTATTACTTTTATTCTTGTTAATCTACCGTTCTAGAGTAATTAAAGGCATCTGGGTTCCAACAAGTTCTCACTTCTTCATATAGGTACAATCATTTACACTGCTTCGGGTCTTCATGTCTTTTCTTCAGCTACATCTTCGACATGGCTTGATGTAGTTTATTTTTTGATTTGTGAGGCAGTCTTTGGGGTCAGTAAGTTATTACATAGAAATAAATCACTAAGGATTCCTTTACAATCACTATCAGAACATTCAAGAATAGTAACCTAAGTTCTATTTACAAAATAAAATTCAACCATCACTAAACAAACTCAGTTGTTGACCGTGATATTAGCTAGAACTTAATATAAGAACTCAATAAGTATAAAATACTTTCTTTGAGGAGGATCAACATAATTAGTAAAATTTATGGATAATTATGGAGTAAAGTAAGAGGTCTAACGAACAAAATAGGTCTTATTAGAATAAATGTTGAACGAATAATTCTTGTTTACAAGATATTTTGAATTAAAAGTTGTCCGAGTAAAAATGGTTATTAAACCTCTTAGTGTAATTTTATCTCAGAACTATAATAAAGAACATGTTTGATGATCTATTATATGTTAAGATCTTTTTTGATGATAAAATAAAATAATTATAAACCAACTTAAATGTTAATTAATATAAGACTTTTATTAAAAGTCACTATTAAAATAGATTAAAGTGTTATAAAAAATATTATAAAAATAAAAAAAATTTGGACATACTCTTCAATACCCAACCAAGAAAAGGTTGGAGATGTGACAAGTGGCCACATTTCAACACATATCCATCTTTTTGCTCTGATGATTGAATTTCTTACTTTTTATGTCTCTGTATATTTTTATCAACTTAATTGTACACGTAGAATCTATAACACCTCTAAAATAAGAGACAATTTAAACCATAGAAATAAGATCGGATAAAGCTTAATCAAATAAAATCACCCAACAATGGGAAACGTTGTAAGAGTTTACATTAAAAGAATGGAAGGTAGGTAACCTACAAATCTAAATCAATTCTAGATTTAGATTACACTAAAAGCATCAAATGACTCAATCTTTAGTAACTCTGAATGCCCTTCAAAAGATGATTATCCAAAAATGTTTATGTCGACAAGCATCAATCCACTCAAGCATTAATAGCCCCACTAGTGAGTTCAAACAATTAGAGAATAAAACTATAAAACATCGGAAGCAAAAACATAGCTTTAATTAAGTGAATTCAGTCAATTAAACCACTATTGCCCTTAGAACGACATAATACATCTTAAGATGACAAGGGAGACCCGATTTACCATTCATAGTGACGGAACACAAAAGTAAGCAACATATCCATGTTCAATAAGCATCACTTATGGATTAACTTTCATTAAGATTAACACTTCAGGTTTATAGTTAATTAGTTAATAAACTCGACTACTCCAAGTTTATTGCTTGCATGTGGAATCACCAAGTTCAACCACACTAAGTCTATACCTTGGGATCTCGAAGATCCTAGTTAAGACCGTTCACTTAGAAATTACATTATATTGGTCAATGGTCGATGCCTAACTTAAAGAGTTTACACCATATTGCCTATGAAGACCTGATGCTTATTTCAAGTTACAATTAGGGAATATAATCTCATTTATACGAAATAAAACCCAGTTCTATTCCTATGGATCCAATAAATTATAGTATAAAGTATTCAAACTTCTAGATATGTCAAACCATATCCATCAAATAAGCATTTATGTATAAAAACCATCAATTTGGTAAAATTCCTATTTTTATCAACAAACCAAAGATATGGTCATTTATAAATTTCGTTAGAAAACTCATCAAGATATTAATTAATCATCTCCCATGTATATAAAATCATCCCCTACACTTATTTTATCTAAAGACATAAAGTCCCAAAACCCCCAGAATTTGACGTAGTTGGTCCAAAATCAACCAAATGAGAAACACTTGAAATGGAAGCTTTGAGGAACTGAAATACAACCTTTTAACATTATATAGTTTTGTAAAGTTGTAGGATAAACTCACAATGCTAGGTTTTGGTGAAAACCAAGAAAATCAAGATAGCCCTAGAAGTTAAGATGAACACTTAAATCTTGAATCCTATCCTTGAATCGTTAGCATGGATGATGATTAAACCATTTGAAATGGTTGAGGAAAGGTATTAAATTCACCAAAGTTTGAAATAAATGAAGAGGGAAAGAAGAGAATCGAGTAAGAAAAATGTAGGAGAAGAAATGAGAGATACATCCATTTTTGGACCTTTTATACACCCAGACAACATTCTGCAGGTCATGAACAGCTTGGACCATGACCTAAAGTCATGGTGCAGGTCATGAACATCTCCGGTACTTACACCACCATGATTTACGCGATGCACTTAGGGTCGCGGGAACCCCCAGTATTGTCTTTTTTCGTGGTGTTTCAAGCATGAATGCCTACCAAGACTTTCCATCATACATATAACATAAAACAGGGTTATTTTAAGTTCCAAAAGAGTTTTTTATTACAAAACTAAAGCATCTGTAAACTCGGGTGTTACAGAAACTTTGGTAATCGGTTGTCGAGCTCCCCCACTTTCCACAAGAGGGGTCTTCACTTTCCTTTGTTTTATGCTCCACATCTTGGAAGGATAGTTGGTACCACTTATGTGTTGGCATCGATCCCTGAAAAACACATGTGGAGGGGTAAGGTTTTTGAGAGTGGAATCACAAAACAGAGAAGGGGTACGTAAGGAAACTTAACGTCTAACCCTAGTTAGAATCATTTGTATCTCTGATTTTAGGTAGAGGACAGTCATTAGTTAGCGTGAATAAAAGTTATAGTAAACATGGTAAGGTGGTGCAACTTTCTCTTATCTGTACTTTAGTCCTCGGTTCCAACAATGCCACTAGGAATAGGTTAAAAAGGGAAATCGACTCAAATGACCATATTCGACAACCGAATTGGTCGCATAACCATTTCTCTCCTCATTTTACCCAAATTCCCTAGATCCATAATAACCACGTCCACAATATTGCGGACCTGACTAAATGACAAAAAACAAGAAGAAATGGGGTCAAGTCCACACTTCAAAAAAACGTGATACCATGACTATTGCGCGCGAACCACCTTGCGAACCTGACACCAAGTTTGTTTTTCGGTATTACGGACCTAACCCCGTTTCCTAATTTTTTTTGTCGTTTAGTGTGGTTCACAATTTTGCAGGCCTAATTATTAAGGACCTAGGACATTTGGATAAAATCATGGGAGAAATGATTAGGAGCTCAATTGGGTTCTGAAATATAGTCATTTCAAGCAAATTTTCAGTTAAAAATAGCAAAGACATCATCAGAATCATTGAATAACTCAATAGGTTAAATATTTTTGGTCATGTTATAAATGCAAAGGAAGAAACAACATATCCATGTGGTTTCTGGAAAACTTTGAGAGTTTTAAGAGCATTTAGTGACAAATAACCCAAGGTGATCAGTTTGGTGAAGCTTAGTTGCATAGATTGTAGATCAGTTGAACCGAGTTGATGTTATGGATGTGAAGTTGTCAAGTTATATTGTTTTTCTTAATTAATTACATGAAAAAAATGTCACATCAAAATCAACGAATATGGATATTAACTATAGAGAATTTAATGTTTGTTATACTAATTGAGAAAAAATTAGACTCAATGGGAACTAAGGCATACTTCATTATATTTTGATACATTTTGTCCCTTTTTAAATATGATTTAATTCATGGGACAGTTGGCATAATTTATGATGTATAGAGAAAATCATCATACAAAGAAGATAATAAGAAACCATCTGATGGAATGTTTAGTGGGTGGATGACTAAGATGGCATTTGGTTCATTGGAATCTGGTGGAATTTGAATGAATTGGAATGACCAATTTCATTGACCAAATTATGTTAATGCGTTTGGTTCATTCTTTGAGTTTTTTTAACGAAATTCGAATTCCACATCTAGTGGAATGTAAGTTCTTTGGTTCTATCAAGGAATTCCAATTCCTTTGTAGCATATTTTAAAGGAAAAAGTATTATACTCTTATATTTACTTCATTTCATTCCATCCCATTCTACCATGATAGAAGTCACAATTGCTTTCACCACCACCACTGCAAACACGCCACCACCGTAGTTACCACTGCCGCCTTCACCTCAATGTTGCCATCACTACCAATACCACCACCACCGCCATCAACACAACCGCCATTATCACCACCACCTCTGCCACCAATATCAATAGATTTCATTATGTGAACCAAACGTCGTCTAAGAGAGCAAAAACTAGGGGTTGTAATGTAGGAAATCGAACACCTTTGCTTCGTATTAGATGAATTGGTTGTTGATCAATTCAGGCATAAAAACCCTAGCACGATCGTTCTCTGTCATGATATCCTTGATTGAATGACTAGTGTTTGCTATAGATTCAACAAAGGGTTATCATTTATTTGGAGATGAGTGAGGACAATGTGTGTTTAGATTCAAGCAAATGGTTTCTGTATGTGCGGCTGTGTGTTTGAAGACGACAAAGGATGAGGGCGAAGTGTGTTGTTTTAAAATTTTGATGGATCATACCATTACTACAAAAGGGCCTTTTTTATATGATTGTAATTGTCTTTTTATTTACATGGTTTTACAAACCATGCAAAAGGCTACCACGTAAGAAAGTCACGTCCCTTTAAATGTGATTTTTTACATGGTTCTAAAACCGTTTATTTGTTTGAACCATGTAAAAAAGTAGTTAAACTTTAAAAAAAGGTATAACATTTTTACACGGTTTTTTTATTTGAACAATGTTAAAAGTCCACGTACAGAGCTATGGACACAATGTACAATTTTAGGAAGATAGAGAGTACCTTACAATATAGTGAGTAGAGAGGGATTCGGTCTTTTTTGGGAAACTTTTTCCATTTTTTGTGGATGTTCCCTTGTATTTTTTTTAATATCACGGAGAACCCTTAAAGTTTAGGAGGTACACTTTCTACTTGCAAAAATAAGTCGAGAGGATTCAGGACCTGCTCGATCGTGGCTTCATAGGTCAGCCTTTGTGGAACTAAATTAACCTTGGAGTACGTAAACAACTAGTAAATTTTCACGTCATATAAAACTAATTTTGTTTTAGTTCTAAATAAAGAAAGATATGCAAGGAAGAGGATAAGAAACTTTTATATATGTGGAAAGTAATATAATCAATCCCTCGAGTTCTCGTTAGCACTACATTTTTGTATTATTCATTTAAGACGGAGGTTAAAGGGAAAACCCTAAGTAAATGAAAAACTGAGAAACACCGTTGTAACCATTCATCTAGATGACATGTACACATGCATACAAGTAACTAAAGTTGATTTTGGTACATATACACGTGTGCATGTCATGTACACATGCATACCTGACAAATTACTTACAAACTATTTCTATACGCATGTGTATACCAAGCAGATGAATGATTACCAGGGTGTTTCTCAGTTTTTCATATTTTTACAGTTTTCTCCTCGGCCTGACTCTCTCTCTACATATATATATATAGTGTCAACTACACCGACATTTCTATCCCATCCGAACCACCACCACCGCCACCGTCAGGCTGCCGCCGGCACACGGCGGTTATCTTGCTTGTATACTAAACTCAAACCTGCTAATACCTCAGCAATGGCAGCTTCCGCTTTTTCTTTATCTGCAAAATGCAATGTCTGCAACAACAACACATGAGGCTTCGTCTCTAAACTACTCATATCCACCCTCCTTTCCCTTTGCCACACCAGCGTATTATGTGCCATTGGTACAAGCCATACAAATATCTTATGTAATTCTTCCTTCATCTTATCCTTTTCGCCATCATTCTCCTCCTTAAGCTTCCTCATCTTTATCTTCACCATCGTTTTCAAATTATCCGGTAACATTCGGTACATTTCGTCCCGCATCTCGTCTTTCGCTCGTCTTCGTTTCAGCGATTCCTCCGCCATCATTATCAGGTTAGCATAAAGAATCTGGAGGCGGGACCCACCGACTGTGTTGGGCCCTGCCGTTAGAAATAAGTGATTGGTTTTATATTCACTAGCACCGGCGACGGCGGCCGAAAGAAGCATCTTTTGGCCGTTACTTCGAACGAAATGTTTTATCGATTTCGATTTCGACAGAATAAGTCGTGATCGAGGAGATCGATTCCCGTTCTCGGATTCTAAAATCCAATATTCAGATGGGACGTGATCGGTAACTTGTCGTTGTCCACTTGAGTATGCCGACGGCAAATCAAGAACATATGGCCCAAACACCATGCAAATTCGGGCGTAAATTACGCAGACAACCCTTGACATTAATCGAACAACTTTATCGTAAGGTTGGGTCCATAGATTCGTGTTATTAACATGACGAGATTGTTTTCGGTACGGCTGCGTTATTTTCAGATCGATCGCCGGAAAGTTCATGTATTTTAACAGTACCGGAAAATTCAATTTTCGCTCAGACATTTCCAATCCATGAAAAGTTTTCATTGAACCATACAAATACAATGTCATCGACAAGAATTTCTTCAACGTACGAATCTCCTTCTTCGTCTTTCCCGATCCATAATCGAATTTCTTTAAATCCATCTTTCCAGATTTAACATCAGAATAAATTGTATCAAACCCGCTCAATGTCAAATCTGAACATTTCCGTGAGAGCCTAGCGACAGCCGCTGCGGCCTTGTCGAGATTCTCCATCTTTTCGGCATACGCCATTTTAAGGAGATGCCCTTCGTCATCGGAAATTAGATGCACAACGCCCTTCGATTTAAAGATTTCTTTTCGTAGCTTGGAGATTTCGGAATCAGAGAGAGATTTATGGAGGGAGATGAGGCGGGATACGATTTTCGCAGCCTCAAAAGCAAGGATTCCGAGAGGGTCGTTTACGGGTTGTTTCTTTGGTGTTCTTGGGCTGCCATTGTTGCCGGAAAGACAAGCAATGGTAGCGAAAGCCACCATGATTTGAGGGTTGTCGGTAAAGAACTTACATACGTTTTTACAAAATGGGTTTGGGAATGATAATTAAAGGAGTTTTTTTTTTGTCAAAAATAGGGGTATTTGAAAAAACCTTTGTAGAAATAGGGGTGTTTTAAATTTATTTGTAGAAATAAGGTGTTTTGAGGGCCCCACCACCTTTATAACCTGAAAATATATTTAAAGTTTTAGTCCTTGTATACTTGTAGATTTTACCCTCTAACATACATCTTCCTTTTTTATTTATATTATTATTTTGTGAAAATTTCATATTTAAGAGTTTCTTTTTTTTGTGAAAATAGGGGTGTTTGGTAAAACCTTTGTAGAAATATGGGTATTTTAAAATTATTTATAGAAATAAGGGTGTTTTGAGGGGCCAACACCTTTATAACCTAATTATATATATATATATATATATATATATATATATATCTACAGTTTTAGTCCTTGTATATTTATAGATTTTACCCTATAACTTACATCTTCCTTTTTTATTTATCTCCTTATTTTGTGAAAATTTCATATTCAACTCTTAATATATATTATCTGTGAGCTAATTTATTTAAAATATATGTATTATTTTTAGCTAAGTATATCATTAAATAGATCTATTTAATACCTTCAAATTAATACCAATATTTAATATGTTAAAAGTCGTGTATTTTTTGATCAAATTATATAATTAAATTATAAAATTGTACAATTGTATTATAAATTGTCATATCCAGATGAAAGTTAAAAAAACCTAAAAATAAATATCACTATTCATTGAAAAGACAAAAAAATGAATAGAGAATTGATTCCTGAACACATTTGCCATTATTCATGAAAATTCAAAAAAGTGAATGTATGAATCGTCCAATTACTTACTTTTGTGTGTTATAAATTTGGTTGATTAAAACACTTACCATTCATCCTTCTTAAACTATTATATCATCATATTTGAATATCAAGTTTCATCCTTCTTTCCATCCTTCATCCAAGTCATTGTCTAAATACTTAGCAAATATTAATATAAATTATCATATATAGCCCCATATTTATGTAATTTATCTTATAACTTATGGTGCAATTACAGTTTAATATATTTACTGTTGATGCCAAAAATTAACTTAACAAAAGTCAACTTGAGGTGCTTGTGGACCTGATCGATCAAAGGAAAGATTCTCCCAACGAACGTAAAAAATGAAAAGTAAACAAAGACAAGAGATTTGGTGACGCGGAAAAACCCTTGGACGAGGGAAAAAACCACGGACGATAGGCTAGTATCATCGATGCACTATGGAAAATGACGCCAAACAGGGGGGTCGTCCTTTAGAATAGATGTCGTACGATTACAAGAAAAAATGTATGTAAAGGCTAAGCTAGCGTATGAATTTTAGGGAGCTATTATGTATTCTTTGATTTCGAGAGTGTGAGGAAAAGTTCATCCCTTCTTCGGTGATCTTGGTATAGTATTTGTATTCGCCATTGCTTTGTAATGTTTGATCGATATTGATTTCCTTCATAAATTCTCTTGATGATGCCTGATCGTAACCATCCAACGGTCTTGCTAAGACAGATAACGGTTAACTCATAACAAACCCGAAAGCAACTGCCTGCATGGAGCGCTTGCAGGTCTGTCGTGCGTCGGAGATTTCGCTTGGAGCTTTTAGCCGACCATTGATTCGTGATGTTTTAATCGACGTAAAGTGTTGTTGGTCGAACGTTTACATCTGCTGTCGAGTGATTTACTCGACCATTGCTCTTTGGGTCTTTGGCTAGTATTCGGAGGTCATGAAAAGTCTTTGGTCGGGTGTTTCAGTCAACGGTCGAGGATTTGAGATTTTTGCCCAAACACTTACCATTATGAATCTAGACGATCCACCTACAAGTACTAGTTTTCTAGATCTTCTTCATAATTTTGAGAAAAATCCCTCAAATGTACTGTTGGGTCACTGATGATTTGGTGATAAACCTTCTCTCTTATATGGTTGATCTTTTATAGATTCTTTTGAAGGTCTGAAATATACTTCAAGTATTCGAAAATCAAAGACTATCCAATCAAGGGTTGTACATCAAAATGTGGAATTTTTGATGTACCAACTAACACTAAAATTCAGATCACTTGTTGGAATCAAGTGTGGTCACTGACTTTGCTGGTATATGTCACCGACCTTGCAAGAGAGGTCACCGACCTTGCAAGTGAGGTCACCAACATTGCAAAGTGTGGTCACCGATTATGCAGTTGCCGATCCTAGAAGCTAACATGTTGTTGCCAATTTAATGCTATTGTACACTTGCCGATTCAAGTGTTAATACAGTTGCAAATTCAAGCATTAGTATAAGTTGCCGATCCAAAGCTTAGGAAGCACTAACCAATGTGATACATCCTTGTATGTATCACTTAGCATTTTCGAAGATAAGTTCTTATGACACATAAATGCAAGATACGTGTGCAACAAGAACTTGGGTAGCAAACCTTAAATTCGGACATTCTCTTTTTATTCACCTAAAAAGGATGTTTGTCTTTAAGCTAAAAGGTTTGATAGGACTTCACAGAGCATGAAGAAAAAGAGATAAAGTTATCAGACATTGCGTGCTATAAAGAATGGTTCATCCATTAACCTAGTACAAAGGGAGTGGCATCTCCCTTTGTCCATCAGATATACTTCCAGCTAATAAATCCTTGACAGCTGTCCTCATGCATCCCATGAATGGGCACTATAAAAGGAGATGAACTCCTACCCATAAAACTCACGCTTTCAACAAAACATCTGTGTGATCTTTTGTTTGATTCTGGCATCCTGTGTGTTTTAACAATTTCATTTTATCTTTCTTAGTGTATAAGTTAATTACTGTTATCATGTGTTTCATGTGTTTCATGTGTTTCATGTGTTAAGTTTGTTAGAATATTGTGTCTATTTTTTTCCGCAACAAACTTCTGTGTGTAATTTTTTAATATTTATATTAAAAAATTTAAAAGAGTAAAAAATTGTGTATTTGTATTGAACCCCTCCTTCTACAAATGCTTTACTTGTTTGCCATTACCCTAACCGGGACCAACAAGTGGTATCAGAGCAGATTGGTTTAATCTAATAAACCAGATCTGTAATGGTCGTTTCTTCTTGTTCCTCAAATCCTGGAGTTACTTTGCAAAATCTCTTCGCTAGTTCATACGACTCAGGCTGTATAGCCAAGCCATCAAAGTTTAATAAAAATTAACTTTGCTTTGAGAAAAAGTCGTATGATACTGTTCTTGGAAGGGGTTGACAGCAGGTATCCTATCTTTCTGAGTGAAGAACTTATTTATTTTAAAAAAATCTGGGCACGTTATGGGTCCAACAAAATCGCTGCTGGTAAAAATCTTAGTTGTTTCTCTTCCCGATGAAGTGTTCCATTCTTTGGTAAATCTCTCTACTGCCAAAGAAATGTCGGATACTCTATGGTTTTGTATTTCTGTTTTACTAAGTGCTTTGTATAAAGGAATTTTTTTTAAGTAAAGAAGAGCCAGGAGATTTCTTTAAAGAGAAACTATGAACTTTTCACTCATGACAATGGATGATTTATTTCTGTTCGGAAAAGTATATGACAATGAGGAGGTTTTATGCAAATTTATGGACTGTCTTCCATACTTTTGGGAGAATATTTGTACCTGCATTAAAACCACCAAGGACCTTGTTTATATGCTTTTACCTGCTCTATTCGGCCTCTTACAAAATTGAGCAGACAAAAATGCAACAAAGAATTTGTCTTTAAGGATTTTAAAAGGTCATCTGTAGTTTTGATAAGTGATCAAAGAAATCTTCATGAGTTCTTAAAATTTCTTATCTATCTTCTTAGTCTGATAACATTGAGACTAAAGAAGATTCCACCCACTTATCTCCTTATTTTGTGAAAATTTCATATTCAACCCTTAATATATATTATCTGTGAGCTAATTTGTTTAGAATATATAATTAAAATATATGTATTATTTTTAGCTAAATATATCATTAAATAGATCTCTTTAATAAAAAATAACAAGGTCTCATTAAATACATCCTTGACTAAAAATATATAATTAAAATATATGTATTATTTTTAGCTAAGTATATCATTATTTTTAGCTAAGTGTATCATTAAATAGATCTCACTAAATACATCATTGACAGCTGTCCTCATGCATCCCATGCATGGGCACTATAAAAGGAGATGAAGTCCTACCCATAAAACTCACGCTTTCAACAAAACATCTGTGTGATCTTTTGTTTGATTCCGGCATCTTGTGTGTTTTAACAGTTTCATTTTAGCTTTCTTGGTGTATAAGTTAATTACTGTTATCATGTGTTTCATGTGTTAAGTTTGTTAGAATAGTGTGTCTATTCTTTTCCGCAACAAACTTCTCTGTGTAAATTTTTAATATTTATATTAAAAAATTTAAAAGAGTAAAAAATTGTGTATTTGTATTCAACCCCTGTAGATCCTAGAAACAGTAAGCACAATGATATAATAAAGAATGCGATTAAAGTAATACGAACAAAGTGTTTTGAGAGAATTTCCATAGTCGTATATCTCACTTTAGTATCGGTTACAATGAAAGTATAATCTGAAATCAGCTCTATGTTAATCGACTACTTCTAATGATAACCTAGACTCCTATTTATAATTGAAAGGTCTAAACTAATTAAGGAAGGAAAGAGTTTAAGGAATTATAAACTTCCTTTTACAATTAAAGCATATCCTTTCCTTATTTTGTCAGAATTAAAATAATAGACCCAACAATCTCCCCCTTTGTGGCAAAATAAGTCTTTACTTTTTCAGCTCGAACATGCCTTCAAATCCTCTCAAAGTCTGACGAAACATAATCCTTTCGTCAATTAGTCTGATAGCTTCCAAGAGAGAATTTCATCTGGTTGAGGTCATCCTTGTTGTACTCTTCTTGTCAGTAGCAATCTCCAAAGCTAATCTGTTTTGAATTCCCCATAGAGTTCCGTCAGAATAGGCAGCAACTTCACCAAATCTCAGAAACCTCTTTTCGCCCTTCATATGTATCCATACAACTCCGTGTGTTGGATATGACAAAACAGTCGTAGCATCATATTTATCCAACTCAGGAATTGTTAGATTAGGCTTGGCGATATGAATCTTCTTTTGTTCATTTTCAATTCCACATTGCAAATCATGAAGATAGTTGTATCTGAGTTCTTTTTGAATGTGACGCACCACCGCTCTTAGTGCTCTTTGTTCATCCTCATTTCTTTGCTTCTTGTCTCTTAGGTCGTGATACAACGTTTCAAAGTCTAAGATATCAAGGTTAGAAAAATCAGCTTCTGAAAAGTTGTATATTTTACCATCTTCTCTTCGAACTTTGAACGTTGGATACTCGACTTAAAAGACTCTCTCAGACCCAATCTGCATAATCCCAATGATCCGGTGTCGTGAGATTACATCGGAAGGCTTTAGGGCTCTCATTTTCAGGATGTGCACGTGTTCCTTAACTTGAGCTGGATCCATCTCCATCACTAAATGAATGTGCACCAAGTCTTCAGGTTTCTTATCCTTTTTGAATATCCGTTCCATAGTTTCTTCAAGATACGGCAACCAGATTTGTTGATTTACCCATTTAGACTTTCGCTGAGTTAGCATTCTTTGCCACCAAATTTGATGAGGTAACAGTCTCGGTTCATTTTGATCTCTTGAAGTGTAATTCTTTATTGCGTGCTTCAAGTTCACATAGTCTTGCTCTTGGAGAACCGGTTCATATGGGTCCTTAAATCAGTGCTTCACAGAGTTCCTCAAGTTTTGAACATCAACTGTCGCTTCATTTAATTCCGGTTCAACATTAGCTGTTTCTTCATTTGCTTCTGATTCGGCAGCTTCAGATATGCTCTTGAATTCGATATCTACCTCAGGGTTTTCAACCGTTGGTGTATTGACTTCTTGAGTCGTTGGCGTTTGCTGTCTTTGATGGGATGATGGCGCATATGGTGCAGTCGAAGTTGTAGCAGATGGTCTTGAATGTGTTCTTGAGACTTGGCGTGTCTCCCCCTCAGGGAGATTTGGAGCAGAGCTCGGATCATCCTGATCAGGTCGAGTCGAGAAACAGAAACAGCCAGTCGACAAGATTCTTGAATTTCGGTGTGTAGAGCGGTGATGGCACCCAAAATCTCATCATGATGTTGTTGCTGAGACGTGTGCAAATCACTTAAGTGTTGTTGCTGAGACGTGTGCAAATCACTTAAGTGTTGTTGCTGAGACGTGTGTAAATCACTTAAGTGGGGATTTCCAGATTGCGTCGCAGTAGACCCATTAAAGAATCTCCCGGTTGACCCCGAGCAGTGGCTTCGGCAAGTAGATTAGCATATAACATCGACATGAGCTCATCATTGTTGTACTCATTTCGATGTGGAGAGAGAGGCCGATTGTTGGGGTCCGGTGTTGGATCCGGAGGGGTGCGACTACTGCTGGATCAGGAGGAACTAGCCTGATTCAGATCAAGTTGACCGGAGCGAGCAGCGGCTGGTATTTCTCTAACAAATGCTTCTCTTTCAGCAGTCATAAGTGCAGCATGTTCGTTCAAAGTGGCTCTGGCTCGTTGTAACTGAGCGTCTATAAGTGCTTGAGCCGTGGGGGGAATAGTAAAAGCTGGAGTCGAGGTACCTTTTTGGGAAACACCGTCATCACTTAGATTACCCGTTGACATGACAGTTGAAAAAACTGTATGACCTACGTTCAGTGTTGGCATGGATGTAGCACTGGTAGGATTTCCTGCCAATCCTCGTGAAATGTCCGGAATGGACATCACTATGGGAGTTCCGACTGGGCCACGAAGGCTCTCAGTGAGTGTAGACACGTGTTCCCTATTTGGCTCTAGACTCGAAGTGCATACAATCAAAGTCGAAGCAGGTGATCTATTGCCTCTTGTTTCAATAATTGTGCCTCCCGAATGGAGGGGAGCTAGATAAGGAGTTAGACTCATAAGTATATGTGAAACTGTTGGCTGTTGGGAGCATTCAGAGTGGCTAGGGGGGGGGGCGTGCATGTGCGCTGCTAGGTCCACAACCTCTTGTCCACTAGAAATACCCAACGAATGAGTAGGGCTAGTTGACACGGTTACCTGGATGGGGGAATCTGGTCTCGCGCTCACTATAGTTTTTCTTGTCCCATCGCTCACGCTCATGCTTTCTTTTTCAAATAATTCCCATCCTCTCTCCTTATCTCTCCAGTAAAAGGCTCGGTGAAGATGTCAGACATCGATCCAGAGACCTAATCTGCTTCAAAGTCGAAAGGTTCATTCGGATCATCATGTTCTTGATCTGCTTCAAAGTCGAAGGGTTCATTCGGCTCATCATTTGTTGCAGTAGGATGTTCATCCGTGTCCGATGTAGAATCGGATAGAGGTGGTTGTGGACCAATGCGACTAAGAGCTCGTTCTTCGATGGCAGCAGTTCTTGGACGACGGGAAAGGGGTTGAGTATCAGATTCATCTTCATCAGACGACGAAGTTCGTGGGCGAACACGGTTACGGCTAATGAGCATCTTGAATCATGGAGTAGATCGGGAAGTAGAAGCAGCTCTTGGGTTAGTAGATGGTGGTAATGGGATGGATGGGGCAGCAGTAGTTGGGATTGGCTGATCAGGTGCACCGCCCTCGTCATGTCCCCTTACAATACGCTCATCACCCTGTTCAGGATCCCCATGATCCTGAACCTGCTCATCTACCATAGGACCCTCTCCTTGCACAATATGTTCCTCGTGGACTGGCTCTTGGGCAGGCTCAACCGGAGGTGGTTGAGCCATTAAGCCGTGTCTCTCCCTATAAGCTATCACACTTTGTGCATTCTGATCAGCATAAGCGAGTAGGGCTTCAGGGATAGGCATGACGAATTCAAATTGTCGGTCATTGAGCTTGAGGAACTTTAGCGAATTGGTTGGTCCCAACGGTGATCCTGTTCGTCAAGGTATATTGGGTTTGGATGACAGCATGACATGAATAAATAACTGAAGGAACCGTTGAAAGGGTACGAAGGCACGATCGCGATAATTTGACTTGTCTTCAACTAGCTCCATGAAGTCCGTCCAGATGAGCATCGCGTAATCATAGTGACGGTTGAAAGCTATACCGTGAAATATCCGTAAGGCCGCAGTACTGGCCTTGTCCAAGCCGGTGTGTTTGCTAGTCAGACATCGATTGACGATGGTGAACAGTGAAAACCAGATTTGAGGCAGGTACATTCTCTTGAACTGGCCGGGGCTTGTGAGGGGTTCGGGTGAGTTGTACCCAAGGGCTTGGATATCGGCACATAGTTTTTCTTCGATTGCAAAGGCATCATATGGGTGTTCGTCGGTGGCGACAGGTAGGCAGAGGATTCGACGAATCCGAGAAGGTGTTAAGCGGGTGACGAAGTCGTCGATTTTGGCAGTGAAGTGGTGGTCATCGTCATCCGGATGGTATGTTAATGTATACCAGAATTGCTGGAGATAGAACAGGGGTACCCGATGATCCAAGGCAAAGGCATATCTAAGGGGGTGGCGTCGAAGGATATCGATGATGACTTGATGTTCAATCGTTATGCCAAAGTCGAGACGGTGATTGTTTGGTTTGAGTGATCGAAGTTTGTCTCGGGGCATCAAGAGGTCGTCTCAGTTGACCGCGTTGGTACTGGGTTCGGTGGATTGTTCAGAAGGCATGGGATGTTCATCGTCGGAAAGGTTTGGATCATTGATGGCCGCCATTAGAACTGAAAGGAAACAGTTAGCAAATCATAGGCAAAGTCAGTGTTATGGATGAATGTCGAGTCCTAAGAACAAACCTGTGATGAATGTCGAGTCCTAAGCAAAGTCAGTGCAAATCATAGGCAAAGTCTGAATGTCGAGTCCTAAGGAGTCGATAAGCCTGAACATCGAGCCCATTGTAGTCGATAAACAGTTTTATCGGTTGCTATAGGATCGATGAAAAGATGAATGTCGAGTCAAGCTGGGTCGACATAAAGACTTGGTCAAGTTTTGTAAGAACAAACCTGTGAGAATCGACAATAAAGATGTCGGGCCAAGGGGAATCGAGAATCACAAATGTCGAGTCTCAAATACTCGAGAAAAAAAATACTTGGAGAAGATGAAGTAATTTTATCGATCCTAGAATGTCGACAAAAGATTATGTCGAGACCTAAAGGATCGAGAAAAATACTTGGGCATTTGTAGAACAACTTATCGATCCTAACAGACTTGAAAAAAAATGTCGTGTCCTTAAGGGTCGATAAAAGACACGTAGACTTTTTCCTTATGGGTTATCGATCCTATAAGACTCGATAAGAATTGATGTCGGGTCTTCAAGGGTCGATAAAAACACTTGGGATTTTTGAAAATCAGGTTATCGATCCTATAAGACTCGATAAAAATTGATGTCGGGTCTTTAAGGGTCGATAAAAAAAACTTAGGATTTTTGAAGATGTTCTTTATCAACCTTGAGGACTCGACAAACATCTAAGTCTTGTATTTAGGAATCGATAAAAACTCAAAAACATAATAATGGAAAACCTAAGTGATCTGATCCAAAAACTGGCCTAAAAACTAAAGCAAATCCTATGGCTAGGTGCGATTAGTGATAGTGAATAATCTAAAGTACTATATAGACCAAATAAGCATAAAAGAAACCCCAAAATTGGCAGAAATCAAGGAAAAACTCGGAAACCTAGGGTATTGGATACCGAACAGGTTAATGGACTAAAACAGTAGCATGCTATGGATGAAAGTAAGAATACCAAGATTTAAAGATGATTAAGAGAAGAATGCGAACCTGCTGGTGTTTTCTGATTCCTAAAATTCGAAGATTTGAAAAATCAATTTCTGGAACTCAGGTATTCGAAGGGTTTTAGAGAGAGAGGGAAAACCAAAACCTTTTTGAAAAGTACGGGAATGAGAGTGGGGCCCGAGATTTAAATAGTTGGTCATCGGGTGATGACACGTGGCAAGGTCTCATTGGGTCGAGAAAGATGATGACATCAGCAAGGTGTCGAGCGTGGTTTTTGTCGGGCCAAACTTGGTCCATAAAAACAATATTGTCGGGCCATTAGGGGCCGAGAACTTTTGACATGATTTTTAAAACTAAGTCTGAATTGATTTAAAGTTAAATTAGTGCCCCCCCCCCCCTAATGAACCGTGAAATAAGAATACTTTGCTCCCCCTACAACCTTGAGATAGTAAAAACGTACCTTGCCGCTCCCCCTCAAAAACTGAATTGGTTAGTCAAAAACATAGTCGAAAAGAACGAAAGAAAGAAAAACGATGAAAATACAGAACTGTAAATTAATTTCAAAAGCCAACAAACGAGAAGCCAAGAGTGATGCAGATTCACCGTTTTAGAGAAAGGGAATGTGCATAAAAACGTGGATAGACGTTTTATGTATTTTGAAAGGGTTGATTTAGAAAATCAGGTTTTAAGATTCAGCATGCCCAACTTGGACACTAGGAACTGGAAGCGTTTCTCATCCAAGGCATTGGTGAACAGGTCGGCAAGCTATAGTTATGTATTGACAAAGTATAATTCAATCGTACCTCTTTCGACATGGTCTTTGATGAAATGATACCGAACCTCGATATGTTTAGTCTTCGTATGTTGGACAGGATTGCTTGAGATGGCGATGGCGCTTTTGGAGTCACAATAGATAGGAATCTTATCAAACCAGAATCCATAGTCCTTGAGCTGTGTGTGCATCCACAGTACTTGAGAGCAGCAACTTGCGGCAGCAATGTATTCGGCTTTCGCGGTAGAAGTGGAGACGCAGGCTTGCTTTTTCGAGGACCAACTTACCAGTTTATCGCCTAAGAATTGAATGTGTCCCAACGTGCTGTTACGATCAAGCATGCATCCGGCATGATCAGAATCTGAAAAGGCAATTAGCTCGAAACCCGTATCCTCGGGATACCATAGGCCAAGATTAGTAGTACCTTTTAAATACCGAAAAATACGTTTGATAGCACTAAGGTGAGATTCTTTTGGAGATGCTTGATATCTAGCGCATAAACAAGTGGCAAACATTATGTCCGGTCGACTAGCCGTTAGATACATTAAGGAACCAACCATGCCCCGATAGTGTTTAGAATCTACCGCTTTTCCCAAGGGATCAGCGTGTAATTTTGAACCCGGAGACATGGGTGTACCAATCGGTGTACGTGACGTCATGTTATATTTTCGTAACATGTCCGAGATGTATTTCGATTGGTTGTTGAATATTCCCGTTGAAAATTGTTTTATTTGAAGGCCGAGGACAAAATTCATCATTCCCATCATACTCATATTGAATTTTGCAATCATGAGTTCGGAAAACTCCTTGCGTTGTTGAGGGTTAGTTGAACCGAAGATAATGTCGTCCACATAGATCTGAATAAGCATAATATCACCGTCTTCCTTTTTAATGAAAAGAGTTGGATCGATTTTTCCTTTGAAGTATCCATTTTTGACTAAATAGGCAGACAGGCTGTCGTACCATGCGCGCGGTGCTTGTTTTAAGCAATAAAGAGCCTTGTCGAGAATGTATAGATGATTTGTCTTTGAAGGATCGACAAACCCGTCCGGTTGGGATACGTAGACTTCTTCGCGCAGAACCCCATTCAAGAAGACCGTTTTGACGTCCATTTGAAAAACCACAAAATTCTTGTGAGTCGCGTATGCTAAGAACATTCGAATTGCCTCAATACGGGCCACATGCACAAATGTCTCATCATAATCAATCCCTTCTTGTCAGCGGTATCCTTTTGCTACAAGTCGGACTTGTTGCGTATGACAACCCCATCTTCATCTTGTTTGTTTTTGAAAATCCATTTGGTACCGATGATGGTTCTATGTTGAGGACGAGGAATGAGGCGCCAAACTTTCAAGCTTTCAAATTGATTGAGTTCGTCTTGCGTGGCCACAATCAAATCAGGATCATTCATTGCTTCTTAAATGGATGTGGGTTTGATCTTGCTTAGAAAGGAAGAGAACAAACAATCGTTGGCCGAGGCGGAACGCGTCGTGACTGGTCTGGTTGGATCTTCAATAATCTGATTTGCTGGATGAGATCGGACCCATTTGGTGGTATGCGGAAGCGGTTGAAATGCATTTAGTTCCGGGGTAGGATCAACATAAGTACCGAGTGGAAGGTCTTCAACTGTCTCTAGGGCTGGAGGTACGACAAAGGATCTTGTAGAACTAGAGACATCCTTGGGGGATGAGGTTGATGGTGGGGGAGAGGATGTCGGTTCAGTAGGAAGTGAGTTGAGACTAGGTGGAGCATTAGTAGGAGCAGCAGCTTGAGCGAGAGGAGCGGATGTAGATGAGCTTGGAGTTGCAGCAGTTGAGACGGTGTCCGTAGTAACTGGCGGTCCAGTAAGGTTGGTAGTCTCGGTAACCTCCAATATAGGTTGAGTGATGTGATTCGGGATATCAGTGTGAGAACCAAAGTAATCCGAGTAAAAGTACTCGAATAAATCATCCAGATCGGAAGTAGTAGCTTTGGATGTAGAAGGTTGAGCGGGGTTTGGTGCAGGTTCCGAACGGAAGTGATCGGAAGCTAAAATACCGGTGAGTGCGGGTCCAGAACTGTCGTGTTCAGGAGCCATTTCGGCTTTAGGATCAAATTGAATATTGACGCTTTCTGTGACACAACGAGCAAGTTTCATCTAGACCCGATAAGCTAAGGCATTTGGAGAGTAGCCAAGAAAGTAAGCTTCATCGGCATTTGGCTTGAGTTTACCACGATCTTCTTTTTCATTGAGAACAAAGCAGCGAACACCAAAGGTTGGGCGATGATCGATGGAAGGAATGCGATTGTAGACTAACTGATATGGTGTCTTGTTGATGATTGAACGATTTTGAGTGTAGCAGGCGGTATTGACTGCTTCGGCCCAGAGGTAGATTGGCAGTTTCGAAAAAGTGAGCATAGTGCGGGCCGCTTCAACAAGTGTATGACTTCGGCGTTCGACCACACCATTTCAGCTGCAAAAAATGTGTGTGAAATTCCCACCGATTCGAGATAACCGTCAAGTGAACGATTTTTGAATTCGGTTCCATTATCAGTGCGGATGGTTTGAGCGGTAAGTTCTAGTTTAACTTGAATAGATTTCAGGAACGTAATAATGGTTTCGGGAGTCTCATCTTTGGAGCGAAGAAATTTAACCCACGTAAAGCGAGAAAAATCGTCAACCATAACTAGAACATACTTCTTACCATGAATACTTTGAGTCCGCATCGGGCCACACAAATCCATATGGATGAGTTGAAGGGGTCGAGTTGTGCTATGAACCACCTTAGGTTTGTGAGACCTTCTACATCTTTCCCATCTCGCATGCGTCGCATAAGTGTGGTTTGTCAAATTTCATCGAAGGTAGGCCGGTGACTAATCCGTTAATGGAGAAGCGATTGATGTTCTTGAAGTTTAAGTGAGAAAGCCTTCGGTGCCATAACCAAGTCTTCAGATTAGAAACATTTGAGATCAGACAAACGTTGGAAGGAGCGGTCACTTGGGAAAGATCAATGGTGTAGAGATTGGATTTGCGTGTGCCGGCCAATATCTCCTTCCGTCAAAGGTTCGCACGCAGCATCTTTCGGGTCGAAAATTGACTTCAAGTTGTTTGTCACAGAATTTCCTAATACTTAGAAAATTATGGCTCAGGCCTTGAACATAGGAAACATTTGAAATGGTGAGATTGTTGTGAATGATGTCACCATGTCCTTGGATGGGTGCTAAGTGATTATTGCCAAATTTAACGAATCCGCCCTTTTTCTCCTTGTAATTGGCAAGCAGCTCCTTTTTTACGGTGATGTGTTTGGAGCAACCAGAATCTAAGTACCACACATGACCGATCTGCACAAAATCAGGCAGATTTAGGTACCCAATTGTAAATGGGTCCTTTGGGGTTAGTTGACTTTGTACCTTTGGGTACCCACTTGAAGTGGGACTTAAGATCGTAAGTCATGGTCCTTTTAGGAACCCATTTATAAACAGGTGGATGAGAAAAAGAATTATGATGAAAATTATAAGAATTATGCATGTTCGGAAAATAATCACAACCATAATTAAATGAATTTAAGCGCACAAAGTCATTTACACCGCAATTTGAGCAACAAATTTGATTACGTGAAAACTTAATTAAATGTCGAAACGAATGAACAGTATAAGGAAATAAAAGTTGACGTTTTGTTCTTTTGGCATAAGTAGAATTTGTAAACGAAAATTTGTCTTTATTGCGAGATGATGAAGTTGGAGAGCGTTTGCCTTTTTCAACCCAAATTTGTTTGGTCTTTAAAGTATTAACATCTGAAACATCAATAGGACGTTTGTTAGTACTTTTTGGAAGAAATTTATTTTGATTTGTTTGGTTAACCGGAGAGTAAATCGTTTGACTTGTGGAACACTCAATTGGATCTTTCGAAAGCAAAACTGATTCAATTCGCTTTTTGCCTTTGTCCAAAAACTCCGTATGAGTTGGAACTGTAGGATTGAAGTCAAATTCAACATTTAAATCTTTTAAACATTTGTTGTCGTCAAGTAAAGAATGATTAGAATTTGTATCCGAAAAAATCTGTGTTTCAAGGTCATCTAATTCCTTATCGAGTTGTTCTTGTGAGAGAGAACATTTTTGTTTTGGAGGACAGTGGTTGGGATCAATCGGGAAGTATGAAAAATCACAATCATCCAAATAAAAGCTGACAAAGGCTTTACAAGAAGAAATATTTGAAGTTGTGTCAACTTCGGGGTTTTGAGTTTGTAAAGCTTTGTTCTCTAAAGTTTGAATTTTAGCGATTAATGCCTCTTTTTCCTTGTTCGACGAAGAACGTTCGAGTTCCAACATTTTTTCAAGTTGAACAATTTGTTTTTCTAAAAATAGAGTGGGAATGTAGGGTTTACATTCAGGAATTTTATTTTGAAATTCTTCGTCAGAATACGAGGGAAAATAGTCATTCGGAAGAGTTGTTTTTGAAGATTCCTCTTCTATCTTTTGAGGATCGCAGAAAGGAATTTAATGAAAACTCTTGTTTTGTCTTTTCCAATCTTCCATTTCTTCGACGTTGGACTCCGACTTCATACAAGGAATTTTGTAATATGGACCAAGGTTCAAATATTCAAATTTATATATAGTCGGAGTATTATAGATGACCTTTTCTAGATGTTTTGGATTATCAAATCCTAATCCAGCTTTTGAACTTAACTTCTTTGGAATGTTTAAGTGAATTGTGTGCTCAGTTTGTCCAATTTTATACAGTTTTAGTTCCAAATCTTTGAGTTTTTCCGAAAGGTCTTTTCTTTGAAAACTCACAAATTCGTATTTTGATGAAAAGTCTTCGGTCTCCTTTTTAGATTTGTTAAGTTGAAGTGTGAGATCCGAGATTTGTTGTTTTAAAAGACTGTTTTCTTCTTGAAAAGCAGTTTTCTCCGTTTGACGATTGTGTGCAATACTTTGAGATGTTGCAAGTTCGGCTTTGTAAATTAGCAATTGATTATGATTATTTTCTAAGCGTGCTTCTAAGTTGGAAACCAAGAGTTTCTCGGTTTTTAACTTAGATTGTAATTCTTTTAATTTAAGCATCATATCATGCATTTGAGAAACGAAAGCGTCATAGTCAGAATGGCTTACCTCGGGTGTGTAGTCGGAAGCGTTTGAAGGGGAATCATCAGAATAAGCCATCAGACTAAAGTGTGCTTGGACATCGTTTTCCTCATCATCATCATCATTGCCTTGGTTGAGCCATTGTTCATCTTCCGCCATAAGAACTTTGTCGGCCTCCTTTTGTTTAGCCAACATCAACTTGTAGGTGAAGTAGTTTGAATCTTTGACGACAGGTTTTTTACATTCACGGGCATAATGACCCGTCTTCCCGCAGTTGTAGCGTAAACTCTTTTCACCCTTGAATTTATCTTCCGGTTTAACTGGCGGACATTTCTCTCTTGATTTTGCTTCGAAAATAGTCTTTCGCTCATAATTCTTGTTACCCGAAGCATACCGTTGTTGATTTGGGTTAGAGCGACAGGCAAACTTTTGTTGAAAGTCTCTTGTGAGGAGCGCCAACTATTGTTGGAATTGAGCAATGTCCGGATCATAATCAAAGTCTTCATCATCCAGTTCGGAAGTAACCTCTTGAGGAGAGTTATGAGAAGTGACGGGGCTAGCTTTTGCAACTAGAGCTATGGGATCAGAAGACTTTTTGATCTTTTGGTTAGCCTCCATAGCTTCGAGCACTTCTTCTTCATCTTGAAGGAGGGTTTCATAGACTTCATGTAGATCGAGATCAGCAAGATATTTGCTGTGTTTAATTTGTAATATTCGCAAAACACAGCAAATATCTTGCTGTGAATCTCATTCAGCCAGCAAGTTGCTCACAAATTTTACGTTGTTCTCGATCTTTGTTTTGCGAATCTCATTCTTACTTAGTTCATTTACTAAGTGTACGAACCGGGAGTAGGTGACCGTGAGTTTTTCACCTTCTTTGGCTTTGAAGTCCTCATACTGAGAGATGCAATTTGTAATTTTGTGTTGGGTCCCAATTTTTGTGCCAAGCATGAATTTCTCTATTTCTTCCCACATGGCTTTGGCATTTCTTTTATGGCTGTCGATACTCACATAGATATCTTTCAGGATGCTCATGAGGAGATATGATCTTGCAAGTTGATCTCCTCTCATGATCCTCTTTTCGTTTTCATCATATGCAGATTTAGGTTTGACTTCTTGTCGAGCAGGGAGGGGAGGTTCTGCATTTGGGTTGGCCGGAAGAGTATGATAGAAAACCGTAGGAGGTCCGTCATTGATTGAACGCATGATTTCATCGGCGAAATCATGGCGTTCAATAAAATCAAGGAAGCGGTCTTTCTACTGAGAATATTCTCTGGGGAATAGAATAGGCGGTTTTGTATCTGAACCTATTGCCATTGCTTCGCGAGTGGTCATTGTACTTTGCTTTGAAGATCTCGATCAACAAGTTTTTGGCAATTTTCTGAGTTGATTTAGTGAAACAGAAAGTTTTCTCGATTGACTAAGGGTCGACAAAAATATTTTATCGGGTTAGGCTTTTGATGACAAGAGGTTTTGTCGGGTGTTTGAGACTCGATAAGAAAATTTTGTCGGGTATAAGGGACTCGATAAAAATTCTAAACAAAAAGAATTGAATCGATAAAAAGAAGTTATCGATCACAAAGGATTCGATAACTAAGTTTTTCTCGATCGATTAGTATTCGACAAAAAAACTTTGACTTGAGAAAAAACGAATCGATAAAAAATATATCGATTCCAGATGACTCGATAAATTAATTTTGTCGATTATGAAGGTCTTGATAAAAATTCAAATATACTTAATTTGAATTCTTTTTAACCGATAAACCAGAGACCAAGAACAATAGGGTTCTTGACTAAAAAGAACAAGTCTTTTTATGGAAAAGAATGTCTAAGTTCTCGAGTTTCTAATTTGTTCAGTAAAAAAAATCAAAATTACTAGAGTTTATGATTTTTACTAGAGAATTCTTTAATAAGAAAAGCTGCAAGAGTCACTAGTTCCTGAGTTTTCTTATGTAAATAATTCCAAAAGTAAGTAAAATAAACTAGAATAACCTTAATAAAAACAGATTAAATAATTTTGACTAAAATCAAGAATAACTAAATATGGATCGACAAAAATTAAGTGACAGAGGTTTAAAACGAGAAAATATTATTCAACAGGAGTATGAATCGAGGAAACCATAACTTTAAAAATTATGAGTTTTTATATGGTAAAGCTAAAATAGTTTGACTCGATAAAAACTCAAAAACGCAGAAATCGAAAATTTACCTTCTGTTTTGTAAATAACTTTAGAAAAATCAGAAAAACTCAGATCGTCTGCTCTGATACCACTTGTAGATCCCAGAAACAGTAAGCACAATGATATAATAAAAAATGCGAATAAAGTAATACGAACAAAGTGTTTTGAGAGAATTTCCATAGTCGTATATCTCACTTTTGTATCGATTACAATGAAGGTATAATCTGAAATCAGCTCTATGTTAATCAACTACTTCTAATGATAACCTAGACTCCTATTTATAATTGAAAGGTCTAAACTAATTAAGGAAGGAAAGAGTTTAAGGAATTATAAACTTCCTTTTATAATTAAAGCATATCCTTTTCTTATTTTGTCACAATTAAAATAATAAACCTAACAACCCCTAAACTACAAATCCTTTACTTGTTTGCCATTACCCTAACCGGGACCTACAAGTGGTATCAGAGCTGGTTTAATCTAATAAACCAGATCTGTAATGGTCGTTTCTTCTTCTTCCTCAAATCCTGGAGTTACTCTTCAAAACTCTTCGCTAGTTCATACGACTCAGGCTCCATAGCCAAGCCATCAAAGTTTAATAAAAAATAACTTAACAAGAAATCATTTCCTTCATCAAGAAGATGGAAGTTCTAAACAATCTCACTGTCCGCTCGATGAGAAGTGATCATGGCACTGAATTCCAAAACAGTACCCTGTTTAACTCCTTTGAAAGCAAAGGGATTTCTCAATAGTAAGAACACCTCAGCAAAATGGTGTTGCTGAAAGAAGAAGTCAAACGATCATTGAAGTTGCTCGTTCAATGCTCAGTGAATTTCATCTACCAACTTAATTCTGGTATGAAACTGTCAACATTGCATGCTTCGCTCAAAATCAACCACTGATAGTGAAAAGATTCAATAAAACAACTTACGAACTCTTCCATAGAAGAAATCCAACTCTCAACTTTCTTCATATCTTTTGATGGAAATGCTATATCCTGAATGATAGAGGCCAACTTGGAAAGTTCGATCCCAAAGTTTATGATGACTTACTTCTTGGATACTCCTTACTATCCAAAGCCTTTAGATTATTCAACAAACAAAGACAGGTTGTTGAAGAACCATCAACATCACCTTTGACTAATCTCGTTCAACGAACTCTACTCCCTTATCTGAAGATGACGAAGAGCTGAACAACTGGATGATGTCTCACTATGGGCAACCAATATCATACTTCAGCCCTCCACATAATGATAAAAAACCACATGCTAATGATGATCCCAATTATGATATATAGTCAAATGAATCCTCCACATGAATCTTTGTTGTTCCTATTAATCACATCCCTGCTTCTGAATCATTAAATGTTGATCCTTCAAAAAATGATCAAGTATCAAACACTGAGCAAATATCAATGAATGATAGCCCTTCAGGATCTTCTATAGAGAAATCAATGAATGCTGAAGAATCAGATGCTGAGGCATCTTCCTGTATCCCTGAACAAGTCTTCGCTGAAAGAATTATTGATCCAACTCCTCAACCTCTTGATCAACAACGGACAAGAGATCATCCCTTCGATCAAATCGTTTGTGATCCAAGTACAGGTATTCAGACACGACATGGCGTAGGTAATATATGTCTCTTTGTAAATTTCATATCTAATATCGATGAAGCTATCATAAATCTAAACTAGTTCAGTACTATGCAATAAGAGTTGATTGGTTGGTCGAGAATGAAGCCGAAATTGTATGCTCCAAGAAATTGATTCAGATTCCATTATCGGATGGCGGTATAGTGATAGTCTACGGGGAGAGAAGGAAGGGCGAGATAGCACTGCTGACATTGGCAAAGGCATGCAAGTGCCTAGACAAAGGATGTCCTTCTTTTTTAGCATATGTCTTAGATACTAAGTTAGAAAAGAAAAAACTTGAAGACGTTCGGGTTCTT
Source organism: Silybum marianum (assembly GCA_036898165.1). Taxonomy (NCBI): domain Eukaryota; kingdom Viridiplantae; phylum Streptophyta; class Magnoliopsida; order Asterales; family Asteraceae; genus Silybum; species Silybum marianum. Next base: position 6,251,303 of record CM072541.1, read on the forward strand.
AGTGAGTTTCCCGATGTTTTCCCAAAGACTTACCCGGATTGCCACCCGATAGACAAGTAGAGTTTCGGATTGACCTTGTATCGGGGGCCTCTCCAATAGCTAGAACTCCCTACCGGTTAGCACCATCCGAGATGCAAGAGATGATGTCGCAACTACAAGTCCTTCTAGAGAAAGGTTTCGTAAGACCAAGCTCGTCACCTTGGGGAGCTTGGGTCTTATTTGTAAAGAAAAAAGACGACACGATGAGAATGTGTATCGACTACAAGGAATTGAATAAGGCAACCGTTAAGAACAAGTACGCACTCCCGAGAATTGATGATCTTATTGATCAACTACAAGGAGTGGGTTGTTTCTCAAAGATAGACTTACGTTCGGGTTTCCATCAGGTAAAGGTGAAGGAGGATGATGTGGCAAAGACGGCGTTTAGGACGCGTTATGAACATTATAAATTCTTGATAATGCCGTTTAGGTTGACGAACGCACCGGCGGTGTTTTTGGATTTGATGAATCGTGTTTGTTGACCATTCCTAGACCAATAGATAATAGTATTTATTGATGATATTCTCGTCTACTCTAAGAACGAGTTGGACCATGAGCAACACCTTCGAGGAGTTCTCGAAGTGTTAAGGAATGAGAAGCTATATGCCAAATTCTCTAAGTGCGACTTTTGGCTAAAGGAAGTCCAATTCTTAGGTCATGTTGTCACACAAGACGGAGTGAAGGTGGACCCATCCAAAATAGAAGCAATGATGAATTGGGAACCGCCTAAGAGTCCATCCAAGAGCGAAGTTTCTTAGGATTGGCGGGTTATTACCGAAAATTTATACAAGACATCTCAAAGATTGCATCTTCCTTGACGGTTTTAACGAAGAAGAACGCGAAGTTCGTTTGGACCGACAAACAAGAGGAGGCTTTCCGGACTCTTCAAAAGAAATTGTGTGAAGCCCCGATTCTCTCTTTACCGGAAGGATCCGAGGATTTTGTGATGCATAGCGACGCATCGAAAATGGGCTTAGGGTGTGTGTTAATGCAAAGGGGAAAAGTGATAGCGTATGCATCTAGGTAACTGAAGGAGCATGAGAAGAATTATCCAACCCACGACTTAGAACTAGCGCAGTGGTCTTTGAATTGAAATTGTGGCAACACTATCTTTATGGGACTAAGTGTACCCTCTACACCGATCACAATAGTTTGAAGTATGTTTTCAATAAAAAATAAGCTAAACATGAGGCAACGACGTTGGCTAGAGTTGCTTAAGAATTATGATTGTGAGTTTCTATACCACCCAGGTAAAGCAAATGTGGTAGCGGATGCTTTAAGTAGAAAGGAGTACGGTAGCGGCACACGGGCCGTGCTCACGAGAATCGACATAGTGTCAAGTTTGATCAACCGAATCAAGACTTCTCAAGCGGAGGCGTTACTTGAGGAAAACTTAAAGAGTGAAGTCATGGTGAAACAACACTTGTTGCTGACGGAAGACAGTCGTGGCTTGAAAGTTGAAACTATTCCGAGGGCGTATTTGGGTGCCCAATATTGGGGGCAATCGTGGGTTATATTGGAGGATGCTCATAAGTCTAAGTACTTAATACATCCGGGTAGTACCAAGATGTATAGGGATTTGAAGTTAACCTATTGGTGACCCGTCATGAAGTTGGATGGGACTAGGTATGTAGAGAGGTGTGTGACGTGCTTGCAAGTGAAGGCGGAACACCAACGGCCGTATGGAGGTCTTCAATCATTAAAAATCCCGGAATGGAAATGGGTGCACATCACCATGGTGTTGATCATAACTCCTCTCAGTGATTTGAATATGATTCCTCTTTGCACTTAGTGAAATTCCTTGTTTAAGTTTAAGTTCAAATTCAGCGATAAGCATACGCTGACTGCCATCAGCGATCGCTGAAGATCAAGGAACCTTAAGCTTAACTCTGAAGATCTGAAGATCAGCGATCACACCAAATGATCATTCAGCAAAAGTCGAAGACCAAGCTGAAGAAAGAGATAATCAGCTACGTGACCTGAAGCGGTTCAGCGATAGCAAAGATTATCTATCAAAGTGTGAAGTCTTGTGAAGCCTCGGCGATACTGAAAGTTCATCCTTGAAGATTCAGTCTCAGTAATCAAGTGAAGCTTCTCATACAAGATTAATGTTGACCTTATCCTGGATGCACAAAAGACAAACCCTATACTGTGTCAGAAAAGGACGTACGAATTATCTCTTATGTCCCCATCATATCTGATATGGTACTGTTCAAATGCGGCCAAAAACATGGCTGTATTCTGAAGAAAGGACAAGTCTCCTATGGTTGCTTGCCACGTAGCATATACCTTTTGTCTTGCATTAAATGCAACCGGGTATAAATAAGATGAAGATATCTTCTTCATCTGTGTGCATGCTGCTTTCTTTCTTCAACCTTCTCTTTTCCATCTTACTTCTTTCTTGTGCATCAATCTTAGTGATTTCTTAGTTACAATAGAATAGGTTAAAACTTGTTCTAATTCCGCTTGTAACTGTAAATTTGTTTATGCAATATAAACTCATTTAAAAACCAAAAAATCTGTGTGTTTGTATTCAACCCCCCCTTCTACAAATTGTTTCTATATCCGAGAACTCTTGTAGACTCCTTTGGGACAAACACATGGACTTCGTGACAAAATTACCAAGGACCTCGAAGGGCCACGATGCCATATGAGTGGTCGTGGATTGTTTGAAAAGAAGTGCACACTTCTTAGCAATGCGGGAGGCCATACCAGTTGACAAACTTGAAAAGTTGTATGTAAATGAAATCATCTCGAGGCACGGTGTGCCTTTGACTATTGTGTCGGATCGTGATAGTCGTTTCATTTCCAATTTTTGGGACGGATTGCAAAAAGGGTTAGGCACCAAGATACACTTGAGTATCGCGTACCATCCTCAAACCGATGGCCAAAGCGAGAGGACCATTCAGACTCTCGAAGACATCCTTAGATCGTGTGTTACCGATTTTGGTGGGAATTAGGACTCGCATCTACCACTCGTGGAGTTTGCTTACAATAATAGTTATCATTCTGTATTGGAATGGCACTGTTCTAAGCCTTGTATGGACGAAAATATAGGACCCCGGTGTGTTGGTTAGAAGCGGGTGAGAAACAATTCGTCGGCCCCGAAATTGTGCAAGAGACGGCCGATAAAGTGAAAGGTATTCGAGGGTGGCTAAAAGCAGCTCAAGACCGTCAAAAGAGTTACGCCGATAAGATGAGAAGACCAACGGAATTCCAAATGGGTGAACTGGTGATGCTAAAGGTATCCCCTTGGAAAGGCATCATCCGTTTTGGGAAGCGTGGGAAGCTTGGTTCTCGTTTCCTAGGACCGATTAAAGTTTTGGAGAGAGTGGGACATCAAGCTTATAAGTTGGAATTGCCACCCAAAATGACCGGCATACACAATACTTTCCATGTGTGTTATTTAAGAAAGTGTTTGGCGGAAGAAGAGAGTATGATACCTCTCTCGGAGATTCGAGTCGACAACAATCGTTGCGTGGAAGAACCGGAAGCAATCTTGGAAAGAAAGTCAAAAATGCTTCGTCACAAGGAAATCGTCATGGTAAAAGTACAATGGAAACACCATCGAAGATCAAATATGACATGGGAAGCGGAAGAAGACATGAAAAGAAGATATCCGAGGTTGTTCATTTAGTTTCTAAATTTCGAGGACGAAATTAGATTCAAGGGTGGGAGGATTGTAATACCCGGAAATTTGTATGCAAAGTTATGAATTTCGCATCCTAAAATTATTATATTTAGCTATAATGAGTGTTTCAAGTGAATAATGTTGGGTTGTAATGAAATGGAGGAAAGGAACGAAAACCGGAAACGGAACTGCCCTCGATACCAGTTGGGCGACTATGAAAGGCTACATTGCCATGTCATAGTCGCATGGCATAGTCGCCGGGATCCACCAGATGGCCAAAATCAATTTTCGCACTTGCGGGACATGTGAGGCGTCATTGACCTGCAATTATGACATGGCATAGTCGCCTATGTCATAATCGTCCGGATGTTCCAAACGCCTTAAGTCGCGATTTTGGCTATCAGCTTCTCATTCTCAACTCACTCGTTTTTCTCTCCAAGTCTTCTCTCAAGGGCGATTTTAGGGTATTTATTTCTTCAATCTACCTCCTCCCAAGCATTTACTACTCCATAGAAGTTGAAGATTCAAGGCTCCTTTTCAAGATTATTAGTGTTCTTCATCTTCCTCATCAAGTTTCCTCCATTTCCACCATTTTTAGGGAATTTCCAGGGTTTACCTAATCTTTGCCTTGTGAGTTCAACTCTAACCTTTTATAAACTGGTTACATGTTATAAATTTTATATTTACATTGTTTAAAGTTTATAATCCCATTATTTAAGCATTGGTTAAGTTTGGAAGATTTTGGTCAAAATGAGGAATTTGGGGATTTCGATCTTGGTTATAAAATGGGTATTATAAATGGTTTTATTTTCTTTGGAAATGCCTCAAGATGAAGGAAATCTTTGATCTTAGAACTAAAATTATTTGACCTAATTTTCGGTAAAGTTCATATTTCAAAGGAAAACAATTATGTATAAGTTTTGATACATGGAAAACTATCAATATGTCTTGGTTGATGTATTAGATTTATAGACTAGAATGTAATGGATCGATAGGCATTAGAGTCACACACTAGATTGACCCAAGATAGAGACCTAGTGTGGTTGAACTTGTGGACTGTAAATACCAAGGTGGAGACCTAGTGTGGTTGAACTTGTTGGGTTATAAATATGAAGCCATAGACCTACTGTGGTTGTACTTGTTACCCGTAGGCAAAAGATTTAATTGAGCTTAATTGTACATTACACTATAGACCTAGCGTGGTTGATCTTAATGTGATATCGGGTCTCCCCCGTGATTTTTAATTGTCATGCTCTTCCAAGAGCAAGTATGAGAAAAAGGATAAAGGCATGGTACCTAAAGCCTTGTAATACGCTTTACAAAATGTTACAATTTTAATTGTATATTGATTGTTCTCACTAGGCGTAAGCCTAACACTTTTTCTTAAATGTCATGTTTAGCAGGTGATCGTGTTAGCGGGGCTCCCTAGAGCGGAGTGGAGCGTTGTGCCGGTAGAGGCACCTTTTTAGGATTACACTTTCAAGTGTAATTATTGGAGATACTAGAACTTTTCTTTTGAGGATATTAGTGACACCCGAACGTAATCTATATTTTGGATTTGTGTAGATTAATAGGTTGTTACTTAGTCTTTGTTATTGATGTAAAACTCCTTTACTGTCCCCGTGATATTGGGTGATCCTTATATTGACTAGATAAGAAGTTCTATCGAACAACTAATGCTAGAATAGACAGAAATAAGAAATCTTGTAATTATCATTCAATAAATGAAAACTTCAATGAAATCTTTATTTTCTCAGAACTCTGAATGTATTTCTCTTTTGCTACAATTTAAACAATTCTTCTCTAGTCTATATTATTTTCCTTCTGACTCTAAGAATAGACAAACTTCAAAAAGTCAGAATAAACAAAAACCTAAGACCACAAAAGGTAGACCAGAAGCCTCTAAAAACCTGAAAACTTGAGTAAGATGAAAGATAAACAAAATGATATTCGAAAGCCTAACATAAAAGGACCCATAATGAAATGGGTACCTAAATATCACTAACCTGTATTGTAGAAACAGAACAGCGTGTTCACATATGGTATCTCGACTCTGGATGCTCTAGGCACATGACTGGAACCAAAAACTTACCCTCTGCATTCAAAGATAAGATAGGCGAAGTTGTAACTTTTGGTGATGATGGCAAAGGACAGATAAAAGGCTATGGTACATTACAAGAAGGAAACGTCTCAAAGGTGGCTTATGTCTCTGGATTAAGCATAGTCTACTAAGCGTAAGCCAACTTTGCGATGCTGACATCGGCGTGTTCTTCAACAAGAAGCATTGTCAATTGCTTACAGAGTGAGGAATAGAACTGTTGCTAAGAGCTAACAGAAATGGTAATCTTTATATGATGAAATTCTCTTCAAATAATGGAACAGAAACTCTCTGTCTCATTTCCATGAAGATTGAAGTAGCCTGGCTCTGACATAACAAGTTGTCTCATCTAAATTTTCAAAATATTGAGTTGCTTGTAAAACACAATCTGGTTGAACGCCTCCCAGAGGTTCACTTCCAAAAAGATCATCTCTGTCCTGCATTGGAAATGGGAAAGCTCAAAAGAGCCCCTCACAAGACAAAAAGTGATCTTGCTTGTCCTAGACCTTTTCACATGTTACATGTCGACCTCTGTGGTCCCATTGCTGTGCAAATTCTGTCAGTAAAAAAGTATATACTGGTACTAATTGATGAATACTCTAGATATACATGGATTGCTTTTATTAGACAGAAATCAGACGTACCAGAAGTTCTAGTAAACATGATGAAGAGGATCCAAGTTCTAGTAAACTTGCCTGTTGCACGGACCCCTCAACAAAATGGAGTAGTGGAAAGAAGAAATAGAACATTAGTAGAAGGTGCAAGAACAATGTTTGCTGCTTCTAGACTTCCCACTCACTTCTGGGCTGAAGTTGTTGCTATGTTTCACACAGAATAGATCCATAGTGGTTAAAAGACATTTGAAAACCTCTTATGAGTTAATCAATAAACGAAAAGCTAATATAAAATTTTAACATGTCTTTGGTTGCAGATGCTTTATTCTAAATGATCGTGAAAAACTTGGTAAGTTCGATAAGAGGTCCGATGAATCCATATTTCTGGGTTATTCGATCACTTCAAAGGCATATAGAGTATTTAACCTTCGCACCAAGACGGTCATGGAGAGTATAAATGTCAGCTTTGACGATCAAACTCAATTAACTTCTGAATATTCCAATTCAGAACATAAGCTCAACCAAGTAACTTTTGACTATCTCTCGAAGTCCAGAAAGTCAGAACTCCTCTCATTGTTTTAGGACTTCTTTGGAGATGAGCCAGCTTCTGATTCTGCAAACAAAGATATTCTAATTAGAACTGCAGAAGACCTACGTATGTCAGGTATAACTATCTCTGGTCCATCTGGTTCTTCCACCATTTCCAATAATCTTGCAGATACAGATGATGATGAGGCTCCGAACCTAATAGACTCCATATCTGCACCTTTAAATTCAAATGAAAGTCCAAAAGAAAACATTCCCCATCCAAACGCAGAAAGCTTCATACTCGACCCTCTTTCCTCTGTGCCTTCATTTGAGGGGGAGAAACTTGGATCTACTACAACTCCTCATACAACACCAGGTATACAAAGCACAACTCAAGAATCTGAACATCAAGATACAGAAATAGCACCCCCTCTGGTCTCCCAACCTCCTCTGAAAAAGTGGACAAAAGACCATCCTACAAACCAAATCATTGGTAATCCCTCTGATGGTGTAAAGACCAGATCTGCCACTGCTAATGAAGGATTCTTTGTGAATTTTCTCAGCATGGTAGAACCAAAAAGAGTTCATGAAGCCCTTCAAGATCCAAGTTGGATAGATGCAATGCAGGAAGAACTTCTTCAATTTGAAAGAAATAAGGTTTGGAAACTTGTTCCTTTACCTAAAGATAAAACTGCAATTGGTACTAAATTGGTTTCAGGAACAAAAAGGATGAGGATGGCATAGTGGTCAGAAACAAAGTAGATTGGTTGCAAAAGGTTATTGTCAAGAAGAAGGCATTGATTATGATGAAACCTTTGCTCCTGTAGATAGGCTAGAAGCAATTCGTCTGCTTTTGGCTTTCTATGCATACAAAGATTTCAAAGTATACTAGATGGATGTCAAATCTACCTTCCTAAATGGCAAGCTCAACGATGAAGTATATGTACGACATCCCCCTGGGTTTGAAAGTTCAACGCATCCTGAGTATGTCTATCATCTCGATAAATCTCTATATGGTCTAAAACAAGCGCCACGAGGATGGTATGACAGGCTTTCCGAGTTTCTAATTGAACATCACTATGAGAAAGGTAAAATTGGTACAACCCTGTTCATCAAACGGAGCAAAGGTGAGTTAATTCTACTTCAGATATATGTGAATTATACTATATTTGGTTCCACAAAGCAAGAAGAAGTTGACTTGTTTTCTAAGTTGATGACTAGTGAATTTGAAATGAGTATTATGGGGGAATTAATTTTATTCCTCGTGCTCCAAATCAAGAAAACTACCTCTGGCATTTTAATAAATCAAGCCAAGTATGTTTATGATATTCTCAAAAAGTACAAACTTCACAATTCAACAACTATGAAAACACCAATCTCACCAAATACTAACCTTGACTCTGATCTTTCTAGAAAATCAGTGGATGTCAAAACTTATAGAGGTATGATTGGGTCTCTTCTGTACTTAATTGTAAGTAGACCAGATATAATGTTTCCCACATGTCTTTGTGCACGCTATCAAGCAAACCCTAAGGAGTCTCCTTTGGCCGCTGTAAAGAAGATCTTTAGATATCTCAAAGGAACTCAGTTTATGGGTCTTTGGAATCCAAAGTACTCTGGCTTTGAGTTCATTGCATATACTGACTCTGTTCATGCAGGATGTAAATTAGACAGAAAAAGTACATCTGGAAGCTGTCAACTACTTGGCAACAAGTTGTTCAGTTGAACATCCAAGAAGCAAAACTGTGTGTCCACTTCTACAGCAGAAGTAGAATATGTTGCTGCTGCAAGTTGCTGTTCTCAAGTCATCTAAATGAAAACCCAACTCAGAGACTACGGTCTTCTGTATGACAAGAACTCCATCCTCTGTGATTCAGAAAGTGCAATTGCAATCACTGCTAATCTAGTTCAACATTCAAAAACCAAGCACATTGATGTCATGTACCATTTCATAAAGGATCACGTTGAAAAAGGTACAATACAAATGTATTTTGTTTCAACTAATTACCAACTTGCTGACTTATTCACAAAAGCTTTAATGAGAAGAGATTTTCATTTCTAATCAGCAAGTTGGGAATGCTCAATATGCAATGAGAATACAAACTATTTATGAAAATAAGGTGTTTATATATTCTATCCCATGCATGTATTTTATTTTTTCACGGGTCTTCTTATCACTTCTGCACTATCGCTTAATAGCCAATATATATAGAAGCTTCTATGTTCTCTATAGAAGCCTATGCATCTTAAACTATGCTACTCTTACGATTTACTGATTCAAGCACAGTTTGAGGGGGAGCAGAAGACAAGGCATAGTTCAAGGGGAAGCAATTCCCGTGCAACCAGAGTAAGTAAGACGATTATGCAGAAATCAATTTGTAAAATCCAGACAACCATCTAGAACTTATGTAGTAACTCTTGCCTCCAAGGTTATATTGAAGCTTCTAGCATATCTGTCTTTTTCTCTGAAAACCAACTTTGAAAGTTCAGAAGTCATCCAGAACTTCTGTATTAACTCTTGCCGCCAAGGTTATACAGAAGCTTCTGGCATGTCTAGCAAACTTTCTACAAAAATTCTTTTCTTGAAAATCTAAGTAGAGTAAGAACTTCTGTATTAACTCTTGCCGTCAAGGTTATACAGAAGCCACTGTCGTGCTTCTACGTTTCTCTGAATTAAGATCCAAATTTCAAAACTTTCTTCTGGTCCAAAAATGATTTCAAATGAAGTTAGAATGCTTTTAAATTTTTTTTTGCCTCTTCTGACCTAAATGCTCCAGAACCTTCATAAGCACTTTTGACAATGGAGTATGCACACCATTGCTTCTGGATAGGATTTACACTAGTGTGTTTTCCTTTGTCCTTCTCCGCAGGTGATTCAGAAAAGTAACCGTCATGTCTCTCACGCGTATCCTTAGGTGACGGTTTTTATTCCTAACACATGCAAGCGTGTCATTCATTAATTGCTTAAATCACTGAACCGTCTTTCCACGTGTCAAATCCCTACGGCAAATATACTGAACGGTTTTCAAATCCACGTCATAAGAAATCGTTTCAATATCCAAAATCACTCAAGTTTTTTTTTCCACCTGCAATTATTTAAACTCCATCTACCCCTTCATTTCACCTTTTACCATCCCTGGTACTACGAATTTCTTGACCCACAAGAACTTCTTGCTTAAACCTTCAACTGCAAAATCCAAAAACCCTAACTTTCGAAATGGCTGCTCAAAATGAAAACCTCGCAAATGTGAACGACAATGATCAATTCCATCCATCTACCACTGTTGGAAGTGCTCCGATGGTTCTCCTACCCATCAAACATAACAATTTTCAAGTATCTCTCATCCCAGCAACTATTGTGAAGATTACGGAATCATGATCGAGTTTCTTCAGGCACATGTTCTGAACCGTGCCTTAACCATTACTGACCAAAGTGTTCCTGAACAATTTGTCCAAGAGTATTAGCAATCTCTTGAAATAAGCGATGATGGATTATAAATCAGATAAAACTTCGACATTCCGAACTCGGAAAATGCAAGTGAGGTAACGATCACCAAGGATAAAATCACAACTCTCTTTCATCTTCCTTCACCCCAATTCCTTGAAGTTGCTGACTATAAGCCCAATCCAAGTACCGATGTCCTTGTGGACTTTCTGAAATTCCTAGGTTACAATAAATCGATCACCAAAGTCTCTAAATTCAAGAGACAATATCTTTAGATATCTCAAAGGAACTCAGTTTATGGGTCTCTGGAATCCAAAGTACTCTGGCTTTGATTTATATGCATATACTGACTCTGATCATGCAGGATGTAAATTAGACAGAAAAAGTACATCCGGAAGCTGTCAACTACTTGGCAACAAGTTGGTCAGTTGAACATCCAAGAAGCAAAACTGTGTGTCCACTTCTACAGCAGAAGTAGAATATGTTGCTGCCGAAGTTGCTGTTCTCAAGTCATCCAGATGAAAACCCAACTCAGAGACTACGGTCTTCTGTATGACAAGAACTACTTCCTCTGTGATTCAGAAAGTGCAATTGCAATCACTGCTAATCTAGTTCAACATTCAAAAACCAAGCACATTGATGTCATGTACCATTTCATAAAGGATCACGTTGAAAAAGGTACAATACAAATGTATTTTGTTTCAACTGATTACCAACTTGCTGACTTATTCACAAAAGCTTTAATGAGAAGAGATTTCATTTCTAATCAGCAAGTTGGGCATGCTCAATATGCAATGAGAATACAAACTATTTATGAAAATAAGGCGTTTATATATTCTATCCCATGCATGTATTTCATTTTTCACTGGTCTTCTTATCACTTCTGCACTATCGCTTAATAGCCAATATATATAGAAGCTTCTATGTTCTCTATAGAAGCCTCTGCATCTTAAACTATGCTACTCTTACGATTTACTGATCCAAGCACAGTTTGAGGGGGAGCAGAAGACAAGGCATAATTCAAGGGGAAGCAATGCCGTGCAACCAGAGTAAGTAAGACGATTATGCAGAAATCAATTTGTAAAATCCAGACAACCATCTAGAACTTATGTAGTAACTCTTGCCTCCAAGGTTATATTGAAGCTTCTAGCATATCTGTCTTTTTCTCTGAAAACCAACTTTGAAAGTTCAGAAGTCATCCAGAACTTGTTAGGTCTGAAAAGATTGTATCCGAGATCACAAATATTGAAGACATGAAGGGTCAAAGTGCAAAGTCATCAAAGTCATTATTTAGGAAATGTTTAATGTTTAAATATAAGGAAACATTCCTTTTTGTAAATAAGGCAAGTATATAATGCCTTAATCTCCTAGTTTCCTTATACCGTATTTCCTATACATATAAATAGAGGGTTAGGGCTAGCAATTAAATAGAACGTTAATTCATATCATTCTAGAGAGAGCATATTAGATAATATCAGTGTAACCGATATTTAATACAAGTGAGATATCCGATATCGGATCTTCATAAATATTAGAAGTGTTCTTCGTGTTCATGCATACATTCATACGATTACCTGATTATCTGGGATCCACAATTGGTATCAGAGCAGACGATCAGAGTTCTTTTTCAATTTCCTGAAGTTATTCACGAAACAGAAGGTAAATTTTCGATTTCTGAGTTTTTGAGTTTTTATCGATTCAAACTGTTTTAGCTTTACCCGATACAAACTCATAATATTTTTATCTGTTTTTCTCGATCCATACTTCATTATCTTTACCCGATAAAAAGTCTTATTTTGATAAATTTGATTTTTTTTCGATTCATTCTTCATGCGCTTAAATTTTTGTCTATCCATATTGAATTATTCTTGATTTTAGTCAAAATTATTTAATCTGTTTTAATTAAAGTTATTCTAGTTTATTTTAATTACTTTTGATATTCTTTACATAAGAAAACTCAGGAACTAGTGACTCTTGCAGCTTTTCTTACTAAAGAATTCTCTAGTAAAAATCATAAACTCTAGTAATTTTAATTTTTTTTACTGAACAAATAAGAAACTCGAGAACTTAGACATTCTTGTCCATAAAAAGACTTGTTCTTTTTAGTCAAGAACCCTTTGTTCTTGGTTTCTGGTTTATCGGTTAAAGAAAACTAAGATTAAGTATTTTTGATTTTTTATCGAGTCCTTTTAAATCGAAAATTTTTTAATCGAGTCAACATGAATCGATATAAATTTTTATCGATTCATTGTTTTATCGAGTCAAATTATTTTTGTCGAATCTTGATTAATCGAGAAACTTGAAGTTGTCGAGACCCTTGTGATCGATAAAACTCTTCTTATCGATGCAAAATATATTAGAAGTTTTATCGAGTCTCCTTTACCCGACAATAATTGTTATCGAGTCTCATACATCCGAGAAATCTTCTTTTCGAGACCATACCACTCGACAATTTATTTTTGTCGATCCTTCGTCACCCGAGAAAAATTCTTCTCGGCCCTTCATCACCCGAGAAAAATTCTTCTCGGCCCTTCATCACCCGAGAAAAACCTTCATCTATCAAGAACACCTTCTGTTTTCCAAAGAAATCTCAGAAAATTGCCAAAAACTCACCGATCGAGATCACTTTATCAGGTAACCAGTGCTTTCACGATGAGTTCTCAAAACCAAATCTCTGAGCTAAATGCAAAAAACTCTCAACTTGAAACCAGACACACAAACAACATGCAAGTGTTGGATGAACTTTTAAGAGAACATGTCAATCTCAAATCTAGATTTAATAACTCAGAAGAATCAAGAAAAGTTTTGCAAAATCAAAATGAATTGTTGGAGCAACAACTCACCGAGTATTCTAAAACTAAATATTATACATATGAAGAGTTTTGCAAAAAGACAAATCTGATAAAAATAAATTTTGATCTCAAAAACCAAATTTCTGAGTTAGAAAAATTTATAGATCATGAGAAGTATAGTGTGGTTCTTAAAAGAAAATTAATTGAATTTCTGGAATGTGAGAAAGAAAGGATTTTAACTTCTGATGAGAAACACAAATTTGAGTCTGAACGAAAAGATTTTGAAAGCAAAATTAACACTTGTGAATTGACCATTCAAAAACTTTCTAAACAAGTGTCAGATTTTGAACAAGTTGTGATTTTGGAAAGAAAATCATCTGAAACGAAATGTCTAAAACTATCAAATCAACTTTCTGAACTTCAAAATCTTTTAAAAGATGAAAGGAAAGTGTTTGAAACTGATAAGACGAATTTAATCAAGAAAAGTGTTTTGATCGTTGCTAAAAGCAAAAATTCGGAAAAAGTTTTTGAAAACGAAACAAAAACTTTTGAAGAGAAAATCAGTAAACTTTCAAACAAATTATCTGTTTTAGAAACAACTCTTGTGAATGAACGGAAAATGAGATCCGAATCTCAAACAAAATTTGAAGTGATTTTGGAAGAAAGAGATCATCTATTGTGCAAAATTAGAAAACTTGAAAGTTCTACAACTGCTTCAAGTTCAATTTTTCAGTTGAATTCTCTTTCTACAATAAATGTCTGTAAAAATAACTCATCTTCAAGTGTCAAATCAAACAGTTATTCTAACAGCTCCAAATCATATAATTCTCCAACTTCCCGGACTCATAATTCTACTTTATCTCACAATGATTTTGTTGCTAATTCCGGTAATTCTAAGAAGTTTAAAATGGTTTGGAGGAAGAAATCAACTACAGATGATAGTGTTGGAAACATGTCACATACATCTCCTGTAGTTGATACAAGATCATTTGTTTCCAAGACTAATTTGCCTTATTTTGTCAAATCTATCAATCAGCTAATTAGTCTAAGTGCCACAAAGATTTGTTGTTCTACATGTGGAACAAATGATTTTGTCAATCAAAATTTCACTCATAATTGGTATGGTACTTACAGTATCCCCACTTCCCCATTTATTGCATCTAAAGCTAACCTCCGAGGACCCAACAAAACTTGGGTACCAAAATCTTTTTAATCTGTTTTGTAGGTATGTCATGTGTGGTCCAAATTCAGAATATTCACATCACATGACAATCTTCCAAAAGGTTATGCTACATTTAAGGGGAGTATCACATTTTTACCATTTAATTAGCTTCATAGTATCTCAGCTATGGACCTGCTCTTAACCCGTTTTACATTGCATTATGACTTCTGAATACATTAGTTCAGAACTCGGACTTTAATGTTTTAACTCTTTGTGTGTTAGGAATTAGAAGTTTCTATGGTCAATCTAAAGCCGGAAGGACCTACCCATGAAACACATCCCTAGGTTAGATATCCTGAAAGGGAATGATTAAAATAAAATTGAGTGCTTGTGAGATAAAAGAAAAATGTGAGGGTGTGACAAGACTTCAAAGAAAATTGGTCTTCACCAAACCTAAACAGTTATCCGGGTAGCCACACAATCTATTCATTCTCGATTCTTTGGAGATGAATATTGAAATAGACATGGACCCAATGTCGATAACTCGTGTCACCCCACCCAACTACTCAAGTATCTCAAAAAAAGATATTTGTTTCATATATCACGGAGAATGAGCATATCTGCTATCTTTTCTTCACTCGGAAGATTAAGATATTGAAAAAGGAAGACACACCTCCGATCTCCGAACTTCACATTCAATGCACATTGAGTCTGTGAAATATATTTTCACATTTTGAGCCTTAAAATTAGCATTTAATGCATAAATTCTTTCTACACATTGCACGAGTCTTTGTGATTCACATTGCATATCTTCGTGTTTATGCCGGAACAGTTTGAGAAGTTAGTTTTATAACTTACTTCTATGATAACTGGAAGTCCTATCAGTGCCAATCCGCTGCCAACAATGAATATAGGCCACTCAATTAAATTTAATTTTTGATTAAGTGATAATAGTTGCTATTTGTGCTTCTATGTTAGACTTTTTACTCATTTTTACATCCACTTATTGTCTTTGATCTTTCATAATGATTTGGATTCTCCTTATCTTTCTGAGGGGGAGAGATTGTATATTAAAGACACGACATGAGAAAAGGAAGATGACAAATGCTGATTTGTTGAATAATGATTTTGTCGAGTTTCCTTGTGCTTAAGACCCGACATAAATTTTCATCGATTCAACTTGACCCAATATCATTTTGTGTTGAAGACTTATCGAGTACTTAAGACCCGACATAAATTTTCATCGACTCATCTTGGCCCAACATCAATTCTTGTCGAATCTACTTGGCCCGAGATCTTTTTTATCGACATCACCTAACCCGCCATGCTTTTTGACCCGACAGGTTTTATACCCTACGACATCGCGGCTCCTTCGATTTTCTTTTCATACTAATGTTAAGGGGGAGCTACGGAACTTATCAAGTGATCATCTTCGTAGGGGGAGCAAAAGAATTCAAGATAGTGATTTGTTGACAAAATTTCATCGTCTTCAAAAGAATGCTGATTTGCTGAATTGTAATCTCGAATACAAAGGGGGAGATTGTTAGGTCTGAAAAGATTGTATCCGAGATCACAAATATTGAAGACATGAAGGGTCAAAGTGCAAAGTCATCAAAGTCATTATTTAGGAAATGTTTAATGTTTAAATATAAGGAAACATTCCTTTTTGTAAATAAGGCAAGTATATAATGCCTTAATCTCCTAGTTTCCTTATACCGTATTTCCTATACATATAAATAGAGGGTTAGAGCTAGCAATTAAATAGAACGTTAATTCATATCATTCTAGAGAGAGCATATTAGATAATATCAGTGTAACCGATATTTAATACAAGTGGGATATCCGACATCGGATCTTCATAAATATTAGAAGTGTTCTTCGTGTTCATGCATACATTCATACGATTACCTGATTATCTGGGATCCACAGAACTTCTGTATTAACTCTTGCCGCCAAGGTTATACAGAAGCTTCTGGCATGTCTAGCAAACTTTCTACAAAAATTCATTTCTTGAAAATCTAAGTAGAGTCAGAACTTCTGTATTAACTCTTTCCGTCAAGGTTATACAGAAGCCACTGTCGTGCTTCTACGTTTCTCTGAATTAAGATCCAAATTTCAAAACTTTCTTCTGGTCCCAAAATGATTTCAAATGAAGTTAGAATGCTTTTAATTTTTTTTTTTGCCTCTTCTGACCTAAATGCTCCAGAACCTTCATAAGCACTTTTGACAATGGAGTATGCACACCATTGCTTCTGGATAGGATTTACACTTGTGTGTTTTCCTTTTTCCTTATACGCAGATGATTCAGAAAAGTAATTGTCATGTCTCTCACGCGTATCCTTAGGTGACGGTTTTTATTCCTAACACATGCAAGCGTGTCATTCATTAATTGCTTAAATCACCGAACCGTCTTTCCACGTGTCAAATCCCTACGGCGAATATACTGAACGGTTTTCAAATCCACGTCATAAGAAATCGTTTCAATATCCAAAATCACTCAAGTTTTTTTTTCAACCTCCAATTATTTAAACTCCATCTACCCCTTCATTTCACCTTTTACCATCCCTGGTACTACGAATTTCTTGACCCACAAGAACTTCTTGCTTAAACCTTCAACTGCAAAATCCAAAAACCCTAACTTTCGAAATGGCTGCTCAAAATGAAAACCTCGCAAATGTGAACGACAATGATCAATTCCATCCATCTACCACTGTTGGAAGTGCTCCGATGGTTCTCCTACCCATCAAACATAACAATTTTCAAGTATCTCTCATCCCAGCAACTATTGTGAAGATTACGGAATCATGATCGAGTTTCTTCAGGTACATGTTCTGAACCGTGCCTTAACCATTACTGACCAAAGTGTTCCTGAACTATTTGTCCAAGAGTATTAGCAATCTCTTGAAATAAGCGATGATGGATTATAAATCAGATAAAACTTCGACATTCCGAACTCGGAAAATGCAAGTGAGGTAACGATCACCAAGGATAAAATCACAACTCTCTTTCATCTTCCTTCACCCCAAGTCCTTGAAGTTGCTGACTATAAGCCCAATCCAACTACCGATGTCCTTGTGGACTTTCTGAAATTCCTAGGTTACAACAAGTCGATCACCAAAATCTCTAAATTCAAGAGACAATATCTTCCCCCTATTGGAATGTTTTGGTTTCCATTCTCAACAAAGGGCTCACATGCAAAAATGGTTCAATGGACAAGCGAGCACAAATATCTTAACTATGATGTATGGAATGTTTTTCAACCGACCCTTGGATAATGCATAACTTTTGTACAAAAAAATATGTGGTGTTGTCTACAACAAATGTGCATCTCAAGAAAAGGGTAAACAACTTCACTCGCTAATGTTTCCAAAAATTTCTACCATTGTTCATTCGCAGTGCTATCACCAAATGGTGAATCCCATGTCATCCACCTTTCTGCTAGATCAATCCATTGTCCAACCATCCACACTGCCGGCTATCCAGAGGCACGAGAACTCTCCAGGTACATGCTTGCTCTTATTCCTAGCACCTCTCCTATTCTTCAAATCTATAGGAACTCCATGGTGGTCCCAAAACAGAGGTCACCTACCCCGGAGTTTTTAGAATCCAGAATAGTCAGTGAGGGGTCGAGTGAGGATGAGCTTGAAAACGATATGAGTGACCACCAGAGTGCTTCTACCCATGCAGAGAATGTTAAAATAGAGCACTAAAGATGTCATAGAAGGCACAAATGAAAGACAGCAACCGAGTCCATCCCGACCAACCACATCTGCTAGGACTGGTGTTCAAGCACCAGGACCTATTGAAGAAGGACATTCACTTAATCCGAACCCTCAACCTCAAACCATCCAACCTGAAGTAAATCCTAGTACTTATGTGTCTAGCACAACCGGGGAAATAGGTTCATCTTCTTCCTCTCAACAGGAAGAAGACTCTGATAAAAGATTTCCATCGTCCTAGAACTCGCCACTTTCCTTACACCCCGTGGATGTCTCTGTGACCCACGATGTAGATTGGACAGAGGTTGTCATGTCCATGGCAACCAATGCTCCAAATGCCAATGAATTCCTGTTAGAGGGGTTATGGCAACAGGCTGCACGATGTACCTCTGTACTTGATATGCATCGAGGTACCCAGAGCTACATCAACTCTCTATCCTCTAACGATGGAGACTTAGTTGATGTGATCAGAACATCCGAAGAGGTTGCTCCTAGGTGCTAATGAGGGCCCTTTTGGACGAAAGGGTCAAGTGGCTCCATGTGCTGGAGATGCAATGGTTACCAGCCCACCCGAGTTTGTCTCATTGGCCACGTTCCAGGCCTTTGCTGATCAAACAAAGGGATCCTTGGATGATCTAAAACTCACAATTCAGAACTCAGAAGCTAATCTTAATGCCAAACTAACTGATGTAAACTTCTCTCTGGTTGATGTATGTGCAACTCAGAAAATTAACATTAAGAAACTTGACAAGATCTAGAGCTTTCTATTCTCTGCAAATGATGCTCAAAGGAATCTGGCAATTCAGCACTTCCAAACGATTGAAGTAGAACTAAGAGCCAGTACATAAACTATTTCCAAACTCCTCTCTGAAATTCCATCTACATCTGCTCCTACACTGATAATAACACCAGAAGTTTTTCAAACCTTTGCTGCAGACATCAAGAAGATGCTAGATTCTTTTGCTCAACCAACAACTTCAAATTCTTCAGCATTAGTCTCTAAAGCTGATCTGGTTGGTGTTCAGAAGGCACTCATTGAAAAATTCAGTGAGATAAATGCTAAATTTGTCTCCAAAGCCGATGCTACCACGGAATATATCACTACCCTTCTCAGTAAGCCCATTCCAGTTAGCGATTCTGATCTCCATCAGAAGTTGCTTACCATCGAGATTCTGTCAATGATACAAAGGCTACTGTTCAGATGATATGTGAAAATCAGTCAACCAGGAAAAAGTCTAAAGAAGCCAAAGCATGTAAGAAGGCCGAACTTAAAAGAAAAGAGTCTGAGGACTAGGATTCTAATTCCTCTGATCCTGAGTAGGGGGAGAATGCCCACATGAAACAAAAGACAAGATCTTCTGAACCAATACAAGCCTCTCCATCTCAACCCCAACAACACTCTTCTCAACAACAACCACAACCACAACCATAACCTTCAGAGCAACATCAACAACAACAACCACCTTCACAATCATACCAACAAGCACTACAACAGGCAGCTCCGTCATCTTCCCAAGTTCCAATGGTGGTAATGCTAATTGCTATGATGACTATAGCAGGGACATACTTGGTTCCTGGATATATATCTTCTACAATTCCCACAACTTCCACTCCTCTCCCAGTAGACCCTGAAATGGCAAAGTTCATACAAGAACTTGAAAACAAAAGAAGACCTCCAATTTCCACAAAACCAACATCATCCACGACAAAACCAGTAAGTGCCCAAAAGCTTCAAGCTTTAACTATCCATGGTCAATCCTCTGCTCAAACTCCAGATGCTCCTATCTCCAACCCTCAAGACAATCTTTAAGAAGCTCAAGCCTCTGGAGCTCCTAAAGCCTCTACAAGCCAAGTAATCACAAATTCAGCAGATGAGAAACTGAAAGCTCCATTAGTTGATCAATATAATGCCTCTCCCACAACCGAACCAATCAAAGAAAAGACTATTGACCGAAGGAGAGCTGCGATACTTGAACAAGGTAGATTGGCAAGACAACAACTTCCCCTTGCAAGAGAGCATATATACATGCAGTTTTATGAAGAAAGAGCAGAGAGAGTAGTGCTGCAAACACCAGAATTTGCCTTGGATGTTGATCCACGAATAAAGGCCAGAATTTGCAAGGCTTAGACAAGACAGGAGGGATGTCTTTTCAGCATCTCCTATAAGAAGAGTCGTTGATGTAAGAACAATGTACTTTGCAAACAGCGCAATTATGCACACTGAGTACGTAGTGGAAAGAGAAGATGACAGAATTTCATTTTTAAGATTGTAGAGGGTAATGGAAGTCTTTTGGAGTATAGATCAAAAGTTGATTTTCAGACAGGTATGGATCGAGGGGTCGCACGCATAAGTATTACTGCACCTAATGAAGACCTGGAGGGAGTAGAACGGATGAAAGTTGGTACAAATGTAACTGAACCAGAGCTAGGTGTGGTATTCAGAAGACCTCAAGGAAGAAGGTTCTTCAGAATCAGAGAAGGTTTCAAATATTCCACTGATATTCTGAAAGTAGTGCATGGGTTGACAGCTCAAAAGAAGGAAGATATTAATCCAACCATCCAAAAATCAACATTTGATTTGGATACGAGCTTCAAAGTAATTTTCAGTCTTCGAAACATGACAGATACCTTCTTCAAGATAATTAGTGGGCATCCTGAAGCCCCTTTTTAGCTATTATTTGTACTTTCATTGATGTAAAGTTTTTAAGTAATGTAATGGAACTTTCTACTTTAAATTTTCATTATGTCTCCTTGGTTCTGTATTCATACTTAGGGGGAGATTGTTAGAAAATATTCTTTGTAAAAGTATGAAACAGAATATCTCTCAAAAGACAATTTAAAGCTCTCCAGAAGACAGTCTCTTCCAAAAGACCGTCTGATATTCTAAAAGATGGAATATCCTCTAGATAAAATACAAGGGCCTTTACGTGGTATATGACATGGAAAGTCATGCTTTTCATGCGTAACAGTTATGTTAGTTTCTTTTCCTACGTGTCAGTACGTGATAGGTTAACTCATTGACTTTCATCTATGTAACTGGATAAATAAAGTGAGCCACCCTTGTATTCATAGTTGATTGTTTTGGAGAGAACCTGAGAGATTAATTTGTGTTTCCAGTATTGTAATCTTTGGCACTCTGAGGGAAATACAAATTATCATTCTTCTATATGAATCTGTTCGTCAAATTTAGTTCACGTTTTCTAGTTTGATTGTTGATTACAGTTGCTTCCGCTTACTATTTATATTATACTCTGTGATCAACATCTATTGAGTAGAAAAGAGGATCTGGTTTCCAACAAAAGAATTTTTTAGTGTTAAGGTAATAACGAAAATTAACTTGCATAAATGAATTATAAAGCAAACGACTATATGACAAACAATTAATTATAGAAAATAATTAAATAAAGGCAATCATAAAAAGTAGAAAGGTAACTTTCACAAGAAATATTGAAACAACATTAGAATTTATAATAACTCCAAGATGGATTAGTAGTTACCAAATGCAAAACACAACCTTTGAGAGAATAAGATGGAACTCGACAGTAGTTATGATGAAGGCTTACTTAGAATAATAAAACAAATTATATTTGTCGAGAAGTGCAAAATCGTAAGAATACGACCCTCATTGTGTACCTTGATTAATTAGACTGTTTTTTGTGAATTCCTATAGGAAGGTTTCGTAGATGAGTCTCCGAATATTCCTTCATCATTTCCTCTTCTTGATTGCAAAATATGGAGACTTGATGGAAAGTCTTCCACTAGATAACTTACTTTGACCAAAACCTGTGGAAAGTAAACTTACTTAAATGAATAAGTAGCAAAAAGAGAAACAAAGGAATTGCTTCCTAGAGGGTGTAATTTTAACTACAACACTACACATATATTTACTAGAAATTTTGGGCTTTTAGGTAAACACCATGCAAGCCCATGGATATTTGTTTTTGGACTATAATATTTGACTAGCCTAAAATGCCAAAAAGATTAATCCATGCTTCTAGCCACTAACCATCATTAATTCAGCCCATAAGCTTATTATAGCAACCATCAATCTCAACCTAAGGATTATCAAAAATTGTCGGTTCATGACGTCGTTTCTGCACCAACCATTTCTTCTAAACGTGAACCGAATGTAGCTACCATCCTAGTATGCATGCCATGTGATCCTTGAAATCATGTTGATGTTCCAAAAAGAAATTGATGCACAACATACCACACAAACTGCAATGTTTCTACTTATTCTCAAAATTATACAAATCCATGAGCCAACCTATCATTTCTTTGCTCAAATAGAATCATGAATACAACTTGGACTTTGAATGGTGTGCATTTGGCTTCTTCATTCATCACTATGCATAGCCTTTTATCTCATATTCGCATTTTATCTCAGTGGCACAATTTTACTACCATCTTCTCATATTGAGGTATGAATAGGACGCTTTTGGTCCTTTGGTATCTTTTACACTTGGATGCAAACAACTTGGAACTATGCTCATTGATGTGTGTTTGTGGTTATTCGAAATTTTTTTCTTTATGAAAGGATATGAATTTGGTGAAGTGTTAGTTTTTGGAATGAAATGACAAGAGGTGATATTTCCTCCCCCCAAACTTGAGGGATTCAATGACCTCATTGAATTTAGCAAAGGTTCTATAGCATACTGTCAAGATGAATGAATTCCTAAAAAGATGACTTTACAAAAATTATGGTGGAACTTAGAAAATTGGGGCTAGTTTTAGTTGTAGTTTTCAAACATAAGCACAACAGCATATAGAATGCAAGAGGTCGTGATCTCAAATGAAAAGAACAAAATAGCAACTTGTCAGAGCGACTAGGACTATTAAAAAAGAAAAGAGAATAAGATAAAATGGAACCTGGCCTACCCAGAGCGACTAGGTAAAGATGTTGCATTAGGTTTCGGGGAATCTAATTGTTGAAGCAACTTGTCATAAATTTCTATTTCCATTTATGTTTCAATACTTTCCTTAATATGTCTGTTACTCCTTTCTCATGAGTCGAGAATTCAATGATGCAAAAAGGTGAACGCTTGTCACTCTCATCAAAAAACTTTTTGAATTCTACTTGTTCCTTATGATTCCTTAACCTCTGAGAATAAGGAATGTATGGTGGGATAGGAGTAGCAAATGTGTTCTTCTGAGGTGTAAGGGTAATTGGTGTGTGCAATACCGGTTCCACTTGTGCTTTCCTTGAGTTTGATTTTTAGATATTACAGCTGGACTGGCACCAGAGCGTGATAAATCCACAATAATCCTTTCTTGGGGCTTCTAAACTGTCGGTAGTTCTTTTGAAATCAACAAGGGAGAACTGACTTCTGCAGGATGCTCATGGCATCATTAAGCTTACTTGTAATTTTGGGCCCAGAGATATCAGGAGATTGTGATGGAATAACAGAAGTCAAAGTTGTGGGAATATTTTCAGGGTAACAACCTTAACATGCTCTTTCCCTTCTCTCTAAGGTGTCTCAATATCACTAGGTAGAGCTCCAACATGTCTTTTTCTCATTTCCAAAGCCATCTGACCCATATGTGTTTCCAGATTCTTGATGGATGCTGAGTTTGGGTCATAAACCCTTTCATCAAAGTTTCCAAGGAAGTTGATGCTCAACATTTTTCTTGGGTCGGCTTTGGTAAGAAGACTGGTGATTTTAAAAATTCGTCTGTTGGTTGTTTTGGTTACCTTGGTGTGATTGTGAACTAAAATTGGAGTGCCCTTCTGATTGAAAATTGGGTTGTCCTTGGTGCTGAAAATTCAACTGTCCTTGATTTTGAAAATTGGACTGTCCTTGCTGTTTTGGCATTGGAGGGTTAAGAGTTGGACTATGCCATGAAAAATTTGGATGTTGTCTCCATCCAGGATTGTACGTTTGTGAAAGCGATTCAGTCTTATTAACAAAATTCACTTTCTCAAATTTTTACAGGACATTGTTCAAAAGAGTGTCCCTTACCACAATACGCATACTGCATTATTAAACATTGAGGTGTAGGGTAGTAGCATCAGACTTCACTTGTTGGCTAGAAGACAAACTTGAAATAAGTTTAGTGAGTTGTCCTGTCAGTGCTGAAACAACATCTACCTCAATTAGCCCAGCTCTTTTCTTCAGTCGTAGTGCACATGGGTCAGACCATTGTTCAATATGGTTAGAAATATTCTCAAGTATCTCAATGCCTTCATTGTAGGTACAAGCTTTGAAAGTTCCGTCTGCTGTAACATTGAGCATCTGTTTACCGACAACATGCCACCGTAGAATGTCTCTAGTTGAATGTTGTACAGATTGCCATGGTGTGGCATTTTTTCAATAGCTGTTTATACGAACCAATGCATCAGGAACCGCTTCATCATCCAGTTGTTTGAAAGGACAAATTTCATTCCTGGACTTGGCATTCCTCGTGGGTGGAAAATATTTTTTTAAAAAACTTTTATGCCATTTGGTTCCATGTAAACACAGAGTTTGGTGTAAAATAATCGTATCATTTTCATTATTATTAATAAAGCAATTATTAACATTATTATTTAAATTATTATTTATTTAGATCGCATGATCTCTCTCGGGATTATCCTCCTCATCCATCACGAACTCGTTATCAGACATTGCAGGGGAGGTTAAAGTATGTGAAGCGCTTAACACTCTTCTTCGTTGGATGATATTTTGCTCAATATCAGGATTAATTTGGAATAATAACATGAGAGAGAACCTGAGCATGAACTATATTTTTCTTTTCTAAAGAGATGGTAGAAAAATCTTGTAAAAAGCCTTGGTTTTAAAAACTAAAAAAACTTTAGTTTGTCATTCCCCGGCAACGGCGTCAAAAACTTGTTGTTAGATTTATGCAACCTTAAAATTAACACTAAAATAGGTCTCCGCACAAGTATACACGTTGATCTACTGTCATATTGTATTAAGTAATAATGGTATTTTTAGTACCGAATATCATTCCCACATAGATGGTTAAAATTTTCAGAATAATAAAAGCCCGATCTTTATAAAGTGATTTCAGATGGCGAAATCGAGAAGTTCGTTTTATCTAAAAGGTGGTTGGTTTGGTTATCAGTTACGAAGAAAATCAATTATAAAAAGAAACAAAGCGTGTAAAGATATGTCAAGATAAAACATAACAATTCGATTAAAAGATATTATAGTAGTACAATAATTATCCCAGAATTTATATTTAACTGACTTCTGAAAAGTCAACACATTTTCATACGATTAATTAGGCGTCAATTAATTAAAAGTAATCTTTCATGAAATATTGAAATTCTGGTATAGATAACTTGAGATTATATTGTTATATCTGAGACAATTTTTTTACCGTTTTATTGGATTTTAATCTTAACTTTCTTCACACCCCAAGTTCAGGTTGTCAGTCTGTCATAGCTTGGTTTATCTTTATAAAAGAATTTGTGAGTGTTAAGGTAATAATGGAAATTAACTTGCATAAATAAATTATAAAACAAACGATTATATGACGAACAAGTGATTATATGACGAACAAGTAATTACAATAAACAATTAAACAAAGGCAATTATAGAGAGTTGAAAGGTAACTTTCACGCTTGGTTTCTCTTTATAAAAGAATTTGTGAGTGTTAAGGTAATAACGGAAATTAACTTGCATAAATGAATTATAAAACAAACGATTATATGACGAACAATTAATTTCAACAAACAGTTAAATAAGGCAATTATAGAGAGTAGAAAGGTAACTTTCACAAGATGAAAAGACGAGATTGGTAGACACATTATCATAAAACAAGAAATATTGAAACAACATTAGATTTTATAATAACTCCAAGATGAATTAGTAGTTACCAAATGCAAAATACAACTTTTGAGAGAACAAGATGGAACTCGACAGTAGCATATGATGAAGGCTTACTTAGAATAATGAAACAGATTATATTTGTCGAGAAGTGCAAAATCGTATGAATACGACCATTGTTGTGTATCTTGATTAATTGGATTGTTTCTTTGTGAATTCTTATACGAAGGTTTTGTAGATGAGTCTCCGAGTATTCCTTGATCATTTCCTCTTCTTGATGACAAAATATGGAGACTTGATGAAAATCTTCCACTAGATAACTTACTTTGACCAAAACCTATGGAAAGAAGACTGACTTAATTGAATAAGTAGCAAAAGAGGAAACAAAGGAAAACCTATAGAAAGAACTTTATTTGAATTAAAAAAGACTACTTTTAGACAACAAATTGCTAATCTTAAAACACAGACAAGAAAGAAGACATTATTGAATCAGAAAATATTATTTCTGAAAATAGTTCAAATGAATTGTTTTGATTTTCCTAGAGTAGATCCAAAATGTTTTCCTAAATATGAGGAACGTGCTAAACTAGATACATTTTTCAGAAAACCGATTATCCCCGAATCAGTAAAAGATGTTGAATGCTTTACTAATTCGGATTCAGAGTCAGTTGAACAAAACTGTTCAGATACAAAAGAATTTTCAAAACCAAATGTATCTGAACAGTTATTTTTAAAGATAATGAATACTTCGAAACTGAAAGATGAAAATGTTGTGAAGTTTGATTTTCATGTAAACTCCCTATTTCATCTGGATTTTTTCGATAAATGGAAAACCAAAATACAAGAACTTGTCATAGTGTACAAAGAATAGAGTTCATAATCTGATGTTCCTACACATACCTATTATTCAAAAAATAAAACTAAAAGGTATGTGCATAAACCAAAGCAATCAGAAAATTGTTTTGATACAAATGTTTCTCATTCAACATCAAGATCTACTAATGATTATTCTTATGATGTTTCATATCGGGCATTAAAAGCTAAATTTGTTAAGAAAGTTTGGAGGGTCAAGAGATCTAATCCTGATATAGATCAAATAAAATCATTTTCCACTTGTAATCAATGTGTTAAAAAGACAAATGTTACTGCCAAAGTCAAAAGTGTTATAAACAATTCATGGTGTGGAACTTACCATGTGTATGAAATGCATTCTAACCAAAAAGGACCCATTGGAAAATGGGTACCTAAAAAAAAGTAACATGTTTATTGCAGGTGAGACGTCATATGGGCTCAAGAGAATTACTTAGTAATTTTAAGGATATGTATAATGGAAATGTACGGTTTGGTAATGCTCAATCTACTCCCATACTTGGTCAAGGAGATATCGTACACGAAAACTTAACGATCAAGAGGGGTTAAGTCATAATTTGTTTAGCATCGGACAATTCTGCGACAAGGACTTAGAGGTCAATTTTAGAAAGACTAAATGCAACATTCGGACAGAAGAAGGGAAAAAATTATTAGCCGGATCAAGGAAGTCTAATCTGTATACAATTGACCTGTCAAATCTGAACGTTGCTTCTGAAGTGTCTCTAATGGAAAAAGCTTCAGAAAGACAGAACATTTGTGGCATCGTCGTCTTTCACATCTCAACTACAAATATTTGAACAAAATTGTTTTTGGAAAGTTAGCTACAGGTATACTAGAGATGAAATTTCAGAAAGATCACATATGTACAGCGTGTGAACTTGAAAAGATGAAGAGAGCATCACATAAATGTAAAACAGAGTTTGACACTGATTGTCCTCTCTCTCTGCTTCATATGGATATTTGTGGTCCTATGCTAGTACAAAGCGTAAGCGGTAAAACGTATAATCTGGTGATTGTTGACGATTTCTCGAGATACACTTGGGTCAAGTTCCTTCGAACTAAAAATGAAGCACTAGAAGTCATTATCTCACTTTTGAAGACTGACCAGGTCAAGATGCAACTGACAGTTCAAACTATCCAGACAAATAATAGTACAAAATTCAAGAACAAGGTGCTTGGATCTTATTTGGACTCCGTTGGCATCTCACATACATTCTCAACTGCCTGAACAACTCAACAAAATGGTGTAGCAGAACGATGCAATAGAACTCTAGTCGAGGCTGCAAGGACAATGTTGGCTTTCTCTAGACTTTCGTTACATTTTTAGGCTAAAGTTGTTGATACTACCTGTTTTACCCAGAACTGCTCCATTATAACCAAGAGGTTTGGTTAAACACCCTATTAGCTATAAATAAACGAGTACCTAATATAACTTTTCTTCGAGTTTTTGGTTGTAGGTGTTTTGTACTCAACAATAAAGAAGATAGAGGGAAGCTGAATCCAAAAGCTGATGAAGTAGTGCTTCTTGGATATGCAAAAGACAAAACAACTTATAGAGTGTACAACAAACGAACAAAAGTTCTGATTAAGAGCATAAATGTGAAGTTTGAGGAGCTAGGTGACATGGTGACAACACCACCAATTACTGGAATGTTGGCAACAGATACACTTCATAAAATTCAGAAGAATGCCAGTTCTAATGAACCATCTACTTCACAGGATAAATTTTTAGATTTGGACTTACTTTTTGATAATTTTAATGATGAGTACTTTGGAACGTATAACAATGCTAACAAATATAATATTGATCATATTAATATTTCTCACAGGACTGCATGGAGCCTACATTTATACATACTTCTGCCTCTGGACCATCTACAATTTCATCAGAGATAGTACCAGTACAGTCTCCCTTTGGAATCGTCACTACCAGTTCAAATTTCAAGTGATGACACTGTGATTCAAACACCCATATCAGTTCCTAATAGCACATCTGAATCTGCACCTGAGCCAATTCAGACAACAGTTACACCTAAACAAGTACATGTACCGACTTCTCTTGCAAGAACTTTCGATACCAGTCAGACGTTAGAGTCAATTCAAGATCAACCCCTAGGAATATATGTGGATCCAGATTTTGGAGAGTCAACTTATATTCCACTTCCTCATAACACTAAATGGACAAGATATCACCCAATACGTCAGATTATTGGTAATCCTACAGCATCAGTATGCACAAGATCAGCATATGCGAATGAATGTCTGTTTGCATCATTCCTTAGCAAGATTGAACCGATAAAAGTATTTGAAGCAATATATGATTCAGATTGGATAATTGTTATGCAAGAAGAGCTGAATCACTTAGAGTGATTAAAGATCTGGAGACTGGTTCCATGCCCAAAAACAAGTCAATTATTGGTACGAAATGGGTATTCAAAAACAAGAAAGATGAAGATGGGATAGTGGTGTGAAATAAGGCCATATTGGTAGCAAAGGGATACAATCAACAAGAAGGCATAGACTACGATGAGACAGTGGCACCAGTTTCCCGCATAGATGCCATCAGAATGTTTCTAGGACACGCAGTGCACAAGAATTTTACCGTCTTTCAAATGGATGTGAAAACAGCGTTTCTATAAGGTAAATTGAACGAAAAGGTGTACGTCTCAAAACCGGAGGGGTTTGTCAATCCTGCCAAGCCTAGTCATGTCTACATACTCGATAGGGCCTAATATGGACTGAAACAAGCACCGAGAGCCTGATATGATCGTTTAACTGTATTTCTTATGAAGTCTAGTTTCTTGAAAGGTATGATAGATACCATTCTATTCATTAAAAGAGAAGGTGAGACATAATACTGATACGAATATATGTTGACTACATTATAATTGGGTCTACAAACCCTGAATACTGCTCTAATTTTTTTGATCTGATGGTGTCTGAGTTCAACATGAGCATGATGGGTGAGATGAACTTTTTTTCTTGGTTTACAAGAAAAAACAATTTTCAACAGGAATTTTTATTAATCAATTAAAAATGCTTCTGATATTTTAAGAAAATTAAAAATGGAAAATTGTTCATCGATAACCACACCTATGGCTACAGGCCAAAAGCTCAATGTTGATCTTGACGGAAAGGCAGTTGAGCAAAAGACATATCGGGAGATGATTGGATCTTTACTGTATCTAACATCTAGTAGACTTGATATAATGTTTTTCTACATTTATTTGTGCCAGATATCAGCCCAACCCTAAAGAATCCCATTTGAGTGACGTCAAACGAATATTTCGTTATCTAAAAGGCTCGATGGATTTGGGTCTCTAGTATCCTAAAGATATCATTTTTGATTTAACCGCATATTATGATGTAGATCATGCAAGTTGTATGTTGGATAGAAAAAGTACATTGGGACACGTGCAATTTCTGGGAGACAAGCTCATTAGTTAGGCATCCAAGAAGTAGAATTGTGTGTCTACATCAACGGTTGAAGGAGAGTACATAGCTGCTGCTAGCTGTTAGTCACAAGTCATCTGGATGCACACCCAACTAAAGGACTATGGATTCTTGTCTAACAAAATCCCGATCTACTGTGAATCAAATAACGCGATAGCCAGATCTTGCAATCCGGTTCAGCATACAAAGACCAAACACATAGACATCAGATATCACTTTATAAAAGATTATGTTGAGCAAGGTACAATAGAACTTTATTTTGTTAGTACAGAATATCAATTAGATGACTTATTTACCAAGGCACTTGACAAAAAACGATTTCACTTCTTGGTATCTACGTTAGGAATGTTAAATATGAAAACTTGAATCTTCATTTAAAGATAATTCAAAAGTTTGAAAATCTTAATATTTCATTCACGGTTTCATCTGTGTCAGTTATATTCTGATTTTCATTCTTATTGAATTTTCTTTAACAATTAATTCATGTTTTTTTTTCTGTCTAATTCAAAATTTAATTCTGTGTTTATTTTTTTTCTCAATATTTCGTATCTAATTTTCTGATTTGACTGATATGTTTTTAAAAATACTAATGATTGTATGGATAAAGCAGACTTACTCATGGTTCAAGGGGAGTAAACATATTATTTTTATCTGATTTTGATTTTTTTAGGGAGTATTTGAGGGGGAGTACAAGTACTAATGATTTTATCTGTTTGTAATTGTGTAGGTTCAAGGAAATTTTGAAGTTTGGAAGCTTAAAATTTTTCGAAGTTTTGAAAAAAGTTCGATGTATGAAAATGGAAAACGGATTAGTTCAATCCGTGTTTCTTTTGATTTTTGAAGATTTCCAAAAAAAACAATTCTAAGTATAAAGAAGACATCGGATATGACCAATCCATGGTTCTTTCTTTGTTTTTCAATTCTTCACCGATAAGGCAAATCTGTCTTTCTTGATGTTTGTTTAATTGTTCACGGATTAGTCCAATCTGTGATCCTTTAGTTTGTTTTGCATACCCATGTTCACGGATCAATGCAATCTATAATCCTTTTGGTATGTTTTAAAGCTGGTTGTTCATTGATTAGTTGGATCCGTGATTCTTCTGGGAATTTTTGAAATGGTTATTCACGGACACATTGGATATGTGTTTCTTGACCATTGTTTTTATCAGATCAGCCTAACCCCAGGGATGGACCCAGAAATTTTTTGATACGGTGGCACCATACAACATAGATAAAAAAATAATTATAAAAAATACGGTTTTTATCGACGTGTGTTTACGTTTTTACTAACTGTTAATATCTTTCGATGTGTTTTTAACCTAATTCAACTGTTTCAGGAAATATTTTAAGATTTTTGCTTGATTTCAAATGATTTTTAATTTTTTTTATCGATTTCGAGAGAATTTTTCGATTTTTTGGTTGATTTCAAGGGATTTTTTTCGGTTTTTTTGTTAACTTCAATGGTTTTTGTTCGGTTTTCAGTATTTGATATTGATGGTCTTTAATAAGTAAAAACAAATTAAAAATACTTTTGTGAAAACCAATGACTAAATATGAAATTAATAAAGTGTTTATTAAATGTTATTTAAGTCCGAAATTATAAGAGTATTTATTATGTTATATAGAGTTTCTGTCAAAAAAAAATTAATTATTTGCATCAAACTAGAATCAAATCCTAGACCATCTCTCTATAAGGTGTTTTAATTAGTCAGGAACAACCACTAGGCCAACTACTCTATTTGTGTTACAATTTCAGTTTTAAATTATTTAAGAGCACCGCTAAAATTATACGGTTGCACTGTTAACACATCGAAAAAACTTACCCTTCGATGACATATAATACGGTGGTCCGTGCCACCGTATGCACCATTCTAGGTCCTCCCCTGCCTAACCTAACCTGATATTCTCTTTAATAGAATATCGGACTTCCTAACCCAATAAAATTATCATGTGATTTGCACTTTTAATCGACTTAATTAACGTGATGGCCCAATCACAACATAACACGTGCACTCACTTCTTGATTTGGACTTTTTTTTCATCCGTCTTTCATTCTTACACACTATTCATCATCCTCTTCGAGAAGTTACTTTGAGTTTCTTGAAGATTTTACTATGATCATCTTCGTTGAAGTTTTTCTTGGACTTTGAAGTGTTTTCAAACAAAAGGTGAGTAAGTGTGTATACTTGGTTTAAAATTCTTTTAACCTTTTTTGTTTGACAGATTCATCGATTTGGGTTTTTATTCATTGTTGGGTTTCAAGAACACAAGTGTTCTTGTAAGTTCTTGACCGTGTTCTTCATTTCCATTTCATTATGAATGTCATTTTGGTTTGAATGAGATGTATTTCTTGAATTTCCTTTGTAGTGTTGTTGTTATCTGAGTGGGTTGTGATAGTTAGGTTTCGTTTTGTTTAATTTTTGGTTGTGATACATGTGTGTGGATGAATATTCTTATCTGTGATTGTATGTAATGAATGTATGGGTGAATTTTCATGGAGGGAAAGACTTTATATGAAAACCTTTTGAAATTCCTTCCAAATCAGTTTTTAATCTTTCAAACCTAAACTTCAAAGTGTTTATGGGTTTTCAAAAAAGGGATATTCACGGATAGACCATTCCGTGGTCTTTTTGTTCAAATTCAATTCGTGTTTGTCTTCTAACATTGAATCTATGTTTCTTTTGAAACCTGAAAATCAAAGGTTCATTGTGTTTGTGAAATTTTTCTAAAGGAACATACAAGGATAATTCAATTCGTGATTCATTTGAATTATTTCAATCCGTGTTTGGGATCAAACTTTCTAATTGTATGAATTTTTTCTAAGGCAAGAACACGGGTAGTTATATCTGTGATTCTTTGAAAGTTTGTTAGTAGAATATGTGGTTCTTACCCAATTTTTTGATCCGTGTTTGTTTAAAGTCTAATCCGTGGATCTTTAAATATGGATACTTAGAACCCGTATTTCTACCTGATATTTCAATCCGTGAGTTTTAAAATGGTAAATTCGTGTTCCTTTGAAACCATAGATTCATTTTTCTTGAAAAAAAAATTGGATATGTGTTTCTCATTAAACTCAGATCTGTGATCCATCAATTTCTTTTTATCATTCCATGGAAAATTATTTTCAAAAGGATTTCAAGGAAAATATCTTTTCAGATATATTTTTCACTGATTTTCACTTCTCTGTTAAGTGAAACCATTGAGTTTATCACATTTTTGAATCTGACGATGCACTTTAAACTTCATATCTTTGAATTTTTTGGAATTAACCATTATCTTTTTAGCAGGTAATATGGAGCATGTGAAAACGTTGACCCACATCAGTCTGATGATGAACATCCGGTTCTATCAGTCAGTACCATCCCACTCCGGAAACGTTGAAAACCCTGACGAAGCCTTGATGCCCAATCCAAAATATAAACTAACACCGAACAATCATTACCTTAGCTTCACAATGTGTTCAGAATTTCAAGTTTTTTGGAAATACTAAAAGGAAACCCGATACATTATGCATTGACCAGTACTTTCGTTGTACCAGAAGTTTATATTCAACAATTCTGGCATACCTTAGGTTACGACGTGGATGGCAACAATCATTACTTCGTAGGCTTCATGGATCACTATGTGTCAAGATTAACTCTAAGTCATCTTCGCCGTATTCTTGTTTTACGAGAAGCAAATCATTACCGTAACAAGAGTGGATACGACGAATTCGTTTCCGAGGAAGAAATGTTTCTTGATATACGATGACTTGGAAATTCAGAATCGTTAAACTTAGCATCTGAATTTAGAAGAAAATATGCCTTCTATATGGCATCTGATGTTCACAATTCTAAAATGATGTCTATCTTCAAAGACAATGGGTATGGATACCTGCAATGGTTCTTTCTTAAGGTTCTTTCATGGAGTTGCCTTCAACAAACATTGTGACTTTGTGGTAATCATTTGGAATGAACTAGCCAATCTTGTACGTGCAAAGACAATAAAACTCGCAAGGAAATTCATCCCATTTCAACGATTTCTACATTTAATTATCCGATCCATCATCCGCTCCAACATTGAAATTCTAAGACGCTTACACTCTGATATGGGGCCGGAGATAGAAATGAAGTTTCTAAAGAGTTATGGTAAGGTAGAGAACGTTGATAACATTCTACCAATCCCAGAAGAACTTTTAAACTTTGTTGATCAGAATGTACAATGTGTGATACATTATAGACAAATTCATAATCCTATGGTCCAGCCAGCGCAAAAGGGACCTGCTCAAGGATTTTTGGCTAACGTTGGTGAGGGTATAGCTCTAGTCGAGCGGGTTCAGGAACAAGGGGTTCCTGAACAGGGCGTGTAGAGGAAAATGTAAATGAAAGGGGTCAAGGAGGGGGTACACCTGATCATGCAAGTTCTTCTGACTCTAAGAGCACTGATGATGAAAATGTAGCTCTTGACACTACAACAAATGATGATGATGATAATAATAATGATGATGACTATGCTAATGATGCTGATGCACTTATTCCAGTTCTTGAGAAATCACCGGATTCAAAAGAATTTCAAGGCACGTATGTCTGAATTCTGAAGTAATTTTTAATCCAGACTCAACATAAGACATTTTTGGTGAAATTTCTGATTTTAATAAGGTTCGTCTTGACTCGTTAACTCAATTGGGAGACATAAGGGGAACTGAGGGAGATTTAGTTGAAAATTCCGAGAGGTTGTATGAAGGGACAACAAAATAATATGGTGAGAGACGTGTCACATAACCAGAAGAAAAATCGTTTACTAGTTGAAAATTCCGAGAGGTTCTATCCAAATCGTTTACTCCCGTCGGGTAGCCAGATCTACTACCAGAGGTAATACGTTTACCTCAGGTATTGAACAAGACGTCTTGGACTCAGAGACACATTTGCACACCCCTCCCATCCACTCAGTTTCTTCTCAACAAGAAACTGATTCGGTTACTCACGGGGATTTAGCACAAAATTTGTTCACTTCTCAATCAGAGAACTTGAATATAGAAACAAGTGAACAGATGCCCTGGTTCACGGCATCTTTGAGTGCACATATGAGTCTAAATCAATTTTTGTATTCATATCCTTTGATAGGTACACAAGATCTTGGAGTATCTCAAACTCTTACTGCAGTACTACATGACACTGCCGGAACATCCGTAAGATGATCACTAGTTGATCTCATCCGAGGATTAGATGGATATCCTACTAGTACTATCATCACGCCAAACTAAGCGTAGGTCCGACAGTTTCAACTGTGATGTCAACTTAAAGCCTAAGTGGCCCAGAGTTATCTTACATGACTTCGTGTCAAGGGAATATCTGGATAGCGCCCTAAAGGTTGTTCTAGAGGTTTTCACAAAACAACTCAATGTTGTACAAAAGCTGATAAAGGGCAAATATATAATTGTGGCAGATCTTGAATCTGAACCAACTTCAGTTCCAGTTTCAACATCGTCAGTTGCTACATCCTCGCAACAGTATGATTCTTCCATTTATGAACTTCAAGATCTATTATTGGCCAAAATTTTGTCTAAACCAAGGCTGAATTATAGTGAAGCTGACTTGGTGAATATTCTTAAATGTATACATGAAGGCGATGCCCACTCTCAACCAGTTAGAGTTTCAATGTTGCTATTCGTGATGACCTTTGCATTCTTCTTCTCAAACTCTTCCTTTTCTCTCTTAAACACCTTTTCTCTTTCAACAACTTTATCAATTCCAATATTAGTACTCTTAGCCAATATTGCTTTGTCATGCTCTACTTGCTTCTCTAACTCAGAAATCTTCCTAGAAAAGTATTCAAATTTGCTTCAAGAATTTGTCTTTCAGATTCGAAGCTGCTTTTGTCATTCTCGAAGTTAATTTCCAACCACTTTTTCTTCCAGGATAAGTCTTTGACCAAAACAGCATTCTTTTTCTCAATCAATCGTCTTTCGTTTGCAAAATCCTTCTTTTGATTTTCAAATATTTGTTGAAGATCATAAATTTTCTCTGTAAGTTCCAAACTCTTCTCCCTTTTCTTTTCAAACGATTTACTTTTGAGTACAAATTTGTTTCTTTCCATAACAATAACCTGTTCAAAATCAGCAATTTGTGCTGAAAGCTTTATATTTGTCGACTCATAAGATTTAAATTTGCTTTCATGGCTTCTCTTTTCAGTCTCCAATTTGATTTTTATATCTAGAAAATATTTTTCTCTTTCTCAAACTGCTCTTCTAAATCAGATTTATACTCATCTTTCTTTACAATTCTATACTCAGAATAAATCCATTTCTCATGCTCTAAATCAATAATCCTTATATGAAGATCGACATTTTTCTTTATCATCTCAATATTCTTCTTTTTGTTGAAGTCTTGATATGAGCCAGTAGTTGGATCTG
Organism: Silybum marianum; assembly: GCA_036898165.1. Taxonomy (NCBI): domain Eukaryota; kingdom Viridiplantae; phylum Streptophyta; class Magnoliopsida; order Asterales; family Asteraceae; genus Silybum; species Silybum marianum. Next base: position 6,287,817 of record CM072541.1, read on the forward strand.
CATAAAGTTCAATGAGTTGAACATGTAATGCCTTCATTTCAGTGCAGTCATTTCTCAAAGAATTAACCAGCTCAATATTTCCAAGACATTAGATTTTTGAGCTTATAAAAATCTTTCTTTTGACTTGCAACCTTTGCTTGTAGGGAAGACACCTGAGAATTCAACTCAGTAGTAGACATCATTATTAGATACGAAGAGTCTTTAATCAAATGATTTGCAATAGATTTTGTTGGGTCTGAAAATGTTGTATCCAAGATCACAAATATTGAAGACATGAAGGGCCAAAACGTAAATTCAACAAAGTCATCAATTAGGAAGATTTAATAATAGGAATATATTTTATTGTGTAAAAAGAAAAAGATCTTATTGTAAATAAGGCAAGTGTATAACGCATTTAGTCCTTGTTTCCTTATTACACTTTCTTCTAGCATATAAATACAAGCTTAGGGTATGCATTATAGAGATTAAAGAGCTTAGAATTCGTTCATATCATTTTATAGAGAATTATAGAGATTAAAGAGCTTAGAATTCGTTCATATCTTTCTAGAGAGAATTGTTGTCAGTTAAAGCGTTCCATTTTATTCATTCTAACCACGATTATACAAGTTAGCTATATGACATAGTGAGATTATTCATATTGTTCTTGCTAAAATACTTCGTTACTTGATTGATCCGGGATCCACAATTGGTATCAGAGCCGAAGATTTGATCGATTTGGATTAATTCGTAAAGATTTCTTGAAGAAAAAGCTACATTCGACATTTTGTGATTTTTGGAGATTAAAGGTATTCTCGTTTAGTTTTCTTGATTTCATATATTCAATCTTGATATTGATTCATATATGTGTGATCCTTATTTTGTGGTAAAATCGATTTCGACAAAAAAAATTGATTTTTAAAGATTTTTTTTTTCAAAAACTATTATTGTTTCACTCCTTATCGCATCGAGTTTGACGTATTTTGCCAAAACTCCAAACTTTAAAGTTGTTTGTGTTTGTTTTGCGAAAAGCATACTAAAAATTCATTAAATTTGGACGATTTTTTGGTAAAATTCCGAAGTACTCGGATGAATAGTATTTTTGTCGGGTGAATAATAAATTTGTCGGGTGAATAGTAATTTTATCGGATGAATAGTAAAATTCTCGGATGAAAAATGTTTTTCGCGGATAAACAATAATTTTCTCGGATGACCAGTATTTTTCTCGGGTGAATAGTAAAAAAAAACTCGTTTTTTTTCATATCCAATGTTGATTACTTAGACCTTCTTGTCAATAGAAAAACTCAAGAACTCTGTTTCTTGCAGCTTTTTCTAGTCAAAAAACTTTAGTAATTGTTTTGGATTTTGATAAAAAAAAATGGTAAATTCAAACCCATATTGGTGTTTTGGAAGTTTGATAACTTAGCCATTCTCGTCCATAAAAAGACTTGAGAACTTTGTTACTCGCAACTCTTTTTAGTTAACAAAACTTTATTATCGTTTTCCTTAAACACTATTGGAATTTTTAAGGAATTCTTTAGAAAATTGTTGTACAAATCTTTTCTGGTGTTCTTGGGAAAATTAAAACCTAACTATTCTTATCAATAAAAAGACCTGAGAACTCTCTTACTAGCAACTCCTTTTAGTCAAGAAACCTCAATTATCTTTTCTCTTAGAACATTAATTGTTTTTCTCATCAAGGGAAATTAATCAGCTTGGACATCGATTTTGACCCTAGAAACTCTTGTACTCTCATTCACTTAGCCCGAGAACCTTGTTTCTCGCACCTCTTAGACCCGAGAAACTCCTTTCCTCGCATCCACTCAATCCGGGAAACTCTTTTTCTCGAATCCTTTTGATCCGAGAAACTCTTGTCCTCGCACTTGCTTGACCTGAAAACATTGTTCTCACATCTGTGTGACCCGAGAATTTTGATCCTCGCATTAGACTTACCCGAGAACTACTCTTCTCGGACCCGTGCAACCCGATAACTTCTTTTCTTGCATACCGAGAATAGCTATGTGAATAAATTCAAACCGTTGATCTACGATCATTTCATCAGGTAACTAGTACTTACATTTTTTTATATACAAGAAAAATTTGTGTATTTGATTTTATTAGATTTAAAGGTTCTGAAAGGAAGATTTCCGATATCAATGCTGAAACTGAAAGACTTGAAACAAGACACACGAATAACATGAAAGTGCTTGATGAATTATTACAAGAAAATGTTTATCTTGGTCAGTCAGAACACAGAAAAAAATGTTTTGAAAAATAAAGTTGAGTTTTTGGAAGAACAACTCGAAGAGCGTGTAAGGAATCCTCATCATATGATACCATATGAAGACTTTTGTAAAAAAGTAAAATCTTGATCTAATAAAGATAAATTTGGAACTGAAAAACAAGATTTCTGAGTTAGAGAAATTTAAAGATTATGGACCTTATACTGTTGCACTTGAAAAGTTTTTGAATTATGAAAGAACGGACTTTGAGAAAGCTTTTTTCTGATGAGAAACACAAGTTTGAGATTGAACGAAAAACGTTTGAAAACAAAGTTAACACTTGTGAGTTGATCATTAGAAAGATTTCAAAATAAGTGTCAAATTTTGAGCAAATTGTGGTTTTAGAGCGAAAATCTTCCGAAACAAAAGGTTTGGAGCTTTCAAAACAAATTTCTAAACTTCAGAAACTTTTAAAAGTTGAAAGAAAAGTGTTTGAGACTGATAAGACGAATGTAATCAAGAAAAGTGCTTTGATCATTGCTTAAAGCAAAAATATGGAAAACGAGATGAAAGTTTTTGAAGAGAAAATTGTTAAATCTTCAAATAAATTATCTGTTTCAGAAACAAATCTTGTGAATGACAGAAAATGAGTTTTGAATTTCAAACAAAATATGATTTGCTTTTGAAGGAAAAAGATTATTTATCGGACAAACTCAAGAACTTTTTCAAACGACTTCTAATTTTAGTTTGTCAAACAAAGAAAAAGATCATCTTTTGTGCAAAATCTAAGAACTTGAAGGTTATAAAACCACTTCAAGTTCAATTCATAAGATGAACCATCTTTCTCTAATAAATGTCTGTAAGAATAACTACTCTTCAAGTGTTAAATCAAATAGTTATTCTAATAGCTCCAAATCATATAGTTCTCCAACTTCTCGGACTCATAATTCTACTTTGTCTCACAATGATTTTGTTGCTAATTCCGGTAATTTTAAGAAGTTTAAAATGGGTTGGAAAAAAAAGTCAACTACAGATGATAGTGTTGGAAACATGTCACATACATCTCCTATAGTTGATGCAAAATCATATGTTTCCAAGACTGGTTTGCCTTATTTTGTCAGGTCAAGCAATCAGCTAATCAGTCTAAGCGCCACAAATATTTTTTGTTTTACTTGCGGAACAAATGATTTTATCAATCAAATGTATGTTCATAAATGGTATAGTACATATAGTATCCACAATTCCTCATTTGTTTCCTCTAAAACTAACCTCCAAGGACCCAACTAAACTTGGGTACCAAATCTGTTTTGTAGGTATGTCATGTGCGTTCTAATACAGAATATTCACATCACATGACATGATCATTCAAAAGGTTATGTTGTTCTCGAGGGAGAGTACAATACTTTTATACTTCATTATTAGCTTCATAGTGTCTCACTATGGACCTGCTCTTAATTTTGGCTTCTGAATATGTCAGTTCAGTACCCATTTTACATTGCATTTCGACTTCTGAATACATCAGTTCAGAACTCGGACTTCAATGTTTCAACTCTTTATGTGTTAGGAATTAGAAGTTTCAATGGTCAATCCATAGCCGGAAGGACCTACCCATGAAACACATCCCTATGTCAGATATTTTGAAAGGGTCTAATTAAGATTAAATTGAGTACTTGTGAGATAAAAGAAAATGGTGAGAATGTGACAAGACTTAAAAGAAATTTGGTCCTTACCAAACCTAAATAGTTATCCAGGTAGCCACACAATCTATTCATTCTCAATTCTTTGAAGATGAATATTGAAATAGATATGGACCCAATGTCGATAACTTGTGTCATCCCACCCAGCTACTCAAGTATCTCACAAAAAGTGTTTGTTTCATATATCACGGAGATTCAACATACTGTCTATCTATTCTTCACTCGGAAGATTTAGATATTGAAACAAGAAGACACACCTGCGGTCTTCGAACTTCATATTTTGTGCACATCGAGTCTATTTTTGAGCCAAACTACATACATTTTTTTACACTTTGCACGAGTCTTTGTGATTCCACAAGCATATCTTTGTGTTTATGCCGGAACAGTTTGAGAAGTTAGTTTTCTAACTTACTTCTGTAATAACTGGAAGTCCTATCAGAGATTTCTCATTGCGAACTCTGAATATAGGCCACTCAATTGAACTTATTTTGATTATAGTGATAATAGTTGCTACATGTGCTTCTATCTGTTAGCTAATTACCCATTGTTCCACTTCCATTTATTGTCTTTGATCATTCATAATGTTTCGGATTCTCCTAATCATTATGAAGGGGAGAAAATGTATACCAAAGACACGCAATGAGATCACACGAAACGATGACTTGAAAATTATCGCATTTGTTAGATCCGACAACTCAAGTCATCGTATCAGCCTAACCCAATAATCTCAAGATATCGCAGCGTTTAGACTTGCTAATCTTTGGTCTCTTTCATCATACGACAAGTTCGACTTCAAGAAAGATTTTATCCTACGACATCACGGCTCCTTCAACGTTCTGTCATTGAACTTTATGCTAATGTTAAGGGGGAGCTATGGAGCTTAATTATCTAGTGATCATATTTGTAGGGGGAGCAAAACATTAAAGATGAAGATTTCTTGACGAAAGTTTCATCGTCTTAAAAAAAAGGATTGATAAAGTGTTGATTTGCTGAATTGTAATCTCGAATACAAATGGTGAGATTGTTGGGACTAAAAATGTTGTATCCGAGATCACAAATATTGAAGACATGAAGGGCCAAAGCGTAAATTCAACAAAGTCATCAATTAGGAAGGTTTAATAAAAGGAATATATTTTATTGTGTAAAAAGGAAAAGATGTTATTGTAAATAAGACAAGTGTATAATGCCTTTATTCCATGTTTCCTTATTACACTTTCCTCTAGCATATAAGTACAAGCTTAGGGTATGCATTATAGAGATTACAGAGCTTAGAATTCGTTCATATCATTCTAGAGAGAATAGTCGTGAGTTAAAGCGTTTCGTTCTATTCATTGTAACAACGAATATACAAGTTAGATATATGACATCGTGAGATTATTCATATTGTTTTTGTTAAATACTTCGTTACCTGATTGATCTAGGATCCACAGATTTGAATAACTTTGGCAATCAAACAAGTGCGGAAAAATCAAGTTAACAAGTCAAAGTCAACTCTCGGGAAAAAGTCAACTGTGAAGTCAAAGCTCGAGAAAAAAATTCCAAAATATGAAATGTATTTTTGAAGTAAGAATCTGAAACTAATCCCAAAAATTCAAAATTTGGATGGGCAAGAACGAAAAATTCCATACTTTTTTAAATCCAAGTATACGAAGGCTCTCATGTGAAGCTGTTGCGAAGCCTCAGATGAAATGTGCGAAGCTCGCAAAGGTTCGGGTAAGTTTCATGCGAAAATAAATATGTGCGAAGCTCGAATGGGCATGTGTGAGGCTCGGGTATAACGTGTGAAGCTCGGATTAAACGTCCGAGGCTTGGTTGAACAATGCGAGGTTCAGATTTCTTCGCACACTCTTTGTGCGAAGGTTACTGTTCGCTCGCACGCTTTGTGCGAGTGTTAAGAAGATAACCTATGGGAGGCCTAAAATATATGAAGATAGCCTTCGTGCGAGGCTTATGAACTTAGCCTTGTGCGAGGCTAATGAAGATGAAAAATAACTTCTTCAAACTCGAACAGGAAACCCCCAAAATCTTCAAATTAATCCTCAAAACACATCCGATTAAGCTGAAATTTTGTAGGGTTGCTCGAAATCATTTTCTGAACACTTTTGATTCAAGCATCAAATCCAAATTCGGCCTAAATCTATGATTCACGAACCAAAACAGTAACTTATTCACAAAAACCCAAAAACTAAGATTTTGATCCTAAAACCCGATCTAGTCTATTTCAATTCCAAAATTGATTATCACAAATCGATCTCCTATCAAAAACGAATCTAATGAGCCTAAACTTGTCCTAATTGAACCATAAAATCATTCAAATAGACCAAAATCAAGAATTTCTTGAAGAACTTCAAAAATACCAATTTTTTCTTCAAATCTTTGATTCCGGCTCTGATACCAATTGTAAGTCCAATCTAGATCAGATAACGATGAATCTAATACAAAATATCAACAACACAATAAATGGATCTTTAAATCATATGTATTGAATATGTTTCCGAGTGATTTGTTTCCGTCGGAAATGGCACCCGAATTTTTATAAATGAAAAAAATTGAAATTTAAAATAAAAAAATCCGTCAGAAATCCGTCGGAAATTTCCGAGGGATTTATTTCCGTCGGAAATTTCCGACGGATTTCCGACGGATTTTTTAATTTTAATGTATGTATGTGTCTGTATATATGTACGTATATGTATGTATGTATGTATGTGTCTATGTATATGTACGTATATGTGTACTATACGATCCATCAAAGCCCAATTAGGTTCGTTAAGTCTCATCAAGTTCCATTTTAGTTCATTAAGAGTCATTAAGGGCCTACAAAGCCCATTTTAGTTCATTAAGAGTTGTTAAAGCCCATTAAGACCCATTGTAGTTCATTAAGAGTCATTAAAGCCCAACAAGGTCCATTGTTGTTTAATAGGAGTCGTTAAAGTCCATCAATCCCATTGTAGACTGTTAGGACTTGTAAAGCCCATCAGGGCCCATTGTAGAGCGCTAGGAGTTGTTAAAGCCCATCAAGGCCCATTGTTAGTCGTTAGAAGTGGTTAAAACCCATCAGGGCCCATTGTAGTTCCTTAAGAGTTGTTAAAGCCCATCAAGGCCCATTGTTAATCGTTAGAAGTGGTTAAAACCCATCAGGGCCCATTGTAGGCCGTTAGGAGTTGTAAAGCCCATCAAGGCCCATTGTTGGTCGTTAGAAGTTGTTAAAGCCCATCAGGGCCCATTGTAGAGCGTTAGGAGTTGTTAAAGCCCATCAGGGCCCATTGTAGACTGTTAGGACTTGTAAAGCCCATCAAGGCCCATTGTAGAGCGATAGGAGTTGTTAAAACCCATTAGGGCCCATTGTAGTTCCTTAAGAGTTGTTAAAGCCCATCAAGGCCCATTGTTAGTCCTGAGAAATGGTTAAAATCCATCAGGGCCCATTGTAGGCCGTTAGGAGTTGTAAAGCCCATCAAGGCCCATTGTTGGTCGTTAGAAGTTGTTAAAGCCCATCAGGGCCCAATGTAGAGCGCTAGGAGTTGTTAAAGCCCATCAGGGCCCATTATAGTTCTTTAAGAATTGTTAAAGCCCATCAAGACCCATTGTTAGTCGTTAGAAGTGGTTAAAACCCATCAGGGCCCATTCTAGGCCGTTAGGAGTTGTAAAACCCATCAAGGCCCATTGTAGGCCGTTAGAAGTGATTAAAACCCATCAAGGTTCATTGTAGGCCGTTTAAAGTGATTAAAACCCGTCAAGGCCCATTGTAGGTCGTTAGAAGTGATTAAAACCCATCAAGGCCATATTTAATATATAATTTTGATATATAATATTTAATATATAATTTTAATATATATAAACTATATAATATTTAATTTAGTTTTAATGTATACTTTAATATAAATAAACTATATAATATTTAATACTTTAATATAATATTTAATACTTTAATACAATATTTAATATATAATTTTAATATATATAAACTATATAATATTTAATATTATAAATATTTAATTTTAATATAATAAATATTTAATTTTAATTTTAACGGATTTTCGACGAAAATTTTCGTCGGAAATCCGTCGGAAACAGGGGGGTATAAGTTAAAACCCTAGCCGATATTTTTCATTTTGTCCACTCTGCACTCTCTCCATTTCTGCTCCTGCGAAAAAAGGCGACTTCCCGCGACTTCCGGCGACCACAACCGTACACCATCCTCTCCACCACCTTCGCCACCCACCACCGTCCCCACCACCCTCTCCACCACCGTCGCCACCCACCATCGTCGCCCACCACCCTCGCCACCAACGCCACCCACCACCGTCTCACACCACCCTCGCCACCACCGTCTACCACCACCGTACACCACCCACCACCGACGCCACCACCGTAGCCACCACCGTACACCACCGTCCCCATCACTGTTAGAAACTCCGGCGACAGAAACTCCGGTGACAGCTTCCTCCGGCGGCTCAAAACCTCCGACGGATTTCCGACGGAAAATTCCGTCTTAAAAAACCGACGAACGAAAAGCAAGGTACAATTAATTATATCTATTGATTTGTATGTTATGTGTATTTATATGTATTTATATGTATGTTTTGTGTATTTTATGTATGTTATTAAATTATATGTATGTTTTAATATGTATGGATAGTTGTTTTAATATGTTATACAATTATATGTTATGTGTATTTAATATGTATTTATATGTATGTTTTAGTATATAGTCGGGTTGCCATTTGTAGGGCAAACATTAGGAATTATATTCATTTTATAGTCGTTATGATGGCGAATTTTTTTAAAACTCGTTACACTTATTTGATTTAAACTATGAATTAATATGGTGAATTATTAATATGTGTGTTTTAATATGTATGGATTAAGATGATGGATTAATATGCATGTTTTAGTATCTATGTATGGATTAGTATTACGTTATTTCTATGGATTAATATGTTCAAGTTTATCAATGTTATGTATATGTGATGATGAATTTATATTGAGTGTTCAAGTTTATCAAAGTTTTAAGTTTATATTTAGTTTTCAAGTTTATCAATTTTAGATAGTTGGGTTGCCATCCGTTGGGCAAACATTAGGCTTGATTTAATAAGGAATTATATTCATTTTATAATTGTTATGATGGAGAATTTTTTTAAAACCCGTTAGGAATTATATTCATTTCATAATCAAACAATTACACTTAGGGACACGTCTAAAACATGGTATGTATATCTTCTATCTTTATGTATCTATATTTAACTCTAAACCTTTATCTGATTTCAGATGGTGGGAAGGGGTCTGAGCAACAAGGGGAAGGCGATTGCTAGGAGATTGTTCAGTCGCGGAAGTAGCAGCTCATCCGGTAGTCAATAGCCGACACCCGCAAGTGAAGAGACCACACCTTCGAGTGAACAGACCACAGCCACGAGGTTGGATCATATAGAAGAGAACGAGGATGATCAGCTAGATGCAGAGATCGAAATAGATGAGACCCCGGCACCAGAGCCGAGACGACGAGGCGTCGCTGTTCTACGTGAGACTCCAACTAATTCCGATAACCGACGGGTGATCGGGCTTCTGAGTGGCCGGTAAGTAGCTAGTTGTGGTTAAGGTTTTAACATTTAACACATAACAAACATTTAACTTTTATGTTGTACATTTTGCAATCGAGAAGTTTATCGGATAACCATGCTATTCGTGACGTGGCTGCAATATGGAGGTCCATGTTCAATGGTCCGTGGGCTCGTTATACGCAGATCCCTCACGAAAATCTCGTTGAAATGTTCGGGGAGTTTAAGGTTAGTAGAAAAGTCTATACAAACTATTTGTTGTAATTTTATAACTTAACACAAACAATGATCAATATGCAGGCTCGCTACCAGTGGCCATCTAAGACGGATGAGGCCGTGTTCCTAGCATTTTGTAGTTGCTTGCAATCCACTTATGCTGATAGGATGAGAGAGCTTCGACTAAAGGCAGGGAGGAGGGCACAAGCCGTCGATGGGATACCGTGGAATCGACATGAGTTTGAGCGGATCCGACCATTCTCTCCAGACTGGATGGACACGACCTTATGGCACCAGATGATAGACCAGGTATGACGGACTTTTTGTTGTTATGGGTTCGTTTTAGTTTGTATGTATGTTGATTTTTATCTTTTATGTTTTAACAAGTCTGGGCCGCTGATGATGGTGTATTTCAGCGTCAATCCGCGGCCAATCGTTCGCGGTCAACGGCCCCCAGGCATACTGGAGGTTCAGTTAGCACGGTTGTCCATCGGGAACGGATGGTATTGATCATTCATCTACTATATTAAATGTATATAATTTATTATTTTATTTTGTCTACTAACAACTGAAGTCGTATATGTATTGAATGTAGAGAAAAGCATGGAACCGTGAGCCCCTGATTAGTGAGGTATTTGACCGGGTTCACTGCACGAACTGGCAGCTAATTCCGGGTGCGACCGGGCCGCCCACAGATCCTCCTATTTATTTTGATCAGACTCACGAACATTGGGCGGTAAGTTTAGTTTTTGCACAAAATTTAATTTGTTTTTAGGATTGACTTGTTTTATAAGATAAAGTTGTAGTAATTAGTTTGGGCTGCCGTTGTTGGGCAGACGATAGGTGTAAACTAGTTAAAAGCATGTAATGGATATGTTCCAATTACAGTAGTTATCCTACCGAAATGTCTAAGTTTAACATTTTTGTTGTGGTGTTTGTAGGCGTCGTTCCGCAGTATGACACAAGAGGAATACCCGGAGGTTGATCCGATGACCCTTAGTCCGGAGATACAGGGTCGGTTGTGGAAAAAGGCTTTCGGAGGTCCTAAAAAGAATTGTATGCCCGAGTTCGGTAAGGTAGACGATTTCATAAATTTGACCGGTCCACCTCGTCGTAGTTGTTCAACCACCCCTTCAGAGGTATGTGTAATATGGGTGTAATACATGCATGCATTAATTATGTTTTTATTAATTAGCGCTTAACATTAATGTCGTTTGTTAAATGTGGATTCATTTCAGCTAGAGGCTTTAAGAGCCGAGATGGAGGCTGAACGGAGACAGAGACGGCTTGAACGAGAGGCGGAAGCGGAGCGGTGGCAGAAATACGAACAAGATAGGCGACAACAAGAGGCCACGAGACTGCAGTTTGAGTCCTTCATGGTGCAGTTCTAGAACCCGGAGCAGATGCATGCATTCATGCAGCAGTTTTAGAACAAGAACAAGAACCAGAGCCAGAACCAGTGCCAGAACCCTCCAGAATAAATAAATACAATGACGTTGTTTTTTATGTAATTTTGAAGATTTAAAATTGTTTATGACGGATTATTTTGTAAGTTTGTTAAAAACAATTTAGTTTGTTATATACAACTTTGTTCAAAACTGTGTGGTTTATGTTGGGTACAAAATGTACAGGAAATTTGATTTTTAAATTATTTTTTTTCCCGAAAAATACCATTTCCGACGGATTTCCGACGGATATTCCGTCAGAAATGCCTCCTAAAATCCGTCGGAAATCCGAAGGTAAAGGTAACCGTCGGAAATGTTAAATTTCTGTCGCAAATAATCCGTCAGAAAAGCCGTCGGGAATCCGTCACAAATAATATCCGTCGAAAATAATATCCGTCGGAAATCCGTCAGAAAACCTTTTCCGATGGAAACGGGAATTCCGTCGGAATTCTGTCGGAAATACCTTCCGTCGGAAATCCGTCGGAATAGGCTTTTCCGACGAGGGGTTTTCCGAGGAATTTTTTCCGACAGATTTTGGATTTTTTCCGACGGAATCCACCATTTTCGACGGAATTCTGACGGAAATATCCGTCGAAAAAGGGTCCTTTTTTTCTAGTGTCCTATTCAAGATATGGAATTGAGAAATCTATCAAAAAATGCTGATATGAAAGTACATAGACATGGTATTTATATCCCTACACTATTACAAGAGTAAAGTACACTTTTAAGCTTCTTGTTGACTTTGTTAACATTATGCTTTGACCACGACGTCTTCAATATTGTAATCTCGGATATAATATATTTACATCTAACAAGTTTATAGTCACAAACTAATGCTCTAGGAGTATTACCCATGATATGCATACCATGACATTAACCAAAATCCAGTATATAGTCAGATAAGGTAATAAACTTATAGATAGGTACATCATGACATCAATCAAAATCCAGTATGTAGTTAAATAGTGCATGATAATATCAGCCAAAATCCAGTATATAGTCCAATTAGGTAATAAGCTTAAAAATAATGGCACATTTCGTAAAAAGAAATAGACTCTATTTTTATGGATCAATTGCATTCTAGCCATAAAATCACACAATTCCAACTGAATGACTAACACACTTAAAATGTGTAATATATTATACAGTTACTCCATAATTACATATAACTCTTAAAGCCCGACATAGAGCGAAACAAACGAGGTAATTATCCCAGACTCATTTAAGTCAAAACCGAGCCAAAGGCTCAACAACCCAATTGACTGTTTCATAAAATTCATGAAACAATAAATGTATTTAACCGATATTTATGCAAATACATGTTCTAAATACAACTCAAAAACACATCATTGATTGGAACAAATCATTTTCCAATTAAAACCATATGGTTTAAATATCCAAAATATCCCATAACATAAAATTATTCATTTTTAAATCAAATACACTAAAATGCATTTATCACCAAATAATCTTCATCTAAAATAAATCATCAAAAGAACTCATACTTATGATTTATTTATCAAAATGTTCAAAAACCCAAAGGTAAGTATTTTTTCATGATTTATAAAACCAAATATGCAAAACTCGTCAAATAACCCACACATTTGATAAATAACAAGTAAAACATATTAATACTTCAAAATGGATATTTTGGCATGTAGGTAGTTTTGCACAAAGCAACTTGAACTCACCTTTCTAGGTTAAATTAAGGGAATGTTTATCAAATCTTACCCGGATAAGTGCTTACCGGTAAAATTCAACACTATCACTTACCTACCGGGTAAGATTTTAGTCCACAAAAACGACATTGTATGCAACAATTTACCCGGTAAGCACTTACCATGGTAAGAGTCGCCGCAATCACTTACCCGGGTAAGATTCTTGGTCCTTGCTTTCTTTGTCTTTGCTCTTACCGAGTAAGATTTTTGGTACTTATCGTATTCCTCCGGTAAGGTCATATGACTTAGTAAGTGCTTACCCGGGTAAGCGTTTGGTAAACGACCCCTAAATCTAGGTTTTACCCCAATTTTGAGCTCTTGAAGTTGGAGACTTGAGATTTAATAGCTAGACTTCCAAATCTGTGGTGTAAAACTTATCAAGAACCCTTCCTTTATTCCTAAAACATACAAAAACAACCCAATAGAAGGAATGAGAGTTGTTGGTGCAAAAGGACCAAACCCTAGATTCAAATGACCAAAGATGAGATCTTATCTTCAACGTCTATGAACTCCAAAATCATGAGATAATCTTTAACCATCTTTGAAACTAGCGAACAAACTAGCTTAAGCTCTTAAACTAGCTTCTGTTCTGAAACTAACTCCAAAACTAGTTTGACCTACTTTTCTCTCATTAACCAGTCAGTTTCTTGAGTTTTGAAGTGCCAACACTAAGACTCCCACCAAAGGGATTTTGGCCTAACGGTATGTGAGGAGGTCGGGGGTCAATCCTCACTAAAGGTGAGGAGGGCGTGTTAGTTTCTGCATTTCTTTTGTTGTATATAAAATACTATATATACTTCAAAAAAAGCATTAAAAGTCTCAAAAACGTTCAAAGGAGCTTAATTTAAACACTAAAGAACTACATTTACAGATGAACTCAAAATGGAAGATAGTACCAAAAAATTTGGGCGTTACCATGGTGGCGGGCTAGATCGAAGTGGTACAAATGTCATGCTACCTGATTTGTTAAATATAGTATCACGTTATACCTTGAAGCAACTAGCACACCCATTTTAGGCATATACATCCAATGCTCATTAGGTACAAATCTCCTCAGCTTGAAGAAGTTCAAGAAATTGTAAGTCTGATACCATAGTTCAATGCCATACAACTTGACATATTCTGTCGTGTACATGTCTAACTCCTCCATTACGTTATATCTTATAGATGGCCATTCATCTTCCTGAAGGTTGAGACATGCATCTATCGCTCGAAAACCACAATTTTCATCTGATGCTACATCTTACAAATGCGTAATGTAAGGTTGAAACAAATATAATTTAATGTCTTCTCCAAATCTAATTTTGACGAGTCCAAGTATCGTTTTAACTTGATATGTTGACTCTAACTCTATTAGTTGTGTGATTTCCAAAATCAAGAATTTTCTTGGTCCAACAACATATAAACATTTCTTTGTACGGTGCCAACCACACTTTATTTAGATAAGCAAAAAAATACTGAAACATTGGACAAACTTATTTCAATTTCATTACTTGATTTATAAACATACAAATATACGTGTATAAAAATGTCGGGACAATCGAGCAAATTTGTTTCAAGTTGTGCCAAATTGAGCTAGGGGCGCCCCTAGGGGTGTGCCGGTGGTGCCGCCGCACAGGGCCTCTGATCGTTCGGGGCCTCTAATTTTTTTATATTATTATTATAATTAGTATATATTTTAAATTGATGCTAAGAAATACAAGTACCATTTCTGCTGTGTTGGTAAATGACCTCTTCTTTGTTCTAATTGACCTAGGTTTAAATTTTTGCATCCATCTTTTTTGTAATTCTTATTTCTATTTTTTTAAACTCTATAATTCTTCATTTTTCAATTAAGGTATTATTTTAAATTCTATAATTCATTTTTTATCTTTGTTTTTGTCTTTTTATTAGTTTTCATCTATAAATTTATTATTTGATTATTTATATATATTTTTTGAAGGTTTTTTAATTTCTATTGTGAGTATTTTTTGAATAACAATAAATTAAAAAAATCGTTCATATGTACTTTTTTTATATACCAATAATCATTGATTCATTTTATATAACATAGAAATCATGTAACTAAAAAACTTAAATTGGATCATTTTAAACGTCAAAAAATGAGTATTCATCTAATGACGGTGAAGATTTTTTTTAATAAACTGGAACTATTACAAAAAAAATTACCAAGTGAACACAATGCAGGTAGTGCAATATTAAACTTGTTAAAAAAAGGTAAACATTTATCCAGTTTAATGTCTTGCATGTAAAATTTTACTGAGTATCCTCATTACAATTGCATCAGCTGAAAGAAGTTTTTCAAAACTAAATTTTTGAAATCTTATTTGCGATCGACTATGCCTCAATTGAAAATGAGTTTCTCACAAATCTTGATTATGAAAGTATCATAGATGATTTTGCTTCCAAAAATGTTAGAAGATCCATGTTCATAAAATAGTAATGTCTAGTTGTTTATTTTCATTTGAAGAGTGTACATAGTAGTACTAATTTAGTATTTAAGAATGAAGGAACCACTTATGTTCACTGTTAAGGTATTGAACTATTTGTGTTATAAATCATACTTATACTTATTATGTCATTATTTTTAAGTTGCCAACAAATTAATCATCGGAGATTTTTGAGTATTTTTTTAGAACAACGACATTTTGTTAATGACACTAGCAAGATACTAGACAAGAATTACAAAACGGAAATAGCAAGGGCGGGGTCTTGAAGCCAACCAACCCAATTAATTTTACAATCACTACTCCTATGATGCACCCGCTTATACGATCGCGATACAATGTTATCCCAGAGAGCCGCCTTTTTAGATCTGATAGATCCGAATACAGTCTCGTTCCAGAAGGACCATAAAGGACCAAAGCGTCGTACACGAAACCGCTTCCAGGCAGTCAGTCACCCTTCTCCTTGTTAGCGTGTATAGAGACCCAAGCCCATGGGCTCAATTACATTAGTTGCCTAAATTATACCTTGTATATATTCCTTGTATTATGCTAGATTAGGTTACCCACTTTCATTATCATCTTGTACGTTCTCTCTCTATCATAATAGAAAAGCTGGAAACCATTCAGCACCATCACTCGTCTCATACATTCTTATTCACAATTGTTTAGATTTCTAACATGGTATCAGAGCGCTAGGTTTGTTTTTCATACCTCACAATTCATCAATTTATTGTTTGTTCATTTGTTTCTTTTCATTATCGCTCATAAACCCTAGTCGTCGCCGCTCCTACGTCAATTTTCTGATTCAAGTTTCTAATACCTGTTCGCACATCAGTTCTCATTCCCAATTGATTTGTATTAGACCAATCGATCACTATATCAGTTTGTTTTCATCGAACAATTGGTGATTTATTGGTCGATTCAAATCCATCAAACTATCGACCCAAATTACCCATTATCGGACTTCTTGCTTCATTAAGTCCGATACATACCAGACTATAAAGCTATCGGACTTCCTGCTTCATTCTATCGGATCTCTTCATTATCAAGTTATCGGATTTCTTCATCAAGTCTGATCATTACCGAATCTTTTCTCTTTCGGACTTCTCTCAGATTAAATCGCATTCGATCACTACATTCGGACTTCTCTCACATTCGGACTTCTCTCAAATTGATTGCATTCAATCACTATCGGACTTTGTCTTACATTCGGATTACCATTCGGACTTTGTCTTTGGTTGTCATAGTCGATAACATTCAATCAGATCTAGCTCGATACTCACTTGTCGGATTCATCTATCTAGTTCGTTGTCTAAACTAATCCGATAACACACTTGTCGGATTCCTAGCATCATCAATCTAATTCGATCTCAACATAAGTCTGATCATCATCTATCGGACTCTTAGCATCAACCAAACTAGTCTGATTCCAATTTTATCGGATTCTCACAAACCCGAATACACTCAGTATCATTATTGAATCGTTTTCGAATTCTTTCTCATTAGTTACAGGACTAATCAGTTCTCACAATTCACTCAGTTATCAATTATACAACTGTCGAAATCTTCCTAAGCATTTCAATCGAATTCTCTCAATATCCAAACACAATATCAGACTTCAGCTCAGAAACCGATCACAATCTGTTTGTTCCATACTCAAAGCATCAAATGGCTTCTATATCAAATCATCAACCATGCTACACTCGACACTATGGGCCTAACTGCCCACAGAATTCGAGAAACACCAACAACCAATGCCGGACACAGCCGGTTGGGGGATCGGCTATTCCAAATGGAACTTCATTACCAGATCTGATAGAGCTTATGCGTCGAAATCTAGGTCTTATAGAACAACTCATGACAGGTTCTATGGGTATGAACTCTCCGAACTCGACTCCTTCAAGTAATACGTGGCTTTTTGATTTAGGTTGCTGTAATCACATGACGCCTTGTACTGATGGGTTTGTTTCAAAACAACCATCTCAGACATTTCCCTCAGTACGAACAGCAAGTTTACCGCTATCTTTTAGTGGAACTTTGTCCACTCCTCAAATACAATTACCTCATGTGTTACAAGTCCCTAATCTATCCATAAGTCTAATCTCCGTTACTCAACTTATGGAATCGGGTCTGATGATTTTGTTTCATCCTGCTGGTTGTGTTGTGCAGGATCCAAAGACCAAGCAGATTCTTGGAGTAGGCCGTAGAGTTGGTCGGATGGTTGAAGTAACTCACTTTCGTCTTCCATTACAAACATCAAACCTTGTCGCTTCTGTCTCCAGTGCACCTTCCTTTGACCTATAGCATGCTCGGTTAGGACATTTATCCATCGCTAGAATAAAAACGTTAGCCACTTCAGGATTATTAGGAAACACCTCTTCTGAAAATATTTCCTGCTTATCCTGTAAAGTTGGAAAACACCATGCTTTACCTTTTGAAGTAAATGACTTTCAATCTACCTCTTCCTTTGATCTTATTCATTCTGACGTGTGGGGACCAGTACACATCCATCCATGGGTGGTGCTCGGTATTTTGTTATAATCATTGATGATCACACAGGTTTCATATGGATATACCTCATGAAACATCGTTCTAAATTACCCCAAATTTGCATCACCTTTGGCCGCATGATTCAAACTCAGTTCTCGAAACCTATAAAGACTATTCGGGCAGACAATGCCATGGAATACAAAAACTCATCTCTTCTCTCTTTCCTTCGGTCTCAAGGTACTCTTTCTCAGTACTCTTGTCCAGGCACATCACCTCAAAACGGTCGTTCTAAACGCAAACATCGTCACACTCTTGATATTGTCCGTACCCTTCTTATTTCTACCAACTGTCCAGAACGATTTTGGGGTGAAGCAGCTTTTACAGCTGTCTATACAATCAATCGGCACCCCAATACAGTCTTGAAACAATAAATTCCCTATGAAGCACTTTATGGAGTCTCCCCTGCATATGAACTCCTCAAAGTATGGGGTTGTGCGTGTTTTGTTCAATTGCAACCTCATGAACATACCAAACTCGAACCTCGCTCTAGATTATGCCTTTTCCTTGGGTATGGAATCGAACACAAAGGTTATCGCTGTTGCGATCCCATCTCTAAACGTTTACGCATCTCCGTCACGTAACTTTCTACGAACATGTTCCTTTCTCCAACATGTCCAAGTTTCAAGAGTCACCTACCTCAACCGTTCCCTTCTTCACAGACCCCTCTGTTTCATTGAACACATCCCAACCAAATTCCACACCACCTCCTGTCTCTACCCAATCTTCAGAATTTCTCAATTCATCCATACCCATACCTCCACCTCAAACCCAATCATCTGTGCCACCTCAGACTCAATCATCTGTACCACCTCCAGGACCTACATCTGAGCCATCTGCTGAATCTACGGATCCTGGACCATCTCAATCACAGAATGTACGACGTTCATAAGACAGGTTCCCTCTCATCTTCGTGATTATCACTGTTATGCTACTCTGCTAGCCAACCATGAACCAACTTCCTACAAGGAAGCTTCCTCTAACTCAAATTGACATAAAGCAATGCAGGAGGAACTTCTGGCTCTTAATATGGCAAACACATGGGAACCTGTTCCCCTTCCACCAGGGAAGTCGCCCATTGGCTCTAAATGGGTATTCAAAATCAAGACCAAATCCGATGGCTCCATTGATCGGTACAAGGCTCGTCTAGTAGCAAAAGGCTTCAATCAGGAGTATGGTATTGATTATGAAGAGACCTTTGCTCCCGTCGCTCGAATAACCTCCGTTCGCAGTCTTCTTGCGATAGCTCCCTTTAAGCAATGGCCTCTCTTTCAGATGGATGTTAAGAACGCCTTTCTCAATGGTGATTTATCAGAAGAAATATACATGACACCCCCTCCCGGTGTTCACCTTCCCAAAGGGCATGTTTATCCCCTTTAAAAAGCTCTATATGGTCTCAAACAAGCCCCTCGTGCATGGTTTGAGAAGTTCAGCATAATTGTGATGTCTTTGGGTTTTTCACCAAGCAACCATGATTCTGGTATGTTCACTCGAATTACAGATGCAGGCACAATCTTGCTTCTTTTATACGTGGATGACATGATCATTACAGGCAGTGACTCTACAGGTATCACTCAGCTTAAACAGTCTCTCAATTCATATTTTGAGATGAAAGATCTCGGCAACCTACACTACTTTCTTGGCCTTGAAGTTTTGTCAGATTCTTCTAGACTTTATCTCAGCCAAGCAAAGTACACTTCAGACCTTCTGGCACAGGCGGGTATTCCCGATAACAAGGTGGCCTCCACACCATTGGAATATAACCTTCACCTGGCTCCTAACGATGGACCCCCTCTACGCGACCCCACGTTGTATTGTCAATTAGTGGGCTCTCTTGTTTATCTGACTGTTACCCGTCCTGACATTGCCTATGTTGTTCATACAGTCAGTCAATTTATGTCGGCTCCGTGCTCTGGACATTATGCTGCAGTTATTCGCATCCTTCGGTATCTCAAAGGTACAATGTTTCACGGCCTTCATTTTGCATCCACTTCGTCCTTAACTCTGTGCGGTTTCTCTGATGCTGATTGGGATAGTGACATAACTGATCGCTGATCCACTATCGGCTATTGTTTCTTCCTCGTGGAATCTCTCATTTCTTGGCGCAGCAAGAAACAATCTTTCACGGCTCGATCCAGTACTGAAGCAGAATATCGAGCTTTAGTTGACACGGCGCAAGAACTTGTCTGGTTACGGTAGTTACTATCTGACATGGGAGCTCCTCAAAAACTCTCCAACCTCGCTGTGGTGTGATAACAACAGTGCTATTCAGATTGCTCACAATGATGTGTTTCATGAACGTACAAAACACATAGAGATTGACTGTCATTTTGTTCGTCAACATGTGGTCCGACACACTATTCAACTTCTTCCCATTTCCACCTTGGATCAGCCAGCCGATATCTTCCCCAAAGCTCATCTTCCCGGGCGCTTTCGAGATATAGTAACCAAACTCAATCTGGCTCATTCCTCCCCCGATTGAGTTTGAGGGGGGGGGGGTGTTAGCGTGTATAAAGGCCCTAGCCCATGGGCTCAATTACATTAGTTACCTAAATTATACTTTGTATATATTCCTTGTATTATGCTAGATTAGGTTACACACTTTCATTAACATCTTGTACGTTCTCTTTCTATCATAATAGAAAAGCTGGAAACCATTCGGCACCATCACTCGTCTCATATATTCATATTCACAATTGTTCAGATTTCTAACACTCCTCATCGTTGTGGACGTCACTCAGGTCTTCAACTCCTGAACAGAGTTAAGAGTAGTGATATCAAGGTTCCACCATCTACCTATATTCCTCCAAATATCCTTCGCCACTTGACACTCGAAATTTGATGATATAATTGTCAGTTTTATTTTATTTGAATCTTGTTTAGAATTATCTTATGTTTCTCACACATTTAAAATTTTACCTTTTAAACTTGGTAATAATTTTTTAATAAATAATACAACTAAAAAGTTTATAGGGCCACATTTATCAATTCTTACAAGGCCTCCAAAACATCAAGGTCGGCCCTGAATTGAGCATATATGTGTCCTCCGTTTCAGATGCAACTAATGTAGTGCATGCTTTGTTGAAAGAGTTCCAAATACTTTTTTATTGTATTTGTGCTTTATCTTTCTTCAAAATATCATTATAGATGTGCCATGTACAGAGTAACTTTTTAGCATCCGGGATTACAAAATTGCATGCTTTCATTAGAGCTAAATCTTTAGCTGTCATCATAACACATTTAAGATTACATTCGCTTATTAACGATTTCAAACAACTTAAAGCCCATGTATAGTTGGACTCATCTTGCTTATGCATAAGCACAAATGCTATGCAAAATGTCATATTTGTTGGAGTTACACCGACAATCTCAAGAAGAGGCAAAGCGTATCTGTTTGTGTAATAATACTACTAATATAAAATTAATTTAAACAAAATTTGCAAGTCAAAGAGATCCGTTGCGTACTTGTTTGTTTAATATGTTGCATCTATCAGCACCAATGTGGAAATGCATGCCACATCTCCAATGACTTTGAATGAGCAAGGAATAAATCTTCCAATTGGTTGGTTGAATGATTTACACGTATTTCATAAATATAACATTCGTCGTGTAAAAATGACATAACAACTTGCATTTGTGTTCTACCCGCTTTCTCTAGCATTCGACCGTTACTGTTTGCATTGTATATTGTTGAGATAGTGGACACGTTATTTGGGCCTTGCTTGTGTATGATAAGATATCTCGTGGCTTCATGTTTTTTCTTGATAAATCTTTCACCAATCGAGCTTTATTGTCTGACAATCGTCATCGATATGGATGACGTTCCATATTTAACGTAGGTTCAGGATTATGTAATTCACATATCACTCTTAATGTCCAAGAATCTTCCATTTTCAAGCGTTTCTCTTCTAGTTCACATGCACAATTCATTTTTTTGGTGCCCGTGTATTTAGTGAGATTTTTTTTACTTTTGAATATACCTCCACGGTCACATTGAAATACAATTGTAGAGGTCTTGGATCTTTTAGTAACAATAACGTAACCATGTGAACTTCCCACGTTGTGAGCCCAATCTATTAAATCTTAACGATAACTAAACACCTAAAAATGAAGAAACGAGACAGAGATAAAACAATATTTAGTTAAAATCATGTCGGTTGAAAATTTTAAGTATTTGTTTTCATCACTTGAATATTTAGAAATGCATTATATAAGGTAATGAATATTTAGATCATACAATGTCGGTTGAACACTTCAATTTTTTATTTTCATCATTTGAATCATCATTCCATTCTCTTTCCAACTTGTCATTTTAAATATTGAAGAATGTAGAAACGAGACAGAGATAAATGATATTTGATTATTATGGTATTATAGGGGATTAGAGGAAGGTAGTTGATTTATATATATGAATTACTGTTTGTAGATAATAAATATACACGTTACAAAAGAAAGAGATTTGTTAAAAAAAACGACATTTGTAAAAAACAACTTTGTATAAAAAACGATATTTGTCAAACATAAGTGTGTGTAAAAACGAAAATTATAAAAAGAAATTTGAAAAAGGCAATATTTGAGAACCCAAGTTCTTGCAAACATTCATTTTTTACTATTTTATATTTTATTATTTTAATTATTTTCTTAATCATTTTTATTTTATTTTAATAAATTTATAAAACATATAAATAAATACTTATTAAAAAATATATAAGTTAAATATTATAAAATATATTTTATAATTTTATAATTTTTTTAAATTTTCTTTTCTTTAAATTTTTATACATATCTTTTTAATTATCTCATTATATTATTATATTTAAATTATATGTATAATTAATTTATAAATGTATATTAAATTATAAATATCTTTTCTATTTTTAGAAAATACATTAAATTGTTATATACATACATATATATATAGACGTCATCATATGAGAAATTTTTCACCTCTCATAGAAATAAAATGAAAAAGACAATGAGAATCAAGAAAACTCTCCATATTCCCAACATTCTTTAAGGCTATGACAAAAGGAAGTTGTTCAAACAACGACAAGTGGGTGCAAGAAAGAATGTTGAACTTGCATTTGGAGTTCTTCACTCTCGTTCGACGATAATTAAAGGACCATCACGATTGTGTTATAAGGGAGCTTAGGGATATTATGCATACATGCATAATATGATTATTGAAGATGAATTTGACATACTGATCAACTGGATCGATGAAGGGGTACACAATTCAACACAAATATTTCAAGGTTCCACTTCCACCCATGAATTCCAAAAGATATATTCAACGAAATTCCCAGATGCGCTAAAATGAAGTTCATCATCAACTCCACCCTCACTTGGTTGAATCGAGATTACGAGTGATCTATTTTAGTATTTATTATTCAGTATTATTTTTTATAAATGTTAATAATTTTTTGTAATTTTGCACGTTTTTTAACTATACTATAAAATTATGTTTATGTTTTAATTATTTTTTTTCAAATATGTTAACAAAATATATAAATTAACAAATTAATATTAATATAGAAAAATAAAAATTAATAAATTATATTTGAACTTATTAATAATTTAATAATATATACATACATTTAAATTTATATAATAATATATAAATTAATGAAGTAAGAGGTGCTCATGAACGAAGCAACTCAAATACTTCAAAGGTGTGGATGATTTAAATGAATTCATTAGTCAAAACAGATTGGAGGGCTCCAAATTTACAAGAATTAGTGACGACGGGAAAAAGAAAAGCAAATTAGATAGATTCTTGGTCACAAGGGAGTTTGGGACGCTGTGGAAGAAGTTGGGAGCAAGGACGTTAGAACGGAAATGGTCGGATCGCACCCCGATTATGCTTAGTGACGAAGAGAAAGACTTTGGACCTAAATCGTTCAAGTTTTTTGATGCGTGGTTATCGGACAAAAATCTGGAGGAAAGAGTAAAAAATGTGTGGGTAACCGAAGTTCGAGCAACAAATCCAATTTATAGAGTTTGTGAGAAATTCAAGAAAGTAAAAGAAGATGTGAAACAATGGAGACACGAAACTTGGGGGGAGGTGGAAAAGAAAGCAAAAGAACTAAGAGAAGAGGTAAAAAGGGGAAGCGCAATGAGCAAACGATAACTTGGAAGAGGGGGATAGAATCAAATGGTTGGACACAAGGAAAAAATGGCTAGAAATGGAGGAGAGAAATCAAGCAATGGTGAGACAAAGAGCAAAAATAAAGTGGGCAAAAGAAGGAAACGAGAACTCAAATTTTTATCATATGGCATGCAAAAATAGGGAGCGGAAAAACCATATGCAAGGACTAAACATTTATGCGGAATGGTCAGAGGAACCAAGCAAAATCAAGGAATATGTACACAAATTTTTCAAAAGAAAGTACGCGAAGCAAAGGAGGTGTGAACACAAATTGGTGAGAGCCGTCTAAAGAGAATTACAAACGAAGAGGCTACTTGGCTAGAGAGAATAGTGTTGGAAAAAGCAGTATGGGAGGCAATATCCCAATGTGGCAACAACAAATCTCCGGGACCGGATGGGTTCACAATCGGGTTTGGTAAAAAGTATTGGGCGATAATTAAGTTCGACGTTATGGAGGTGATAGAATGGTTTTGAGAAAAGGAAGAGTTGCCGGAAAGATTTAATATTCATTTCTCACGTTGATACCGAAGATCTCGAATCCGGTGGGCCTTAACGCTGTTAGGCCGATAAACCTAATTGGAATTGTTTACAAGATAATCTCAAAGCTATTAGCTGAAAGATTAAAGATGGTCATGGAGAAAGTAATTAGCAAAGAGCAAAGTGCCTTCATAAAAGGTAGGTCGATATTAGACGGTAGCCTTATCGCCAACGAGACGGTTGAGTACCTTAAGAAGAGTAAAAAAAGAGCGTAATTTTCAAAGTGGACTTTGAAAAGGCATACGACACGGTTAAATGGAATTTTCTTTTGGAAGGATTGTTGAATATGGGCTTTGGAAGGAAATGGAGGAAGTGGATAGAGGCATGTTTAAAATCATCAGAGTATCGGTATTGGTTAATGGGTCACCTACAAAAGAATTCCCAATGGAGAGGGGCTTAAGACAAGGGGACCCTCTCGCACCCTTTCTCTTCTTGATAGTGGTCGAAGGACTAAATTTTATGGTGGAAGAAGCAAAAGAAAAAGGCCTAGTAAGAGGCATTCAAGTGGGGAACATCGATGTAATAATGTCCCACCTCCAATATGCGGATGATGTGGTATTTTTTAGAGAATGGGAAGCCACAAATATAAAAGATATTATAAGGGTGATTCAATGTTTCTACGAGGTGTCGGGATTGAAAATGAATATGGGAAAATGCAAGATTTTTGGAGTTGGAGTACCGGAAGAGGAGGTCAAGTTATGGGCAAGGGACCTAAGTTGTGGTAGTGGAAAATTACCGTTCATTTATCTCAATTTACCGGTGGGCGCGACGATGAGTAGACAAGCAAGGTGGAAAACAGTGATAGAAAAGATGAAAAATAAATTATCGTCGTCGAAAGCAAAACTACTATCCTTTGGAGGAAGACGAACATTGGTACAATCGGTACTTGGAAGTGTGTCATTATATTATTTCTCTTTGTTTCGAACCCCAGTATGTGTGATGAGAGAACTTGAGCGAGTGAGAAGTCATTTTCTTTGGGGTGGGGGGGATGGGAATGATGGTGAGTTAGTAAGGAGAGGTCACTCATTGGTAAAATAGGATAGGGTGGTGGCATCATTCAAAAAAGGTGGCTTAAGCATTGGGGGTCTAAGGGAACTAAATTGGGGACTTCTTGGGAAATGGTGGTGGAGGTTTCATAAGGAGGGTGACTCATTGTGGAAATCGGTAATTAGGAGCTTATATGGGAGGGATGGAGGCTTAGAAGGAGTGGAAGCAAGGAGAAGGGAGGGGGGCTCGGTTTCGAATAATATAATAGAGGCTGAGAAGGACATAGAAAGAACGGGTATTGAGTTTATGAGATCTTTTGGGAGAAAATTAGGAGACGGGTCAAAAGTAAGATTTTGGGAGGATAAATGGCTTCAAGATGTGCAACTGAAATATAGGTTCAACCGCCTATATCGCCTTGAAAGACATCAAGAAGCCACGATCGCTAGTAGAGGGGTATTCGAGGGAGAGAAATGGGTGTGGTCTTGGAATTGGAGGAGGGAACCTAGAGGGAGGGGGTTAGAGTAGAGTTTAAGAGGGAAACGAGCCGAAGGATGATAGACTAGATCATGTGGAGTGGGCATTGGACTCGCATGGAAGGTACTCGGTGAAGGCGTTGAGGACAATGATCGAAGAAAAACGCAACAACATGGAAGGCAACCGGACAAAGACGGAGTGGCCACGATCGGTACCAAACAAGGTATGTATTTTTATGTGGAGATCGATACTCGGGAGAATCCTGTCTCGTTTAACACTCGACAAGATGAGAGTTGATGTCGACTCCCTTCTTTGCCCGAGATGTAAGACAGAAGTGCAATCGATAGAACATGCATTGATTACATGTGACGAAGTTAAACCCTTATGGAGGCAAGTGGGGATTTGGAGGAGGGTGGACGTGGAAAGTTGTAGCTCGATTGTCGACTTAATCAATATTGGAAACCAAAAGAGTCTTCGTGAGAGAGGGAGGAAGAGATGGAAGGTGATCGTGTGGCGTATCTTGTATTTAATATGGGCCAATCGTAACAAATGCATTTTCGAGAACGGTAATACATCGGTAAAGGAACAGTTGTTTGAGTTCCAATTAAAGGTCTACGAATGGATGATTAATCGAGATAAGGAATTAAAGATCGAGTGGTCGGCTTGGCTTGCTGATCCCTTTATCGACGACCATACAACAGGGTAATCAAGGTACGGAGGAGAGAAAGTAGGCCGCAACTGGTTAACAGTTTCTGTGCAACTGGTTAACAGTTTCTGTACAACTGTGCGTAGAGGGGCTGTCATGGTTATCAATTTCTGTCAGCTTCTGTTTTTGCACACTGTAAACATCTAGGGGCGCTGCAGTAAATAGAGGGCTTTCAGTTTATAACTAGCGAACTAATTAGTCGGGGTTTCATCCAGGTTCTGCTTATTTTTCCTTTTGGTTTTGGGTTGGTTAGTAGGTAATGGATGATGATAGTGGATGTTGGTGGTTTTGGGATGTGTTTTGCCCCATTTTGTAAGCATGTATAAATGTACTGCTTAATTGGCTCTAATTTAATAAATTGTTGTTTTCAAAAAAATAATAATATATAAATTAAATTAAATATTTTAAATTAAAAATAAGAAAATTGAGGTTTTTGTAACAACCTTTATTGTAGAATTTCATGAGAGTTTTATTTTGTTAAGGTAGAAATGATGTGACAGAAAAAAATATGACAAAAGAGGTTTTAAAATGTTCCACAATTGTGGATGTTCTAACAATCGTATTCTCCTATTTTAGAAACTTACACAAAAACAAATATTGGTTTCGTGATTAGGAAAGAATACTATCAAACAAAATAAATATACGTTAAAAAATATTTAAATATTTTTATTAATTAATTAGTTGGTTATGATGATGATGATGATGATGATGATGATGATGATGATGATGGTGGACGGTTAGTACGTGGTTACTTGATGTTATAGAATTTATATAAAATCAATCTTTATCATATTGTAGTCATGAAGATGTATTTGTTAAGTTGTAAAATGGGGCCATAAATATTCAGAATTTTTAATTTAATAATTTTTGAATTAATTAAATTACCATATAAATCAGTTTTAATAATTAAATTAATAATTAACATGGAAGATGGAGTATCCTAAAAAATTGACAAATACATTTGTAATTATCATCAACCTTTATAGAGATTCATGATTTTGTTGCATATGTTTTCTATCTTTGCAACAGCAGTTTTTTTTCCTATATATTTTCATAAATCTTTTATTACGGTCAATAATAGACCGGTCTATAATTTATGTAATAAAAAATTATCATAATTAATAAATAAAGATCACACCAATAAAAGTTATAAGAATATTTTGTGTAACAATACATTCACTACTAAAATGAAAGAGTTTCACCTACGAAGATTTCTTTGGGAAATCCGTCGTTAAAAGGTGATTCGTCACAAAACAATCACAAAAGCTCGTTGCTAAATTGTTGGTGGGTAAATTAAATCAGTAACAGATTACCCAGCAAATTCTTGGATAATCCGTTAGTATTTTCTTGAAAACATCGGATTTCGTCGGAACCATTAGTATTTCCTGGGTGATCCGTGGTAATCACCCACGGAAATTTTCCTGGATGTTTTTTTGTGGGTGAAAGTCAATTTTTTTATAGTGATTTTGTAATTATAATAATGTGTTAATTAATAAAAATTACTCCCTTTTAAAGTATTCAATATAAATAATAGTTAAAATATAGTGTAAAAATAAATATAATAGAGAGATGCATTAGTCTTTTTTTTAGTTATAAACATATATCTTATTTATTAATTATTTTGAAATGATAATGAAAAAAGAAGTTTGAGAGAGAGATATGGAGTTAGAGGGTGAGTAGACTCTAGTCCATAGTTAAGTACCTTTTCTCCTCCACGTGAAAAGAAATCATACCTCTTAGGACCCTTATGAAAACTATCGTTGTGGATGCTCTTAGAAAGGGGAGAAATTGGTCGAAATGAACATTTTAGAGATTTTCTTGTGCATGGTGACCATCTCTCTCCTGATTTGACCTAAATAACCAAAATGTCCGTTTTTTTGACTAAAACCTCCGATTTTTAACGGAGATTTGACTTTTTCGATAATTTTGACCGAAAAAACGGAGGTTTGACCCCAACCTCCGTTAAAAAATGGAGGTTTTTTTTTATTATTTTTAATCAGGAACTTTGACTTTTACCCTAAAAAACGGACGTTTGACCAAAACCTTCGTTTTTTAACGGAGGTTTGGTTTTTCCTTTTTTTTTATTAAATTAATTTTGGAAATTTGACTTTTCATGAAAAAACGGAGGTTTGACCAAAACCTCCGTTTTTTAACGGAGGTTTTTTAAAAATATATATATAATTTTAACGGAGGAAAACCCTAATTTTTTTTACCTCTTTCTCAGCCGCCTACACCTCTTTCTTTCTTCATCCCCTTTTTTCTTCTTTTCTTCCTTCTTTTACAAACACTTTGCTATCTTCTTTCTTTCCTTTTACCCCACCACCATTTTTACTCCATTTCTTTCTCCTTTTTGAATTTACAAACAATAATATTCAAAGATTTGAGGACCACCTTCAATCTCATCTTTGTCACGTTTGAGGACCACTTCAATCTCATCTTTGTCACGTTTGAGGACCACCACGTGTTTTTGGCACCGGGAAATTACACACGTTTACGAAATGGTTAGTTTATTATTTATGTGTTTCACGTATACTAGTTTTACTTAATATTTGTTCTTAATATCTCATCTAGCTCATGTGAACGGCATGTTTGAATATGTTCTTAATATTTGTTCTATCATGTGTTCTACCATGTGTTCTACCGTGACTTTAATATGTTTGAATATGTTCTTCAAAAAAATTTGTTTCAATATTTTTTTGAATATGTTCTTCAAGATATTTATTTGTGATATGTGATATTTATTTGTTTGAATATGTGTTTGAATATGTGATATTTATTTTTGTTGGTATACATTTATTTGTTTGAAAATTAATTAAATTACTATAACTTTAAAAAAATTATACTTGATTGATAAGAGATTATACTTAAAAAACATAGTTATTTTGTTGGTATACAATTATTTATGTTAATCAATAGGGTGTAAAATAAAAAACAAAATATTAAAAGATATGAATGAAATTTAAAAACTAAAATGAAACGTTAAAAAAAGGTATATATTAATAGGGCATAAAAAAAGATAAGTATTGTAATTGATTTTTTGAAAATGAATTATTTTTTAAACATTTTCTTATTGTAACATCATTTTATTTAAATATGTTAGGAGGCGGATATGCAACCACTCTACAACCTCCAACCAGAGCCTGTGGAGGTTGCATCCTAGTGGTATGTCGATAACCTCATTTTTTTTGGGGGCGGGATTTCAGCAGCAGGGATCCCATCATTCGGGTTATCAGGGCCAGGGATCTCAGGCCCATGGATCCCATCATTCCGGTTATCAGGGCCAGGGATCTCAGCCTCATGGATCCCATCATTTGGGTTATCAGGGCCAGGGATCTCCGAACCATGGATCCCATCATTCGGTTTATGAGAGCCAGGGATCTCAAGCCCAGGGATCCCATCATCATGGTCATCAGAGCCAGGGACCTCAAGCCCAGGAATCCCATCATCAGGACCCTTATTCCCAGTATCTCGAGAGGTTGGTGGAAGTTGAGCGTGTTCAGCAACTTCATCAAACATCATGGGATGGGTTGACACCGTACCTGCCTCAGATTCATCGTATTTCCGAGCTTGAGCGTATTCAGGGAACTCATCAAACATCGCTGGATGATCTTCGAAATTGGAGGCAGTCGGTTGATGACCGTTTCACGTCATATGGTGATCGTACACAGGCAAGTACTTTTAATAATACATTATTTTAGTATTTATATTTTATTTACAATATATACAAATTGGTTAACTATTTATATTCGTGCCTAGATGCCAACATACGACGCGCCACAGGCACCACACAGGGAAACCAGCTTCCTTGATTTGCTGGTTGTGGCGGACACGCCTTCAAGCTCCCAATTTCCGTTTTCCATGACACAGTCGTCCCATATGGTAACTTATACAATTCATTTGTGTTATTCGTATGAAACTCTATATATTGACAATATATCTCGATTACATTACGCAGCCGGTTCATCCATCTAGCTCATCCATGCCGCATGGCATGCCTAGCTCATCCATGTCGCATGGCATGCCTTTCATGTCTGGCCCAGACATGTTTCAGACTCCGGCTCAGATTCGACCTCTTCCGGAGATACAGGGCAGGCCGCACCGCGAAGTTGGAGGGGGGCAATATATAGTAGAACCTTATACAGCACTACCGCCTACCACTACTCCTCCCGCTAGAGTTAGAGGAAATAGAGGTGCACCTGGAGGTAGAGGCAATGCTAGAGGTGCACCTACAGGTAGAGGCAATGCTAGAGGTCGAACCCAAGTTCAAAATCTTCAGACCAATACTGAGCCGGAGGTCCTGAGAGTATACAGGTCGGAAGGGTTGCCAGAAAAATGCATGATTACGTTGATACCGATGGAACTCACTCCGACATGGTGGTGTACATTACTGGGAGAGGAAGGAATTGGGACGTACTTACACTCGGTTAGTTTTATAGTTGTAATTATAAATTTGGTTGTAATATGTAGTTCATGTCTAATACTTTATTTTTTATTAATAGCATGTAGACGCGTGGGCGAAAATGATGCAGTCAGGCCGATATGATCGCACTAGATGGACGATTATGTCTGCCGACTTCTTTCAGAAGTTGTGTGAAAGTGAGGCCGGTTCAGCCATTCCACAGGCTGATGGTTCAATGGCAACAGCAGGATGGCCAGCATGGGCATCAATCCATGAGGTATTGAAACTAAATTAACTTTTATTTATTTATTAATAGTCATCAATCAAATTCACAATATTTTGAGATCTAACGTTTTTTTTTCCAGGTCATAATGCCAATATGTATCCTGAATGAACATTGGGTGGTCGCCGAGTTGGACTTAGATGAAATGAAACTCACAATATTCGACACCAACATCGGCGGAACCTATAAAAGGCCATTGAGACACTGGCTTCGTGCTTTTGGGGTCCGTCTAGAAGCGTTTTTACTAATTATTGGTGAAACAAGTCGAGCTCAGCGTGTAGGGTCCATCTCATTAATCCAGGCGAATAAGGTACCACAACACGGATTTCTCGGCGATTCTGGTCCTTTGGAGTGTGAAATGATATCTTTGTTGGCGAATGGCCGTATCCCATCCGTTGATACAATGACTCGAACGTCGAGAGAAATACGTTACCAAATGGCTGATGTATTTTGGGATTTGCGTATTTTGGAATGATGTATTGTTTACGATATTAAAATGTATAAAAATGTATTTTATAATTTATAATTTAAAATGTATTTTTTTGTTATAATTTGTTTTACCTTTTCAGACCTTTTCAGACCTTTTCAGACCTTTTCAGCCTTTTTCAGCCTTTTTTAGACCTTTTCAGACCTTTTCAGTCTTGTATTAAAAATATTTTCTCCAAATACACACTCGTGACTTCAAATGGGCATTTTCACGACTATATATAGGTGATATGATGAAGTAGTAATTCACATCTTCCTAACTAGCATTTCCTCCCTTCTACTTTTCCTACCTACAAAGATGCCTTTTGAAATACAACGTTTTTGGAGACTTAGAAGTACATCTGAACCGCTGCCGCAATGGATAGAAGACCTTGTGTGTTAGTAAATCTTTTTAATTTCCATAACTAAATTGTCTATATTCAAATTTTTCTAACTTTTATTTACGTATGACGAATATTTCAACAGACGACGGTCCTCTAATATTTATTATGAAGGTCCATCATAACGGAACTTTCACACCATCCCCCGATAGGTCGTATGTGAACGGCATGGAAATATTTGTTGACCTAGTAGATGGTCAGTGTATTTGTCTAGAACACATGCATCAATTAATGACTCAACTTGGTTATGATGAACACGAACGAGCTAGAATGAAAATGTATTTCAAACCACCAGAAGCAGACTTGGACACTGGATTGAAAGAACTCGTGGATGACCACTCTGTTTGGGATATAACTAATTATTTTCAGTGTGAACCTACCCCGCTTGAAGTGTATCTGGAAAGGGATGGTGCAAGCATAACCTTCGGTGAAGGGATGGTGCAAGCATAACCTCGGATGGTGCAAAATTGATGTATTTTATTGGGCTTTATGTTTCTCTTCACGCGTGTTTCAAATAATTGTTAGAAATTATGTATTTTAATGAGAAATTATGTTTTATGACTTTATTAATAGCACAAAATAAATCGTTAGATTTAATGAGAAATGAAATTATGTCTCACCAAACTGTTTTATTATAAAGCAAAGTACGATTTAAGGGCTTTTTCAGACGAATATGTCAGCCTTTTTCAGGCGAATCTGTCAGCCTTTTTCCAGTGAATCTTGAAGCTTTTATCAGGAGTGCTAGGTGGTCTTTTTCAGCCTTTTTCAGGCGAATATGTCAGCCTTTTTCAGGCGAATCTGTCAGCCTTTTTCCATTGAATTTCGAAATTACCGGTTTAACCTTTTCACCACTATATATAGGTGATATGTATTGAAGTAGTAACACACAACTTCCTATCATTGATTCTCAAACCTTTTAATACTTTTGTAAAACACAATGTCTACAAACAACCGATCTGGAAAGAAGAAAACAACAAACAAGGCTGGAAGTTCTCGCACAACAATTTCCCAACCATTACCATTGAATGATGGAACGTACAGGCGTAGCTGGAAATTGCCATCAACGGAAGAGGAATGGGCAAATTTTCGAAGAACTAACGCGAACCGTCCAATAACCGAAGAGGAGAATGATGATTGGGAAGTTGCATGTTTTGATTACATGAATACACCTCCATACAATCTACCACCAATGTATTCAGATAGGTTTGCTAACCCTGAGGGGAACCCTCCGGCGTCTCAACTCATGCCGAGAAAACTGAAGGCCGCCATTATGGAGGCGGACGAGGAAATCACGGCGCTTGGTGTGAAATGGAACAACAACAGGGCTATACAAAATGAAAAGGAGGCAAATATTATGGAGAAGAAATTCCAGCTTGCAGCCTTGCAACAAAAAATCAGTCAAGAGGAGAATGAGTTCAAAGAGATCAAAGAAGAATACGACGTTCTGGAGGACAAGATCAACGAAAAGGCTAAGTGGATCATCCAATTCCAGGATATCTATCCTTACTAAATATCTGGATTTTGTTTGTTCTTATTTGTCGGTGTTGTTTGTTTTTCATGTTCTTATTTGATGTTGTTATTTCTCGATGTTGTTTGTTTTTATTAAATGCATGCCTTCTTATTAAATATATGTTTTAATGTAACATAACGACTGCAACAATAATCATGTTCACTTTATTTTACACAAAAACTTTAACCAACACATAAAAGGTTACAAACATGGTTTAATACTCATTGAGATCATCGTTGAGATCAAAAGTATAATGTCCATGACTTCCATGAATATCCTGGGTCGATACTGGTTGGGTCTGTCGGCTTCCTGATGCTCCTTGATTACCTACATTTGCCCATGTACATGTTCTCTTAGTATGCCCGCTTTGACCACACCGACTACATTTCTTCCAGATGGGATCCTCACCACGAGAAGGTATACGAGCATGTTCACTAGGTATTCCAGCCGCTCTCTTTATCAGGGGTGGACGAACTAGAAGTAGTGGTTGCTCTGGAACAACCCATGTTTCTTCAGTGCCAAGTGGATAAATGAGTGGTGCGTACGTTGCTCGAAAATTACTCGCCCTATAGAAAGGCAATGCCAAATTGCTGTAGTCTGCAGAGCCTAGATGTGTAGCAACAGCGATTGCATGGCCGCAAGGTAAGCCGGATTTTTGCCATTTCAAGCACGTGCAAGTACCTCCATGGTAATTACACGTTTCGTTTCTACGATAATCACGCACTTCATAGCAATCCTGACCAATTTCATGTACCGTCCACGATGCAGCTTTGTAGGCTCTCTTATAAATTTTATTCTCCGCCCACGGGGTTAGAGCGTTGGTCATCGTCTCTAAAAAACATATTTATCTCGTTAGTATCGATTGCATCAAAAGCAATAGTAGTACACAAAATTAGTAGTAGTACATAAAATAAAAAAATTTAAACGTTTTTAACCTCCTTTTGTACGGCGTTTAGAATACCACTCTTGTTGGAAGTCTCGAAAGTACTCGAAAAGCCCACAAATTGGCATCTTTCGAGCATAACGGCACAGTGCATTGATCGACTCGGCACTGTTGGAAGTCATTGTGTTGTAGCGTTCTCCTTTGAAATGTGCCTTTGTCCATTTCTCTGGATTAAGCCGGTCCAACACTGTACATCCTAGGGGTAAAGCGGCTCGTAGAGCTAACATGCGCATTTCGAAATTGTCAAACGTATACGCTTGGCAGGTCTTCCAATATAGATTCTTCTTATGCTTAATCCCGGGGTCTTTGGTTTTTATGTTCATCTCCAAGTGGCGACAACATAACCCGTGATGTGCCCTTGGGAAAACGGTGGTAATTCCTTGGTTTATTGCAGCATGCCTATCTGATATGAAAACCAAATCGGATAGTTCTCCAATACATTGCTTCAACATGGACAAAAACCATGTCCACCCCTCTCCATTCTCGGATCTACCCACTCCGAAAGCGACCGGCACAATTTGGTTATTTGCGTCCATAGCAACTGCTAAGTACATTGTTCCCAAATAAGGGCCCTTCAAATGGGCACAATCAATAATAAGAACTCGACGCAAATAAGATACAAACGTCTCAATCTTAAAATTAAGTGGTTCACATGTTAGAAAATTAAACTACATAGTTATGAAAAATTATATTCAAAATGTCAAAATTATACTTACCGCACAACCAAGAGCAGCGAAACACATCTCAAACCGTCCATGACTATCTGTCTCAATCCTTGTCACCATACCAGGATTACGGAGCTCTAAATTATAGAAAAACTTAGGTAGTCGGTTAAACGAATCACCCGGGTCACCTTGTACAACCATATTTGCATAATCTTTCGCTCGATATGCTTTCCAGATAGAAATATTAATATTATACTGATGTTTTATATCGCTTATTATGTCTTTTGCACGGAGTTTCCTCCCACTATCCTGCACTTTAGGTAAAATTAAATTACCCAACACCATTGCGGTTGCTTGACGGTGCCTGCGATGCAACTGAGTCTTTGAGCAGGTGTGCACGTCATCCACCTTTAGTACATGAAACATCTCCGTGGAACCGACATTCGCAGCCGTCATACGCCATTTACAACTTCCAACATAACATTTCGCCTCAAACCTGGATTTGGAAGATTTATGCACTTTATATTTGAAACCCTCATCAATGAACTTTCTCGAAAGAGCCAATTTCATTTCATCTTTCGTTTTAAATAACATCCCCACTTTAACTCGTTCGCTGCAAATATAAGGTGTAAATAAGTTAGGTGTGATGACAGTTTCCGGTGTTGGAAGGATAGGAGGCATATCAAAATAATCGTTACTCCCGGCAACTAAATTTTTTGATTTCCTTTTTGTTGTTGGTTCTTCATCACTATCAGTTATACCCAGGTAGAAAACATATGAATCGGGGTCCAATTCTTCTTCTTCTTCTTCTTCTTCTTCTTCTTCTACTTCTTCTACTTCTTCTCCTTTTTCTCCGTCTTCTCCGTCTTCTTCGCCTCCTTCTTTTTCTTCTCCTTCTTCTCCCTCTTCTCCCCCTTCTTCTTCTCTTTCGTCATTACCATGATATGGTACATCATAGACATAAATTGTTGGCGCTTTATTTAAATTAGCAGCCCATTCAAAGAAGACCGCAACTTGATCATCGTTTTCCAAACGATAAATATGATCGTCATTTTTTAACTTGTACGCAATTGTAGTAATACCAACTGAATTGACAACTTCACATTTATGGCATGCATACACAAGCAAATCCGAAAGCGTCATTCTGGCTGGCAACTTGACCGGGTGAGACGGTTGATCAGTAACATATTCCCATGTTTGATTAATTTTTTGCCACGAACCCCCACCAGAAATACGCAACTTAATTTTATAAATTGAAGAACTTGAAGAAGTCATGATGTAAATCAAAGATACAAGAAAAAAGAAAAATTGAAGAAAATGGTTGTCTACAATTGAATCAGATTGTGGCTTTTAATAAGGCTGGTTGTTGGTTGTATAAAATTCAAATTATTTTACAATTATATTAAATCTTTGACATTTTCTTTCAATGTCAGTGGGTGGAGAGCAAACAAAAAATTCTGATGAAAGTTACTGAATATAAGCATGGTACTTGTTGAAAAAAACAGTGTTATTACTATTTATATAAGTACTTGTTGAAAAAAATAGTGTACAACAAATTGTAAGTGAGAAATTTTGACCAATTTCCCATTAAATTATTCTGATAACGTGAGATAAAGTGATAAGAAGTTAGGTAAATTGAGACATTAAATTTAGTCTGTTAAAGTGAGACATAAAATTTGTCTGACAAACGGAGGATTGACAATAAATTAACGGACGTTTAATAGGTGATTAACTGCAATTTAACGGAGGTTTGACCATAATTAACAGGTAATTAACGGAGGTTGACCATAATTAACTGGTAAGTAACGGAGGTTTATCAAAAATTAACGGAGGTTTCCACCGAAAATTATATTTTTTTTTAAAAACCTCCGTTAAAAAACGGAGGTTTTGGTCAAACCTCCGTTTTTTTTGGTCAAACCTCCGTTTTTTATGAAAAGTCTAATTTCCAGAATTAATTTAATAAAAAAAAAGGAAAAACCAAACCTCCGTTAAAAAACGGAGGTTTTGGTCAAACGTCCATTTTTTAGGGGAAAAGTCAAAGTTCCTGATTAAAAATAATAAATAAATAAAAACAAACCTCCGTTTTTTAACGGAGGTTGGGGTCAAACCTCCGTTTTTTCGGTCAAAATTATCGAAAAAGTCAAACCTTCATTAAAAAACGGAGGTTTTAGTCAAAAAAACGGACATTTTGGTTATTTAGGTCAAATCAGGAGAGAGATGGTCACCATGCACAAGAAAATCTCTAAAATGTTCATTTTGACCAATTTCCCCTTAGAAATGATCATTTACATAAATTTGACTTTTTCTTAAATGAAGGGTGGTGGACGGATACTTTATTTGGGAATAGTAAGGGTGCGTTTAGTTACAAAAAAAATTTCTGTTTTTTAGGAAAATTTTCAAGAGAAAATAAAAATTTGAAAACGCGTTTAGTTCGTTCATTTTTCAAATATTTTCTAAGAAAACGAAAATTCTCAATTTCTAAAATCACATTGAATCTGGAAAACTACTTTTACCACTTTTCTAATTTTTTGTTTTTTAAAAACTTTTTCACATTCACACATACGCACTTTTATACACACACTGACACTCACTTTCACACACACACTCACTTTCATTTTCACACACACTTTCACAGAGACACACACATACTTTCATACACACACATACACACACACTTCCACTTTCACACACACACACACACACACACTTTCACACACACATACACACTTTCATTTTCACACACACACACACAAGTTCAGAAACACATTCACACTTACACACACTTTCACACTCACACACACACTTTCACACTCTCTCTCTCAAACACACACACTCTCATACACACACACACATTCAAACATAGACACACATTCAGTGATTCAGACACATACACTTTCTAATTTGAAAAAAAATGAAAAATGGAAAATGAAAAGTGGTAGAAAATGGACAACTAAACGCATTTTCTAATTTTCTAAAATTGAAAAATGAAAACTCCACCATTTCAACTAAATGTGTTTTCTAAAATTTTCATAAAAAACTGAGAATTAAAACTCAACTCCATTTTCTAAAAACATTTTCTATGAAAATGAAAACAGTTATCTACAACTAAACACACCCTAAGTGTTTTGGAAAACACAAATATGTATGGTTGACTGTTTAGTTTATGTTTTCTAGGTTATTTACACCCTAGGTAGGTAGGGTGTAAATAACTTTAAGGGATTTACAACATAAGGGATTGTTCAATAAACTTTTAGAGCATTTACAACATTTTTTTTTGTAATTTCTTTAAAATGGATAATCAAAATTTAAAATCTCAAAAAGCATATTACATTTAACTCCAAAAGCTACTTCATTTGGAGATTACAACATTGATTATATTATTAGAATATTTCATATTTTTGATAAATATTATCGCATGCTCTCACTAGGGGTACTCAAAAACCCGACTAAACCGATCAACCCAACCCAACCCAACGCAAAATAACTCAACCCAGAACAACCCGATGCCTAATCGAGTTGTAAAATCTTCAAATTGTAGTGTAACAACCATGATTCTAAAATCAAAGATAAAAGGTGGCATTGCTCTAAAAGTAGCAATTACATAGTTCAAATGGTCCCAAATATAAATTCATCTCAAAAGTTTGCAGCGGAATAAACACTACTGAGATTATTACAAACAATTCTAACTACGCGACTAACTATACAAGTTACGCTTTCCCTTACTCGAGCTTTCTATCATATGCTTACCTGAAAGTGGTTTTCAGTTTATAAAAGAGAGGGTAAGACCGAAAGGTCTAGTGAATTCCCAAACAACAGTTAATATGCATGACAGTTATAAGAGAAACAGTTAGTCATGAATAGCAACTCACACTTAAAACACACCTTTTTGTACCTGTTTCACCTCAATTCCAGCCATAGGACAGACATAAAACTTGTCTAAACTCATGCAAAAATCCTTCCCAACAACAAATAAACCATTTAATCCTATAAACCCATCGATTCATGGATTTTCCTACACATTGAAGAACCTTGCTCAACAATGGGGGGTTTTCATTGATTTCAAATCCTTTAGAGTGAAATATGGATTCCAATACTTGAAGAATACCTCAATACACAAACTATTAACACAACAAACACTAATTTGAAGGTTTAATCAAACATACTACCAACTAAACCATAAACCCCATGGTTTTACATCTCCTACAAGACCCAACT
The DNA here is from genome assembly GCA_036898165.1 of Silybum marianum. NCBI lineage: Eukaryota > Viridiplantae > Streptophyta > Magnoliopsida > Asterales > Asteraceae > Silybum > Silybum marianum. The sequence goes on from CM072541.1 coordinate 6,327,370, forward strand.
AAGCAAGAAGATGAAGAGGAAGAACTTTCATACCTGAAATTGTTGTTGCACCTCGATTCTCCAAGGCTTCTTCTCTTCTCTTCTCCTTTCACCAAAATCGCACCAAGCAAAACACACACACACACACACTAATCAGCCGTATTCTCCATGAAATGAGGGTTTCCTCCCTTTTTATTTGATCATCTATCTTCAAATGACAACCTTAATTCCTGCAAAATTGGTTCCGGGTTATTACACGTAGGTATTGGGTTGATATCGAGTTACTTTTATTTTAACCCAACCCAACCCGAGCAACCCGATATATATCCTTTTATATTTTGGATTTAATATGATTAGTGAGTTTCTATTAATATGTAAATTTCAATATATTATCTATCTCCATATAATTCATTTGTATATATTAGTAACTGTGAACATATATATATATAGGGGCGGGTTCAAATGAGAACTCAAATTTGGTTGTGAACGTGAGGACAAATGAGAGTGAGACACGTGTCTCATTCAAAGAAATATTAAAGTATATATTCAGTCTGAATATACAAAGGAATATTCAGTCTGAATATACAAAGGAATATTCATTCTGAATATTCCTTTGTATATTCAGACTGAATATATACTAGACTGAATATTCCTTTGTATATTCAGACTGAATATATACTATATTCGGTCTGAATATTCCTTTGTATATTCAGTCTGAATATTGCTTATTTTGATACGTGTCACGCTTTCATTTGTTCTCACGTTCACAACCAAATTTGAGTTCGCATTTGAACTTTCCTCTCTCTCTCTCTCTCTCTATATATATATATATATATATATTGAGAAAATTAATTAAATGTAATATACTTAAAATTTAAGAAATATAAATAAGTTGTACCAAATGACTGATAATAAAAAAGAATTATGAGTAGACTAGAAAAAACAACATATTCAAGGTTAGTATAATATTTTGTTGTACCAAAGTATTAACCCGACCAACCCGTACGGGTTGGGTTGCACTTTGGTTTAGGTTGGGTTGGGTTGAGATTTTTCAAACCACAAGCATTGAGTTGGGTTGTTGAAATGTCTTCAACCCGATCAACCTAACCCGTGAGCACCCCTAGTTTTCACCTCAACATTTAATTTCAATTTTTCTTATTGATGGAACATAATAAAAATATGTTTTTCTATCATTGTAATAATTTTTGAGGATTTCTCGAAATTGGAGATTTTTTGCGCACTCTCTCCTACTTTCTCCATTTTAGAGAATGTTTAGGGGAAGTTGTTAGAGCAAAAAATTGCTCAAAATCTCTATTTTTTTCATTTTTGAGAAACTGTTAGAGATGCTCTTACCCGATAAGTGTTTACCGGGTAACTTTCCTCATCGACTGAACATTGAAGAGCTGAGAATCTTATCCGGTAAGAGCAATGATAAGGATGGAGAGTTTTACCCGGTAAGTGAGGGTGACGACTCTTATCCGTGTTAGCACTTACCGGGTAACTTGTTGCATGCGGTAACGTTTTGATGTACTACAATCTTATCCAGTAAAATAAATTGTAGTGTAGACTCCTACAGATAAACGCTTATCAGGTAAGCATTTGGATAAACGTCCCCTAAGTTAAGGATTCACCAAAATAAGCTATAAATATTTCATGTTGATGAGAACACGATTCCTCTTTTCATTTCTCAACTCATCTATACCTTCAAACTATACAACAATAGTATCTGAGATCTCTTTAATAGAAGTATAGTTAATGACATATATATATCTGAATAGAGGAAGGTTCATGCGAGTACGTGAACAATTTACGAGAATGCAAGGACAATCCTCAGCCAATCATTTTGTACATGAAACTTTCATGTACAAAATCACATATGATTTACGTACAAAATCATATATGATTAGCTACAACTTTTCCCGCGACTTGCCCACTGGAAAAGTCGCCCGTGTCCCTTTTGATGCTTACAAAATCACATATGATTTTGTACATGAAAAATTTCATGTACAAAATGATTGGCCGAGGATTGTCCTCGTATTCTCGTAAGTTGGTACCTTCCTCGTATGAACCCGCCCCTATGCGAATATGTATATATATATATATATATTTTTTGTGTGTGTGGGAAGGGTGTATATGTTACTTTGGAAGAGAGAGAACCAAAGGCGTAGACAAGGGGGGACTGCCCGGTGCTTGCCCTCCCCCCCCCCCTCCCCCCAACTACTTGTCCACCTTCAATATATATTACCAATAAAAATAAGATTAAGAGCCCAAGTTTTTCGAGTCCTCCCAACCAATCATAAGTCCACTAACTAATTAAATATTAATTTATTAAACCCATTAACAAACCTTTGTGGCTCTTTGTTTCTCACCGACTCACCCTCATGACGTCAAAATTCTTTTTTGGCGGCTACTTTCTTCCAAGTTTAAAATTCATGGTTCTTCATTTCCATTCCATCAACAATTAACAAAGATTTAGCAAAAATAGCAGGTATGTTATTATATTATTAATATTAATTATAAGTTTTTGACTTATTTTTGGACAAATATAATAATACAAAACAGATTTATTTGTTCAAACTCTAGTTAATTAGTTTAGTTGAGGTTTTAAAATTGATGTTAAGATATAGTAATTTCTTCTAGATTTTGAATTATATATATATATATATATAAATTATAATTTGTTTGAATTTGAATGATGAAGTTTATTTTTATGATCTTAGGTTTAATCATGAGCAAGAAACGAACAATCAATTTTTTTTCAAGCGGAAAGAAGACATTAATGATCCAAAATTGATAATAATCGATTCTTATAATTGTTAATTCTTTGTGCTTTAACGTATGTTAGTTTGGCGTATATGTTTTATGTTTAAGTCATAACTAATCTTTTTTCATTCCAATCACATTATCCGATAAGGAAAATGATTGACAATGCTTGTAACCATTGAAGGCTTATGCATTACTCTAAGATGTAAGTTTATTTTGTTAATTCTTTTATTTGGATACAATATTGTCGGTATTATTTTTCAATAAAGTGCGACATTGAACGTCTGAACCCCCCTATCCAAAATTCCTGGCTACGCCTCTGGAGATAATCGAAAAGATCTAGAAATATGACCACCCTGTTTTTCTAGATAGAATAATTATACTTTGAAAGATAAGGGGGTTTGTTACCGGCCAGATTCATTTTCAGGATTAGTGATGGATGTAAACATTGCAAACTTAACTTGTTTAATTGTTACCATTTGTCTCGAAGGTCAATCACAATCACCATCACAAGAAAATTAAAATATTGTGAAGGGGTGAATGTATTTTTGAAAATGGTTAAAAGGATTTATTTATACACTTTTAGAGAGGGGCTTCAAATGCATAAGGGAACTTTTCAGATGCTAGGGAAGCCTTAGAGAGTTCTTCACTATTCATCATGTCTCGTGTTCTCTTTTAAACATATTGTCGGTCAACCAAGAAGATGAAATTTTTTCGTATCACCCTTTCCATGGTAGAGTTAACTGACTTTTATGTTTTAAGTGTCGAGTAACCACTACAAAACAAATGACTTTCACCCACAAAATTCACCCAGAGAAATTTCTTTAGGTGATTATCACGGATCACCCAGTAAATACTAAATGTTTCGGTAAAATCCGATGTTTTAAAGAAAATATCAATGGATTACCCAGGAATTTTCTGGGTAATCTGTCACTGAATTGATTTACCCACCAACAAATTAACCACCAACTTTTGTGACGGTTTTGTGGCGAATCACCCTTCCGCGACGGATTTCCCAAGGAAATAGACGTAGGTGAAAGCCTTCCATTTTAGTAGTGAACGACCATCCAATCTTACCTTGGTTCACTATTCATTTGCAAAAATATGATAAAGCTTTTTGTCCTTTATATGCTACTTTTTAGAACCTTTTGTCTAGAGCTGGACCTATAAAATTTTTCAAACATTGGCATTGCACCATTTGACTATAAGAATCAAATATAGGGAAAATTAAAAAGCTGTGACACTATTGACTATAAGAAACAAATATATGGATTTTTTTCAAATGGTGGCACAATTTGACTAGGAAAATGACACTAACATGATTCGAACTCGGATTTGGGGTGGAATAAAGGCTTTGCAAACCAACTCTACCAAAATAACACTTGTGAGGCTAAATATTATCAATCTTCACAATCTAGTTCTCATATATTGTTTTCCAAGAGTAATTAACATAATAGGGAATAATATTAAGACATATTTCATTCATCTACAATAGATCATCATAGGCTTACGGTAATCCAATCAAAATCATCGTCATACCATATCCGAAATTGATAATGTACAATACACAACACATATAAATCAAAATATTCAACTTCATCCCCAAAACGACAATCAGTTCTACAGCAACTCATCATCGGCTGACGACAATCCAAGAACAAGTAACCAGATCATCGTTAAAAATTGCCATCATCATGAAGCAGATTTATAGTTTTAAGAACTTATCTTCAATCAATCTCAAGTCAACCCAGATCTATATGGGGATAGCAACACTAGATTCTTTACACATCAAATATGAAACCAACCAACAAAATAAAGAATTCAATATGTATTTCTAAACCAACAAGAATTTCCAACCAAAGTGCCAAACTAAGTACTATCCACGATTCTAACCCATTTTCATCATCAATGCTTTAAACACAAAAACTTTGACCTAGAGCAAACAAATTCAACAATAAGAGATTGATAAGTACTACTTATTTATCAGTAAAAAGCTTCCAAGATCCGGTAAACAACAGTCCTCAAAAGTTAACATTAGGTCCAAAAGATTTTTAAATATATTGAGTCCATCAAGATCTAGAAAGAGAGGAAGAAGAAATTAAAAAACAATCATAGGGACGAAATCAAAACGTATATTTAAAAGCAAAGATCGATTTGGGTTTAACAAATTGTACCATGTATGTATGAACGATTTGACATTAAAATCGGGAGATCGACATACCTTTTGGAGCTCGACTAATGGTGAGGTCAGTCGATTAATGAAGCACAGATCGATTGAGATGGTTAGCAATCGATTGATGAAGCACATATCGCTTGAGAGGGTGAAGTCGATCGATTGAGAGTAGTAACATTGATCGATTGAGAACAACAGGGTTCTTTTGAGATTACGGGGATCAATTTTGTTTCTTGATTAAAAACTACCACATCGATTTATGTTTCCTGAGCGAATGAGAGAGACAGAGATAGACATGATAGAACTAGTGGAGGTGTGAAACAATTAAGAGGAAATAAGAGGTTAGGTTTCCACTTTTTTTTTTTGAGAGGTAATTAAGTGATAAGAGGTTATGAAAATAAAATAAAAACAAATAGGCTGAATGTAAAAATGTCTGACTGGATTATAAGAGGTAATTAAAAACCGGAAAAAAAACAAACAAACAAGGTCTAATTGTTTTAATAACACTTTTTGGTCTCAAATGGGATGACAAATAAGTATTTATAGAAGGTGGAGGAATTGAATATAAATAGTTAGTAGTTGTGTTTTTGTCATTATATTAGGGACCAACAAATAATAATAAATAAACTAAAATATAGAACTAAAAAACATAAAACAAAGAATCCATATTAAAAGTGGTTTGTCTATTAATTGCAAAATCAAATTTAAAACCTGTAAAAAAGTTCAATGTGGCACCTTCAAACTGTAACACCCTAAATCAGTAAAGAGAAACTAATTAAAAATTTCCAATAAATACATCAAATAAAGGATAACCTATACCTTAATTCAATACCTAAGTTATCTTGAATAGCAATTCTAGGTTAACATCGACAATTGTTAAACCAAATCTTACATAAAGATTAAGTCAACGTCGGGTATTTGACACCCCAAAATAAAGTAAATAATTATTTATAAAAATTTAAGGAAAAAAAGGAAATAAAGCGGGTTTTATTTTATTGGGGCAAAAATGTAAAAGAAATGAGTTGAGAGGGATCATTTCTGTCATTTATTGGAAGTGATATATGAACAAGTGGGTTTACATTCTTGTTGGATCAGATATGTTAAACTATTCTGAGAGCGGGGGCAAAATGTATAGTTAGAAAGTAAGGGAGGCAAATGTAATGTTTCCAAAAGTTAGAGGACCTATTCTGTCAAAAGGACAGAACTGTTTGGTTCAGGTTTTGAGAACAACTCGTCAACGATCAGGACTAAGAGCATATCGAATGCTTGAGTCTTACAAAGCCTTTTTCTACATTAAAAAGTCATTTTGTAAATTTGGTCAAATGCAAAAAAAACCCTTTGAATAGGTTACAAGTAAGATAATGCAAGAGACAAAATTTATAAAAACCTTTTCTTCAAAAGGTTATTGTGTAATAAGCTTTATTAAAAAGCTTTTTAAAAAAGCTTTCCAATGCTGAAAAGCCTTTTAAATGACTAAATGAAATTGTAATAAGCTATTAAAGGGGCTTGTTATTAGCTCTTTTTGTCAACTAGCAAGACAAATCCTTTGTGTATTAGTCTAGATCACCGATTCATAAAACATTGTGGTGGAATAGGTTGCTAAAATAATGGAGTTTTGAAAGAGATCTCTGAGTTTGAAGACTGGAGTTAAACTCTTTGTTTTATTCGTCACTTCAAGGTAAGTTCTTAACCAAGTTTTATGATTTTTACTTCGATGCTTCGTTTTTAAAAAGTCTATCGAACCCTAGTAGCCTTTTGTTTCAAATTTGTGTTTTTATGGATCAAATCAGTGTTCAAATTTGTTGGGTTTTGTATAGTAAAAACTTAAACTTTGAATGTGGAAATGGTGCTTATTACTTGTCGAAAAATGGTGTTGTTTATGTCAAGATATTGGTAAAAATGTTACCAAGGAATTTATGCAAAAATAATGAATTAAAATGATTAAGAGATTATCCATTTTGAAGTTTAAATTTGACGGAAAGAGAAGAAAAAAAAATGCAGCCATAGCTGTTGTTACTGTTTATTTATTTTTTCTTGGAAAAAAACGGAAAAAGAAAGTAAAAATAAAAGAGAAAGAAAACCCATGCATGAGGGAGGATTTGAATTGAAGACTAACAGGGTACCTTGGACAGAACGGGACATGACATTCCAAAACAAAACAGGACAGGACAGTTGTTCCGCGTTTGGTAAGACTAAACAGGAGTGGACTGGACATTACAAGACTTGTTAAATGACCAATTTACCGTTACTGAGCTGTTTAGTATTTTTTATACCAGATAGGCAGATAGTCAATCTAAAAAATAACAAAAATATAAAACAACAATCATGTATAAAAAAAAACTATGAGCAAATATATGTTTTGAAATCGCAGTTTGCAAGATTAAAAGGTGCAAAAAAAGCAAAAAATCACAATGGTGAAGGAGGAGAAATCACAGTGGTGAAGGAAAAAAGAAAAATTGATCTCTATAAACAAAGCGCTTCATTTATAAAAATCTATGGGAAAACATGTTCAGAAGAAGTCCGATAAGAATTTGCATTAATTCCTTTTGCACGAAGGGCTTAATTGGATCAATCACTAGCTCGAAAAACCGTTTCCGAATTATTCATCATAAACCGCACCTCATCCATATGAACAAAAATCATCAAAATATTTATAAAGGAACACTCAAGCAATGTAATTTGAAGCAAAATCCAATTAATAAACACATAGGTTCATAATGAAAATTATCAAACCATAAAAAACTAATAGTAGTACAGATAAAAGAGGGAGCTTCAGACCACTACTACAGAAAGCCATTGGGAGATTCAGATGCAGGAGGTGGGATTTGTGTTTGAAAAAGAGCCAACTTACGGTATGAACGGGTCAAATACTTTGTTGGACTTGGACCATCAAAAGTTAGCTGATATCGATCACGCACAGGGGTGATATTACAGCGATGGATATAGGAGAGAAATCCCATAAATGCAATCAAAGTCGAAATCACGCACACTGGTGAATCAATTTTTGTAGTGGTGAAGGAGACATGAGAGAAATCGATCACCATAAACGCAATCACAATCGAAATCAAACACATTGGTGAAATGGATTACCTTCAATTTAGGGGTGTTCGCGGTGGAATTTGGTGCGGTTTGGGGTAAAACCGCAAACCGCACCACATATGCGGTTTCAGCATTTTCCCAAACCGCACTGCATGAATCTCAAACCGCACCAAACCGCACCGCATTTGTGTGGTGCGGTTTATGCGGTTTGTATCTATCGCACTTTATGTCTACAATCCAATACTTATAAGTTTAAAATTACATTAGAATATGAACGATAAATTGACCGTAGTTCAAAAATTACAGATAAAAGTTTAAAACACAAAGTCCAAAAATATTGGAAGTGTGAGTTGTGACGTGTCCAATTAATTTATTAATATTGTCACGTCATATTAGATCAAACTAAAAGTTTAAAACACAAAGTCCAAAAATATTACATAAATGATAAATTATTCTATATATATGTATGTGTTATTTATAACATTTAATATATATAAAGCATGCGGTGCGGCGCGGTTTTAACCGCTCTTTGATAGCTCAAAAGCGCAAACCGCACCGCATAGTGCGTTTTGGTATAAATGCAAACCGCAAACCGCACCGCGAAAGTTCTAAACCACGTTTTGCGGTGCGGTGCGGGCGGTTTAGCGGTTTGGATGAACAAAACCCTACTTCAATTTCTGTAGTGGTGAAGGAGACAGGAGAGAAATCGATCACCATAAACGCAATCACAGTCGAAATCACGCACATACGTGAATCGATTTCTATAGTGGTGAAGGAGACAAGAGAGAAATTGATCACCATAAACGCAATCACAGTCGAAATCAAACATAATGCTGAAATCGATTACCTTCATTTTATGGAGTGGTGAAGGAGACAAGATAGAAATTGATCACCTTAAAGGAGAAAGTCGATCTCTATAGGCGTGAAGACATGGAGAGAGTCGATTGAAAGGAACAGAAGTCCAGACGAGGGAGGCAAAGTCTGTGGAACAACGACTTTGTATGTGTGAAGCGTGAAGGAGAAATGGTTATGTTTAGGGTCATATTGGTACAAGAGGCGTTGTTCCATTTAGTTCTAGGGGTAGGGGTGGAACACACGTGTTTCACTCTTGTTCTAGTTAGTTCCTGTCCATCCCACTTGTTGTCATACCAAACATGGAACAAGTATGTTCTGTCCTTTCCGGTTCCACTCTATCCACCCTACCAAACACACACACATAAAGAGTTGTAGTTAACATTCAACCCAAGAGTTAAGTGTTGTTTATTACTTCTGAAGTTTTATTAATATTATATCAGATATTTAAGTTTCGAAAATTAGCATCTTAACCCCTGGAGCTCCAGAAAAATGATATTTCGTCACAATAATTTTATGAAGTTTTCAGCTCGTTTATCTGGCATTATAAAATGCAAAATTTGACCCGGTTTTGAGTATTTATCATTACGAAAATTTCAACATGTCCCTACAATTATAAACTCGTATTCCAAGCAATATCTTATGATGTATTTCTCTTTAATGAAATTTCCGAAATATTTATATAGTTGGGATTTGGTAATTTAATATCTATTTTAATTTAAAGAGGTCGTTAGAATAAATCATTTAATTAATCAATAATCAGTTTAAGGTGTCGTTTCCAAGCTTAATAACTAGTGGGATGTTTTAAGTCGGAATGGAGATTTTATAAAAGGATTAATTTGACATTTTGGAATGTTGTCATGTTATAGACTTTGGGTTTGACCAAAGTTGGTCGGGTTGACTTTTGACTCGTTTGGCCCACGTAGATTTAATTGATGGGGCCAAATTGATGTATCGAGGCATATTAGGATGCTTGAATATGGAGTTTGACTTTAGGTCGGGTCAAGTTGACCATATTCTACTTTTGGGGAATTAAGTCATTAATTAGACATGATGTATGAAATGTGTAGGTTTTCGGATGAGAGCTATCAAAAGCTGATCTACACGAAATCAAGTGTCTTCATGAGTACACTGGGATATGTACAAAATTATTTTATCATGCTATTATTTTGTGCATGATAATGGTTTCATATAACACCCGTAATCGTTTTAGTTCGGATCACTTCGGGACAAAAATTAGCCAAAAGGAGTATTTGGCAGATTTGCGAGGCTGTACCGTTTGGACCATATATCTCTCATAGAACCTCCGATTCATGTGATTCAAATTGATATGGAAATGCAAGAGGTAGATCTACAACTTTTGTGTTTTGAGTTTTTTCTGAATCGAGTTCCATCAAGGACAAAAACGGGTGAAAGATAGGAAAAACACCTCGGAATGGCCAGGCTATAGTGCCCGGCGATTGTGACAGTCTCACAATCGCCTGTCAGAGTCGCCCCGAATGTACCGAGACATAGAAAACGATTTTGCTTGATGGTGTGGACACGGGCGATTGTGCCTTGGCGATTGTGACATGGCATAGTTGCCGGGCACAGTCGCGGTCGGTCTCCAGCCCCTAAATACGGGATTTTCTTCATTTGGCCATAACTTCTTCATCACAGGTCCGTTTTGAGTGATTCCAGTTGCTACAGTTTCGTATTTCAGAGCTCTTCAGCATGGAAGCAAGGAGGATTCGTGATTTCTCAAAGATATGTGGTTTTCATATGTCAAAAGGTGAGATTTTAGAGTTTTTACACCATATAGGGTTTGGTTCTATGATTTTGGTGTATGTTGGGTTTGTTTATGCTTTAGATGAAGGTTTTATCAGTGGAAAGCTGAGGATCTGAAGTGCTCACCTAAGGAAGCTCGGTATTGAGGTTTTTCTCAAAATCAAGAGTTGTAAGTTATCACCCCCTTTTAGATCGTAGTCTTTGCTAAGATCTTCTTGTTTAGTTCTATAGAACACTATTTTGAAGTGTCTTCATTATCTTTGGGTTTCGACCATTTTGGAAGATTTGAAGTTTTAACTAAGGTTTACGTAGATTTGACTGTTGGGAGTTGTTTTGGTTTATGTAGGTTGCTTATGAACTAAAGATGATTTCTAGTGAAGAAATCTTGTAGATCTGGACATTTCTTCAAATGGAGCTTTTGGGGTAAACCTAGCTTTTGCGTAAATCTAGCAAGGTGAGTTTATGATATTTTGTGAAAACTTTGTACATGCCAAAAACGTCAATTTTGAAGTATTAACATGTTTTACTTGCTATTTGTCAAGTATTTGAGTATTTGGATAATATGCAATTATTTGATATAAATGGTTTTGTAAATCTTACAAATGTTATATTTGGACTTTGACACTTTGATGAATAAAACATATTTCATGAGAGGTTATGATGTTTTATTTATAGATGGAGATTATTTGGTGTCAATGATATTTTGAGGATATTGGATTTATAAACCTACGGAATTTACATGGTATGGCATTATGGGACATTTTGTAAAATACATGAATATAAGTTCATTTGAGAAAAGGGTGCGTCTCAACTGGTGTTCCCGGTTATTACATAAATGTTAAGTTATAGAGCATTTGCTCGGTTTTGACTAAAATGGGCTCATGGACATTTGTCCGAGTTGAATAATATTTTACACCTTTTGGGTGCGTTGGTCGTTCATTTAATGTCGTGTAATTTTATGTCTTCCCAACCTTGAGAAATAATTAATTATTGGAAAATAGCTTTTGAGCAAAGAGTTGGTGTTGGGAAATTATCAATATGTTTTGCTTGACGTATTTGATTTATAGACTAGTGTAATGGACCCATAGGCACAATAGTCGGTTTTATATTGGGGATGGGGCAAGTGAAAGATCCTAGTTTGGGGTTGAGCTTGCTCAGTTTGGGTATTGAGCAATAAATCCACGTTTAAGGTTGAGCTCTTTATCTGTAGGCCGAAGATGTCTATCCGATCAAGCTTACTGAATTACTGATTTCTATCGGTACGATTTGCCGGTCGCTCCTGTATGTTTCCCTCAATTGCGTATCTCTTAGGTGTAAATCGCATGCAAAAGAAAGAATTTAATGGCGTATCTTTTAGGTGTAAATCGTGGATAAAAGAAAGAATTTAAGGGGAAAACTTTATGGTCAAATGTTTATTTACCGTTTTCAAGAGTATTGGATTTGATGTTATGTTAAATGAGTATTTCTATTTAAAGCTTTTCATATCAAATGTCATTTTGATCTCAAGCTTTTATTATGGAAATAAGGAATTTGGGAAAAGATGTTGATTTTATAATGAAGTCGTCTCGTTTGAGAATTTTATTTTATGAAGCAAATATTTTGGTTTCAAATCAAAAAAAAAATTGTTAAAAACTCTTGAGCTCACTACGCGTTAAGCCTAACCATTTTTCTTTGTCGGCATGTGCATCAGGTTATCGTTGGGGTTGGTACTAGCGACACGTGTGGACTTGAGTGCTAGGGAGTAGCACGTTAAAGATCTAGCTTTGGTGACGTTTTCCAGATACGGAGATAGCGACTCTTATTGGTTTAGTAACACCCAACCATATGTATGTCTTGTATAAGACTTGATCTATTTGTTGTAGAGGTTTATTACTAATTGTGGTTTGAGGAAACTTAAATATTGATGTAATATTGGAAATTTTAAATTAGTCGCTCTTTCCAGATTTGAGGGTGTTACATTTCAAGACATGACATTGGTTATATGTTTACATGTATATGGAGTTTTGTGGTGCATGCATGCTAATTGTTTTTTGGTTTTTAAACATATTTAACATACTTATGTTTTAAGTTGGTTTAAATTGTACAAGTGGTGCACGGTTTGGAGTATGGGACGTCTATTTGGTTTGTCATATTTAAGGGGAGGCACGACCCCAAAATGGGTGACTGACTCTGTCTAAGCGGTACACACCAGGGAATGAATGTGACATGGCAGCACGACCACGTAATGGGTTATTGGCTATAGGTGATTCGTACAGACCTAGGGAATACCTGCCACTTATCAATCCTTACTCGATGAGACAATTATGAGGTCACACTTATTTCGGTGTTGAATGTTTTCAGAAAATGCATATTATTTTATATGAAGTTTTCATATTTGATATGTGTGACAAAATATGATTTTTATTCACGCAAACCATGAACTCACTAAGCTTTTATAAGCTGACTATAGTATGCATCTTAGGGACAAAAGGTTTCAGGTTGGACGAAGGAAAAGAGACACATCGAGACTTGTGTAGTCCATTTAAGCACAATATTTATGTTCAGATATTTATGATGGATAAATTTTGTAACGCGGTCCGGTATGGGACGGGTTAGCATGGAAGTTACATATTTATCGTTTTCAGTCTTCCGCTGTAAAAAGTTTTAGTTTAGCCGTACTTTTGGAGTATCGATGTAGAAACTGTTGCAGAATACGTAACATCTCATGGTAAAAAAATTGGTTTACAAGGTGTTATTAAAACCCAAATACTGTCGCTATCTCCAATTGCGGAAGACGTCAACAAATAGCTAAGACCTTCTCATGCATCTATCTAGCACTCATCTCAAAACGGTTTCTCTGGTACCACTCCCCACGGACATGATGCATATGTCGTCAAACAAAAAGGTTAGACTTAATTCCTAGTGAGTTCAAACAATTTTAATCATATTTATAAAACGGCAAAAACGGAAAGAACAATATTTAAATCGTGTTTCAATTATGCAATGTATTTTAGAATGTAAACGACATTTTTCCCGAAACCACCATTTTGCACTTAAATAAAATACCCAACATTTGTAAACCAAACCCAATACTCACATAAAGTACCAATAGGATAAAAATCCAAATACCAAAAACATGGTAATAACCTCTTTATCCATAACCTTAATGTATGGAGGTGATCCAATACATCAAAATCACAAATTACAGTAATTTTCCAAAACCCAATTAATTGAAACATTGAAAATACACTACCCAAAATAACACCATTTGGTGACGGAGGAGACCGTATCCGTATAGTGTGGCGAACATACGAATAAACCACAAATCAACGTTAATGAACACGAACTAGGGATTATACGGTCATCAAGTTCAACCACCCACAGTCTGTAGTTTGAGTCCTCTATAGAGTACCTAGATGACTCTTTACTAGAAATGTTAGTCAACTAACGGATTGTACGGTCATCAAGTTCAACTCTTCGAGTCTGTACCTCAAGCCCTCTGCTATGATCATACGATCATTGAGTTCAACTCTTCGAGTCTGTACCTCAAGTCCTCGGTTACATCTGTAGTTTCTGGCAAGAATACAGAGACAATAGTCTCATTCTAAACTAACAATTGACTTCTATGTCTATGGATCCATTGCAACGCAGTCTAAATTACATGACTCCAAGATGATTGACCAACGCATCCAAAGCATGTAATTTTATAAATAGATATGCTATAAATTCATATAATTTCTAAAGCTCAAAATAGAGCAATTTAAGTCGGACATATATCCCCAAGACTAACTTGAGTCAACCGAACCAAAATACTCAATAGTTCAAACAACTAATAAATGAAAGTCAATGAAAGTCGATAAATATATATGTTCGAAAAGCAAGATTACCCAATACCCAATATAAATTTAGACAAGCCCTTTTTTTCCAATCGTAAACATTTTATGCATATTTCCACTTGCCTTATGATATAAAAATATGCATTTCTTCAAATGATTTATAAAAACTAACTACGTCAAATACTAGATAAATCATCAAAAAATCCATTTTTTAGATAAATTATTTAAAAGGGTTCAAACGCATAATTTATTTAACATATAAATTAAGGATCTCCAAATTATGCAGTTTTAAGTCATGATAACTTTAAAAGTATCGAATACATAAATTTTACCAAATACCCGATTATAATCTTTATATATGATTTATAAAAGCAAATATACCAAATATACCAATTATACCAAATATGCAAAATTCATCATATACTCAAACATTTAATAAATAACACGTAAAACATGTTAATACTTTCACAAAACAACTTGAACTTACCTTGCTTTAAATAGCTAGATCTAAGGTTTACCCAAGTTTGAACTTCCTTCGAAGAAGACTTTAGATCCACAAAGTTTCCACTCTAAAACGGTCGTCTCTTGAAGAACATGAAAACTCCAAACTATTCATAAATCTTTAGGTTAAGGCTCCTCTAAAAAGTGTTCCACAAAGAGTCCCAAACCGGGTTTTGAAGAAAGAAAAGAGGATTGGTGATGAGTTTTCTTAGAGAGAGTTTAGAGAGAAGGATGAAACAGGGAAGGAGAGAGATTCGTGAGAGTGTTGCACTACAAAGGAATAATAAGAAAAATCATTAAGAAATGAGGAGGTAGGAGCCATGTGTTCAGTGCTTCATGAGCTTCACAAAGTAAGAAGCTTCACATAATAGAGGGAAAGGCGGATGCCAAATGATCTCTAATCAGCATTGGAAGACATGGTGGGGTCCACCACTTACTTCTATCAAACTTATATTATAAAAGAATTCTAAAACCGCCCACACTTAATAGATAGCACAAGATGCCCCCTTCCCCCTCCCCCCCCCCCCTATAATCATTAAAACCATATATATGTATATATGTATATATATATATATATGAGAATTTTACTCAAATAGCCAATCAGGAAAGGTTTTTTTTGTCTCTTAGCCTATTTCTTCCTAAAATTGCCAAAATAACCATTTGGGTCGTCAAAAATGAGATCGCAATTGCGACCTCACTACCCGACATAAAAAAATTCATAAGCTTTCAATTGGGTCGCAATGAGTGAGATCGCCAATTACATTATTTTACTTTTATTGGTATAAAGAAAGGGAATTTTACTAACTATTACTATGTCCAACTTTAAAGAAATGAGTGAGGTCGCCAAATGAGGAATATCAAAAATCGCTATTCGGATAGTTAGGTCGCCAAATA
This sequence comes from Silybum marianum, assembly GCA_036898165.1. Taxonomy (NCBI): domain Eukaryota; kingdom Viridiplantae; phylum Streptophyta; class Magnoliopsida; order Asterales; family Asteraceae; genus Silybum; species Silybum marianum. The sequence continues at coordinate 6,343,153 of CM072541.1, forward strand.
AGTAAATATCCATAAAAAATGAATGAGTTCGCCAAAATTGTTGTTATCCATTAATTTTGTGTTGTCTGGTAGTGAGGTTGCAATTGCGACCTCATTTTTAGCGACCTTATTGGCTATTTTGGCAATTTTGGGGAGATTTGGGCTAGGAGGCAAAAAAGATTTCTAAAATCGCTATTTGAGTAAAATTATATATTTCTCTCTCTCTCTCTCTCTATCTCTCTCTCTCTATATATATATATACACACACATGTATAGAGACAGAGGAAAGTTCAAATGAGAACTCAAATTTGGTTGTGAACGTAAGGACAAATGAGAGCACGACACGTGCCTGAATGATTATTCAGACTAAATATACAAATAAATATTCAAACTGAATATAGTATTTATTTAGTTTGAATAATTCTTATTTAGACTGAATAAGAATTATTCAGACTAAATAAATATTATATTTAGTCTGGATATTTCTTTGTATATTCAGACTGAATGGGACACGTGTCGCGCTCTCATTTGTCCTCACGTTCACAACCAAATTTGAGTTCCTATTTGAACTCGCCCCTATATATATATATATATATATAAAAGTGGAAATTCGAGGAATAACTTTTTAGTTTGTGGTGATTTTTTAATGAAAGAGCATTTTAGGTATTTTTAAACTCCCTCTCCTCTCTCCTCCCACCATCTACCGACCACCGGCCTCCAGCCTCCGATCACCGGCCACTGGTGAACCTTATTCCGGCGATGACCAATTAAAAGATACACAATGTGATACCTAAAAGTATATACAAGATGCACTATGATACCAATTGTGGTGCAGATTGTATCTACTATGATACCGATTGTGATATCTATTTGTGATGCCAAAATACATACAAGATGCAATGTCATACCTATTGAGATGCAACTGTGATACCCCGATAGTGATACACAATGTATCCACTGTGATACCAATTCTACATACCGTGATACCGATTGTAACTGCTATGATATCGATTGGGATACATTGTGATGCCCTTCATAAATCCTTTAAATACATTGTGATCCACTGTTAGAAACCCATAAATACACATTATCCATTGTGATTCATCTAAGTCTAAATAAAAAACTAACAAAAATAAAATCTTATTCAAGATTGTCAACAAGATCTGCAACAAATCCAAACAAAGCACATGAAAATTCTTTAAACCAAAACCAGATCTGCGATAAATCTAAACAAAACACATGAAAACAACTCATTTGGCCGCCGACGAGACGATTAATAGGAGGTCGAAGAAGAGGTGATGGGGAGATGAAGACCTTCGATTCTATTGTCGGTCTACGAGAATGGTTGAGATCGGCCGGCAAGAATGGTTCTTGGTCTATAGATTTTTATAGTGACGTCTCAAAATATTTGAATCAAAAAGCTTTAAATCGAATCCCACGAACCCAAATCTGAAAACTTCAAACCCAAATCTGAAATCTGTCGTGGCCTTTGACAAATCCGGGTCGACTTCATTGGCACCATCGAATGCGAGTTCGAGTTTTTGGTGATCGTTGAGGATTGGAAAAGGGATTCCGAGGGAGGCTGCTTGTTCTTGGGTTATTTTCAAGGTGAGTAGGATGACGATGTATTTAAGTTGGCCGGGGGCAAGGAGTTCCCTGATTTTGGAGACCACAAAGGCGACGGTGGAACCGGTGTCAAGTCTGAGAACTATGCTGGACCTGACGTATTCTACGGCCTTATTGGTGACGAGTTTCTTGAGATCGTCTTCGAATGTGGAGCTTTGCGATGTGTTTGTGTTGTTTATCATGTATTAATGGGGAGGTGAGATTTTCCGGTGCTGCATAGGGAGGGTGGTTATGAACGGCGAGGGATAGGTTTGTGATAGCCAAATTACTGTGATACAACCAAAAATTATTGAAGCTAAGCCCATATCACAGCAACCATGCATCAGGAAAACCCCTGCCTATCTGAAAGATTATAGTTTAGGGTAATTACCTCTGGTTACGTTGCTTCTAAAATAAGCATCTTTCTGTTACAATTTGATAGGATCTGTTATAGTGGATGAAAATATTATATAATGAGAATAGTACGGGAAAAGGAGGCATCCTGAATTTTTATTGATAGTCCTCTCTCTCTCTCTCTCTCTCTCTCTCTCTCTCTCTTATCCCCTGGGTTTCTGCTAATCCAAAAGCAGCTATCAATTGGGGCTTTCATTGAGAGGAAAAGTCATGGCAGACGGTTTCCGACTGAAGGCGATGGCTGAGCAGCTGCAGGCATTGGAACTCACATCCTCCTCTCACAACTCCAGTATTGATGACCTCACTAGTCATGTCCAAAACATTCAATCCTCCATGACCTCCCTACAATCCACGGTAAATACTCTTCAGAACTCCATTACTGATTGGTGAACCGCCTGTCTCAACCAAAACCACCCCCAATCGTGAATCCTCCACCACAACATCACTATGTCACCAAACCACCCAAGTGTGAGCTGAATAATCTCAACGGTGAAGGCCCTTTCGCTTGGGTGATCAATGCAGAGCGTTATTTTGCTTTTTATTCCCTTCATTTTGAACAAAGGGTGGACATAACAAGTTTTCTAATGGAAGGGCAGGCAACACACTTGCTCATGGAGCACACTTGTATGGGTTATCGAGGTATGTTTTGGACCCTCAACATATACAAACCACTAGGAAGCTTTGTTCAAGTTATCCCAAACGGGAATGGTGGCTGATTACAGTCTGAATTTGAGCGGATCTAAAACCAAATTGATGAACTTCCCCCTTCATCTGGCCTGGCATGTTTTGTTTCTGGACTTAAATAGTCCATTCAAACAGATCTGGCACCATTTCAGCCAGCAAAGCTCGCAACTGGTATTGCCTTTGCCATACATAATGAATCTAAGAAAGACAGCAATATATTACCCAAATATCAATCTCCAGGGCCAGTTTTGTTATCCTAACACCATCCCCGCTAGCTAAAACTCCTCTCCTCGCTCTTCTACCAATCCAAGCGTCGGTCAGAAGTCCTAACCCTACTCGGGGTCGGCGACTCACGTCCGGGGAGATGCAACAACGTCGAGAAAAATGGTTATGTCACTTTTGTGAGGAACGTTTCCGACCTGGGCACCGTTATAATCCACGACAATCCTTATTGTTGTTGGAAGAAAGCGAAGAAACCGAGTGTCTCATAGAAGAAAAAGAAGGTATGCCTCATGAGTTGCTACCACCTATCCATGAAATTTCACTACACGCTTTAACCGGATCAGTGAGACCTAAAACCTTTAGGGTTGTGGCCCACGTACATCACCACTCTGTCTCTGTACTCATTGACAATGGTAGTACACATAACTACATACATCCTCAGATAGCTCGTTTTCTACACCTCCCCATTGATCGGGCACCATCCTTTCAAGTTGCTGTGGGAAATGGAGAGAAGTTGACCAGTGAAGGAAGGTGTGTGGGGGTAAAAATAAGTATACAGGGGGTAACATTCAGTGTGGATTTCCACTTGCTCAAGTTTTCTGGAGCGGATGCTATATTGGGAGTCCAGTGGCTTGAGCAATTAGGAAGGATCACAACTGATCACAGGGCACTCACCATGGAGTTCGTCTATAATCAACAACTTGTAATCCTTAAAGGCCTCGTACGCAACAATGGGGTCGAACCCATCACGTTTCACCAATTGCGCCGACTTAACTCCACCTCTTCAACGGCTCAGTTCTACCACATCGAACTACAACCTGATAATGCTACAACAAACATAGAACCGTTTGCTAACCACCCACCTGATCTGCAGTCCCTACTCAACCAATTTCACATCGTCTTCTCCACCCTTGTTACTTTACCCCCTCATCGCATACATGACCACAAAATTACGCTTCACCCTTCTTCCTCTCCGGTCAATACAAGGCCCTATCGATATCCCCACTTCCAAAAAAACAAAATTGAAAAGCAAGTCAGGGAGATGTTGGCCTAAAAGGTTATTCGGCCCTCTACGAGCCCCTTTTCATCTCCGGTACTCCTAGTACGGAAAAAAGATGGGACATGGTGATTCTGCGTAGACTACCGAGCACTCAACGCCCATCACCATCAAAGACAGATTTCCCATTCCAACGATGGACGAGTTGTTGGATGAGCTCCACGGTGCCACCATATTTTCAAAGTTGGATCTACGAAGTGGGTATTTCCAGATTCGCATTCACCCTCCTGATGTTCCTAAAACGGCTTTTCGTACACATGAGGGACACTATGAATTTCTCGTTATGCCCTTTGGACTCTCCAATGCTCCATCAACATTTCAAACTACTATGAACTCTGTATTCCATGGGTTCCTTCGACGTTTTGTCTTAGTATTTTTTGATGACATTTTGGTTTACAGTTGTACTTGGACTGATCACCTCGTGCATCTCAGATCTATCCTGCAGGTTTTGGTACAACATCAACTGTTCGCAAAGCCTAACAAATGTTGCTTTGGCCAATGAAAGCTAGAATATTTGGGTCATGTTATCTCTGGTGAAGGCGTTGAAATGGATCCAGAGAAGGTTGTAGCAGTCCTCACTTGACCAACACCCATGAATGCCACCACTTTTCGGGGATTTCTAGGCTTAACGGGATATTACAAGCACTTTATAAGAAATTACGCTGCTATTGCAGCCCCGTTAACCGATCTGTTGAAGAAAGGCTTATTACGATGGACAGACTCAGCAACAGATGCTTTCAACACTCTTAAAGATGCATTGACTAGTGCACCCGTATTTTCCCTTCCTGATTTCTCTTATCCTTTCTCTGTGGAAACAGATGCTTCCTTACAAGTTGTGGGTGCCATTCTTACCCAACATAAGCATCCAATTTCTTATTTCAGTAAACGTCTTTGCCCTCGCCTCCAAGCATCCTCTACTTATAGTCGTGAGATGTATGCTATCACATCAGCTGTAAAAAAATGGCGCCACTATTTATCGGGGCGTCCCTTCACAATCGTCACTGATCATAGCAGCCTTAAACAACTCACTACACAAGTAATTCAGACCCCAGAACAACATTGTTGGTTGACAAAGTTGTTGGGATTTGAATTTACTCTAATCCATAAGGCAGGGTTGAATAATCGCGGTCCTGATGCGTTATCCAGAAGTCACATCCAACAACAAACAGGAGAGTCCCATGGCCTATCTGAAGTGGGCAGCGGTCTTTTAGACGAAATTTAACAGACCATAAAAAGTGACTCCTACGCAAAAAATCTTTTGGAGAAGTTAAAAACTACAAGCGATGTGCAAAAATTGTTCACCTTCAAGGACGGGTTTCTTTATCACAAGGTATAAATTTACATTCCGGCCAAGCGCGAATTGCGAGAGAGCGATTCCTTCAACTTTTCCATGGGTCTATCGTAGGGGGCCACTCGGGTGTGCAAAAGACATTGACTCATTTGGCTGTCACGTGGTATTGGTCGGGAATGCACAAGGATGTGGATCAGTTTGTGCGCCTTTAAACTGTTTGTCACATGATGAAGCCAGAGTTAGCTAAGCCACAAGGGTTGTTGCAACCATTGCCCATTCTTGCCTATGTATGGGAAGATATTTCAATGGACTTTATAACTGGATTACCTACCTCTGCTGGTAAAAGGGTTATTTGGGTTATCGTGGACAAATTGTCTCAATACTGTCATTTCGTAGCCCTTCCTGAAACAGTTTATGCCCCTCAATTAGCTCATCAATTTGTTAGGGAATTTTTCCGGCTTCATGGATTTCCATGGTCCATCGTGTCTGATCGTGACCCCCTACTCGTCAGCCGATTTTGGAAGGAGTTGTTTCGTCTTCATGGGATAGAATTATGGATGAGTAGTTCCTACCACCCCCAAACTGATGGGAAGACGGAGGTGGTTAATCATTGTTTGGAGACTTATTTACGGGCATACACATGTGACTTTCCCACGAAATGGCAACCCATGCTTCCTTGGGATGAACTTTTGTATAACACTATGGTCCATTGGTACATTTTCTCCGTTTCAGGTGGTTTATGGTCGATCACCCCCTACTCTATTGGGATACGTAGCCGGCTTGGCAGTATTGGATGCTCTTGATGATGCCCTGTTGGACAAAAGTACGGTTATGGCAACGTTGAAAGACAACCTCCAGCGCGCTCAGTCTCGCATGGTTAATCATGCTAAGCAACACCGTCGAGATAAGGTATTCGCTGTGAATGATTAGGTTTATGTGAAACTTCAGCCATACCGTCAACATAGTCTGGCCAAATGCAGAAGTTACAAGCTAGCTTGTAAATTCTTTGTACCATACCAAATTTTAGCTCGTGTTGGGTCGGTGGCCTATAAACTCCTTCTACCAACTGATGTTCGGATTCACCCTGTTTTTCATGTTTCACTTCTCAAATTCTGCCCAAATCCAGATGCCGCTACTTATCAACCATTACCCACGACCGTCACTACCGTATCCCCGTACCCCGATGAAATCCTGGCTCGTCGCATTATGACCCTAGACGGAAAAGCGGTGCCCCAACTCTTGATCCAACGGACGAACTCCACTGCTGCAGAAGCTACCCGGGAAAATCGTGATTCTTTTGCTGCAACTTTTCATGAATTCATCCTTGAGGACAAGGCTTGTTGTGATGACGAGGATAATGATAGCCCAACTACTGTGATCCAACCCAAAATTATTAAAGCCAAGCCCATATCACAGCAACCACACATTAGGAAAAGGCCTGCCTATCCGAAAGATTATAGTTTAGGGTAATTACCTCTGGTTACATTGCTTCTTGAATAAGCATCTTTCTGTTACGATTTGATAGGATCTGTAATAGTGGATGAAAATATTATATAATGAGAATAGTATGGGAAAAGGAGATATCCTGAATTTCTATTGATAGTCCTCTCTCTCTCTCTCTCTCTCTCTCTTTTATCCCCTGGGTTTCTACTAGTCCTAAAGCAGCTATCAGTTTGAGGTAGTGTGGTAAAGGTGGGAGAGGGATAATCGTGGTTTATTTTGATTCTTTTTCTTTTTTTGGAACTATTAAATGCCGGGTATTCGCTGGACTAGTTCTGGAACTGGGTACCAGGTCCCGCTAGATACCTAGAACCGAAACCGACGGATACCCACTTCCAAAAGACTTATTTATTATATTTAAATATGTTGACGTGAAGTCCTTTGGAAGTTGTTTGTTGTTGTCGAGATTCAAAAGTTTCTAATTTAATTTCTATGATAATTAGTTTTTAGTTTTTATCGTATCGATTTTCTCCGTTTGTTGTATTTATTTTTTTAAGTTGGTACTTTATATTTTGTAATAGACTTAAAATTATATTTTTATTATATGAAATGATAAAATTTTTGAGAAAAAGAAATTAGACATCGGGTATCTGGTACCAGAACCGGTTCCCAACGGTTCCACTTCCAAAATATAAAGAACCAAAGTAAGCGATTCTGGTTCCTTCATTCAAGGAACCGCAGGTTCCGGTTCCAGATCCATTTCCATAAATTTTGGCCGGATTCCTGCCTTTGCTCACCCTAATAGGTACGAGCATAAAGTTCAATATTTTAAACATTTATAAAACATAATTTAATTGCTACTGTTGATCATAACTCATCTCAGTGATTTGAATATGATTCCTCTTTACACTTAGTGACATTCCTTGGTTAAGTTTAAGTGCAAATTCAGCGATAAGCACACACCGACTGTCATCAGCGATCGCTGAAGATCAAGGAACCTTAAGCTTAACTCTAAAGATCTGAAGATCAGCGATCACACCAAATGATCATTCAGCGAAAGTCAAAGACCAAGCTGAAGAAAGAGATAATCAGCTACGTGACCTGAAGCGGTTTAGCGATAGCAAAGATTATCTATCCAAAGTGTGAAGTCTTGTGAAGCCTCAGCGATACTGAAAGTTCATCCTTGAAGATTCAGTCTCAGCGATCAAGTGAAGCTTCTCATACAAGATTAACGTTGACCTTATCCTCGATGCACAAAAGACAAACCCCATACTGTGTCAGAAAAGGACGTACGAATTGTCTCTTATGTTCCCATCATATCTGATATGGTACTGTTCATATACAGCCAAAAACATGGTTGTATTCTGAACAAAGGACAAGTCTCCTATGGATGCTTGCGACGTTGCACATACATTAAATGCAAACGGGTAAAAATAAGATGAAGATATCTTTTTCATCTGTGTGCATGCAACCTTCTGTCTTAAACCTTCTGTATTCCTTTTTACTTATTTCTTGTGCATCAATCTTAGTGATTTCTTAGTTACAATAGAATAGGTTTAGACTTGTTCTAATTCCGCTTGTAACTGTAAATTTGTTTATGCAATATAAACTAATTTAAAAACCAAAAATCTATGTGTTTGTATTCAACCCCCCCCCCCCTACTACAAACTGTTTCTATATCCAATAACTCTTGTAGACTCCTTAGGGACCAACAAGTGGTATCAGAGCAGTGTGCTCTCTATCTTTAAATATTTTCTTTCTAAACTATCTTAAAAATGTCAAATCCTAATACAAACTATAATGACAATGGATCTTTAGCTAAGCCTCCAAGATTTAGCCATGATAATTTCCCATTGTGGAAGGAAAGAATGTCTCTATTTCTAGAAGGATCAGACCCAAAGATCCCTTATTATATAGAAAACGGTCCATTTGTTCCTACAACTATTGTAGCTGGTGTTCCTGCCACCACTACTACTCCAGCCATCTATGAAAGGAGTATTATTAAAACTCCTAATCGATGGACTGAAGAAGATAAGAAAGAAAATGCTATTGACTCAAAAGCCAGATCCATAATAGCAATGTCCCTCCCTGATGAAGTCTATCACTTAGTAATGAAAATGAGGACTTCTAAATCCATGTGGGATACTCTATGTATTCAATATGAAGGAACATCTGAGATACAAATCACTAGAAGTATTAATCTAGTAAGACAATATGAAAGCTTAATGCATCATAAAGGTGAAACTCTTTCTCAACTTCACCAGCGTTTTAACTGTTTGTTGATTGATTTAAAAACAGTCAACAAACACTATTCTAACGCTCAAATTCTAACAAAATTCATGGAGGCACTACCCGAACAATTGGCAGTGTATACTACATGTCTGAAATTGTCAAAGAATCTTGAAACTCTTTCATTAAGTGCTTTGTATGGAATGCTATTAAATGAAGAGCAATCCCAAGTTTTGAGGAAAACCCTCATCAATGAACTCAAAGGTGCCAAAAGTACTTCTTTGGCACTTCTGTCTTCAGAGGTAAATCAATTAAAAAATGCTTCCTCCTCTACTATTACTTCCATCACTGAATTAGGTCAAACTGATTCAGAAGATCAACTCACTGATGCTGACATCTCTGAGTTCGATAACTCTCTGGCTCTGTTAACTAATAACTTTAAAAGATTCGCCAGAAAGAGCAACTTTCGAAGAACACCGACTCTCGCTGACTCTGATAAATTAAAGACTATGCCCGCTGAGAAAGCCTCAGCCATATGCTACAATTGTCAGCGAAAGGGTCACTTCGCTATTGAATGTAGATCCAAGAAAGTTGCAGCCCCTACTACCTCGCTGACCTCTGATAAGAAAGAGAAGTATTTGAAATTAAAAAACAAATACAAAGATCTGAAGAAAAACCAGCCAAAAGGCAAAGGTCTTGTAGCTGAAGAAGTTGATTGGGATGATGAAGGTGACTGGGCTAAAACCTCTGATGAGTCAGACACAGATGAAGAAGATCTTGCCTTCTTATGTCTGATGGCAAGAATAGAAGACGATGAAGAAGTATCTGAAACTTCTTCCTCTGAGTCCCCTTCTACTCAGGTATCCATTCCTTCTATCTCTTTAATTTCTGAAAATTATAACTTATCTGCGCTTGATGCTATGACTGTTGATTTTTACAATGCTTTAAATGGAAAAATCAAAGCTGAGAAAATTAACATTGATTTATCTGAACAATTAAAAAATTGTCATCTAAAAATCAAAGAACTTTCAAAGATTGAGGAAACCTTAAAGGACCAAGTCTTTGTAAATCAAACAATCAGCATCGAGAAGCAGCAAGCTATCACTGAAAGAGAAAAGGCCATCGCTGATCTCAAATCTGAAAAGGCTACCATCGAAGGATGGTGCAAAGCCTCTGACAAGGTAAATGAGATCATCAATGCCAGATCCCTATGAAAGTAAGAAGTGGGTTAGGCTTTAACCTTGAAAAGGAAGAATCAGAGAAAGACCGTTCCATGCTTAAATTTGGAATGTTTGTTTCCTCTATCCATGATCCCTACTCTTCGTCTCAGAGACCTCAATCTAATGAGAAAACTCATGTGTTAAAATCTTTCAACTCTAAGAAAGTGGTCAAAAGCAAGATTCTTGACCAGGTTCCTAGAAATAAAAATGTTCAGAAGAAGAACAAGAAATCTTCTACCTCCTTAGAGAGCAATCCAAAACCTAGGAGAAAAATCTCCGAGTTCTCTCAGAGGTCGACCCCCAGAATTAAGATTAATCTCACTCATGTTCCTGAAAAGGCTGTTATACCTCCAAGAACAATGGAGAAAGGAATTCTTGCTCCTATTCCTGACAAAATCCCTTCTATCTCTCTGAAATCTTTGAATTCCAAACCTTATAAATATAGGAAGTGCTATCACTGTGGTGAAACTACCCACATTGCAAGTAAGTGTCCTAATGCTACTAAAGCTGATAAACTAGCTCATGGAAAGAAAGTAGCTCAAGCTGATAAATCAGCAAGAGTGAAATCTACCAAGGTTGCAAAACCAACAAAGGTGAAGATATCCACTGAATAAAGTTCTTTAGCAAGTAGCTCCTCCGCCACTCCTTCCACTAACAAAGCAGGACCCATAGTAATATGGGTACCTTCAAACATTTAATCTCTTTGTTGAATGCAGAGTGTTAAAGGTATCTGGTATCTCGATAGCGGATGCTCAAGACACATGACTGGCAGAAAATCTCTGCTCTCTGACTACAAAGAAGAAGCTGGTCCATCAGTGACCTTTGGTGGAAATGGCAAAGCATACACTAAAGGCTATGGAATCTTGTCCAACGGAGCCACCTCGTTTAGTAGAGTTGCCTACGTTGAAGGACTAAAACACAATCTCTTGAGTGTTAGTCAGCTATGTGACAAAGATTTCAAAGTTTTATTCCTAAAGAATAGATGTGATGTCACTGACTGCAATGATAAGCTTGCCTTAACAGGCAAAAGAGTTGAAAATGTATACATAATCAATATGAATAGTTCTCACTCTGAGAACGTGTGCTTTATCTCTAAAGCATCCTCTGATGAAATTGGTTATGGCATAAAAGACTCTCTCATCTCAACTTGAAGACAATTAATGAACTATCTCAAAAGGAACTCGTTAGAGATCTCCCAAATCATAGCTTTGCAAAGGAATCTTTTTGCTCAGCATGTGAAAAGGGAAAGCTGACAAAAGCATCATTCAGATCTAATCAAGTTTCTTCAGTAACCTCACCTCTTCAACTACTCCATATGGATCTCTTTGGACCTGTCAATGTCCAATCTATATCTGGAAAGAAGTACATTCTTGTGATTGTTGATGAATATTCCAGATACACATGGGTATTTTTTCTTCGATCCAAAAGTGACATCCCTGATATGATAATCTCTTTTATTAAAAGGATGAAAGTTCTGAACAATCTGATTGTTCGTTCCATGAGAAGTGATCATGGTACTGAATTCAAGAACAGTACTCTGATAAATTTCTTTGACGAAAAAGGCATCTCTCACAATTTCTCTTCAGTAAGAACTCCTCAGAAAAACGGTGTTGCTGAAAGAAGAAAGCGAACTATCACTGAAGCAGCTCGCTCAATGCTCACTGAATCACGCCTTCCAACTCAATTCTGGGCCGAAGCAGTAAATACAACATGCTTTACTCAGAATTGATCTCTGATTGTGAAGCGATTCAAGAAAACCCCTTATGAATTATTTCATGGAAGAAGACCTACTCTGAAGTATCTTCACATCTTTGGATGCAAATGCTACATTCTGAATGACAGAGATCATTTGGGAAAGTTCGATCTAAAAGCTGATGAAGGAATTTTTCTTGGGTATTCCTCTATATCTAAGTCTTTCAGAATCTTCAACAAACGAAGACAACATGTTGAAGAATCCATGCATGTCAATTTTGATGAATCTCGTACTACCCCACTTCTCTTATCCCTAAAGAAGATGAAGAATTGAATGCTTGGATGAAGTCTCACTATGGGGAACCTGAAACTTATTTAAACAATCAACCTAATGCTGAATAAAGTGATGATGAAATCCCTGAAATACCTACTAACAATGATCCATCTTCAGGGATCAGTGTTACTCCTCTCAATCAGATTCTTCCTTCTGATGCATCTTCTGGAAATTCCTCGGTGAATATTCAAGCTTCATCCTCTGCAAATCAATCCTCTGAGTCTCCTCAATTGATTTTGAATGATGATGTACCTGTTGCTGAAACAACAAATAGCATCCCTGAAGAAGAAGAACTAGTCGCTGAATCTGCGGTTGATCTCTCTCCTCAACCACCAGCTCAGCGATGGACTGCAAATCATCCAATAAATCAGATTATTGGTGATCCTAATGCAGGTATCAAAACGCGTAGAGGTACAGGTAATATATGTCTCTATGTTAATTTCATTTTTCTCTCTGAACCTAAAAAGATAGATCAAGCTATCTCTGATCCTAGCTGGATTTCAGCTATGCAAGAAGAACTAACTGAGTTTCGTAGAAACAAAGTTTGAAATCTTGTTCCTAGACCCTCTGGTAAAATAGTGATTGGAACCAAATGGGTACTTAGAAATAAGCTAGATGAAAACGGGATTGTTATTCGCAATAAGGCTAGACTTGTCGCTCAAGGATACATACAGGAAGAAGGTATTGATTAAGACGAAACCTTTGCACCTATAGCTCATTTAGAAGCTATAAGACTTTTCTTAGCTTATGCTGCCCATAAAGACTTCAAAGTTTTTCAAATGGATGTTAAAAGTGCTTTTCTAAATGGGAAACTCAGCGAGGAAGTTTATGTTGAACAACCCCCTGGTTTCTCAGACCCCAACCATCCTGATTATGTTTTCAAACTTGAAGAAGCTCTTTACAGGTTAAAACAAGCTCCTAGAGCTTGGTATGATACTCTTTCTCAGTTTCTTCTTAAAGAAAAATTCATTTGTGGAAAAATTGACCAAACTCTCTTTCTAAGAAAATATAAAGGTCATACTATACTCGCTCAAATATATGTCGAGACATTATCTTTGGTTCCACAAAACCCAAATTATGCACTCGCTTCGCTGCAAGAATGCAAAAACAATATAAAATGAGTATGATGGGTGAACTAACGTATTTTCTAGGTTTGCAGATAAAACAATTTGACAAAGGAATCTTTATTTGTCAAAGTAAATACGTTAAAGATATGCTGAACAAGTTTGATATGAATCAATGCTCAGCGATGAAGACTCCTATGGCCCCTCCTCTGACTTTGAATAAGGACCCTAATGGGAAGCCTGTAAACGTCACCGCCTATCGAGGGATGATTGGGTCTCTGCTATATCTTACAGCGAGTAGACCGGATATCATGTATTCTACTTGTCTCTGTGCCCGGTATCAAGCTGAACCGAAGGAATCTCATCTCATCGCTGTAAAGCGTATCTTCAGATATCTGAAAGGAACTCCTAATCTGGGTCTTTGGTATCCCAAAGGCTCAGGCTTCGATCTAATTGGTTACTCTGATAGTGATTTCGCAGGTTGCAAGATAGATAGAAAGAGCACCACTGGTGGGTGTTAGCTACTAGGTGGTAAATTAATTAGTTGGACAAAGTAAAAAAGCAAAATTATGTGTCCACCTCCACCGCTGAAGCTGAATACGTAGCCGCTGGAAGTTGTTGTGCTCAAATCCTTTGGATGAGAAATCAACTCAGAGACTATGATCTCATGCTCTCCAAGATCCCTATTTATTGTGATAGTACTAGTGCTATTGCAATTGCCAACAACCCTATACTTCACTCGAAAACCAAGCACATTGAGATTCAATATCACTTTATCAGAGATCATGTAATGAATGGTGAAATTGAACTTCATTTTGTATCCACTGAATATCAGCTCGCTGATGTTTTCACTAAGCCTCTTGATGAAACTAGATTCAATCTACTCATCAGCGAACTTGGTATGTTGAACGCTGAATAATTCTTACTCAGCGAGCAACAAACAGTGATACAAATAAAGTCCTCTATTACCATTAACTAAACTTTGATTCAGAAATATCTATCCTATCTCACTCAGGTATTATCTTCTAAAACCTTTCCACTCCCTGATGTTTCTTTAATCAGGGAATGAATCTAAAACCATAAAACTCATCACTGACAATCTTTTATTGTTTTTGATGAATATTTTCAAAGATAATGATTAATCTTTCCAAATCGATAATTATCATTATATTTTTTTTAAATAAGAAAAGGACACGTCAGACCTTTTCTGACACAAGACGGACAACGACATTTCCCTTCCAATTCCTTTCTAGGGACGTGCACCATGTCATCATTTCTTTTTCAAAAAGCTAAAACCGTCGTTTAGCTATCCGTTTCTCTCTCCTCATGCTATTTAAGCAAATCCTTGTCTCATTTCTCTCTTTACGCTCTCAACATTTCCAAAAGGCAAGAATTCACTCAGCTTCTTAAAGTTTTCTCAAGAACACGCACTTGTGCGTTTTTCTTCTCGAACATCACTAACGTTTGATCTAAACCTTACACATTAATCAAGGAAACATCTTGTTTCACTTCTCTTTTCTTTTCTTAAAATCAAAACAAAAATCCAGGGTAAATAAAATAAAAATCTGGATTAAACTTCAAAACCCTGTTCTAAGTCTTTTCCTTAAGAACAGAAGATTTTTTTTGTTTAATCCATCTTTTATTATCTATACCTATATTTTTAATTATACCAATTTTTTTAAAACATTTGGTATTTTTACTTTTATTTGCTTTTCTATCACAAGTATTTTGATCTTGTTCATCGAAACACTTGTTTCTTTTCCTTACATTTGGTATTCTTTATACCAAAATCTGGTTTATACATTTTGTATTAAACCATGATTTTTCTATTTGGTGTTCCTATCTATGCTACAGCAATGGCCTCTTCAAGCAAAGTTGCTGAAACCACTCTCGTCTCTGACACGCTGGTTGCTACTGCGGTGTGCCACTTCCCTCTGGAACAAGCAACATTCAAGTCCTGCAACTACCTTGCACTCGTGGACATCCCTGCTGAACGTCCACAATTTGCTGAAGGCGCAAAATTCATCAAGGTGTGCCCACTGATGTATGCATCGTGCATAATCAAATTGGCATTTCCTCTCATCTTCAGGCCCTATGGTACACGGCTCACTGTACCAACTGCACCACTGACAAGGGCAAAGAACTCCCTGCTATTGGCTTTACTATTCCCACTCTCGATCACTTCGCATTTACCTCTGGATTCTTAAGGCAAGCTCTTCACCTCCCTGCTCGAGGTAAGAATGAAAAGTGGGCTGATGAACCCACAAAGCAGCAGATAGAATCCTTCTTAAACTCCATCGGCTACGCATGGGAAAGCGCCTCTCTGAAGACCGTGGGATCCAAGCTGGAAAAGAAGCGCTTACCTGCTCGCTGGCAGTATATCTTCACTCAGGTCATTCAGTGCCTGGGCTCCAAGACTGGCTCGCATGATTAAGCTAGTAAACATTTTCAAGATATGGGCTTCGCTCTCTGCACGGGCTACAAGCTGAATTTCGCTAATTACATATTCAGTGATATGTACAACAGGGTGAAAGCTACGAATAGGCACTCTGTCATCCCTTACCCAAGATTCTTTGCAACAATCTTGGAGCATGCATTCGGAGATGAGTACCCCAAGACGGCCAACCACTCCTTCTCGATGGTGGGAAAGAAATCCCTGGACATTGAAGAACGTCCAGGTGATGCTCCCTTTACACCATACATGCTGACAATTATTGGAGCTCCTGCTGTCTAGCTCACTGACAAACCCATCAGTGAGTATCCCTGACACTACTGCCCCCAAAAGGAAACTACCAACCGATGGTCATAAAAAGACCATCGCAACCAAACTAAAGAATCCAAGGATTGTGGTCTCTCAAAAGACTACTCTCTCAAGTTCTGGTGTACCACTAACATCATCTGCTGCCCAAGCTACTTCAACGGTTTTCTCCTCCGTTGTTGCTTCTTCAGCACTACCAACACATTCAGCGACTACGGTCACTAAAAGTGTCTTAGTCAACTCCGCTGAAGCTATATCAGGTAATACTTTCACAGCCTTCTACTCTTCTTCTATCCCCTCTTCTTTGGTCCTCACCACAACAAATGATTCAGAGATAGTTGTCCCTATCTCTGATGATGTTGAAATGCACGTAGTCCAAACCTAAGTGTTGTTTAGACGCACTGAGTCTTGGAAGGCCAGTAACACAGGACTTCAGAATGTCTCTCACAGGCATTCTAAGACACTGGCTAGTGATCCTCATGACACTACCTCTGCACAAGTGGTCCCTGAGGGCAATCCTCATGATGCTCTCAAGGGTTATAACATGCCTTCTCATCCGTCATCTAACCCAGAGCTCTTTTTGGCTGCTCTGTCTATGTTGTCAACAGGTGCCCCTCCTCTCTTCACCACATCGACAACTACCACTACCACCAAAGCTGTTGTTGCTCCCCTCAACAAGGACAAAGGGAAATCCCCTCAGCAACCATGGACTTTTGCCAGACTCATGGAAGTAAAGACAGAGAAGAGTGCTCCCAAGCTTCCTCCCTGCCCAACTGAACTTCCCCCCATTGTTCTTCCTAGCCCTACATTCCCTGCAATTGACTTTTTAGTCAAGGAATGTGCTCACACCAGGGCTAAGGTTGAGCATTTACAGAAGTCTACTGAATTTATTTTTCAAACAGTGGTTAGGACTCCAGTGATCAAGACCGTTGTCAACAATATTCTCAGCGACATCCAGTCCCTGAAGGAAGACAATCGGGCGCATGGTTCAGTCCATTGCCCGTCTGGAGAGGAAAGATGGATCACCAGAATTTGGTGCTTGAGTCTATTCAAAAGATTCAATCTGACATGATGCAGATGCTGACAAAGCTCTCTGAGAGTAGCTCCTCTTTATCCACTGCTGATCGGACATCCCTGAATTCGGTCCTTGAGCACCAAGAGCGCCATGAAACTAAGCTCAAGGACATTCAAGGAAATGTACGTCTGCTGATGGTGCATTGTCTCCCCGCTGACAACATCGAGGGGGAGAGATATGCCAAAGAATTCGCTGACGACATCATTGCGGAACACAATGAGACCTTCTCTGCTGATAAACTTTCTCCCTACATCAAGCATGCAGAACCTTCCCTCACTGAAGGTGTAGTGGAAGAAGAACAGGAAGAAGATGATGATGATGATGATGATGATGATGATGATGAAGAGTATGAAGAAGCCATCCCTCACTATGGGGGAGGCAATGATGATGATGAAGACGACAATATAGGAAGTGCTTTGGAGCACTTCAAAATGACAAGGCCAGAAGTCTCTTATCAGGAGCCTTTGGGGGACGGACAACATCCCTCTCAGGGACAGTCCGGTCCCTCATGCAAAGGAAATAACGTGGCAGAATCTGATGCCACCATCCCTATAACCGAGGGGGAGACCACTGTCGAGGTATCTCTTCCTCTCATTCTCCTCTCTGCTCCAATCTCTGAACCACCCACATATCCCTCTTTTTCACCACCAAGTTTTGGCTCTGACAAAACTCCTTCTGCCTCTCCTTCTCTTAGTGAGCCAATCCCTCAAAGGACTCCACTTTTCGGAAGGAACCTTCATCTGAAGAGCAGTTTTTGTATATATCTGACTCTGACTCTGAAGATGAAGAAGGCCTCATTCCTAGACGCCGCGCTCAGAGACCACTAATAAGCGAGCCTGAAGAGGAAGAAAGGCGAATAAACTTTTTAAATGAACTCGAAGCCAAGAGAATAAAGTTGCCATCTGCTGAAATAGAGTGTCCAACTCCTATTAGCATGGTAGATGACTTCTATTTCCTATCGAAGGAGGAGAGAGCACAAGCACTTGAAGCTCAAAGAATAGCCAAAGAGTCGCTGAAGCTTTGGCACAAAAGGAACCGGTTGAAGAAAATATCCAAGTGAATCCCATCCTCGCTCAACAGAAGATCCTAAATGCTCTGACCAAATCAAATGAAGAACCAAGCCACAGAGAAAAGGAACTACGCTGGTGCACTGAAAGATTCAACTTTCGAAGGTCTGATTCAAAAATCATTCGAGCAACGATCGAAGGACGTCCTTCCAAAAGGTATGAACTGAAGGTATTTGTTCGAATGTACAGGCACACAAAAGTTGAAAAAGAAGAAGCCAAGTTCTTAAAATTCTATGGATACTCTGAATGGCTAGAAATCAGAGATGCCATTCAGGGTTCCAAATCTAAATTTAAAGATGTGGTGGAAAGAGCACTGGATCAGCTTCTTCAGAGGATGTCACAACATGTACAAGTTCCACCTCTCCCTGAGCCTACTCGAAAGAAAAGATCAAATGCTGAAGGAGGTTCAACTTCCAAAGGTGATCATGAAACCAAATTCAACTATGAAAGCATTCTCGGTCATCTGGAAATCCCTAACATCTCAATGCTCAGAGTCTCTCTCCCTCAAGACAGAAAATATGAAGAAAATGACATCATCACCTTCCCTGAACCCGGCATGGTCTTCTTGGATAATGATGGTTTCCTAGAGCTCTTCAGAAACAGCGAGATCAGCAAAGCTCCATCAGCCTTCATCAAAATCATGCATCACTACTGCTGATCAGATGAACCGCTGATGAATCGACAGAAGTGACTCTATGAAAATGAAATGCGAAGAAGACTTGAAAAGCTCTCTGACTAATAGTTTTTCTTTTTCCTATGTATCTCTCTTCAGTGTATTGTACTTCCCTTTACTTACAAATTTGTAATTTTATTATTCATGTAATGTCTTCAGGTTATTAATGAAATTTCAAATGAAGTACTCTACTCCAACTGTGTACTGAAAAGATCCCTGAAAATAGTAAATGGGACAATGAACATAAGAGTTCTAACTTCTTTACTTATCTCCTTACTCACTGATATTTCTCTCTGAAATTTAAATCAGTGAATGTACTTAAGGCATCTACTTGTAAAAATTGTGTTTTCGTATCCTTATAAATGAAACTCAATGGCTATAATAGATTAGCTGAAAAAGATCTCACAAATCAGTACTTAGAAATTTTTCTTAATTATTTCTTAAGTCCTTACTAATCCCTTCAAGTAAGTTTCTCATATACTTAATCATAATCAAATAGGGGGAGATAGTTGATCATAACTCCTCTCAGTGATTTGAATATGATTCCTCTTTACACTTAGTGAAATTCCTTGTTTAAGTTTAAGTTCAAATTTAGCGATAAGCACACGCTGACTATCATCAGCGATCGCTGAAGATCAAGGAACCTTAAGCTTAACTCTGAAGATCTGAAAATCAGCGATCACACCAAATGATCATTCAGCGAAAGTCAAAGACCAAGCTGAAGAAAGAGATAATCAGCTACGTGACCTAAAGCGGTTCAGCGATAGCAAAGATTATCTATCCAAAGTGTGAAGTCTTG
Organism: Silybum marianum; assembly: GCA_036898165.1. Taxonomy (NCBI): domain Eukaryota; kingdom Viridiplantae; phylum Streptophyta; class Magnoliopsida; order Asterales; family Asteraceae; genus Silybum; species Silybum marianum. The sequence continues at coordinate 6,362,756 of CM072541.1, forward strand.
TGAAGCCTCAGCGATACTGAAAGTCCATCCTTGAAGATTCAGTCTCAGCGATCAAGTGAAGCTTCTCATACAAGATTAGCGTTGACCTTATCCTCGATGCACAAAAGACAAACCCCATACTGTGTCAGAAAAGGACGTACGAATTGTCTCTTATGTCCCCGTCATATCTGATATGGTACTGTTCATATACGACCAAAAACATGGTTGTATTCTGAACAAAGGACAAGTCTCCTATGGATGCTTGCCACGTTGCACATATCTTTTGTCTTGCATTAAATGCAAACGGGTATAAATAAGATGAAGATATCTTCTTCATCTGTGTGCATGCAACCTTCTGTATTCCTTCTTACTTATTTTTTGTGCATCAATCTTAGTGGTTTCTTAGTTACAATAGAATAGGTTTAAACTTGTTTTAATTCCGCTTGTAACTGTAAATTTGTTTATGCAATATAAACTAATTTAAAAACCAAAAATCTGTGTGTTTGTATTCAACCCCCCCCCCCTTCTACAAACTGTTTCTATATCCAAGAACTCTTATAGACTCCTTAGGAACCAACAGCTACATATGAAAATCACTTAAAAATCATTTTATTATCTTAGTCGTTGAAGTTTTGATTTGTTCTCCAAAATTCATCGGATCAAGGTTTTTTTTTCCAGAATTATTGGATGGTTTGTCTAACTGTTAATTTTAATTTTTCATGTTATTAATCGAGATATATAAACTGGCCGAAATGTCTACTTATTGATCCTCAATTCAAGTTTCAACCGTTTCATGCGAAAGATGTTTATAGAAAACCCGAAGAAAGACGCATCGATTTTAGGAAAAAAAATCATTTTTTTTGTCTATTTCAGAATTAATAAACTAAAGAAAACGCAAATTTCACTTTCAGCATCAAGATAACAAAGGGATTGACCAACCACCATTCAATAGAGATTCTTAAGGCTCAAATTTGTGCTTTGTTTGGAAACAAATGTCGAAACAAAAGAAATACGAAAAAAAGTCGTTTCTCAAATGCAATCGCTTCTTGAAAAGAAACAAATCTAAATAATAATCGAGCACTTCAATTGGTTGGTCGAAGTGCAAATTATATTAATATCATACATATTTACAGTAAGAATAGAGAAAATACTTTTAAATCTTTGAATGAGTTTATTTTTATAATCCAACTTCATTTTTATTTCACTACCTTTATTTATTTCTCTTTATATTAATTATATTTACTTTTAATCATTTTCATGAACGTTTATATATATTTAATTATTTTTATTATTATGGATTTGCTAAAATTTCAGTTATAATAAAATAAAATAGGTAATTAAAAGTAATTGAAAGTATATGAAAGTATACGAAGAGATATGAATATATATATAGGGGTTTAATTAAATAAGAACAAAAAAAAAGTTAAAAACTTAAGAACTAATCTAAATCTTAGATTAAATTAATTCTATGGCTTTAAATTTGAAGGTCCTTTTTTAATAAAAAAGGGTATTATGGTCATTTTTAACAACAAATATCTATTATTTTATAATTAATAATAATATACTTTTCTTTATTTTACCAGACCTAATGCTATTTATACAATCAAATTTCTCGATTTCAAGTTTTTTTTTCCAGATTAATCGATTATTCACTTTTATTGAGCGCTATGCTTTCGTACTCATCAAATTACCGAATTTCTTTGTACATTTTTCTTGTAATCGACGAAATCAACAGAGATGAACGATTTTCCTGATGCAAATAGGGATGAACAACAACTTTTGGATGCTATTAACGACGTTGTGGATGAACGATTGATTGATACAGGATTGTTTTTCTCTGTTTTTTTTACTGATTTGATAACTTAATCGTATAGTTTTATCAAGATTTTCAATTCAATGATTATTATGATATCGATGTGTGTGTTTGTTCTAATTTTTGTTTCTGTTTTAGTTGTAATGAACTAATATGATTCAAATCTTCATTTTGCCTTTTTGTTCTTAAAATTCGATTTGTAATTGCATCAATAGTTATAATGTATTTGATTTCTTCTATAATGAGACATCATACAATGTATTCGATTTGTGTGTTTGTTCTAACAGTGTAATTATAATGTGTTTGTTCTAAGAATGTTGATGTTCACCTCGTGAAACAGTGTTGATGTTCACTTCATGAAACAATGTTGATATTTCACCACATGAAACAGTGTTGACTTTCACCTCATGAATCAGTGTTGATGTTCACCTCATGAAATAGTGTTGACTTTCATCTCATGAATCAGTGTTGATGTTCACCTCATGAAACAGTGTTGATATTGCACCTCATGAAACAGTGTTGACCTTCACCTTATGAAACAGTGTTGACTTTCACCTAATGAAACAGTGTTGATATTTGCACCTCATGAAACAGTGTTGACCTTCACCGTATGAAACAATATTGACTTTCACCTCATGAAACAGTGTTGATATTCACCTCATGAAACAATGTTGATGCTCACCTTATGATATTAACCTTAGGATTGTTGATGATGTTTTGATATTCCATCAATTATTTAGGGTTTTATAGTGTTGAAAGAAATTCGGAATGTTAAGAAAAGAAAAGGTAAATGATAATCAAATGACTAACATGTAATAGAAAATAGTTTTAATCAAATTTAATATAAAAAATGGAGTCCGCCAATATTAAAATTTGAAATTAATATGTAAAATATCTATATTATCATTATAGGGGTTTACAAATATGTACTTACTTTTTAATTTTATTTCAAATATGGGTTTCATTTATTAACCCTTGATTTTAATTTAATCTAAGGATTAGATTAGTCCTAAAGTTTTTAACCTTTTTTTGGTTTTTATTTGATTATCGTCATATATATATATATATATATAAATAAAGGTTTTGTTCTCATATTCTTAACATAACTTTTATTCTTATCTAAACCAAACCATATATAGAGAGAGAAAGAAATCTTCAAATACAAACTCGTGAAAATAAATATAAAAATAATTTTTTTCATCAAATGTTATGATTTAAGATATATTGTTTCATATATATTTGTGTTCACATTATTGAAAAAATTAAATGTGGAAAAAAAGTTGGTTCACTTTCACATTATTAAACAAATATTCATATAATGAAACAAATACACGTGAAACTTTTACATTATGAAACAAATATATGTAAATCAATATCTTAAATCATAACATTTGATTAAAAAAAATCATAAAAAAATTATTTTTAGATCGGTTTCACGAGTTTGTAACATTGGGGAGTTTGTTTTTTAATATATGTTTATATATTTATATAGGGTTGGGTTCACGTGAGAACAACTTGTTTTCATAAGATCTATGAGACAACATTTTACATTTGAAACTTCACAATAAAACACCGTAAAGGTAAAAAAAAATCTGAACCTTCACAGAAAAAACATTGTGAAGATTACTTTCACAGCAAAAACACTATGAAGTTTACCTTCACAGCAAAAACACTGTGAATGTTACCTTCACAATGTTGTATTATGAAGTTTGAAGTGTGAAAAAGTGGTTTTAGGGATCTCACGAGAAAACAGTCTGATCTCACATGATCCCAAATCTCTCTTTCTCTATCTCTCTCCTCCCCCCACACACACACACATATATATATATGTATATATATATAGGATGAGACTCAGAGAAAACTCTGTAAAAGGAAAGAATTGAAGAACACATCAAAACCATTAGAATGAGGTGATGCAACGGATATGATTAAAAATGTGGTTATAACCATTTATTTAAATACAAATATTTCCTCCCAATTTTTAAATCGAAAGTAACCAAATGAGAACTTTGTTCCTTTAAATTTACCCTATACCACTACAAGAAAAATCTTAATTAGCGACAAAAAAAATTTAGTCACTAATAGCCTAAAGTTGGTCACTAAGGTTGTTTAGTGACCAAAATTTTTGTCGTCATTTTTCGTCACTAAAGGTCCGTCACTAATTTACAATAGTGACTAAATACAAAAATAGTCACTAATTAGTGACAAAATTAAAGTGGTCACTGTGTTTGTGATGACTATTTTAGTCACTAATAAATCCCTAAAAGTGTCACTAACTGTTCTAGATAACGGTTCCGTTGATGTCCGTTAACTTCCGTTAGTGACCAAAAATAATGGTCACTAATTAAGAAAATATTAAGAAAAAAAATCGTTCTGATTTCTACTATAATTGTTATAACAATAAAATTAAAATCTGCTAATTTGTAATAATAGAAATCTAAAATATTAATTCCATTTGCATAAATATCAACATTCTAATTACAATCAAGATCAAATATACAATCTGCAAATATCAACATTCTAATTACAATCCAGATTTCTTCTAGAAACATACATGATTTTGGTTCAGGTTGTTAAAGATTTCTTTATCTGCCAATACGAATGAAGAGAAGAACACGATCATCACCTTCTTCCGAATCTCAAGCACCTATTTATTTGACTTCCCTGATACTGGGACCGAAGAAAGTCGTTGGTTGTTCTGCTTCTTTTCCATTGCGTTTACAAATTTGCGCAAGTGTCGTATGTATTATGAGTTACTTTCGAGATTAGAATGACCTCTGCCTTGGACCCACAATGGATGGTATTTGTCTTTTGCAAGTTCACATAATCCTTTCCTATGCGAAAAATCAACTATAGGATCGTTTGTAAATTGTACCCTAAGATTCAAAATACCAACAATGAGCCAAGCAAAGCTTCATCAAATGAGAAAATAACCTATAGAAATAGTGAAAGTTACTTGCATGTATAACTAGTACCAGAAAACTGACTTTATGTACTTTATCTATATTCTGTACCAAAAAAGAACCAAGCAAGGTGAGAAGTTCGTGAGTTTTGTTGCATATAAGTATATGTGTACAGGGTTGGATTCCGCTGAGAAATGAAGTTATGGTGAGAAGGGTAAGAAGGGATTTCCACCCTTTGATGCACATTAAGATGAGATGCATGGAGATGAGATACACCGCGATGCGCGTGATCAATCCCCGTATCAAGCGCAACTCATTGATGGTTTTGAGATTAAAAGTAATCAAGGGTCAAGATCCCTTCTTACGCTTTTCACCTTAACTTAACTTCCCACACAATTGTATATAGGGTTGCGTTCCGGTAAGAAGGAGAGTTAAGGTGAGAAACGTAAGGAGGGAACTCCACCCATGGATGCACATTAGGATGAGATGCACCAGATCAATTCTTTTCTAAAGTGCAATTCATGGGTGGGTATGAGATTATAAGTGATCAAGGGTCCAGATCTCTTCTTACGCTTCTCACCGGAACCCTTATACACATAGGCATGGGATCGTGTGAAAAGTTAAGTTAAGGTACATCTCATCCTAATGTGCATCCAACGGTACATCTCATCTCATCCTAATGTGAAATACTTCAAATACAGAATTGCAACATTTGCCTAACATATAATTTAAGCTAGTCTTTCACTCAATAGTATTCATCTTGAAAATGTGCACAAAGAAAAAGACAGTTTCCATAATGTGAAAAAAGAAGAATGACCTACCTGGGTACATGTTATAGTCTAAAACATGAGGTGTATCCGTGTGATAATTTGCTGCCCATTCACAAAAGTGGTTTGCAATATCATAGGGCACCGGATTGAAGCTCGCATACTAATAATCGTGATAACAAAACAACACTCACATGAATATGTAATGTTCTCCATGACAAAAGATATATATAAAAACATACAGTCATCACATGAAATTACAACAGCAAGCATCCAACTTTTGTTTTATGACATGCATAGCATCATTTTGGATGATTGTTGACTAGATATCAAAAGATATATTTTTTTCATCTTTTAAAAGATGATTGATACCGATCATTTCAAACACTTGTCCTCCATTTTGGCATGATATATAATCAAACATCAAAGAATTTCAAGAGCCAAACAGGGCATCAGTGACAAGATTCAGAATAAAGAAATATTGTAAAGTTAGTAAATAAACTCACAATTAGGGTGATGGATCTTGTGTTTTCATCGATCATATTCTCTTCTTGTCCTTTGACAACTCCTTTTCCAATATATCGATTTCATATTCTAAGATATCAAGTTGAAACTCTTTCGCCTGTTCTGAGGAGCATAAACTCCTAGTCTTGATCAACCACTTTCTGGTTACAAAAACAAACTATAAATCCCTAAACATATAACATCTAAATTCTGTAATTTTTTGTTATATCAAGCAAGAAGAATACCTCATTCTTGGCCATAGCAAAGCATTCTTGGAGCCAGGCATATTAAGGTTATGAAATTCCATCGTTTTGGCAGCAATAAGCGTAGATATCTCAGGATCGCGAAGATCATACGCTGATAATATTTGTAACCCATGAAAAGAAATTAGCTTTCTTAAGCCATGTTTCCAAAAATACAATTACAATTAGACCATTGGCAGTGACACAAGATTCTTTTACTTTATCATTATTAGAGTAACTTTAACAACGGTGGAGATCCCTTTATAATTATTAGAGTAACTTTAATCTCATCCTAATCTCGTTGTATCTCATCTCGATACATCTCATCCTAATGTGCATCCAACGGTGGAGATCCCTTCTTACCCTTCTCACCATAACTTCACTTCTCACCGGAACCTAACCCTGTGTGTGTGTGTATATATATATATGCTACAAAAAGAAAAGAACAAAACAATGTGAGGGTCGCTGGAAAATCCAAATAGTTGAAGGGGGGCATGAAAACTACCTTAGATATGTCGAACCAGAATGTCATTTTAACGGGATAAAGAACACATATTCTTGAAAGAATGGCACCTTGTAGAACAACACCTCTCAATCTTGGAAGTCGAGAATCCAAGACTTGTTCATATCATGAAAACGCTACAAGGTTATCCAAAAGATGATACGCCAATGACCATATTCCTTACCACAAGGTTATCCAAAGAAGCAACAGTTTGTAGAATGTCTTCATCCATTTTCACATGGAAATATATACCTGAAAAGGCGGCAGATCAAGGACAATGAATGAATTTTTATCGAAGTAGAAGATACCAACCACAATAGAAAGATGGACTAGGGAACTTGCTTCCATGTTCACCCTTCCCATAAGGCAAATCTTGCAAGAAAATATTCTCATAGACCCTGTAACTGATCAGACCTGAGAACATAAACGACGTTTGGTTGCTTGCCTGAAAGTAACATAAGCTGTTTGAGTTATAAAACAAAAGATACAAGACAACAAATTATCAAGGTTGACCCTAAAGTAATAGCAACCTTCAGAGTTGCTTCTAGCAATAGAGGAAAAACTCATCCATCACCAAATTGAACAAATCAATTGATGAGGTTGGTTTCACTATTGATGTCCAGGAGCCACCACACATTACCAAATTAAACAAATAAATTGATAAATCATAACAATTCAACAATTTATAAACACGTCAATATATAACAAATCAAATAATCAATTCATAACAATTAAACACTATGTTTGCTTTCCACGTAGAATCAAGACAAACTTGGATTCAAAAGAGAAATTACAAACCATCTAGAACAATTAAATCATAAACAATAACAATGGACTTACTAACATAATGTGTTGATAAATTTGATGAGAAATGAGAAGTAGGAGAAGAAATCTGTTGAGAAAAATCATAAACAAAGTAAAAATTAACAAACATATGACAAAGGATCTTAGGTTAGGTTTACCGAGAGTTAGATAGGGCGAGTCGCAATTTGATCGTTTTGTAAAATCGCGATTTTGTCTCTGATTTGGTGAGGCCATGCGCCAGTGATCAAGAAAATTTTGCCTTTGATTTGGTAGGTCGTTCTTGAGTGATCAACAAACAAATACTGAAAGTCAGAAAAAGGTGAAAATCAAATCAATAAATTAGAGTACCTTAGGTAATCGGTTGGATGATTGAATCAAATTGAGAGTGAGAAATTGATTCTTATTTAAGGATTCGATGATCAGCAGTTCAAAACTCCTTGGATTGTTTCCAGAAATCAAATAGAGGGCTGAGAAGGCAGCCTAAATCGTATCGTTTGTTTTATCATTTCTGTAATCAATTTTAGTGAAGAAAAACCAAATGAATGACCTAAATCGGGTGAAATGGACTTTTATATAACCGGGTCATGGAATGGGTCGGGCCGAAGGAAGATCCGCGTGTTCATAAATATGTTTGCCGAATTTGCACTTTTAACCCTTAAATATCTGTTTATTATATTTATGCCACGATTTTATTACTTAGTGACCACAATTTTTTTGTCACTAACCTTTCTAACTTAGTAACCACTATTTTTTGGTCACCAACCTGCCTAAGTAACACCAACAAGTTAGTGACTATTATTTTGGTCACTAAACACTCTTTAGTGACAACTATTTTTTGGTCACTAATATGTTGAATTAGTGACCACTATTTTTTGATCACTAACATGTTGAAATAGTGACCACTATTTTTTGGTCACTACCTTAATAACCAATACTAAACACTCTTAGTGACGACTAGTTTTTAGTCACTAACTTGTTAAATTAGTGACGCCTATTTTTTAGTCACTAACATGTAAATTAGTGACCACTATTTTTTTGTCACTACCTTAATAACCAATACTAAACCCTCTTAGTGACTACTAGTTTTTAGTACTAATCATTTTAAATTAGTGACGACTATTTTTTGGCCACTAACATTTGAATTAGTGACCACTATTTTTTGGTCACTACCTTAATAACCAATACTAAACCCTCTTAGTGACTACTAGTTTTTAGTACTAATCATTTTAAATTAGTGACGACTATTTTTTGGCCACTAACATTTGAATTAGTGACCACTATTTTTTGGTCACTACCTTAATAACCAATACTAAACCCTCTTAGTGACGACTAGTTTTTAGTCACTTATCATTTTAAATTAGTGACGACTATTTTTTGGTCACTAACATGTGAATTAGTGACCACTATTTTTTGGTCACTACCTTAATAACCAATACCAGACCCTCTTAGTGACGACTAGTTTTTAGTCACTAACTTGTTAAATTAGTGACGACTATTTTTTAGTCACTAACATGTGAATTAGTGAACACTATTTTTTGGTCACTACCTTAATAACCAATACTAAACCCTCTTAGTGACGACTAGTCTTTAGTCACTAATCATTTTAAATTAGTGACGACTATTTTTTGGTCACTACCTTAATAACCAATACCTAGACCCTCTTAGTGACGACTAGTTTTTAGTCACTAACTTGTTAAATTAGTGACGACTGTTTTTTAGTCACTAAAATGTGAATTAGTGACTACTATTTTTTGGTCACTACCTTAATAACCAATACTAAACCCTCTTAGTGACGACTAGTCTTTAGTCACTAATCATTTTAAATTAGTGACTACTATTTTTTGGTCACTAACATGTGAATTAGTGACCACTATTTTTTGGTCACTACCTTAATAACCAATACCTAGACCCTTTTAGTGACGACTAGTTTTTAGTCACTAACTTGTTAAATTAGTGACGACTATTTTTTCGTCACTAACATGTGAATTAGTGACCATTATTTTTTGGTCACTGTCTTAATAACCAATACTAGACCCTCTTAGTGACGACTAGTTTTTAGTCACTAACTTGTTAAATTAGTGACGACTATTTTTTAGTCACTAACATGTGAATTAGTGACCACTATTTTTTGGTCACTGCCTTAATAACCAATACTAGACCCTCTTAGTGACGACTAGTTTTTAGTCACTAACTTGTTAAATTAGTGACGACTATTTTTTAGTCACTAGTTTTTCAACTTAATGACCACTATTATTTTGGTCAATAACCTTCCTAACTCATTACAATTAGTTTAAACATTAACACCATTTAGTGACCATAATTTTTGGTTACTAACATTTTGAATTAATGACCACCATTTTTTGTCACTAATCACTACTTTTGTGACGAAACTCAAAGTCGTAAAAAATTTCCTTAAGAATTAGTGACCATTTAGTGACCAAATTTAACATCTGTAAAATTTATATTAGTGACCGAAAATCAGTGACGACCTTTATTACCGTCACTAACATTACATTTAGTGACAAAAATTTAAGTAGTCACTAAAAATTTGGTCACTAACATTACTTTTTCTGGTAGTGTACATCTAATTTTTTTCAAAGTTCTCCATTGATATAACCCTATATATATATATATAGAGGGAGGTTCAAATGAGAACTTTGTAAATTTAAAGGAACAAATGAACACCATTTGGACCACATATGATGTGGGTCCCACACATTAAAAAATTGTTGGCTTGTACAACAGGTTAGATATACAGGTTTAGTTGGCTTGTACAACAGGTTAGATATACAGGTTTAGTCGTCCAAGGTTTAGTTGGTTTGTACAACAGGTTAGATATACAGGTTAATAAAAAATTGTTTAATTCTCCATTTGATGCAAGCAATGACTTCATCCTATATATTATATATAGTCACAAAATGATGGAGTTGGTTTGGCCATGAAGCAAATTTTATTACTCATTTCATCTTAAAGAATAAAAATATCATTGATTTCTTTGTTGTAAATTTTGATTTAGATTTGGATTTTACTAATATGATGTTAAGATATACATCTTTCAATTTGCAACCAAGCAAAAAGAATTCCACATGGTTAAAAAATAGAAGTAGTTTTAAAATACAAAATAATATCGGAAACTGATTGAAATATACGATGTTACGAATATTATTATTCTTTCAAACAAATATTATATATTGTGCAACATATATTCATTTCATCCCATTCCTTTTAACTTTTTTGTCCATCACTAATCATTACTTAAAGTTAATGTTTAAAAATCCTCGTCGCAACAGCGGTCGTAGCATGCTAGACTTCTATCTTACACCACGTTAAATTTATAGCACGCCATGATCTATGAACAGTTTTTATAACGTAATATTTGATTTTCTTAGTTTTTGTAATATCTTATTTGTTAGTTTTTAATGTATAACTCAACTTAAATTATTTAATATTATTGACTCATTGAGAAATAGTAGAAGACATATGTTTGTATGTATAATAATTTATATAATATAAAGATTTTCCGTCATAAGTCACGTTTTGAAAAACGGTGCAATCTTGTTATGACTTTTAAGGCTTGATCTCACCGTCACGTCTCATATCATTTAGAATATTGCTTAAAATAGCAATTTTGATTATAATTTATAAATTCTCTTTATTTTATCATCGTTGAAAAAATATTTAGAACTACTGCATTTTTGTAAACGAATAAAATAATGATTTTCTTATAAAAGTTAAATACTACGTTTTTAATTTGTCCTCGTCAACTTAAAACTAGTACTTTTGTATAGCAAAATTTGACGAGTTTGTATTTCTATTTTAGCATGCTTTTTACGGAACTCACTAGTGGCATCTATGTTAAATTGTTAATAATTTAATAAGTTTAATAGAACTTTTAAATTATTCGATAGGTTAAAAAGTTTAAAATATGACATAACGATATACAAAGTGGCTCATTTAATAAGTTTTAAAAGGGTGTTTTATACAGAAAGTTAAAGAGCTAAAAAAAGGTGTAACATATTTCTTGATTGCACTGCAACGCCCTCCCCCTTCCAAAGCAGCCTGACGAGGGTCAAACTGCAGCTTTGACTCACCACGGGTATCCTATCTCTCTTCCATTTAAAAACATGTTTATTCCATCAATACAAATACTTGCACACTAAAACTTTTTGATCCATATGGACAAATTAATACACACCTACAATTTTATCTATTTAAAATTTAATGAAAAACCAACCAAACAATTTCCATAGGAGTGAGTACCATGCTTCTAAAGAATATTTTTCATTATCTTTTTAACTTTTTTCTTGATATCAGTAATTTTGAATTTTGATTATATTTTCTTTTAATATTGGCCATATATATTAGATACTATTTTAGACATATGATTAGAAATAAAATATATTATTCCGTGTTTATAAGATAAAAATGTTAAGTTGCTTATCTTTTAAACGAGTGAAGTATACAAATATATATAATTTGTCAACTATTCTGGGGATACACACTAGTCTTACCACGAAAAACGAGCCACGACCGCCCGCAAGTCAAACAAAATGAAAGTTACAAAGAAAACCGGAAAATACCGAAACCAAAGAAAGGTCGAAGAAAACCAAGCGACGAAAAAGGCAAGCCGTCGAAACCTTGACCCCCACACCAATCTGACCACGGAATGAAGAACGTCTTTGAGCGTTTGGAAACCCATCGGAACGAAAATAGTTGAAGTTGGAAAAGCCGATCAATTTCATTGTGAGCCCCGCTAGAATGAACCACGTTTGTTTCGATAATTCCAAATTAAGTATAGAGTAGTCCAAACCGCCGCCCTCCACGACTTCCTTTTCGAACTCGACAAGGCTTGAGAATCCGTACATTAAGATAGAGTAGTCCATACCACACCTAACTATCCTTTTCTTTCTCCCTTAAAACAATGTGACTAACCGAAAAACCCAATTCCAGGAGCTCTCAATTCCGGGGTCGCATTAAGATAGACTAAAGGTACGTAAAGTCATCCGACGTTTTTCGGGAAAATTTTAAGGTTTTTTATTTGATTTCATGAGATTTTCTTATTGTTTTGTCGATTTTGAAAGATTTTCTTAGTGCTTTTGTCAATTTTGAAAGATTTTCTTAGTGTTTTTGTCGATTTCGAAAGATTTTTTGGGTTTTTTTATTCATTTCAAGAGAGTATTTTTAGTGTTTTTGTCAATCGACGGCAAGATGGGGTCCCTTGAATTTTTTTACTGGGGGGAATTAAGGCTAAATACAGTATTTTTGAGATTTTTTAGCCTACAATTTTCTTTTTACATTTCACTGAGGAAATGGGACCCCCCCCCCTTTTAGGAGCTAGGTCCGCCAGTGCTTGTGGCTCCCTAGACCAATCCCACATTCCCCGCCAAGACCCATCAACCCGAGACATTTGATTACTCACTGACACCCCTTTCTCCGTTTCCAAGATAAAAAGTCTGGGAAATATCTCATGAAGCATAAAGTTCCTATTAGGTCTAATGATATTGTATCTTAGATCAAAATTATTGAATACGTGAAGAGGCAAAACTTAATGTCAACATATAGTCTACATGAAAATGTTGATTGTAGTTTACTTTAACAGTTTGATCTTTTAATAGTCAATTGCATAAATACCTTGACTTCTTGTAATTATAACTAAGGGGCCGTTTACCAAATCTTACCCGGGTAAGTGCTTACCGGCAAAATTCAACACTATCATTTACTTATTAGATAAGATTTTAGCCCATAAAAACGACATCGTATGCAACAATTTTCCCGGTAAGCGCTTACCGTGGTAAGATTCGTCGCAATCGCTCTTACCCAGGTAAGACTCTTGATCATTGTTTTCCTTGTCTTCGTTCTTACCGGGTAAGATTTTTGGTACTTTTTATATTCCTCCGGATCGTAATATGGCTTGGTAAGCACTTACCCAGGTAAGCGTTTTGTAAACGGCCCCTTAGTTCATCATTTATATAATTGTAGAGAGAGATTGTAGAGAACAGTGACATAAACAGCAGGGGGTTGGCTGGTGCTGATCCCCCAATGTCCATCTAACTAGAAATTCAAACACATAAATTGTGGTAGTGGAGATGTTAAGGGCATATTTTGCTAACAAAAAGACCAAGGTTTGAATCTTTTGTTCCCCTTTTAGTCCTATTTATTTTTTAATTTCATTATTAATCTTTTTTATTTTAGTTTCATTAGTTATATTATTTAAGTATTTAATTCTAACAATTATCTTTTAGATTACCATTAAAAAACCAATTGCTTATGTTATTTAAGGATTTAATTAGTTCTAGCAGTTACCTTTTACATTATCGTTTAAGGTTTTTTTATTTTATTTTTGTTCATGTACAAACATTTTAATAAAACATCATTATATCAAAACTGGTAACAAATTAAATTGATATTGATATTATTGTACAAATTTTAAAAAAATGGAAGTTTTTATTATATTATTACTTTTTAGGCCATAGATTTTTGTAAATTTATTTTTTCCCTTCGAGTTATGAAATATGCTTTTCGTCCAACTATAATAAAGATAGTTTTATTACGCCATTCACGATATATTCATAACTTCGTGAAGTGATGGCCCACTTAATGAAAAAAAAATATTTTGAGTTTGATTCACACTGTAATATAAAATATTAATATCTTTTCTAACATTTTACAAACAAAAAAGTCATAATATTCATTTTTTTAAACCGCAAAGGTGGTGTCGGATTGGTTTGAGTTTGAGCTCCAAAGGACAAAAGTGCATAGAGGACTTAGGTTCAAATCCAAGAAGGAATAAAAATCCCCTTGTGACCGTAGAGGTTTAAATGCGGTGAATCCAAGCTACCTGCGAAGCGGATGGTTATCCTGGGATTAGTCAGCTCGCATAGCGGATTAGATATCCAGGTTAATAAAAAAAATCATCTTTCTTTCGATTTTTAATCTACAAATTCAACTCAAAATTTCCTCCTAAAATCTCATAGAACAGACGAAAACCAACATTAATCGCATATCCTATATTAACATATTGTTTGAATAACTTGAATCGATAAGCTAGATTTTGAGATGTTAAGCCCCTTAAATAAAAATCCTAGCTACGCCCCTAGTAGAGAGAGAAATATTAAAGACATGATGATTTGATCTTCTTGTGGTTCTTACTTGTTTAATTTCATTGTTTCCTGTTTAAACTACGATTAACAATTAGTATCAGAGCAGAAATCATTCGATTTAATGAAGTTTAAAGAAATTTTGATGTATTTTTTGTGTTTTCTTGAAAGTTTATTGTTTTTATCTTAAATTTGATGATTCTTGATGTTTTTCTTTTGATTTTTTTTTAATACAGACTTGTTAGACTAACATCATTGATCATTTGATCATTCAGGTGAAGTTTCATAATCAAAGTCGAAGATTTGATCATTCATTTTGAAGGTGTTCAGATTTTTTGAAGTTCTTGGATTGTTCTTGAAGTTCTTGGATTGTTTTGATCAAATTGGTCAATTTTAATCCGTTTGTTATAAGTTCATTAAACGTGTTTAGAATAAAAAATTGAGCATGTACGTAAAATTTGAGCATCTAATTCTCAGTTTTTGTGATTTTTGATTAGATTCTCAAAGTTTTCTGTTAGATTCAAGAATGTTGTTGGTTGAATATTCATTGCCAAGAGTTTAGCAAAATTTGGAGAATATCGTGGACTGTGGGAAAATCACCAAGTGGTAAGCAACATTTGGAAGATATCGCGTAGTAGCCAGGGACGTTGAAACCAATGACGTTTGGAAGTTGGAGGATATCGCTGTAAGCTTAAGTGATATTTGATTGTGAACAATGAATATCACTAAGGACTTGAGCAATATTGTGTGGGGAATAGTAGATATCGCGAAAGACTCCAATGACATCTTGGTCCTTCAACGACACTTCAGGATATCGCTAAAAGCATCAGCGACATTCGTGTTCCCACGACATTTCAGAGTATCGCTCCAATATCCATCGACATTTATTTCAGCGACATCTTAGTTAAAAAATAATATTTTTTTTTGTACTTTTTGAATTTTGATTTTGTTTTTTCGAAATTTACTAATTTTACATTTCGATTTACAAATTTTGACTTTTTGAGTTGGATTTCAGATTCTATTTCAAAAAATAACTCTCAAGAATTGAACTATTTTTCCGGGGTTTGACTTTTTAGTTGACTTTTCAAGAGTTGACATTTCAAAGTTGATGTTATATCAAAATGTTTAAATCTTCTGATAATCATTTTCATTAACGAACAACTTATTTCAGGTAACAATGTCTTCACAACAAGAAATCATTAATCTTAAAGACAAGATTAAAGGTCTTGAAGAAAGGATTAAAAGGAAGAACAAAAGACTTATATGCTTAGATACTGAGAATGCATGTCTTCAGTTAGATCTGGATAATCTTAGAACGAAGAACATAGCTTATAAAGAAATTTGTTGTCGATTTAGAAAGGAGTAAGTTTGGGAAGGAACAAGAAGATTTTGAGAGTGAAAAGAAAGGTTCTATGAAAAAGGGTTCTAGTGGTTTCAAAGAATTATTTGAAAAGAAGAAAAAGTTTGGAAAATGATTTTGAAAATGAAAGGAAAGTTTTTGAGGAAGAAATTTCAAAGCTTTTAAGGAAACTATCTGTATTATAAACAAATCTTGTGACTGAGAAGAATATAAAGTCTGAATCTGAAATGAAATGTGATTTCTTTACTAAAGAAAGAGATCAGTTTGTCAGTAAAATTCAAAAGCTTGAAGCTTCTTCAAAATCTACTGCTAATCAAGTTCCGATTTCTTCTAAAAATATTTCTTTGCAAAAGAAAATATTTGAACTTGAGTTAGAGATTGAAAATGAAAAGCCTAAATACTTTGAAGATAACAAGGTTTTATTTGAGAAAGTTTAAGAACTTGTACAAATGATTTTCAAAACGAAGTAGTTTATCATAGTGAATTAAGTTAAAGTTGAATCTCATGAATAGATTGGTCCAGATACTACTGTTCTTTCAAAGTATGATGATTCAACTGATACTGATTATGTGTTCTCTTACAAAATTGCTTAAAGTTCAATACATAAAATTGATCATTTTTCACCAGTAATTTTATGTAAGAATAACTATTTTTCAAATGTTAATCAAACAGTTATTCTAACAGATACTCTAATTCATGTAGTTCTTCAAAGTATCAGTTTCATAGTTCTAATATGTTTCACAACGATTTTGTTGCTAGTGCACATAATCTTCCAAAAGGTTTAAAATGGTTTGGAGAAAAAAGTCAACTCCAGAGGACCATGATGGAAGCAAGTCTCATAAATCTCCGGTAGTTGATACAAAATCATTTGTTTCCAAGGTTGTTTTACCTTGTTATTTCTATTCTACAGCTAAGTTGATTAGTCTGAGCTGATAAAATTTTTGATGTACTACTTGTGGAAAGCATGATTTTGTTCAGCAAAGGTATGTTAATAAGTAGCATGGTACATATAATATTCCCGATTCCCCAAATTATAGCTTCAAAGCTAAAGCTAACCTGCGATGACCCAATAAGACTTGGGTACCAAAATCTTTCTGATTTATTTTGCAGGAATGTTGTGTATGAGCTATCGAGTCAGACGATTTTGATTTTAAAAAGCTTTTGAAGGTTGAACAACTCATACTATCTCACTTTCAAGAAATGCAAGAGAACTTAAAAGCTACTGAAGCCATTGCTAGAGAAGAACTTGCAAACGCCGACCTTCCGATATATGATTCATAAACTACACAAGCTAAGTTACTACAAGTCGCAATAAGAGATCATCAGAAAGACCTAGCTATTAAAGACAAGGAACTAGCATGTTGCAGAGATCGGGTGGATAAACGATTGAAGTCTGAGAAAATCACCAACCTTACAATCTCTGGACGTGCTAAAGATGGAGAAGTTGTTATTCATATGACTATCTTTAGAGGTAAAACTACCTATATAGAATTTCCTAAGTTTCTCAGGCAATATGGATTCTATGAATGGCTGGAGATCAGGGACTCCATTCAGAAATCTAAGTCTCAGAAAAAAAAAAGCTATGTCGAAGATCACCTGAATGAACTATTCAACAGAAAGATCATAGGAGTCTCCCCTTTTCCCAAAATCCATCAAGACGAAGGAAGGTCACCACAGATGCTGAAGAAGGCCTTTTGTTTAGAATTGAACACGATACCAAATTCTCTTTAGAAGCTCTTTATCAGAACAAGAGAATCCTTAACGTCTCAATGTTGAACCTCTTTTATTTTTAGGAAAGGACCTATGGTCATGGAGTCGTTCATTTCAAATATGAATATGGTTTTATCTTTCTAGATTATATGGGAGAAACGTGCTTTATAGGATGTCAGAACTCTCCATTAGTCCAACCAGTCATCTGAATAATCTCTTTAACTGGGTCACAAAGATATACATGAACATACGATAAAATAGAAGATTAATAAAGAGCTTCAGAGAAGAAGAGATCTTGAAGATCTTATGTGACAGTAATCATAAGTACAAAGATTACAATATGATCGTAAGTGAAATAAATCATAGAAAGTATGGATTAGATCGTAGGATGGATTCGAAACTGTCGCTTGTAATGGAGATATTAGGTATTGTGGATCTTGTAAACAAAGGAGCCGTAGGTATAAGAATTGATACAAGTCGTAGATGGAGGTGGCAGTGGTCAAATAAATGGCATTGGTTGCGTAGGTAACTGAGGTTGTATGTATTGACTAAATATTGGACGTGTATTGAAAGGTTGCAGCACAAACGATGGTTGAAATGGTACATATGGGGGTCCAGTTGCCGGTTCTTGGTTATGAAGAGGTATTCCGGAGTTTTGAGTCCTCAGGACATGGATTTCTTGCTATTGTTTTCGGTTTTTCGTCTAACAAACTGATTCTTTGAGAGGATGCTTCTAGCTCAACTCTCATAGACCTAGTGCCTTTTGATTGGCTCAAACACCAGCCATAACCCTGCAAAGATAATCTTAGCAAAAGATCTTTAGTAGGATGAGTGTTTTTCGAAGGATTTCTCTAATTGGGTCCCACAGATAGCGCCAAGCTGTTTAAGCCAAAAATTGGATTGAAGAAATCAACTTAAGGTTTAAGTGAGGATTAATCAATCAAAGATGGTGTCCTTCGATAAACAATCGATGAAAATTAAAAACAGAAACAACACAGAGAATTGATGATGTGAAAACCCATGTCGAGGGTAAAAGCCACGGACAACAATTAAAGTCGTCGATGCACTAGTGACAAGTGACGTCAAACATGGGTGTCGTCCTTATGTGTCAATGATCGTAAGTACAAATATCACAATATAACCGCAAGTAAAATAAATCGCAGAAAGTCGTTGTCGTCAGACATTGTTGCTGTTGAGATATTGCTTGAAAACTCTCAGAGTATTATGAATGAAATTTCTTGTCCCGAAAATCAAACTCTTCGGCTGGTTTTATAACAGTTTTGCACCATAAATGTGTCTTAAATTATTGTCCGTCGGTTACGCTTTCTTCCATAAATAGACAAGATCCTATATTAAATTCATAAAGAAAAAACGGTCTTGTCGTTAGTTTGAATAATAGTCATAAGTTACATGATATGTGGCGTACATCGCTAAAATTATAACGGATAATGACAATTGATTGTTAGCATAGTAAAACTTTTATCTATGAACCATAGTTGGTCGTATGATGCTTGTCATTAGTTTCTTGTTGTAAAATTTTACCTAAATAGTAGGTACCAAATACAAATACAGATTAAGATCAGATAATCCTTTTGTCCTACCATCACAGACGGAGCAAGTGCATTATACACCGTATCTTTCAGGCATAAGGTATTTGAAGGATTGGTGGGCGATAATCAATATAAAGCCCCGTGGAATATATGCAACTCTTCTAATGATGTCGAAGATGATGATAACATGGACGAAGAACAATTCTTCCAAATCAATGAACGAGTAACTCGTAGAACGTCCCATTTGTAACAGGGGAGGTTACTGTAGTGGCCATACATGACCTTGATGATATACCCGAAAATGAAGCTAGCGACAAGGAACACGAGGAAGATGTATCCGAATATGAAGCTAGTGACGAGTAAGTAGAATTTAAAGACACATTGGATGATTCAAATAACGAAGATGAACCTATGTTATCTGATCATTCGTCTGATATCTAGTGTGTCTTAGTAATGTAGACATAGTACACAATGGTCATCTCTCTCTCTCTCTATATATATATATATATATATATAGGGTGATAACTAAATACAAACCACAAAAATGTTACAAACTCGTGAAAACCGATTAAAAATAATAATTTTTTTCATGATTTATTTTCATCAAATGTTAGGATTTAAGATAGTATTTCACATATATTTGGTGTTCACGTTGTTGTGAAAGTTTCACATGTATTTGTTTTATCATATGCATATTTTTTACGCATATTTTTCGTTTTACTAGGTGAATCCAAAAACAAAATTCACATGCAGTGATTTCATAAGGTGAACACAAACATATGTGAAACACTATCATAAATTATACGTATTAATGAAAAAAAATCATGTAAAAAATATATTTTTTTATCGGTTTTCACGAGTTTCTAACCCTTCTCTGGTTTATATATATATATATATACATATATACATATATATATATATATACACACACATATAGAGGAAAGTTCAAATATGAACCTATCTTTGATTGTGAACATGAGGATGAATCTCAGCCCTTCATCTAAGCCATATTCAAGCTAATCTTCAAACATGGCTTGAGGGGTAATTTTGGAAGTTTTTATCTGAATTAAATTTTTGAGTAAAAATATCCAGTTCTCAATCGAATCTGGAAATCAAAATCCAAAATCGTATGACAAAGACAAAATCGAAATCCAAAATCGAAATCCAAAATCGTGTTCGTATATCGAAATTCATGGTCAAAGAAATTGAAATCCAGGCACGATGGAGGCACAAAGAAGAAAATAAGCAGAAAAAAAAAAGTTGCAGGTGTGGGGGTTCTCCTTCTTACCTTTCTTCTTTGTCTGAGTTGACGAAATCTGAGGTTCGAAGGAGATGGTGTGAAGAAATTTGGGGAAGATGATGATGCCTGGTTCTGATTTGAACAAATATGGGGAAGATGATGATGTCTGGTTCTGAATTGAATCGTCAGGTTGTATTTAGGTGTTTGAATAATTGTAGCTTATATTCAGACTGAATATAATCTTATGTATACTTGTAGCTTATATTCAGACTGAATATAAGCTACAATTATTCAAACCCCAAATTGTAGCTTATACTCAGTCTGAATATAAGCTACAAGTATACAGATCCAAATTGTAGCTTATATTCAGACTGAATATAAGCTACAATTATTCAAACCCCAAATTGTAGCTTATATTCAGTCTGAATATAAGCTACAAGTATACATACCCCAAATTGTAGCTTATATTCAGTCTGAATATAAGCTACAATTATTCAAACCCCAAATTGTAGTCTATATTCAGTCTGAATATAAGCTAAAATTATTCAAACCCCAAATTGTAGCCTATATTCAGTCTGAATATAAACTACAAGTATACAAACCCCAAATTGTAGTTTATATTCAGACTGAATATAAGCTACAATTATTCAAACCCCAAATTGTAGCTTATATTCAGTCTGAATATAAGCTACTATTCAAACACCTATTTATAGAATATATTCAGTCTGAATATAAGCTACAAGTATACAAACCCAAAATTGTAGATTATATTCAGACTGAATATAACCTACAATGGAACCAAAGGTTTTGAAAAACAAGAATTCAAGCAAATGTGTTTCAAAGAAGCTTCCTCTGATAAAATGATGAACGATCATATTAAAGGGAAAAAAACATTAGAATAACCTTCTTAACTTCATCAAGAAAAAGAATCTGGATCTGAAAAGACTTGTGATTCTAAGGAGGAACACAAAGTAAAAACAAACTTGTGCGAAAATTTATTTTGGGAAAGATGATGAAGAAATTTGAAGGCGGAAGTGAATTTTTTTTGGGGAAGATGATGAAGAAATATGGGGAAGATGATGAAGAAATTTGGGGAAGATGATGATGCCTGATTCTGATTTGAACAAATATGGGGAAGATGATGATGTCTGGTTCTGATTTGAATCGTCAGGTTGTATTTATGATTTAAGCCACGACCTGAGTTTTCCACTTATTTACAAAAATGCCACCGTGAATTTTATCCCTCATCTTTTGATCTGATCTAAAATGGATGGTTGTGATTCATCATCATGTTCACAATCAAAGATAGGTTCACATTTGAACCCAACCCTATATATATATATATATATATATATATATATAGAGGAAAGTTCAAATGTGAACTCTTTTTTTGGTTGTAAACGTGAGGACGAATCTCAGCCACTTATCCGGTCAATAAAGGCGGCTTTGACCTGGTTCCCCTCCTTTAATAATCTCCACCCTCCCATGAATCGCGTCAATCCTCCGTGATCGCGTCCACCATAACCGAAGATGTGTGGCTGAGATTCGTCCTCAAGTTCACAACCAAAAATGAGTTCACATTTGAACCTAACCCTATATATATATATATAGGGTTGGGTTCACGTGAGACCAACCTGTTTTTGTGAGACCAATGAGACCACATTTTTACACTTGAAACTTCACAAGAAATCACTGTAAAGATAAAAAAAATCGAACCTTCACAGCAAAAACACTATGAATGTCACATTCACAGTGTTTTGCTGGGAAATTTGATGTGTAAAAACTAGTCTCACGAAAACATCGAATTTTTTGTACCTTCACGGTGATTTGCTGTGAAATTTCATGTGTAAAAATGTGGTCTCATAAAAACAAGCTCGTCTAACGTGATCCTAAGTTTATATATATATATATATAGAGAGAGAGAGAGAGAGAGAGTGAGGTTCATGCGAGGACGGTATCTTTTTACCAGAACGCGAGAAGCTTTTTTCATGTACAAAATCACATGTGATTTTGCACCAACACAACAAAAAATCACATGTGATTTTTTACTAACATCAAAATCACATATGATTTTGTATATTAATCAAAATCACTACATGAATCATATATGATTTTGTACATGAAAAAATCTCCTCGCTTTCTCGTATGAACCTGCCCCGATATATATATACACTACTTAATAAAGCAAATATGCTTATCTCTTAAAAACAACCTTTTTAAGCATATTGTACAACCCATCAATGCATAATCTCTTTAAAATCTCTTAATTACAAGTATTGATGCATGATGTACAACCTACCAAAACACATCTCTTAAAATCTCTTAAAGCACCGAACACTCATCTGCAAGCATTATCTTCCCAAGACACATCATTGCTCCTATACACTCTCATCTCTTCTCAAAATTGACGATTCGATTCCCAAATGACTATTCAAGTTTTCCATATATCTAAACGATTTAGGGTTTTTATTGATATCTCTCCTCTACCAATTATGCCGATCAATCGCTCTACTAATCCAAGTGTTTTCCATCTTCACTTCCGTCGGTTAGGGTTCTTGAGCTTTCTTACGGGTTGCTTCTTTATTAGTAGAGGCAATCGATTTCTTCTCACGTTGCAGGTACTATTTTCCAGATTACTTGCTAAAAAGAAGCAATTGAACGAGAAATTAAGAAGTCTTGTGAGAAGAAAGATAGAGACACACCATTTGGTAAGCATTTTTCTATAAACCATGTTTAGTTTTCTCTTTGTCTTTCAAATTGCCTAGACAATCTTATGGGTTTCGACGATTGCTTCTAATTGATTATGGTCTGCATCGATTCTTTGTTTTTGCCTCATTAGGTATCAATTTTTTGTTTTTACTTATGGGTTTAATTCCTTAAAGCTCGGTTGCTTCTCTTCAAGGTAAGCTTCAACCTTATGGATGGCTGTATCGATTAACCCTTGATTCAATGATGTATATGTCTTCTTTTGCTGCAACTATCATCGTTGGCTTACTGATAATAGTTGTGATCTTATTGAACAAACTTTTTTAAAATGTTAAGAGATTTGTTAATCTAACTTTTCTTTGTAAAGAAAATTATGTGCAGTAGAAAGGTGGTTATTTTTAGGGATAAGCATCATCCCATACATCCCAAAGTGAGTTTCCATTTAGTCTTTTGCACTTGTTGCTGTTTAAGTCTATCACAGTTATTTTATGGCCTTATTTGTGGTGCACCCAAACCCGACTCAAAGTCTTAATACACCAATGACCAGTGCACATGAACCTCACACTACTGGAAAATTGAGTATTTTCAACGAAAAATGTCGTTGAAAATTTTCTATGAATTTTAAAGGGATTATTGACAAAACATAATTTTTCTACGAATTTTCAACGAATTTTCGTTGAAAATCTCTCACAAAATGCATTTTCAACCAAAAACTTTTTGACGATACATTCCGTTGAAATTTTTTTGGTTGAAAATGCATATATGTTTGTGAGAGATTTTCAACGAAAATTCGTGGAAAATTTATGTTCTGTCAATAATCCTCTAAAATTCGTAAAAAAGATTCAACGACATTTTCCGTTGAAAATACTCAATTTTCTAGTAGTGTCAATCGCATATATGAAGTTAATTGGTGCACTCAATTGTAAAGATGAAGGGTTCAATTTTCATAGTTTTCATGACCACCATGTTAGTTGGTTGAATGAACAACTTGTTATGATCCTCAAGTCTATTCTTTGTTTGTATCGATTGATTCAGGACAAGGAAGCAATAGATGATCCGACATAGAAGAGATATTGAGCACCTGTCACAGAAAATGCATCTCAGAACCTTTTAATTTTTTAACCATAATGCCACACTTAAGTTTATGCTTACACTCGAGTTTTGAGGTTTGCTCTATTTCTGCAAATAGGAAAGTGTCATCTTCACCAACAAATTAACTCATTCTTCGTTTTCTACAAATAGGAAAATGCTCACACTCAAGTTTTTGAGGTTTGAATAGATTGTCGTGGAAGTGATTATATATCCTAGGTAATCATTTAAAAGTAACCTGGCCTGATAACCTCTTCTTCCCCATTTGTTTCTGATATGGATGTGTACGTGATGAATCTTCAATTTTTTTTTAGTTGTCACAACGATGAATGATTCTATTGTGCTTCAAGTTGAAGCTGATCACACATTATTGAAAAATAGATAAATTATTAACATCTTATTTGACATAAAGACTAAGTTGTGTGTTCTGTCTTGAAGGCATCAAGATCAGATTGAATGAGGCAAAGAGAGATGGTTGGATTATTTATAGGGAATTTCCGGTATTAATTTCTTTAAGGTGGCTTAATGGGAACAAGTGAAGGGTCTTGGCTTATTCAATATAGTCACTATGGCTTAATGGCTTACTGGCTTAACGATTAAGCTTTAAAGAATCATTAATGTATGGATGAGTGATTAAGCCATCTCTTTAGCATAAACAATGGCACATGCTTTCTTAAAAAGAGTTATGGGTTATATCTTTTAGGGTAATTCCTTCGGATCTCTAGATTGTTTTTTTGCTTGCTTCTAAGTTTTAATTTCCAATTTCCAAGTAACTAATTATAGGTTTGACCTTAGGCTAATCTTAGATGGTGTTTTTTTATGCCGGTCCAGATTATTGTTGGTTTCCCTTTTTTGCAGTTTTGTGTATTTTATTTTTGCAGGCTGGGCTTGATATATGCAAGATACTGTTAGAAAGAGGCTCTCTTGATATATGCAAGATACTGTTAGAAAGAGGCTCTCGAATGTTTAGGAATTTATCAGATGGTGCACTCTATCGAACCTTTCTTAGAGTGGGGTTTTTACATCAAAATAAATTTTGCAGACAATTTGGTAGAACCAAAGAGGCATGAAAACTTTTCAATGATATTGCAAAACATAAATGTATTTGGTTTTTACGTATATACATGTTTGATTTATTGGCATTTCTATGATTTACGATGGATAAGTTTATTGCTATTGCACATAACATGTGTGATGAAATGAGACACAAATGGGTTGTTATTGTTGGTCGAGTAATTTTAAGGATTCGTTGTTATTGTTTTTTATCATTTTTAAACTTGATTGTTATTGTTGGTTAATCACAACATTAAGGTTGTTAAATTGGCCATTTTAATTATTAAGACGGTTTATTTAACACAACATACAAACATAATCTACTTGATTCATACTAAGAACTTAAGTCTATAAAAGGCTTAATGATAAACCAACCAAACAACCCTTAACTATTATATTTTGACATTTTATTTCCCTTTTTGTTGCTCATGGTTGATTTGAAATAAAAAAGGATAAAATCTAATTTATGATTTGAGATAAAAAAGGATAAAATCTATTTTATGGTTTGAGATAAAAAAAAAGGGATAAAATGTATTTTATCGTTTGAGTATAACAACGAAGTTATGGCTCACATTAGGTGAGGGTGTAGTCGTTTCATCGCTTGAGAAAAAACGCATGAGTACGTCTTATCCACTAAGATCCTAATTTTGAGTAAGATATACCGAGTATGTTTGAGTTTGTTTCTCGATTCACAAAAAAATTTGACATCCTGCCGCATTGAGCGGGCACATAACTATATATATGAACTTATGGTTTTAAAGTCGCCTAAATCTTCTCTAAATTTCTTTAAAGACACATGATGATGAATTATTGTACATTTATGCATTAACACTTATTGTTGAATTTGGAATATCAAGCTGTTCTCTTATTTCAGAGAGAATGAGGTAATAAGGGTAGGGGTAAGGGTTTAGTCGGGGCAATAGCAGCTATGTCGGGCGTGGCGATGCTTGTGCCAACGAGATAGATGGTTACATCGATGCCACTTTCACGAAATGACTGGATCAGATCCAACAGGATGACGAGGATGTGGTCCTAACCTCTAGAGTAGAGTTCGAGGCCACAATATTTTTCTAGAGATGCCAAGGATTCCGAGCCAGCAACAGACAATCCAGGTGTAGGGGTGACAATTGTGTCATTTTCGGGTTGGCGGGTTAGGAACGTTCAACCCGGATACAACCCGTTTAACTAATCGTGTCGTACTAATCAACCCTATCTCGTACACTCTTAAGCCGCATACGACCTACGTATTATGTGTAACTACATTGGTTTGCAAGTTGGCGGGTCATAAACGAGTAGGCGAGTTATAAACAGGTTGTCGTGTCATAAACGGGTTGGCGGGTCAAATAATAATACAACCAAGCTCAGATACTAATTCAAATAAAAAGTTCAAACAAATAAAAAGTCCAAACACAAGTAAATTCAAATAGTAATGCAATCAAGTTCAAACGTCAACTTAAAGTTTATTAGATAAAATAATTTTTTTAGAACTTATAATTTTAAATGGGTTGGCGGGTCAACCCACGAACATATATGTAAACCAGAACACGACCCGTATAATAAACTGGTTGGCGGGTCAGAAAGTTCAACCTAAACCCGTTTTTTCTGTGTCGGGTTCGTGTCAGGTTTCGTGTCGTGTCGAGAATTTCCACCCCTACCCAGCAGCATTGGATTGATATGATTGATAGGGTATATATGCTTTTATTATTTGTAACAGGGTGTGATAGTTTTTACATTGATTTTTATCTTTTATGTCTTAACAGGTGTGGAGGGGCGACACATTTATGCATCAGTATGTGCCAATAAGGCCAATCGTGTCACTGAGTATAGGGAGATGTCCTCTAAGCACATATGAGGATCTATTAGTACGGTTCAACACCAGGAACGACTACTATTTTTTCATCTAATATAATAATTGTATATACTTTATGAAATTATTGTCTACTTACAATTGAAGTAACCTATTTTAGAAAGAAGCATGGAACTGTGAGCCTAATATTAGTGAGCTTTTTGACAGGATGCACTACAGTAACAGGAAGCCTGTTCCGGGTGCAACCGGTCCGCCCATGAATCCTCCGATATACGTTACTCCAAAGGTGGCTGATATGGCCGTTAAGTTCAACTTTTGTATAAGATTTAGTTTGTTTTATAGGATCGGTTAGTTTTATAGGATATATGACTATTAATTAGTTTAGGCTGCCGTTGTTGGGCAGACGATAAGTGTAACTGTTATAGGTACATTTTATTATTTAAAGCACGTAATAAATGTGTTTGAATTACAATTGTTATGTTGCCGAACTATCTACAAGTAAGTTAACACAATTTTATTTTGGTAAATCATAGGCGTTGTTTTCGAATCTTAAAGAGGAATACATTGGGGCTGATCTTAACACCATTCCTCCCGATTACTAGAGTTGTGGGAGCGTATTTTCGGAGGCCGACACAAGGGTTGCATTTACGGATTTGGGAACAATCAAGGATCCTAGGCTGCTATGACCGGTTATCCTGGCGTCCTCGGCTAGTGCTCGTGATGAGGAGGTATATTTCATATAGTTGTAATACATGTATATTGGTTTTAATAATTAAATCCTAACATTGTTCAACCGGTCCGTCCATGAATAGTCCGATATACGTTACTCCAAAGGTGGCTGATATGGCCGTTAAGTTCAACTTTTGTACAAGATTTAGTTTGTTTTATAGGATCGGTTATTTTTATAGTATATATGACTATTAATTAGTTTAGGCTGTCATTGTTTGGCAGACGATAGTGTAACTGTTATAGGTGCATTTTATTATTTAAAGCACGTAATGAATATGTTTGAATTACAATTGTTATGTCTCCGAACTATCTACAAGTAAGTTAACACAATTTAATTTGGTAAATCGTAGGCGTTGTTTTCGAATCTTAAAGATGAATACATTAGGGCTGATCTGAACTCCATTCCTCCCGATTACTAGAGTTGTGGGAGCGTTGTTTCGGAGGCCGGCACAAGGGTTGCATTTACGGATTTGGGAACAATCAAGGATCCTTTGGCTAGTGCTCGTGATGACGAGGTATGTTTCATATAGTTGTAATACATGTATATTGGTTTTAATAATTAAATCCTAACATTGTAGGGGAGGCGTAAGCAGATCACCTAGCTAGGCAAGATGAGGAGATAAGATAACATAAGTAGTTGACAAAACAATTCGAGGCATTAATGTCGCAGTACAAGAGTATTCGCCCTCCCCCTCCCCGTCCCCCTCCCCCTCCTTCCCAGTCTTAAGATAAGTTGTTAAAATTTGGAATATAATTTTGTAATACAATTTACGATTTTATCACAAAACAATTTCGTTTTAAATTTCAATTTAATTTGAAAATCTGGACAGGATTATTATACAGGAAATTAGTTTTTTTAAATATTTTTCTTGAAAAAAAATAATATTCGCGACGGATATTCCATCGGTAACATTAAATATTTTTTTTTCTATTTTTTTACATTATGTTGCAAATCCGTCAGTAAAGGAGTCTGTTGGAAATCCTTCGGTAATTCAATTCGTCGGAAATCTCGACCCCAGTAAGCTACTAGTAATCTCACCATCAGTAATTCGTCGGAAATCTTGCCCGTCGGTAAATCCGTCAGATTTAAGGGTCGTCAGTAATCCATCGGTAATGTCCGTCGGTGATGCCTTTTCCAACCACCTTTCACCATTCGATGGATCTGGCTATTAGCGAAGGATTTCCGATGGATTTTTCCATCGGTAATAATCTTTTCTCTTGTACTGATGTGATTCGAAAGTTTTCTTATTATCTTATTTTGTACTATTTTCGTATGAACCTGGCTCCTTGGACGAAACCAATGTAGACCATACGGTGGTCGGTGCCACCGTTTCGTTTTCCGTCGTAGTATAAAAAATTATAAGATCGTGAAAATTGTGACCATATCAATTTGTTGTAATTTACCGTATAGAGTTTAAAAACACAATGAAGACACAAGTTTCCCTTGGTATAGTTGGTTTGCAAGGTTTTTCGTCCATCTTGAACTTGAGTCAGAATACCGTTAGTGTCATTTTCTATTTTTTTGCTTTTAATTTCAGATTTATTATGATTCTGGATTTTTTTAAATAAGATATTTCAGCATAAGACCTTACACGTATGAAAAACAATGATATAACCAACACATCAATGACAATTTTGTGAAAAAATATCCCTGTATTTGTTTCTTATAGTCAAATGGTGCCATTAGGGGTGCTCAAAAACCCGCCCAACCCATTCAATCCAAACCCAACCCAACGCTAAATAACACATGTCTAATCGAGTTGTAAAATCTTCAAATCGTAGGTCTTGGTTTGATATCGGGTTACCTTTATTTGAACTCAACCTAACCCGATGATTCTGATATCCTTTTATCTCTTCGACTTAATATGATTATTGAGTATATTAATTATACAATTACACTATCACATACCCTCTTCACACACACACACACACACACACATATATATATATATATTCAATTTATTCTACATCTCTATATATGTTTAGTAACTTTGAACATATATATGCAAATTGAGAAAACTAATTGATTGCGATATATTTAAGATTTAAACTACCAAATAAAAACACTTTTTCCTACGGACTTTTCCTTGAAAAATCTGTCGCTAAAAGATGATTCGTCAAAAACCGTCACAGAAGTTGGTAGGTAAATTGTTGGTGAGTAATTCAAAGCAGTGACAAATTATCATGGATTCTCTGGGTGATCCATTGGTATTTTCTCGAAAAACATATCTGATTCTACCAAAGCATTGGTATTTTCTGGGTGATCCATGGTTAATCACAGACGGAGATTTCTCTGGGTTATTAATTTTGTGGGTAAAAGTCATTTGTTTTTGTAGTGTTAAGAACTATGGATAGGTTGTATCAAATGGTTGATGATGAAAAATAAATTATGAGTAGAATAGAGAAGAGAAAACAACATATTCATGGTTAGAAAAATATTTTGTTGTACCAAAATATCAACCGACCAACCAATCGATACATTTTTGGTTGGGTTGGGTTGAGTTGCACTTTGGTTTTCGTCAGTGACGGATCCAGAAATTTTAATAATGGGGGTCGGAATTTAAATAATATAAATATTTATACTATGTTATAAACATTAAACCATATTAATACATTTTTTAACTTGTTCTCTCAAAATACATACATTGATATAAAACCAATATAAATGAAATAGAGATGTCTCATGCTGTATTATACCAATAAATTTATAATAAAATACAATAAAATTAAATATTAAATTTAACCATAAACTCAAATAATAAAAAGAAACAAACAAATACCTAAGAGTGACGTTATCCGTGGGGTTATAATTTTCTTTGGGCCAATGAAATGAAGCCATATAAGATAGAACATAGAAGTATGGATCAATTTCAATCTATTTAATGGGGTCAAAATGGATATGTATTGTTAAAAATTAAGTTTACTATATAAAATCTTCTTTCTTGCTGAAAACTTATGGGGGTCAAGTGACCCCCTTTCTCAATGAGTACATCCGCCCCTGGTTTTCGTTGAGTTGGGTTGAGATTTTTCAAACGACTGAGTTGTTCAAAAACATTCAACCCAACCCATAAGCACCCCCTAGTTAGATGCCACCTATTGAAAAAGATATGGGTCGTGCGTGAATCCCTATACTTGTATCATGTATGTATTAATGTATGTATCGGTTGAACAATACCGACTTGTTTTAATCTGTTTTTGTGTATAGCTCATAAAAAATGAACCCAACAATTAAACACAATTCATACATACATATATATATGCTTTACAGTTTTGATTTCAAGCTAATCAAGACTCAATAGCCTGTGATCCCCCTTTGGTTCACCACAGACCAAATACACAACAACTGAAACCAAACACCCACATGCCACACACACACACATATATAGGAAAGTCCAAATGTGAACTCATTTTTGGTTGTGAACGTGAGGACGAATCTCAGCCACTTATCCGGTCAATAAATGCGGCTTTGACCTGGTTCCCCTCCTTTAATAATCTCCACCCTCCCATGAATCGCGTCAATCCTCCGTGATCGCGTCCACCATAACCGAAGATGTGTGGCTGAGATTTGTCCTAACGTTTACAACCAAAATTGAGTTCACATTTGAACCTAACCCTATATATATATATATACTCATCAAACCACCCTTTCGATATCTTTATCCTGGTTTTATTCATGAAAATTAAGACTATGTGTGCCTTTGGCTTTCCAAACGCATGCACCTTATATATATATAAATATATATACAGGGTTAGGTTCATCTAAGGCCAAACATTTTTTTGTGAGACCCGACCATATTTTTACACTTCAAATTTTACGGTAAAAAACTGTAAAGATAAAAAAAATCTTAACCTTCACAGCAAAAACCACCGTAAGCTGAAGTTTCAAGTGTAAAAAAATGATTTCACAGATCTCATGAAAACAGTCAGGTCTCGCGTGATCCCAACTCTTTATATATATGTTGATTCTTGATCATCAGACAACTGCACGACTACTGAACTCCGACGTTGTCCGGCGATGGGCGGCAGAAGAAGGAGATGATGAAGAAGTTGTGAATCCATGGTCTGACCGGAAAACATGGAAGTTGGATGCTTGAAATCGCCCTGATTCACCGGTCGGAAGTCTCACATACGATGCTGACGGAGAGTCGTTGACCGCCGATCGTAGTAAACTGTGGCCACCACCGGCGTTCCTTTGCTGCATGATGGCTCTGTATACAAAAGGAATTAAACCTTCCATTTTTGTGTAGAAATTAAAGAGTTGGTGAAGGGTTGGGAAGAGGGGGGGGGGGTTGGTTTGAGATATGGTGGGGCGGAAGTAGGGTTTGATTTATAGGGGGGGCTAGGGGATGATGACGTGGCGTAATAGTGTTGGTCACCTGGGTGTTTTACGCTATGCCAGGTGGGCATATCGGAAAGAGACTTCACCGGAGAAACCCACACGCAGAAATGGAAAACGACGTCGTGGGTTGTGAAAGCAATTGTCAAACTAACACCAATAGCATTTTGGATCACATCTCACCAAATCTCACTATTATAATATTTATCCATTGCCTTTTCTTTGTTTTTTTTATTATTTTTATATTGTTTGACATCATTGATGGTATTAAAATTATGCTACTCATCAAGAATTAGTCTTATGTTTTATTTATTTAGAAAATTGTAATTTTTAACAACGGCTAGGGTGCACACAGGTTGTATTGTGTACCGGTTGAACGGTTTAGGACAATTTACAACTCAATTTAATTATGACCGTCTAAAAAATATTAACCTATCTCAATCAAACTCATAAAAAAATATAACCTAATCCAATCCAATTGTTGCGGTCGTGACGGATTGGATGAATTAAACGTTTTGATAGTATAGATAAAATTATAGAATAAAATACGATAAATTTTACTAAAAATATAGAAAATAAAGTTAGTTTTTGCAATCTTTCAAATATATAATTAAATATTTATGTCTTAGAATCAAGTATTTTCAGAAGTTTGAATTATAGATATGTCTTTATGTTGGGTTTTCGAATTTGAACATAGAATAAAATAAAGTGAAGGAAAAGAAATTATGTTCTTAAAGAGTAGAGAAATAAAGATAAATATATCGTTTTTTACTAATATATCATTCATACTAATATATCATTTAAAAGTAAATATGGGATAGTTTTGTAATTGTTGTGAATCACAACAAACTCAACAGATCAAGGTAAGAATAAGAAAGCTAAATTGGAATTAGGATGAGCGTGAAAGGTAAAACAGAGATAGATCACTTGTAATGACTATATGATTACCACTAACAAGAAAATGAATATATGGCAATTCGAGAGGCCATTCTCTCCAGGATTACAAGATCAGTATATGCATGACAACAATACTCACCTCACCACCCAATTTATACTAGATTTATTAAAGGTAAATTCCCAAACTGCCCCCTAACTGATTTTCTCCCAGCTTTCTCCTTCTCTTGGAGTGTTCCCCATGACATGTGTTTTTCCTTTTTTCCTTCTTCTACTATATGTGAACCGAAATGGAACATTTCTAACATTAGCCGCCCCCCAAAGAGCCACCTTGTCCTCAAGGTGAAAAGCAGGGAACATTTGCCGCATGGTTATGAAATCCTCCCAAGTAGCTTCAGATTCCGGTAAGTCCTTCCACTTAAGTAAAACTTCCACTTTCTGTCCCACCACCGTATCGATCGAACGAACATCCAACAGAATCTCAGGTACTACTTCTAGCTCAACATCTGCTGTCAATTGAGGGGGAAGGGTGGAAGATACGGGCTGATTCCCAACTGCTTTCTTCAACTGTGATATGTGAAACACGGGGT
The DNA here is from genome assembly GCA_036898165.1 of Silybum marianum. Classification (NCBI taxonomy): domain Eukaryota; kingdom Viridiplantae; phylum Streptophyta; class Magnoliopsida; order Asterales; family Asteraceae; genus Silybum; species Silybum marianum. The sequence goes on from CM072541.1 coordinate 6,396,431, forward strand.
GAATGCGAGCTGTCGCTGGAAGTTGGAGTTTGTACGCAACCTTACCAATCCTGTCGACAATGGTAAATGGTCCATAGTAACGAGCAGCCAACTTCTGAAAGGGTCTCCGTGCCATTGACTGCTGTCTATATGGTTGAAGCTTGAGATATACCATATCGCCCACATTAAATTCGACCTCCTTTCTAGATTTATCGGCCACTTGTTTCATGAGCTGCTGAGCTATAAGCAGGTAAGCACGTAATTCGTCGAGTATTGCATCTCGATCCAACAATTGGTCCTCAAGTGAAGATACCCTAGTCCTCCCCGGTAAAGTGCGGCATAGTTTCGGAGGGTCTCGACCATACAAGGCTTTGAAGGGTGTGCATCTCGAAGATGTATGGTACGATGTATTGTAACAGAACTAAGCCCAAGGTAAGTAATGTGCCCATTTTCGAGGATTCCCGTTAATAAAACAACGTAAGTACGTCTCCACAGCCTTGTTAACTATCTCAGACTGCCCGTCGGTCTGCGGGTGGTATGCCGTACTCCTTAATAGTGTCGTTCCCGTGAGACGAAACAACTCCTTCCAGAAAATGCTTAAGAAAATCTTGTCACGATCTGATACGATGGTAGCCGGGAACCCATGGAGGCGAACAATTTCTCTGATGAACAGTGCCGCTACCATGGAAGCATCGAAAGGGTGTTTCAAAGTCAAATAATGAGCATATTTTGTTAATAGATCCACCACTACCAACACCGTATTAAACCCATTAGAACGCGGCAACCCTTCAATAAAATCCATGGTGACATCCTCCCAAACTTGGGAGGGTATCGGCAGCGGTTGAAGGAGTACCGCCGGATGGGCCGTAATTGTCTTTTTGTTGTTGGCAAGTAGCACACGCCTGGACGTATTTTTGAACACCTCGACGCATTCCGACCCAAAACCACTTGGACGCTAAACGCTGGTACGTTTTGAGCTCTCCCGAATGTTCACCAATTACTGAATTATGGTATTCGTGCAAGAGTTTGGGGATCATTGTCGAATTATGAGGAATAACCAGTCGTCCTTTAAATAACAGCCGCCCTTGTTGATCAACGGTGTATCCCACATGTACCTTATCCTCATTAACAATATCGTGCGTAAGGTGAGCAATAAACGAATGTACCTTAATTTCCTCCGCTAATGCTCCCATATCTACTTTCCAGGAAGAGGTAATGGTTCCCAACTCAGCTTCAGATGCAAATTCCCTTGATAGGGCATCTGCTACCGTGTTAGTTGCCCCTGGTTTATATTGTATTTCGAAATCGCACCCCAAAAGCTTACTCATCCACTTTTGGTATTCTAACCCCACTTCTCTTTGCTCCATTAAGCATTTTAAACTACATTGGTCAGTGCGAATCACGAAATGTCGCCCCAACAAGTAGTGTCGCCACTTTAAAACAGCCATCACTATGGCCATCAATTCTTTTTCATATATCGGCTTGAGTCGGTTCCGTGTACCCAATAACCGACTAAATAAGCAATTGAGTGTTTGTTTTGGAGAAGGACAACTCCAATTCCAAACCCGGATGCATCTGCCTCTACCATGAACAACTGAGAAAAATCTGGCATTGCCAAAATTGGGGCAACTGTCAAAGCTGTCTTCAATTTTTGAAAGGCCCCGGTGGCTGCTGACGACCACCCGTAATTGTCTTTTTTTAACTGATCAGTTAGTGGTTCTGCCAAACGGGCAAATGCCGGTACAAACCTCCGATAGTACCCAACCAGCCCTAAGAACCCACGTAATTCACGTAAATTCTTCGGTAACGGCCATTCTTTCACCGCTTTAATCTTATCCGGATCCACAACCACTCCTTCTTCCGCTATGACATGCCCGAGATAAGCCACTTCTTGTTTACCAAACTCGCATTTAGTGGGGTTGGCATATAATTGGTGTTGTCTTAACTGTTTCAACACTATGGTCAGATGCCCTACGTGTTGTTGTTGACTCTTGCTATATACCAATATGTCATCGAAGAAAACTAGCACAAACTTGCGGAGGTATGGCTGAAAGATGTCATTCATGACAGATTGGAAGGCGGCTGGGGCATTCGTCAAGCCGAACGGCATGACGAGAAACTCGTAGTGCCCTTCGTGTGTTCGGAAAGCCGTTTTTAACACGTCTTCATCTTTAACTCTAATTTGATGATAACCCGACTTCAAGTCAAGCTTGGAGAATACTCGAGACCCATGAAGCTCATCAAGTAACTCGCCGATAATGGGAATGGGGTACTTGTCTGGTACTGTCACTTTGTTTAATGCCCGATAATCTACACAGAATCTCCATGACCCATCTTTTTTCTTGACCAACAATACCGGGCTGGAAAACGGGCTGTTGGAGGGTCGTATAATACCGACTCGTAACATATCTTGCACCAAACGCTCGATTTCAGCCTTTTGAACATGTGGGTATCGATATGGTCTAACCGACACCGGATCCACCCCTTCCTTTAGAGTTATTACGTGGTCTCTCTCTCTTCTTGGTGGTAATTGATCAGGCCAACTAAAAATCCCTTGATGCTTCTGGATTACCTCCTCCAAAAATGCGGGAACCATAGGTGGAGTGCTCAGTGGTTCGGTTGATTTAACAAGAGCTACTTGTAAGACAAACCCTCCTTTCTCTTTGACAATAGTGTGCAACATATTCTTTAAAGTTACCTTGGATCTATCCAATGAAGGTCTCCTTTTAAAATGACAGAAACTCCATTGATCTGGAATTTCATAATCTGAGTTTTCCATTTAGTAGTGACGGGACCGAGCTTTTCCAGCCACTGAAGCCCCAGAATGATGTCCGAATTCCCAAGTGTTAATGGTAGAAAATCTTCAAAGATTTCCAGCCCTTGCATTTGTAACCGCAGCCCTTGAAACTCCCCACAGCCTCTTATTGATTCTCCCGTGCCCAAGGACACCCCAAAATTTCCGGTGTTGCTGACCGGAACTCCCAATTTCTGAATAATAGCCAAGGAGATGAAATTATAGGTTGCTCCTGGATCCACCATCACGATCACCTCTGCCCCCCTAACAAAATCCCCTTCAATTTCATGGTCTTGGGGCTAGTGATACCTAATATTGAGTTGAGACAGATTTCAGTTATCGGTTCGACCTCGACCCCTTCTGTTTGAGTCACTTCATTCTCCTCTGCTTCATCATCGTCTCTAGATAATAAGACGCTTAATTCCCGTCGCCGACATCGGTGGCCGACATTCCACTTCTCATCGCATCTGAAACATAATCCACGTTCACGCTTCAATTGCAGCTCCTTATCACTCAATCGTCGTACCTCTCCTCCGATTTTGTTCGTCCCACTTGTTACCGATGAAGTCTGCCCCAAAGTAGATCCACGATTGTTCATAGTCGAATTAGCGTTGGATCGATTGGGAGTGGCCATCGACTGATATGGGTTTGTTTTAGTCGTGAATCCTCCGTTTGACGATCGACTCTCACCACGGCTCCCATAATTGAGTCGATGTTTTTCCTCCAACCTCAGGGCCAAATCCATAGCCAATTCTAAGGTGTGAGCCCAAGCACCCTCACTTCGGCCCGTAAGTCGGCTTTCAGCCCATTAATAAACTGGCCCAAAGCTATCTCCTCAGGTACGTTCGAGAGGGGAGCGGCCAACTCAATGAAACTACACTGATAATCCATCACCGATCCCGTCTGATTTAGCGCCAGCCACTGTTCGTGGAGCGATCCAGAACTTGAAGGGCGAAACTGCCGGAGAATCATGGTCTTCATCTCCTCCCATCGATTGATGGGTCGGCGCCGATGTTCCCATTGATACCATAGGAGCGCATCCCCTTCCAAGGCCACAACTGGCGCCTCTAATTTCTCTACATCATTCAATCGATAGAATAGAAAATACCTCTCTACTTTTATGATCCAGCCATCTGGGTTGTATCCGTCGAAGAACAACATATCCAATTTTCTGAATCTCCAGTTTGCACCTCCTCCACCTGTTGCACCATTGGAAGAACTTCCGTTCGGGGGTGGGCCTGTAAGCGTATGGACCGATTCCGATCGAGTAGCTCGTAATTCCTCTCTCATAAGAGTCATCTGTTCCGTGAACTGCTGATGTAGATCAGTGATGAAGGTTTTAACCGCTGCTATTTCTTCTTCTACTGCTTCCACCCTTTGCGCCACTGGATCGGTTCGTGGAGGAGCCATGTAACTGCAGGAAGGTTGCTCTGATACCAATTTGTTGTGAATCACAACAAACTCAACAGATCAAGGTAAGAATAAGAAAGCTAAATTGGAATTAGGGTGAGCGTGAAAGGTAAAACAGAGATAGATCACTTGTAATGGCTATATGATTACCACTAACAAGAAAAGGAATATATGGCAATTCGAGAGGCCATTCTCTCCAGGATTACAAGATCAGTATATGCATGACAACAATACTCACCTCACCACCCAATTTATACTAGATTTATTAAAGGTAAATTCCCAAACTGTCCCCAAACTGATTTTCTCCCAGCTTTCTCCTTCTCTTGGAGTGGTCCCCATGACATGTGTTTTTACTTTTTTCCTTCTTCTACTATATGTGAACCGAATTGGGACATATCTAACAGTAATTTAATAACTTTTTAATAGGGTTTTTTTTCTTTCATTTGCTTCCCTTTTCTCCTATATTTAAGAGATGATTTTTGCGAGGAAATCTATCTTTATTTTTCTTTCCTTTATTTTCATTTCCCTCTTAAAAGGTTTTAAAAATACGAGTTTTTAGCGGGTTGCATGGGTTGGGTTAATTGGGTTGTTAGCGGGTTGCATGGGTTGGACGAGTTTCGTGGGTTGACGGTTTTCTGTACAACCCTAGTATTTGCCCCACGTGTATGAACAAATTAACTCAATAATTCGGTATAAACGGATTTATTTAGGGTAGAGCGGAGTCTAATGTTGCTGCTCACTCGATTATTAAAGAGAATAAAACATCTGAAAGGTGTATCAACATGCTTATGAAGGTTGCCATTAAATATTTTCAAAGAAGAATTATTAAAAAATGATATATGTGGGATGGTAGCCTTTAACACTTAACATATAAGAGGTTGTGGGTTCGGATCTTATTTTTAGCGAAAACTTGACTTTTCATGTTAAAAATAGTCACATAAAATTTATAGTCTGACAATCAAACTCACAACTCTAAATACAATTATAGATAGAACTTCACTACACCAAAATAACCTTTTGTTAATATTTTTTATATTTTGATTTATTACTTTTCTTCATGGTTATTTCCTACTCAATACCAATTTCTTTAAAAATGGTTGTTTATATCTCAATTTTAAGACAACATATATATTTATTTTAAAGATTAAGATTGATTTCATTTAAGAAAATGTATTATGTTTCTCATGTCGACACAAATGACTTTTCCATGGGTCAAATCGTATTGACTTTTCCTCAAGTTAAAACACGTGTTTGCAGAGCACCCAATTAAAAAAATTTATCGTTCCTCCAGTAAATTTTCAATCGAAATCATATGGATTGGGTTTGGTTAGTCAGGTAAAGCACTTCGTTTATGACATGTGACAAATGAACTAAATCTAGTAATTTAGATAGTTCAACAAATCATCGCATCATGTAAAAACAAACTAAAATCAGTGCTGAAGAAATTAGAAATAAATCGAGAAAGTACTTGATTAATCTGGTTTTCTTAGTTTGGACCTAACCCAATCCCATCCAATAATTTGTGTATTGATTGAAAGAGCATATTAGAAAACTGTTCCTCCTTGAGGCATCCATATATCATTATCCATATATATACAAATACATGAAAATGATTACAAGAGATTGAGCCTATCTATACCCGATTTACATGATTTACATAATATAGATATATATCCTTAAATCAAGAAATCAAATCTGTAGGTATTTTATACGCTATCACACACCCGTGCGTAGTCGGACCGGGAATAGGGTGAACGGTCAGGCTGGATCAAAACTCGAGAAACAGCGAAAGAGTAAACATGTCATGAAGATATTGCTACATTGATACAAAGATGGTACATGGAGGACAAGAACATGGCCAAGGGTGATTTTCTTGCGAACAAGGTGGATATCCAACTCTATGTGCTTTGTGCGTTGATGTTGTACCAGATTGGAAAACATTTTTAGGAGAGAAAGGAAATGAAAGGGAAGGAAAAAGAATGGTCAGTTTCCTTCTAAAACATTCCTCCCAAATGTGTGAGGAAAAGAAAGGAAATAATTTAAAATCATTTAGAAAACTATTAAAATTACAAAATTACCCAACCTTTCATTCTAAATTATATAATTTTAATTAGTAAAAATGACGTCTTTCTTTTCCTTTCTCTCCTGTTCAGGAACATGAAAAAAAATCTTTTCTTTTCCTTTCTTTTCTCTCAAAATTCGAGAACATAGTGGTAAAGAGCATTGACGTTGTCACAGTAAACGATGGTGTTATTGTAAGTGGGTAATGAAGCTCACTCAAAAGCTTCTGCAACTTCAGCAATGACATTAGTGGCACCCCGATACTCAGCCTTGGCACTAGAGTAGCTTGTCATTTCAAGGACCAAGAAATGAGATTTTCCCTAAGAAATACACAATAACTAGGGATGGAATGACGTGTATCAAGACATCTGCCCCAGTTAGCATCAATGTAAGCAATCAAGTTGTTTTTTTGAAAGAGTGTGAGAGAGTCGGGCCAAGGTGCAAGGTTCCTTAATGTATAGAATGATGAGCTTAAGGGCATGAAAGTGTTGTTCACGGGGATCATGCTTGAAAAGGTATATTCGTTGGACCTCGTAAGAGATGTATGGTCTCGTAAAAGTCAAGTATTGTAGGGCATCAACCAATTGCCAAAATTGAGTAGGATCGACCACGGGTGGCCAATAGTGGCACTCTTACCTTGGACATGGTGCCAACCGGTGAGGCAACATATTTACAATCTGTTATATTAGCTCATGCCAAGACCTCTTCGACATATTTCTTTCGATTCGTTATTAGTCAATTGTTTTCATGTAGAACAAGGATGACAAGAAAATGAGTGAGGGGACCAAGATCCATCATGGAAAATTCGGATCCCAAAAGGGAGATAATATGACTTTGTAAAGTGTCATTATAAGTGACCAACACAAAGTCATCAACATGTAATAAGAGGTAAGCCTGTCATGACCGTGTTTGTAGTTGAAAAAAGAGGGATCCCATTTGTTGCTGAGAAACCCGATAAATAAAACATAGGTAGCAAACTGTTGGTCCAAAGGAGTCTATAAGAGTGTATAAGTATAGAAACATTTTGTGGAAAGGGGGGGGATTGAATACAAACACAACTTTTAGGTTTTTAAATAAGTTTATATCAGTAAACAAATTTATAGTTGTAAGTGTAATAAGAACAAGTATTTAAACCTATTCTATTACAACTTTAGAAATCACTAAGCATATAATGTATAAGGAAAGAGGGAAATAAGATCAGAGGTCCAAGGAGAGATATGCATGCATGAAGATGCAGATGGAGGTCTTCATCTATTTATACCCATTGTATTTAATGCAACTCAGAAGGTACATGCTACATGTCAAGTTTCTATAGGAGACTTGTCCTTTGTTCATAAAGCAACCATCAACCCAAGTTTGAATCCAGGCACGAACAACTTGTGGCCACTAAGGAATTATCTCAGGGATGCATGCTTTAGTAGTCTTAAAATTGTCAGGGATTAGTCTAGGCAAATGCCTAGGATACCCTTTCAAAAAAAAAGCAACCATGATTTTGGTAAACACGTATCAGATTTGGTAAACACGTATCGAACAATCCGTACGTACTTTTCTGACAAGGCATGGGGGTTTGACATTCGTGCATCGAGGATAAGATCAACTTTGATCTTGCTGAGTAGACCCCATATTGATCACTGATACTGAGTCTTCAAGGATGAAGTATTCAGGTATCACTAAGGCATATGCAAGATCTCACACTTTTGTTAGATGAACGTTGCTATCACAGAACCGCTTCATATCACGAGCTATTCATCTCTTTCTTCAGCTAGGTCTTTGACTATCGCTGAATGATCTTTGGTGAATTTACGTGAGTGTTGCGCTTCAGTCTTCATAGTCCAGATTATGTTCCTAACTTTCAGCGATCACTAAGTGCAATCAGTGCTATCGCTAAATCTGAACAGTAACTTAAACTCGGATTTTCAATAAGTATATAGAGGAATCATTTTCAAATCAATGAAAGGAGTTTGGATCAACAATCCCCCCCTATTTGATTATGATTAAGCAACATAAGAAAATTGCTAGAAAAGATTAGTAAGGTCAAACAGAATTTGAGATAAGTTTTCTAAGTACTAGTTTGTGAGATCTTTTTCAGCTTATTCACTATCTGAATTAAGTTTCATTTACAAGGATATGAAATCATAATTTTTACAAGTGTATAAACTATAAATGAGTAATAGGATTTAAAAGTTGCCAGAACTCATATGTTCATTGTCCCTTTTACCTTTATTTTAGGGATCTTTTTAGTATATAGATGGAGTAAAGTACTTCATTTAATTTCATTAATAATCAATACGAAGAATTACATTTGAAAATGAAATTACAATGATAAAGTAAAGCACAGTACACTGAAGGAAACTACAAAGGGAAAATGTAGGAACTAAGGTGTCGGTTCCTGAGAGTTATTAGAGAACTCTCTTCTTCATCGTAGTTCTTCCTCAATTCTTTTCTTCTGAAGATAGAGTGGATCATTTTCCACCCAACAACTATATTTTTAAAGAATTTTGAGGAGTTTGACAGGAGCGAGATGAATCAGAGGAGTTTGACAGGAGCGAGATGAATCACCTTATTTATGAGAAATCTCATTGCACCATCATTGTCTATAAAGGTCATCCCTAGTTCAGGATCACCAACTATTTCATTATCTTCATATCTTCTTTGAGTTGGTAAGGATGTGTTGAGCATTGAGAGATCAGGAAGGACAAGATCGGCGAAAAGACTTTCAAAGTCAAATTTTTTCTCATGTTCATTTCTGAACGATGGACCTTCATCAGATTCGGACATTGATATTTTATTTTTGGATTTTGAGGGAAGAGGAGGCACCGTTACGTATTGAGATATCCTTTGTAATGCTGATCCAGATGTCTTTCTACAATTGCTTTGAACTAGGACTTCGATTTTTGAATACCATCTCTAATTTCCAGCCACTCAGAGAAACCGTAGAACTTCAGGAATCGAGGGTCTTCTTCTTGTCTGCTATGTTCTCTGATCATATTTATTTTTATCTTTGGACCGGATTTTGAATTTCTCCTGAGAATATGCGCAGATTTACCTTCTTTTTGCACCATTCTAGTTCTTCATTCTTTTGTTCTTTGGTTTCTAATGATCTTCATTCGCAGCTTGTAGAATCTTCTGTTAGGCTTTGAGAGGATTTACCTTTAAGTTTTCTTCGGCTAGCTCCTTTTTTGCTAAAGCTTCAGCGACTTTGAGACTCAGTTGAGCTTCTCGTATTTGATGATTTCTGAGTCGCTTAGCTTTCAATGTTTCATCTCTTGCCAAGGCTTCAGCGAGCTTGAGGCTTTGTTGTTGTTCTTTTTCTTGTTCATCTCCTAGCCACTAAGCTTGCAAGGCTTGCTCTCAAACGTATTTATTGGTATGGGAGCTTCAGGACCAGAGGTACGAAGAGGGATTTTTACTCTGGTCCTCTCTAGTTCCTTTATTAAAACAACCCTTCTTTCTTCTTCTTCATGTTCAAATATGGGCTTTCTATTTACACGCCTCTGAACTTGGTCTTCTTACTCTTCAGATTATGACTCAGATATGTACAGGAACTTATTTGTAGTGGAAGGTTAATTTCGGAAGGGAGTCACCTTAGGGGGACAAGGTGAGCTGAGATTCGGAGAGGAAGGTTCAGAGTTAGTGATTTCATCAATACTTCTTATGACTGAAGTATTGGTAGGGATAGAAAGGGGTTGTAGAATAAGAGGTAGGGGTTCAGGGAGAGGATGGTAGAGTTGGATTGGAAGATTAACCTCAGTTTTTTCGAGCTCCCCCTCTAAGTTCAGGAATGCAGCATCCTCTGAATTTATAAGTTGTTTGTTTTTAGCATGTGGATTATGCTGCTCCCTTCTGGGAGAGGACTTATCCCCTAATGGTGTTTTGAAGATAACCCCTAATTGAGTCCCTGGGCGAACAATTTGGAAGAAGGTTGGAAGGTCATCATCATCATCATCATCATCGTCATCTTCATCTCTTAAGGTGAATGATGAAGGACCTTCTTTGTTGTCCGTGTCATCATCATCATCATCATCATCATCTTCTTCTTCATCAACATCATCTTCATCATCCTTATCTTCAGGGATGATGGTCTTAACCCCATCAATCACTCCCTGAGTGGGAGGAACCCTTGTAAGAACATCATCAGCTTCAGAGATGTTTCTTCTTCAAGTTCTTTTGCGAACTTCTCCCCCTCTTTGTTTCCATTGGTATTAAGTTTAGAAAGCGTCTCTTCTTGTGACTTCTGAGTATGGACGATCTGACTCAGGTTCCCTCTATCAGCATTAGAGAGGGAAGAGGTGGAAGTAGCATGAGCTTGTAGTAACCGCAGAATCTCTACGAGAGTTGCTCCCTGCTTTTCAAGAACTTCACCTTGCTTTAAAAGAGCGTCTCCCTGTTTGTTAACCTTGGTGCCTAATTGAGTGATGGCAAAAGTATTTTGAGTAAGGGCAAGGTTCAGGGAGTTAATCTATGTCTTTAGGGAGGAAACATTCATCTGGATGTTTGAGACAGAGGTCTTCATGTCAGGTACCCCTGCTACCTGTTTGAAGATGTACTCCGTAGAGATATGCAGGTTATCTGCCCAATGCCTGATCTGGGCTGTCTCACTAACCTGATAGTGCAAGGTTGGTATCGGATTGGTGGCGGAGGGAGGAGCCAGAGAAATGGTTGGAGTTTCCAGATTTAGCTAAGGAAGAGATCTCCCTGTGGCTTTCTCCATCTTGATCTTCTTTATTTTCTCCATGTTCAGAGACGCTGAAGATTTGGACAGAGGTGTATCAGAGATACCTTTGTCAGCAATAGGATCAGTGACATCGACAACGACAGTAGTGGTAGTGGTACATGTAGGTAACAAAGATAAATGAGCCATAAAGAGCTGGGGGTTAGATGAAAGAAGTTTGGAGGAAGTGTTTGTTTGCAATGGTTCCTTGAGAGTATTTGAAGGATTACTCTCAGGGTTGTTACTTGCTACGGTTGTGTCTTGAGGATCACATACCTGTCTCTGAGAATGTTTGTCAGAAACATTCTCAGGTCATGTACACGTAGCTTTCCAATCTTCAGACTATCGAAACAAAACTGATAATTGAATATCACTCTTCTCAATCTCTTCAGATATAGGGACAACCATATCTGAGTCATGGATTGATGTGTGGACCAAAGAAGAATAAGTAGAAGTAGAAGAGAAGGCAGTGAGTGTGTTTCCTGTATTAGCTTCATCATAGCCGGGGCCTAAATTTTCAGGGAGCAATTTCTATGAAAATGGGGGTAGTGTTAATAAAGCGGCAACGATCTCTGAATCCATTGTCGTGGCATGGGTGAGAGGAGGCATTTGGAGTACGTCGAAATCAGGAAGAATTGTCTATTGAGAGACAGTCTTCTTAGGCTTCTTTGACAGTGGTTTGTGGGCAATAGACTTTTTGTGTCCATCAGTGGTCGGGTTCTTTCGTTTCTTCACCGGGGAGGAAGATGTGTCAAGGTTAATCACTGATGGGTTCTTCGGTGATTCAGACACATTCTCTCCTTTAACCATATAAGTGGGAAGAGGAACAAATATGTTTTGGGGAGATGGACCCCTGATAATCGTCAGCATCTCAGGGAGATAGGGAACATCTCTTGACTTTTCATCATGCTGAAAGGACTTATTTCCTACCTGAGAAAAAGATTGGTTTCCCTTCTTGGAGTACCTTCAAAAATCCCAGAATCATGGAGATGAATCTGGGATAGGGAATGGTTGGCTTCCTTCCACTTGCAGCGACTCTCTTGCAAAGATCATCGAAGATGATCTTGGCATAGTTGATGCCGCGACCATGGCAGAGAGCATATGCCATGTCGAGGAACTTTCTACTAGTCTGTTCCTGACCACCAGTCTTAGTGCCAAGGCACTGAATCACGTGAGTGAAGATGTATTGCCACTCTACAGGTAAACGAGCTTTGTCATTTTTGGTGAGCTCCTTATTGAGATCATTCTTGTTCTTCTCTGAAGTAGGCCAATCATAGCCTATCTGACCGAGGAATCCCTGGACTTCCTCCTTCGTGGGTTCAGAGTCCCATTGTTGACCTTTGGGTTTGGTAGGAAGACGAAGAGCTGCTCTTATTGCTCCAACAGTGATATCCCGAGAGCCCATGCTAATGGTAAAGCCAATAGCAGGGAGTTGATTTCCTTTGTCAGTGGTCACTGTTGAGCAGTGAGCAGTGTACCAAAATTGTTGTAGGTGAGCAGTGATGCTAACAGGTACATGGCAGAAGGCATAGTAAAGAGGACATTTCTTGATGAATGCAGCACCATCTGGCACGATCCAGAGGGATTTCCAGCAGAGCAACGTAGTTACATGCCTTCACCAGTCCTTGTTCGATGCCGATGGCAGTATTCGCAGATGTTTGAAGTTCAGTGATAGGAAGCATCTCTTCAGCATCAGTGTTGACGTTCTTGCTTGAAGTGGCCATTTCTGTTACTGGAATTGGAAAACCAAAGAGAAAGAACATGCTTTAATACAAAAATGTATAAACCAAGAGGATTTGGTACAAAGAATACCAAATATTTAAGAAAAATAAGTGTTTTGATGAACAAAATCAAAATAATTGTTATTTGGATTATTTTTATGAAAAATGTTTTAAACAAAGGTTTTTGATAAAAAAAACACGAAAGTGTTTATTTTTGGTATAAAGATATACCATAAATCGATTTAGAAAAGATTTGTAGAAATTTTGGATCAAAATGACTAAAAATGCCTTTTGTTCTAAGACAAGACCTTAGAAGAGGTTTTTATGGTTTTGAGGTTTTGACAGTTATAAATTGCAAAAATATAAGACAAATCTTTATAACAAAGTGTTATAAAAGATGGGTAGAAAGTATTAACAACATTTAAGTTGTTGTTAAAGGAAAAAGAACACAATTAAAAGCCACCTTAAATTGACTTTAAATGAAAAAAACGCACAAGTGTATGTTCTTGATGTTCTTGAAGGAGAATTCAAATATTCAAAACTTGCTCTGGAAGTTTGAAAGTGTAAAGAGTGAAATGAATTCAAGCTTACCTTTTATAGGTAGAGGAGAGAGAAAAAAGACTAAATGACGGTTTTAGCTTTATAGAAAAGGTAATAATGACCTTTGCACGTCCCTAGGGTTTGACGAAATAGGAAACATTGAAGCCGTCGTGTGTCAGAAAAGTACCGGCACGTCTTTTTTCATAAAATAGTAAGATTATCATTTAACTTAATAAATGTTAATCATTATCTATTTAAAATCCTCATCATTTGAAATAAAAGTTTTTACAGTGATGAGTTTTTCTCTTTTTGAGATCCATTCTTTGAATAGGAAAACATTCAGAGAGTGCAAGGGAAAAGAGTTACATACCTTGGCAAGATATTAATCACCGAGTCTAAGTTCAAGGAATGAATAATAAATTTGAAAAATTTGTTTGATAAACACTTAATAATGTTGATCACTGAGGGGAATTTACTCTTCGGCGTTCAACATACCAAGTCTGTTGATTAATAGATTGAATCTAGTCTCATCAAAAGGCTTAGTGGGTATAAAATGAAGTTCAATTTCACCATTCATAACATGATCTCTGATAAAGTGATATCTGATCTCAATATGTTTGATTTTTTTAGTGAAGTACGGGATTATTAGCGATTGCAATAGCACTTGTGCTATCACAGTAAGATTGGAATTTTTGAGAGCTTAACATCGTAGTTACTGAGTTGGTTTCTCAACCAAAAAATTTGGGCACAGCAACTTCCAGCAGTTAAATATTCAGCTTCAGCGGTTGACGTGGACGCTGAGTTTTGCTTTTTACTTGTTCAACTCACCAACTTTCCACCTAGAAGTTGACAACCTCAAGTGGTGTTTTTCTTGTCTATCTTGCATCTTGCAAAATCATTATCTTGCGTTCTGTAAAATCACTATCTGCAAAATCAAGATTAGGAGTTCCCTTTAGATATATGAATATTCGCTTTACATCGATTATATGGGATTCCTTTGGTTCAGCTTGATATCTAGCACAGAGACAAGTTGAGCACATAATATCAGGTCGACTCGCTGTAAGATACAACAGTGAGCCTATCATTCCTCTGTAGGAAGTGACATCTACTGGTTTCCCATCGAGGTCCTTATTCAGTGTTAGAGGAGGTGCCATAGAAGTTTTCATTGGAGAAGTTTGAGTGAGATCGATTTTCTTTAGCATATCTTTAACATACTTACTCTGACATATGAATATACCTTTCTCAGATTGCCTTATCTGAACACCAAGAAAATATGTTACTTCACCCATCGTACTCATGTTATATTCTTTTTTCATACGTTTAGCAAAGCGAGTACAAAGTTTGAGTCTTGTGGAACCAAAGATAATGCCATCGACATATACCTGAGCAAGAATAGTATGACCCTTATATTTTATTAGAAAGAGGGTTTGGTCTATCTTTCCACGCACAAAATTTTCTTTTAGAAGATATATGGAAAGGGTATCATACCAAGCTCGGAGAGCTTGTTTTAACCCGTAAAGAGCTTTTTCAAGTTTGAAAACATAACTAGGGTGCTTAGGATCAGAAAAACCAAAAGGTTGTTCAACATAAATTTCCCTCATTTAGTTTACCATCAGAAATGCACTTTTAACATCCATTTGAAAAATTCTAAGTCTTTACGGGCAGCATAGGCTAAGATAAGTCTAATGGCTTCATCATAATCGATATCTTCTTTCTGTTTCTATCCCTGAACAACAAGTCGAGGTTTTTTCGAGTTACAGTGCCATTTTCATCTAGTTTGTTACGAAACACCCATTTGGTTCCTATAACAGTCTTAGTAGATGGACGAGGAACAAGATTCCAAATTTTGATTCTCTGAAATTCAGTTAGCTCTTCTTGCACAGAACTGACCCAACTTGTTTCAGTGATAGCTTCATCGATCATTTTAGGTTCGGATAAAGAAATAAAGTTTACAAAGAGATAGATATTACCCGTACCTCGTTGGGTTTTAATACCTGTACATGGATCACCGATTATCTGATCGATTGGGTGATTTCGAGTCCATCACTGTTGAGGAGTTTGATCAACGGAAGATTCAGCGACATGTTCAAGGATAAAGGAAGATGCGTCAGCGGTTGGTTCTTCATCATTCCTTATCATCTCTAGAGGGGACCCGGATTGATTGACATTCTCTTGAGTGAGAGTGGAACTTGATTATTCACTGATGAATCACCGATAAAAGAATCAAAGGGAGGAATCTGATTTAGAGGAGTAACGTCATTCCCTGAAGAGGAAGGATCGTTACTATTATTTGAAGTGGCGATGAGGTTAGGACCATCATCATCATCAGTTTCAGTAATAGAAATACTGAAATAAGATTCAAGTTCCATATAGTGAGATTTCATTCAACTATTCAGTTCCTTGTCGTCTTCAGGGACAGGAATAGAACTTGTTGAGCGAGATTCATTAAAGTTAACATTGATGGTTTCTTCGACAAATTGTCTTCTTTTGTTGAAGACTCTGAAGGCCTTGGACACTGAGGAGTATCCAAGAAATATACCATCATCATCCTTGGGATCAGTTTTTTCTAAATGATCTCTATCATTCAGGATGTAGAACTTACATCCGAAGATATGTAAGTAACTCAGTGAGGGCTTTCTTCCATGAAAAAGTTCATAGGATGTTTTCTTGAATCTTTTATCTATTAGGGATCGATTCTGAGTGAAACGCAGTGTCAACTGCTTCAACCCAGAATTGAGTTGGTAGATGAGATTCGCTAATATCAGAGGAGGCCTTGGATAGAAAGAAAACATTCTCTTAATGAGTACCATCCATATTAATGACATATACGTTTTCTGATTTTTTGCCCTTTAAGTCAAGTTTCTCATTTTTGTCAGTGACAACACATCTTGTCTTTATGAACAAAACTTTAAAGTCTTTAACACAGAGTTGGCTAATGCTTAACAGATTGTGGTTTAGCCCTTCAACATAAGCAATACGGTTGAAAGAAGTTGCTCCGTTGGTTAGAATGCCATAACCTTTGGTTTATCCTTTCCCATTTCCACCAAAGGTCACCGAGGGGTCTATTTCTTCAATATATTCAGAAAGCAGAGATTTTCTGCCATCATGTGCCTAGAGCATCCGCTATCGAGATACCAGATACCTTTAGCACTCCGCATAAGATAAGGAAATTAATTTTTCATAGGTACCCATAGAACTATGGGTCTTACAGTGTTAGTGGAAATAACAAGTATGGGTATTTTGTTACTTACTGAAGAATTATCTTCAGTGGTTTTCTTCATCTTAGTTGTTTTACCAACTTTAGCATGTTTAGCTTTCACTGATTTCTCAGCTTAAGCTATTTTCTTCCCATGACAGAATTTTTTAGCCTTAGTAGCATTAGGGCATTTACTAGCAATGTAGGTAGTCTCTCCACAGTTATAGCACTTCCTATATTTGAAAACGGGTTTTGAGCTAGAAGCATGCAGCGAGAAGATCAAAAAAAATTCAGGACCAGGGCCTAGAATTCCTTTCTCCGTAGACCTAGGAGGAACCATGGGTTTCTCAGGTTTAGAGGGAGTGAGATCAATCTTGATTTGAGGAGTTGATCTCTGAATATATCTAGTGATTTTCTTCTCAGAATTCAAACGATGACTCACTAAAGGAACTGAAGGATACTTGTTCAGTTTTGGAAAGTTATTGATCGTAGAAACATGATTAAGGAACTTGCATTTAGTCACCTTCCCTAAATCCTTGGTAAGAGGTTTGGAAGGTCTTGACTCAGATGTTGAGGCACACTGAGTAGATAGACCAAGGATAGAAGAAACAAATATTCCAAATTTTAACATGGAACGATCATTGTCAGTTTCTTCTTGGTCAGAGGAATATCCCAGACCGTTTTTGACCTCTTTAGGGATCTGAGCATTTATAATCTCATAAGCCTTTACAGAGGCTTTACACCATCTTTAAATGGTAGCTTTTTCAGCTTCGAGATTTGCGATGGCCTTTTCACGCTCAGTGATAGCTTGTTGTCTTTCAATGCTTATAGCCTTTTCACGCTCAGTGATAGATTTAGTAAGTTCTTTGATTTTAAGGTGACAATTTTTAAGTTGTTCAGTTAGATCTGAGTTTATTTGTTCATCTTTAGATTTACCAATCAGAGCATTGCAAAGATCAGCAGTCAAAGTGTCGAGAGCCGACAAGTTATCAGGTTCAGAGATAGACGATTTTTCTAGAATCGGTTTCTAAGTAGATGGAGAGTTAGTTGACGAGGTTTCACTGTCCTCTTCAGCTTCTTCAATTCTAGCCATAAGACATATGAAGGCTATGTCTTCTTCAATTCTATGAAGGCATGCATGCATATAGATGAAGAAGGGTTCTTCATCTATTTATACCCGTTGCATTAAATGCAAAGCAAAAGGTATAAGCAACGTGTCAAGTTTCTATTTGAGACTTGTCCTTTGTTCGTAAAGCAACCATGCTTTTGGCCGAATATGAACAGTAACCAAATCAGATATGATGGGGACATAAGAGACAATCCGTACGTCCTTTTATGACAAGGCATGGGGGGTTTTGACTTTTGTGCATCGAGGATAAGAACAACTTTGATCTCGCTGAATGGGCCTCACTTGATCATTGAACCAGAAACTTCAAGGATGAAGTCTTCATGTATCGCTGAGGCTTTTGCAAGATCTCACAATAATGTAGACGACTGTTGCAATCGCTGAACCGCTTCAGGTCACTTAGATGATCATCTCTTTCTTCAAATTCGGTCTTCGACTTTTGCTGAATGGTCTTGTTGTGTGAGTGTCGGTCTTCAGATCTTCAGAGATATGATATTGTTCCTAATTATCAACGATCACTGAGCGTAGTCAGTGTTTGCTATCGCTGATTCTGAACACTATCCTATTGATGGAATTTTCACTAAGTATAAGAAAATTGCTATCGCTGATTCTGAATGCTATCTCCCCCTATTTGATTATGATTTAGCATCATAGGAAAATTGCTTGAAAAGATTAGCAAGGACATAGAAATTTTTAAAGTAAAGATATCTAACTACTAATCTGTGAGATCTTTTTCAGCTAGTCTATTATTTGAATTGAGTTTCATTTATAAGGATATGAAAACACAATTTTAATAAGTAAAAGGCTATAAAGTACATTCACTGAGTGATTACAAAGTGTAATGTCAGTGAATATGTGGATTTTAAAGAAGTTAGAACTCTACATTGTCCTTTTTTACTATTTTTGGGTTCTTTTCAGTACACAGATGGAGTAGAGTACTTCATTGAATTTCATCAAATGTATAATCTGCAGAATTACAAGTAGAATGAAATTACAATTGTAAGATTAAAGTACAATATAGTGAAGTAAATTATAAAGGAATTGAAAAACACAGAGACTAGTCAGAGAGATTTTCTTTTCTTCTTTGTAGATCATCTTCTGAAGACATTTTTCACCATAGGTGAATAAGAAGTTATTGTACATGATCTTGATGAGTTTTGATGGAGCCTTTTTGATGTTCTTATTTCTGAGAATCTTGTTTGCCCGTCATTACCTAGAAAGGCCATTCCTGCTTCAGGAGTAGTAATTTCATTTTCTTCGTACTTTCTCGTCTCAGGCAGGGATGTATTCCGCATTGAGAGGTCAGGGATAATGAGATGGGTAATAAGACTATCAAAGCCAAATTTAGTCTCATGTTAATTTCTGGACGATGGACCTTCTTCCGCGTCGGGCTTTGTTTTCTCTTTTTGGATTTTGTAGGGAGAGGAGGAACGCAGACATGTTGTGAAATCCGTTGTAATAGCTGACCAAGATACCTTTCTACAACATCTTTGAATTGAGATTTTGAATTCTGAATGGCATCTCTGATTTCTAGCCATTCAGAGAATCCATAGAACTTAAGGAACTATGGTTTTTCTTCTTCGCTTCTATAACCTCTGAACATAGTTACTGTTATCTTCAGACCTCTTTTTAACTTTCGTCCCTGGATACTTGCACGAGTAATAGTTGCAGAGCCAACGCGAAAATCAACCTTTTTGGTACACCATTCTAGTTCAACATCCTTAAGTTGTTCACTTTCTCTATTAAGGGATTGTAGAATCTTATCTTGAGCTGCAACATGATGAACTCCTAGGTTATCTCTTGTCAGTTCCCTTTCAGCTAGTTTTTCGGCAACTAGCTTGCTCTTCTCTTCTTCGTGTCTCTGACGATTTATTCTTATTGTGTCTTCTCTTGCCATTCTTTGAGCAACCTTTAGGCTTTCTTGAGCTTGTTCGATTTCTTAATCTCTTAATCGCTGAGCTTCAAGGGCCTGTGTTCGTTCTTAGGGTGATAAGAAAGAGAATTCGTCAAAGACACTTATTTGTTAGGAGCTTCAGGCACAGAGGTACGAAAAGGAATTTTTACTCTGGCCAGCTCGAAGTCTCTTATGAAGTTTGCCCGTCTCCATTCTTCCTCGGGCTCAGGGATCGGTTGCCATTTACATGCCTTGGGATAAGGCCTTCTTCCTCTTCAGATTCAGTGTCAGATATGTACAAGAGCTGATATTCCGGGGAAGGTTCCTTAAAAAATGGAGAGTCCTTTGGGGGACTGGGGTCACTGAGAATGGGAAAATCAGAGAGAGGTTCATTAGAGCCAAAATTTGGAGGAAAAAGAAGGGGTATGTTTGAGTTTCAGAGGGAGGAATGTAAGTAACAAGAGGAAGGCATACCTCTGCGGAGAGCCCCTCTTCAGAATATAACGAATTGGAATCAAGATCTGCAACTTGCTTGTTCTTCCCTGAGGGATCAGACTGCTCCTGACTAGAAGGTGGCCTGTCCCTCAAAGGTTCTCTAAAAACTACTTCGGGTAAAGATGTGCCTGGGCGGTTGCTGAAAGAATTGAGAGTAGTTGCAAGGAATGTCATCATCGTCATCATCATGATTTCCTCCTAATGTATGATGAGGTTCATCTTCTTGTTCATCGTCTTCTTCATCGTCTTCATTATTTTCTTCATAGATGATGGGAGGTTATTGGAATGGTTGCCGATTGTAGAGAGTTTGGGGTTCGCCAGGAAGAATATTATTTCCTCCTCCAATAAGCTCATCAGCGAGCTCTCTGTTAAATTTCTCCCCCTGTTGGAGCAAAGAGTGGATAGATCTGTTGACTGCGATGTCTGAGTCTGAGTAATCTGACTCAGATTACTACTGTCCGCCGCAGTGAATGAGGGTGCTTTTTCAACGATGCTCTGAACGATGTGTAGTATTTCATCTTGATCCTTCTTTATTTCAGCAAGAATCTTCTCCTGTGATTTAGGCCTTTTAGCGAGAGCTTTGACGACTCTTTCATTAACAGAATTGTCATCTTTAATGGTCTGAACATCAGTGTAGATGTTGTTGATTGTTGTCTTCATCCCAGGGACGCCACCAACTTGGCTGAAGATTATTTCTAAAGACACCTGCAAGATGTCTACTCGTTGCCTTATCATGGTGCATTCATTCACCAGAGAGTCTAAGGCAGGGAATGACGGAGAAGGTAGAGACACCTTGGGGATGTCCGCAGGGATGGAAGGCAGCTTGAAGGCGAGCTTTTTCTCTTTCACCTTCTTCGGATTTTCAGTCTGCTTAAGCGTAGGAGACATTGAAGAGGTGGGCTCGCTGATAGGAGCAGCGGAAGTTGTTCTTGCTAATGTAAAGAGCGGAGCAGCGACACCAGATGATAATAAAGAAAGATGAGCCAAAAAGAGCTCGAGGTTAGCAGAAAGATGTGGGTAGGTAGAGTGTATAAACATGGGTGCCTTGAGAGTATCCAAGGGATTACTGTCACGGATGGTACGTGCTACGGTAGTGTCCTGAGGATCACTAACCTGTGTCTGAGAATGTTTAAGAGAAACATTCTCAATTCCTGTGCACGTGGCTTTCAAATATTCAGATTGTCGAAACAAAACTGATTCATGGATAGCACGTTGTTCAACCTCATTAGAGATAGGGACAACTATCGCTTAATCAACAGTTGATGTGCAGACCAAAGAAGAAGAGATGGAAGAAGACAAGGATGTGCAAGTAATACCTGATCCAGCTTCAGCAGAGAGTTGGCTATAACATTCTCAAGGACTGAAGTCGTTGAGAATGGGGGTAGTTCTGATGAAGCGACAACGGGTGTAGAAACCGTTGTCGTGGCAGTAGAGGCAGGCTTGAAAGGAAAAGTTGGTGGAATGCCAAAGTCATAAAGACTTGTCTTTTGGGAGACATTCTTCCTGAGCTTCTTGATGGCTGGCTTATGTGCGATGGTCTTCTTGTGACCATCGGATGGTTGTTTGCATTTACCAGGGGAGGAGGAGGTGTCAGGGATCATCAATGTGGGGATTGGCACTAATATGGACACTGTGTCTACGTGAGTGGTAGAAGATGGGGTAGAGGTTCCTTCAGGGATAGCAGCCCTGATAATGTCCAACATATAGGGGAGGTAGGGTGCATCCCCTGGCTGTTCATCAACTTCCAGCGATTTCTTCCCTATCAGAGAGAAGCCTTGATTTGCCATCGTGGGGGTATCCCTCATAGACAAATTCCATGATTGTGGACATGAATCTTGGATAAGGGATAGTCTTATCCCTCTTTTGTGCTTTCACCCTATTGTAATGTCGCTGAATATATAATCAGCGAAGTTCAGCTTCTGTCCGGTGCAGAGAGCATAGCCCATATCCACGAAGTGTCTGTTGGCTTGGTCTTGGGAGCCAGTCTTAGTGCCTAAGCACAGGATCACTTGAGTAAAGATGTATTGCCACCTAGCTGGAAATCTCATCTTCTCCATCTTGGTGATGGCCTTGACGTTAGTTTCCCAGCGATAGCCAATGGTGTCAAGGAAGTTTATAAGTTCTTCCTTTGAAGGTGGAGCGGCCCATTGCTGATTCTTTCCCCTTGCAGGGAGGCAAAGAGTAAATTCAATAGCAGTGTGCTTTGCTCCCTTTTAGTGGTAACAGAAGTGCAGTGAGCGATATACCAGAAGTGTTGGAGGTGGGAGGTGATGCCGATTGGGTTGTGAGTGAATGCATACATCAGGGGGCATGCCTTGATAAAAGTTGCACCCTCAGCGAAGTGTTGTTTGTCATCGGGAATGTCCACTAGTGCTATGTAGTTGCTTGGCTTAATAACAGCCTGTCCAGGAGAGAAGGTAATCCCTGGAACACCTTGGAAATGTGTGATTGGTAGAACTTCTTCTTCAGCGTGGACGTTCTTGCTTGAGGATGCCATTTCTGTTTCAAATATGGGAACACTAAAGAGAATCATGGTTTAATACACGAGAGTATAAACCAGATGTTTTGGTACAAAGAATACCAAAATATTAGGAAAAACAAGTGTTCTGATGAACAAGATCAAAATACTTGTTGTTTTGGTAGATTTTTGAAAGACGTTTTTAAGGGAAAAACTTATTTATGGTATGCATAAGTACCATAAACACCTTTTTAGAAGCAATTTAGATGAAATTTTGAA
This sequence comes from Silybum marianum, assembly GCA_036898165.1. Taxonomy (NCBI): domain Eukaryota; kingdom Viridiplantae; phylum Streptophyta; class Magnoliopsida; order Asterales; family Asteraceae; genus Silybum; species Silybum marianum. The sequence goes on from CM072541.1 coordinate 6,419,095, forward strand.
TCAAAATATACTAAAATGCCTTCTGTTATAAGCACAAATTTAGAACAGGTTTTAAGAATTTGGTGTTATGAAACAGTTAAGAAAAAGAACATCCTTTTAGCAAGATGTTAAAGAGGATGAGTAGAAGTTGCAAAAAACATTTAGGTTGGTGTTTATCTATAAAATAGAAAAAAATGAGAGATTAAACCTTGCGAGAACTGGAAACTAAGAAAAACGCACAAGTGCGTGTTCTTGGTGTTCTTGAGAAAAGCTAAGAGAGAATTTGAATTCCTTTGCCTTGAGAGAATTTTGAGCACGTAAGAATGAAAAGGAAATGATTATTACTTATATAGTTGGATGAGAGAGAAAGAGGGGAGAGAAGAATGCTAAACGACGGTTTTAGCTTTTTGAAAAGGTAATGATGACCTACACCACGCTCCTAGGGTTTGATGGGATAGGAAACATTGAGGTCCGTCGTGTGTCTAAAAAAGGACTGACGTGTCCTTTTCTTTTGGAAAAATGATACGATTATCATTTAAATAATAAATGTTAACCATTATCCTTTTAAAGCCTCGTCATTTAACATTAAAGGAATGTCAGTGATGATTTTTCTCTTTTGAGATCAATTCCTGAATAACAAAACATTCAGAGAGCGTAAGGAATAGAAAGGCATACCTTCGTGAGACATATGTATTACTGAATCAGAATGCATGTGATGAATAGTTAGCCTTGAAGGATACTTTGTCACTGAATGAGTTTTATCGCTGAGAGTTTTCATTCTTCAGCGTTCAACATACCAAGTTCGCTGATTAATAGATTAAATCTAGTCTCATCAACAGGCTTAGTGAAAAGGTCAGCGAGTTGGTATTCAGTGGGTACAAAATGAAGTTCAATTTCACCATTAATTACATGATCCCAGATAAAGTGATATCTGATCCCAATATGCTTGGTTTTTTAGTGTAGTACAGGGTTATTTGCAATAGCGATAGCACTGGTGCTATCTCAATAAATATGGATTTTAGAAAGCTTAATATCATAGTCTTTGAGTTGGTTTCTCATCCATAGGATTTGAGCACAACCACTTCCAGCGGCTACGTATTCTGCTTCAGCGATTGATGTGGACACATAAATTTGCTTTTTACTTGTCCAACTTACCACCTAGTAGCTGACAGCCACCAGTGGTACTCTTCCTATCAATCTTGCAACCTGCAAAATCACTATCAGAATAACCAGTTAGATTGAACCTTGAGCCTTTGGGATACCAAAGACCCAAATTAGGAGTTCCTTTCAAATATTTGGATATTCTCTTTACAACGATTAGATGGGATTTCTTTGGTTCAGCTTGATATCTTGCACATAGACAAGTATAATACATCATATCAGGTTGGCTAGATGTTAGATACAGCAGAGAGCCAATCGTTTCTCTATAGGTAGTGACATTGACCGGTTTCCCATCAGGGTCCTTGTTTAACGTCACGGGAGGTGCCGTAGGAGTCTTCATCGCTGAACTTTGAGTCATTTCAAATTTATTCAGCATGTCTTTAACATATTTGCTTTGTCATATAAAGATGCTTTTTCAGATTGCTTAATCTGCATACCTAGAAAATATGTTAGTTTACCCATCATACTCATTTTATATTCTTTCTTCATGTGTTCAGCGAAACGAGTACATAGTTTGAGTCTTGTGGAACCAAATACAATATCATCAACATATATTTGAGCAACAATGGTATGACCTTTGTATTTCCTAACAAAGAGAGTTTGGTCAATTTTTCCACGAACAAATTTTTCTTTAAGAAGATATTTAGAAAGGGTATCATTCCAAGCTCTAGGAGCCTGTTTTAACCCGTAAAGAGCTTTTTGAAGTTTGAAAAAAAAACCAGGATGTTTAGGATCAGCGAACCCAGGAGGTTGCTCAACATAAACTTCCTCTTTAAGTTTACCATTTAGAAAAGCACTTTTAACATCCATTTGAAAAACTCTAAAGTCTTTATGGGCAGCATAAGCTAACGGCAGTCCTATGGCTTCTAGTTTAGCAACAGGAGCGAATGTCTCATCATAATTTATTCCTTCTTCCTGTCAGTATCCCTGAGCAACAAGTCTAGCCTTATTATGGATAACAGTGCCATTTTCATCTAGCTTGTTACGAAATACCCATTTTCATCTAATACCTGCATTTGGATCATCAATAACTTGATCTATTGGGTGATTTACAGTCCATCGTTGAGGCGGAGGTTGAGGAGTTTGATCAACATGAGATTCAGTGACCTGTTCTTGTTTAGGGAGAACGGTGGATGCGTCAGCAATAGGTTCTTCAACAATCCCTATCAATCCTGGAGGGGATCCAGAGAGGAACTTGATTATTCACTGATGAATCACCGTTGGAAGAATCAGAGGGAGGAATCTGATTTAAGGGAGTAATATCTATCCCTGATAAGGATGGATCATTACTGGTGGTAGGGATGAGGTTAGGACCTAGGACCTTCATCATCATTATTTTCAGGGATGGGGGTGTTTGGAAATAAGATTTAGGTTCCCCATAATGATGAAATCCAATTATTCAGTTCCGCGTTTTCTTCAGGGATAGAAATAGAATTTGTTAAGCGAGATTCATCAAAGTTCACATGCATGGTTTCTTCAACGTGTTGTCTTCTTTTGTTGAATTCTTTGAACACCTTGGATACTGAGGAGTACCCAAGAAATATACCATCATCAGCCTTCGGATCGAATTTTCGTAAATGATCTATGTCATTCAGAATATAGCATCTACATCTGGAGATATGTAGATACTTCATAGAGGGTCTTCTTCCATGAAATAATTCATAGGAGGTTTTCTTGAATCGTTTGACTAGCAGGGATCTATTCTGAGTGAAACATGCAGTGTTAACTGCTTCACCCAGAATTGAGTTGGTAGATGTGATTCGCTGAGCATTGAGCGAGCGGCATCAATGATCGTTCGATTTCTTCTTTCAGCAACACCATTTTGCTGAGGGGTTCTAACTGATGAAAAATTACGAGTTATTCCTTTTTCTTCGAAGAAAGTAGTTAGAGTATTGTTTTTGAATTCAGTGCCATGATCACTTCTATGGAACGAACAATTTGATTGTTCAGAACTTCCATCCTTTTGATAAAGGAAATAATTTCATCAGGTGTATCACTTTTGAATCGAAGAAAGAATACCCATGTATAATAGAGTATTCATCAACTATCACAAGAGTGTATTTCTTACCATACATGGATTGGACGTTGACTGGTCACTAAGGAAACTTGAAGAGGAGTGGTCACTAAGGAAACTTGCTTAGATCTGAAAGATGCTTTTGTCAGCTTTACTTTCTCACATGTTGAACAAAGAGATTCCTTTGAAAAGGCATGTTTAAGTGGAGATCTCTGACAAGTTCTTTTTGAGATAATTCATTAACCATCTTAAAGTTCAAATGAGATAGCCTCTTGTGCCAGAGCCAGTTAATATTAGAGGAGGCTCTTGATAGAAAGCAAACATTTTTCAGAATGAGTACTATCCATATTGATGACATATACGTTCTCTGATCGTTTGCCTTTTAGGGAAAGTTTATCATTTTTAACAGTGACCGCACATCTGGTCTTTGTGAACAAAACTTTGAAATCTTTATCACAGAGTTGACTAATGCTTAATAAATTATGCTTTAGCCCTTCAACATAAACACATGACTGAATGAAGTTGCTCCGTTGGATAGAACGCCATAACCCTTGGTGAATCCTTTGCCATTTCCATCAAAGGTCAGAGAACAGAGATTTTCTGCCAGTCATGTGCCTTGAGCATCCGCTATCGAGATACCAGATACCTTTATCACTCTACATAAGACAAGTGGATTAATTTTTCATAGGTACGTATATTATTATAGGTCCCGCAGTGTTAGTGGAAACAAAAGGGTTGGCGTATATATTTCTCGCCGAGGAACTTTCTTCTGTGGTTATCTTCACCTTGGATGTTTTACCAACCTTAGTGGATTTCACTTTAGCTGATTTCTCAGCTTGAGCTACTTTCTTACCATGAGCCAATCTTTCAGCTTTAGTAACATTTGGGCGTTTACTAGCAATGTGGGTTGTTTCACCACAGTGATAACACTTCCTATATTTAAAAACGGGTTCTGAGATGGAAGCATGCAGAGATGAGGTCAAAGAATTTTCAGGACCAGGACCACGAATTCCTTTCTCCATTGTCATAGAAGGAACAACTAGTTCCTTAGAAATAGATGGAGTAAGATCAATCTTAATTCTGGGTGTTGATCCCTGAAATGATTTAGGGGTCTTTCTTCCAGGTTTAGGATGACTTGGTGAAGGAAGTGAAGGATTCTTCTTCATTTTTTGGAAATTCTTGATCATGGGAACTTGATCAAGGAACATGTCCTTGATCACCTTCCTTGAGTCCTTGGTAGAAGGTTTAGAAGGTCTTTTCTCAGAGATGGGAGCATTCTGAGAAGAGGGATTAGGGATAGAAGAAACAAACATTCCAAATTTTATTATGGAATGGTCAGTGTCTATTTGTTCTTGGTCAGAGGAAAATCCTAAACACTCATGACCTTTTTAGGGATCTAAGCATTGATGATTTCACTGACATTGTCAAAAGCCTTACACCATCCTTCAATGGTAGCTTTTTCAGCCTTGAAATCAACGATGGCCTTTTTGCGCTCAGTGATAGCTTGCTCTTTCTCAATGCTTATTGGCTGATTTACAAAGATTTGGTCTTTAAAATTTTCTTCGATTTTAGTAAGTTCTTTGATTTTAATATCACAATTTTTAAGCTGTTTACAGAGATCTATGTTTATTTGTGTAGCTTTTATTTTTCCATTGAGAACATTGTAGAAATCAACAGTCATTGAGTCAAGAGCTGACACACTATCAGAAATAGGTTTAGAGGAGATAGAAGGGATAGTTACCTGAGTTGAAGGAGACTCTGAAGAACAAGTATCAGAGAGTTCCTCAGTTTCCTCTATTCTTTCCATGAGACAGATGAAGGCTAGGTCTTCTTCATATAATCCAGACTCGTCAGTGGTCTGTGCCCAGTCGTCTTCTTGATTCTAGTCGACTTCTTCAGCGACAAGGCCTTTGCCTTTTCGCTGGTTCTTTTTCCGGTGATGATATTTTTCTTTCAACTTAGAATACTTTTCATATTTAGTTGAATCAGGGACCTGAGAGGTAGTGGAAGCAGTAACCTTCTTAGATCTGCATTCGCAAGCAAAGTGACCTTTGCGTTGGCAGTTGTAGCAGATAGCTGACGATTTGTTAGTGAAGGTGCCTTTGACTTATCGAGGTCATTGATGGCGGGGGTGTTTCTGAAGTTGCTCTTTCTAGCAAATCTTCTGAAATTGTTAGTGAGAAGAGCTAGAGAATTGTCAAATTCAGAGATATCAACATCAGTTATTTCTTCTGAGTTAAGTTGATCTAATTCAGTGATTGAGGTAATAGAAGAAGATACAAGTTTGGTAGGGTCTATCTCTAAGGAAACTAGAGCCAGAGATGTACTTTTAGCAGATTTAGTATCTTTAATGAGGTTTCTTTTTAAGGTTTGAGAATGCTCATGATTGAGCAATATTCCATACAAAGCACTTAAAGAAAGAGTTTCAATGTCCTTTTCTCAGCTTAAGACACATTGTAAGAGTTTCCCATTGTTTAGGAAGAGCTTCCATGAACTTAGTTAGGATTTCAGAATTGGAGTACTCACGATTAACATGTCTATTAATAGACAGTTAAACCTTTGGTGGATTTGTGAAAGAGTTTAATTTTTCAAAAAACATAAAGCTTTCATATTGTCTTACCAAGTTAATGCTACGAGTAATATGAACCTCATTGGTTCCTTCATATTGAACACAGAGAGTGTCCCACATGGACTTAGAAGTTCTCATCTTCATTAAAGAGTTATAGACATCATCTGGAAGAGACATTGCAATAATAGATCTAGCTTTTGAATCAGCAACTACTTCTTTCTTGTCTTCCTCACTCCATTGATTTGGAGTTTTGAGAATTCATCTCTCAGGTATAGCAGAAGTAGTAGCAGTTGTTGGAACTGCAAGAACTGGAAGTGTAGGAATGTGTGGTCCATTTTCTATATAGTAGGGGATCTTAGGATCTGACTCTTTTAGGAATAGAGTCATTCTCTCCTTCCAGACAAGGAAATTATCTCGGCTAAATATAGGAGGTTTAGCTAAATATCCATTATCTTTATAGTTGGTGTTTGTGTTAAGCCGTTTTAAAATATAAAGATATTAGTTGTTTTAAAGATTAGAAAGCAATAAACACTGCTCTGATACCACTTGTTGGTCCCAAGGAGTCTACAAGAGATCAATGGATATAGAAATAGTTTGTAGAAGGAGGGGGGGGGGTTGAATACAAACACAATCTTTTTACGTTTTTAAATGAGTTTATATTAAATAAACAGATTTACAGTTGTAAGCGGAATTAGAACAAGTATTAAATCTATTCTATTATAACAAAGAAAGATGATGCACAAGAATAAGATAGAAAAGCAGCAGAGGTTTAAGAAGCAGAAAATAACATGCATGCATGTAGATGAAGAAGGGTTCTTCATTTATTTATACCCGTTGCATTAAATGCAAAGCAAAAGGTATAAGCCACGTGTCAAGTTTCTATTTTTGACTTGTCATTTGTACATAAAACAACCATTCTTTTGGCCGAATATGAATAGTAACCAAGTCAGATATGATGGGAACATAAGAGACAATCCGTACGTCCTTTTCTGACAAGGGATGAGGGGTTTTGACTTTTGTGCATCGAGGATAAGATCAACTTTGATCTCGCTGAATGGGCCTCAGTTGATCATTGAACCAGAAACTTCAAGGATGAAGTCTTCAAGTATGGCTGAGGCTTTTGCAAGATCTCACACTTATGTAGATGACTATTGGTATCGTTGAACCGTTTCAGGTCACTTAGCTGGTCATCTCTTTCTTCAGCTTCGGTCTTCGACCTTCGCTGAATGGTCTTGTTATGTGAGTGTTGGTCTTCAGATGTTCAGATATAGGATATTATTCCTGATTATCAGCGATCACCGAGCATAGTCAGTGTTTGCTGTCGCTGATTCTGAACACTATCCTATAGATGGAATTTTCATTAAGTATAAGAGGAATCATATTCAAATCACTGAAAGGAGGTTGGATCAACAAGATTTATCAGGAATCTGAGAGGAGGTTGGAACAACAACCTTCTTTGATCTGCATTCGCTTGCAAAGTGACATTTGCGTTGACAGTTATAGCAGATCGCTAATCCTTTATCAGCAGGAGGCATCTTTAACTTATCAGAGTTAGTGATGGCAGGAGTTCTTTTGAAATTACTCTTTCTGGAAAATCATCTAAAATTATTTGTCAGAAGAGCCAAATAGTTATCAAATTCAGAAATATCATCATCAGTGATATCCTCAGAGTTAGCTTGATTTAAGTTAGTGATGGAAGTGATGGAAGAAGAAACAGTTCTAGAGGGATCCATCTCTGAGGTCACTAGAGCCAAGGAAGAATTTTTGGTTGTTTTAGTGTCTTTGAAGAAGTTTCTTTTTAAGGTTGAGATTGCTCATGATTGAGCAATATTCCGTAGAAAACACTTAAAGAAAGGGTTTCAGTGTTCTTTGACAAATTAAGACAAGTAGTAAATGTGTCCCATTGTTCAGAAAGATATTCCATAAACTTTGTTAGTACTTCAGAGTTAGAGTACTCTTGACCAACTGTTTTCAGATCAATGATCAAACAATTGAATCTCTAATGGATCTGAGAAAGTGTTTCATTTTTTCAGAAACATAAAGCTTTCATATTGTCTTACCAAGTTAATACTACGAGTAATATGAACCTCATTGGTTCCTTCATATTGAACACAGAGAGTGTCCCACATGGACTTAGAAGTTCTCATCTTCATTAAAGAGTTATAGACATCATCTGGAAGAGACATTGCAATAATAGATCTAGCTTTTGAATCAACAACTACTTCTTTCTTGTCTTCCTCACTCCATTGATTTGGAGTTTTGAGAATTCGTCTCTCAGGTATAGCAGAAGTAGTAGCAGTTGTTGGAACTGCAAGAACTGGAAGTGTAGGAATGTGTGGTCCATTTTCTATATAGTAGGGGATCTTAGGATCTGACTCTTTTAGGAATAGAGTCATTCTCTCCTTCCAGACAAGGAAATTATCTCGGCTAAATATAGGAGGTTTAGCTAAATATCCATTGTCTTTATAGTTGGTGTTTGTGTTAAGCCGTTTTAAAATATAAAGATATTAGTTGTTTTAAAGATTAGAAAGCAATAAACACTGCTCTGATACCACTTGTTGGTCCCAAGGAGTCTACAAGAGATCAATGGATATAGAAATAGTTTGTAGAAGGAGGGGGGGAGGGGGGTTGAATACAAACACAATCTTTTTACGTTTTTAAATGAGTTTATATTAAATAAACAGATTTACAGTTGTAAGCGGAATTAGAACAAGTATTAAATCTATTCTATTACAACAAAGAAAGATGATGCACAAGAATAAGATAGAAAAGCAGCAGAGGTTTAAGAAGCAGAAAATAACATGCATGCATGTAGATGAAGAAGGGTTCTTCATTTATTTGTACCCGTTGCATTAAATGCAAAGCAAAAGGTATAAGCCACGTGTCAAGTTTCTATTTTAGACTTGTCATTTGTACATAAAACAACCATTCTTTTGGCCGAATACGAATAGTAACCAAGTCAGGTATGATGGGAACATAAGAGACAATCCGTACGTCCTTTTCTGACAAGGCATGGGGGGTTTTGACTTTTGTGCATCGAGGATAAGATCAACTTTGATCTCGCTGAATGGGCCTCAGTTGATCATTGAACCAGAAACTTCAAGGATGAAGTCTTCAAGTATGGGTGAGGCTTTTGCAAGATCTCACACTTATGTAGATGACTATTGGTATCGTTGAACCGTTTCAGGTCACTTAGCTGGTCATCTCTTTCTTCAGCTTCGGTCTTCGACCTTCGCTGAATGGTCTTGTTATGTGAGTGTTGGTCTTCAGATGTTTAGATATAGGATATTATTCCTGATTATCAGCGATCACCGAGCATAGTCAGTGTTTGCTATCGCTGATTCTGAACACTATCCTATAGATGGAATTTTCACTAAGTATAAGAGGAATCATATTCAAATCACTGAAAGGAGGTTGGATCAACAAGATTTATCAGGAATCTGAGAGGAGGTTGGATCAACAACCTTCTTTGATCTGCATTCGCTTGCAAAGTGACATTTGCGTTGACAGTTATAGCAGATCGCTAATCCTTTATCAGCAGGAGGCATCTTTAACTTATCAGAGTTAGTGATGGCAGGAGTTCTTTTGAAATTACTCTTTCTGGAAAATCATCTAAAATTATTTGTCAGAAGAGCCAAATAGTTATCAAATTCAGAAATATCAGCATCAGTGATATCCTCAGAGTTAGCTTGATTTAAGTTAGTGATGGAAGTGATGGAAGAAGAAACAGTTCTAGAGGGATCCATCTCTGAGGTCACTAGAGCCAAGGAAGAATTTTTGGTTGTTTTAGTGTCTTTGAAGAAGTTTCTTTTTAAGGTTGAGATTGCTCATGATTGAGCAATATTCCGTAGAAAGCACTTAAAGAAAGGGTTTCAGTGTTCTTTGACAAATTAAGACAAGTAGTAAATGTGTCCCATTGTTCAGAAAGATATTCCATAAACTTTGTTAGTACTTCAGAGTTAGAGTACTCTTGACCAACTGTTTTCAGATCAATGATCAAACAATTGAATCTCTAATGGATCTGAGAAAGTGTTTCATTTTTTCAGAAACATAAAACTTTCATATTGTCTCACCAAGTGGATTCGACGAGTAATCTGAACCTTACTGGTCCTTCATATTGAACACAAAGAGTGTCCCACATGGACTTAGAGGTCCTCATTTTCATAGAATGGTATACATCATCTGGCAGAGACATCAGAATAATAGATCTAGCTTTAGAATCAATAGCTAGTTCTTTCTTGTCTTCCTCACTCCATTGATGTGGAGTTTTGGGAATTCATGTCTCAGGTATAGCAGGAGTAGTAGCAGTTGTTGGAACTGCAAGAACTAGAAGTGTAGGAATGTATGGTCCATTTTCTATGTAGTAGGGGATCTTAGGATCTGACCCTTCTAGGAATAGAGTCATTCTCTCCTTCCAGACAAGGAAATTATCTCGGCTAAATATAGGAGGTTTATCTAAAGATCCATTATCTATATAGTTGGTGTTTGTGTTAGCCATTTTAAAATAACAAGATATTAGTTATTTTAAAGATTAGAAAGCAATAATAATCGCTCTGATACCACTTGTTGGTTCCAAAGGAGTCTACAAGAGTGTATAGGTATAGAAACAGTTTGTAGAAAGGGGGGGGGGGTTGAATACAAACACAACTTTTAGATTTTTAAATAAGTTTATATCAATAAACAAATTTACAATTGTAAGTGGAATAAGAACAAGTAATTAAACCTATTCTATTACAATTCAAGAAATCACTAAGTATATGATGCACAAGGAAAGAGGGAAATAAGATCAGAGGTTCAAGGAAAGATATACATGCATGAAGATGAAGATGGAGGTCTTCAACTATTTATACCTGTTGCATTTAATGCAACTCAGAAGGTACGTGCTACATGTCAAGTTTCTATAGAAGATTTGTCCTTTGTTCATAAAGAAACCATGCTTTTGTCCAAATATGAACAGTAACCTAATCATAGTTGGTAAACACGTAGGGAACAGTCCGTACGTACAATCTGACAAGGCATAGGGGTTTGACATTTGTGCATCGAGGATAAGATCAACTTTGATCATGCTGACTAGAACCCATATTGATCACTTATACTGAGTCTTCAAGGATGAAGTATTCAGGAATCACTGAGGCATACGCAAGATCTCACACTTCTGTTAGTTGAAAGTTGTTATCACTGAACCGCTTCGGGATCACGAGCTATTCATCTCTTTCTTCAGCTAGGTCTTAGACTATCGCTGAATGATCTTTGGTGTGAGTATTGTTTTTCAGATCTTCATAGTCTAGATTATGTTCCTGACTTTCAGTGATCACTGAGTGCAATCAGTGTATGCTATCACTGAATCTGAACAACTTAAACTCGGATTTTCACTAAGTATATAGATGAATCATATTCAAATCAATGAAAAGAGTTTGGATGAACAAAAACCATTGATACCAGGATCTCAGGGCTTGTTTAAGCCCCGTAAAAAGATTTTCGAAGAAGACACACATGTTTAGGGGCAAATGGGTCTACAAACCTCGGAGGTTGATACATATACATTATCTCGTGAAGGTGGCCATTTAGAAAGGCATTTTTGACTCATGTTGATGGATGGGCAATTTTTCAAGACCACAATACTAGGGATAATGTGTATGGTGGAAGGTTTCACAACTAGACTGAACGTCTCATTGTAATCAACACCAACCGATTGAAACCTGTTATTTATAACCAAATGAGCCTTATGGCTCTCTAAAAATCCACCAGGCCGAAGTTTATGCTTAAATAACCGCATGCATCGGATGGCATTTACATCAGTGGGCCTATGTACCAAGTCTCATGTCTTATTTTTAAGTAGAGCACTAAATTAATCAATTATTACTGCTTTCTTGTTTTCATCTTGTAAGGAACCATGATGAGAGTTCGATAATGGTGAAATGGTCGCTGGTTCGGTATTGATGTTCAGCTTGAAGGAGGTTTTAGATTTAAAAGTTCCATTTTTGACTCGTGTTTGCATTGTATAGGTTGTTGAAGGGGCGACACGGTATGTTAAGATGTTGAGTATGAATAGGGAGAGATGATTGGGTGGAAGTGATTTGGGTAGGAGAGGGGGGAGAAGCACACATAGAGGTGGGTTGGTTTGAGGAATGAGCGATGTAGTATCAGGGGACGATGTTGTAATTTAGTAGGAAGGAACGAGTGAACTAGAAGGAGAGATGGCTCATCATTAGAGAGAAACACATATTAGGAGGAAGAGGCCTCATGTTTGATGGAATAAGGGAGGGTTTGCTCATAAAATGTGACATTTTGAGATATGATAATTTGTGAATGGATAGATCATGGAAACGCTAACCCCTATGGTTGCGAGGGAAACTTAAGAAAACACAAAAAAGTAGGTCGAGGGCTAAGCTTGTGTTTGGAGGTGGATGAGAGATTAGGATAACATAGGTAATGAAAAACACATATATGTAATTAAGTAGGAGCTCCATTGTAGAGTATATGTGTTAGCTTTGATTACTTAAAAACAAGAAGGAATGATATTTGGTAGTAATGTAATCTTATACAAGGCTTGAACGCAAAAAGGGTGGGAGAGAGGCATGGAGAAGTAGTGTACGAGTTATGTTGTTTGTGGTTCTGATTTTACGTTCGACTTTTCCATTTGGAATGAGGTGTATGGAAAAGTGTAGTGAAAATCATGCCATGGGAGGAGAAGTAGGATTGTAGGGGAGAATTAACATATTCGGTCCCACTGTCACATCGAAGAGATTTAATAGAAACACCAAATTTTGTTTGCGCATAAGCGTGAAATTGCAAAAAAATGGCATACACTAAACTCTTTTGTTTCAGGGAGAAGACCCAAAGAAAGTTTGAAAAATCATCTAAGAAAAGGAAATAGTAGTGTACTTTACTAGGACTAATAATAAGAGAGTGCCACAAGTTTGTGTGGATGATATCACACGGTGAATATGTAATATTAGGGGATAGGGAGAAAGGGAGACAACAATGTCTTCCAATTTGACAAGCATGACAAACATTGGAACACTTGTCCTTATCATAAAAAATAAAATTACGACTCTTGATATGACTAATAATGTTGAAATGGGATGTTCTAAATGGATGCGCCAAATGGAAGGAGAACTCGCAATATATAAGACCCGACTTTTAAAAACTTTCACGTTAGCTTACCTGAATTGTATCGTACTATAATAACATTAGGTAAATGTTGAAGGGTAAAAGCCACCAACTTACTAAACTCTTTATAATTAAAAGAAAATCAAAATTACGAGATATATATATATATATATATATATATATATGTAAACCCTTCATAGAGTAAATTACGTTTGCATCGTCTATGTTGTTTCTCCCTACACCGCCATCAACTCTTTCTCTCTAAACCCTCCTCTTCTCTCTAAATTTTTTTTCAAGTTGTTGAAGAAATCGATGTAACTTTTATATATTTGGAATCAACTCTACGAACCCTTCATAAAGGTATAAATTTTCGTTTTTGGTTAAGGTGTTCAGGGTAGGATTTTTAAGAAATTGTATGTAATTGTGTATATTTTAAATTTACGGATTAATGTTGTCATAATTGGGTTATCTTACATGTTTAGAATCCTATGATTGGTTAATATTGATGTAGAAATTAAAAGGTGCGATTATGAGTATAATATGGTAAGATTTTGTGTATATAACTAACCGCACTCCAAATATTTGATCAAATGTCGGAAAGAGTAGAATTGCATGATTAAAGTTAGGTTCATGACCATTGACCTTTGTTTTAATCTCTAGCATGATAAGGAATGTTTTAGAACCTTTAAATGTAACAAATCATGAAGTTGGGATCGCAAGAGTTAGTTTGGAAAAACGGTAAAAATCGGACGTACCGACAGGTGCAGGTCCGTACTTTGACAGTGCATAATTCATAAACGATAAGTCGGATTAAGTTCATATTTTACAAGTAGAATTCCCTAATTAAATACTACAATTGTCATAAAGAGTCAAAAACCCAGTTGTGGCTCTAAGGGGCTCAAAACAGTGTCGTTTTGGAGTTGTTTACACTGTAGACGTGATTTTACTACAATTTGGTAATATCCATATAAATTTGATGGATTCTCCAAATAATATGATTGCAAAACCAACTGACTCATAAGATAACATAATACAATCATGAACAGTCAAAAACCCAGTTGTGGCTCTAAGGGGCTCAGAATAGTGTCGTTTTGGAGTTGTTTACACTATAGACGTGATTTTACTACAATTTTGTAACATCCATATAAATTTGTTGGATTCTCCAAATGAGATGATTGCAAAACCAACTGACTCATAAGATAACATAATACAACTTCCATTTAGGGACTACTTTCTAGATTGACTTCTAAGTGGGATAAAAATGCTCACGAAAAAGAGGGGCCGAAGCTGTTAAATGTCGGGAAGAAACTGCATAAAGCATGTGGAGTCGATTTCTCAATGCCTATCCGGCTGTCCCATTTGAAGTTTAAGTCGTTTATAAACATGAAGGACCTAAGTAGATTATTAGAAGAAATAGTATATGGATTTACGTCATTTAAGTAATAATCAATTAATGCAATCGTTAGACACCTTATCAAGTCGAACCTTATCGTGAATCTCGTTTAATCGTGCGTTGCTTCTCAAATTTGGCTAAGGTACGAATTTCACTTTTTTTGACTCTTGGGCAACTAATCGTCGTAATTGATCCTTCGTAATGGTGGTTCACCGCCTTGTGATTGATCACTAAAAAATGATCAACAAAATACGTATTTAAACATATAAACGTTTCTTCGTGCTTGGATGGCGGCTCAAGATCAGCCTCATCAAAACCTTATATTCCCTGAGGAGGTTCTACCCCGTGGAAACGCTCTTTAATGTGAATCATTATTGTGAACACTTGATTTTAGTCCATTGAACCTTTTTAAGTTTTGTTAATTGATTCTCATATTGAGTTTTGTAATATATATATATATATATTAAAATGTTACTTTTTATGATGGCCATATGGGTAGTGGCGTTTGTTTCGTTATCTTTGTTTTCAGAACGACCAATTAATGGGCATATTAGTTTGGATGCCTTCTATAGTAGCTTTATAGTCATGGCGTCCTGCAGGTGAACTCGGTCCACAAGGTTAAGCCCAATAGTGGTTTACGTGAACCCACCTTGTGGGATAGGCCGATTTTTTTTTGGCTCCAGGGTGGACGGATTGGGCCTAGGATCACCATGTGATCATGGTTAAATTCACGGGGGACTTGAGGTGTGTTCTCGCACGCCGGTCCATAGTTCGTGTGGTTTGGCCAATCCACGAGCACTTTAACAGGAATTGACAGAATTTATTTATATTATGTTTTTAATCAAGAATTGTGAACTGAACACTTGAATGTGAATTGACGAACTTTGTTTACTTCATGACTTGAAGCGAGAATTGCGAACCTCATAGATTTTATGTTAATTTAAATTTATTGTATTATAAGTCTTTCGCTTTTTTATCATTGTTACCTATTGTTATCTCAAATTCCATATTATAATCTGTTCACTGAGCCCTATTGCTCAGTCGTTTTTTTGTTTTCTGACACTGCAGGTTCCAATTGATTGACAGGACGGGACTTGAGATTGAGAGTGCAACTTCTGGAGTTTTTAGACTCGCTTTTAGATGTAATATTCTAGGTTTATAAATACTTTATGAATGTAACCTTTTGAGTTGTAAATTGTTCTTAGACAGTTGTAATCTATGTTTGGAGTTTATTAGTAGCTCTGAATTGTTTGTGTCGTTATATTAAGTTTCGTTTGTGACACCGCCCATTCCGGACCACGCGGACGGGGGGATGTTACACGACACTTGAAAAAGAATGAGTGGTTTGATTTTTGGATGAGAAGGGATAAAGGCCCTTGACACTATTGCATCACATCATAATTGCCCCCCATCTAAAAGTCCATCACAGAAAAAACCAAAAAAGGGTCAAATTCGACCGAGACATTGTTATCACGTGTAAATTGTCAAAAATATACCAAATTATTTATAATTTGAGGTGCATATAGAACAATGTTTAAGGTCAATGGGGATATGTTTTGGGTTGGAGGCTTCCATTACCATAAACAATAATTTTTTTACCATCGCCAACAGTGATATGAGAGTTACTAGTTTGCAGATTAAAAGTAGAGGATTTTTTTACCATCGCAAATTAATGGTCGAACAACAATGGAATTTTGTTGATTGACTCTCTCATGAAAGAATACAGGACAATTATCCACATAATGTAAGGGGTCCCCACATTAATTGCAAGAATTTTGGGTTGGATACACCTCACTATCTTCCCGAATCATACAACCTAAAACCATATCTAATTTCTTTGAAAGCTCACCAATTTCACCCTTTAACCACTCATCTCAACTCATCCATATAAACAGTAAACATACTATCAAGGGACATTAAGATCAAGACAACTGATAAAAAAGAAAATAAGAATAAAAAATTTGACATTTAAAATTAGGACTCGATTAATGCCCACTTACCAAAAAAAACTATGTTTTTTGTTTTCTTTTCCAATTAAAATAAATACTTAACAATAAACACACCAAAGAAAACACACTAAAAATACTATAAAAAAAAGAGGACTTACCTGACCCAAAAGAGATCAAGCAAGCAAACTGTAAAATACCATAAACATGTATCGAGTAGCAATCTATACAAAAGATAATGCAAAGAGATAAAATTAACACAAATCAATTGATAATCGCACTATTATCAAGTAACAAGTAATCTAAACAATCAAGAACAATAATTAGACTCAAATCATATGTGTATTGATTCATTCTCTCTGTAGAACATGTTTCACTCTCTAAAAACTCTCTCTACAATACAATATGAAATCTTACAAATGAGTTCTCTATAATTAATCTCTTTACAAACAAACATACATGAAGTATTCATACTTTTGGCTAATAAAAAAGTCAAACTACAATTACCATCTTTGACTTTATATGATATGTAGATTATCTTGACTTTGACTTAAAAGTTTTGACCTATTCATTCTTCACTCTCGTCTTCATACTCGGTGATCTCGGATACAATATTCTGGACCTAACAATCTCCCCCTTTGATTTGAGATCACAAAACAACGATTATCAAAGATCTTTTATAAAAACATGTCGTCGACTAAACTTTGAATTTAATAATCTCCCCAAATCATGAGTCTTTAACAAACTCTGTTTTATGAACGCAAACAAACTTTATCAGCCTTTGAATAACAAAGATCTAGAAAATAACAATCTTCTATTTTTAACAATCAAACTCAGATCATAATCTTCTTCATAAAGTCATCTTCAGTCTCTAGAAGTTTCTTTGGAGTGTCAACAGTCAACAAATCTTCAAACAAATCTTTTTTTCAGTCAACAAATCAGTTTTAGACAATTATGCTATAAGCTTTTACACTATGTGTACTAAGCTCAAAACCTATGTATCATTAAATAAGCTATAATCAGCAATAAACTCTTCAAGCATCTTCATCAGAAATTTCATTAAGAAATTTCAACAGTTAAGCTCCAAATTTCAGCAACTCATCTACCACCTCTATATCTAATGTCTTTTCAACCTTCGATTCAAAATATTTAGATGCAAATTTTCTTCTTCATAAACTGATTCAACATAACACCAATTAACTCAATAACCTTCATCAATAAATGAATTTGAATTCTTTTACTCCCCTACATATATGAATATATGTTTGACTTTGTTAACCCTCCTCGACCTTAGCACTTACTTTCACATCTTGTCTTTGCACAATCTCTAACTTTATGTGATGATGTCTTTGGTTTTTTTCCCCCTCATGATGATTAGGAGAATCTTGAACATAATGAAATTATCAAAGAATAAAACAATGGATGTTTGTCAAATACAAATTACAATAAAATATCTTCAAACAAATCCCCCCCCATACAAATCAGGCTTCTTCATGTCGGGATAAATTGTCTCCCCCTTGACAATATATCCCCTCCAAATAAGGTTCTTTGTCAAATGCAAATTACCATAAAATATCTTCAAACAAATCCCCTCCATACAAATCAGGCTTCTTCATATCAGGATAAATTTTCTCCCCCTTAACAATATATCCCCTCCAAATAAGGTTCTTTCCCCCTCGAAAAATGGGTAAGCATCTAACATAGAAGCATATTTAGCAACTATTATCACATCAATCAAAATAGATTCAATTGAGTGGTCTATTTTCAGAGTTGGCAAATATGAATCTCTGATAGGACTTCTAGTTATCACTATCACAAAGATATGCATTGGAATCACAAAGATTCGTGCAATGTATAGAAAGAATTAAGCACTTTATGCTATTTAAAGCTCAAAATGTGAAAACATATTCTGCGGACTCAATGTGCATGATTGAAGTGTGAAGGCGAGACAAAGTTCCTTCCATTTCAATATTCAAGCCTTTCAAATAAAGATTTAAAAGATTATATGTTGCATTCCCATGAAAGTTGAAACATATCCTTGTTAAGAAAGAAATGAGTAGCTGGTGGGTTTAAATCGAGAGTTGGCATGGGCAAGCTGCCGTTTTCAATTAAAGTCACGAAAGAATTATGAACCAACAGTAATGTGGTTGCCCAACTTGAAATGGTTAGGGTAGAGTTCTCATATTCTTTTAACTTTGTTCTCTCACCCTGAATATTTTTCATATCTCCTCATTTCTAACCAAACTCTCATTTTCATTTTTCTTCTAAGCAAAATGAGATTACTGATAAGTAATAAATTATCACATTTTGACCACTTTTTATTTTCATATTTCCTTTATTTTTACTTTCCCAATTAGCATAACTTGAGTCTTTTAATCTAATTTGATGTTTATTTGAGTCGGGAGCTAAGTTTAAGGAATTGATCTATTTAATGTTTTTTAAGGAGTTTTGTAACACTTTGGGTTGTTGCAGCAGGATCCATAGCATGCAGGCAGCAATTGTAGTACAATAGACGTCACTCCATAACCTTTTTGGAGGGAATCGATTCCCATGGCTTATTATCAACCTTGGACTAGCTGGATGGAGCATCTCAAGAAGAATAAATATGATGAAGGTTCACATGCATATGTTGGAGAAGCATCTTTTGACTTTTGCCTTTGTTAAGGAAACATGTGACTTTGTGTATTATCCTTAAAGATACTTTTATCCTAGTATAAATAGTAGTAATTTGTATTATATGTGTACACTACAACTTACGATGGAAACACCATTAGTTTTTAACTTACTTTCCTTTTTCTTGGGTTGTTAGACAAGGCAACCAACTAGTAGTTCATCTAGATACTTAGTAATTACCGTCAGTTTTTACATTTTCAATCTAAAACCTTTTGGTTAAATTTCCTTGCACATTTACATTTCTTTTCATTTACAATTATTGCATATTTACATTTCCTTGCCATTTACGATTATTGTCATTTACATTTCATGTATTTCTTGATTTATGTCTTGTATTTACTTTCTAGCGATGATGGGCTAAACACCCTAGCTTGAGTGTGAGCAAAAGTTTGGGAGATAAAGGCCTATTTGATAGTGGATAATCACGTTCTCTATTGGCCATTTTCCTTACTATTCACCCCTTGTTTCTATGTTCCATCCAAGTGATTCTTGAGGAGGTTACGTACCTTGTTTCACTTGGATGAGTTGGACTTGAATTCAAGCCAACGTAAACTTTTAGAACTCTGAAATGCTATAGAAGGTAATAAATAACCATGTTAGCTTTCCCAAGTTACAATTATAAGGAACGCACTTGTAAGATAAGTATGAACATCTGTTGGGTTACTCAATTGGCATCTGCGTGTTATTAATCAAATCCAAACCTCAAAAGGGGATATGCAATCCAGTAGTGAGGTAGAGAACCAATGTTGCAGCATCCCGTGGGGTCATACTATAGCAAGGTTCCCAACACACAGTTGCTAAACTCCAACCTGAATTTGCACCCTTGCTTTCTTTGAATTATTGTTTTCAAGCACTTTTACTTTCAAGTAACTGTTAACCAACCTCAAAAGCATTCCTTTGAATTCTCATTTAGAAGTCACTTTTTAAACCTGACCGTGGAATATTGCTTGTTTTTATTATCCTTGTGGGAACGATACCACTTTATTACTTGTGTTCAAACAATAATGTTTAACATATATACTTGCATGGTATTCCATTTGTAATTTTTGGGTTACATAATTTGCCGACCAATTACTCAATCGTATGAGTTATCTCCCTTACTCTTTTATGTAATACACCCCTCACCACTCAATCACTCAAGGATTACTTCTTGGGTAGGGCAACCTGTTCTGGTAGTCCATAGAAGTTCAATATGCTCACACATTGATCGTATGAAATATATATCCTGAATTCAGATATATTGTCATTTGAAATTCAGAAATCAACATCTGAAGTACGAGTTCTGAACTGATATGTGCAGAAGTCAAAAGACCATATAACACGAGTTCTGAATTGAGATATTCATAAGCCAAATAATGAAGTGTCTGTTTAGGAATGTCTAAATAAACAAATACGCACGCTAAACAGATTGACTTAATAAGTTTAGTGTTTCAAACACAATGATTAGAAAAGTTATTTGTGATGAAGAATTCAGAATTATTATTTTGAATAAGAATTGAATCGTAGATAGTACTTTTGAATATATATATATATATATATATATATATATATATAAAGAATTTCAAACGAGTGTATTTCTACCGAAAGTTATGAGACGTGGAAATATTAGCAAATATGACACGTCGCAATTCAAGAGTAGATTTTCAATCGAAAAGAAGCAGACAAAAGTTAGTTTATCATATTGAACTACCACGGTTCGTTGAAATCACCTTTTTCAAAAGAATGATCCATGGTACAAATAATATTTTCCTCCTCAAACCAAGCATGTGTCTGATCATGTGTTTGAATAATCTGAATTCAACATTACACATGATAACATTGTGAAACAGATTAAACAGATTTTGGTACCCATAATTTATTGGGTTCTTGAATGTTAGCTTTGATCTGGGGAATACTGTAAGTACAGAACCATCTATTCCGATTAGATGTTCTAAATTTGGATCTAATCATTGGGGATCCAGGGATAAAATAAGTATCGTACCACCTATTTTCATATCTTTGATTTACAAAATCAGTTGTGTCGCATGTTGAGCATCTTATCTTCCTCTAGCTAAGACTTATTAACTAATTAGTAGAATAAACAAAACATGATAAATCATTCTTTGAAACGAATAACATTGTATCAACTACGGGAGATTGTACAATTTGTTTCCAACACAGTCCTCTGTAGTAGACTTCTTTCTCCAAACCATTCTCACCTTCTTAGAATGATTGTTTGAACCATGAACAGAATGATTATAGAAAAGATTAGAAGTTTAACTCCGATCTTTTGAAAAATCATTTGATTTGCAGAGCTTTGTTGAATGAATCTTTGAATGAATAGAACTTGAAGCGTCTTGAACGAACGTACTGATTCAGCTGAATTATCATAAGGTGATTGAGCAAAAGTATTGGCACTAGCTCGGTCAAATTTTTGTAGACAAAACATTTCGTTCAAACAATCAAATCAAACTTCTTCTGTATTTCAGACTTCATATTTTGCTCTTCCATAACATTTGTCTGTAATCAAAATAATTTTCTTGAAAGCTCAGCACTTTTCTTCTCAAAAACTTTCTTTTCACTCTCAAACTCTTTTTCTTGTTCAAAAAAACTTCCCTTACCTTCAACTTCTATCTTTTCTACTTCTAATTTCTTCTCCAAATCAGAAATATTATGTGACAATTCAACATACTATGCTTTAAATATTTGTCTTTTAGATTCAAAGTTACTCGTCTCATTCTCAAAATTAACTTCCAACCATTTTCATTTTTTAGAAATTTCTTTAATGACTGCAACATTCCTTTTCTCCATTATTTTCTTTTTAGTAACAAGACTCTTTATTTCAGTCTCAAAACTTTTCTTTTGGTTGCCCACAGTAGTTTGAATATTAGATTTTTTTTTGAAAATTCCAGATTCCTCTTTGCAAATTATGTCTTCTCAATCATAAATTTACTTCTTTCTAAAACAATTACCTTTTCAAAGTCAGAAACTTGTTTGTTCAAATCAAAAAATATGTTTCTAAATGTATCCTTTCTTTCAAATCTGGTTTTCTTAGTTGCAAAAACCTTTATTTCTTTCTCAAAACTTTGTCTTTATTTTTCAATCTTATTCTTCTAATTTGTTAGGGTTTATTTAATTGTATTAAAGTTCTGGGCTAAAATTGTGAATACTGAAAGGTATAAATAGTTTAATTTATTTTGCTCTAAAGTCAAGAGAGTTTATAATTTGTTTAACCTATCCGTTTGATTGTTCATCATATTGCACATAATCTGGGATCAAAATTGGTATCAGAGCAAAGAGATTGAAAGATTTGATCCAGGTAACTCTTCTCTGTTTATCAGCTTATGTTCGTATTAAGTTTTCTGTGTTCATCATCGAATTTGTTTTTATGATTAAATTGATTGAAATTCCTTCTTACAATCTCATAGATATCATCTTTTATTGCTAGTAGTATTGTGTTTCATATCGATTTTTAAGTTTTAAATCGAAAGTTTGATTTTTGGGTTTGAGTCTGTTCATCGTGTTCATCGAGAAAGTCAAAATATTTCTTGAAATTACTCTTTTTTTAGCATAATCTGAATTGAAAGTGTCATCAATAATCGATTTCTATCACTTGGTAAATCCCATATTCTTTCAAAAACAACTTTGGTTGATTTATTGATTATGGGTTATTCTGTGTTCATCGATTAGGTTATCGATACTTCTCGTTAACTGTAGTTTATACTATATAGCAATCTTACCGTTAATAGACCATTACAGTACAAACAGACCACACATTACCGACGGCTAAATCCGTCAGAATTCCGTCGGTAAAGGTCGTTTCCATTGGAAATATGTCGGTAAATGGCCGTCGGAAAATCGGTCATAGGAAAAGGTGTTACCGATGGATACCATCACTGACGAAAATTCCGACGGACCATACATAGGGACGGAATTTCCGTCGGAAACCTTTTCCGACAGCCTTCCAACGGAAACCTTTACCGACGGACACCATTTCCCACGGATTTTCGGAGGTTTAGCGACGGATTCCGACAAATTTCCGACGGATTAAATTGAAATATTAATGCATTTTCGACGGATTATCCGTCTGAAATGGGGGGTTTTTTTCTAAAAAAGTAATTTAAAAAAGCAAATTTCCTGAACATTTTTTGTACCTGCCCAGATTTTAACACATGAAATAAATAGTTTTTTAACAAACAAAACAGTTTTGAATCTACAAAATTATATCATAAACTATATCTATTATCCGAAAACCATAGATGAGGGCCAGGAGAATTCTGCGGCTGGTACTACGCCATGAAGGCCTCGAACTGCCTCGTCAATTCACACTGGTCTTGCAACTCCTCCTCGTACTTCAACCACCTCTCCTCTTGTGTGCGTTTTTTTCTCTATTTCTCTTTTCTTCCGCCACCTCGTCTTTTGTCTTTCTCCTTTCTTCCGCCAGATATTGTTCTCTCTTTCTCCGTTCCTCCGCCAGCTCTGCTCTCAAAGACTCTACCTGAAATTAATTCACATTTGACAAACAATAATGTTAAATGCTAATTTCCAAAAATATAATATATGGATGTATTACAACAATATTAAATATACCTCCGAAGCCTCGCTTGAAGTGGGACGGGCTTGACCGGACATAGCCATGAACCCCATAAGGCTACCAAAAAACACGACCCCTTTTCGAGCCTCCGATAGTATGCTCCCATAACCGTCCCTGTATCTCCGGAGTAAGGGTGCTCGGATCTACATCAGGGAATTCCTCTTATGTATTCCTGACAAACGACGTCTACAAACACCAAAACAAAATTGTGTTAGCTAATAAAAACTTATAGATATTTCGGCAGCATAACGACTGTAATTGGAACATATCCATTACATGTTTTTAAGTAGTAAAATGCAATGGTAACAATTACACCTATCGTCTGCCTAACAACGGCAGCCCAAACTAATTACTACAACTTTATCCTATAAAACAAGCCAATCCTAAAAAACAAATTACATATTGTGCAAAAATTAAACTTATCGTCGTGTGTCGTGAGTGTCATCAATATATATCGGAGGATCTGTGGGTGGTCCGATCGCACCCGGAACTAGCTTTTTGTTCGTATAGTGAGTCCGGTCAAAAACCTCACTAATTGAGGGACCTCGGTTCCATGCTTGTTTTTACATGCAATATACGACTTCAGTTGTCAGTAGACAATAAATTCATGATAAATTATATACATTTAATATAGTAGATGAAGGAATACCATCTATTCCCTATGCACAACCATGCTAGTAGAACCTTCGGTATGCCTACTGGCCGTCGGCCTCGCACGATTTGCCTTATTAGCTGCAGATTGATGCTGGAATATGTCCCCAGTCCATACTGTTAAAACATAAAAGATAAAAATCAATATACAAACTGAGACGAACCCGTTACAAAGAAAATCATACATACCTAGTCTATCATAGTTTCCTAGTAGGTCTGGGGGATCCAGTTTGGAAGTGTGAACTCAGCGGCGTATAGTCATGGCCATCAAATTCTACCCCATCCAATATATTTGCCTGCTTCTCTAACCATTTACAAGCGTCTCTTATCCTGTCTTCATACCAGTGTTGCAAGGTATAACAGAAGGCAACGAAAACGTCTGGCTCTTCCTCAAGTGGCCACCTAAACCGAGCCTGGATATTCATTGTTTGTGTTAAGTTATAAATTTTCCACAAATAGTTTGTATAGACTAAATTACTAACCCGAAACTGCTCGAAAACTTGATAAATGTTGTCTGGAGGGATATCCGTAAAACGAGCCAACGCACAAGTGAACATGAACCTCTATATTGAAGTTAGCGCATGAATAGCCTCATTATCTACAAAACTTCACAATTGCAAAATGTACAACATAATAGCTTGTTATGTGTTAAAACCTTATCCACAACTAGCTACTTACTGGCCCGATTGCATGTGGACCGCATGTTGGTTGCCAGGATTACTTGGCGGCTCACGTAGAATAGCAGTACCTCGAGTCCTCGATTGTGATCCCGAGGTCTGATTGATATCCACATCTTTAGCCTGCAAATCATCCTCAGCCATATCATTCGGCTGGATCTACTCCAGTCACTCCGTGTGTTGGCTGTCAGGTGTCAGTTGTCGGCTGTCGGGTGTCGGCTGTCGGCACGCCCGGAAGAGCTGCTACTCCCCCGTCCGAACAACCTAGCTAGTCCCTTGCCCTTGCCCTTGCCCTTGCCCTCGCCCATGTTACCCCGTCCCACCATCTAGAATAAGAAACCGGCTTGAAGTTAGAGAAGATTTATATATACATACACAAAGATAGATATATAGAAACAAATAATAAGTTCTATATAACTAGTCATCAGATGAATGATCAGATAAAATAAGCGTATCTTCGTTACCTGAATCATCGTATGCGTCTTCAAATTCTTCTTTTTCCTCGTCGCTAGCTTCATTTTCAAATACATCTTCCTCGTCGCTATCTTCGTCGAGTAAATCATCGGAATGTGTGGCCACTAAGGTGATTTCCCTGTCACAAGAGGGACTGAATCGAGGTCCTCATTTGATTCTGTGGACGTTATAAAAGTTACTTGTTCATTGGTGTGAAATAATTGTTCTTCTTCTTATTCTTCATCATCATCATCATCATCCTCGACACCTTTAGCAGATTCTGCAACTGCATATATTCCACAAGACTTCGTCTTGACAATCGCCCACCAATCCTTCAAATCCCTTGTGCCTGAAGGATACGGTGTGTAATACACTTGCTCAGCCTGTGATGCTAAGACGAAAGGGTCGTCGGTCTGGATTTGTATTTAATATCGAAACCAACCCAAGTTTATGGTCAACTTTAACTCCCCCAGAAGTATCACACCATGTACACTTGTACAGCACCGCAACGTTATGCCCTGCACCGTAATAATCCACCTCTAACACGTCGTCCAACAATCCGCAATAGTCAAACTCGGAGTCGTCGTATTTAGTTCCCCTCACACATACACCGCTATACGTGTGACCTGACCATCAGCATGGGTTACCGTATGAAACTTATAACCATTGACGAAATATCCATTATACGACCACGCATATAGGCCTGATCTCCGTGCTAGAGATTGCAGTTGTTCATTTGGTTCACATAAATCTTCCGTGACCAATAAAACATAGGAAATTAAACACATATATTGGTATATTCACGTGTAAATTTCATATATTGGTATACTCACGTGGTCTAGGACCCAAGTAGAAAACTTTTCGTCCCGAACTTGTGCCCGGGCACCCGCGTCAAGTTGAGGTTGCATTCGCTGTAGTTCATCTTCAAAGGTCTACTGGAAAGGTTGAACTTTTCCACAATTCAACAACACATAATTGTGGATCTTGTGAACCTCGACATCATTCAGAATTAGCTGTTTCCCACCCTTCTAGAATAAACTATGAGACGGAACCTTGAATAAGCCCAGTCGATCGTCTATTCCTGAAGAACTAGGAATATCTGGGGCAAAGTTCATTGACTCAAGATTATGTCGAGTTTGTATGTTTGAACGAAAATACAGTGAGCAATAGTTCAAGAGTTCATCGACTAGATAGGACTCAATGATAGACCCCTTCATCTTTGCTTTGTTTCTAATGGTTCTCTTCAACGATCCAAGCGTCCTAAACAATGGTTGGGAAACATAAAGACGATATTGTATGTGTTAGAAAAGAAATGAGAGATGAACATAAAGGAAGGTCAAGTTGAGGGAAGGTTCATTTACCTCTCATAAAGATACATCTACCTATATTGGACCGGACCATCGTCTATGGCTACACGTGTCAAATGTATAACTAGTTGTTCCATAGAATCAAACCAACCGGGCGGGAAGACCTTTTTCAACTTGCAAATTATTTGAACAATATTTGTTTACAATGGAATCTCGTCTTCTGTGTGTAGAACCTTTGAGCATATTACATGAAAGAATGTGCACAACTTCATTATTGCATCTGATATCGGAGTCGGTATCATCCCTCGTAATGCAATAGGAAGTAATTGCATAAACACATGACAATCATGACTCTTGAAGCTATAAAAGTTGTAGTCTTCAAGGTTTACGCACGCCCCTATATTCGAAGCATAACCATCTGGGAACTTCAACTTCTTCAACCATTCACACATTTGCTCAAATTGTACGACGACTTCGGTTTCACTAGCTTATTGTCTGGCGTGTCAATGTGCAACTCCCGTCGATTGTAATAGAACTTTACATCCCTCTTTGCCTTTACATTGTCTTTTGTTTTCGACGTGTCCATGACGGCGTTAAAGAGATTATCAAATATGTTCTTCTCGATATGCATGACATCCAGGTTGTGCCGGATTAACATCTTCCAATATGAAAACTCCCAAAAGATGCTTTTCTTTACCCAATTATGAGTGGTACCGAACCCGCTCATTTTTCTATTTTTTGACCGGAACTGGGAACCATCATAAACATTTGGATAGTGACGGACCTGCTCATAGATTTCTTCACCTGTTAACTCTGGTGGTGGACTGACTGACACCCTGTTACCTTTTCTGAATCCTTTTCGATCACGGCGGAAGGGATGTGTTGTAGGTAACCATCTCAGATGACAATCAAACCAACAGGCTTTCCCTCCATTTTTCAACTGGAAGGAATCCAATGTGCCCATACAGTAAGGGCATGCTAACTTGTCGTGCGTGCTCCAACCAGACAACATTACACAGGCAGGAAACTCACTGACGGCCCATAGTAGTATAGCCCTCAGCTCGAAGTTATTCTTACGATAAGCATCATATGTAAGAACGCCCTCCGTATACAACATATTTACATCGTCTATTAGCGGCCTAGCAAACACTTCTAAATTTTGACTGGAAATCCTTCTACCAGGAATGACCAATGCAAGTTTAACATAATGTGTTTCAAGGCCATCCACGGTGGTAAGTTGTAGATGGTAACAAAGACGGGCCATAGTGAATACGGATTTGAATTCAAATTAGTCGGGTTGAAACCGTTGGTGCATAAGCCAAGATGCACATTATGGATCTCAGAAGCGAAGTCGGGATCCCTCCTGTCGAAATGCTTCCAAGCCTCACCATCACTTGGATGTACCATCATCCCCGGTTCTGTTCGACGATCGTAATGCCAAATCATCTCTTTTGACGTCTGTGGTGACATATACAGTTCTTGAAGTCTAGGAATAATATGCATGTACATCAACACCAAGTTTGGACCTGCCTCGTCCACTAATCTTGTAACGACTTTTATTGCAGACTGTATAGTGGGTTCAACTCAGAATCATGCTTGTAAAAAAGCATGAAATGGTTATTGCAATCATGGATCCTATCTTTTGGTTGAGCAAGGCCGTTCAAACTCTTGTTCGTCTTATAGAAGTTATGGGGTATATTATTACCCTTTGGTAGAAAATCTTTCATCGAGGAAATCATTCGATTATATGTCGCATAGGGCATATTATATACCGCCTTAATATGCAACAATCTCGCTGCAGCTCCTAATTTTGAGTGTTCACTTGTTGTTCCCGCTACATCCCACAAAGGCTCATCAACATCTTTTAACATGTCATAAAATCTCTAGGCAGAAGGATCAAGAGTTTGTTCTTCCCATGTCATGGCATCGTGTACCATGTGATCGTTCACCATTTCCACATACCCTTGGTTATGATCTTCAACTGTCAGAGTAGAAGATTGACCAACGTGTTTATGATGAGATGCATAGTGATAGGTTTCAACATGTGCCCACCAAATGGTATACTCAGACGTGAAACCATGTTTCATCAAGTGTAGTCTAACGTCATCTCTTTCTTTATGGTGTATATTACGACACTTGGACCAAGGGCATCGGATACGAATACCATTAGGAGTTTTTTTCCTTTCAACAGGGCTTTCATTGGCATAGCCAACGTCCAAAAAACCGTCCATTAACCCGACGTACTGCCTGCTAAGAAGCCCTTGATCGTCATTCTTTATATACATCCATCCTCTATTTGTCGACATATTCAATAACTACAACAAAGTTTCAAGTAGTTAGTCTACATAAGCAAGGTAGAGGTGGTGTAATGGTTTGACTACTTGAAAGTCAAACCATATGTTTTAAATCAAATAAATGAGTTTTGAATGACTTTAAAACATTAAGTGTAATGGTTTGACTACTTGAAAGTCAAACCATGGATTTTAAATCAAATAAATGAGTTTTGACTGACTTTAAAACCCTAAGTGTTATGGTTTGACTACTTGAAAGTCAAACCATGGGTTTTTGTTGATCATAACTCCTCTCGATGATTTGAATATGATTCCTTTTGTATACTTAGTGAAATTCCATTATATAAGCTTCTGTTAATATTCAGTGATAGCATACGCTGATTACCATCAGCGATCGCTGAAGATCAAGGAACATCAAGCTTATCTCTAAAGACCTGAAGATCAGCTATCACACCAGAAGATCATTCAGCGAAAGTCAAAGACCCTAGCTGAAGAAAAAGATAATCAGCTAAGTGAACTGAAGCGGTTCAGCGATAGCAGCGATTATCTAATCAAAATGTGAAGTCTTGTGAAGCCTCAGCGATACTGAAGTTCATCCTTGAAGATTCATAATCAGCGATCAAATGAAGCCTCCTTTACAAGATTAAAGATTGATCTTATCCTCGATGCACAAAAGTCAAACCTAATACCTTGTTAGAAAAGGACGTACGAATTGTCTCTTATGTCCCCATCATATCTGATATGGTACTGTTCATATTCGGCCAAAAACATGGCTGTCTTATTAGCAAGGACAGGCTTCCTATCCAGCTTGACACGTGGCATATACCTTTTGTCTTGCATTAAATGCAAACGGGTATAAATAAGATGAAGATATCTTCTTCATC
This sequence comes from Silybum marianum, assembly GCA_036898165.1. Classification (NCBI taxonomy): domain Eukaryota; kingdom Viridiplantae; phylum Streptophyta; class Magnoliopsida; order Asterales; family Asteraceae; genus Silybum; species Silybum marianum. The sequence continues at coordinate 6,448,779 of CM072541.1, forward strand.
AAAATGTATGCTTCCTTCTAACCTAAACCCTCTTTATTTCTTTCTTCCTTCTTCTTGTGCATCAAACTTAGTGTTTCTTAGTTACAATAGAATAGGTTTTAAACATGTTCTTATTCCGCTTGTGACTGTAAATTTGTTTATGATATATAAACTAATTTAAAAACCAAAATCTGTGTGTTTGTATTCAACCCCCCCCCCCTTCTACAAACTGTTTCTTATTATTGAACTCTTGTAGACCCTTTAGGGACCAACAAGTGGTATCAGAGCAGTGTTTGCTTCTTTTATCTTTAAAATATTTTTCTTATAAACTATTTTAAAATGTCAAACCCTAATACAAACTACAATGATAATGGATCTTTAGCTAAACCTCCAAGATTTAGCCATGATAATTTTCCATTATGGAAGGAAAGAATGTCTCTATTTCTAGAAGGATCTGACCCAAAGATCCCCTACTATCTAGAAAATGGACCTTTTGTTCCTACAACTATTGTAGCTGGTGTTCCTGCCACCACTACCACTCCAGCCATCCCTGAAAGGAGTATCATTAAAACTCCTAATCGATGGATTGAAGAAGATAAGAAAGAAATTTCTATTGATTCAAAAGCTAGATCTTTAATAGCAATGTCTTTACCAGATGAAGTCTATCATTCGGTTATGAAGATGAGGACTTCTAAGGCCATGTGGGATACTCTATGTATCCAATATGAAGGAACCTCTGAAGTACAAGTCACGAGGTGCATAAATCTTGTAAGACAATATGAGAGTTTTATGTATCATAAAGGTGAATCTCTTTCTCAAATTCACCAGTGTTTCAACTGTTTGTTGATTGATCTTAAATCAGTAAACATAGTGTACTCTAACGCTGAAATACTGACCAAATTCATGGAGGCACTACCTGATCAATGGGCAGTGTACACTACACGTTTAAAGTTGTCAAAGAATCTTGAAACTCTCTCCTTAAGTGCTTTATATGGAATGCTCTTAAATGAGGAACAATCTCAACTTCTGAGGAAGAACCTCATAAATGAACTCAAAGGTGCCAAAAGTACTTCTTTGGCACTTGTGACTTCAGAGGCAACTTCTCCAAAAAATGTTTCTTCTTCCACTATTACCTCAATCACTGAATTAGGTCAAACTGATTCAGCAGATCAACTCACTGATGATGACATCTCTGAGTTTGATAACTCTCTACCTCTCTTAACAAATAATTTTAAAAGATTCGCTAGAAAGGGCAACTTTCGAAAACCTTCAAATCTCTCTGACTCTGAAAAGCAAAAGACAATGCCCGCTGAGAAAGCCTCAGCTATATGCTTCAACTGTCAGCGAAAAGGTCACTTCGCAAGTGAATGTAGATCAAAGAAAGTTGCAGCTCCTACCACCTCCGAGACCTCTGATAAAAAGGAAAAGTATTTGAAATTGAAAAACAAATACAAGGATCTGAAGAAATACCAGCAAAAAGGTAAAGGCCTTATAGCTGAAGATGCTATGACTGTTGATTTTTATAATGCTTTAAATGGAAAGATTAAGGCCGAGAAAATTAACATTAATTTATCTGAGCAATTAAAAAATTGCCATATAAGAATTAAAGAACTTTCTAAAATTGAGGAAACTCTCAAGGATGAAGTCTTTGCAAATCAAACCATAAGGATCGAGAAGCAGCAAGTTATTGCTGATAGGGAAAAGGCTGTCGCTGATCTTAAGTCTGAAAAGGCAACCATCGAAGGATGGTGTAAAGCTTCTGAAAAAGTAAATAAGATCATTAATGCCCAAATACCTATGAAAATAAGAAGTGGGTTAGGCTTTAACCCTGAAAAGGAAGAATCAGAGAATGATCGTTTCATGCTCAAATTTGGAATGTTTGTTTCTTCTATCCCTGATCCTTCTTCTTCAACTTCTTCCTCTTCTATTAAAGAAAAGTTTCCCGTGATAAATTCGAAGAAGGTGATCAAGAACGAGTTTCTTGATCAAGTTCCTAAGAATAAAATCGCTCAGAATACGAACAAGAAATCCTTAGAGAGAAATTCTAAATCTGGAAAGAAAGGCTCTGACTTTTCTTAGAGACCAACCCCCAGAATTAAGATAGATCTCACTCTTACCCCTGAAAAGGTTGTCATACCTCCAAGGACTATGGATAAAGGAATTCTTGGTCCTATCCCTGAAAAAGTTCCTCCTTTCTCTCTAAATTCCAAACCCTTTAAATATAGGAAGTGTTATCACTGTGGTGAAACTACCCACATTGCAAGTAAATGTCCTAACGCTACTAGAGCTGATAAACTAGCTCATGGATAGAAAGTAGCTCAAGCTGATAAATCAGCGAGAGTGAAATCCACCAAGGTTGCAAAACCCACAAAGGTGAAGATATCCACTGAAGAGAGTTCTTCAGCTAGTAGCTCCTCCGCCAATCCTTTATCTAACCAAGCAGGACCCATAGTAGTATGGGTACCTTTAAACAATTAATCTTTTGTTGTATGCAGAGTGCCAAAGGTATCTGGTATCTTGATAGCGGATGCTCAAGGCATATGATTGGCAGAAAATCTCTGCTCTCTGATTACAAAGAAGAAGCTGGTCCATCAGTGACCTTTGGTGGAAATGGCAAAGGATACACTAAAGGTTATGGAATTCTATCCAACGGAGCCACATCGTTTTCTCGTGTTGCCTACGTTGAGGGACTAAAGCACAATCTTTTGAGCGTTAGTCAGTTATGTGACAAAGACTTCAAAGTTTTATTCTTAAAGAATAGATGTGCTGTCACTGACGGAAATGATAAGCTTGGCCGAACAGGCAAAAGAGTGGAAAATGTGTATGTCATAAATATGAATAGTTCTAACTCTGAGAACATGTGCTTTATCTCTAAAGCATCCACTGACATAAACTGGTTATGGCATAAAAGGCTCTCTCACCTCAACTTTAAGACAATAAATGAATTTTCTCAAAAAGATCTAGTCAGAGACCTCCCAAATCATACCTTTACAAAGGAATCTCTTTGTTCAGCGTGTGAAAAGGGAAAACTGACAAAAGCCTCCTTCAGGTCAAAGCAAATTTCTTCAGTGACCGCTCCTCTTCAGCTACTCCATATGGATCTATTTGGACCTGTCAATGTCCAATCTATTTCTGGAAAGAAATATACTTTGGTGATGGTTGATGAATACTCCAGATACACATGGGTGTTCTTCCTTCGATCCAAAAGTGATACCCCTGAAATGATAATTTCTTTTATCAAAAAGATGGAAGTTCTAAACAATCTAATTGTTCGTTCCATAAGAAGTGATCATGGTAGTGAATTCAAAATCAGCACTCTGGTGAACTTCTTTGAAGAAAAAGGCATCTCTCACAACTTTTCCTCAGTAAGAACTCCTCAGCAAAACGGTGTTGCTGAAAGAAGAAATCGAACTATCATTGAAGCGGCTCGCTTAATGCTCAGCGAATCGCATCTACCAACTCAGTTCTGGGCTGAAGCAGTCAACACAGCGTGCTTCACTCAAAATCGATGCCTGATAGTTAAGCGATTTAAGAAGACCCCCTATGAACTGTTTCATGGGAGAAGACCCACTCTGAAATATTTCCATATTTTTGGATGTAGATGTTACATTCTGAATGACAGAGATCATTTAGGTAAGTTTGATCCAAAGGCAGACGATGGTATACTTCTTGGATACTCCTCTGTATGTAAGTCTTTCAGAGTCTTCAACAAAAGAAGACAACATGTTGAAGAACCATGCATGTTAACTTTGATGAATCCCGTCCCATTCATACTTCTCATACTCATGATGATGATGAAGAATTGAATACTTGGATGAGATCTCATTATGAGGAACCTGAAACGTATTTCAGCAATCAACCTCCTGCTGAAGCATCTGATGACGAATTCCCTATAAATCCTTCAAATGACAATCATCCATCTTCAGGGATGAATGTTACTCCTCTGAATCAGATTCCTGTTGCTGATTCCTCTCTTGGAAATTCCTCAGTGAACAACCAAACTTCGTCTGAAAATCAATCCCCTGAATTGATTTTAAATGATGTACCTGTTGCTGAAACAACAAGTCCAGTTCCAGAAACTGAAGAACAAGTCGCTGAATCTGCTGAAGATTTTGATCTCTCTCCTCAACCTCCAGCTCAGCGATGGATTGCAAATCATCCAATAAATCAAATTATTGGTGATCCCAATGCAGGTATCAAGACACGTAGAGGTACAGGTAATATCTGTCTTTATGTTAACTTCATTTCTCTCTCTGAACCTAAGAAGATAGATCAAGCTATCTCTGATCCTAGCTGGGTTTCAGCTATGCAAGAAGAACTAACAGAATTTCGTAGAAATAAAGTTTGGAATCTTGTTCCTAGACCCTCTGATAAAACTGTCATAGGAACCAAATGGGTTTTCAGAAATAAGCTAGATGAAAACGGGACTATAATTCGCAATAAGGCTAGACTTGTTGCTCAAGGTTATCAACAGGAAGAAGGAATTGACTATGATGAGACCTTTGCATCTGTAGCTTGCTTAGAAGCCATAAGACTTTTTTTAGTTTATGCTGCCCATAAAGACTTCAAAGTTTTTCAAATGGATGTTAAAAGTGCTTTTCTAAATGGAAAACTCAGCGAGGAAGTTTATGTTGAACAACCCCCTGGTTTTTCAGACCCTAACCATCCTGGTTATGTTTTCAAACTTGAAAAAGCTCTTTACGGGTTAAAACAAGCTCCTAGAGCTTGGTATGATACCCTCTCTAAATTTCTTCTTAAAGAAAAATTTGTTCGTGGAAAAATTGACCAAACCCTGTTTCTAAGAAAATATAAAGGTCATACCATACTTGCTCAGATATATGTCGATGACATTATTTTTGGTTCCACAAGACTCAAATTGTGTACTCGTTTCGCTGCAAGAATGCAAAAGCAATATAAAATGAGTATGATGGGTGAACTAACGTATTTTCTAGGTTTGCAGATAAAGCAATCTGACAAAGGAATCTTTATTTGTCAAAGAAAATATTTTAAAGACATGCTATATAAATTCGACATGAATCAATGCTCAGTGATGAAGACCCCTATGGCACCTCCTCTGACTTTGAACAAGGATCCAAATGGGAAACCAGTCTATGTCACTGCCTATCGAGGGATGATTGGATCTCTGCTGTATCTTACAGCGAGTAGACCTGACATCATGTATTCTACATGTTTCTGCGCTCGGTATCAAGCTGAACCGAAGGAATCCCATCTAATCGCTGTAAAGCGAATCTTCATATACTTGAAAGGAACTCCAAATCTAGGTCTTTGGTATCCCAAAGGCTCAGGATTTGATCTTATTGGTTATTCTGACAGTGACTTTGCAGGTTGTAAGATAGATAGAAAGAGCACCACTGGTGGGTGTCAGCTACTAGGTGGAAAGTTAATCAGTTAGACAAGCATAAAGCAAAACTCAGTGTCCACCTCCATTGCTGAAGCTGAATATGTAGTCGCTGGTAGTTGTTGTGCTCAAATCCTTTGGATGAGAAATCAACTCAGAGACTAGTGCTATTGCCATTGCTAACAACCCTGTACTTCACTCCAAAACCAAGCACATTGAGATCCGATATCACTTTATCAGAGATCATGTGATGAATGGTGAAGTTGAGCTTCATTTTGTACCCACTGAATATCAGCTCGCTGATCTTTTCACCAAGCCTCTTGATGAAACTAGATTCAATCTACTTATCAGCGAACTTGGTATGTTGAACGCTGAATAACTTTTTATTCATTGACTTACAACAAGTGATACAAATAAAGCCTTCAAACTTTCCATTCGCTGAACTCTGATTCAGCGATATCTAGCCATATCCTTAGGTATTATCTTCTAATCTTTATCACTCTTTGATATCTCTTCTCATCAAGGAATGAATCTCTGAAAATAAAACTCCTCACTGACAATCCTTTATTGTCATTGATGAAGATTTTAAATTGATAATGATACTTTCCTTATGGATAATTATCATTATAATCTTTTAAAAATAAGAAAAGGACACGTCAGACCTTTTTCTGACACACGACGGACCGCGACGTTTCCCTTCCAACTCCTTTCTTGAAACGTGCGCCAGGTCATCATTTCTTTTTCAAAAAGCTAAAACCGTCGTTGACTCCTTTCTTTCCCTCTCCTCATGCTATTTAAGCAATTCTTTTGCCTCATTTGCCTCTTTATGCTCTCATATCTCTCCAAAAAGGCAAAAGAACCTTCGTATCTTGAAGCTTTCTCAAGAACATCAAGAACAGGAACTTGTGCGTTTTTCTTCTCGAAAACAACTAAGGTTTGATCTAAACCTTTACTTAAAACTGGAAACATCTTGTTTCACATCTTCTTATCTTTAATCTTCTTAAAATGCAATAAAAACATATCTTTAATCTTCTATTTTCAAAACCCTGTTCTAAGTTCTTTCCTTAGAACAGAAGACTTTCTTCTTAAGCTTTATCCATTTTTAATTATCTTCTACTTTTTCTAGAATAATCTTTTACATCATTGTTTTTACCACAAGCATTTTGATCTTGTTAATCAAAATACTTGTTTCTTTGAATCTTACATTTGGTACTCTTTATACCAAACTAAGGTTTATACATTTATGTATAAAACCATGATTTATCTCTTTGGTGTTCCCATTTTTCCTACAGAAATGGCCTCTGCATGTAAGACTGCTGAAACCTCTACTGCTACTGTTGACAATACCTTGGTCGCTACACCAACCTGCCACTTCCCAATGGAGAAAGCTGTATTCGAATCATGCAATTATATTGCATTGGTTGACATACCCGCTGATCGCCCTCACTTCAATGAAGGAGCTACCTTCATCAAGGCGTGCCCGCTGATGTACGCATTTGTCTACAACCCAGTTGGCATCTCCTCACATGTTCAAGCTCTCTGGTATACGGCTCACTGTACCACGCTCACCACGGACAAGGGGACCGTGCTGCTATTGGCTTCAAGATTCCAGACCTTGGATACTTCTCCTTCACTGCTGGATTTGTGAGGAAGGCCTTTCGTCTCCCAACCCGCGCCAAGAATGCGCAATGGGGCACTGAACCTACCAAGATGCAGATCGACGCCTTCTTGGACTCTATTGGCTATGCCTGGGAGAATCCATCGCTGAAAACGGTGGGCTCAAACCTGGAAAAGAAAAGATTCGCTGCTCGCTGGCAATACATCTTTACCTAGGTAATCCCATGCCTTGGGTCAAAGATTGGCTCGCATGACCAAGCGACCAAGCACTTTCAGGATCTCGCCTACTCTCTCTGCACCGGCCACAACCTCAACTACGTTGACTATATCTTCAGCGATATGGTCAGTCGCATCAACGCTACTACCAGACACCCCGTCATCCCCTACCCACGGTTCTTCGCAACAATCTTGGAAGTTGCATTCGGGGAGGACTACCCGAAGGTTGGTGACCACTCCTTCTCCATGGTGGGGAAGAAGTCCCTGGACATAGAGGAACGTCCAGGTGATGCTCCTTTCACGCCTTACATGCTGAAAGTGATTGGAGCCCCTCTTTCAGTGTCTACCTCGCTGCCCATTCTAACAGCGAGCATCCAGGACACTGCAGTTGCTAAGAGGAAACAACCAACCGATGGTCATAAAAAGACCATCGCAACCAAAAAGCCAAAGAATATGGTCTCTCAAAAGACCACTGTCTCTGATTTCGGTGTATTACCAACACCAACAGCAGCCGCAGCCACTTCAACGGTCTCTTCATCCGTTGTTGCTTCATCAGCACTACCTCCACCATCAGGGACTTCGGTCACTAAGGGTGTTATAGCCAGCTCTGCTAAAGTTGGATCAGGTACTACTCTCACAACCTTCTTAACTTCTTCTATCTCCCCTCCTTTGGTCCTCACCTCAGCACATGACTCAGCGATAGTTGTCCCTATCCCTCATAATGTTGAAATGCACGCAGTCCAAACGTCAATATTGTTTAGACAATCTGAGTTTTGGAAGGCCAATTAAAAAGGACCTCAGTGTCTCTCTCAAACACCCTAAGACACAGGTAAGTGATCCTCATGACACTATCTCTGCAAACGTAGTCCCTGAGAGCAATCCCCATGTGTAACACCCTAAAATTTACATAAAAATTCTAACGAAATTTTGGCATGACCCGTTCGTAAAATTATGATATGCCATTTATAACCTGCTTGCATTTGTATATAGCAAAATTTCAAAATACTACATATACAAAATGCCACCTAACTGGGCTAAATTGTATGAACAAACAACTAGTTACTAGAATGATGCTAATATAACTTTCTTAAAAATACGACTGCTACAAAACCCGCACCATCCTACTTCGTTAAGTACTAGTTTTTCTTATCACCATCACTAGCACCTGTTGGTCCTGGGACACACGTCAACAAACAAAACAAGTCAGGCTTTATGCCCGGTGAGTTCAAGGGTTATATTATAAATATTTATATTAATAAAACGAGCTGATTCATATTTCCAATAAGATGTATGATTTGTAAATACTAGTAAAAATGCAATTTAATCAATCACTTTTCACCGACAATCGATAAAGGAATTAGTTTCCTTTGCCATATTTCCCTCAATTAATCACTCGTAATAACAACTTCCCAATTAGTGCCATCAGTGATCTAAGTAGCGGAGTCCTATCGTAACCGGCTGATGAGGAAGCACAAAGCAACTCATCTATACCGTTGGCTAATTTAGACATATCATTTGACCTCTCAGGTCAGTGTACATACATCAATTTGACCTCCCACGTAAGTGTATATACTTGGGCCCCCGGCCCTCATGCCTAGTAGCCACCTATCCGGGCTCCCAGCCCTCAGTTTTAAACATCTACCAACGAACGTCCCACGTTCTATGTCTTTCGTCAATATGTGTAATCACTCAACATATCTCATATGTTCATTAAAGTAGTTTAATTCTACTCAACTAAATATCAGATTTTTATACATCAAGTAAATACCACATAACTGTCAATTAACCTGCTCGTTTCATTTTGCATCCAACATTTTCCATGATCCATAATCAATACAAATAACATGAATCAATTATGAAAACACATACGTTTGACGTGCACCCAGTAAAATCTACTTGAACTCACCTTTGTCAAAATTAGGCGAATCTAGGCTCCGAATGGCTCTTTCGGTCGGCTTGACACCAAAATAACCCATACGTGATCTATATATTAGTACATCCATTCTACTAACACATTCAATCCATCATATTCAATCCATTAAAAATCACTCGTACCGATTATAAAACCATTTTAGCTTAGATTTATAAAAATCACATGATTTATATATATAAAGAAAATGGAAAGCTCTAAAAATCAGCTTTTTGATCTATTTAAACTCTTACTTGCATCACGGTCATCACCAAAAACTTCTAGAATATATCACCCGACGATTCCAAAAAGGTATTACACGCTTAAATCCGAGTTACGAGTGATTTTTGATGATTTTTACAAGTTTTGACAACTAACTAATGCAACCCGACCACTTACCCATAATTCTTATGGAGTACTTGGCGTGAATTCTAACCTTCAAAACATGATTACTTTACCATTTAGGATATGCTTAGAAGGTTCTCACATCCGTTTTCACTTAAAATCCATCTAACATAACATTTCCCTTATTTGACCCAAACCGAAAATCCATATTCTTTAACTTTGAATATCCATCTAAATCCCTATGAAAAGGTGGTTTGATCATTAAACCAATTTTAAATACTCTATATAACTCCATTTCTTTAATCTCAGCTTTTAATTTTACATAAAACTACCTAATTGGAATTTTTTTCCAAAACAGTTTGACTTTTTGAAAAGGTCAACTGTTTTATACCAACCTTCAAATCCCCCATCAAAACGATTTTGGGATAAAATTACCTTCTTGAATCCATCTAATATCGCCTTAACAATGCTAAGAGACAAAGTATATCAAGTATCTTCACTCTTGCATACCAATTCAAAGATTCAAATTCTAGATGAAGAGTTTGACTTTTAAAGAAAGCCAATTGTTGAAACTTCCAACACATTTCTTGATCAAATCTTCTCAAACTTAAAATTAACAATGAAACTCCAACTAATTCATATCTAATCATGTAAAAGGCAACCAACATAATTATTAGTTCTTAACAATTCAAAGAATTTTACTCAAAAAGATAACACAATGAAACCCTAGATGTATAAGATGAGAGAATTCGTACCTTAACAACAATTGATGAGAAGAGAATAGAAGAAGATGATGAAGATGATTGCTGGATGTTGAAGATATAGTCGACCAAGAAGAGTTGTAGCTGAAGTGAAGCCGATTTATGATATCTAAGTCGAGAAGGAGAAGGCGGTGGATAATAAAAGAACTTTGGCTTGGGATTTGGGTTTGGGTCTAGACATAACAGGGCCCCTTTCTTTTATTTTATAATAATTATATATATATATATGAGATGTTATATCATGATACTCTCAAGGAGAAAAATACATTTTTTCATCCATCATCTAATCCAGATGCATTTTTGGCATCTTTATCTATGTCATCATCAGGTGTCGCTCCTCTTTTCTCCTCAGCGACAACGACAACCACCACCACCAGCGCTCCTCCTCCCAGCAAGGAAATGGGGAAGTCTCCTCAGGGCCATCCCAGTGCTGCAAAGCTCCGAGAGATCAAGACAGAGATGGCAGCTCCCAAGCTTCCCACTCCAATCACTGAACTCCCTCCCATTGTCCTTCCCAGTCCTACATTCCCTGCTATTGACTATCTGGTCAGGGAATGTGCTCTAACAAGTGCTAGGGTTGACAATCTTCATACGTCAGCTGAACTCATCTTCAGACGCATCGTTGGGACTCCAGCGATCAAGACCAACGTCAGCAACCTTATCTCTTACGTCTTCTCTCCGAAGGAAGACAACCGGGTCCTTGGCCAGAATCTGTCCAACTTAGAGCAGAAGGTTGTTGCTCAGGCAAACGTTCTTGAGTCTATTCAAAAGACTCAATCCGATATGATGCAGATGCTCACCAAGCTCTCTCAGGCTAGTTCCTCCTTCACTGCTGCTGATTGGACTACGCTTTAGGAAAACGATACGAAGCTCAAGGACATTCTGTCAAATGTTCGCACTCTGATGGTGCACTATCTACCTCCTGATAACATCGAGGGGGAGAGATGTGCCAAAGAGTTTGCAGATGAACTCATTGCGGAGCACAACAGGACGTTCCCTGGTGAAAAGATTTCTCTGTACATCTAGCGAACGGGATCTTCCCTCCCTGAAGGGTTGGCTGCTGAAGCTGAAGAAGATGATGATGATGATGCTGAGGAAGATGACGAAGAAGAAGAAGAAGAAGAAGATCCTATCCCTCGATATAGGGGAATGGATGATGATGAAGATGACGATGACATTGGAAGTGCCTTAGAGCACTTCAGAATGTCTAGGCCTGGAGTCTCTCATCAAGAGCCTTTAGGGGACGGACAACATCCCTCTCAGGGACAAGCCGGTCCCTCGGGCAAAGGAAAACAAGTGGTAAATCTGGATGTCACTATCCCATTATTTGAGGGGGAAACCACTAATGAGGTATCTCTTCCTCTTATCCCTTATATTACACCTCTCTCTGAAACCCCCACACCTCCTTCACCTATAAAAACTCTCTCTGATAAATCTTTTTCCTCCTCTCCTTCCCTCAGTGATCCCCGTCCCCCAAAGGACTCCACTTCATGGAAGGAACCTTCTTCCGAAGAGCAGTTTATGTACATAATAGAACCGGCTCGAAGAAGAAGAAGGGCCTTATTCCCAGGCGTCGCGTTCAAAAGCCGATCATAAGCGAGCCTGAAGAAGAAGAAAGGCGAATAAAATTCCTTAGGGAATTCGAAGCAAGTAGAATAAGGTTGCCTCAAGCTGAACCCATAGACGCTGTACCAATAAAGATGGTAGATGAATTTTACTTTCTGTCTAGCGAAGAGAGAGAACAAGCATTGGAAGCACAACGTATCAGGGATGAGAAGACAAAGCAAACTAAGAATGATCTTGCTTTAGCAAGGAAATTACTCAGGGAAGACTCTGCTAAAGACAAGGCGGCCAAGGAACAATTGAAAAAGAGTGAAAGGGTCGCTGAAGCTCTTGTACAGAAAGAACTTGCATAGGAAAACTTGAATGTAGATCCAATCCTTGCTCAACAGAAGATTCTAAGTGCACTATCCGCTGAAGCCACAATACAGAAAGACAAACAGCTTGACTGGTGCACTGATAGACTGAAATTTCGAAGATCTGAGGCCAAAATCATTCATGCAACTATTCAAGGGCAACACTCCAACAGAGGTGGTCCAAAGGTATATGTAAGAATGACAAGGACAAACAGGACTGAGAGAGAAGAAGCAAAGTTCTTAAGGATTTATGGATACACTGAATGGTTAGAAATCAGAGACGCCATTCAGGGTTCCAAATCCAAATTCAAGGATGTGGTGGAAAAGTCTTGGATCGATTCTTTGCAAAGGATGTCACAACACGTGCAAGTTCCCCCTCTCCCTGAGTCATCAAAGAAGAAAAGATCAACTGCTGAAGGTGGTTCAAGCTCTAAAAATGAGCATGAAACCAAATTTGATTATCATAGCATTCTTGGTCATCTTGAAATCCCTGATATTTCAATGCTACGCACCTCTCTTCCTCAAGATCGAAGATATGAAGAAGATGAAATCATATCACTACCTGAACCTGGTATGGTATTCGTGGATAATGAAGGGTTCTTAGGACTCTTCAGAAACCAAGAAATTCGCAAGGCCCCATCCTCTCTCATAAAGATCATGCTATGGCGCTGCTGGTCAGATACCCCTCTGACGAATCGACAGAAAATGCTTTATGAGAATGAGCTATAAACAAGAATTGAGAACATCTCTAATTAGTCATAGGTTTATATTTCCTTTGTAGTATTCCTTTAGTGTACAAGTACTTCACTTTTTATTGTAATTTCATTTCCCTCTAATTTCTTCAATATGTGTAATCACTCAACATATCTCATATGTTCATTAAAGTAGTTTAATTCTACTCAACTAAATATCAGATTTTTATACATCAAGTAAATACCACATAACTGTCAATTAACCTACTCGTTTCAATTTGCATAAAACATTTTCCATGATCCATAATCAATACAAATAACATGAATCAATTATGAAAACACATACGTTTGACGTGCACCCAGTAAAATCTACTTGAACTCACCTTTGTCAAAATTAGGCGAATCTAGGCTCCGAATGGCTCTTTCGGCCGGCTTGACACCTAAAATTAGTACATCCATTCTACTAACACATTCAATCCATCATATTCAGTCCATTAAAAATCACTCGTACCGATTATAAAACCATTTTAGCTTAGATTTATAAAAATCACATGTTTTATATATATAAAGAAAACAGACAGCTCTAAAAATCAGCTTTTTGATCTATTTAAACTCTTACTCGCATCACGGTCATCACCAAAAACTTCTAGAATATATCACCCGACGCTTTTTGATGATTTTTACAAGTTTTGACAACTAACTAATGCAACCCGACCACTTACCCATAATTCTTATGGTGTAACACCCGGAAATTTTAGTTAAGTTTATGAAACTTTGGAAAAGACTGATACAAGAATTCTGGTATTTCAGGCCTATTTTCAAATATTTATATCATATTTGGTTGGAGAATTAAAGAAGGAGTCCAACGATATTTTTCGGAGTCAATTTGGAGGTAAGACGAAGCAAATATGGGTAAAACATCGTCTAAGGCTAGTTTTCATGTGGGTTAGGATGGAAGCTGGTTACGAGGTAAGTTTCAGAGTTGAAACTATCTTGATAACTAGCCTAGGCACTTTTGCACTCAATTATGCTTAGCGTGAGTTACAAAGCCAGTTAGCAAATCGTAACTAACTTCACAAGTAGCCCTAAGCTCTTTTTACTTGATTTGTGCTTAGCGTGAGTTACAATGCCAGTTACGAAATGTAACTAGCTTCACAACTAGCGTCAGAGTCTGTTTGGTCAAGAGGGATCCGCGTGAGTTACCAATGCCAGTTACGAATGTAACTGGCGTCCATATCTGGCGTCAGCCTCTGTCAGCGTTTTAAAGACCGAAAATCGGGATCTTTCTCATTTGAACGATATCTCTCTCAATAATGCTCCGATTTGGGTGGTTCAAGTTGCTATGGATTCGTCTCTTGAAGCTCTACAACATGGAAACAAGTATGGCTAGAGGCTATTGGTTGATTTTGGAGTTCATAGAAGTGAAGGTAAGATCTTAATCCTTGAATCTTGAATCTAGGGTTTGGGTTCTTCCACCAACAACTCTCATTCTCTCTTGGGTTCGTTCTTGTGTATGTTTTGGAGGTTATGTAGGTGTTCTTGAAAGACTTACACCATGGATCTAGAGGTGTAGCTCGAGGATCTAAAGTCTTTACCGAATGGAACTCGGCATTGGGGTAAAACCTAGATTTAGCTTAAATCTAGCAAGGTGAGTTCAAGATACTTTGTGAAAACTTTGTACATGCCAAAAATGTCCATTTTAAAGTATTAACATGCTTCACTTGTTATTTATCAAATGTGTGAGTATTTGTGTAAGTTTGCATATTTGGTATAAAAGGATTTATAAATCATGAAAGAGGCTTATACTTGGTTTTTAGACATTTTGACAAATAAATTATAAGTGTGGGTTGTTTGGGTGCAATATCTTTAAATGAAAACCATTTGGTTGTATTTGCATCTTTGGAGTTTTGGAACTTATAAATCGTTGAAAGATTTCAGATTATTGCATTATGGGTCATTTTGTAAATGCATGAGTATGAGTTCAAATCTAAACTTATAAACTCAAATACTTGTTGTGAATGTAGCATTTTACTGATTCCTAAACTTAATTTCAAGTAGTTGTGTATTTGGGTAAGTTTGGAGGTTTTGGGTCAAAATGAGGATTTTGAGTATTTTGTTGTAAATGATGAGTTGAGCATCATTAATGGTTTAAAATACTTGGAAAGGTTATAAAATGAAATAATCTTTGGTTTGGAAACTCAAAATGATTTGACCTAATTTTTGGTAAAACTTGGACTTGAAAAAGATGGTTTGTTGAAAAGAGTTTTCAAGGTTGGAAAACTAGTAATACGTCTCGTTGATGTATTCGGTAATAGGACTAGTATGTAATGGATCCATAGGCATATTGTCGGTTTAAAGGCGGGATTGTTGTCCCTTTTTGGTCGCATAGTAGTCATAGGGGGCCTCTTACCGTTGGGTATAATGCCGGATCATTACCGGATGCCATTGACTCTATGCATGCGCAATTTGGGGTCATCAGGGGGCCGTGAACTAAGGTGCATAATCGGTTATAGACCGGTTGCCAGTGACCATTGCGCGGGCTTTCGTAGGAGCCATCGGGGGCCGTGTACTAAGGTAGATAATCGGTTGTTGACCGATTGCCATTGACTCCTATGGTTGCTCAACATCGAGTAGTGACCTACTTTTGTATCCGTCACCAAAGATGGTATGATCGGGAATCCCCCGTGAACTTTGGATATTTCTATCCCTTTAAAGGTCCGCGTGAGTTAACGTTTTATAAAACATGGTTAAAAGTATGTTTTCTATCTCCACGTTTATAAACTCAATCATAGTCGTGTGAGTATTGGAAATTGTATGTCGTTAAAAGAATATTTCTATTTTAAAGTATTCTCTTCTAATGTCATTTTGGTCTAAAGCTTTTATTATGGGACTAGTGAATTTGGGGAAAGACGTTGCTTTTATAATAAGGTTATTTCCTTTGAGAATTATATTTTATCAAGCACATCTTTTGGTTTCAAATCAATCATAAATATGTTAAAAACTCTTGAGCTCACTAGGCGTTAAGCCTAACCCTTTTTTTTTTGTCGGCATGTGCATCAGGTTATCGTGGGGGTTGGTACTAGTGACACGTGTGGACTTGAGTGCTAGGAAGTGGCACGATAAAGAAAGTTGGTGACGTTTTCTGCATTCGGAGATAGCGACTCTTATTGGTTTAGTAACACCCAACCGTAAGTAGGTCTTGTATAGGACTTGATTTGTTTGTTGTAGAGGCTTATTACTAATTGTGGTTTGAGGAAAGTTATTTATTGATGAAATATTAGAAATTTTAAATTCGTCGCTCTTTCCAGATTTGAGGGTGTTACAAGTTGGTATCAGAGCATAAGTTTGAGAGATTTAGGTATTGATTTAGATGCCTAGACTCAAACTAGCGTATTGATTAAGTGAGCAGATGTGAGATTTCACAATTAGACACTGTAAGATAGGATGTTTGGAGGTTAATAGATGCACTAGAATCGAGAAACATGATGATGGTAACAAGGATCCGCATGTAAGGTAAATTTGTATTATTATCCGGCCGGTGATAATAGGAATTTACTGTTACGTGTGTGTGCTTGAGACGCATTGTCATGGTGATCGATGGGGTAGTGAATGAGTTCTTATGACAGTGACCGTTGAAAGATTTGATGGATGTAGCAATGTCACTTTGAATGACATATAAGTACGGTGATTATCTTAAGCCGACCATTTTGGGTCAAAGGTAAGGGTTAGTTATGAACCATAAGCTTGTTGAATCAACCTAATTCCGGGAGGAAATTGTAAATCGATGGATTTAGTGGGGGATGATGGTCTTAAGATATGAAGCTTTCCAATGTTAGCTTTGTGGTGGACTTGGCAAGCATGGTTTAAGACTTTGGGTCCCAACCGGATGCATGCACGACATTTATTTTAGAAATAAATTGCAAAATTATTTCGGATTTGTCAAAGCGGTAATCATTCTGAAAAATGTCTTGGGCACACTCAAGAGTGTATCCATGTCTTGGATTTTGTTAAATCGTTTTAGTTGCATGAAAATTGCACTAAGAATTTAATCCATGCTATTTTGCTAGAATTGCAAATTTTGAAATTATATCTCAAGAGAGTTTAAATTTGAAACTAACCTAAATTGTTTCGTTGTTCCGAGAAACGTACACATATCCTTTTTTTACGAGTTTTGAGAAATTATTTGGTGTACGTGAGTTTTGGGTCAAGATTGAAATGCATGAACTATCGTACCTCCTACGGTCGTTTACGAGTTTCAATTAAATTTTGGGTGCGTACTATTCACGAGTCATATTTTAAGAGTTTGGAATTTTTGGATTTGTTTTAGTGTCGGTTTTGGGGTATGAGAGTTTGTTGAGAATTTTACTCTACGTCATCTATGTTGGGTACAAATATTTTGAAGTCGTCAAAAATATAAAGTTCCCATCGGTATTATTTTAACTTTATGGGAACCTGTTGTTGCATAGAGTTTGCATACATTCTAATTGTAGCATCTTAATTTAGGTAGCCAACATTCTGGAAAAGCATAAGAATTTTATTAATTGGCTTCAAATTTGAAACCCAAATCAAGTTGATTTCATAAGGTGACCCAGATGCATGCATATAACGTTTGGATAGTTTTGAAAAAAGTAAACGGATGCATGCTATTATTGTTGAGAAACTTTACTTTGTGCCTTCTTAAGGCTAAAAGAAGGAAACATCTGGATAATTTGGCACAAACATTTTGTAGCACTCTATTTTAGTGCATGAATTTCTCTTACATACATGATGGCAATACATGTGTGAAATGGTTATGAAGATTTCATGTTTGTTAAATCTTTGATAAATAAAATTGGCATATTTGCTTAGTCATATACTTGTAAAACCTTGAACTCATTAGGAAACCTTGGTTGTAAACGTCATGTTGTGGTGGGTATTGCATATGTGGGACGATTAGTCTCCATGAATTTAGTAATGATTGTCTGGCTTGTGAATTGAGAATTTAGTTTGAACGATCAGTGTATATAAAAGCTTTTGGAAATAGTAGACTTTGAAGCACTCCGGGTTATTTTATGTGATGATCTTCTTATTTCATCAACCATCGGGTCAAAGTTTATGGGATTGATTGCTTCAAGGGGTTGTTTGGTTGGTGTTTGTGTGATAAGGATGTTTCATCTTGGTGAGCTTTAGTGATTGAGGAATATTTGTTGAGTTGTCCATAGATTGGGAAGTAAAGCTTTGATATTTCAGCGCAATTGGAAAGAATCGTGGGATCAAGTACTAAAGTGTGGTAATTATGGGATTCGACGTCCCATATTAAGTGCCAACTCTAGGATGACGTTGTCGGCCGATGCATACTTGTGGTACTGACCTTTTACAAACTTAGGTGTCAACTTATGATTTTCTTGAGGTCAAGAAACATTGTTGTATTTGGGGTACCTAAATTGAATCTTAGTTAGTGTTCGAAAGCTTTATGCGGTGAACTTGAGGAGAATAGATTTTAGTGAATGGTGATGTTTGATAAGGATCATTTGAGTTGCTAAGGAAGTCTGATAGTTCTTTGGAGTTTTGTGTTTGGCGAAAGTTTGGGTCTGGATTTGGACCAAATTTTTGAATAAGAGTTTCGTCATTGAAAGGACGATAAATCTTGTATGATTTTGAATACTGGGGAATTTTAGTAAGAAAGTTAATGCAATCATTGAGTGGAAGTCGCTTTATCAAGGAGACTTTGATTATCGAAGTATAAGATTTACCGTGGACGTCAACAGATGGTATATTTCGGGATGTTTGCCAGGATTCCCTTACCACCCAGGTAAGGTCGACGTTGTAACGAGTACTCCGATTTGAAAGATGTATGTGTGGTTTTGTTCAAATAAAGTTTTGGAATATTATCGAAGAGTTGTTTACATATAGGAACCGTATTCTAGTTGGCTAAAAGTTGTTTGAAAGTGCTAAGAGTAAATTCTTTTATGGCAATTTTCGCGGAACTGAGAAGTCGAAATTAATAGTTACCCTTGAGGAAGTACGAATCACTTAAGGTTGGGAGCCAATTGCAATCGTATTGCTATAAAGTTTTCCAACAATGCTCAGTGTTCACCCTGAGGGTGGTGTAGCATGTTAAGTCAATGATTAAATGTGGGAATCAGCGTGTAAATCGTCATAGTAATCTCGATAAAAGATTTTTGAACCCCTTTTAGAGTTGATTCATTTTAGTGACACTCTCTTGGGAAGGGAGCCATTCGGATTTGTGAAAT
Source organism: Silybum marianum (assembly GCA_036898165.1). Taxonomy (NCBI): domain Eukaryota; kingdom Viridiplantae; phylum Streptophyta; class Magnoliopsida; order Asterales; family Asteraceae; genus Silybum; species Silybum marianum. The sequence goes on from CM072541.1 coordinate 6,467,806, forward strand.
AAGGTTATTTGGATGTTTGGCTGTTTATAGATTTCGATGACGAAATCTCCTTTTAAGGTTGGGAGGATTGTAACACCCGGAAATTTTAGTTAAGTTTATGAAACTTTGGAAAAGACTGATACAAGAATTCTGGTATTTCAGGCCTATTTTCAAATATTTATATCATATTTGGTTGGAGAATTAAAGAAGGAGTCCAACGATATTTTTCGGACTCAATTTGGAGCTAAGACGAAGCAAATATGGGTAAAACATCGTCTAAGGCTAGTTTTCATGTGGGTTAGGATGGAAGCTGGTTACAAGGTGAGTTTCAGAGTTGAAACTATCTTGATAACTAGCCTAGGCACTTTTGCACTCAATTATGCTTAGCGTGAGTTACAAAGCCAGTTAGCAAATCGTAACTAACTTCACAAGTAGCTCTAAGCTCTTTTTACTTGATTTGTGCTTAACGTGAGTTACAATGCCAGTTACGAAATGTAACTAGCTTCACAACTAGCGTCAGAGTCTGTTTGGTCAAGAGAGAGCCGCTTGAGTTACCAATGCCAGTTAGGAACGTAACTGGCGTCCATATCTGGCGTCAGCCTCTATCAGCGTTTTAAAGACCGAAAATCGGGATCTTTCTCATTTGAACGATATCTCTCTCAATAATGCTCCGATTTGGGTGGTTCAAGTTGCTATGGATTCGTCTCTTGAAGCTCTACAACATGGAAACAAGTATGGCTAGAGGCTATTGGTTGATTTTGGAGTTCATAGAAGTGAAGGTAAGATCTTAATCCTTGAATCTTGAATCTAGGGTTTGGGTTCTTCCACCAACAACTCTCATTCTCTCTTGGTTTCGTTCTTGTGTATGTTTTGGAGGTTATGTAGGTGTTCTTGAAAGACTTACACCATGGATCTAGAGGTGTAGCTCGAGGATCTAAAGTCTTTACCGAATGGAACTCGGCATTGGGGTAAAACCTAGATTTAGCTTAAATCTAGCAAGGTGAGTTCAAGATACTTTGTGAAAACTTTGTACATGCCAAAAACGTCCATTTTAAAGTATTAACATGCTTCACTTGTTATTTATCAAATGTGTGAGTATTTGTGTAAGTTTGCATATTTGGTATAAAAGGATTTATAAATCATGAAAGAGGCTTATACTTGGTTTTTAGACATTTTGACAAATAAATTATAAGTGTGGGTTGTTTGGGTGCAATATCTTTAAATGAAAACCATTTGGTTCTATTTGCATCTTTGGAGTTTTGGAACTTATAAATCGTTGAAAGATTTCAGATTATTGCATTATGGGTCATTTTGTAAATGCATGAGTATGAGTTCAAATCTAAACTTATAAACTCAAATACTTGTTGTGGATGTAGTATTTTACTGATTCCTAAACTTAATTTCAAGTAGTTGTGTATTTGGGTAAGTTTGGAGGTTTTGGGTCAAAATGAGGATTTTGAGTATTTTGTTGTAAATGATGAGTTGAGCATCATTAATGGTTTAAAATACTTGGAAAGGTTATAAAATGAAATAATCTTTGGTTTTGAAACTCAAAATGATTTGACCTAATTTTTGGTAAAACTTGGACTTGAAAAAGATGGTTTGTTGAAAAGAGTTTTCAAAGTTGGAAAACTAGTAATACGTCTCGTTGATGTATTCGGTAGTAGGACTAGTATGTAATGGATCCATAGGCATATAGTCGGTTTAAAGGCGGGATTGTTGTCCCTTTTTGGTCGCATAGAAGTCATAGGGGGCCTCTTACCGTTGGGTATAATGCCGGATCATTACCGGATGCCATTGACTCTATGCATGCGCAATTTGGGGTCATCAGGGGGCCGTGTACTAAAGTGCATAATCGGTTATAGACCGGTTGCCAGTGACCATTGCGCGGGCTTTCGTAGGAGCCATCGGGGGCCGTGTACTAAGGTGCATAATCGGTTGTTGACCGATTGCCATTGACTCCTATGGTTGATCAACATCGAGTAGTGACCTACTTTTGTATCCGTCACCAAAGATGGTATGATCGGGAATCCCCCGTGAACTTTGGATATTTCTATCCCTTTAATGGTCCGCGTGAGTTAACGTTTTATAAAACATGGTTAAAAGTATGTTTTCTATCTCCACGTTTATAAACTCAATCATAGTCGTGTGAGTATTGGAATTGGTATGTCGTTAAAAGAATATTTCTATTTTAAAGTATTCTCTTCTAATGTCATTTTGGTCTAAAGCTTTTATTATGGGACTAGTGAATTTGGGGAAAGACGTTGCTTTTATAATAAGGTTATTTCCTTTGAGAATTATATTTTATCAAGCACATATTTTGGTTTCAAATCAACCATAAATATGTTAAAAACTCTTGAGCTCACTAGGCGATAAGCCTAACCCTTTTTTTTTGTCGGCATGTGCATCAGGTTATCGTGGGGGTTGGTACTAGTGACACGTGTGGACTTGAGTGCTAGGAAGTGGCACGATAAAGAAAGTTGGTGATGTTTTCTGCATTCGGAGATAGCGACTCTTATTGGTTTAGTAACACCCAACCGTAAGTAGGTCTTGTATAGGACTTGATTTGTTTGTTGTAGAGGCTTATTACTAATTGTGGTTTGAGGAAAGTTATTTATTGATGAAATATTAGAAATTTTAAATTAGTCGCTCTTTCCAGATTTGAGGGTGTTACATATGGAGTACTTGGCGTGAATTCTAACCTTCAAAACATGATTATTTTACCATTTAGGATATGCTTAGAAGGTTCTCACATCCGTTTTCACTTAAAATACATCTAACATAACATTTCCCTTATTTGACCCAAACCGAAAATCCATATTCTTTAACTTTGAATATCCATCTAAATCCCTATGAAAAGGTGATTTGATCATTAAACCAATTTTATATACTCTATATAACTCCATTTCTTTAATCTCAACTTTTAATTTTACATAAAACTACCTAATTGGAATTTTTTTCCAAAACAGTTTGACTTTTTGAAAACGTCAACTGTTTTATACCAACCTTCAAATCCCCCATCAAAACGATTTTGGGATAAAATTACCTTCTTGAATCCATCTAATATCACCTTAACAATGCTAAGAGACAAAGTATATCAAGTATCTTCACTCTTGCATACCAATTCAAATATTCAAATTCTAGATTAAGAGTTTGACTTTTAAAGAAAGCCAGTTGTTTAAACTTCCAAGCCATTTCTTGATCAAATCTTCTCGAACTTAAAATTAACAATGAAACTCCAACTAATTCATATCTAATCATGTAAAAGGCAACCAATATAACTATTAGTTCTTAACAATTCAAAGAATTTTACTCAAAAAGATAACACAATGAAACCCTAGATGTATAAGATGAGAGAATTGGTACATTAACAACAATTGATGAGAAGAGAATAGAAGAAGATGATGAAGATGATTGCTGGATGTTGAAGATATAGTCGACCAAGAAGAGTTGTAGCTGAAGTGAAGCCGATTTCTGATATCCAAGTCGAGAAGGAGAAGGCGGTGGATAATAAAAGACTAGGGCTTGGGATTTGGGTTTGGGTCTAGACATAACAAGGCCCCTTTCTTTTCTTTTATAATAATTATATATATATATATGAGATGTTATAATTCTCCCTCTGTCAAAAGAGATTCGTCCCCGAAATCTTAGCTATGCAAATAATTGCGGGTAGCGTAATCTCATTTTGTATTCTGGTTCCCATGTGATATTTGAACCCCGCCGATGCTTCCACTGCACTTTAACCATCCCGATCTCCTTCCGACGCAACTTCTTTGTCTTCGGATCTAATATCACCTCAGGTTCTTCAATGAATCGCATTTTATCATCTATTTGAATTTCCGATAACGGGATAACGTTTTCTTCTTCCGCCAAACACTTTCGTATATAGCATACATGGAAAGTGTCATGGATACCTTGCAATTTTGGTGGTAAATCTTATCGGTAGGCTTGGGATCCAATCTTTTCTAACACTGTGAAAGGCCCAAGAAAACGAGGACTGAGTTTCCCGTGCTTCCCGAATCTGATAACCCCTTTCCAAGGCGACACTTTCAACATGACTTTATCTCCCACTTGAAATTCTACAGGTCGTCTCTTTCGATCCGCATAGCTCTTCTGTCGGTCCTATGCAACTTTAAGACGTTCACGGATCACCTTAACTTTGTCTGCAGTTTCTTGTACAATTTCAGGGCCTGCGAATTGCTTCTCTCCAGCTTCTAACCAACAAACGGGTGTTCTACATTTCCACCCATATAATGCTTCAAACGGTGCCATACGGATGCTAGAGTGATAGCTATTGTTATATGCAAATTCAACCAATGGTAAGTGCACGTCCCAATTCCCACCAAAATCAAATACACAAGAACGTAACATATCTTTGAGAGTCTGAATTGTCCTCTCACTTTGTCCGTCGGTTTGAGGATGGTAGGCAGTGCTCAGATTCACTCTTGTGCCCAATTCTCGTTGTAGTCTATCCCAAAACTTGGAAGTGAATCGACTATCTCTGTCGGAGACGATGGTTAGTGGCACTCCATGTCTTGAAATCACTTCATCGATGTATAACTTGGCCCATCTGTCCATTGACCAAGTTTCTTTCATTGGTAAGAAGTGTGCGCTTTTCGTCAATCGGTCTACCACCACCCAGATTGCATCATGGCCCTTCAGCGTCTTGGGTAAGCCCATCACGAAATCCATAGTAACATGATCCCATTTCCACTCTGGTATAACCAACGGTTGCAGACTACCGTATGGTCGTTGATGTTCAGCTTTTACTTGTAAACATGTCACACACTTTGCAACATACTTTGCTATATCAAGTTTCATGACAGGCCACCAGTAGTGTAACTTCAGATGTCGATACATTTTGGTGCTTCCTGGGTGAATAGAATACTTTGACTTATGTGCTTCTTCTAATAATAGATCTCGAGTACCCCCGATTTTTGGCACCCAAATTCTTTCTCTAAATAGCTTTAAACCCCGACTATCTTCTTCTAATAATGATTGTTGCTTCATCATGACTTCATCTTTCAAGTTCTTTTCTAATAAAGCTTCCTTCTGTGCTGCTTTAATTCTTTCAATTAAGCTCGAGATGACTTCAATTTTATTAAATCTGCCCAATACCTCATCACCTAGCTCTTTACGGCTCAACGCATCCGCAACTACATTAGCTTTCCCAGGGTGGTACCTGATTTCACAATCATAATCTTTGATCAACTGTAACCAACGTCTTTGCCTCATATTGAGTTCTTTCTGATCGAAGACGTACTTCAGACTTTTATGATTTGTATAGATGATACAATGTGTACCATACAAGTAATGTCTCCATAACTTGAGCGCAAAAACAACAGCAGCTAACTCTAAATCATGCACTGGGTAATTTTTCTCATGATCTTTTAGTTGTCTAGAAGCATAAGCAATTACCTTGTCTCGTTGCATTAGAACACAACCCAATCCAGATCTAGATGCATCGCTGTATACCACGAAGTCTTCAGACCCTTCCGGTAAGGATAGTACCGGTGCCTCACATAATCTTTTCTTCAACCTCTCAAAGGCATTTGTATGTTTTTCTGTCCATACAAAGTTCACATTCTTTCTAGTTAAAGCGGTCAGTGGTGAAGCAATCTTTGAGAAGTCCCGTATGAATCTACGGTAATAACCAGCCAATCCCAGAAAACTTCTTATCTCTGTAGGACTTTTTGGAGCTTCCCAACCCATTACTGCTTCTATCTTGGATGGGTCTACTTTCACACCCTCTTTACATATTACATGACCCAAAAACTGCACTTCTAATAACCAAAAATCACATTTAGACAACTTTGCATAGAGTTTTTCTCGTTTTAATAAATCAAGAATCTCCCGCAGATGTCTTTCATGTTCCTTCTCGGTCTTGGAATAAATGAGGATATCATCAATAAATACTATAACCGATTTATCCAAAAATGGGCGACAAACTCGGTTCATTAAATCCATAAATGCGGCAGGAGCATTCGCAAAACCGAAAGGCATAACGAGGAACTCATAATGACCGTACCTGGTCCTAAAAGCAGTTTTAGCAACATCTTCCCCTCGCACCTTCAACTGGTGATAACCCGATCAAAGATCAATCTTCGAGAAACAACTAGCTCCCTGTAGTTGATCAAATAGATCATCAATACGAGGAAGGGGATACTTATTCTTGATGGTCACTTTGTTCAGTTCGCGGTAGTCGATGCACAGTCTCAACGTGCCATCTTTCTTCTTTACAAACAACACCGGAGCACCCCATGGCGAGGAACTAGGTCGGATGAAACCTTTATCGAGCAATTCTTGCAGTTGAGTCATCATTTCCTTCATTTCTGATGGAGCTAACCGATATGGAGAACGAGCTATTAGAGCTGCCCCCGGAACGAGGTTTATGCGAAACTCCACCTGCCGGTCGGGTGGCAAACCTGGCAGGTCTTCGGGGAACACATCAGGGAATTCACATACAATTGAAATATCTTCAATCTTCTTCTTTTCCATTTTGGCATCCACTACGTATGCCAGAAATGAACAACAACCTTTACGAAGGCATTTTCGTGCTTTCGTCACGGAGATGATCCCCATATCACCCTTTCGTTTATCCCCATAAACCAATATTGTATCTCCACCCGGTCCCGGAATAGAAAGCATTCTTCTTGAACATAAAATATCGACTCTATGCTTAGATAACCAATCCATGCCTATCACTGCATCAAACCCTCCTGTCGTCATAGGTAACAAACAAATTGGAAACAAAATACCCTCAATTTCAATTGTGCAGCTATCATAAACTTCTCGTACTAACACTCTCCCTCCATTAGCTGTCTCTACCACTAATGCTTCCGGTAATATGCTAGCCGACACATCAAACCGCTCACAGAAGGTTATGGAAACAGATGAAAGATTGGCTCCTGAATCAAATAATACGCATGCAGGTATAGAATTGATTAAGACGTACCCGTCACTACATCAGCTACACCTCGAGCTTCTTCTGCCGTCATCTGAAATGCTCTACCTGGTACCCGAGTCTCTTTCTTTTGAGAAGTACTTGTTGTTTTCCCCTTTTCTACATTTTTTCAGTTTTGGGCAATCGCGCCGAAGGTGTCCCGTTTCTCCACAATGAAAGCACTTAATGGAAATCTGACTATGACAATCTCGACTGTAATGTCCCGGCTTTCCACAACGAAAACAAATCTGCTGATAACTGCTGCAATCCCCGGGGTGTCTTCTATTGCACTTTGGACACTGCTTTACCATCTGCTTGTCATCAAAGCGTCTACCCGATGATTTCGTCTTGAATTTCTTTGAGCTACCTGAAGGTGTCTCCCATCTGCGTTTGTCACCCAATACAACATTTTGTACTCTATTTGCATGCTTTAGATCATCCTCCAATACTTGTGCTTCTTCAATTGCTTCTTGAAGGGTAGATACTTTACTGCTTCGAACTACTGTCTTCATTTCAATGGGAAGACCTTTAAGAAAGAACTTTATCTTCGACCTTTCATCTGGTGCTACGTGTCCCAGAAAATTTAATTTTTCTGTAAACACCCGTGCATACTCAGCTACCGACTGATTTCCTTTCTCAAGATGTCTGAACTCATCCTCCATTTTGTCTCTAGCTCTTTCATTGCAATATCTTTCTTTTAACTTCATGGTAAACAAATCCCAAGTCAACATTTTAGTGATAGCAGGCCCCAACGTTTGTCGTGTAATATTCCACCAGTCTAAAGCCTCATCCCGCAGCAATTGAGATGCAAATCGAACTCTTTGTTGATCATCACACTCACTAGCTTCAAAAGCTTGCTCTATTCCTCGTAACCATCGCATACAAACCAGAGGATCATCACAGCCTGCAAACTCTGGCGGTTTGCATCCGAGAAAAGCTTTAATGTACACTTCTTTGAAGATTTCTCACCTTCCACATGCAAACCTGTATCTATAGCTACTTTCTCGACCCCACCAGCGTTAGGAATCACATTTTCAGCAACCTTTTCAGTATGGATACCAGCAGCCATAACTCTCTCTTCTACTCTTTTCATAATAGATTCTTCCTGCCTTTCTAAAGCTGTTTCCACGAATTGCTTCAAATTGGCAAATAAAGTATCTTGGAAATTTGTCTTTGAATTCTCTGAATGCATGTGCCTTCCTCCTTTAGGATGAGAGGTCCCGATCAAATTTGTAGAAGCATTCGGTTCTGGAATAATCGGGGACGGTAATTTATTTGTTGGAGTTCTACTAGACTCCTGCACATCCTTTCCTTTTGCCTGCTGACTCCTTGTGTTTACCATTCTAGTCACATAAACTTGCAGATTTTAATGCAATAAAACATGATAAGAATTGAAATATTAGGTACATAAATAAATAAATATATATATATACATCAAAATTCATGCAACTTATATATGCCCTATATCAAGACATACAAATATTCCTCAACTACTAACTTTCATACTAAAGATCTTCGTGATAACACTTATCATGAATTTACCCATTGTCCAATAACCCCTGATCATTTCTTAAGCATAATAACTTAATCTTAGGTTTAAGACTAGGTACTCTTAACCTAATTCCCTTAAAACATCGCTCTGATACCAACTTGTAACACCCTAAAATTTACATAAGAATTCTAACGAAATTTCGGCATGACCCGTTCGTAAAATCATGATATGCCATTTATAACCTGCTTGCATTTGTATATAGCAAAATTTCAAAAGACTACATATACAAAATGCCACCTAACTGGGCTAAATTTTACGAACAAACAACTAGTTACTAGAATGATGCTAATATAATTTTCTTAAAAATACGACCGCTACAAAATCCGCACCATCCTACTTTGTTAAGTACTAGTTTTTCTTATCGCCATCACTAGCACCTGTTGGTCCTGGGACACACGTCAACAAACAAAACAAGTCAGGCTTTATGCCCGGTGAGTTCAAGGGTTATATTATAAACATTTATATAAATAAAACGAGCTGATTCATATTTCCAATACGATGTATGATTTGTAAATACTAGTAAAAATGCAATTTAATCAATCACTTTTCACCAACAATCGATAAAGGAATTAGTTTCCTATGCCATATTTCCCTCAATTAATCACTCGTAATAACAACTTCCCAATTAGTGCCATCAGTGATCTAAGTAGCGGAGTCCTACCGTAACCGGCTGATGAGGAAGCACAAAGCAACTCATCTATACCGTTGGCTAATTTAGACATATCATTTGACCTCTCAAGTCAGTGTACATACATCAATTTGACCTCCCATGTAAGTGTATATACTTGGCCCCCCGGGCCTCATGCCTAGTAGCCACCTATCCGGGCTCCCAGCCCTCAGTTTTAAACATCTACCAACGAACGTCCCACGTTCTATGTCTTTCGTCAATATGTGTAATCACTCAACATATCTCATATGTTCATTAAAGTAGTTTAATTCTACTCAACTAAATATCAGATTTTTATACATCAAGTAAATACCACGTAACTGTCAATTAACCTGCTCGTTTCAATTTGCATAAAACATTTTCCATGATCCATAATCAATACAAATAACATGAATCAATTATGAAAACACATACGTTTGACGTGCACCCAGTAAAATCTACTTGAACTCACCTTTGTCAAAATTAGGCGAATCTAGGCTCCGAATGGCTCTTTCGGTCGGCTTGACACCAAAATAACCCATACGTGATCTATATATTAGTACATCCATTCTACTAACACATTCAATCCATCATATTCAATCCATTAAAAATCACTCGTACCGATTATAAAACCATTTTAGCTTAGATTTATAAAAATCACATGATTTATATATATAAAGAAAAGGGAAAGCTCTAAAAATCAGCTTTTTGATCTATTTAAACTCTTACTTGCATCACGGTCATCACCAAAAACTTCTAGAATATATCACCCGACGATTCCAAAAAGGTATTACACGCTTAAATCCGAGTTACGAGTGATTTTTGATGATTTTTACAAGTTTTGACAACTAACTAATGCAACCCGACCACTTACCCATAATTCTTATGGAGTACTTGGCGTGAATTCTAACCTTCAAAACATGATTATTTTACCATTTAGGATATGCTTAGAAGGTTCTCACATCCGTTTTCACTTAAATCCATCTAACATAACATTTCCCTTATTTGACCCAAACCGAAAATCCATATTCTTTAACTTTGAATATCCATCTAAATCCCTATGAAAAGGTGGTTTGATCATTAAACCAATTTTAAATACTCTATATAACTCCATTTCTTTAATCTCAGCTTTTAATTTTACATAAAACTACCTATTTGGAATTTTTTTCCAAAACAGTTTGACTTTTTGAAAAGGTCAACTGTTTTATACCAACCTTCAAATCCCCCATCAAAACGATTTTGGGATAAAATTACCTTCTTGAATCCATCTAATATCGCCTTAACAATGCTAAGAGACAAAGTATATCAAGTATCTTCACTCTTGCATACCAATTCAAAGATTCAAATTCTAGATGAAGAGTTTGACTTTTAAAGAAAGCCAATTGTTGAAACTTCCAACACATTTCTTGATCAAATCTTCTGAAACTTAAAATTAACAATGAAACTCCAACTAATTCATATCTAATCATGTAAAAGGCAACCAACATAACTATTAGTTCTTAACAATTCAAAGAATTTTACTCAAAAAGATAACACAATGAAACCCTAGATGTATAAGATGAGAGAATTCGTACCTTAACAACAATTGATGAGAAGAGAATAGAAGAAGATGATGAAGATGATTGCTGGATGTTGAAGATATAGTCGACCAAGAAGAGTTGTAGCTGAAGTGAAGCCGATTTATGATATCTAAGTCGAGAAGGAGAAGGCGGTGGATAATAAAAGAACTTGGGCTTGGGATTTGAGTTTGGGTCTAGACATAACAAGGCCCCTTTCTTTTATTTTATAATAATTATATATATATATATATATATATATGAGATGTTATATCATGATACTCTCAAGGAGAAAAATACACTTTTTCATCCATCATCTAATCCAGATGCATTTTTGGCATCTTTATCTATGTCATCATCAGGTGTCGCTCCTCTTTTCTCCTCAGCGACAACGACAACCACCACCACCAGCGCTCCTCCTCCCAGCAAGGAAATGGGGAAGTCTCCTCAGGGCCATCCCAGTGCTGCAAAGCTCCGAGAGATCAAGACAGAGATAGCGGCTCCCAAGCTTCCCACTCCAATCACTGAACTCCCTCTCATTGTCCTTCCCAGTCCTACATTCCCTGCTATTGACTATCTGGTCAGGGAATGTGCTCTAACAAGGGCTAGGGTTGACAATCTTCATATGTCAGCTGAACTCATCTTCAGACGCATCGTTGACGCATCGTTGGGACTCCAGCGATCAAGACCAACGTCAGCAACCTTATCTCTTACGTCTTCTCTCCGAAGGAAGACAACCGGGTCCTTGGCCAGAATCTGTCCAACTTAGAGCAGAAGGTTGTTGCTCAGGCAAACGTTCTTGAGTCTATTCAAAAGACTCAATCCGATATGATGCAGATGCTCACCAAGCTCTCTCATGCTAGTTCCTCCTTCACTGCTGCTGATTGGACTACGCTTTAGGAAAACGATACGAAGCTCAAGGACATTCTGTCAAATGTTCGCACTCTGATGGTGCACTATCTACCTCCTGATAACATCGAGGGGGAGAGATGTGCCAAAGAGTTTGCAGATGAACTCATTGCGGAGCACAACAGGACGTTCCCTGGTGAAAAGATTTCTCTGTACATCTAGCGAACGGGATCTTCCCTCCCTGAAGGGTTGGCTGCTGAAGCTGAAGAAGATGATGATGATGATGCTGAGGAAGATGACGAAGAAGAAGAAGAAGAAGAAGATCCTATCCCTCGATATAGGGGAATGGATGATGATGAAGATGACGATGACATTGGAAGTGCCTTAGAGCACTTCAGAATGTCTAGGCCTGGAGTCTCTCATCAAGAGCCTTTAGGGGACGGACAACATCCCTCTCAGGGACAAGCCGGTCCCTCAGGCAAAGGAAAACAAGTGGTAAATCTGGATGTCACTATCCCATTATTTGAGGGGGAAACCACTAATGAGGTATCTCTTCCTCTTATCCCTTATATTACACCTCTCTCTGAAACCCCCACACCTCCTTCACCTATAAAAACTCTCTCTGATAAATCTTTTTCCTCCTCTCCTTCCCTCAGTGATCCCCGTCCCCCAAAGGACTCCACTTCATGGAAGGAACCTTCTTCCGAAGAGCAGTTTATGTACATAATAGAAACTGACTCTGAAGAAGAAGAGGGCCTTATTCCCAGGCGTCGCGTTCAAAAGCCGATCATAAGCGAGCCTGAAGAAGAAGAAAGGCGAATAAAATTCCTTAGGGAATTCGAAGCAAGTAGAATAAGGTTGCCTCAAGCTGAACCCATAGACGCTGTACCAATAAAGATGGTAGATGAATTTTACTTTCTGTCTAGCGAAGAGAGAGAACAAGCATTGGAAGCACAACGTATCAGGGATGAGAAGACAAAGCAAACTAAGAATGATCTTGCTTTAGCAAGGAAATTACTCAGGGAAGACTCTGCTAAAGACAAGGCGGCCAAGGAACAATTGAAAAAGAGTGAAAGGGTCGCTGAAGCTCTTGTACAGAAAGAACTTGCATAGGAAAACTTGAATGTAGATCCAATCCTTGCTCAACAGAAGATTCTAAGTGCACTATCCGCTGAAGCCACAATACAGAAAGACAAACTTGACCGGGTGCCAATCGATAGACTGAAATTTCGAAGATCTGAGGCCAAAATCATTCATGCAACTATTCAAGGGCAACACTCCAACAGAGGTGGTCCAAAGGTATATGTAAGAATGACAAGGACAAACAGGACTGAGAGAGAAGAAGCAAAGTTCTTAAGGATTTATGGATACACTGAATGGTTAGAAATCAGAGACGCCATTCAGGGTTCCAAATCCAAATTCAAGGATGTGGTGGAAAGAGTACTGGATCAGTTGCTGCAAAGGATGTCACAACACGTGCAAGTTCCCCCTCTCCCTGAGTCATCAAAGAAGAAAAGATCAACTGCTGAAGGTGGTTCAAGCTCTAAAAATGAGCATGAAACCAAATTTGATTATCATAGCATTCTTGGTCATCTTGAAATCCCTGATATTTCAATGCTACGCACCTCTCTTCCTCAAGATCGAAGATATGAAGAAGATGAAATCATATCACTACCTGAACCTGGTATGGTATTCGTGGATAATGAAGGGTTCTTAGGACTCTTCAGAAACCAAGAAATTCGCAAGGCCCCATCCTCTCTCATAAAGATCATGCTATGGCGCTGCTGGTCAGATACCCCTCTGACGAATCGACAGAAAATGCTTTATGAGAATGAGCTATAAACAAGAATTGAGAACATCTCTAATTAGTCATAGGTTTCTATTTCCTTTGTAATATTCCTTTAGTGTACAAGTACTTCACTTTTTATTGTAATTTCATTTCCCTCTAATTTCTTCAGATTATACTTAATGAAATTCAATCAGATTACTTTACTCCATCTATGTACTGAAAAGATCCCTGAAAAAAGTAAAAGGGACAATGAACATAAGAGTTCTATTTTCTTCAAACTACTTTACTCACCGATTCTTCACTTTGAAAAATTAATCAGTGAATGTACTTTATGCTTATTTACTTGTAAAAATTGTGCTTTCATATCCTTATAAATGAAACTCAATTCAGATAGTAGACTAGCTGAAAAAGATTATACAGATTAGTACTTAGAAAATTTTCTTCAAATTTTTCTTAAAGTCCTTACTAGTCTCTTAAAGCAATTTTCCTATGTTGCTTAATCATAATCAGATAGGGGGAGATTGTTGATCATAACTCCTCTCGATGATTTGAATATGATTCCTTTTGTATACTTAGTGAAATTCCATTGTATAAGCTTCTGTTAATATTCAGCGATAGCATACGCTGATTACCATCAGCGATCGCTGAAGATCAAGGAACATCAAGCTTATCTCTGAAGACCTGAAGATCAGCTATCACACCAGAAGATCATTCAGCGAAATTCAAAGACCCTAGCTGAAGAAAGAGATAATCAGCTAAGTGAACTGAAGCGGTTCAGCGATAACAACGATTATCTAATCAAAGTGTGAAGTCTTGTGAAGCCTCAGCGATACTGAAGTTCATCCTTGAAGATTCAGAATCAACAATCAAATGAAGCTTCTTTTACAAGATTAAAGATTGATCTTATCCTCGATGCACAAAAGTCAAACCTAATACCTTGTCAGAAAAGGACGTACGAATTGTCTCTTATGTCCCCATCATATCTGATATGGTACTGTTCATATTCGGCCAAAAACATGGTTGTCTTATTACCAAGACAGGCTTCCTATCTAAGCTTGACACGTGGCATATACCTTTTGTCTTGCATTAAATGCAAACGGGTATAAATAAGATGAAGATATCTTCTTCATCAAAATGTATGCTTCCTTCTAACCTAAACCCTCTTTATTTCTGTCTTCCTTCTTCTTGTGCATCAAACTTAGTGTTTCTTAGTTACAATAGAATAGGTTTTAAACTTGTTCTTATTCCGCTTGTAACTGTAAATTTGTTTATGATATATAAACTAATTTAAAAACCAAAATCTGTGTGTTTGTATTCAAAACCCCCCCCCCCCCTTCTACAAACTGTTTACTTATTATTAAACTCTTATAGACCCTTTAGGGACCAACAGTTTTAAATCAAATAAAGAAGTTTTGAATGACTTTAAAACCCAAAGTGTATTTTTTTTTTTTAAATTCGCCATCATAACGGCTATAAATTGGATATTTCCAAATTAAATTAAGCCTAATGTTTGCCCAACAAAAGGCAAACCATGGGTTCTAAATGAAGAAAGGTGTTTTGAATGACTTTAAAACCGTAAGTGTAATGGTTTGACTACTTGAAAGTCAAACCATGGGTTTTAAATCAAATAAATGAGTTTTGAATGACTTTAAAACCCTAAGAGGGCGTTTGGTTTATCGGAATCCGATGGAATTGGACGGAATTGAAATGGTCAATTCCATTGACCGAATTCCAACATCATGTTTGGTTAGTTTTTTTTAAATGAAGGAATCTTTGAAATTCTTGAATTCCATCATCCAAAGAATTGTCCATTTATTCATGTTGAGGAAGGAATTCAAATCCATTCTTTTGGATTATGTTCAAAATACAAAAATACCCCTTATACATAATGAATTCAATAAAGGGCTTCAACATTTGCAACAATCTGCTTCTTGATCTGCAAACTTTTTATTCCACATCTGCTTCTCGATTTGCATCACCCTTCTCTTCCTTTCATCTTCTCGATGAAGATGACTAGCACCAGATCTGCTCCTCTTTTTTTGTTCGATCTCGATGATTAACACCAGATCTGCAATACCGTTCTTCGTCGATCTTCTCACAGGTTTGATGAATCGTTCTTCGTGATCTCCTCCTCTGTTCCTGTTCGAATCTTATCAAAGGTTTGATGAATCGTTCTTCATCGATCTCTTTCTCACTTACTGTCCATTCTCCGCGATTCGTTTTTCTTTTGATCATGGATCACGATTTTTTTAATCTATTCTAAGTCTCGGTTCGGTTTTCTATCGATTCTGGCTGGAAAGATGGTGTATGACTGGTGGTTTATAGTGGTTAGCGGAGGCTAGGTCAAAAAGGGTGGGGAAGGGGATGAGGAAGAAAAAACAACTGGTCATACATATTGTATTTTTAATATTAAATATTAATTTTATTACCAAATTTAAGAAAATCATATTAAAAATGTTAATTTGCATAATTTTAATTACCAAAATTAAAAAAACAATATCGTATTTTTAATGTTAAATTTATTACCAATTTTTAAAAAATCATATTAAATGTTAATTTGGATAATTCAACCATCAAAATTTAAAAAAAAAGAACTTGGGTAATCAATCATATTAAATGTTAATTATTATTATTTATACTTAGAATAATTTTTTTTAAATATATCAAAAAAAGGGTATTTTTGTCATTTTTCATCATTCCATTCCAATTCCTTTGTAAACCAAACAGACAGATTTCAAATCATTTGACAGATTACATTTCATTCCTACCAACCAAACACTTGGTCAAACCTAGAAACATTTTATTCCAATTTCTTCCAGATTCCAATTACTTTGACATATTCCATTCCATCATAAAACATTCTGCGAACCAAACACCCCCTAAGTGTAATGGTTTACTACTTGAAAGTCAAACCATGGGTTTTAAATCGAATAAATGTGTTTTGAATGACTTTAAAACCCTAAGGGGCCGTTTGGTTTGCGGGAATGGAATGGATTTGGGGGGATTTGGATTTACAATCCATTCCAATCCTATGTTTGGTTTGTTGGATTGTCCGGATTTGAAATCCTAAAATTCATTTGAGATCCTACAAACATAGGATTTTGAAATCCTTAAGAGATGCTCGGGATTTCACGGGATTTCATAGGATTGTATGAAATAAGGTTTTAAAAAATGTTAAAAACATTTGTTTTGTAATAATTGATTAAAAAATGTAATTTAATTATTTTCATAATTATTTATAAATTATTTAAAAATAATGGAATCCAATCTCATTTCAAATCCTACAAACAAACACATAAAAGGACTTCAAATCCATTCCAATCCAAATCCTTCCAAATACGAATCCCTCTATGAAATTCAAATCCCTCGAAAACAATCCTGCAAACCAAACGCAATGGAATGGATGTGGGAGGATTATGATTTCAAATCCATTACAATCCTATGTTTGGTTTATTAAATTGTCCGGATTTAAAATCCTTGGATTCAATTGAAATCCTACAAACATAGAATTTTGAAATCCTTGGTTGATGCTCAGGATTTCACGGGATTTCGTAAGATTTGTATGAAATAATGTTTTAAAAATGTTAAAAACATTTGTTTTGTAATAATTGATTAATAAAAATGTAATTTAATTATTTTTATAATTTTTTATATTTTTATGTAAATTATTTATAAATAATGGAAATCCAATTCCATTGCAAATCCTACAAACCAAACAAACTTTTGATTTTAAAATCCATTCCAATCTAAATCCCTCGAAATCCAAATCATTTCATGAAATCCAAATCCCTCAAAAACAATCCCGCAAACCAAACGGCCCCTAAGTGTAATGGTTTGACTACGTGAAAGTTAAACCATGGGTTTTAAATCAAATAAAGAAGTTTTGAATGACTTTAAAACCCTAAGTGTATTTTTTAGAAATTTCGCCATCATAACGGCTATAAAATAAATATTTCCAAATTAAATCAAGCCTAATGTTTGCCCAACAAATGGCAACCCGACTATCTAAAATTGATAAACTTGAACACTTAATATAAACTAATAAAAGCTTTGATAAACTTGAACAAATAAATTAGTTCATACATATGACCATTTCTCATCACATTCACATATACATATAAATCCATCATATTAATCCATACATATTAATTGATGCATATTAATCCATCATATTAATCCATACATATGAATCCATTATATTAATCCATACATATAACCATCATATTAATCCATACATACTAATCCATCATATTAGTCCATATATAACCATCATATTAATCCACAACTTAATCAATACACATAACCACTTAAAAAACAGTGACCACTTAATTATTAACTTAACGGTACCTCAGCTGTAACAATTGTACCTCGCAGAAGTCGGTGGTCTTTTTCAGACGGAGGTTTCCGTCAGAGGATTTTGTGACCGTAGGTTTCTGTCACCGGAGGGTTTCTGTTAGCCGGAGTTTCTGTCCCCGGGGGGTTTTGGTCGCCGGAAGGTGGCAATGGACGACGGTGGCGGTGGTTTCCTGGTGGTATCGACGGCACGGAGGTCACGTGATGTGGTGATTTCGTGGTGGTTCCGATGGACGATGGTGGTGGATGGTGGTGGTGGTGGTTTCGTGGACGGTGGTGGTGGTTTCGTAGTGGTATCGACGGAGAGGTGACGGTGGTGGTGGTTTCGTAGAGGTTCCGATGCACAACGGTGGTGGTGGTTTTGTGGTGGCAATTGATGGATGCGGCGATCGGATCGACAGAAACCGATGGGAGTGGGCTCGACAGATTGTGACGGCTAGGGTTCCCAGAGTTTGTTTTTATACTGATACTTTTCCGACGGAAATTAAAAATTAATTATTTAATTATTAAATATTAATTATTAATTACTAATTATTAATTATTAACTATTAATTATTAATCATTAAATCAACAAATTATTTAGTTTTAAAATTTTAATAACTATTATTTTTTAATTAAGTATTTAATGAACCTTAATATGTTAATTGAGAGGTTTTAACGACTCTTAACGAAAACCATAGTCTTTGATAGAAAAACGACTGTTAACGACCTACAATGGGTCTTAACTCTTAATGGGCCTTGATGGGTTTTAACAACTCCTAACGAACTATTATGGACCTTGACGGGTGTAACGACTCTTAACGATTTACAATGGGCCTTAATGGGTTTTAACGACTCTTAACAGGCTGCAATGAGCATTAATGGGTCTTAATGGGCTTTAACGAACAACAATGGGTACAATGGGCTTTAAGGAGATTTAACAACTCATAACGAACTACCATGGGTCTTGATGGTTTTAACGACTCTTAACGGGGTACAATAGGCCTTGGTGGGCATTAACGACTCTTAACGGCCTACAATGGGCCTTGATGGGCTTTACAATTCCTAACGGCCTACAACGAGTCTTGATGGGCTTTAACGACTCCTAACGAACTACAATGGACCTTGATGGTCTTTAACCACTCTTAACGGCCTACAATGGATCTTCATGGGCTTTAACCACTACTAACGGCCTACAATGGGCCTTTATGGGCTTTAACAACTACTAACGAACAACAATGTACCTTGATGGGTTTAAACAAACAACAACAACTATAATTAACAGACAAAAATGGTGTTTGACGACTCTTAACGAGTGACAATGGGGCTTGATGGTTTTAACGACTATTATCGAACGACAATGGTGCTTGATGGGTTTTAACGACTATTATTACACATATATGTACATATAGACAAATACAAACGTATATAGACATACATGCACACAAATATGTATACAAGTTATATATGCATAGTATACATATATATACGTTTATGTGTATACGCATGCATGTATATATAGACACATATGTATACTACTCGTAACATATATATATATATATACAATCAAGTGACATATAGGACACACACACACATAGATATACATATAGACTTGTAAAAATAATGAATAATACAAAGTAATTCAAGTCAAAGGTCATACGAATAAGAAAAAAGTTGGAAATCGGGACAATCGATCAAATCCGTCGGAAAGCCGTCAAAATTTACCGATGGAATTGATGGCCGTCGGTAATTTCCGACGGATTTGATCGATTTTAAAAATAATAAATATCCGTCGGAAATTACCGACGGCCGTTAATTCCGTCGGTAATTTCGGACGGATACTTATTATTTAATCATTTGATTTGCAGAACTTTGTTGAATGAATCTTTGCATGAATAGAACTAGAAGCGTCTTGAACGAACATACAGATTCAGCTGGATTATCATAAGGTGATTGAGCAATAGTATTTCCACTAGCTCGGTCAAATTTTTTGTAGACAAAACATTTCGTTCAAACTCAAATCAAACTTCTTCTGTATTTCAGACTTCATATTCTACTCTTTCATAACATTTGTCTATAATCCAAATAATTTTCTTGAAATCTTAGCACTTTTCTTCTCAAAAACATTCTTTTCACTCTCAAACTCTTTTTCTTGTTCAAAAAAACTTCCCTTACCTTTAACTACTGTCTTTTCTACTTCTAATTCTTCTCCAAATCGAAAATCTTATGTGACAATTCAACAGACTTTGCTTTAAGAATTTGCCTTTCAGATACAATGTTACTCGTCTCATTCTCAAAATTAACTTCCAACCATTTTCATTTTTTATAAATTTCTTTAATGCCTGCGGCATTCTTTTTCAGTAACAAGACTCTTTCTTTCACTCTCAAAACTTTTCTTCTGATTGTCCACAGTAGTCTGAAGATTAGAAATTTTCTTTGAAAATTCCAGATTCCTCTTTGCAAATTATGTCCTCTTAGTCATAAAATTACTTCTTTCTAAAAGAATTACCTTTTCAAAATCTGAAACTTGTTTGTTCAAATCAAAAAATATGTTTCTAAAATGTTTCCTTTCTTTTTCAAATCTGGTTTTCTTAGTTGTAGAAACCTTCATTTCTTTCTCAAAACTTAGTCTTTCTTTTTCAATCTTTTTCTTCTAATCTGTTAGGGTTTATTTAATTGTATTAAAGTTCTGGGCTAAAATTGTAAATACCGAAAGTACAAATAGTTTAGTTTATTTTGTTTTAAAGTTAAGAGAGTTTATTATTTGTTTAACCTAACCGTATTTTGATATTATTCTCTCTGTAATCGCAAACGCACATTACTGAATACAATCAAGCCGACAGTTGTGAATCATTGAATAGTGTTAGTGTTAGTGTTTGATTGTTCATCATATTGCACTTAATCTGGGCGAACATTTGGTATCAGAACAAAGAGATTGGAATATTTGATCCAGGTAACTCTTCTCTGTTTATCGACTTCTGTTTGTATTAAGTTTTCTGTGTTCATCATCGAATATGTTTTTCTGGTTAAATTGATTGAAATTCCTTGTTACAATCTTATAGATATCATCTTTTATTGCTAGTAGTAAGGTGTTTCATATCGATTTTTAAGTTCTAAATCGAAAGTTTGATTTCTGGGTTTGAGTCTGCTCATCGTGTTCGTCAAGAAAGTCAAAAAATTTCTTGAAATTACTCTTTGTTTAGAATAATCTGAATTGAAAGTGGGATCATTAATCGATTTCTATCGCTTGGTAAATCCCAGATTCTTTCAAAAACAATTTTGGTTGATTTTATTGATTCTGGGTTGTTCTGTGTTCATCATTTAGGTTAACGATATTTCCCGTTAACTGTAGTTTATACTACATAGGAACCTTACCGTTCACGAACCATTATTACCGGTATAGGAATTTGTCAAAAGTCCCGTTACTTGTCCTGCTAAACTCTACCGTTAACGGACCATTAGTACATTTAACGGAACTTGTCAAAGTCCCGTCAATTATCCCATTAAACCCTACCGTTAACGACCCATTCACCATCACCTGACCCAGTTACCATTACCTGACCCAATCCGTTAACCCCATCCATTAATCTCATTACCGGAAATCCTGTTACCAGTTTCTTTATCGGTACTCCCCATCCGTTACCGGCTTCCGATTAAACCCATCCCTTTACCGGATTCCTATCCGGTACCAATTTTTTCCGGTATCTATCCCTTTTTTCCGTTACCGGTACTCACCACCATTCTGGTACCGAAATTTAACTCAGCTGTTTCTTCTGATAACATAGTCTATCACTTTCCAGTGCTCTTACCCATACACGGATCAAATCTACTATATCACGATCACTTAAGTGCGAATGGCCACTCGCGATGCTTTGTCAATCGGTACCAATACCAAACCCAACGTTCTATATCGCGGAGAAAAACCTTAGTGGAGAAATCATTTTCTAGATTTCATCGAACGACACACCCATGGTGAAGTCTTCCTCATGTCCATCAAGAAGGACCAGCAGAATTCTGGACTGAGGTTCCCAGAAGACCAAATGTCGACCCACCTGTTCCAGTCACACACAAGAAGAAGGAGAAAAGCAACTTTTCAGAGGCAGAGAGACACAGAGCCAAAGGTGATCAGCTCGCCAGGTCTTACCTTCTGCAAAGCATACCCAATGAAATCTACCTAAGCATTGACAGCCACAAGGCAACTACCATGGGTATGTGGGATCAAATTGAGAAGATGATGATGGGAACAAAGGTCGGTAATCAACTCAAGGTCAAACTTCATCAACAACTACGAACACTTCAAAGCTAAAGCCGGAGAGACACTTAACGAAACCTATAACCGCTTATGCTTAATCCTCAATGAGTTAAGTAAGAACATGATCACTAAGACTCAAATTAAGAACAACGTCAAGTTTCTCAATAACTTACTATTTGAATGGAAGAGATATGCGTCTCATATCCGCAAGAACAAGCAACTGAACGAGATCACTCTCCATGAAACCTTTGAAACGCTGAAGCAAGATGAAGTTCTTTGAACTTTTGGAAGAGAAGAAAAAGACTGAAAAGCCAGTTACTGATCCTCTGCTCTTGTTGGTGAAAAGAAAGATCGTTCATCCCACCGCAGCTCTATAAAGGAAAAAGAATCAACTAACTATGCTGGAGAACAACACTATGAAAGCGTATCCGACCCTGAAATGAACGACATCAGAAAGCATTAGCCTTTGTCACCATGACGGTACAAAAGAAATACTTCAAGAAGCCATCATCTAACCACTGCGGATACTCTTCTAGAAAGCAGAATGCTGAGCTCAGAGACAAGTATGAAGGAAAGAAGAAGTTTGAGTACAAGAAATCTGAAGGATCCTCCAAAGACATTAATGAACCAATACGCTGCTACAACTACAGTAAACTAGGTCGCTTTGCTAAATATTGTCGAAACCAGTTGTTCGTAACTCTGAGTATTACCAGAACAAGATGCTTCTTGCCAAGGCTGAAGAAGACGGTGAGGAAATCCTGGCAGAAGATGACTATTGGTTACATCATACCGACATTGAGGAGGATATACAAGCACATCTCTATTTCATGAAAAATATTTCCGATACAGAGGATTCTGACTTTGACTCTGACGATCAAGGATTAACGCGCTCATCACACTCTGAGGTTAGTAATTCTACTCATATGGCTTTACTTAATCAATTGCAAACTATGATGCTCAAATTGGATGACTTAGCTGCTAAATTAAAAGTAGAAAAGAGCCTTGTCACTTCTTTAGAGGCCTGACTTGCGAATAACTATAAGAAGCTTTACTAGTAAACAATGAAAGTGCTGAAAATGCTTGTTGGGCCAAGGGCTTACAAAAGGATAATGAGCAACTTGTTCACTCTAACACCACTTTCACAAACAGGTATCTGTACTGTCATCTAGATTAGCTAAGTCTGAACTTGAAAATGAAGAGTTTTCCACTAAATTAGAATTTTTAAATGTTCAACGGGGAGATCTGCTAGAAAAAGTCAAGGATCTTGAACTCCAATTTATCAAACGAGGTCAAACTGAGAAAACCATTCATTTGAACAAACCCAAGGAGTTCAAGTCCTATAAGTCCAAGGAAGGTCTAGATGCCCACAATCCTCATTATCTAGAAAAGAAAATAGTTGATGTCCCTACTCTATACAAATTTGAATATCTAGACCTTGCTCTGGATTTTCAAATAGAGTTCTCGAAGTCACAATTTCTCCCAAGTGATATCACACTATCACCTGATCAGGTTAGGGAACAGGAAGATATTAAACGTGCTAGAACAGATAAGCGTCAAATTCCTTTCGTATATGCTAATCTAAATGAGAGTTATAGTCGGAAGGAATCCAAACCCACTCTCTCGAACGATTACTTTCGCAGCTACTCCAACACTGAAATCCAATCAAAACCAGCTGAATTTAAACTATACGTTCCCCCATTGATTTTAGGACACCGTATAGTTCAGCTGGAAAATGATTATGAAGTAGCCAATAACACTTTTGAACTCGAGAGAGAAATATTATTGTCTATTTTTAAATAAAACCAATCACAAATACGGAAATACCTACTACCCCATACAAGTCTGACCCACTTCCTGATTGTGAAAGAGAGACTCTTCAGACAGAAATTCGTCGTCTAACCAGTAAACTAGCTAGTCTAGCGGCGAATGTTCTACAAGAACAAGTGTCAAATTCCATTTTGCAAAAGAAGCATGATACTCTTCTTAAAGGAAACAAATGCTCAGTCTGAACCTTCCTCCATACCCTCAGAAGCATCCTCTTGTAAGGCTTTTCTAGGTAAGTTGTCGATTGACGACCAAAACAGTTTTTCGACAAATACTTGTTCTTCTACTAAACGCTGCACAATACCTAAAATTGATAAAGGGTGTGAGTTCTCAACTTTTTCGAATCCTGATGATTATACGAACGATGACTTAAACATGTTCGACTTTTCTCCTGTTCTTCCAAGTCACTTAGATTTTCTTCCCAACATAGCAATGGATGAACCAATGTTCATGCACAAGGGCGAATGTTCAACATCTACCCCCCCCCCCCCTTCGCTCCCACCAGTTTTTGTGAACAAACCTACTTTTCAAAACGACAACTCAACTCGTTCACAAAAACATCGACACACTTGTAACTCCAACGCTAATCATCCTTACTATTCCAGGTCTTCTGACTGCAAATTTAATGATGTTTCAGATAACCCTTTTGAAATAAAAGATGTTCGAGTCAAACAAGTCTGGGTAGAAAAGCAAAAGTTTAAGGAATACGAGCAAGGAGCAGAAGTCATTTAATAGCTTTTCACATAATAGGATAAACAATAATTATCATGATGTTTTTCATTCAAATATTTTGTTGGACAAAGTGTGGGTTTTCCTTTACGACTTTATTCAGTTCTGCAATTAATTCAACTTTCTCATGATAATATATGTTGTTCTATGTGTGATTTAAATGATTTTGTTCCCCATAGTTATACATCTGATTGGTTTGGTACATATCATGTCTATAATTCTAAACGTTCTTCTCGCACCAAACCTCAACGACGTGGACCCATTCCTTTATGGGCTCCAAAGTCAGGTCTTAGACCTAATCCTGTAGGACCCATTTACAAATGGGTACCTAAAATCGCATAATTGTTTTTGCAGGACGGTCATGTGTGGTATTTAGACTCAGGATGCTCCAAACACATGATCGGAAGAAAGTACCTTCTCACGAACTATATCTCCAAATTCAGTGGAAACGTGACATTCGGAAATAACCAGTTTTCTCCAATCATGGTTATCACGATATTGTTCAAAACAACATCAAGATTTAGAAGGTCCCTTACGTTGAAGGTCTCATTTACAATTTTTTCAACATCGGTCGGTTGTATGATAAGGAACTGGAGGTCACTTTCAAGAAGACAAGTTGTAGCATCTGCAATGCAGAAGACAAGGAACTTCTATTTGGGTCGCGCCGACCTCTACACCATTGATCTAACCAACCTGAAGTCAGTCAAGGATGTCTGCCTGATGTCCAAAGCAACCTCGTAGCGAAACTGGTTATGGCATCGCAGACTCTCTCACCTAAATTTCAAGAACATCAACAAACTGGTGCTGGGAGGATTAGTCAAGGCATGCCTTCACTCAAGTTTGAGAAAGAACATCTCTGCTTTGCATGCGAAATGGGAAAGATGAAATATGTGCCTCATAAGCCAAAGGTCATCCCGAGAACATCCAAGGTACTTGAACTAATCCACATGGATCTGTGTAGACCAATGAGAGTGCAAAGCCTTGGTGGACGCAAGTATGTACTTGTCATTGTGGATGATTTCTCCACATACACATGGGTCAAATTCATGCGTTATAAGCATGAGACCCCGGAGCTGATAATTTCATATCTGAAGACGGTATAGGTCAAGCTGCAACAAACAGTTCAGAATATCAGGACAGATAACAATATAAAGTTTAAGAACCAGACCTTAGACGGGTACCTCAATTCCGTCGGCATTACCCACACCTTTTCAGCGGCAAAGGACTCCTCAATAAAACGGAGTCGTAGAACACAGAAACCGTACCTTGGTGGAAGCTACGCGCACCATGCTCACTCAATCAAAGCTTCCAGTGTTCCTCTGGGCTGAAGTCATCACCACTGCATGTTTTACTCAGAACCGTTCAATCATCAACAAACGGTTCGGTAAAACACCTTATGAGGTCATCAACAAGTGCATCCCAAATATTGACTTCCTTCGCAGTTCTGGATGCAAGAGTTTTGTGATGAATGACAAAGATGATCTAGGCAACTTCGATGCCAAAGGGTATGAAGCCATATTCGTTGGATATTCTCCGAATGCTATGCCTATCGACTCTACAACAAACGGACTAAATCTGTCCTCGAAAGCGTAAACGTGAAGTTTGACGAATTGATTTGTCTGCATATCTTAATGCATAACCACCTCTATCTGGAGTGATGGCTTCTGGATATCTTTACCCAGACCCAACACCTGGACCTGTGGATACAAATCCTGCATCTACGTCAAAATCACATCTTTCTGATTTAGATACTTTGTTTAAATATTTTTATGATGATTATTTTGGTTCACCTAACCCACCTATTTCTACTACTCCCAGTAAACCAAATACGCATATGTTCCCACTGCACCGGCATCCACGACACCACAGTCTCGGGCTTCGCCATCCACAAACACGATGGTCACACAACCAGCGTCTAAACCTCTCGCTCTCGAACCAACCGCTCCAGAACCAATCGTTCTTGAACCAACTAATCCCGAACAAATCATCTCTAAACCGACCATCCCTGAACCGACCATCCCTGAACCTTCTGTTTCTGAACCCAATATTTCTCAACCTTCCACTTCTGCACCGATCACATCTACAACCCCTACGAGTGAGACGACACAACCTACAAGCACGTCGGATACAACGGCCATGAATTCAGCTTCCGCAACGCTTAACACTCACCCTACTCGAAACCCACCATCTGAGAATCCCGGCCTCATTACTCCGTCTGATGTTTTGCCTTCTCTTGAAACCGTTCAAGATTTTCCACTCGAAACCTTTGTAGATGAAAACCCCGAGTAGACCTCTCACCAACCCTTACCTAACTCGCACAAATGGACGAAGGCACACCCCCTCCATCAGATCATTGGCAACCCATTTACACCTGTTCAAACCAGGGCCACCTCTGCCAACAACTGCCTATTCTCCATTTCCGTTAGTCGAATCAAACCTTCTTGCATATCTAAAGCACTTAATGATCCAAACTGGGTTATCCCAATGCAAGAACAGTTGAACGAGTTTAAAGCTCTCAAAGTATGGCGGTTAGTCCCACGTCCACGAGTATAGACGGTGATTGGCACGAAATGGGTCTTCAAGAACAAGAAAGACGAAGATGACATTGTCGTGCACAACAAAGCAAGACTGGTTGCAAAAGGCTATCGCTAACAAGGAGGAATTGAATACGATGAGACGTATGCTCCGGTGACACGAATTGAAGCTATAAGGATGTTTCTCGCCTACGCTGCACATAAGAACTTCGTCGTCTTCTAGATGGATGTGAAGATCGCTTTCCTGAACGGCGGACTCGAAGAAGAAGTCTACATGTCATAACCGGAAGGATTTGTCAGTGAAGCCAACCCAACACACGTTTACCGGCTGGATAAAGTGCTATGGACTTAAACAAGCATCTCGTGCATTGTATGACGCTCTTTCCAAAAAGCTTGTTAGGGATGGCTACTCTCGAGGTAAGATTAACACTACTTTATTCATTAAGCATGAAGGTGGTCACAATTCTCATACAAATGTATGTGGATGATATTATTTTCAGGTCCACAAACCCTCAGTATTGTCAAGACTTTGCAGACCTCATGAAACGCCATTTTAAAATGAGCATGATGGGACAGATGAATTTCTTTCTCGTCTTCAAGTTAAATAAATCGCGACCGGGATATTCATCAACCAATCAAAGTACATCTTGGAGCTTCTTCAGAAATTACAGATGGAAAATTCTACGCCCATGAAAACTCCAATGGCACCAGGCACTAAGCTTCATTCTGATCCTGACGGAATGGATGCGGATCTTAAGACCTATAGAGGAATGATAGGTTCTTTGATGTACCTGACAGAGAGTAGACATGATATAATGTTCTCCACTTTCTTATGTGCACGGTTTCAGTCAAAACCCAAAGAGTCTCATTTAATCATTATGAAGCGAATTTTCCGTTATTTGAAAAGTACGACTAATCTTGATCTTTGGTACCCAAAAGAGACCGGGTTTGATTTGACAGCCTATTCGTATGCAGACCATGCCGGAAGTATGTTGGATCGAAAGAGCACATCGGGACACGTGCAATTTCTGAAAGATAAACATGTCAGCTGGGCATCAAAGAAGCAGAACTATGTCTCTACATCTGAAGTAGAATATGTCGTTGCCGCAAGTTGATGCTCACAAGTCGTATGGATGTGCACTCAGCTGAAAGATTATGGCTTCCACTACTCGAAGATCCCGATCTACTGTGACTCTCAAAGCGCCATCGCCATATCAAGTAAACTGGTTCAGCACACGAAGACGAAGCACGTTGATGTTCGGTATAACTTTATTAAGGATTACATTGAACGAGGTACGGTAGAACTTTACTTGGTCAATATAGAACTTCAGATAGCAGACCTGTTTACCAAAGCTTTGGATGAAAAAACGATTTAATTTTCCGGTGTCCAAACTTAGTATGCTTAATCTGAGAGTGTGAACGTACTGATGATCTCGATGCAATTTCCATTTCGTCATTCTGAACTATTCACTATTCATCCTCATTACCGGATGAAATGGTGTCCACTTCCAAATCCCAGAATTCTAATTACATCGAGTTCTTTTGTATTTTATTTTTCTGTATTCTTCAAATTAAAGTCTATCTTAATTTTTATTTCTCGTTTTTCCTTTCTAGTGTGTTTCCCAGTTATTTTTAATCGTCTTTACTTCTGTTATTTTTCTGTTATCACCAGTTTTTAACGTGTGTCCTAGTGTCCAGGGGGAGTAATGCATCGTCTACCGAACTTCAAGTAAGTTAGTTCATTTCACGAGTCGAGGGGGAGAAATTCTTTTATCTCGAATCAGTGTACGCACTGTGGGGGTTTATGTTGCACATACCAAGGGGGAGGAACTATTAATTGATTATTTGAACTTAAACAATTTTATTAACATGAACTAATTATTCAATTATTAATTCAAGTAATACAAATTATTATGTTTAGATGCTAAATTAATACTTAGTTCTTTCTCTTTACCGATCTATTTTCAATTAATAAACTTTTACATTAAATGGGCTTTCAAATTACCGGAATTAGACTAGCCCATCAACTATGAAAAGCCCGATAGCAAGAACCCGATACCGGACACCTACGGCCCAACCTTCATATACCCTATATCTAGTATCAGAATCAAAACCTTCAAACCCTCACTCCCGTTTACCTCCATAAACCCTCTTCCGTTTTTCTCTCGACTCCCGGTTTTTTATTGCCATCGCATCCACGACTGAGATCTCTCAGTGTTCATCAATCTTTGCTCTTATCAGTTATGTTTTCTACTCTTTGGTTTATCCTTCTTTTCTAAATCGATCGAAGGTAGCCATCGATTCAAGTTTGTGTCTTATTGAATTAGGGTTTATGTGTTGTCAATAGTATACCTGAGTTGAAGTTTCATGAGGCATTTGTTCTTAGTTTATTCTTTGATTCTTGCTTGTTTAAGTCGAGTTAACCTTTTGTCAATTCGAATGTGGGTCTATTGATTTGGATAGTCTTCTTGATTAGAGTTTATCGAATACATATGGTTGCTTTACATTGTTCGATTAAGGTTTTACCTAGGGTTTATCTGGATATATTTGACCCTATGCTTTCATCAGATTGATTAATGCAGGATTAGTTATGTTGTTGAATCATTGATTTGTAGTTGTTGAATCATTGATTTGTAGTTGTGAAATTAAGGTTTTTGCTTTGCTAGAATTTTCAAATGCATCAGATTGTTTGATTATTGTTTACGAGTGTCAAACTGTGTTCGTATTGTACTGGTACCGGAACCGGATCAATACCGGAACAAATCAATAACGGAACCGTATTTTACTGGAGAGGATGTTGTACCGGGACCATATTGTACCGGAACCATCTTGTATCGGTACCTGTTTTACCTGAACTCGTTACCACGGTATTACCGGAACCTTGTGATTACCAGTACTGATTTGTTCACCACTGAGTCACCACATTCTATCATCATTGTGTGATCACATCAGTGTGAGTTTAACTTCGTGGCTTTACCGTGACTCAGTCTACTTCTCTACGAGTGCTCATTTACATCTCACATTATCTCACTTGCTGACCTTTGCGCCTTGCTACTAACTTTGTGTTTCAGGTTATTCCATGGATGCCTCTACTCCTAATGCTCTGGCTATCAACGCCGATGCCGCTCTCATTGGTCCCGCCTCATACCTCACGCTCACATAAAACAACTAGCACCTCAATTCCACTAACTTCAAATGTGCACACGAGGTCGTAGTGGAAATTTTGAAGCGCCATCCCTTACATTACGCCCTTACTACCACCACGACCGTGCCCATTCTGTATCTGCAGCAACTCTGGAAGTCACTCGTGATTGTTCTAATAGGTGATGATACGTGCCTCAAAGGCTAAATCGATGTTCATGAGGTCACCATCACCCAAGAGACACTTCGAGGCATTCTTTGCTTACCGACAACCTCTAGCTTTCCCAAATGCACTGAGTTTGACCCGGATGTGCTCGACACTCAACTATGCACGGAAATTCATGCTCTCGGCTACACCGAGCCTCTCTTGCATCCATCCGGCTTCAACCGCAAATATCTAACACCTATTTGGAACATCTTTTTCTCTATTTTGAAATGGTGCCTCTCTTCAAAAACCAAGGGAATCGATCAATGCAGTACCACATTTCTACGACTCTTCCATGGAGTCACCTATCACCAACACATCGACTATGCACGGATCCTTTGGTTGGAACTTGTTCAGAACGTCAAAGATAAAAGAATGGTTCGTCAACGAAAATTCGTCCCCTTTCCACGGTTCCTTCAACTAATCATTCGCTCTGAGATGGAACCAATGCAGAAATTCCACGAAGATCCGGTCATCCAATGTGCCCTCAATCACCAATGCGTCTTGTCAATACCAAACCAAAGCCCACGGTGGTTGCTATGCCTATCCCTATGAACCTGCTCCGACTTTCGAACCCCACGGCACAGATTGTGAGTGCATACTATCATAGTATAGGTCAACCTACTCCTCTGGTCCGACCAAGACTGGTTGGACCTTCCCAAGGAGCTCAACTCCCTAGGTGTGAGGGTCCGCATACTAGAAATATTAGGGAACAGGTCCAGGATACTAGGGTTTCTGGACGGGGTGCGACGAGAGTAATATTGTGAGGGGTTCTGGAGTGGGTGGTGTCGTGGTCTCACAAACCCCATCTACCACTATACCCGCCAGCACCACCATCTCTATTGTACTTCATGATGTTCCAGTCAGGAGCACACTCTCCGAGGCCACAGCCGAGGGTACAGCTGCATTTTCAACTGCCAACGAGAAACAAACCGAACGCTCACCCGCTGAAAGTGACAGCACATCCGACCACCGCAATGAATTCTGAATGATGCCTATTCCCAATCACCAATCATCTGCGGTTGTGTCACTTATCGAACAAGATTACGAATCCTCCCGAGAAGATACTAACGATTCCTCATCCGAATAAGTTTCTGAGCCTGCAACCGGCTCTAGCTTAGCTCCTAGCATCGTCGCTGACTCTTCTTCCGGCTCGGACTCTTCACAACCTAACTCCTCTAGCCCTAAAGCCCCATATGGAGAGATAAGGAGAGCGGAGGGATAAGAAGATACTTCTGGCAGTGAGACTGAGAGTATGAAGGAGAGACGAACTAAAAAGCGAGCAGATAGGATAGTTACCGACATTCCTAAGGTGAATGCTCCAAAGAGAGAGAAAATATCGAAAATAAGGCACGATATTCCTCTAGCCACATCTAGTCGGGTAGCCACATCTGCTACTGTGTCTCATTCGTTAGGACACGGTATTGAACAAGCCATCGTGGACCCAACGATGCAATTGCACGACCACCCTGGCCACTCAACTGCTTCTCAACAAGCAGTTGTTTCACTTTCTCACGGGGAGCAAGCACATGATCTATTCGGGTCTCACTTGAAGATTCTAAATATTGAAACAGAACACATGCCTCCCCAGTGTTCAACTTCTATTGCTGCACCATTGAGTCTAGCGCCATATACACTATTAGGTACACAATCGGTCGGCACTTCAAGGGCTATATTTGCGGGTCTTAGTGCTCCCGCCGGAAAGTCTGTAGTAGGGCCACAAGCTGAGCCTTTACTAGGATCGGACGGAAATCCCATCAGTGTTATAATCCCGCTAACGCTGAATATGGGTAATATTGTTGATTCCACAGTTGTGTCAACTAGTGCTCTTCGTGACCCAAGTGTTACTCACCCCCCCATTGCGACCACCATCACCTCCTCCTTTATGTCGTCCTTCGTCAGCGAATCAGCTTCTTGCCACGTTGTTGTCCACATCTGATGTTGGTGGCCAGGTTGACACCACACTGATCGATCTTCTTCGTCCAACATATTAGTCTCCCTACGTCACTCGTACTGAGTTCGAGGCCTTCAAAGAAGAGGTTCGCGGAAACTTTGATCTACTTTTCGAAGCTTATAACACGATCAGAGCTGATATACGTGGCCTTGAATCTCGACTCATCGAACACCTTATGATCATTGAGGAATCCTTTAGATCTCAGGCTGGCTCCTCCAAACGCCGTCGGGACGAGCATGACGATGATGATCAT
Organism: Silybum marianum; assembly: GCA_036898165.1. Lineage (NCBI taxonomy): Eukaryota > Viridiplantae > Streptophyta > Magnoliopsida > Asterales > Asteraceae > Silybum > Silybum marianum. The sequence continues at coordinate 6,500,344 of CM072541.1, forward strand.
CAGTGTCATAAGGAGTAGAAGAGACTACGCCTACATGATGTCGACACTTCCACGTCCACAGCTCAACCAATTCTGACTGACACCGAAATGCCTATGACCGAATCTCAGCCGACACATGGAGTCCATCAGACATATTCTGCAGCCACAGACACTACATAAACAGTTGAAAAGCCTGTGGTAATTCCGGAAATAGAGATGACTGATCTTCTTCTAGAAGATAACGAGCCGATGAATTTTGACAGACAAGAGATTAGAGAAGCGGTTCTAGGTTGGCATGATGAGCTCGAAATCGAGACTGAAGGTTATCCATGGAGGATTACAAGGAAATTCTATAATAGAACGAGACCTTCGTGGAGCAACCTGAATCGAAGATTCCTATCAACGAGTTTTTCGAAGATATTCCATATGCGGTCCCTCGAGTTTCATCACCTCTATCAGCCACTGGCATTTCAAACGAAAATTGGTTCAATTTTCCAGATCACAAAGCCATGTGGGATAAGGTGATAGATGGATTTATGCATGAGACTCAGTCAGGAAGAATCAAGCTGTCTTTTCTAGAAGAACTCAAAACGAAGAATTTCGTTGAGGCCCTTGTAACACTTGATAAAGCTAGAATTCATTCGGGCCAGTAACAAGAATACTCGTGAAATCACAGAGCATCTGTACATGATCAGACATGTTGCTAAGGATCCATAGTCAGTGAAATCGGTACACAGAATTGTTCAGATAAAAATGGTAGACTTCCACACTGTGCAAAAGTACAAGTATCCATCATTTGAAGTTGCAGGTCAAGACGGCAAGGATTACCAGTTCACTGAAGCAAACCTCAAGAACTTAATGATAGAAGATCTGGAATTCCTGTCCGTTGAACTGAATAGTTCGAGAAAAATGTCATGGATTAAAAGACTAGGCTTACAGGTGATTATCAGACATGTACGAGGAACCATCGAATTGAGCTACGTTGAAGATTTTCAGAGAGCCATCGAGAACAACCAACCTAAAGTCAATCTGATCAAGCCAAAGTTTGTTTCTTGATGACATTGAAAGGTTTCCAGTGATGACCATTTTAGACAAGCCAGAGCTTGGGATTATTCATTACGACGTCTTCGGCCGCAAACGTTTTCTCGGACTTAGTGAAGTTCCTTCTTATTCTGACGAAACACTTATGCGGGTTCGAATGCGTATGTGTGCAAATATTAGCCAAGAAAAGAGTAATGATGTGAAGATGACTACAAATGAAAAATTAAAGTTTATCGAGGTCATGAGGTTAATTGATGAACGTCTATTACACCGCCAGTTCCTGAGAAGACATGACTTCATATTCGATGTGTGCAAGAATACCTGAACAAAGCTATTTTTCAACTTTAATACAAAGGGGGAGATTATTAGGGTTTATTTAATTGTATTAAAGTTCTGGGCTAAAATTATAAATAACGAAAAGTATGAATTGTTTAGTTTATTTAGTTTTAAAGTTAAGAGAGTTTATTATTTGTTTAACCTAACCGTATTTTGATATTATTCTCTCTATAATCGTAATCGCACATTACTGCATACAATCAAGCCGACGGTTGTGAATCATTGAATATTGTTATTGTTAGTGTTTGATTGTTCATCATATTTCACTTAATCTGGGCTCACATAATCAATGAAAGTTTTTTTCTTTTTCTTTTTCTCAAAAAGCTCTCTTTCAGTATCTAAACCTTTCTCAAGTGCAGATATTATCTTTGAAAGCTTAAGGCTTTTCGCTTCAAACTCGGAACTTTTACTCTCAGAATCAGAAATCTTTTCAAATTCAAGAATCTTGTTCTTCAACTCAAAAAATTTCTTTGATAACACAATATTCTTCTTTTTAATTTCATCTTCATATTTCACATGCCAAGAATTCGCATACACCTCATCTAATTATGCTTGCAAAAACTCTTTTTCTTCAACAAATTTGTCGTTTCCTTGTTTTAAACTTTTTGCCCAGTTAAGATTGATAAATTTTCTATAAAAAAATTTATAATATTTTCTATTGTCTCTCCAAAATAGAAATCTTTACTTTAAGCTCCACGTTCTCTTTCTCCAAAACTGTATTCTTCATTCTATAAAAATCAAATATAATAAATCAGATCTTGAATATATGACAAACATAAACACTTGTTATCTGATCGAATGATCGTTGATAGATTCTTCGATCAGAAGTTAAATTATATGCAGAAACAAAGTATAAGGGCTAAAGATGACAAAAACTAAAACTTTAAAGACTCAAAGACACAACAGCACAAGTACAAGAACTAGAAAAGTAAAGTTTAGAAATTTCAAGTCTAGGGGCTGAAAGTGACAAAATTAAAACTTAAAATTCAAGTGTTGAAAGTGATAATAATTAAAACTTAAAGTCCAAGGCCTGAAAATGACAATATATGAAACTTCAAAGTCCAAGTACCAAAACTAACAAAACTTACACTAACTGAACTAACGGAAAAAAAAAACTAACTTTGAAAAAAAACTTAACAAAAAGTTAGCTCTAACATACCTAACAACACTAACAGAAAAAAGACCAAAAAGGTAAGAAAAACTAACAAACTATTAATCGAAAAATAGTAATACACATTTGTTATATTTTTGTATTATTATGAACGATGATAACCACTAGAGCTACAAACTCTATATGTTTTTTTATAGGATATATATAGTATTTAACTGAAAAAGTAGGGAGGCTATGACCCTCAAAGTCCCCTATGGGATTCAGTCTCTGTTGGAAAACACCGTTTCCAATGGGGTGTGTTCGAATGATTGATCATCTCACTTGTTACCTATAAAAATCAAATATAACAAATCAGTCATCTACATAGGGCATCGACCAACTTTTGGACCTACCTCCTGCACTTCTCCTAGCGAAATTCAGACTGTCATTATAGCTTGTAGCACCCCTGGTCTCCCATGCTTGCAGCATCATGGCGTCCAGCACCGGATCCCAACAGTAGTACCCTTATACGTAAAAGTTTAGTTAATTGTTAAGTTCAAAATGAAACATGCAAAAATATAACAAGTTAAAAGAATATTACTAACCTAGAAACGCTCCCACATCCGTGTCTTCGCCTCCCTAGGGATTTTTGTACAAAGGCACCATGCCCCCTCAATTATGGATCGGATAATTTGAGTCATATGATGGGTGTGGTGGTGTTAAACCTATATAATGAGTTGAATTAGTATTGACACCCAAAAACAATTCATTTGATCAATTAGTTAAATAACACTTACTTGTTGGCGTTAATATCGGTCCTCGTCCTCTTGGCTGGAAGATGTTCCAGAGCATTGATGTCGATAATGTTGAAGCACTTAGAGCTTGGAGTAGCTTTAGGGTGGATAGAAGTAGCTCGACTAGGAGTACTACTAGATGGGGACGGAGTACTTGTAGGTTGACTAGGAGTAGCTCGGTTAGGCCAACTAGGAGTAGGTGTAGCTCGGGTAGGAGTACATATAGGTTGGTTAGGAGTACATTGCTCCTACCTCCTCCATGTCAAATAGGCGTCATTGTAAAAGGTCTATGAAACAACGTTAGATAACAATACATATAACATATAGACAAGTAAATTATTAAGATTAATTAAATCCGTCGAAAATCCATCGGAAATTGTTAATTAAATAACATTAATTAACTTTTTTTTTAAATTGGACTAATTTGTGGCGGATTTGTGATGAAATTCATTAAATAAAAATAAATAAAATTATCCGTTGGAAATGTTAATCAAAATCACTTTTTTTAAAATCATTGGCGGAAAGTCAAAAAAACATGAGTTTTTTATTTTATTTTTTTGGAATCCATTGGTAATTTTCGGACAGAAAAATCCATCGATGAAACCCAGTTTTTTTAGTAGCGGATACGACTTTAGATTAGATTGTTCATATCATCGTATTCACCTTTCAAAAGAACAATCAAATGAATTCATACATTGCTAAAGTGCCCATTCGTGATCCTTCAGAGGAATAGTAATGCGCATTAAACTGTCTTAGATATCCATGGTTACTCGGTAATAAAACATCAGATATAGAATAACAGAAAAAACTTTTCTAACTGAATTTTATTTTTTACTTAATATTTTATTATTTTTTTAGTTAATATTTATTAGGTCTTAAATATTTAAATATAAAACACAAATAAAAATATATATTTTTTGGATGGGATTATTTGGTTGGGATGGGTCAAGTGACGTGCTTTTTTGCTACTTGTTCTCAGCCACAGCTGTATTTGATGTTTATTTTTTGTCTATTTTCCTAACACTTTATCACGTTTCAAATGGATTGTTTCTTCACTAGATCTTTTTTTATAGAATCCAGTCAAATACTTTTAAGTTTCAAGTTTATCCTAATATTAGTTGGATATAGGATATATAAGATATTTATATACTTTAAAATAGTACGAAGATTTTATATGATTTATTTGTATAATCAAGTTATACTTATGTTATATTAGTTGTATACTGTACAATACAATAAGATATAATTTTTTAAATTAAGAATGAAAAATTAATATTTTATATCTTTTAAAATAAATGTTTATATTTATGTTTATTTTGTCTTAAGTGTAAAGTTTTCAAAAATAGATAATTAAATTTTTAAATTTACCTTTAATTAATCCACTGATACTTAAAGAGTAAAGTTGGTAACTTGGTACGGTGGGTGTACAATTACCATTAAAAAGAAAAATATAAAATTTATGGAGTATTTTGAGTATTAATAGGACTAACACTTATTTTGTATTTAAATATATTTATCAATGTTTTATATGGAGTTTAAATTAAAATTTTAAGGAGTTGTGATCGTGCATGTAAACTTGAATTTTATAAGATTATACATTAATAAGCAGTACTTAATGATTAATAAATTATTTGTCAGTCTTTACAAGAGTATATATTTTTGTGTATCTAGAACCTATGATGTTTTCTAGCCTTAGTCTAACACCATAAAAAGTTATGGTTTGAATTCTTCGAACATCTTCTCAAGCTCGTACATGAACATGGACTAATCATTTGGTGGTAAAACATATCAATCAAATAATCGTTTGAACAGTTACCAACTTTATAAGCTGACATTTAACAAGAATAATTATTGTATAAAAAGATGATTTTTAGTTGTCTAGTGTATCGGCTTATGGGATTAGGTTGATTGGAGAACAACGTATTTCCAAATCTATCTTTATCAACATGTGTACACGGTAAAAGTTATATACTGTTCGACTCTCGACACGATTTAAATAACTAATTAGTTCATCTTTTCATGGTTGGGATACCGTTAGCCCCCAAGTTTATATACAACCCCTTATCATAATCGTGTTCAAGCTTTCATTGCAATATCATTTATTTCCTTTTTATGTTGGATTTAAGTTAAATATAATAACATTTATTTTGAGGTATGATAGAAAAATATATCACGTACATCTTCGTAACATGTTACATTTAATTTAAAAATAAACAAGTCGAGCTTCAAAAAGTATAACCCACAAGGTTCAAAATGGAAACAAAGTGCGAACAAGAGCTACACATGGGTTGGATTGGTTGGATTAAAAACATTTGAACAACTTAGCACAATATTTATGGTTCGGATAAAACTCAACTAAGCCAAACAAAAATACAACCCAACCCAACAAATCAAAACCGTTCGGGTTGTTAGGTTGAAATTTTGATACATCATTTTACAATCTAACCAAGTGATTGGGTTTAAATGAATCAAAATAAAAATGAAAACATACAAATAAACATAACAATCACATAAGATATATAAAAATATATATGCATGAGACTTTCTACTAAGGGTGACAATTAGATATGTTAATTAGGAATTAACAATAATATTAAATCCATGGTATTAAAAATCATCAGGTTCATGAGGTTGGATTCAAATTGCTCCAAACCAATTCCAACCAATAGCTACAGTTTAAGATTTTACAACTTGATTAGGTATCGAGTGACCTCGGATTGGTTTGAGTTGGTCCGTTTAGTCGGTTTTTTGAGCAACCTTAGGCACAGATGGACCCATAATTTTGTCTAAGTTGTGGCATAATTTGATTATAAAAATAAACTTGTTAAAATATTTCACAATACTAGTATAGATTCATTGGTTGGTTTCTTGTCATAGAAGGGACCCATGTTCAAGTCAAACAAGTGGTTTTGCACAAAAGTAAGCAACATTTACCAACTCTACCATTAGAAACTTATACCAAAACTCCAGTTTCAAAATTATATGGTGACACCATTCATGAATATAATTTTTTTTCTTTATGACAGAATGATCAAGTGGTGACTCGTGTATAGGCCTGCCCCACCCACCCACCCACCCACCCACACCTCTAGGGTTGGCCAAATAGGGCGATTATTTGAACACACCTATTGCCAACTATAATCAACAAAAGTGTAATCGGTTTAAAAAATAGACTACACTTGATACTGAATGACAACAATTTTAATGTTTACTTGTTCAATTTTAGTGTGGGAATTTTCAAGTTCAACTAACCCATTTTAAAACTATCAAGTAGATGAATAAGAATCTTGAGGAAATCTTTCATTTGTCTATCATTAGACAAATCCCATCTATATTATCTATGGAAGTCAAACGTAAACTCTACCTACGTTGAATATTTCTATATCATCGACTCCACTAATCCAAAAATGTAATTTAGGGAATGTTTACCAAACTCTTATCTAGGTACGTATTTACCAAGTCACAATGAGCATGACAAAGATAAAAGAATCTTACCAGTAAGAGCAAGACACGAACTAAGAGTTTTACCCAGTAAGTGAAAATAACGTCTCTTTCCACGACTAACACTTACCGGTAATTTATTACATATTATGTCGTTTTTGTTAACTAAAATAAGTAAATGGTAATGTTAAATTTGATCGGTGACTATCTACCGAATAAGAGTCTCTTAAACGATAGTTTAGAGCATCTCCAACAGTTTCTCCAAAATGGAGAAAATGAGGATTTTTCATCAATATTATGCTCCAATAGCTTCCCCAAAGCTATCTCCAAAATGGATAAAATAGGAGAGAGGGAGAGAGAATAGGTTTTTCTCTAAATATGAAGATTACTCTAAAAATGATTACTAAATGAATGTACCAATATGAAAGCTTTAAAATATATTTTTGAAAAGAAAAATAATATTTTAATAGGTAAATGTAATATTTTGATATTATAATCAATGATGAATTCTCTAAAATAAGGAATTTATTGGAGGTAGAGTACAATTTTTTTCAAATATTTTGAATTTTACTTTTTCATTTTAAAGAAATTTACTAGAGATGATTTTACTTCTTTTTATTTTCGTATAAAAAAACCTCCCACGTTTGTGGGAATAAAATAGATAAAAATAATAACAAGATTAAAAACGTTTTTGTCCTTCCGCTCATTCTTTGCGTCAAACTGAATTCTGACGCCATAGCCGTCATCTCTCATCATACCTTTCTTTCTTCTTCTTGTGTTTCTCTCTCTTTCTGCAATATTTCGTGTGATCATCCAACTGTGTATATATATATATATATATATATATAATAAAAACGAATAAGCAGCAGACACATCTTCCCTCTTTACGTAAACGCTACGAATCCAATCTTTTCATACACGTTCTCAATTATTCCTACTATTTACTCTTTTATTATCAACTCTTTCTTCAAACCCCCAAATCCAAATGTTGCAATTGTAGGTGAACATCTCAAGGCTGATTCCGGATCCACCTTTTGATCGGTTCTACTTCAAATTCATTAGCTAATTTAGCTGAAATTCTGTAAATTTGCAGGTTTTCTAAGTCAACTCTTCTTTGATTCTTATATATTTTGCAATTTTTATTTGTGGGAAATTGATCAATCTTCATGTTATACCTGAATCATTGTTTGAATAATTTGAATTTGCTGTTAGATTAGATAAACACCCACCAATACTTTTGTATCTCTATAGAACAATTACCGTTTTTTTTACAACAGTTTTGATACTTGCAAACTAAAGAAATGGATGTAAGTAATGAGGCAAGTGTTGATCCATTCTTAATCGGACCATCTACGATTATTGGTCGAACTATTGCATTAAGAGTTCTATTCTGCACTTCAATGACACATTTTCGGCATCAAGTTCTTCATTTATTGCTTTATTACATCGAAAGATTTAAGACAAATGTGTCCGCCATTGTTACACCTGCAAACTCATGGTTACATCCACGGAACCCACAAGGGATTCTAGTGTTGGTGATTCTAATAGCTTTTATACTCAAACGGTATAGTAAAGTGAAATCAAAGGCTGAGATGGCTTATAAGCGGAAATTTTGGAGAAATTTGATGAGATCTGCGATAACTTACGAAGAATGGGCTCATGCTGCTAAGATGTTAGATAAAGAAACTCCAAAAACTAATGAACACAACCTGTTCGATGAAATGCTTGTGAGAAGTAAACTTGAAGAACTAAGGCATCGTCGTGAAGAATGTTCGCTTAGAGACATCGTATTCTGTATGCGGGCTGATCTCGTTAGAAATCTCGGTAATATGTGCAATCCAGAACTCCATAAAGGAAGGCTTCAAATGCCAAAACTCATAAAAGAATACATTGATGAAGTCACTACCCAATTGAGAATGGTTTGTGATTCCGATTCCGATGAGCTTCTTTTGGAAGAAAAGCTCGCATTTATGCACGAAACCCGCCATTCTTTTGGTCGAACCGCTTTACTTCTTAGTGGTGGTGCTTCTCTTGGCGCTTTCCACGTGGGTGTGGTCAAAACACTAGTCGAACATAAACTTCTCCCACGAATAATCTCCGGTTCTAGTGCCGGTTCCATTATTTGCTCGATCGTAGCCACTAAATCCTGGCCCGAGCTCCAAATCTTCTTCAACGATTCATGGCATTCGTTGCAGTTTTTCGACCAAATCGGCGGAATCTTTAGCGTTTTCAAAAGGGTCATGACACAAGGAGCCATTCACGATATCCGACATTTGCAAGCGGTTTTAAGGAATTTAACAAATAATCTTACGTTCCAAGAAGCGTACGATTTAACGGGTCGGGTTCTAGGGATCACGGTATGCTCGCCAAGAAAACACGAGCCTCCGAGATGTTTAAGTTATTTGACTTCACCTCATGTGGTTATTTGGAGTGCGGTTACGGCTTCTTGTGCCTTTCCGGGATTATATGAAGCTCAAGAATTAATGGCGAAGGATCCGAGTGGTGAAATTGTTCCGTATCAGCCGTCATGGGGGCGGGAGGAGGCTAATGCCGCCAGTTTCCGGCGGTGGAGGGATGGTAGTTTGGAGATTGATTTGCCGATGATGCAATTGAAAGAGCTTTTTAATGTGAATCATTTTATAGTGAGTCAAGCGAATCCTCATATAGCTCCGTTACTTAGGTTGAAAGAATTCATGAGAGCTTATGGAGGCAATATTGCTGCAAAGGTGTGTTTCTTTAACTTTAGTCGTAATGCTTACTAGATAGAACACATCGAAAATTCAATTAAATCTAAAACCAAACACCTGTGTGAGGTCTGCATACATCCCACCTCCAACCCACCTTCGGATGGGATCAGAACCGGGTACCCGTCTTTGGACCCGGAACAACTCTGGAACTATCGGTTTGGAACCGGAACCGGTGTGATTGGTTCCGGTTCCTAAAATACGAACCGACCAGGACTGGTTTCAGTTCCGGTTCTCATTTTTTTGGAACGGTTACCCACTCGGACCTGTTCCGGTCCCTAGAACCGGAACTGATGGGTACCCGCTACTTTTAAAAAAAAATTATTTTATATACTTATTATAAATTTATATTTTCCTTTGGGGTTAGAGTTATGTATGTTTATAATAAACTTAAAATTATTATTTTTATTGGATTAGTTTTGACTATTTGTTGTATTTATTATTTTAAGTTGGTATTTTGTAGTTAATAATAAACTTAAAATTATATTTTTATCGTATGTAATGTAAAAAAAATTAAAAAAATATTAAAACCGGGTACCCGGTACCGGAACTGGTTTCGAGCGGTTCGGGCTCCAAAATATAAAGAACCAATGTTACCGGTTCCGGTTCCAATATATAAAGAACCGATGTTAGCGTTTCCAGAATTCTAGGAACCGTCGGTTCTGGTTCTATGAAATTTGGTCGGGTACCCGGTTATGCTCACCCCTAGATGGGATATACCGGGGCTTGTTTAGTTTGATTTAGAAATATTGATGTAATTTTGACATATTGCCATTTCCAACTCTGCAGCTTGCTCAATTAGTAGAGATGGAGGTCAAACACCGATGCAACCAGGTGTTAGAACTTGGTTTCCCGTTAGGAGGACTTGCAAAACTTTTCGCTCAAGATTGGGAGGGCGATGTCACGGTTGTTATGCCGGCCACGGTAGCTCAGGTACGTATTAAATAAAGTTAGATTCTAACTGTTAGGATATATGGAAACCCTTTAAATTCTCTCTAAAAAACCATCATTTCTGACCGAGGTAAGTGTTTCTTACCAAGTAGTGTTTAGTTACCCGGTAAGAGACACTAATTTTATAAATGTTATTAATAAAATTGTTTAAATATATTTTGGTGATTTGTGTTGTTTAGAATTATTATACGATATAAAAATAACATTCAACAACATTTAGGGGCAATTTGGTCGTTTTAACAGTTTTGTCCTGTCCTGTCCACCTTACCAAACACAAGACAGACAATTAATCCAGTTTTGTTCTAGTCGTTCCAAACGTAGAACAGACAATTAGTCCCCAGTCCCGTCCCGTCTAGTCTGCATACCAAACGCTACCTAAGGGCCTGTTTGTTAGCACCTTAACGAGCTTGATGAGACTCCCAACGTTTTTGTCACCTATACATGACTGTTTGGTAGTGACTTATTCAGTAAGCTTCCAGAAGGGAAGCCAAGTTTTTCCCAAACATCCCCCTCCTAGTTAGAAAAACACGCTCCTTCCATCTATGGAGATACCATCCAAACAAAAACCTTACCAATCTGTACAAACAAATTAATATACACAAACATCCCTTAAGTTTTTAAGTTTTTAATAAACAACTGTTTGATTCGATATCTGGTTTCTTGTTGGTAATATTTGTTAGATCTTTCTATTTCCAGTACTTAAAAATCATTCAGAATCCATCTCATTCAGAGCTTCAAAAAGCCGCAAACCAAGGGCGTAGATGTACATGGGAGAAACTATCAGCCATAAAAGCAAATTGCGGAATCGAGCTTGCCCTCGATGATTGTGTTGCCATTCTAAATCATATCCGTAGACTTAAACGAAGTGCCGAAAGAACAGCCGCCGCCGCTTCTTCTTCCCTGTGGGGCCCACCAAACACAATTCGATTCAATCCCTCCAAAAGAATCCCATCATGGAACTGCATAGCTCGAGTTAACTCATCGGGTTCACTCGACGACCTTAATCCATACAGATCCCACCACCATAACGAAAGTGATAACGAGTCCGAAAACACCGAGCCGAACTCGTGGACGAGATCCGGTGGGCCCTTAATGAGGACACCATCGGCTAATGATTTCGTGGATTTCGTTCAAAATTTGGAGTCGGTTTCCATATTCGAAAATTTTAGGGTTGTGACGGAAATCGATATACGGGATACGAGCGATCGAGTTCGTAGAAGAAACGACGGAATGACGGTTGCCGAAGGCGAGCTTCGGCAACCGGAGAGGATCCATGATCGGATCGTGTTTAACGTTATGAGGAAACGAGAAAACGAGTTGCATCCCGAGTTTGTTGACGGATATATGCAACTCGAGTGTTCTCATAATGAGAACGATTGTGAATATGGTGATGGTCGTGTTTGTGATGATGATGAATCGAATAGTGACGTTAATGATGATGACCGTATAGTATCTGACGACGATGATGATAACAAAAATACTGAACACATAGATGGGCTGAGCGAATCAGCCCATATCTGAGCGATTAAGCTCTTACCGAACAGATAGATATGGTTGTGCGAATATATAGCCATATCTATTATATTGCTCAATAAGCCGTTATCATCATTTATCATGTTCTATTAAGTGTCATGTCAGCTTTAGTAAATACCATTCAATCGGTTACTACAAGTACAAAAGTTGTATAAAAATTTCTTTACCCCATATTATTTAATTGAAGTTAAATTATATTGAAATGTACATTCTAATGAATAAAAAAAATTATTATTTTACTTTGCGATGAAGAGTTTCAGTGTTTGTTTTTCTTTTCAAATAACCGCGTAGCCGTTATATAGAGTTAGGTTCGTACGCAAACAGTAAACAAATAAGTGAGAGAGAGACTAATGACACCCCTAGATGTTGCTAATGGCACTCCTATAAATGAATTCCTCCTCACACATGTCTAGGGGTGTTATTATTCTTCTCCTCACTGGGGAGTAGTGCTAATGACACCCCCTTAACAGGGGTGTGCACACCCCTATTAAGTACAAAAAATTCTATGCACATCCCTATTAAGGGGGTGCCATTAACACTCTCCATATGAAAATGGCCGAAGTTTACACTAAAATTACGAGTAAAATCACATGTGACGCCACTTTACCTGCTCACCTTTGTGTTGCCCATGTTTCATAATCATGTATAAATTCAAATGTGATTTGACCGTTTTCTTGTTCCCTTATTTTGACAATGTTCTTGTTTGATCCTTTCTCAAGCTATAAATAGTTGCACAACAATTTTTTTCAATAAAAACTATAAAATGACCAAAATGCCCAGACGTAAAGGGCATATCTATAAAGAAATATAAATTTGGCTTGACGATCCTTTAGTTTTTAAAAGTTATGGACGAAAACTAGAGTTTCAAGAGGCCTTATGGACCATTATTTCATCGAATGAGATTGGAGTTAAACGGCTTATTTGAGTTATTTGGTTTCGGGTTAAACGATCCGGTTAATCGAATAGCGATACCTTGTTTGGTTCGGTTTTCGTTTAATTTTTTTTCTAATTTAGTTAAACCGAATAACATATGATACTAAGGGGGCGTTTGGTTCGCAGAATGGAATTGGATGGAATGGAACCTGTCAAAGGAATTTGACTTTGAAGGAATTGGAATTGGAATGTTGTCAGGTTTGACCAGCTGTTTGGTTGGCAGAATTGGAATGGAATCTGTTGAAAGAATTAGAATCTGTCTGTTTGGTTCACAGAATGTAGCTTTGGAATTGGAATGAAATTCCAGTAAATGACTAAAATACCCTTTTTATTAAATTTAATTTTTAAACTAAAATTAGTTTAATAAAATAATTATTAATTACTTCAATTTTTTTAACACTAAAAATAATTTAAACTTTTTTACAGCTAAAAACTGCATAAAACAGTTAAAAACTACATAAAACAGCCAAAAACTACATAAACTGCTAAAACAACAAAAATCATAATTTTTTTATAGCAAAAATAGTTAAAACTGCAGAAAAAAGCAAAAAACTACAGCAAGACAACATCTGTTAGGGCAAGACATATTTTAGTTGTTGCAGGAGACGATGGAGAACCTAACTGCTAGGGGTGAGGAAAAACCGAAACTGCAAAAAAACCGAGAAACCGAAAAGCTGAGAGCCGAAAACCGAAAACTAAAAAAAACCCCGAAATACAGAACTGAAATCCAAAACCCGAAAATTGAAAAAAAAAAAACCCTAAAAATATGAACCGAACCGAAATCGAAAAACCGAAAACTGAAAAAAAAGTCCGAAAAAACCGAACCGAAAATCCAAGTGAAGAGGCGTTGGCTTCTTTTTTTAAGAGATCAGGGTTATAGTTCTTTTTTATGATGAGGGTATTTTAGGCATTAATAAAAGAACCAATTCAATTCCAATGAAATCACATGGGTAAGGTAAGGAATCTCAAGTTGCCCATTTTGGAATTATTAGGAATTTACCAAATTCCAATTCTTGAAAATAATGAACCAAACAAGGGAATTGGAATCTGGTCAAAGGAATTCAGATTCCAATTCCACCAGATTCCATTCCATTCCGGCGAACCAAACGCCCCCTAATAGTTTCTGCATTTTATTTTTATAAAATAAATCGAACACTAATTATACTATTATTATTTTACATATTATTGGCGATTGCTATATAATGTTGTTTACCTTGATGGTAGATGTTGTTTACCTTGATGGTAGATGTTGTTTTTTGGTTAACCTTTTCCTTGATGTACAACATCACATGAAAGAATTCACGTATTTTGGTAATTTTTGGAAGAGACGATCAAGTCAATTTTTGAGGATGACTCTATTGTTATAATTGGGTAGAAGCAAAATACTGTTTATAAATATATATTGGAAATGAATTCCTTACAAACAGTATGAAAGATATACATACAGGAAAAGAAGAAGAACAAACAAAAATATAAAAGAAAAAACTGAGGCTCGTGTTGAACATGATGCACGTAAACAGATTCTCGGTCTGTTCCCAGGGTACAACGGTACAAACAGCGGTAGCTGCCGGAAAAGAAACTTGCCTGGAAAAGTTTGTCGGAAAGTCGAGAAATGCAGAGAGAATTCGGAATGTTGTTGTGTGAAATTGTGTCTGAGAATGGATCCCAAGGTCCTATTTTATACTATACTCGCAAATCAGCTCCAAGAAACCGACGATAATAAATGCGTTTTAATTCTCAAGATAAAAACTGAAAATTTCATTTAAAACTGAAACCGAAATTATTTAAAATTCAAACGGATTTCAGTTACAAAACTTAAAACTGATCTCGAAAATTTTAGCAAAATAGGTATGCGCGAGCCCGAGAATTTGGACCTGCATTCGCCAAACCACACCCCCTTGACGCGTGTAGGTGTTAGAGGAAAAACCTATCAAAGAGCTTGAAAGCCCTTTGAAGGTTTTTACTTATAAACTACTCCAAGTTTACTCCTCCCTCCTATGTGGGACACCTTCCAAAGCCATCAAGATTTGCTAACATTTCTAACCAAATGCTCTACTTTGAGCATCGATATCTCATTCACACAATCTTAATTTTGGACACATAATATATGGTTTCGAAGCTCTCATATAGGAGAACACAAACCCACAAAAAGATTATTATATATAACACATATACATATAATTAATTGTGTCCAAAGTTAGTTAAAAACCACATTTTTAACCAAAATTTCCAACATGTATGATACAGTTAAATATTGAAATCAAGGCACTGAATTTGGGATAATTAATGGCGCAGATGTTGAACAAATAATATATGAATTCTTATTCGATTTAATCAGATACTGAACCAAATAACCCGAAGTTGAATCTCCTGGTTAAACGAACCTTATTTGTTTTTTGTTTTTAGTACAGTTAAATATTGAAATCAAGGCACTGAATTTGGGATAATTAATGGCGCAGATGTTGAACAAACAATATATGAATTCTTATTCGATTTAACCAGACACTGAACCAAATAACCCGAAGTTGAATCTCCTGGTTAAATGAACCTTATTTGTTTTTTGTTTTTAATACAGTTAAATATTGAAATCAAGACACTGAATTTGGGAAAATTAATGGCACAGATGTTGAACAAACAATATATGAATTCTTATTCAATTTAACCAGATACTGAACCAAATAACCCGAAGTTGAATCTCTTGGTTAAACGAACCTTGTTTGTTTTTTCTTATAGGTTACTTTTAAAAAGGTCAAAAACCGATTAGTTTGAACCGAATAATTAACCGAAAACCAATTTAGCCAACCGAATAACACCTATAGGCTCAATTTGTCTCTCTTGACCTGGTAAAGATGCAAAGAAGAGAAAATGGGGGCTTTTGTAGCTATCTTTTGTTATAGTAAGTCTCAAATGACTTAGGGTTTGTTTGTTAACAGTTTAACGAGTTTAATGGGACTCGCAACTTATTCGGTTAGCTATGCATAATTGTTTGGTAGTGGCTTAATAATATATAAAGTGGCTTATTCGGTAAGTTTCCAGAGGGAAGTTTTATGCAGAAAGACAAGTGTTTTTCAAACTTGCCTCTTCCAGTTAAAAATCGTGCTCATTCATCTATGAAAAAACTGTGTTAAATAAAAACATTCCCAATCAATACTCATATATTAATCCACACCTTTTTTTTAACGGCAAGTTAGTAGTTAGTAGTTGGTGATTCGGACCCATAGTGACATCTATATGGGCAGTATGCGGGACCCGAACCTTCACCTTAGGGGATAAACCCCCACTCTTCCACCATTTTTAGAAAAACCACCACTCCCAAGGCTCGAATCCGAAACCTTGAGGATGATGCACACTTTATCCATAAAAACTAGTCTAAAGTGAAACAAAATATAAGCATTATGGAGAAAAAAGGACATGTTTTGCGATAGGAAATGAAGTAGAGAATTCGGATAAATCGAGAGATTTGATATTTTAGTTGATTCATTATTTTGTTTTTAATATAAATTTTAAATTACAAAAACAAAATATTAAAATAATTTAATTGAGAAAATAAACAAATAAGTTAATTGAGAAAATCAACAAAGAAACCATATTAAAGTACAAAAAGTCATTATACCCAATCAACTTGAATATAATCTATAGTTGGATTACAAGATAAAGTTTGATTATACTCATTTATTCGTGTAATGTACAGGGTAGCCTATCTGGCTATACATTCATATTTTAAAATGAAACCAATTTTGGCACGATAGAAGGCATCGGATACGTTTCTGCCAAAGATATTTTGACGTAATGATTATCGAAATCCATAGTTTCCATCACCTTTTACATCGTGTATGTGTGATTTAAAGATGAAAATTATTTGAAAATTAATTAATATATGGAGTTAAAAAAAATCTAAATTTGCATGGACTTTGTTACATACCTACATGATGTAAGGATTAAATACTTGGAAAGTGACTAAAAATCTTACGTAAACACTAAGTCAACATCGGGTGTTACTAAAACCCAATAATAGTCGTCATCTCCAACTGCGGAAGACGTTGACCAAATAGTTAGATCCTTCTTGTGCCTCTAACTAACACTCAAATCCGTCTCTGTGTCGCTAGTACCAAACCCCCCAACAAGGACCTGATCAGGGGCTGATGCAGTTCAATAAAGGTGGGGGGAGCGAGACCATTGTTTGCTAGGGGTTTTAAATGTTTAGTTTTTTGGAAGAGTAAAACCAATTTAAGTTTATTTTACTTTAAAACTTTTTTGGTGAGTTACAAATAACTTATTTTAAAAATTTATATAGATAACTAATTTTTAAAAGATCGATGGTTTATTTATTAAAAAAAAATGTTTAGGGACTTAATCATTCAAAATGAGAAAGTTTAATGGTTTTTTAATTCAAATTAATAGTTCAGTGACTTAATCATTCAAAATAAGAAAATTTAAGGGTTTTTCAATCAAAAAAATAGTTTAAGGACTTAACCATTCAAAATGAGATAGTTTGTTGAGTTTTTTTGAATCCCCCTAGTAAAAAATTTCAAGGGACCCCACATTGCCAGACGATTGTCAAAAACACTAAAAAATATCTTGAATTCAATCAAAAAACCGAAAAAATCATTCGGAATCGACAAAAACACTAAAAAAATATATCGAAATCGATAAAAACACTAAGAAAATCCTTTGAAATCAACTAAAAAACTTTAAAGAACCCTCGAAACGGTGTAATTAGGGTAAAAACAAGTCGGGCGATCTTACGCGCCTTTAGTCTACCTTAATTGAGACCCCACTAGGCAAAAATCCTGGATCCACCACTGGACCTGATGCACATGGTTGGAATAAAAACCTTAGAAGCCACGACGAGCATGGCGTTTTTCAAGGTGTATTTTATGGCGACAAATTTGTATATCATATATAATATTATACATATATAAACCTTTGTTTTATACTATTACTAATGAGTTAATGATATTAATTGCTTTAAATTAGGTTATATATTAAAAACATAAAAATAAGACTCTAAAAGTGTAAGAAAAATCAAATATGGTGTTACAAAAATCCACTATTTTAAATAACTCGTCCTGGCTTCGTTATGGCGCGTTATGGCGTCAAGGCTTGGGGTCGCCGCCGCGTTAACCCCTATGGCTCCACTCTAAGACTTGACTTGCATTGTAACGCGTCATGGCTCGTTACGACACATTATGGCACGTTACCACGCGTTATTTTATAAGGTGTACGATTACTTTAATATATAATGTGCACGATAAATGATAATTATGTACAAGATTTAGGACTTAAATAAACATAAAAAAGAAATTTAAAAACTAAAACCTTAAATAGGTAAATGTTTAATGACATTCTCGTACACGAAACGTCAAACACAAATTCTTTGAACATAGGAAAAAGTAGTGAGTAGAGATTCAAGATATTTAATCTTGAATTTGCACTCTTGACATAATTTTTTATAAACTCTATATGTTTGATATCAATGGTTTTTCAATTTTTATTTATTTTATTACTTCATACGAATTTTATATTTTCTAAAGTATTCAAAACGCTAACAGTACAAAGATGGGTAAGTGTCTATGTGTATGTGTGTGTGTGTGTGTGTGTATATATATATATATATAATTATATATGCCGCCTTAGAGCACGCCTTGAAAAATGTCATGGCCTCGCCGTAACTCCTAAGGCTTGAGGCTTGACCTTGCCGCCACACCACGCCTCACACCATTTAGAACCTTGCAAAAATCACGCATTGGGCCATAGCGTGCCACAAGTATAACATGATGTTAGATACAAGTCTTACACCACGACACGCCACGATGGTTGTCACGGCGAGTTTATTTCGAGCATTAGATTTAGTTTTAATTGTCCCACATTGGTGAGAAGTTAAAATATTTGAAGAAAATGGCGTGCATAAGAAAGGTGAAGTGGATGCCTATGTGTCAATTCATAAAGTTTGATTCATAGTGTTGTCTTATTTTGGATGACCCTCTTTGAAATCAATAACCATGATTGGAATCAAAACCAACTAAATAATAAAAATTATAGTGCAAAATTAAAAGTGAAACCAAGTATGATGACTTGGCAACATGAAGTTTGAGTTTTTCTCAAATCTTGAAATAAACTTGACTTTCATCATCTCACATCGGTGGAAAGATGATAGTTTGGAAGAAGAAGATGATCGATATAATTTATAACCATTGTTGAAATCAAAATCAACCAACTAGTAAAGTTATAATGCAAACCATTGAGTTAAAATATCATGCAAAACACAAAGTTGAAAACAAATTATTCATTTCATACAAAATATCAACCACAATTCTAAATCATGAATATTATATATATATGTATATATATAATCATAGTTAATGAAGTGACATCATTAGAATGAAGTATTTCTTAATTCTTGAAATATAGTAAGTTACGTTTGTTATACCCAAAATTTATACCGTTAACTTCATTAACTCCGTTAAGGATTCTTCCATTACTATCGTTAGTCTCGTCAGAAGTTAACATAACTTAACTAACGGAACATTAGTAAAACTCACCTAACGGCAACACAGACGACCGTTATGTCCGTCACATATATATTTATGTTATTTTCAGTTACAGATCAACGACATTATGGCAGCCATGAAGACTAATTATCAAGACACGACCGTTATAGCCGTTAGAGAGCAATTAAAGATGAAATCTCAAAATCAAGTATAAAAGTAAGATTAAACAAGCAGGGTAGGAGGACTGATTAGCAAAAGAATACCAGAGAAAGCATTCTGAGAACATTCATACAAGCCCACAACAACGTCATCAACAGTCTCGACAACTGTAGCACGAGTCACGACACCAGTCTTAGACTCACGACTGCATATTCACACACTTTTGCTTTGTAACTTTATTTACTTGTTCTAAAGGCCGGCGTCCCTGTTTGACGTCCATAGTACACCGACGATCCTCTTTACGATCGTCCGCGGTTTTTTCCCTCCGAAGAGGGTTTTCCGCGTCAACAATTCTTTGTGTTGTCTATTTTTCGTTATTGGTTTTTAGAAGTGATTTTCATTTCTTTAGTTGATTAAGGTCCGAATCATCCGGCTACCATTAAGTCATTTTTTGGCATTAACAGTTTGGCGCCATCCGTGGGACCTAACTAGAGAAAAAATCCCTTTGAAAAACCTTTTTTTTACTAATCTGTTTGAATTTTCTGTAAGCACAGGATGGTGAGAATAGAGCATGTTCCAGGCGGAAATATGCCTAACGACCTAGAAGCTATGCGCCAGCGGATAAATTTCTTGGAAGAACAAAACCGAAGAGCTAACCAAGAAATCCAGGCCCTAAGAAACATAAATGGCGCTTCGACGTCGACATCGGTACCTGGGACCAGATCTCAAACTCCTTTGCCACCGCCTCCGCCTCGAAGTACCACGCCCTCGTCATTTCCGGTCGTAACACCACCACCGCCACCACCTCGATCCTCTCCGCAAGCATATCCGTCTATTCCAATTCCTTCATCTGCTCCGCTAACACACCCGCCAATTTCTCAAGCGACTTCGCAAGCATCTGTGACCATACCGATCCCACCGTTGCTTGAACATTTGTTCACGACCACATCAGCTCCTTAGAATACCTCACAAACGCATATACCCGCACCGAATAACTCTGTTACTGAACAACCATATATGCCATATGTACCGCCCTCTCAACAAGATAATCCTTTCTTGGGACAAACATACGTATCCACTCCTATCCCAAACACCACCATATACACGTACACCATTAATCCGAATATGACTATTGTTGGTCCCAATAAGGGTCTACAAGAGTTAAATATTAAGTAAACAGTTTGTAGAAGGGGGGGGGGGGGGTTGAATACAAACACACAGATTTTAGTTTTTAAATGAGTTTATTGAAAATAAACAAATTTACAGTTACAAGCAGAATTAGAACAAGTTAAAAACCTATTCTATTGTAACTAAAGAAAAACACAGTTTGATGCACAAGAGGATGAAAGAAAGAATACAGAAGGTATAGGCTAGAAGGAAGCATGCATGTAGATGAAGAAGATATCTTCATCTATTTATACCCGTTTGCATTTAATGCAAAGCAAAAGGTACATGCCACGTGTCAAGCTTGGATAGGAAGCTCGTCCTCGTAAATAAGACAACCATGTTTTTGGCCGAATATGAACAGTACCGTATCAGATATGATGGGGACATAAGAGACAAGTCGTACGTCCTTTTCTGACATGGTTCTAGGTTTGACTTTTGTGCATCGAGGATAAGATCAAACTTTAATCTTGCAGAGGAAGCTTCATTTGATCGCTGACACTGAATGTTCAAGGATGAACTTTAGTGTTGCTGAGGCTTCACAAGACTTCACACTTTGAGTAGATAATCGCTGCTATCGCTGAACCGCTTCAGGTCACTTAGCTGATTATCTCTTTCTTCAGCTTTGGTCTTCGACTGTCGCTGAATGGTCTTCTGGTGTGATAGCTGATCTTCAGGTCTTCAGAGATAAGCTTGTTGATCCTTGAGCTTCAGCGATCGCTGATGGTAATCAGCGTATGCTATCGCTGAATTTGAACAGAAGCTTAACTAAAAGATTTCATTAAGTATACAAAAGGAATCATATTCAAATCACTGAGAGGAGTTATGATCAACAATCTCCCCCTATTTGATTATGATTAAGCAACATAGGAAAATTTCTTTAAGAGACTAGTAAATATTTAAAGAAAAAATTTTCAAGTACTAATCTGTAAAGTCTTTTTCAGCTAGTCTATCATCTAAATCGAGTTTCATTTATAAGGATATGAAAGCACAATTTTACACGTAGATAAGCTTAAAGTACATTCACTGATTGAATTTTCATAGTGAAAGATCAGTGAGTAAAAGATAGTGTAACGAAGATAGAACTCTTATGTTCATTGTCCCTTTTACTATTTTCAGGGATCTTTTCAGTACTAGGATGGAGTAAAGTACTTTGAATTTCATTAATTATAATCTGAAGAATTACAGCGAAATGAAATTACAATGATAAAGGTAAAGTACTTGTACACTGAAGAAATATTACAAAGGAAGTAGAAAACTATGACTAGTCAGAGATATTCTCGTTTCTTCTTTGTAGCTCATTCTCATAAAGAGTCTTCTGTCTGTTCATTAGAGGAGTATCTGACCAGCAGCGCCAAACCATTATCTTTATGAGAAAGGAAGGGGCCCTGTGAATTTCTTGGTTTCTGAAAAGTCCTAAGAACCCTTCATTATCCAAGAATATCATACCAGGTTCAGGCAGTGAGATGATTTCGTCTTCTTGATATCTTCGGTATTGAGGAAGAGAGGTACAAAGCATTGATATATCAGGGAGCTCAAGATGACCAAGAATGCTTTGATAATCAAACTTAGTTTCATGCTCATTCTTCGAACTTGAGCCACCTTCAGTAACTGATCTTTTCTTCTTTGTTGGTTCAGGGAGAGGGGGAACTTGCACATGTTGTGACATTCTCTGCAGCAACTGATTCAACTCATCTTCTACCACATTCTTGAACTTGGATTTGGAACCCTGAATAGCATCTCTGATTTCGAGCCATTCAGTGTATCCATATAACTTTAAGAATTTTGCTTCTTCTCTCTCTGTTCTGGATGGCCTTGTCATTCTTACATATACCTTTGGACCACCTCTGTTGGAGTGTCGCCCTTGGATGGTTGTGTGAATGATTTTGTCATCAGATCTTCGAAAGTTCAGCATCTCTGTGCACCAATCCAGTTCTTTGTCTTTCTAAGTTGTAGCTTCAGTGGTTAGTGCAGTGAGAATCTTCTGTTGAGCGAGAATGGGATCTACGTTCAGGTTTTCCTGTACAAGTTCTTTACGAGCCGTAGCCGGCCGAGCCGTTCACTCTTTTCTAATTGCTCTTTGGCTGCTTTGTCTCTTGCTGAGTCTTCCCTGAGAATCTTCCTTGCTAAAGCAAGATCATTCTCAGTTTGCTTTATTTCTTCATCTCTGATCCTCTGAGCTTCCAAAGCTTGTTCTCTCTCTTCCTTGGATAAAAAATAGAATTCATCTACCATCCTGATTGGTACAGCGTTTATTGGGTCTTCTTGGGGCACCCTTATTCTTTTGGCTTCGAATTCCCTTAGGAATTTTATTCGCCTTTCTTCCTCTTCAGGCTCGCTTATGATATGCTTCTGAACGCGACGCCGAGGGATGAGGCATTCTTCTTCCTCAGAGTCAGTTTCCTCTATGTACATAAACTGCTCTTTGGGAGAAGGTTCCTTCCTTGTGGATGAGTCCTTTGGGGGACAGGGATCACTGAGGGAAGGAGAGAAAGGAGATTTATCAGAGAGAGGGTTTGAAGGAGGAAGGGTTATATAAGGGGATTCAGAGAGAGGAGTAATATAAGGGATAAGCTGAAGTGATACCTTATCAGCGGTCTCCCCCTCTGATATAGGGATGGTCGCCTCAAGGTCGACCACTCTGGCTGAAGGTCCAGCTCCGTCCCCCAAGGGCTCTAGCTGAGATGTGCTTGGTCTGGATAATCTGAAGTGCTCCATTGCAAAACCCAAGTCATCATCATCATCATCATCAACCTCATAGTGAGGGATGCGTTCCTCTTCTTCTTCATCATCTTCTTCTTCCTCATCATCATCATCAAATCTTGCAGTGAAGGAAGGTTCTGGTCGTTGGATGCAGGGAGAGATCCTTTCATCTGGAAACCGTCGATTGTGCTCGCCGATAAGTTCGCCAGCGAACTCTTTGGCCACCTTCTCCCCCTCAATGTTATCATGGGGCAGAACATGGATCATCAGAGTGCGCACATTCGTGTGCACGTCCTCCAGCATGGTCCGATCAGCAGAAGCAAATGAGGGACCAGTCTCACTGAGCTTTGAGAGAGCCTGCATCATTTCGGACTGAGTCTTTAGAATAGACTCGAGAACAGCGGCCTGAGCATCAACCTTTTGCTCAATGTTGGTGAGAGATTGGCGAAGGTCCCTGTGGTCATCCTTCAGAGACTGAACGTCAGACACCAAGTTGCTGACGTTAATCTTCATTCCTGTAGTGCCAGCGACCTGCCTGAAAATCAACTCTGCTGAAGTTTGCAGAGTGTCCAGCCTAGCTATTGTTAGAGCACACTCATTGACCAGATGGTCAATGGCAGGGAATGTGGGAGCAGGCAAGGACACAGGAGGCAACTCAGTGACCCTGGGAGGAAGCTTAGGGGCAAGGTTCTCCATCTTGACATCCCTGAGCTTTTTGGCAATGGGAGGGCGTTGAGGAGACTTCATCATCGGCTTCGAAGTGGTGGTGGTGGTTGTGGTCGCTGTCGCTGAGTAGACAGGAGCAGCGGCAGCAGCTGATGACATTGACAAAGAGGCGAGAAAAGAATCCAGATCAGATGATGGATGAAAAATATCATTATTTTCCTTGAGAATATCATGAGGATTACTCTCAGGGACTACTTTTGCAGAGGTAGTGTCCTGAGGATCACTGACCAGTGTCTTAGAGTATCTGAAAGAGATACTCTGAGGTACTTTTAAATTGGCTTTCCAAAACTCAGATTTCCTAAACAATTTTGAGGTTTGGACTGCGTGCATTTCAGCATTATCAGAGATAGGGACAACTATCACTGAGTCACTTGCTGATGTGAGGACCAAAGAAGTAGAGATGGAAGAGGTAGAGAGGGCAGTGAAAGTAATACCTGATCCAGCTTCAACAGAGCTGGCTATAACACCTTCAGAGACCTTAGTCATTGATGGTGGTGGTAGTGCTGATGAAGCTTCAACGGCAGCAGAAACCGTTGGAGTGGCTGTGGATGAGGGTGGTGATTGAAGTACACCAAAATCAGAGAGGATGGTCTGTTGAGAGACCACCTTCTTAGGCTTCTTTAGTGCGATGGTCTTCTTATGACCATCAGTGGGGGTTTTCCTCTTTGCAGCAGTGGTGCCTTGGGTACTCGCTGAGGGGATGGGCAGCGAGGAGGTCACTAAAAGAGGTGCTCCTATAATTTGTAGCATATAGGGAGTGAGAGGAGCATCACCTGGACGTTCTTCCAGGTCCAGGGACTTCTTCCCTACCATAGAGAAGGCGAAGTCACCAACTTTCGGGTAGCTCTCCCCGAAAGCTTCTTCAAGGATTGTGGAGAAGAAACGTAGGTAAGGGATAACGTGATGTCTGGTGGAGGCGTTGAGGCGGCTGCACATATCGCTGAAGATGTAATCAGCGTAGTTCAGAGGATGACCCGTGCAGAGAGAAAAGGCAAGGTCTTGAAAATGTTTGCTCGCCTGATCGTGGGAGCCAACCTTTGACCATAGGCACTGAATGACCTGGGTGAAAACATACTGCCAGCGAGCAGGGAGTCGCTTCTTTTCCAGCTTTGAACCCACCATCTTCACCAAGGGGTTCTCCCATTTGTAGCCAATGGATTCCAAGAAAGCGTCTATCTGCTGCCTTGTTGGTTTAGCACCCCATTGCTCATTCTTCTTGCGCTGAGGGAGTCTTAGCGCCTTGCGTACAAACCTCGCTGAGAACTCGAAGAAGCCAAGATCAGGGATTGTGAAGGAGATAGCAGGAAGGAGAGTGCCTTTGTCTGTTTTCAGCGTGGTACATTGCGCCGTGAACCAGAGAGCCTGAAGGTGAGAAGCAATGCCCACTGGGTTGTGGACGAAGGCATACATCAGCGGGCACGCCTTTAGGAAGGTTGCAGCGTCCTTGAACTGAGGGCGTTCAGAGGGAATGTCGACCAATGCAATGTAATTGCATGGTTTGAAAGTAGACTTTTCCAGTTCAAATTGGCAGGTTGGTGCAGCGACCAACTTGTTTTCAGCAGCAGTTTCAGTGATGTTGGAAGCAGAGGCCATTTTTGTAGGAAAAATGGCAACACCAAAGAGATAAATCATGGTTTTAATACATGAATGTATAAACCAGAGTTTTGGTATAAAAAGTACCAAATGTAAGATCAAAGAAACAAGTATTTTGATGAACAATATCAAAATGCTTGTTGGCAATAAAAAATAAAAAATTTTAAAAGAAATTTAAAAAAATAAAGAAAATCTTATGTTCTAAGAACAGGGTTTTGAAAGAGAAATTTGTTTTCACTTTTAAAGCAATATTTTATTGATTTTAAGAATGAAATAGATAAGAAAGATGAAACAAGTTGTTTCCAGTTCTTAATATAAGGTTTAGATCAAACCCTAGTTGAGTAAAGGAGAAAAATGCACAAGTGCGTGTTCTTGGTGTTCTTGGAGAAAGCTTGAAGATTCGAAGGATTCTTTTGCCTTTAGGATAGTTATGAAAGCGGAAGGAATAAAGTGAGGCAAAAGGAATGCTTAAATAGCAAGAGGAGAGAGAAAGAGAGGATAGCTAAACGACGGTTTTAGCTTTTTGAAAAAGAAATGATGACCTGGCGCACGTTCCAAGAAAGGAGATGGAATGGAAACGTCGTGGTCCGTCGTGTGTCAGAAAAAGGTCTGACGTATCCTTTTCTTTTATTTTTAAAAGATTATAATGATGGTTATCCATAAGGAAGGTTTATCATTAATAATTTTAGAAAAATCTCCATCACTAATAATAAAGGATTGTCAGTGAGGAGTTTTAAATAAGAGAGACATTCTTTGAGGAGAAAGGATATCAAAGAGTGTTAAGAGATTAGAAGATAATACCTGAGGAGATGGCCTAGATATCGCTGAATCAGAGTTCAGAGAATGGAAAGTCTGACGGCTTTATTTGTAATCCTTTGTCGATCACTGATTAATAAATTATTCAGCGTCCAACATACCAAGTTCGCTGATGAGTAGATTGAATCTAGTTTCATCAAGAGGCTTGGTGAAAAGATCAGCGAGCTGATATTCAGTAGGAACAAAATGGAGCTCAACTTCACCATTCATCACATGATCTCTGATAAAGTGATATCGGATCTCAATGTGCTTGGTTTTGGAGTGAAGTACAGGGTTGTTAACAATTGCTATAGCACTTGTGCTATCACAGTAAATAGGAATTTTAGAGAGCTTTAGATCGTAGTCTCTGAGTTGATTTCTCATCCAAAGGATTTGAGCACAACAACTACCAGCTGCTACGTATTCAAATTTTCGCCGGTGGAAGTGGACACTGAGTTTTGCTTTTTACTTGTCCAAGTTATTAACTTTCCACCTAGCAGCTGACACCCACCAGTGGTGCTTTTCCTATCAATCTTACAACCTGCAAAGTCACTGTCAGAGTGACCAATAAGATCAAATCCTGAGCCTTTGGGATACCAGAGACCAAGATTTGGAGTTCCTTTCAGGTATCTGAAGATTCGCTTTACAGCGATTAGATGGGATTCTTTCGGTTCAGGGTCTACTCGCTGTAAGATACAACAGAGACCCAATCATTCCTCGATAGGCAGTGACATTGACTGGTTTCCCATTGGGATCCTTGTTTAATGTCAGAGGAGGCACCATAGGAGTCTTCATCGCTGAGCATTGATTCATGTCAAATTTATTCAGCATGTCTTTAACATATTTGCTTTGACAAATAAAAATTCCTTTGTCAGATTGCTTAATCTGCAAACCTAGAAAATATGTTAGTTCACCCATCATACTCATTTTATATTGTTTTTGCATTCTTGCAGCGAAACGAGTGCATAGTTTGGGTCTTGTGGAACCAAAGATAATGTCATCAACATATATCTGAGCGAGAATTGTATGACCTTTATATTTTCTTAAAAACAGAGTTTGGTCAATTTTTCCACGAACAAATTTTTCTTTAAGAATAAATTTAGAGAGAGTATCATTCCAAGCTCTAGGAGCTTGTTTTAACCCGTAAAGAGCTTTTTCAAGTTTAAAAACATAACCAGGGTGGTTAGGGTCTGAGAAACCAGGGGGTTGTTCAACATAAACTTCCTCGTTGAGTTTTCCATTTAGAAAAGCACTTTTAACATCCATTTGAAAAACTTTGAAGTCTTTATGGGCAGCATAAGCTAAAAAGAGTCTTATGGCTTCTAAACGAGCTACAGGGGCAAAGGTTTCATCATAATCAATTCCTTCTTCCTGTCTATAACCTTGAGCAACAAGTCTAGCCTTATTGCGAATTATAGTCCCGTTTTCATCTAGCTTATTTCTGAAAACCCATTTGGTTCCTATGACGGTTTTATCAGAGGGTCTAGGAACAAGATTCCAAACTTTATTTCTACGAAATTCAGTCAGTTCTTCTTGCATAGCCGAAACCCAGCTAGGGTCAGAGATAACTTGATCTATCTTCTTAGGTTCAGAGAGAGAAATGAAGTTAACATAAAGATAGATATTACCTGTGCCTCTACGTGTTTTGATACCTGCAGTGGGATCACCAATAATCTGATTTATTGGATGGTTTGCAGTCCATCGCTGAGCTGGTGGTTGAGGAGAGAGATCAACAGCAGATTCAACGACCTGTTCTTCAGATTCGGAATAGGACTTGTTTCAAGAACGGTACTTCATTTAGAATCAATTCGGGGGATTGATTTTCGTAAGAGGTTTGGTTATTCACGAGAGGAATTTCCAAGAGATGAATCGCAATGTGAATCGATTTAAAGGAGTAATATTTATCCCCGAAGATGGATGATTGTTGCTTGTTGAGTTTACAGATTTCATCATCACATACATCACCGGAGTTTGATTGTCAAGTATGTTTCGTGTTCCCCATAATGAGATTCCATCCAAGCATTCAATTCTTCATCATCATCAAGATTATGAGAAGGATGAATGGGACGAGATTCATCAAAGTTGACATGCATAGATTCTTCAACGTGTTGTCTTCTTTTGTTGAATACTCTGAAAGACTTAGACACAGAGGAGTATCCAAGAAATATACCATCATCAGCTTTGGGATCAAATTTACCCAAATGATCTCTGTCATTCAGAATGTAACACGTATATCCAAAAATGTGAAGATATTTCAGAGTGGGTCTTCTCACATGAAATAATTCATAGGAAGTCTTTTTGAATCGCTTAACAATCAGGGATCGATTTTGAGTGAAGCATGCTGTATTGACAGCTTCAGCCCAGAATTGAGTTGGAAGACGCGATTCGCTGAGCATAGAGCGAGCTGCTTCTATTATAGTTCGATTTCTTCTTTCAGCAACACCATTTTGCTGAGGAGTTCTCACTGATGAGAAGTTGTGAGAGATGCCTTTTTCTTCAAAGAAACTAACCATAGTACTATTTTTGAATTCAGTACCATGATCGCTTCTTATGGAGCGAACAAGTAAGTTGTTCAGCACTTCCATTCTTTTGATAAAAGAGATTATCATTTCAGGGGTATCACTTTTAGATCGAAGGAAGAACACCCATGTGTATCTGGAGTATTCATCAACAATCACTAAAGTGTATTTCTTTCCAGAGATTGATTAGACATTGACAGGTCCAAAGAGATCCATGTGGAGTAGCTGAAGAGGAGTGGTCACTGAAGAAACTTTCTTTGACCTGAAGGAGGCTTTTGTCAGCTTTCCCTTCTCACACGCTGAACAAAGAGATTCCTTTGTAAAGGTGTGATTTGGGAGATCTCTGACTAAGTCTTTTTGAGAAAATTCATTTATCGTCTTAAAGTTGAGATGAGAGAGTCTTTTATGCCATAACCAGTTTATGTCTGTGGATGCTTTAGAGATGAAGCACACGTTCTCAGAGTGAGAACTATTCATGTTTATGACATATACGTTTTCAACTCTTTTGCCAGAGAGGGCAAGCTTATCATTTCCGTCAGTGACAGCACATCTATTCTTTAGGAATAGAACTTTGAAGTCTTTGTCACATAACTGACTAACGCTCAAGAGATTGTGCTTTAGTCCCTCAACATAAGCAACACGAGAAAAAGATGTGGCTCCGTTGGACAGAATTCCATAACCTTTAGTGTATCCTTTGCCATTTCCACCAAAGGTCACTGATGGACCAGCTTCTTCTTTGTAGTCAGAGAGCAGAGATTTTCTCACGCAAATATATGCCTCGAGCATCCGCTATCAAGATACCAGATACCTTTGGCACTCTGTATACAACAAAATATTAATTGTTTAAAGGTACCCATATTACTATGGGTCCTGCTTGGTTAGATATAGGATTGGCGGATGTACTACTAGCTGAAGAACTCTCTTCAGTGGATATCTTCACCTTAGTTGGTTTAGCAACTTTGGTGGATTTCACTCGCTGATTTATCAGCTTGAGCTACTTTCTTTCCATGAGCTAGTTTATCAGCTCTAGTAGCATTAGAACACTTTCTTGCAATGTGGGTTGTTTCACCACAGTGAAAGCATTTCCTATACTTAAAAGGTTTGGAGATAAGAGAGGGAGCAGGAAGTTTCTCAGGGATAGGTCCAAGAATTCCTTTATCCATGGTCCTTGGAGGTATTACAACCTTTTCAGGGGTAGGAGTGAGATCGATTTTAATCTTGGGAGTTGGTCTCTGAGAATAATCAGGGACCTTCTTCCCAGATTTAGAAATCTTCTCAGAGGACTTCTTGTTCTTATCTAGAGTTTTCTTATTCTTAGGAACATGGTCAAGAAACTTGTTTTTGATCACTTTCTTAGAATAATCCACAGGAAGCTTCTCTTTAGAGAAAGAGGAAGAAGAAGTTGAAGAAGAAGGATCAGGGATAGATGAGACAAACATTCCAAACTTGAGCATGGAACGATCATCCTCTGATTCTTCCTTTTCAGGGTTATAGCCTAACCCACTTCTTACTTTCATAGGTATTTGGGCATTGATTATCTCATTGACTTTATCAGAAGCCTTACACCATCCTTCGATGGTTGCTTTTTCAGACTTGAGATCAGCAATAGCCTTTTCCCTATCAGCGATAGCTTGTTGTTTCTCAATGCTTATTGTTTGATTTACAAAAACTTGGTCTTTGAGAGAGTCCTAAAGTTTGGAAAGTTCTTTGATTCTTATGTGGCAATTTTTCATTTGTTCAGATAAGTCAGTGTTAATTTTTTCAGCTTTAATCTTTCCATTCAAGGTGTTGTAAATATCAACTGTCATTGCATCGAGAGGCGACAGGTTATCCTTTTCAGAGAGTAAAGAGTCAGAGGGAATGTTTACCTGAGTAGACGGAGCTCGAGGAAGAAGTTTCGAGAGACTTCTTCAGCATCCTCTATTCTTGCCATTAGACAGAGAAAGGCAAGATCTTCTTCATCTGAACCAGACTCTTCAGAGGTCTTGGCCCAGTCATCTTCAGCGTCCCAGTCAGCTTCTTCAGCGACGAGGCCTTTGCCTTTTTGCTGGTTTTTCTTCATATCTCTGTATTTGTTTTTTATTTTCAAATACTTTTCCTGTTTATCAGAGGTATGGGAGGTAGTGGGAGCAGCAACTTTCTTCGACCTGCATTCACTTGCAAAGTGGCCCTTTCTCTGACAATTAAAACAGTTAGCTGAGGCTTTTTCAGCAGGCAACGTTTTCTGTTTTTCAGAGTCAGAGAGGTTAGTAGATTTTCGAAAATTGCTCTTTCTAGCAAATCTTTTAAAGTTGTTGGTTAAAAGAGCTAGAGAGTTATCAAACTCAGAGATGTCAGCATCAGTGAGTTGATCTTCTGAATCAGTTTGACCTAATTCAGTGATGGAGGTGATGGTAGAAGAAGAACCATTTTTAGAAGAAGTTCCTTCAGAAGTCACAAGTGCTAAGGAAGTACTTTTAGCACCCTTGAGTTCATTAAGAAGATTTTTTCTTAAAAGCTGGGATTGTTCCTCATTTAAGAGCATACCATACAATGCACTTAAGGACAAGGTTTCAAGATTCTTTGACAGTTTTATACATGTAGTGTACACTGCCCATTGATCGGGCAATGCCTCCATGAATTTTGTCAGAATTTCAGCGTTTGAATATACCCTATCGACTGATTTGAGATCAATCAGCAGACAGTTAAATCGCTGGTGAATTTGAGAGAGAGATTCACCCTTTTGATACATAAAACTCTCGTATTTTCTTACAAGGTTTATGCATCTAGTTACTTTAACCTCAGAAGTTTCTTCATATTGGATACATAGAGTATCCCACATGGCTTTTGAAGTTCTCATTTTCATTACAGAATGATATACTTCATCAGGTAAAGACATTGCTATTATAGATCGTGCTTTCGCATCAATAGCAACTTCTTTCTTGTCTTCCTCAGTCCATCGATCTGGAGTTTTTACAATACTCCTTTCAGCGACGGCTAGGGTAGTAGCAGTGGCAGGTACAGCTGCTACTATGGCTGTAGGAACGAAAAGTCCATTTTCTACATAGTATGGGATCTTAGGATCAGATCCCTCTAGAAAAAGTGACATTCTTTCTTTCCATAAAGGGAAATTATCATGGCTGAACCGTGGAGGTTTAGCTAAAGATCCGTTATCGTTGTAGTTTGTATTAGGGTTTGTCATTTTAAAATATGATCTAAAAAAGAATATTTTAAAGAGAAAGATAACAACACTGCTCTGATACCACTTGTTGGTCCCAATAAGGGTCTACAAGAGTTAAATATTAAGTAAACAGTTTGTAGAAGGGGGGGGGGGTTGAATACAAACACACAGATTTTAGTTTTTAAATGAGTTTATTGAAAATAAACAAAGTTACAGTTACAAGCGGAATTAGAACAAGTTAAAAACCTATTCTATTGTAACTAAAGAAACACACAGTTTGATGCACAAGAGGATGAAAGAAAGAATACAGAAGGTATAGGCTAGAAGGAAGCATGCATGTAGATGAAGAAGATATCTTCATCTATTTATACCCGTTTGCATTTAATGCAAAGCAAAAGGTACATGCCACTTGTCAAGCTTGGATAGGAAGCTTGTCCTTGTAAATAAGACAACCATGTTTTTGGCCGAATATGAACAGTACCGTATCAGATATGATGGGGACATAAGAGACAAGTCGTACGTCCTTTTCTGACATGGTTCTAGGTTTGACTTTTTTGCATCGAGGATAAGATCAAACTTTAATCTTGCATAGGAAGCTTCATTTGATCGCTGACACTGAATGTTCAAGGATGAACTTCAGTGTTGTTGAGGCTTCACAAGACTTCACACTTTGAGTAGATAATCGCTGAACCGCTTCAGCTCACTTAGCTGATTATCTCTTTCTTCAGCTTTGGTCTTCGACTGTCGCTGAATGGTCTTCTGGTGTGATAGCTGATCTTCAGGTCTTCAGAGATAAGCTTGTTGATCCTTGAGCTTCAGCGATCGCTGATGGTAATCAGCGTATGCTATCGCTGAATTTGAACAGAAGCTTAACTAAGGGATTTCACTAAGTATACAAAAGGAATCATATTCAAATCACTGAGAGGAGTTATGATCAACAACTATTAATGGTGAAAGTCATGATTCTACTCATCGGAGCATACCATTTTCGACCAACCACACGTCGATCCCAATGATGAATGTGAATAATCCATTCAATACCTTCGAAATTCCATTTGACGGCTCTGTCGCCAGAAAATTTAGACAACTTTAAGAACAAAACGAAAGAATGTTGTCGATACTTGCAAAACTTCCTGGAGCAGCAGTTCAGGTCGATGTCGAGCCTCCAACAGGATTCCAAGCCTCACCATTCGCAGATTCGATCGCCCTAGTAGACGTTCCTAAGAAATACAACATCCCTACATTCACGCCAAAATATTCGGGTATCACAGATCCCAATGAGCATGTCACTCAATATAAACAGCTTATGTGGACAGCGTCGATACCCCATAACTTCCAAGAAGTTTGCATGTGCAAAAGTTTCGGAGCGTCTCTCAGTGGTGCTGCATTGCAATGGTTAATCAACCTCAAGCCCAAGTCGATACACTCCTTCGCTGATCAAGTTAATCAATTTTTTTAGCAGTTCGCCAGTAGTCGCAAGATGTAGAAACAAACATGCGATCTTTATTACGTGATTCAGAAGGAAGGCGAATCCGTCAGAAGTTACTTCAACAGGTTTAACATGGAAATGATCGGAATTCGCAACTGTGATACCAAGACAGCGATCGAAGCCTACAATCGAGGGTTGAATAATAGCTCAGGATTATACCTGGATCTCACTAATACCCGGCTGATACATTTGAGGACGTGAGAGCTAGGACTCTCACTCACATGAGAGTCGAAGACGTTGCTGCATTCCGACGAAGAACTTCGACTGATAAAAAGATTCTTGGGGTCAAGAAGCCAGACTTCAAGAACCCGAAAGTCGTCCCTAACGTCCGATTCGACAAGAGAAAGGCTGAAAACAAGGTAGAACCTAAATTCACCCAATGTCCAGAAATCTCTACGTATGGTTTTGCAGGTACCCCCAAGGAATTGGTAGAAATGCTAAAGAATTCTCAAACCATGATTCGATGGCCCAAGAAAAGCGATCGATCGAACAATCAGAAAGACATGACGAAATGGTGCGACTTCCACAATGACCATGGACATGACACAGACAATTGTCAGGTTCTGAAGAAAGAAGTCGCATGGCTATCACAAAAGGGTTATCTTAGCGATTTGCTTTCGACGCAAAACCCAGGTAAGATCTTTAGACCCACATCTCCTGCACATACTAAAGTCGTGATTTGTATGACAGGAGGATCCGACGTCTGTGGATTGACATATTCTGCCGCAAAGAGACACGCGGGCCAAAAGTACGACGAATCGAGCATTCCCGTCGACCGCCAAAAAGAAGACGACAGAAAGCTCAATTCCATGACGATAACATTCGGTGATGAAGATCTTGGCGACGCCAGACGACATCATGATGGTCTTGTCATCCAACTAACTATCGGGAATTGTCTGACCAAAAGGATCCTTGTCGACGGAGGCAGTTCACCCAGCATTATCTTTCTTAACACACTCAAAGCAATGGGGATAAGCGAGAAAGAGATTGTACGACGCTCGACAGTCCTAGTCGGCTTGAATGGCGGCGCTTCCACAACAGTAGGGGAGATCACACTGCCAATTTTTACAAAAGGAGTTAATCGAGTGACTCGTTTTAATGTGGTCGAGTGTTCCTCAGCCTACAACGTTATCTTGGGAAGACCTTGGATACACGATATGAAAGCAGTCCCCTCGACCTTTCATCAAACGATAAAATTTCCCACTCTATGGGGAATTCAAGAGATAAAAAGCAAGCGAAAGGACGCTAGAGAATGCTACAAAGTCGCAATGAAGCCTCGAAAGCATAACATCTAGCAATTACAGAGCCAGGCGGACGATGCGTCTCCTGACGATTATGGACTTCAAGAAATTGCCTTGGATCCCGCCAGGCCAGAGCGAACAGTATTTCTGGGGGCATCCCTGGATGAAGCAATAAAAAGTGACCTCATAAACTTCCTCAGATACCACTCCGACTGTTTCGCTTGGACGCACGAAGATATGGTCGGCATAGACCCGAATATCATATCACACAAGTTGGACGTGGACTCAAACTTTCCTTCGATCAAGCAAAAGCGCAGGAAGTTCGCTCCGGAAAAGAACAAAATCATCAACGAAGAGGTCGACAATTTGCTAAAGTCGAGAAAGATTCGAGACGTCAAATATCCAGAGTGGTTGACCAACGTTGTCGTGGTCAAAAAGAAGAATGGGAAATGGCGAGTCTGTATAGATTTTACAGATTTGAATAAAGCATGTCCTAAGGATCCTTTTCCTCTTCCACATATCGACGCTATGGTCGACGCTACTGCAGGACATGAACTATTGACGTTCATGGATGTGTATTCCGGGTATAACCAGATACTTATGCATCCCAACGACCAAGAAAAAAAACAGCTTTTATGACGGACAAAGGCATCTACTGTTACAAAGTAATGCCATATGGCCTAAAAAACGCAGGATCAACATATCAACGACTTGTCAATTTGATGTTCAAAGATTATCTTGGAAAAATAATGGAAGTTTATATTGACGATATGCTCGTCAAGTCAAAGCATGCGATCGATCATATCGGACACCTCGCAGAATTTTTTGAAGTGCTCAGGAAATACAACATGAAACTGAACTTGACTAAATATTCCTTTGGAGTTCGAGCTGGAAGATTCCTGGGTCATATGGTCACAAGAAAAGGCATCGAGACAAGCCCCGATCAGATCAAGGCTATCCTCGACCTGCGATCGCCAAGGAATCTGAAAGAAGTACAATGCTTAACCGGACGGGTCGCAGTTTTGAATAGATTTATCTCGAAATCTTTGGATAAATGTCATTTGTTTTATAATGTTCTGAGAAAAAATAAAGGCTTTGACTGGACTGAAAACCATGAGAAGGCGTTGGCGGAACTTAAGAAGTATATGATGACCCCACCTCTCCTATTGAAGACAACGGATCACGAAACCCTGTACCTATACTTATCAGTAAGTAAAACTTCCGTAAGTTCGGTACTGGTTCGAGAAGACGAAAACCATCAAAAGCCGATTTATTATGTAAGCAAATCCCTCGTCGACGCTGAAACACGATATTCGTCGGTGGAAAAAGTACTCCTATCGTTAGTAACTTCTGCAAAAAAGTTATAACATTACTTCGAATCTCATCCGGTGAACGTCGTCACCAACTATCCACTCAAGTCTGTCTTAAGAAAAACCAGAATTGACGGGAAGACTCGCGAAGTGGAGCATATACCTGAGCGGTTATGACATTTCATTCGTTCCGCGAACGGCGGTAAAGTCACAAGCAATTGCCGACTTTATCGCATATTTTACGCCCGACCTGGAACAGGAAGCCATTGCAGAGATTTCATCTGTGGCGACTTTAAACGACGGTCAGTGGACACTTTACGTCGATGGTTCATCCAATATACGAGGAACTGGACTAGGTCTCGTTTTAAAATCGCCACGGGGGGGGTGGGCACAATGGTATATTCAATATCCTATGACTTCAAGGCAACGAACAACGAAGCAGAATATAAAGAACTGATTGCCGGACTTGGGATGGCCCACGATGTGCAGGCAGGACACCTCTCGATCAAAAGCGATTCACTATTGATTGTCAATCAACTGAATGGAGAGTTCGCGACTAAAGACACTCGAATGATGAAGTATTTCGAAGTCGCAAAAGAAAAAATGAAAAACTTTGAATCCTGTACGATACAGCAAGTACCAAGAGATCAAAATATGCAAGCACACACGCTAGCTAACTTAGGGTCTGCCCTCAGCAAATCCAAATTTTACAATATACCAATAATTCATCTAGAATTACCATCGATCGAAAAGTACGACGCCATGGTCATAACGAACGACGACGAGGGAGAATGGTTCAAAGAGATCGAAAATTATCTTAAAGACGATAAATTGTCGGAGGACAAGTTAAAAGCCAGGCAAATACGGTTTAAATCCTCCAGATACGTTATAATAAACAATCGTCTCTATAGAAAGTCCTCTACCGGACTAAACCTACGATGTGTGGGTAAAAGTCAAATGACTGAAATCCTCCGAGAAATGCATGAAGGCGAGTGTGGTAATCACTCTGGAGGAAGGAGCCTTGCGAATTGAATCTCACGACAAGGATATTATTGGCTGACACTACGACAAGATGCGTCAAAACATGTTCAAAGTTGTGATTCATGCCAAAGACATGCAGGGACGACACATAAGTCTTCAGAAAATTTGCACCCAACATTGACTCCATGGCCATTCATGCGCTGGGGAATGGACATAGTTGGAAAACTACCTCCGGCCCCCGGACAAAAAGTGTACCTCTTAGTACCTACGGATTATATCTCCAAATGGATCGAGGCCGCAACGTTCTCCCAGATAAGGGACAAGGAAGTGATCACCTTTATACAAACAAATATAATCTGTAGGTTTGAAATTCCGTCAGAAATCATGTGTGACAATGGGTCACAATTCATCAGTGAGAGGACCATGAAGTTATGTGAAGATCATCACATAAAGCTCATAACATCGACGCCTAGATATCCACAGTCGAACGGGTTAGCTGAGTCAAGCAACAAAACCATCATCAACAACATCAAGCGACGCCTCAGCTCGGCAAAAGGAAAATGGGTAGAACAACTCCCGACTGTCTTATGGGCAAATCGAACGACACCCAGAATAGCTACCGGACAGACTCCTTTCTCTTTGGTTTATGGGTGCGAGGCGGTATTGCCAATTGAAGTCAGATTACCTGTCGCATGACATACAACAGTCGAACAAAATTTGGTCAACTTAAGCTATGACGTAGACAGTCTGGATGAGATAAGAGAAACTGCGCTTATCAGAATGGCATCCCAGCAGCAGGCTGTCGCCAGGCATTTTAATAAAAATGTGAAGATCAAAAGAAGGAGACTATGTTTTACGACGAGTATTCCAAAACACTCAAGAACTTAATGCAGGAAAGCTAACGACTAAATGGGGAGGGCCCTACAAAATCACCCAGATCATGGGAAAAGGAGCCTATCGCCTGCAAGGCATGGATGGTCAGGATATTCCAAGAAGCTGGAATGCAACTCATCTCAGGAATTATTTCTTTTAAATTTCGCAAGTCTTTTTTGCACGATTTATTTATTTTTATCACGATTACTAACTTGAGCGTCGAAGGGTCGTTGGTCAAACCAACGACCACCCCTAACGTTTTCTTTCGAACGCAGATACGCCAGAGATTGCAAGAACGCACGAAACAAAAGAAATTAACGAAAGATGATTAATATATAATTTAAAAGTTCTTACAAAAAATGTTCTGACCTAAAGTGTCGCCCATAAAAAAGAGAGGAAAAGAAAAATCAAGGAGCGGAAGAAGCGGGCTTCGCCTGTCGACCACTTAGTTCGACGATCTTTGCTTGAGCCTCACTTAGTTGAGACTTAAGGCCATTGTCCTCGGTCATCTTCTCGATGAGGGCAGCCTCCAACTCCTCCTCCAGGGACTTGATTTTCTCCATGGCAGCGTCCAAGCGATGTTGAAGATCGAGGTTGGCGCTCCTCTCTTGATAGAGGTCCTCTTGGGTCTCCTCAAGACGATGAAAGAGCCTCGCCGCGTCGCCCAACACCCTTTCCTCTAACATCAACAGAGATTTCGCCCAGTCACGGACTTTCTCCTCCAAAACGGAAGCAGTCGCCAGGGTTTGGCTCAAAAAGCCTAGAGAGCCTGGATAAGACATCAACCGAAAAAACTTCAGAAAAAACGCACGACTGCAGAAACGCATGACGCATAATGATGAAAGAAACGTCTACCTGAAAAGTGGTAGACCCGGAGTCATCACCAAAAATGAAAGGCTCCTCTTCCATAGGCATTTTTCCTTTATCCCTAGACGGGATAGAGGACCCAGCCAATAACGATGGCCTCACGACCATCGATGTCTTCACCTTCTTGGAACTAAAAGTTCCAAAAAGCGTTTCCCTCAGGGGAGTCTCTGAAGCGCCTCAACGATTTAAGCCCTTCCGGGCAGGCAAAATCCGCCGACCATAGGGAAAATCCTTTGACGGTCCTAGAAACAAGAAAAACAAAAGTTAAGGATCAAACCATTCAGTAGAAACAGACGAAAAAGAAATAAACATACCTGTTTCCTCTCCCATTCGATCTGAGGACGGAAAAGATGATCTGATGAAGGTAACACCCTCATCCTCCTCATCCATAGCTTTCGCACCCTCATCCTTCTCATCCACAGGAGCTTCACTCTCTCCCGTGGGGTCGTAAACCCGAAATCCCCGATTAGGGATTTGCCGGAAAAGCGCCAGTTTGGCCGAAGAATCAGGCAGAGGCGCGAGTTCGCATGACACCTCTGAAAACAAAAAATTAAAATAAAGTCATATCTAGATGACAAGCGTAGAGGAAAAATTCTTACCTTGTGTAGCCAACCATAGACAATCCAGTCCATGGTTGGAGCGATGGAGGACAGGCTGCAGAAGACAAAATGTTTTCCCCAGCCACGATCATTCACCGTCGTACCAGGGACCTAAGCTTGATCCCTATGGCCCTTGGTGTAAAGACCGAAACGGTGGCCAGAATCAGCCTTGACCTGATAGGCCAAAAGCAGCTGGTGGACAGTGAAGGGTGAAACCCAATCACTTGTTAATCGCTCAATGGTCAGAGCGATTCTCCAAAACTGGGGCATCATTTGCCCCGGAGAAATCTTGAATCGACCCAAAAAGTCTCTCACTAACGCAGAGAACTGCCACGTAAGTCCAATCTTGAATGGGTATTCGTAAAGCACAAAATGATCAGCCGGACAATCCTTCGCCTTACGATCGCCTGGACTCTCCAAAAGGATATAATCGGGAATCCAGGCAAGATCCTTGAAGGCTTGAAGATCGTCCGGAGAAGATATAGAACTAAGGAAGTTTAACATTTTCGACAGAAGAAGATATTACACTTTGGAATACAAAGTTGCAGGAAGCTTAAAATCGGAAAGGAAATCGTTTCCATTTATATCAGGTATAAAGGACGATTCGTCCGCCCCTAAGTCGACAGCTCTTGAGCCAAGGTTTATCATGCAACCAAGGAATCTTCGACACCTGTCCCACGCCTATGTCATCCGCATACCACGCGGATGACATCATCCGAATCATTTTAACTGAAACCGGATGCGACTCCTAACTGAATCAGTTAATACATTTGATCGATACGGTTACCGAAGAATCGATCGTTTGACAAAAATAAATTCTTGAAAATTCTTCCGCCAAAACACTTTTTCAAAAATTTAGGGGCAAACCGTTATACCCAAAATTTATACCGTTAACTCCGTTAAGGATTCTTCCGTTACTATCGTTAGTCTCGTCAGAAGTTAACATAACTTAACTAACTAAACATTAGTAAAACTCTCTTAACGGCAACACAGATGTCCGTTATGTCCGTTACATATATATTTATGTTATTTTCAGTTACAGGTCAACGACATTTTGGCAGCCATGAAGACTAATCATCAAGAACGACTGTTATAGTCGTTAGAGAGCAATTAAAGATGGAATCTCAAGATCAAGTATAAAAGGAAGATTAAACAAGCAAGGTAGGAGGACTGATTAGCAAAAGAATACCGGAGAAAGCATTTTGAAAACATTCATACAAGCCCACGACAACGTCATCAACAGTCTCGACAACTGTAGCACGAGTCACGACACCAGTCATAGACTCACGACTGCATATTCACACACTTTTGCTTTGTGACTTTATTTACTTGTTCTAAAGGTCGGCGTCTCTGTTTGACGTCTATAGTACACCGACGATCCTCCTTATGGTCGTCCGCGGTTTTTTCCCTCCGAAGAGAGTTTCCGCGTCAACAATTCTTTGTGTTGTCTATTTTCCGTTATTGGTTTTTAGAAGTGATTTTCCTTTCTTTAGTTGATTAAGGTCCGAATCATCCGACTACCGTTAAGTCATTTTTTGGCATTAACAATGTTATCCTAGATTGGTGAAAATATGGAAAACTTTATAGAAAATGTGAGTATATAATATATATATACCCTCTTATAGGATGGGTATGGGCAAGTTCTCAAGCCCGCATAAACGGGCTTGGGTTTGCTATATTAGGTCCGTTGGACAAGAAAAATATGATAGGCCCGCCCGGTGGCCCGCCCAAGCCCGTAAATGATCACATATAGAGCACGCCTTGAAAAATGTCATGGCCTCGCCGTAACTCCTAAGGATTGAGGCTTGACCTTGCCTCCACGCCACGCCTCACGCCATTTAGAACTTTGCAAAAATCACGCATTGGGCCATGGCGTGCCACAAGTATAACATGATGTTAGATACAAGTCTTACGCCACGACACACCACAATGGTTGTCACGGCGAGTTTCTTTCGAGCATTAGGTTTAGTTTTAATTGTCCCACATTGGTGAAAAGTTAAAAGATTTGAAGAAAATGGTGTGCATAAGAAAGGTGAAGTGGATGCCTATTTGTCAATTCTTAAAGTTTGATTCATACCGTTGTCTTATTTTGGATGACCCTCTGTGAAATCAATAACCATGATTGGAATCAAAACCAACTAAATAATAAAAATTATAGTGCAAAATTAAAAGTGAAAGCAAGTATGATGACTTGGCAACATGAGGTTTGAGTATTTCTTAAATCTTGAAATAAACTTGAAAGTGATGATCGACATAATTTATAACCATTGTTGAAATCAAAACCAACCAACTAGTAAAGTTATAATGCAAAACATTGAGTTAAAATATCATGCAAAACATTGAGTTAAAAATATGTTAAACATTGAGTTAAAACATTGAGTTAAAACATTGAGTTAAAATATCATGCAAAACATTGAGTTAAAACATTGAGTTATAAATTTATAATTTATGTGACCGTTATGTCCGTCACATATATATTTATGTTATTTTCAGTTACAGATCAACGACATTATGGCAGCCATGAAGACTAATTATCAAGACACGACCGTTATAGCCGTTAGAGAGCAATTAAAGATGAAATCTCAAAATCAAGTATAAAAGTAAGATTAAACAAGCAGGGTAGGAGGACTGATTAGCAAAAGAATACCAGAGAAAGCATTTTGAGAACATTCATACAAGCCCACAACAACGTCATCAACAGTCTCGACAACTGTAGCACGAGTCACGACACCAGTCTTAGACTCACGACTGCATATTCACACACTTTTGCTTTGTAACTTTATTTACTTGTTCTAAAGGCCGGCGTCCCTGTTTGACGTCCATAGTACACCGACGATCACTCACGTTGTAATCCATTCACAACCAATTTACCACATTACAATCAATTCTCAAACCCATAATTTTAGTCGCACCACACCCATTAACAACCCAAATTCCACACCTGATAATGATGCACGACCTCGTTACCTCATAA
Organism: Silybum marianum; assembly: GCA_036898165.1. Lineage (NCBI taxonomy): Eukaryota > Viridiplantae > Streptophyta > Magnoliopsida > Asterales > Asteraceae > Silybum > Silybum marianum. The sequence goes on from CM072541.1 coordinate 6,542,830, forward strand.
CCCCACTTCAAATCTACTTTAACACTCTATGAACACTTCGATTCGTAATCCTCTTTTACTCCCTTACATGTAGTACTTCTTCAAAAATCATACCATTACTTCTTAGAACGCTTTGGCTTAAGATATATCGAATATCAATATTCATTAACAACCACCTCATCAACCACACCGAGACAAGGAATTTTAAATCCCTATCAACACTTACTTTACCTTCTTGCATTACTATCATGCACCGACCATCCACATACTAGCACACCACGATCAACAATCAACCTCAAATGACCAAACCACATTTTTCGACAACCTCTCTTTCCCTTTACTCTCATCATCCTTCTAAAGGAAAAGTTAAACCCAACAGCTCCACGAGTTCATAGCATCGAGTACGCTGACACACCCACACTCATGCTTGCACATTCACACATGACTAATAATATAACTCGGATCTATCAATCCAAATTGATGCCAACAATAATTATAATGCTTGTAATGAACTCGTTTCCTTCATTTGGATCATTAACGATCTCACACCTTTTACTACACCGAAGTATCAACAAACTCTTGTTCCAATCATTGTCATACTAAAACATCCCGAGTACGTTGATGATAACCTCAACACACTCACACCAACTAATAAACCCCTTTTAACATAAACAACGTGATACATAAAACTCACCTTAGAAATGAGGGTAACTAACTCTACCTGCATTGCAACTTGTTAACAACCTCACATTCACTTATATTAAAGATCGAAGAACGAGTCTTCTTACTCATAGCAAATTCCTCAAACAAACTTTCTCCACGTACTCAATTTCTCGGACCATACCATGTCCAAACTCATCACTGTTATCAAATACTTGATTTTAGACACTTCGGCTTTCTTAGATCATCCGTTGATCCTTTCATTTTTCACAACTTGCCTTCATTTCACGAGTACGCAACTCTATCTCTCACACGCATAGCCCTGTTCTACGATGAAAGACTTTTCTGCCTTTTTTTATCCCTATAGAGTCGCATATTTGGGCAGGGTATTTTTTCCATTTTTAGGGCTTCTTTTGTCAACTCGTCGCTGAGTTCTTCAGTCACCTGAGACTTTTCCACAAAATCCTCCCCTCTGAAACAAAAGATGTAGTTGGAATGAAGAAAAGGGCATTTCGCTTCTTTGAATATGAATAAAAGTCAGTCTTTTAGTAAGCGTATATAAGCAGCTGTTTAGTGGGAAATGGAGAGAGATAAAGTTGCAGAAGTGCTTCTAGATCTCATGGAATAAGACAGAATTTTCGAATCCTGCCACCTTTCTTGTGGATCATCCTGAAACCACAGGATGATGGGAATAACAAAGCAGAAATTTTGAAATGAGCACGTCAATATATAAATTGTTTCCCTGATGGTGGAACTGGCATTTTTTGGGGGAAGAAAGCGGCCCCCCTTTTGCGGCGGAGTGGGCAGCATCGCTTTCCCTCATGTAGCTATGATGCCTATGAATGGAAAAGGGGTGCTTTGGATCGGGAGTAAGAGAACCGCCACGGGGGAAGAGTCCTTAGAAAGGCTACATTCCTTTTTAGACGATCTGAATCAAGGCGGAAAAAGATCCGAGACTTTCCTACAATTAAAAGGGAAGGTTTTCCTTAGGGCTCGCCTCACCGCCTTAACCTTTCTTTTGCTATTGCTATTAGCCCATTCCTAGTTTAGGCTTGAATAAATAAGGTAGCCCACTTTCATAGAGGCTTAAATTGGAGTTGTTCATGCCCCAACATCGTCCCATACATCGATGGCTATAATTCAAGGGTTTCATTAATATTACTCGCTTTCCTACGAAAGCCTTCACTTCCAAACACACATGTCTAACCTATAACATTCAACTGATGTGATCAACCCTACAACTGGGAACTTACCCAATACTCAAAAATACATACTTAGACAATATCATTCTCCTTCAACTCTCAAGAATCCTATCTTGAAAAATCACCAACACTCTAAGACGAACTTCATCTTGAAGGTCCAAACACTATTCTCTATACATCCTCATATAACACACCGAAACTCCAATCAACCCCTGTAACACTAGTCTCTATCTAGACTACCACATACATTGGTTGCCTTAACAATAGTTAGTGAGCACACTCATTCACTAGCTATTTCAAATTTTACCCTCTCAACCTCTTATCACCATTAAACTCTTAACTCATGAGCCCCAACTGACACCGTAGTCCCACAAAATTCACTACCCTTCTACTTCCTCGATCACAGGTGTTAGCAACACCCCCAAATTCTACTCTTTCTGTTGGTACAACTCCAACAAAAGGATTTTCTCCCTCAATCAACATAGATACTATCCTCACTGATCCACAAGACCAATTTCTACATTTTTTTGAACTTATACAGACCACTATACGACAACCAGTTAGATCATGACAAGGTATATAAGCACCTTCGTGTACCTGTAAATTCACAATGACATTGGCCAGATGTGATTTTGAATTTACCTTACACGTTAGTTCTTTCTACCCTAACATGACTCTTACCGGTTAAACCACACTCTACTCATTATACTTAAATATCAGTTCTCCTCCCACTCTTTAGTTTAAGTCTAGATGCTCCTTGAACACCTAAATCTCTTAAACTATGGGCTCTGATACCACTTGTAACAACCACGATTCTAAAATACCGGAAAAAACATAACATTGCTCTCAAAGTAGCAATTACAACTCAATAGGTCCAAGCTATAACTTAAACTCATAAGTTCGCAGCGGAAATAAAGTATAACTACTGAGATTTAATACAAAACAAACTCTAACTAGGCCACTAACTATACAAGTAGCGCCTCACTTCTATGCTCCTCGAGCTCACAACTTTCCCTTCCCCTTACTTGTGCTTTCAATCATATGCCTTCCTGAAAATGGTTTTCGGTTTATAAAAGAGAGGGTTAGACCAAAAGTCCTAGTGAATTCCCCCAAAAACAACAGTTAATATGCATGACAGTTATAAGAGAAAACGGTTAGTCATGGCTATTAACTCACACCTTTTTTTAACATCTTTCATGTACCTGTTGCAACGGTAATACATTTTCTGTCACACACATCGTGACTAGCTTTGATCACACACACCGTGACTAGCTTTGATCACACACACCGTGATCATTGAATGAGCGCACACCGCCCAAAAGATATGTCACACGCACTGTGACTATTTGAATGAATTAAAACATTTCAATTTAATACATTCGTTTATAAAAGTTTGGCACACGAAGAGAACTCACCTGAATCGCCAAGCCGCTAAGCTCACTTATGTCCTACAGGCTCACCAACTGAACACCTGAATTTGAGGTTACCAACTCATGAGTTAACAAGCCCAAAACAACCCCGAAAGACTCAATTACCAACCCCTTAACCAAGGACCCAAGCTAGGACCCCAAATCGATACCGAACGAAAAACTGAAAAACGCCCAACAGTGGCTTAAGCGAGTGTCAAGCGAGTCATGACTCGCCATAGACTCGCCAGAAGACTCGCCACAGACTCTGATTTCCTGCACTAACCTATATCGTGAACCCAACCTAAAATCCGATTTCCAATTCGATTTCTCTTCATTTTTATGCATAAAACTCACTCCCAACACTATATAATCATCCCCAAACATTTATAAACAATTCCCAAACATTTACCAATCCATTTCATCCATTGATTTCATGAATTTTCACTCACTTGGATGAACACAAGGTCATCCATGGAGGTTCTAGGTTGATTCCATCCCCCATATTGAAATATGATAATCAAAGCATGCAATAAACTACAATACCAACTCAAATAACCCATAAACACTGATTTGGTGACTTTCCACAATCATTCAACAAATCTAACCACAAAACCCAACCTTTGAATCATCCAAATTGACTCAACCATGATAAAATATGAAGAAGATGAAGTCATATACCTGAAATTGATGATAGTTCTTTGCTCCCTTTGAGATTCATCTTCTCCTCTTCTCTCCTCCTCTTTTCTTCTCCACAAATCGCACACACACACACAATACTGATTTTTAAGAAATGAGGTAAGAATGAGAAACCCTTCTCTCTTCACTCTATTTATACCATAGGCCCTTAACTTAATAATCCCTAGCCCATCAACCTAATCAAGTCCAAGCCCAACTGATTAACTTAATAACCCAAGTATTAGCAATAAGGTTTCGGGTTATTACATCCTCTCCCCCTTAAAAGAATTCCGTCCCGGAATTCATTCAAGCGACAACCACAAGCAACTAACGGCCAAATTTGACTATTCAAATTTCCGCCATACTTCCTACCTTTAGGAGGTTTCTAACAGGCCAACACAAAACCAACCTCTTCGTTCTTGATACATCTCCTTTGTTCCTTCTCGGAACAATTTCTCAAGCAACCAAACTATTACCAGCAGGTTGTCACCCTTAAGCTGAGTACTCCTATTAAATTTACCGACACTCGGTATCCCACAACATCACACCTTGATTTACCACCAACTTTGTTTAATCCAACTAAATGTTCACATTCGATCAATACAACGGATGATTAAAATTGTTTTCTTTCATCTAATATTTTGATCAATCATCGAATCATTTTAACCATATTTGTACATCAAGATTCAAAATAGAAATTTTATATAAAATAAGCAACAAATTAAGGTTTGTTTTTAAGCTAAATATGTGATAAGGTTAATTTATTAACCGGATTTACCTCTCATTTTAGAGTCTTTTATTTTCTTTTATAGCATTTTTAGCATTATATTAGAATTTTTAGTTTACCTCTCATTTTAGAGTCTTTTATTTTCTTTTATAGCATTTTTAGCATTATATTAGAATTTTTAGTTCACTTTCTAGTATTTAGTATGTCCTTTATGTGATAAAAGAAAAATGTATTTTTTGGTCACGAATTGTTAAAATTTGTACCATTATTTATGTTTTCTTCTCATAATAATTTCAGGTAATATAAACGGAAAGTACGGAAGCATAAAGTTAACCACGTTAGAACCGTAAAAAGCCGAAGACCCATGACGTGTGTGGGTGAATTTTGTATTGTAATGATATTTAATTTGTTAAGGTCAAAACTTTATTATATTAGCTTAATCTTAATTAGGATTTTAGTTTAAGTTAATTGGGCTAATTTTGGATAATTTCGGCTCATGGGTTAAGGTCCAGACCGAAATGGCTTAATCATTAAGCCAAGCCCAAGTGTTATCTTTTTGGCTATAAATAGGAAGAATGGATGGAAGGATAAAGGGCAACAATCTCCTGGAAGGCATCTTGTAAAAGAAAGTTGAGAAAAGAAACTAGTTCAAAACCAAACAAAGTTTGGTTTAAGCTAGTCACCACCTTAAGAAAGCTTTGCAAGTTGCTTACTCACATTGCAAGTTATAGGAAAGTGAAACACGTAGTTGTTGGTTTTATGGAGACACTTCCATTCTTTTGCTGACTATTGTGGTAAGAAGCAATATATATATATAATATTTCATGCAAGCATTATCTTATGCACTTTTTCTTCTTCATTAGCTCACTTTTCCTTCTCTTCTCTCCTTAAACAACTTCACTTTTCCATCTTGTTTTTCTTTCTTTTTCACTCCATCGAAGCCACCATCACCATCATCTTCATTTTGCTTTTAGTTATCAAGTTTAGATTTAGCAAGTCTTTTAACCATCAAGTTAGTTCATTAAGCATTCATTTTTATTTTCTTGTTCTTTCCGTCAACAATCACAATCGTCACTTCCTATCTTCATCTCGGTTCGTTTTTCATAGTTACTCGTAACTTTTGTTTTTCATAGATCAAGATTACCAATGATAAACTTGTCCCCATTTTACATTTACGTTCCTCAAGATTACCAATGGTAAACTTGTCCTTACTTTACGTTTACGTTTAACTCAAGATTACCAATGTTAAACTTGTCCCTACTTTACGTTTACGTTGAATAAGCTTTCGTTACATGCTTTCGTATTATTTCATTTACGTTTAAACTCAATATTACCAATGGTAAACTTGTCCTTGTTTTATAATTCCTTGTCATTTATATTTAGCTTTATTATTTATGTTTAACATAATATTTCTTAGTTTAATTATTCTCGTTAGTTTACGTTTATCTTTTCTCGTCAAAATACTTTATAAAAACCCATTACTAATGGAAGGCTAAAAACCTTAGTTTGGGGTGTAAGGTAATAAATTGAGATTAAGGAAATGAGTAATAAGACTGAAAAGGTGTATCGACTTTACAACGATAGTTTAAAGACTTGTCACATTTAGATTTTTAATACTTCGTAAAAATATCTTTAAAGTTAATTGACAACTAACTATTGGTATTTAAGTGGCTTAACCTTAATGAGGTTATAAAACGTATTATTTTTCGAAGACAATAATTATTGTTATAAAATATATTTTTATCTAATTATTTAACTTCGTCTCAATTTATCCTTACACCCAAAGCTCGTTCTTTATAAAAGTAATTTTCTCAGTTATCAACAAACCAAATCAATTTAGTTAATCAAAAACTCTCTTATTTTTCACCCTCTAAAATCAAACTGTTAAAAATCGGATTCTTTCATACCTTCAAGCTTTAACTACCGTCTCTATGAGAACGATATCGGTACTTTGTACTATTATTACTTGTTACAATACGACAGTATTTTGAGTTGCATACTTGCGCCGAGGTATATTTCCTGTATTGATTTTTAAAGGGTAGCGATATCTTTTACAACAATATGAAACATAATATTTGCGACACACACACTATATGATATGGTTAGGGGATATTTTGTTTGGATTGTAAATAACATACTAAGAAAATTACTACCGATGATTCTTGAACAATTCATAATAACAAATGATCATCAATATATGCAACTTAATCATTTACGGAAATTGATTCGTTGTTTTGAGATTATATCTCATTAATTATTTACCGAAATTACATTTTATTTTAACTCGGTTAAATACTTCTTAAAAAGATATTACTACCACGCATCGCACGGGATGCTCACTAGTACTTTATAATATGACTAGAAGAGCGCAATGCAGCGGTTCTGAAAACTTGAACTCGATTAAAAATTTCACATTGGAAATTTAAAAATTCTAATAGGTTACCTAAAAATCAACAACACAAGGCGAGATGAGTCGATACATACTATTTTGTATACACCAAAAATTGAACTTGGTTTGTATGCTTATGTGAGACGCCGTGATTAGTGATGCTTTGAGTCCCCCTGTGTTGGAGACTTGGCCCCATTTACTGTTCTTATCAATTGGGATAAACATTCACAATACCCTAAAAAATAAATTACAAAATAAATATGATAATCGAATTAAAATATTCTTGAAAATTTAACTCACGTTAACAATTATAGGAAATAGAAAATGGAGAGGTAAGTAAACATTGACTTACACTCTTACAAGAAGAAATTTATGAAGAGGGAACAATAAGAACGGACCCAAGATGAACAGAGTCAAACCATGGAAATACATGGAAGCGTTTGTTAGGGATGCAAATACATAAATTGTATTTCCTATAATTGTTTACGTTTGAAGGATGCAAATACATGGAAGCGTTTGTTAGGCGCTTTAATAAATTGTATTGATGCATTAATAACTTGTACTTAAAATTTACGTAATTAAGCACTAATTGATGGTACTTAATGATTAATAATTTGTTTTTAAGAGTTTTATCTAATGTTTTATAATAAGGGTATAGATATACATAATTTTACAAGAAACATTTGAATTAAGTTACATAAAAGAAATAACTAGTAATTCATTGAATTTATTTTAGTTTAATTTTCACAAAGGTGTGCATATGACAAAGTATAAAAGTATAGGGACTATAAGTGAACATTTTAGGAAATGAAAAAGAAAAGGATAATATTAATTTATTGGTAATTTTGTTCATAGATTTTATTCGAACAATAACTAACCGTCAAACACAACAAGGACGTCCACTCCTTCAGAAAAAAATATTAAAAAATAAACCTATGGCTCTAAATAAAAATGAGAGTAAACTATAATTTTGGTTTTTATGGTGTACACGAATTTTTGAAAGTGGCCTTTATACTTCAATAATTGGGGACCGAACCAAAAAAAATCAAACACTTGTACCATTTAATTATAAAAAAATAATGACAGAATATTTTTTTATAATATTATAATTGGTTTATTGGTTAGTTCACTGATTTTCATATATTAGGTTTTGGATTTAAATATTTTATTGTGAATTTTTTTTAGAAACATAATAAATTTGAAACTAAAAAAAAACTAATAAAATGATACTAGGTGGGATTCGAGCTTGGGTTTTGGGTGTAGGAAAACTTTTCAAACCAACTCTGCAAAAGGAAAACTTGTGTCCATGTTGTAGTTTTAAAATATATAGTGGCATACAACAAAACGATACGGTTGCATCTTTCACAAACCTAATTTTTTTACTCTTTATTGGAAAAATAATACGGTGGTCCGTGTTATCGTAAGCATCGCTACAAGTCTGTCCCTGTCAACAACTATACGTATCTTCTTTATTGTTTGCAACTTACTTTGAAAATAGTTTTTGATTACTAACTTCATCAAAATTATGCCTTAAGTAAAGGATATTTTAGTATTGTTACTATTTTTTTTCCTTTTCTTTTTTGTATTTACTCAAATGAAAGAAGAGTCAAAACTTAAAAAAAAAATATTTGTTGTACACAAACACACATATATATGATCTCACACACATGCATATATAATCTAAGGGTTGAGTTTACGTAAGACCCATAAGACCATAATTTTATACTTGAAACTTCATAGTAAATTATTGTGAAGGTAAAAAAAATTCAAACATTCACAGCAAAAACACTGTGTAGGTTACCTTCACATTATTTTGTTGTGAAGTTTCAAGTGGAAAAAAATGATCTCACGTGTCACGATCCTCATTTGTCCTCATGTTTATATTTAAAAAATTGATGTTCATCATGTATTTGATTATGTTTATCTACAAACTACAATTAGTTATACAAATTTGAAAATGAGATTTAATAAGTTGTACTTATACTTAATCAAACTTTAAACTTAAAAATTAAGTAATTTAATTTTAATCAACTGTACATAATGCTTAGAAAGTTGTTTTTATGAGCATATGACAAATGTTTTGTAATATAGTATAGATAACTTATTTAATAAGTTCCACAAAAAAATATTTTTATAAAAATTATCATTATGGAGTTTTAAAAATTTAATAATTTAATAAGATTGACATAAGATGACAACAAAAAGTAAAAAAATAATGTTTTTATAAGAACCTTCATAAAAAAATGCTTTATAACTAAACTACAAGACTTATGGCGTACTGGTTAAGCCTTGTGAAGGATGAGGCTAGATAACACATCTACCCAATGTTCGAATTCAAACACAAACAACTTATGGCCACTGGGGATTATTATCTCAAGGCTTTATGTTTTAACAGTTTTAAAATTATCAGAGATTAGTTTAATCAAATTTCTAGATTATCTTTTCCAAAAAAATAATAAAAATAAAAATAAAAAGATGCTCTATAACTTTACATTTAGTCAAAGAAAAAGAATAATTATATAAATTAGTCGAATAAGGTCGTTGGTCCAAAACCGTAATTCAATGAACAATCAAGGGATGAGTTTTGTAATATATTGATTGGTTTTATTAAAAAAACAAAACTCCACATCATAAGGAAACCAACACCCGCATGCACCAGATCAAAAATATTGAACCCCATAAATAGTCATTGTTATTTCCACAATGAAGCTTCCAGGAAGCTCACTTCCACTCCTCCATTTAACCACCCCCACCTTCCTCTCTTCTTCTGCTCATCCCACTTCTTAATTTCTCTCTCTAACAATTCTCCAAACATTCCTTCCCTAATTCCCTTCCATTCCACCACCGTTTTCCGCCATGAAAATAGCTTCAAAAATCAACCCTAAAAACCTCTTCCGATCGAAGAAAAACCGCTCCGTTTCCAGATCCGATCCCTCTTCTTTCAGTTCTTACGCTACGACGTCGTCTGGCTCACCGGAATCCAGCCATCGCCACCACAAATCCAAATCTAGCGGTGTTGCTACACCTACCAGCGTTTTGCGTATAAACTCTCACTCTCACACGCACGAAATATCTTCCGACGAGTGGTTGGAGAATTCTACAGACGAAATACAGTTCGAATTGGTTCAGGCGTTTAGGTTTATCGACAGCGACGGTGACGGAAGGATAACGAGATCGGAGCTTGAGGCGGTTTTGAGCCGGATCGGAGGATCGGAGCCGCCGATTCGAGAAGAATTGAGCCTGATGTTGAGCGAAATCGATAGAGATGGCGACGGGATCATTACTCTGGAGGAGTTTGGAGCCATAAGCTCGGCTTTCTCGCCGGCGGCTTGCGATACGGAGCTTAGAGACGTGTTTGAGTTCTTCGACGGCGATCACGACGGGCGGATCACGGCGGAGGAGTTGTTTGAGGTGTTTAATTCGATAGGGGAGGGACGACGGTGTACGTTGGAAGAATGCAGGTGCATGATAAGTAGCGTGGACGTGAATGGGGATGGGTTCGTGTGCTTCGAGGACTTTTCGCGTATGATGGAGCAGCAAAGATAAAAAAATAACATATTTTTTTTTCTAATGTGTTTGTGGGTATATGATATACGAAAGAAGAAGATGGTGTTAAATGTTAATAGGTTTACGAGTGTGAGATATAAAAGGTTGCACAGAATCTGTGTGTTGCTTTTTCCATGTGTCTGTTTCCTATTGGCGCACGTATCTGCCGTGTTTCCACAATAAAATGACCGAAACTCTATCAAAATTTTCACAAGTAAAACAAGAGCCCTCCACCGGAGCCGGAGCCGGAAAAATTTGAAATATTTTTAATTAGATTATAATTGGTTGATTACACTTTATTGTTTTTTGTTTGTTTTTTTAATGTGAATTAGGGGCTGTTTACCAAACGGTTACCCGAGTAATTGCTTATCAAGCTATATTACCATACCGGAGGAATATAACAAGTACCAAAAATCTTACCCGGTAAAAGCGAATACAAGGAAAACAACGACCAAGAGTCTTACCGGGTAAGTGATTGCGACGGATCTTACCACTGTAAGCGCTTACCGGGTAAATTGATGCATACGATGCCATTTTTGTAGACTAAAATCTTACCCAGTAAGTAAATGATAGTGTTGAATTTTGCCGGTAAGCACTTACCCGCGTAAGATTTGGTAAAAGGCCCCTTAGTGTGTAATGTGTTCAAGTCTTGAAAAAATATTAAAAACATAAAAAATCTGAAATTAAAACCTAAGGTAAGAAAATGACATTGATACGGGTGAAAGAAATTTTTTTGCAAACCATCTCTATCAAGGAAAATTTGTGTCTTTATTGTAGTTTTAAAATATATTTGCTTGCACACAATAAATGAATACAATTGCATTTTCCACGAACATAAATTTTTTTACACTATAACAGAGAAATGATACTGGCACGTGCCATCGTAACAACAAGGATAGGTCTGTGCATGCTTTCCACAAAAAAAAATTGTTTGTTTAGTTAAATAAGTAAACATGAGCGACGACCTTTTTTGTTTATTTAAATTCATTTATTTATACTTGTTAATCTATATTTGTTTACGTTAATTTATGTTTGTTCATTTGCTTTCATTTATATACCATGACATAATATGTAATATCAAGAATTAAATTAAATTTAGAATATACTTTTTGTTTCTTCTAAATTAACGGGTGTTAGGGTTTTTTAATGTTATCTTAGAGAACGAAGAGATAAGTAATGACTAATGGTGATTGTTTTCTTGTCCATTTGAGTTCGTTTGTTTGTTTGTGTAACACCCGTAATTTTGGGAATTCTTATTTCGGTAAGTACTTCATTTAAAGGTAATTAAGTTGATAAAATATGAGAAGTTTCATATATAAATCATGTTGGGAAGTCTGGGATTCGAATCGGGGTCGAAAAATGTGAAAAACGGCGTAAAATGAGCTAGACACGACCTCCCGGGGCCTGGCACGCGACCATGCTCCCTCCCAAGCCGCGTCACCTTCTTTTTGGGTGTCCCAGAGGATCTGGACGACCTTTAACGCGACCTAGTCGCCTGGATACCCGCGTGACCCCCTGACCTGCACAAAAAGACCAAAAAATGGGAGAAATCTTCATTTGGCCATAACTTCTTCACCACAGCTCTGTTTTGAGCGATTCCTCAAAGAGATGTGGTTCCCATATGTCGAAAGGTGAGATTTTAGGGTTTTACACCATATCTCGGTGTCGTTCTATGATTTCTGATTTGGGTTTGATTTTGGTGTATGTTTGTAACACCCCGCCTTACCACGACACAATATTGTCCGCTTTGGCCTAAGCCGCACGGATTTGTTTCTGGCGACCTGGCGAGAACTTCCCAGGGGGTCACCCATCCTGGTACTACTCCCACCCAAACACGCTTAACCACAGAGTTCCAAGAACCTGCCTTGCGTGTGGCCCCAAAAAATGGGAGAAATCTTCATTTGGCCATAACTTCTTCACCACAGCTCTGTTTTGAGCGATTCCTCAAAGAGATGTGGTTCCCATATGTCGAAAGGTGAGATTTTAGGGTTTTACACCATATCTCGGTGTCGTTCTATGATTTCTGATTTGGGTTTGATTTTGGTGTATGTTTGTAACACCCCGCCTTACCACGACACAATATTGTCCGCTTTGGCCTAAGCCGCACGGATTTGTTTCTGGCGACCTGGCGAGAACTTCCCAGGGGGTCACCCATCCTGGTACTACTCCCACCCAAGCACGCTTAACCACAGAGTTCCAAGAACCTGCCTTGCGTGTGGCCCCAAAACGCGTTGTGTTTAGGAAGGCCAAGGTTTTCTTATGAACCCAGCATCACTCCTGTCTACGGCCGATATGGGATTTGCCTAAGGTGTTACAATGTTGGGTTTGTTTATGATCTAGATGAAGGTTTTATAGATGGAAACTTTTGGATCTGAAGTCCTCACCAACCTAGATTTAGCCTAAATCTAGCTTGTAAGTTCATTTCCAACTCTTTTACAAACTAAATACGTGTCTTAAATGTTGTATTTGCTTCATTAAAGTTTATAATTTCATTATTTAAGCATTTGGTTAAGTTTGGAGATTTTAGGTCAAAATGAGGAATATGAGGATTTGGATCCTAGTTATAAATTGAGCATGATAAATGATCTTGCTTACTTGGAAATGTATTATGATGAAGAAACCCTCGATTTTAGGGCTTAAAACCCTTTGACCTAAATTGTTGGGTAAATTATATTTTAAAGGTATATTGTTTATGTGAAAGTCTATGACACTTGGTAACCCTCAAAATGTCTAAATCAGTTTATTCGAATTATAGACTGGGATGTTGGGCTAAATACCTAGATAGGGTTGATGCTATGATTAAGTTGGGTTAAATAGCTGGATAGGGTTGATGCTATGATTAAGTTGGGCTAAATACCTGGATAGGGTTGATGCTGTGAAATAATGTTGGCTAAATACCTGGAGAGGGTTGACGCTATTGATGCTAAGAAATGATGTCTAGCTAAATACCTGGATATGGTTGACACTATTGATGCATTCCCTAAGTTAGGGGTGCCAAATGCCTTACCCCTCTCAAGGGCAAAGATGAATCATTTAGCTTGTTGATTTGAAGCTACACTCATGATTATTGAGCTCTATCCGCTTTGATTATTACCTATTGTTCTCACTAGGCGTTAAGCTTAACACTTTTTCTTTAATACCATGTTTTAGAAGGTGATCGGGTTGGTGGGGCTTCATAGAGTGGAGCGGAGTGATGTGCTGGTAGAGGCACCTTTTTGGGAAATACACTTTAGAGTGTAAATGCTGGAGACATTAGAACGGTTATTTTGGGGACATTAGTGACACCCGAATGTAATCTATATTCTGAATTGTATAGATTAATAGGTTGTTAACTAGTGACCATTTCTTGTTGTAAACTCCTATACCTTTTTTCCCATCCTATGGGGGATTTTATATAATTCCGCATTATTATTTCGGTTTAAACTTATTCTAATTTTTAGGGTGGTACAGTTTGCTTGTTTATATTCACTTATATTTGTTTAATTTTGTTCGTTTATGTTTATTTAACATCTTAACGAACGAACACGAACAAACACATTTTCTAAATGAACAAATATGAACACAAAATTTCACTCGTTTAGCCATCTTAATGAACAAACAAGAATGCAAAAAATTCAATTCGTTTATAATTTGTGTTTATTTGTTTGTTCGGTTAATTTACATGAACGTACGTGAACATAAAAAATTTCGTTCTTTTATCGTTCATGTTAATTCGTTTGTTTGGTTAAGTTAAATTAACGAACACTAACAACATTTAGTTCGTGTTCGTTCGGCTCATTTATAGCCCTATAATAACAACCTTCTTTAACATTTTGGAGCATCTCTGATGTATGCCAAAAAAGAAAATCGTAAAGATTTAAAATTTATTTGTTCCAAGAGTTATCTAAATGATATGCTAAAACTAAAGAAAAGAAGAGCTAATGTGTGAATCTTCAAATTTTAAAAAAAATCTCTATAATTTTATAGAAGAGATAAAATAGTATTTTAAGTATTTTCTACCAATAAGAGGAATTAATTAATGTGTAAGAGAGAGTAATAATATTCAACTAAATGTATTGAATGTTTTATTATTATAGTTAATGTTCAAATAGTAAAATATAGTAAAATATAATAGTTGTTGAAGTTGGATGAAAAACTTTTTAAAGATTTTAACATACTCTTGTTATAGAATATTATCGTATAAAAAACTATCGCATAGTGTTTGAGATGTTATTGACACGTCTCAAGGATCTCCCATGGATAATATCAAATGTTACATCAAACTTTGAAAATTTTGAAGAATCTAATGTAAGCTATATAGCTAATAAAGTTGTATTTTTTTGGTGAAAATAACTGATAAATTAGTTGGTAAAATAATCTAAAAACATATTGAAAAATTAATTGGAAAAACATAAAGAGTATAACGGGGTTATCACCATAAATTACCATATGAGAAAAAAATTTACTTTTTAACCACCTCCAAACTCGTTTTCACAAAATAGCAAAGAAACTGCAACGTCACAAGACATATTTTATTGTAGTTTTGAACATTTTCCGACGCACCCACATAAAAATGAGCCTACCGCAAAATTAAATTGAGACACTGTAACTTACGACACTAGAAAGACATGTATCGACGCACAAAATGCTAAAGCTAAAGCCACAACATGTATCGATGCTCAAAATGCAAGGACATGTCACAACTTGTGTCACAATATAAAAATGTGTTGCCACGTTGACTTACAAATTCTTAGCTAATTTGTGAGAAATAAATAAGCCTTTTTAATTTTAGCATTTTAAGCTATGTTTGACAAACTAGCTGATAAACTAGCTTATGATTGATAAACTAGCTGATGACTTATAGGCTGTGTTTGGCAAACTACCTGATAAGCTAGCTTATGACTGATAAGTTAGATGATGACTTATAAGCTAGCTGATGACTTATAAGCTAGCTGATGAACAAGTTATGTTTGGCAAAAATTAGCTTATAAGAATGTAAAATGACTAAAAAGGACATCTTGAAAAAATAGTCAATTATAAACATTTTTATATTATAATTCAAATAATTTTTCAATAATATAATTAAAATAAATTTCTGATAATATAATATGGTAATTAATACAAACAAAATAGTAAAAACTAAATAATATAATATGTTAATGGAAAGAATTTAAAATTGATTGTTATATATTCATAATATAAATTTGAATTAGTTAAAACAAATTTTAGAAAAAGTATATATTAATCTATACTTTTAAATAATTATTACATATAATATGAATAACAATAAAATTGTTCAACCTCACGTATCATAATTAATTAATTTTTTTCAAAAATATAATTAATAATTAAATTACATATCTTCTTACAATTATTTAACATATTTTTATTATTTATAAAATAAAATAAGTATGAATTTAATATTTATGTATCTTATATAAATATTTTTAGAATTGTTATATTTGTTTTTTGATATCTAAAGATATTAAATAATAATTTAAAAAATAATTTATATGAGAGTTAATAAAGTTTATAAATAATTACTATTTATTATTAGTATCTATTGTATAATTAAAATTAAATAATAATGTGTAATTAAAAATAATAATAATTTATAATTAATTTTAGTTTCTATAAATTAATGGTAATGAATAATTAATATTTATTTAAATTAATATTTATTTAAAAGTAATATTTATTAATAATTAATAGTTATCAATAATTAATATTTATTTATAATTAATAATAATAGTAAATAAATAAATAATATTAATCAAAAGTATAATCAGAAAAAGTATCAAAAACCTCTTCATAATTTGATTTGAAAGAAGTTTCATTTAGTAACATTCGCTAAAATTTCTTCAATTCAAATAACTTTTTAATAATTAATAACTAAACTAAAATACAACTTTTTATCACATTATTTTATAAGGACTATTTTGTCAAACACGATGTTTTGACATGTGTTTTGTCTTGTCTAGCTAGATATGCACATCGATTCATCTCATTCAATCATAGTAGACAAAAACCCAACCCTTGGAATTATCAGGCAAGATTTTTATTCAACCCATAAACTAAAATTCAAATTGATTTTTATTCATAATTCATTTGAGGAACCTCTCATCAAATAATTACCAATAATAGTCATCACTTTCACGTATTTTATCGGACAACATGAAAATATTGCTCCCATGAGATCTTTAGCCGATCCATATTACCCGACTCCTGTTGTACGAGTCCGAACCACGTACACATATGACTCGTACATCTCAGCATATATGCATGACAGTAAATAGTGAAGATATAGAGAACAACTCAAGAAGACAATAATCAAAGCTTTAAAATACTCTTAAACCAATAACATGTTTATAAAAGATATAATAGGCATGGTCAGGGCCGGCCCTGACATTTTGGAGGCCCTGTGCAAGAAGATAAATGTGGTCCTATTTTTTTAGTTGTATTATATATTCAACTTTTTGTCATTAAATTCAAAAAATAAATCCTTGAAGTGTGGAAGCATAAAATATTTATAAACAATAAAAAGTTAATAAGTACATATGTAAATAATCCCACAATAAGTACATCCATATGTCTATTTGATTATAAATTGATCGATGGTATTGACACCTTATTGATTTTGAACAAATTGTTCAAACTTTTTTTTTATTTTGATGTTTATAATAATCTCGATTCAAAATTTCTAGTTGGAGACATCGTATTTTATATAAAACTGGTCAATCATTATTGGTATATATAATAACATATATCAACAAAAAAAATTATTTGAATTATTGTTACTAAAATAACATTAACATAAAAAATTAGAAGAATATATAAATAACGTATGTAAATAATCAAAAGACAAAAGTTATTGAAGAAAACTAATAAAAAAATGTAATTTTTTTTTTAAGATTTGAATGAATACCTTAAAAAAATAGAGGAATTAAAAGAAATTATGCAACCGTAAGATTATAAAGAAAAGGCAATTGAAGATATTAAAAAAAAATTACAATTCCATTTGAATTATTAAAAAAACCTACGATTCCATTTGATTAAAAAAAAGTATACATATGAATTAAAAATAAAAAATGGCGATAGAAAATATGGGAAAAATATAGATAATCTTTTAATATCCTACAATTTAAATTTAACTAAAAAAAAATGCAAGCAAAGAGATTTCAACCCGGGTATGGTAAATGACAAGAGGAAGCCCTTACCAACCTGTCGAGAATGAGATTTGTATTATTTGGTACCTTTGTTCCCATATATACATTTACATTATTATATATAAATCGGAAGCCCCCGAAAATCGGAGGCCCCGTGCAACGGCACCACCCGCATACCACCATGGCCGCCCCTGGGCATGGTGATTTGCCTTATCTCGTTTGGGAACCCGATTCACCTGTCCTGTTCGGGGTCGGGGATTCCTCATAAAAACGGGTAGCTGGTCCGGGAATCCTTGACATGTTGAAAACCAGTGCTGGGGCCAGGTAATATATTCCCCAACCCGTCTCGTTCCCTTATGTAGATATTAATTAAATTAAAATTATATATTATTAATATGTGTTATATAATATATTATACTTTTCAACCAATTTTGATCATTTTTTGAACATTATTGTTGAACCAGGGATTGAATGGGAACAGGTCCAACAAAAACCGGGGAGGGGATTCGATTCCCCATACCCGCCGGGGACTGGGGCCAAGGCGTTGCCATGCTTAAGATATAGCAAGAGAACTCACTTGATCTCCAAGCCCTAAAACAAGCTTTAAAGGCTAGAAATCCCATAACCGAAAACCTGGGTTCCAACAACAACTTACGCAAATATCAGAAGTTTCTCAAAACAAAAAGTTACCTGACTTGGATTGTGACTTCAGATCGTGGGCCTAGTCTCGCAACTCTCAAGATCCATTATGTGACTTGTTATGTGACTTCAAGGCATGCAACTTTCTAGCGACCTACACTTTTTTTAGGTGTTAAACCCACATTCATTACCATATATAATATAACGCCCTACTTTTAGGACAACATTTCTACCGGAACTTCGGCATGACCTATTCGTAAAATGGACATATTCCTGTTTTAAAATGTGTAGATTATGCATACAAACATACCTCTCCTATCCAAAATCAAAAGCGGGTATCAGCACCACATATACTAACTAAAAAATTTCCATCAAATCTATCTCAAAGGATAGATTCGAACCGTGTGGTTATTACGATTTGGTGTTGGGTTTTTTCCGATCGACTTTGGATTGTCACATTTAATTATAAATAAAGTATTGGTTCAAGTTTCTTAATGAAGTTTCAAACTTTATTCCTAAAGATTTGATTTTCTATGTTTCTAATACATATAAAACTATTTGTCAACAATACCTAGAACCACCTCCTTCTCCGACGAACATCAATGTTTCTAGTAAATCGGTATCCGTCCCCCATATTCCTTCCCCATCGATTCTAAAATTACATAAAAGCAAAGTGAAAGTTTGATTCAAACACAAACTCAACAATGTTTTGATTTGGGTGGTGGGACGTCTGATGTGTCGTTGTTGACGATTGAAGAAGGGATTTTCGAAGTGAAGTCCACCGGGGGCGACACCCATTTGGGCAGCGAGGACTTTGATAATTGTCTAGTGAATCATTTTGTGACGAAGTTCCAGAGGAAGCACAAGAAGGATGTCAGTGGCAACGCCAGAGCATTGCGACGACCGAGGACGATAAAGTGAGAAGGAGACGAAAAAGTCCAAGACCTTCTCCTTCTTGGTGTCACCCCTCCAAGCGTCAACCGAGAGCCGCTGGCGGTGTGATGACTGAGGACGACGTGTGAAAAGGAGACAAAAAAGTCCAAGACCTTCTCTTTCTCGACGTCACCACTCTAAGCCTCCGCTAAGAAACCGGCGGGGGTGTGGTGACTGTTGTAATCCCGAGAAACACCACCATTCCGATGAACAAAGATAATATTTTCTCGATGTATTCTGACAATAAACTGGGTGTTTCGATCCATGTCTAAGAAGGAGAACAAGCAAAAACTAGAGATAACAATCTCCTCGGAAAATTCGAGCTCGCCGGGATCCCTCCTGCTTCGAGCGCCGTTCCACAGATCAATGTGATCTTCAATGGGGATTATAGCAGTCGACGTGGTGTTAGGGATGAGAGGAATTGCATGTTTCAATCCATGGCCATTAAAAGGTTTCTATCCTTTTCAAGAAGGGATGGTATTTTTGGGGGTTTAGGCATTCAATGTGGGTGGGTAGGGGGATTAGGCGAGGGTTTTTATTGTTACTTTTATATAATTTACAAATGTTTTAGTTTCTTTTCTTTTGAAAGAAAATATATTATTTCTGTTATAAATTAGCAATTGATTATCACTAATTAACATGATTATCACTAATTAGCAATAGATTAAAATCTATGGAGAAAGAAATGTAGAACTTGGAGAAGATTAATACACTTATGTGTAAGTATATTGAAGGCATAGATTTACTTTTACACGAGGAGTATTTATGCTAAAGAATTACCTATTCATCTACATGGTTTTAGGTATGTGATTAATTCACAACTTGGTTGTGGATTGGACATTTGAGTTGAAAATGTCATCCACACCCATGCCTATTAAATCATTCACTATACACTAATATTAATATTATAACACTCCTATATTATACTAATATTACAACACTCCCCCTTGGATGACAATTTCAAATCGGAGTTCAACCTTGAAGTACTACCTCGTTAAAAACCTTGCTAAAGAAAAACCCAATGGGAAAAAACTTTAGCTAAGGGAAAAAGAGTGCAGCCGGTAGTTGACTCCCCCTAATATAGACATCCATGAATTATCACTTGTTGTTCATGTGTCGCATGCCGATATTGTGAACGTGTTTTCTGAAAGTTGCAGTAGGTAGTGCCTTTGTGAAAAGATCTGTTGCATTATTGCTTGATTGAATATATTTCATTTCAATCTGATTATCTTTTATAAGATCTTGAGTGTATGAGAAGAACCTTGGAGGTATGTTCTTTGTGCTGTCACTTTTGATCTATCCTTCTTTCATCCGTGTGACCGGCGTTATCTTCACAAATCAAAGTCGGAATCTTGTTCTTCTCTAGTCCCCACGAAGTCAAAGTGAGTTACGTCATTGACCTCAACCAAACACATTCTCTACTTGCTTCATGAAGTGCAATAAATTCGACATGATTTGAAGACATGGCAACAAGAGTTTGCTTCTGAGAGCGCCATGAAATAGCAGTACCTCCGTTCATGAACACGTATCCAGTTTGAGATCTAGTTTTATGAGGATCAGACAAATAACATGTGTTTCGCCCAAAATCTTGAACTAATGACAAGGAAAGAAATCATTCGACCATCGATGTAAAGGTATACAGGATCGGCGACTCGCGGCATGAAAAAGGAAGGTCGGGTATACTGGTGGTCTTTTCATACGACGAAGCCCCTACCATGTGATGGAAAATACAAAGGAACGACCAATGACATAATTCAGCATCATCGTATCTACCTTTCAACCGTCGAATAAGTCCTCGATCATTCGCTTAACTAACGATATAGCGTATCTCTTTACTGTGCTATTTATTGTAGGGCCGTTATCATTGAAGATAACGAATATAACGGGCGTAATTATGGCCTCTATTATTGTCCTGACAGTTACAAACTCGATCGATATAAATTAAGGAGCACGGAGATGCGAAGAGGGACATCAAACATGTAATACTTGAAATACAAAGCATATTCGAGCTTCCCACACTATTTTTCTTTAGTTTACACACGATTATTGTATTGTAAGGACGATGTCCCTTATTAACGTCATTTCTCATTAGTGTATCGACGATACCTACCATCCTCCGCAGTTTTTTCCCTCGACCAAGGGTTTTTCCGCGTCACCAAATATCTTTGTCTTTCGTTTATTTACATCTTTATTGTGTTTGTCGTTTGGTTCTTTCTTTAGTCGGATAAGCTCCACATCGACCTTAAGTTGATTTTATTAAACCAATTTTTGGCATCAACAGTTTGGCGCCATTCGTGGGACCCCGTCTGAAGAAAAATATTTCAACAAACCCCTTTTTTGTTACTGATATTTGACACCCGTCAAACATATCACCAGTTGGAAAACCCACTAGGATCTTGGAATTTGAACGACCCCATGTCTCTCCCGATAACATAGCGACCGGAAGTCGAACAAGACCATCTTATCACTATTCAATCCGGGGTAAACGCCGTTTAACCCGCTACCTCCACCGTTCGTCTCAAACCCAAAAATAACAAGGGAATACTACAACAACGAAACCAGGAAAGAAGCAAGGATAGGAAACACGGATCCAAGACAATTTATCTTGGACGGAGATCGACCAGACCACTCAATCTTCATAGGGGCACCGCTAGATCCCGCTATTAAAAAGGGCATCCTGAAACCCCCAAGAAGCGACACATATCATTCTGTCTTATTACACGAAGGCGCAACCAACATGAATCCGAAACACGCTTCGCGCAAACTCGGCAATAACCCAACAATCAACTCATCGAATGGAAAAAACTTAACAAAACCGACAAACCATTGAAGCTTGGAATGGGTGATCTCGGAATAAGAGGGCGGCTGAAGGAAAAAGCTCTTCCCTTTTAGAGTAGACTCTCGCTCTCTTTGAGTAGACTCTCACTCCCTTTGATTAGACGCTCACTCTTTTTAGACTCTCACCCTTTCGGAAGAAACTCTCGCTCCTCTGGAAGGAACTCTCTCTCTTCGGAAGAAACTCTCGTTGCTGCCACTCGAGACGTACATTCGGGATAGAGCTCGGAGTTATCTCAGGATCGCCACGAAGGGGCATAATGGTGTAATCCATATCACCAAAACGCGGAACCAGAACCCTCGGGCAGACGTGCTAGCCTCCCGGGAATCATATAGTAAGGTTGCCCGCGCAACAGAAAGGCGCCCGACGAAAGTCAGAAACACCTAAAGAGGAAATTTAGTCACTCGACGAACCAAACGTCCCACGTAGTTGGGTTACGGTACATACAAAAGAAATATATTTTCTAAAGTTTTTTCCCTTTCTTTATTTTCCCATCAAACATCACTAACTTAACCATCGGAGGGTCGTTGGTCGAACCAAACGACCACCCTAACGTTTATCTTGTGCAGGGTCGCAAAAAAATAGATAGGTCGAACGACCTATCAATAAAATTAACTTATGCAAATTACGAGTACAATCGTAAGGTCAAAACAAATCATCAAACAAACATACAATATTCACAAATCCTTGACGGTTGAGTACGATTTCCGTGAGTCGCAGGGAAAACCCCTGTGACTGAAACACAATTGGTTGAATTATCAGTCGATAGTATCGTCAAAATTTGCTTCTGACGCAAGGTGTCCATTAACTAGACTTTGCCCCCGAGGCATGATAACTTGCCTCTGACGCACGACATTCATTAAGTAGAATTTTCTTCTGACGCACGATAATTAGAAGTTGCCTTAGTCGCAAGTTCCCCGTCGTTCGAGGTTTGCCCGTGCCGCAAATCACTTAATCGATAAAAATCTGCCTTCGATAGCTTCTCAAAATTTACCTTTGACGTAAAAATTGCTGCTTCTAAACGCCGAGTATTTGCCTCCGTCGGAATGTAAGTCGCTCGTCTAAACGAACGAATAAGTTAGAATGTTCATCTGATGGGTAAAGAATCACAGCTTTCATCGCACGACACTATTTGTCACATCTTACTTAATGATATTCAAGGGAAGCAATTCGCACGAACAGTACAAAACATAAGAATCACTTGTATTATTTTCCAAAAATTTACAAGTGAAAGGCACGATCACCAACGGTCCCTCTTGAAGGAGGAGAAACATAAAACTAAAAAAAATCCTAGGGGGCCGACTGATCAGCTATGGGATCATCGACAACTTCGTGGGATGGACTCTCGACGTCCTCCACATCCTCGACATCGAGAAACTCCGAAGTCGCCTGATAAACGTTGAAATAGGCGTCCAACGTCTTCCCAACATCCTTCATTGGATCCTTGCCTTGGATATGGCGACGCGCGATCGCCATCTTCACACGTTCTTGTGTAGTGTACTCGATGATCTTTAGCTGCTCGTAGAGCTCGGCATTCTCAGCTTCGACCCTCTCAACATTCAACTTATGATCCTTAACCTCTTTTTCATTCACGGTTAAGGAATCCTTAGTTGCAGCAGCCACCTCCTCCGCCGCTATCACACGACTTTGGGCTTCCTTAAGGCGGCTTCAGAGCTCGTCCTTAGCCCGCCTCGGCCTCAAGCTCGTTACGAATGTCATCTAGTCGGACGGCGAGCTCCTCATTCTTCGCCAGGACCTCCTTCTCCCTGGCCAGAGCAGTCTTCTCTCTCACTAATGCGACAGGGACTACCTTTTCTTCCTGCTCGACCTTCGTATGAAAGGTAAGAGCGACCTGAAAAGCCTGAAAGATGAACACATAATTTTTTTTTAAAATGTCAGAAATACGGATGAATTACAGAAGAATCATTTGACATAACTTGAAAAGGTGCTCCATCAGAACTGTCTCAAGCTCCCCCATACGGAGCCTGAAGTATCTATCCCTAATGACATTAAAGCCCTTGAGGACAGAAAAGACTTGAGGCCCTTTCCACGATGTTTCTGGCGCCAAGAAGTTTGGAGGAACTTCGACATGAGATTCGCCCGTCTCATGCGCCTCCCCCTTGTCAGCAGTCGACCTAGATGATTTTGGGCCGACGAACGGAAAGGAGGAACTATACGCTGCGGATCAGCGGTTATTACACCCTGCAAGCCTTGCAAGGGTATCCTCGTTTTCTCGAGCCCAGTAGTCTTGGGAGAACCACCAGGACGGGTCAACGGTTCCTTCACGATGAACTGAGGTTTTTTCTTTATGCCACCCTCGGCCGTCGAAGTCGACATTTTCATCGCCATGCCCTTCTGAAAGAGGATGGCCTTTTTCTCTTTCTTCGAATGGAGAGGAGCGGCAGCTGCTGCAGCAGAAGAGGCATCGTACGATCCACCAGGCTACAGGAACGCTTTGGGTTGAGGCATCAAGAGCGCCCTGGATAGGGGAATTAAGCGCCCGATCAAAAGATTCTTCTGCAAGACAACGTACATCTGAAGGAGAAAAATCATACAAAGGCATCGAATAAAATAGAACGACTTACCATACATCTCTTCTTCCTCCTTTTTCTTTTCCTCGCTATCAACGACGAACAACGACTGATGAGTTTCGACCAACTCTACTTCGTTGTCCTCTTCGTTTAGATAGACGATTTGGCGAAAATTGCAATCGGCAATCGATTTGGCGAAAATTGCGATCTTCTGGTTCGAATCAACAAGAGGGCGAACTTCGTTGAAACTAATGTCCGCGACAAATAAAAACAAACTTTAGCGAAAACGCACGACCGGAATATAAAAGCACAATAAAGAAACCTAAACTACTACCTCTAGAAGTCCACCCAAAAATCATATACTGGGTCTCATCATCCAAATCAGCCACTCGACGGAAAACGTATCGTGTCTTCCACTGACGGGCATTTACCGCAGTACTGGTGACTAAGATGCGATCACGTTTATCTCTGCTACGGAGGCTATAATAATAGTTAGTCTCGATCATGACCTTGTAGGCTGTCAACATGTCATTTACATTAAACGGAGACTTCCAATCGGCAGTCAAACGTTCGATCGTTCTAACGATCCGCCAAAATTGGGGCATTAGCTGTCCCATGCCTAGTTCGAACATTTGAAGAAATGCTCTTGCCAGGCCCTCGATCGGCCATTTAAACCCAATCTTGAAGGGATATTCATATAAAATGAAATGCCCATCTGGGTTGTCTATCGGTCTAATCAACGAGGGAGGGTACAAACGAACGTTTGGCGGGATACCCGCCAACGACCTAAAGGCGTCTAGTGCCTCGTCCGACATAAGCGAACTCTCGGGGTCCACAGAATCCCTCATAACGATATTCCTAACCTCTATTGCATAAAATACCCTGGCCTCCCAATGCTTTCTACACTTACGAGTCGTAGACTTAAAACGCATACAAGGATTAAAAGATCGTACCTTATAAGGATCAAACCTCGAGTTGATTTTGAGAAAGTATTTGCAGGTTTTGGGCAAAGATTTCGGGAAGATCTCTCTGTCAAAAAAGCATAAAAGAAACAAGTTTAAAATCCGGTCGATATTTATATGATTCCTAGAAACCATTCATTTACCCCATATCGACACCTGTCTTGAACCATTTTCATGCAACCATCAGATCATTGACACCTGCCCTCCACCACTGGCGTGCCTGGCACACGTGCCCACATCGTGTATGACGTCATAACCACTCACACCTAATCCCAATTGGATCCCAGCCAATTCGATCGCCATCTAAATGATTCAACTACCTTTTTGACATTTAAATTTAAAATTCAAAACCTTGCCGCTTTTCTTTCAAATTTAGGGGAAAACTGTTTGGACAAAAATTTCAACTAACGACAAAGGAAATAAATCATTCAACCATCGATGTCAACGTATATAGGACCGACGACTCGCGGCGTGAAAAAAGAAGGTCGAGTATACTGGTGGTTTCGTCGTACGACGAAGCCCCTATCATGCGACAGAAAATACAAAGGAACGACCAATGACATAATTCAACGTCATCGTATCTACCTTTCTATCCATCGAATGAGTCCTCGATCATTTGCTTAACTAACGATATACCGTATGTCTTTAATGTGTTATTTATTGCAGGGCCGTTATCATTGAAGATAATGGATATAACGGACAGAATTATGGCCTCTATTATTGTCCTAATCGTTACAAACTCGATCGGTATAAATAAAGGAGCATGAAGACGCGAATAGGGACATCAAACACGTAATACCTGCAATACAGAGCATATTCGAGCCTTCCACACTATATTTCTTTAGTTTACACACGATTATTGTATTGTAAGGACGACGTCCCTTATTGATGTCATTTTGTCATTAGTGCATCGACGATACCCACAATCATCTGTAGTTTTTTCCCTCGACCAAGGGTTTTTCCGCATCACCAAATATCTTTGTCTTTCGTTTATTTACGTCTTTATTGTGTTTGTCGTTTGATTCTTTCTTTAGTTGGATAAGCTCCACATGAACCTTAAGTTGATTTTTTAAAACCAATTTTTGGCATCAACCACCTGCATCTGCATAACCAGCCAAACCTTCTTTTGAATTGTTAGAATAAAATAGACCTAAATCAATAGTTTCTCGAAGGTATCGAAATATGTGTTTGATTTCATTCAAGTGTCTCTATGTCGGAGATGAACTGAATCTAGCCAACAAATTCACTATAAAAGAAATGTCAGGTCTAGTACAGTTAGTAAGATACATAAGAGCTCCAATTGCACTGAGGTATGACACCTCCGGAACAAGAACCTCTTCATTTTCTTCACAAGGAAGAAATGGATTGTTGTCAATATTGAGTGATCTGACAACCATTGGAGTGCTTAAAGGATTTGCTTTGTCCATATTGAAACGTTTTAAGACCTTTTCAACATAATTCGATTGATGCACTAGTATTACGTTGTGCATATGCCCGATTTATAAACCAAGACAATATTTGGTTTTTCCAAGGTCTTTCATTTCAAACTCTTCCTTCAACAGTACAAGGAATTCATGGATTTCTCTATTTGTCCCATTGATATTTAGACCATTAACATAGACGGCTATGATCACGTATCCAGATGTTGTTTTCTTAATAAAAACGAATGGACAAATAAGATTGTTTGTATAACCTTTACTTTTCAAGTAATCGCTTAAATGGTTATACCACATGCGTCCAGATTTCTTTAACCCATATAAAGATCTTTGTAACTTAATTGAATACATTTCTTTGGGTTTTGCACTTAATGCTTAAGGAATTTTAAATCCTTTAGGGGTTTTCATATAGATATCACTATCTAGTGATCCATATAAGTATGCTGTAACAACATCCAAAGACGCATCTCTAAATTCTTAGAGACTGCTAGGTTGATTAAATATCTTAAAGTAATTGCATTCATAACAAGAGAATATGTTTGCTCATAATCAATCCCTGGTCGTTGAGAAAACCTTGAGCTACAAGTCGTGCTTTATATCTCATAATTTCATTTTCCTCATTTCTTTTCCGTATGAAAATCCATCTGTTTCCCAAGGGTTTCACGGCTTCGGGCGTGAGAATAATAGGTCCAAAAACCTTTCGCTTATTAAGAGAACTTAATTCAGCCTGGATGGCATCTTTCCATTTAACCCAATCTTGTCTACTTTGACATTTAGTGACATACATTGGTTCAGGATCATCAGTTTTATTCAAAATATCACATGCAACAACGTATGAAAATGTATCATCGATATTTCTCATTTCATTTATATTCCATAATATTTTTGTATGCCCATAATTGATTGCAATCTTTTCACTAATATCAATATTCACTTCCTCTTCTGGGGTATTTTTGATATTCTCGATTTCGTCAGGAATACTTTCCTTGTCACCAACAATATTTCCTGCTTCTTTTCTTTTTCGAGGGTTTCTATCCTTGGAACCTAATGGCCTTCCACGCTTCAGGTATGTTTTGGACTCTTGAGTGACTTTATCATCAGATTGTCCATTTGGGATTTCAAATCGGGCTAAAGCATTCACAGCCGATATGTACGATTTGGTCACTCTTTTTGTATCAGTAAATGCATTAGGTAATTGATTTGCAATTTCTTGCAAATGCATTATATTTTGAACTTCTGATTCACATTGCTTCGTGCAAGGATCAAAATATAACAACGAAGGTTCACACCATGAAACATCATTTGTTTGGTCCTTTTCTCCCCCTAATGCTGGGAACATGTCCTCATTAAACTAACAGTCGGCAAAGCGTGCTGTAAAAACATCACCCATTAGTGGTTCAAGATATCTTATAATGGAAGATGTTTCATACCCAACATATATTCCCAATCTTCTCCGAGGACCCGTTTTTATGCGCTGTGGGCATGAATTGGGACATACACTGCACATCCAAAAATTCTAAGATGGGAAATGTTAGGTTGTTGACCAAAAGCAAGTTGTATAGGAGAATATGTATGATATGCACTTGGTCTCATGAGAATTAATGATGCAACATGTAAAATTGCATGACCCTATATAGAAACTGGAAGTTCTGTTCTCATTATTAGTGGTCTAGCTATTAGTTGGAGACGTTTAATCAATGATTCAACTAAACCATTTTGTGTGTAAACATGAGCAACTGGGTGTTCAACAATAATTCCTACAGACATACAATAGTCATTGAATGCTTGAGATGTAAATTCACCAGCATTATCAAGTCTCACCCTTTTAACAGTATAATCGGGAAAATGTGCTTTCAATTTAATAATTTGTGCAAGAAACTTTGACAATAATAATAATAATAATAATAATAATAATAATAACAATAATGACAATGATAATAATAAAACGGTATTATTATAGAAATATATTACAAAGTGAAAATGGGAAAAATATAGTTATAAAAGAAATGGAAACATTACATAATTATAAAAGAAAATGCATACCAGGAATAAAAAGGACCATCAATACTCATATAACTCAAAGCTCTATATCGTTAAAGAAATCAGAAACATTTAGCTCAGTGTTTGTCAATTCCGAATTATCAACAAGGTTTGCTTCTTTCTCCTTTCCTTTGAGGGAATCTTTATAGAGTTGACAGAGATGTGGAGGTATGCGGCATGTCCACCAGTGGTCCGTGCTACCACATCTATAACAAGAACCTTCAGGATTCTGAGAATGACTCGTATTGGCATCATGTTTTGTCATGTTGAGCTTATTTTGTGGTTGGGTCTTATTTCCTCGTGGAGCATGATGATGACTTGCTCTTTACTCACGACCACGATTAAAACGACGACCACGACCACGAGGGTGGTCTCGGCCAAAGTTGTAGTTTCGACCATAAAAATGATTTTGACCAAAACAACCATGACCTCGTCCACGACCGCGACCACGTCCCCGTCGCCGTCCACGAAAATTATTTCTAGAACCGTCATTATTTATAACATTTGCTTCAGGAAATGCTAATGAATCGGTCGGACGAGATTGATGGTTTTTTCATTAAAAGCTCATTACTTTGTTCTGCAACAAGTAAACATGAAGTCAACTCAGAATATCTGGTGAATTTCTGCAGTCGATATTGTTGTTGCAAAGTAATGTTAGATGCATGGAAAGTAGAGTAAGTTTTCTCCAACATATCCGCATCAGTAATACTTTGTCCACAAAACCTAAAGTCGTGAATATATTCTAAACAATGCAGAGCTATAGTCATTCATTTTCTTAAAATCTTGAAATCTCAAAGTTCTCCATTCATCCCTGGCAGCCGGAAGTAAAACTTTCTATTGGTGATCAAACCTATCTTTAAGGTCTTTACACAGAATTCTTGGATCACTTGTATTGAGATATTCAAATTTTAACATATCGTCAACATGTGTCCGAAGAAAAATGTTGGCCTTTGCTTTGTCTTGCAATGAGCATTTATTGGTTTCGCTTAAAGTGTCTAAAATACCCATAGACTCAAGGTGCATTTTGACATCCATCATCCAAGACATGTAATATTTTCCGTTTACGTCAAGGGCCGCAAACTCAATCTTTGCAAGGTTCGACATATTGTAACTACCAAACAACAAGATAAAAATTAGAATCCAGATAAAAATTGACATACAAAGAAGTGGAAGAACTAGAAGTACAAACATGTTTAAGAAAAAATAAAATTCATCCGGTGGGAGATCAGTAACAGGAATGATTAGTAATATAAGTATCACCAACAGGAGAATTAGAACTGGATGAAGCATCTTCGGGAAAAAAAATTCTGAACATATGAATTCAGAAAAATAAGAGTAAGTGTGTTGAGAATTAACTTAACTGTTAATTTATAGTGTAAAAATATAGACGTTGGAAAAAGTTTTACTACCGTTGTTAATATAGCCGTTTGAAAATGATTTTGTAAATGGTTATTAACACATATAATTAATAAAGATTATAATATCAATGATGGTAGACGTATGATAAAATTAGTTGTATAATGTTAGTACAAATAAATGTTAGTATGTTTAGATAAAATTAGCAAAGGGAATAAACATAAGTAAATATTAGTATGTTATTGAATAAAATAAATATGATTATAAAATTAAGCATCCATTACTAAAAGTTATTATACACATATAAAGGCATACATTGACTATTGTTGATATTTAATCTTCTTGACTATTGTTGATATTTAATACATGCATAAGCATAAATACATACCTTGACTATTGTTGATATTTAATCTTCTTAACATATAGTATTAAAGAAATACATATGACTATTGTTGATATTTAATCTTCTTAACATATAGTATTAAAGAAATACATCCCTTGATTAGAGTCTCGTGCTAATAACGTGTTATAAATTAGCAATTGATTATCGCTAATTAGCAATTGATTAAGAAATCTATGGAGAAAGAAATGTAGAACTTGGAGAAGATTAATACACTTATGTCAGTATATTGAAGGTATAGATTTACTTTTGCACAAGGAGTATTCATACTAAAAAGTTACCTATTCATCTATATGGATTTAGGTATGGGATTAATTCACAACTTGGTTGTGGATTGGACTTTTGAGTTGAAAATGTCATCCACACCCATGCCTATTTAATCATTCACTGTACAGTAATATTAATATTATAACTAGGGATGGAAACAGGGCGAGTATTGGGCGGGTAATGCATCCCCCGTCCCTGACCCCGACCCCCGTTTAACACCCCCGTCCTCGACCCCGCCCCGACAAATCCCTGAAGGGTTCGTGGGGAAGGAATCCCCGACGGGTTCGAGGAACCCGTTGGGTACCCGTTTAGTAAAAAAACAACGTACTTTAAAATTAAATTATAAAAAAATCGTTACTACATTAATCAACAATATTGAAAAACAAATATATTTGCTATTTAATAATAAATAAATACATATATACATGTTTATTTATTTATACACACACTATATACATATATTAAATAAATTAAAAAATTAATCGGGTATATTAGGGGCGGGTAATGCCATCCCGAACCCCGTTTCGGGTATGAAATAAATCCCCGTCCCCGCCCCGTTACCTGTTAAACCGGGGAATCCCCGCCCCAACGGGTAAAATTTCCATCACTAATTGTAACACTCCTGTATTATACTAATATTACAACAATTTCTTGTTTTTAAACTTTAATAAATTATCTAGTATCATTTTTTCTTAATAAATATAGTGAAAAGTTTTTTTTTGACAGAATTAGTCAAAGGGTCGATAAAAGAAACAAAATGAAAACCATGAAAACCACAAGGACGAAAACGGTAGTATACTCAAAGGTTTAAGAAGATCCAAAGTGGGTTCTGGAACGGAATCTTCTCAAGCGAGTTTTCAAGTCAGAGTTTAGGATCATAGGGATTGGGGGAGTCGTGTTTCCTCTTTTTTATTTTTTTAAACCTCCTGCCTCATGGGAATCAATTCATCTGTAGAAAGTTTTTAAACACCACGGAAATGTCGTCGATGTTTATATAGCTAGGAAACGACTACGAAACCTCGAAGGGGTTCTCGTCAAGGTCTTGGAGACGAGTTTGGCTAGCATTTGAACTGGAACTCAAAAGTTGTCTGCTTATATAGAAAAATCCTCTGGTGGTCATGGATTTGCTTCGAGGGCTGTAATGGGTGGCTCGAAGAAGGTAGGTTGTCATGGCAAGAACAACTGGAGAGATGACCGAACCTTTGGAAGTGGTAGGCGCTAATCCATTCTGATCCTATCTGCATAAAAACATTAAAAGGAATGGTTATCTCATATCTGATGTGGGGGGGGGGGGATTCCTCAAAGGATGAGTTGTATGATTGAGGATGTTAAAGAGATGGAGTTCTTAGAAGTGGTGACAAAGCTTAGGGGCTTGGTTTGAGAGATATTAAATTCCTAGGTGGCTATGAGGTTTCTTAAAGGATATGGATTGCTAGGGGATTATCTGGATTATTTTTTTTAAGGTTGAGGAGATTATCCCTATTGTTAACAATGAGCATCATGGTATCCATAGTTGGATTCGTAACATTCGACCATAGGAAGAGGACTTTTGTTCGTCTTCTTATCGGCAATGGATCTTTATTACGGGTATTTCTTTACATGGTTGGGCAGAATAGAATTTTAGATCAATAGCAGAAAGATGGGGGTCTGTTATTTCTTTTGACAATTGTTCATTTGATGATGCTCTTTCGGTTTCTACAGGTTGAGTTCTTATTCTAACTAAATCGGTTGGTCTAATTAATGATGTTATTTCTATTAAGCTAGATGAATGACTTTTCCATGTTATTACCGAAGGTTTCGAAGATGGTTTTGGCCATCTTAATCCTTGCCCTTGGTGTGTTACTTATTCTGATTCAGAAGTCCCTTCGGAAGATTATTTGGACTCAGATATAGGGTTGGACGAAGGTAAAGATACAAAGTTTTCGAACAGCAACGAAGGTAATAATGGGAGCCCCCATGGGCAACTTTGGACGTTACGCCTCCTCCACTTAGGTCTTCCAAAGAGACCCCTTTTCCGGTTCCAAAATTGGCAATAAAACTTCAAAGGTGGATTATTTATCTTCCCCTCTCCCTAGTGAGTAGAAATTTGTTGACGGCCCATCCAAGGTTCAAAAAGGCATGGGGCATGGCCTGGTAACGACGAGGTCAAGCCTTAAGCTTTAAATAGAACTTACAAAGGTAATTTTACAACTTCATTTTAGTCGTAAGTCCATAACGTTTATAAATTCGTGAAATTGTGAATGATGTGATTAGATAAATCTATAAGAGTGTAAAAATACAAAAGATAAAAATAAATAAAAAATATTTAAAAAAAAACAATTCATGCCATACAAAAAAACGCACGCCATGGCGCGCCTCAAGACGCCATGGCGTGAGCCACGCCTTATAGAAACGTTATGGGCTGTTTCGTAATGACGGAGACACGTCTTATGCCATATCGCGCCATTGCACACCTTTTTGAACACTGGGCCCATCTAATGTCTTTGGGATTAAAGTGGATCCAATTTTGGATCCCATCTCTTCTGGTGGAAAAGTTAAACAAAGAAGGTTGGCCCTTCTTCTAGTCTTCCTCCTTCTTCTGATGCTCAAGTGAATACGAGCCATTCAATGCTATCATCAAACCACCAAAACTCCCACTATCCTCAAAAGTGGGAAATTTTTAAGGGAAGCTTAGTATGCGTATAGTTAAAGATTTAGAAAGGCGAAAGGGAAAAAGTCGCAGTCTTCAAGACTAGGAGGTTGCAATATTTCTGGAATTGAGATTTTCGGAGGAGAAGACGTGGGCAACGGTTCGAAAATGTAATAGTAACAAAGCTCCTAGCTCTGATGGGTTTAATTTTGCTTTTATTAAATATGGCACATTGTCAAATCTGATGTCTTGAGCGCTCTTAATTGGTTCTGAGAAAACGAACATATTAGTAGCGGTTATAACTCCTCTTTTGTTACTCTTGTTTCCAAGACCAAGGATCCTATTAGTATTGAGGAATACCGTCGAATTAGTCTTGTTGGATATTTCTATAAAAGCTTGTCTAAAGTTCTTGTAGAGCGTTTGAAGAAAGTCATTGGTAAAGTGATAGTAGAAGAGAAAAATGATTTTATTGAAGGCGTTTCCATTCTCGATGGGGGTCTTATAGAAAACGAAGTCCTTGCTTATGTAAAGGATCGAAGTTGCCAATTATGATCCTCAAAGTTGATTTCGAGAAGGCTTTCTCTCTATTATCTAGAATTTTCTAGTTCATGTGATTAAACAATTGGGGTTTGGTTTAAATGGCGTAACTGGATTCATGATTGCCTTAAGTCAACCTATATATCCTTGTTGGTAAATGGCTCCCCTACTCGATAGTTCGTTATGTCGGATGTTTCAAAGGAGTTGAAGTCGGTATCCATAAAATAATGGTTTTTCACCTACAGTTCGTGAATGACAAAATTTTTTTTTTTCTGAGATTAGAGTGCTTGTAATAATAGAAATCTTCCAAGTATTTTGAAAGTGTTTTCAAAATGCTTCGAGGCTTAAAATAAACCTGTCTAAAAGCAAGATTTTCGGGGTTGGGATCTCACAGTTTAAGGTTGATTTTACTTTTCACCGTTCAAATGTTGTGTAGGTAGGCTACCGTTCGTGTACCTTGGTCTTCTGATTGGTAAAAAACATGAAGAAGGTGGAAAGTTGGCGACTGATTTTTGAAAAGTTCCAGTAAAAATTTGCTTCTTGGAAATCGAGACTCATCTCTTTCGGTGGTAGGCTTAATGATGCCATTTAGAGGTAATATCTGAATTTTTCAGAGGACTATCTTGTTTGGCAAAAAAAAAAAAACATCTGAATCGTTCATGTTAGGCTCTGAGTGAATTTTTTACGGAAGGCGTCTCCAAACCATTCAGACGCCTCAATATTCCTAGACTACCCTCTGAATATCTGATATCTCTATGCTCTCTCATCTCTTACATGGTTGCTCCTTCTTCCTCACATTCTGCTAGGCTGCTAAAAAAAACCCTAGACTATAAAAATCAAGCCCATAAAATTTTTAATTCAAAATCAAACCTATATAAGTTTTCCACTAGAAAACTTCTGAATCCGTGCCCCCTAAAAATCTCTACAATAAAAACATTCACAAGAAAAATGATGAATACAAGTCTAGATTGGAAACTATTGTTATCGGAGAAAAAATAATGAAGGCAACAAAAAGAAAATGATGTAGCGGCTAGGGGCATTCACGTGTTGGTTGATCGGGTTTTAGACATTTCAACAACCCAGTCCAATGCTTTCAGTTTGGAAAATCTCAACCCACGCCAACCCAAACGAAAGTACGACCCAACCCAACCCAACCCGTAAGGGTTGGTCGGGTTGATACTTTGATTAAAAAATACTTTCCTAAGGCTGAATATTTGTTTTCTCTAGTCTAGTTACAATTTCTTTTTCATCAGCATCTATTCGAATTTTCTGTATATTTTATTCAATGTATAACAATGTCTTTATATACACAAGGATTATAATTAGGAAGCTAACTTACAGGAGCTTATTCTTGGCAAAGAATCGTAACCGATGAATATCTTTTTTAATTGCAAAATATCAACAATATAATCATTTTCTAATTGCAAGATATCAAGGATTCCTAACATTCCTCCTCAAGTTGGAGTGGATGTTGATCACTCCCAACTTGCCCAACAATACTCGAAATTGGTTCGAGTTTAAAGGCTTCGTAAAGATGTCTGCCGATTATTCTTGCGTCTTGATGTGTTGAGTCTTTATCATACCCTTTTGCAACTTTTTTCTCACCACATGACAGTCAATCTCAATATGCTTCGTTCTCTCATGAAATACGGGATTCGAAGCTTTGTGAATCGCTGCCTCATTGTTGCAAAACAAACTCACTGGTTGTATTTGTCTAACACCCAAATCACGCAAAATATTGGACAACCAAGTTATCTCGCAGCAAGTTATTGCCATAGAACGATATTCGGCTTCTGCACTTGAACAGGAAACTGTACTTTCCTTATTCGTCTTCCATGATATTGGAGCATTACCGAGGAATATACGATATCCTATTGTTGATCTCGTTGTAGCTTTACATCTTGCCCAGACTGCATCACAATACGCCTTTAGTTCCAAAGATCCAGTAGAAGGCAAAAAAATACCTTGTCCTGGAGTTTGTTTCAAATACCGCAACACTCTATGAGTTGCCTCCAAGTGAGGTTCTCGTGGCTTGTCCATGAATTGATTAAGAGTGTGTACGACATAAACTAAATTAGGTCTTGTGATAGTAAGATACACAAGACGTCCAACCATTCTTATGTACCTTGACGCGTCTTGTAATAATTTGCCATCACCTTGCATGAGACGTATGTTCTGATCAATGGGAAACTGTGAAGGCTTAGCTCCCAAGAACCCCGTATCTTCTAAAATTTCGAATGCGTACTTGCGTTGACTTAGTACAATTCCCAGTTTTGAACGTGCCACTCCTAAACCAAGGAAGTACTTTAATTGCCCCATATCCTTCAGCTTGAATTGACTTGACAATAAGTCATTAGTCTTTCTTATATCATCCAAGCTATTTCCAGCAAGTATGACATCGTCTACATAGACTAGGAGAGCAGTAAAGATGCCATTGTGATTCCGAACGAATAAAGAATTATCTGACAAAGATTGTTTAAAACCGGCTGTCTTCAAGGCACTTGATAGTTTTAAAAACCATTGTCGAGAGGCTTGTTTCAGCCCATAAAGTGACTTGTAATTTGCATACAACGGTTATCTCCCCCTTTCGTTCGAATCTAGGTGGCAACTACATATATACATCCTCATGAAGGTCGCCGTTGAGAAAAGCATTGTTGACATCAAGTTGGTGAAGATGCAATTCTTAAGAGCGGCTAGACTCAACAACACACGTACTATTGTAAGCTTTGCCATAGGGGCAAAATGTCTCACAGTAATCCAGTCCCTTAAATTGGCTATAACCTTTGGCCACTAATCGTGCTTTGTAGCGTTCAACGGTGCCATCGGGGTCGTATTTGATTTTGTACACCCATTTACATCCAATGGGTTGTTTGTGGGATGGAAGCTCCACCAAACTCCATGTTTTATTTGACTCCAACGCTTCTATTTATAGACGCATGTCTTCTCTCCATTTTGGATCTTGTACTGCTTGAGAAAAAGAGGATGGTTCCTTTTGCAAATTGATGTTAGCAGTAAAGGCTCTATGAGGTTGGGAAAAATGATCGTAATAAAGAAAGGAAGAGATATTGTGAGCCATACCTGGAGAGACGACCTCGTTCGGAGAATAAGACGGGACAGGACGGTACGAGATGGAAGAGCCACCTCAACATGAAAGTCATACAGTACTGTAGGGACTTTGGTGGCACGAGTGGAACATCAAACATGTGGTTGAGTAGGTGACCGTTGTTGTCCCGATTCACATTCTGGAGTAGATTTAGGAGATGGTGAATTTGGAGATGGTGGATTAGGAGAAGTAAGAGAAGGTGGAGATACACACTCTGTAGATGAAGTAGGTGGAAAAGGTGTGGGGTTGGGGTTTGAGGACTCATCGGTTGGAGCTGGGGAAGGGTTTTGAGAAGGTAAATTGGTAAAATCAAAATATATATTGGGAGATTTGAGTGGGATTAGATAAGGAAGAGAATCACAGTTACTGTTCGAATTATCAATGATGGTTTTGTATAGGAACACATTCTTAAAGAAATCAACATCTAGTGAACAAATGATTTGTTTTGTGACAATATTGTGCACTTTATATCCTTTCTTTCCATTTGGGTATCCAAGAAAAATACACTCAACTGATCTGTGATCAAATTTGGACGGTCGAGATGGATGATTCGACGCAAAACATTGACATCTGAAAACCCTTAGGTGAGAATATCTAGGTTGATGACTAAAGGGTTTTTCAAATGGACTTTTCCCTTGAAGGTTAGGACTTGGGGTTTGATTAATCAAGTATGTTGCGGTTAAG
This sequence comes from Silybum marianum, assembly GCA_036898165.1. Classification (NCBI taxonomy): domain Eukaryota; kingdom Viridiplantae; phylum Streptophyta; class Magnoliopsida; order Asterales; family Asteraceae; genus Silybum; species Silybum marianum. The sequence continues at coordinate 6,580,915 of CM072541.1, forward strand.
ATTGCATCCCAGCAAAATGGTTTTGTCAAGTGTGACTGAAAAAGTAGGGCTCGAGCAACATTGAGTAGGTGACGATGTTTGCGTTCAGATACACCATTTTGTTGTGGGGGGTGTTGATGCAACTCGTCTGATGAATGATGCCTCGTGAAGAGTAAAAGTACGGGATGTTAAACTCAACACCATTGTCACTTCTAACCATCTTAACATGCTTGGAAAATTGCGTTTCAACAAAAAATATGAAATTGACGAGCAAAGACCGTGCTTCAGATTTTCGTTGCATTAAGTAGACCCAAGTACAACGAGAGTAATCATCAACGATGGTCAAAAAATATCTTGCACCAGAATAAGTGGGAACCTTATAACCACCCCAGATATCGATATGAATCAAATCAAAAGTAGAAGAACTACTATTAAAACTTAATGGAAAAGGTTTTCGAGTTAATTTTGCAAGAGGACAAACAGAACATTGGTTTGTGTCACTAGACTTATTTAGACGGAAAGAAAATAAAGAAGATGCTTTAGCTGACGGGTGACCAAGACGATGATGCCACAATCTATCGGACTCGGTGTGAACTACATTGCATGTTACTTTCTTTGGAAGATTGAAGCGATAAAGTCCCCGTTGCTCAGTTCCCGTCCCAATCGTCTTCCCCGAACGTAGGTCCTGTATAAAACAGAATTATTTTAGAAAAAATGGTGACACAAAGAGAATCAAGTACTAGTTTGCTTATTGATATGAGATTGAGGGAAAACTGGGGAACACATAGCACATTATGAAGAATAAATTGAGAAGAAAATGTTACGGTGCCTATGTGAGTAACGAGAATAGAAGTCCCATCTGGTAACGTGACCCAACGATTGATAATCGTTTTTGAAGAGGAAAGAACTTTAGGACTACAAACAATATGATCGATGGCCACCGCTATCGAAAATCCAAAAAGGCTCATTACTATTGTGTGAGAGGTGATGAACCTTACCAGATAACTCTTCATAGTTTTGTATATTACCGACCATATTGGCAGAAGAAGATTGTGAATGAGCAAGAAGTTTGTTGAGAAGAAGTTGGCATTTTGCTTTGTTAGAGGAAAGCTGTCATTTTTTCCTTCCTTGGAATCAATTTTTGATCCAACAATGTTTGCTTTAGGATGGTGCAATCTGCCATTGGCAAGATCGTTCTTCCTTTTTCGGCGATATGGTTGTGAATGCCCTTTTAGGTTGTAGTATAGACATGTGATATGAGCTCTGCAATGATTGGTTCTATGATTAGTTATATCACATTTTTCACAATATTTACCTCCTTCCGAGCGACGGGCATCATGATTTCCTCTTTTGACAGAATTGATGCAAGAGTTTGCAACTTCTCTTAACTCTCGACCTAAACCTTTGACAGAGAAGGCAGCAAATTCGGGTATTGTTGCCGTTTTCTCTACTGTTACCTGACATTGTTTCTCCTGTCGGATCACGATGGCATATGCCTTGCTAAGGCTCGGTAAAGGGTCCATCCCTGTTATGTTTCCCCGGGTTTGTTCAAAACTTTCATTCAAACCCATGAGAAACTTCATTGTCTTTTATGTCTCCATGAATTTATGGATCTCGATTGCGGCTTCACAGCTACAAGCAGTAAAAGAGCATAGAACATCTTTCTCATCCCACATGCCTTTTAGGTCTGTGAAATAAATCATAACAGATCGATTTCTTTTCTGGCACTTGTGTATATTATTTTCGATTTGATACAAGGAAAAATAATTTGTTTGATCAAATCGGTCTTGTAGTTCCAACCATATAGTTCGAGCTTCTTTGCGATGAATTACAGATTTTGACATGTGCTTTGTCATAGATGAAATAAGCCAATTCTTGACGAGAGTATTGCACCTGTCCCATTGAAGAGCTTCTTCTTGGTTGGTGGTCGATTTTGTGATGGTTCCGGTTATGAAACCTGCTTTGTTTTTTATTTGGAGTACCATGATGATCAATAACGCCCAAACTGAGTAGTTGTCCTCCCCCAAAGGTTCAGAAACCAACATAACCCCTGGTTGGTCCGAGTGGTGGAGAAAGAGTGGATGATTATAATTCTCCCATGGAGCTGCATCCCTTGAAGTTTCTTTATCAGCAGGAGCCATGAGAATGATGGAAAAAAAATCTAGGTGTTAAGAACGAATGCTCTAATACCATGTAAAGAAATAAAGATATTCAAATTTTCTGTATATTTTATTCAATGTATAACAATGTCTTTATATACACAAGGACTATATTCAGGAAGCTAATTTATAGAAGCTTATTCTTGGCAAAGAATCGTAACCGATGAATATCTTTTCTAATTGCAAAATATCAGCAATATAATTAATCTTTTTCTAATTGCAAGATATCAGGAATTCATAATAGATATTGGGTTCATCGGGTTGATCAGGTTGGGTTAGGTTCAAAAAAAAAGTAACTGATATCAACCCAATATCTAAGGTTTGAAAATTTTACAACTTGATTAGACATCGGGTTGCTTCGTTGATCGAGTTGATCGGGTTAGTCGGATTTTTGAGCACGGAGGAGGAGAATTTGCTTCCATCTGATTGTTTGCTAAAAGATTCCATTTTTTATCCTTCATCGTTTCATTGTGTCTTTATAGGATGAATATGCTTCCATCTCTTGTTTGTTCTTGATTTTGTTGGAAAAGGTGGTAATTTAGTGGGTTATATTTAGGTTTTTTGATTGAACAAAATTTAATTTAATTTTTATTGCTCGGTAATCAACTTCAAGTCAAATTTTAAAAAGAATACGGGTTCAATGAAAAAACAAGTAGACAACAAAGAAGGTCAAATTAGTAATTTTACGTCATTCAAACTATCTATTTAGAATACTTACCAAATAGTCATTTGTCATCCAACACTAAATCATACAGAGTCTCTTCATCATTCTGACCATTTAATCATTTTATACCAAATCATTCAGCAACTGCCAAACAACCCCGTACTCTTGTTAAGTTGGTCCTTGGTAGTTTATCTCTTTACTATTTCTCTTTATTGCGGCCTGGTAAAGGTCTTGCACACGCTTGAGGGAATAAGAAGGAATTTCTTTTGAGGTGGTCATGGGGAGAATCAGAAATCGACATGAGTTAAATGGGAGTCTTACTTGAGCGACTTCGGAGTCGGTGGACTAAGTGTAGGCAACCTTCGAGCTTCAAACGTCGGTTGGATTGCTAAGTGGTGGTGGACATTCAAAACTTTTTGGAATGTTTTTTGGGATCGTATAATCAAACACATCTAATGGGGCACAATGGGGTCTTGGTGAGACCGAGTATTGGCAAAAAAATGGTACTTGTGGTAATATAATTCGAGTTGTGTTAGATCTTTAAAAACTTGGTGTTAATTTGAGCGAGATGTTTGGAAAAAGTCTTGGTGTAAAAGCTCAATTGAACCAATTAAGGTTAAATAGACTTTATTAAAGCCCACTAACAATCGTTAAAGCCTAATAGCATCTGTTAAAGCCCAACTGACCCAATTAAGGCCCAATAGTTTCATTAAAGCCCCAATAGTATTCGATAAAGCCCAATTGAACCAATTAAGGCCCAATAGATTCATGAAAGCCCAGTAAGAACCGTCAAAGCCCAGTTGTATCCGTTAAAACCCGCTAAGATCTATTAACCATTATAATTGAATCGAATAAAGCCTAATACGTCCATTATAATACAACAAGTCCCTTTTAGTACTTATTAAGACCCAATAACATCAACGGTTATTGTTACGTGTCTGTATGCATGTATGTACTGTTTACATGGATGTGGTTCTTTAAAGAACTTGATTGGACGTTCATAAATTGCAGTCGCCGTTGAAGACCAATCAAACCGAATAGGCACAATACGTCAAAAAGGTAAAAATATTTTTTTAAGAGTAAATTACATGATTGGTCCTTGTGGTTTACACTAAATAACACTGTGCATCCCTTTTTCAAAATAATTATGGATTTGGTCCCTGTGGTTTACATTTTCACACGTCCTTGGTCCTTGAACTCTAACGATGTTAAATGATTCCGTTGAATTATCTAGAGGGGCTAACAATGTAATATTTTAAAACTTTGGTTCCACCTTTTTCAATTTTGCTCTTTCCCCCTCTTGTCTCCTAACACATACACATTTACACACAAACATTAATTGATATTGATTATTAAGTTTAATTTATTAGTTAATTTTAAATTAGGGAATTTAATTATTTTGACCCATTTATAAAATGGGTTTACCAAAATAACCAAATTCTTTTTGGTTTGACGAAAATGACCAGAATACATGCGAAAGGGGTATCGAAATACACCTCAGATCGAGTGGACTTCAAAAACACCCAAAACGACGTCGTTTTGGCCAAAAGTGCTCCGCCAAATACCGAATACCTCCGCCATATGGCGGAGGGGACTAAAACGACGTCGTTTTGGGCCTTTTTTCGCGTATCCCTGACCGTATACCGTTTCCTCCGCCACGCCGTATAAATACCTCCGCGACATGGCGGAGGGGACCCAAAACGACGTCGTTTTGGGCCCTTTTTTTGCCTGGAAACCCTACTTTGTAAGACAATATAACAGGTTACCTATGTTTGACTCGTTTTTTGGTGTATTGTTTTTTTCACTGATAAATTCCACAATTGCCTGATAAATTTCCTGATAAATTCCCCACAATTGCCTGATAAATTCCCCACCCATCCACCCCTTTTTTTACAAACACAAGTAGTTTTAAAGATCAAGAGCAACATTTCAAATTCCATTTTTATTTATTTGGCACATTGTTATACATTACGTTCGAAAAAATACGCTTCAAGACATTGAATTTGGCAACTTTCAGAAATGGCCAACGTTCGTCAAGTAAGTTTTTCTGTTCTACGATTTATTGCTTAAAACTACTAATATATATTATTACGTGTTTGTTGTTATATTTATACATTTGTAGCAATGTATTATGCTTGTCTCATTCGTGTGTTTTCATGTAAATATAAAATATTTAGAACACGTGTATTTTGAAACAAAGCAAAAATATTTGTCCTCATTTGTATAACAGACATAATATATTTTGAAACAAAGAACAAATATTTGTCCTCATTTGTATAACTTTGAAGGTTTGTAATATGTTTCCCGGGTGTTGTAATTTTCTAAGCTTCTGGTGGTAATATTAAGATAGTTTAAAAAAAACCAAATAACAAATAGTAGCGGGCAAGTTTTTTTACCGTTTATTTAAAAGCTTTTGGCTAATAGCTTTCGATTTGTTTTGAAAATATTTGTTTAAAAATGTTCTATAAAAATAATTCCAACTTTTACCGTATTTTTAAAAGTTATAAAAATTAAAAATTATATGGGAAATTTTTTATAAAAATTATATAACGAGACTTTGTAAAGAAACTTAACCAAAACGTTAACCCTAACGGAGTTAACAGAACTAACGGAAAAAAGCACTAAAATTGTAATAAACCTTAACGGAAGTATATATAAACTGTCTATATGTGTTACAATGTAAGAGGATTTTACGTACTCCTCGTTGGCGTTCAAAAGTCGTCTTACCATGATAAAAGGTATTAGGACGGTTTTGAGCTTCGATGATGGCAAACAATTTGCGTTCAGGCGTACACCTTTCGGTCCATGGTTGGACCTTGCCATGACTGCCCACGATCCGTTGTTAGTCAACATGTTTCTGCAGATGGAGGTTTCTGCTACAAACGCAGAACCCGACGAGCTATATTTTGACGTGTTTGGGCACTCATTATGTTTCGAGCGACAGAAGTTCTGCCTTATTACAGGACTCCGTTTCGGACCCACATCCTCCCTTCCTTCCATACCAACACAAAGTTTCGTTAGTAGGGTATTTTCCGATGAGGACCCAAAAACCTTAAAGACTTCAACTGTTTATGACCGGATGATGCTGAATTACATGAGTGACCTACCACAAGACGATGTTATTCGTGTGTGCTTAGTGGTGATGGTGGAACTTGTATTCATGGGGCGTGAGCTAAGACAGTTTGTTAGCCAGACAGTTATTAGGGCCGTCGAGGACTTACAAGTATTTTGCAATTATCCGTGGGGTGAACATATATGGGGCCGTACATTCAAACAAATGCATAAGGCTTACAGTAGACGAGTGAAAAAAAATGACCCCTCAGCATGGACGATGTCTGGGTTTACAGATGCTTTCAAGGTTAGACAAGTAGTATAAATGATTTTTTAGTAACAATTAGTTTCCTAATTTGAACAGTATGTACATGTTTATGGTGTGTAACTTTAGATTTGGATCTTGGAGATGTTTCCTGTCGCCCTCCACCATTTCCATAAGCAAAATGACAGGTATCCTAGAGGACTTTCCTGGAGTCGGATTACTACTACAAAGACGTTGGGTAGGTCGATTTGCCTTCAGTTCTTCAAGTCAGTTGGGGGGGGGGGGGTAAGTTATTTGACTCTCTTTCGAATTTGATAGGAAAACAATAATCACTCAATGTATTGATTTTGTTAACATATTTAGCAGATGTCGGGCCCATCCTCGCTACTTACCAGTACGTCTGCCGATGAGCAGATGGAGTGGTATATAGAAAGTTGTCCCCATTTCCGTCCTAAGTCTCGCGACCAATATCAAGACAAGTGGGACGAGCTGGCGGAACTCCAGACCAAGACCGATTCCAACACCCGAGCCTTAATGAGCTTGTGCTGTCTTTCGGCGCACATCAGGTCACTGTTGAACAAACAATTTACCATCCTCTATATTTACACCATGTATTGATACTACCGTACATGGTTTTGCTAGATGTCTGACGTCCCTGTACCGACGACTTACTTCAATCAGTTTGAGGTGAAAAATACTTACTTCGATCAGTTTGCGATACCGAGGCGGTCGTACGAGATGCCGACCTCGTCATACGAGATGCCGACCTCGTCGTACGAGATGGCTAGGTCGTCTTGCATCATACGGCCTACGTACATGCAAGATGTAAGTTCCTTTTTGTTGTTGTTTAAATGCTAGCGTGAAGAATAGCAACTAAAATTACCTTTCGCGGTCTAACAGTTTGGGTCGTCGGGCTACGTACCAAGACCAACCACCAGAGGTCCCCGCGCCGCGTCCAGGATTCCGGGAGCGGTGGGCTTCAAAAGTAACAATGAATCCTTGGAGTAAGCAACGACCAACCACACCGGTCGCTGGAAAAAAAAAGTCACAAACAAAGCGAAACAGTAAGACCTTCGCTTCTTCAACCAATAGAGAAGTCGTCACCGGCCTAATGGTATTTGCTAAAGTTCAAAATGATGACATTCTTGAACTTCATCTGCCGTTCTTCCCTCATATTCCCGTTGAGAAGGAATTTTGGAGAGTATTGTTGGGTCTTGACGGAACGGGCAATCTATAGGAACAACTTAGGATTTAATTTTTTTGTGTCACTAAAGTGGGCGAAGAAGGTTTTCGCCACCCGACGTAATACAGCGAGGTGGATGGTCATGATTACTCAATTCTTCGGTTTTATGCTTCAAAATAAGGGAGGGGAAGATTCAGTAGTTGGAATGTGCGATGGAACAGAGCCAGACGAACGGTCATGGCATTTAACGGACATGGTACGTTAATTGTTTTTAAAGATTTTATTTAACCTATTTCTTACTAACAATATGTGGGTGACTATTATATTCCAGGTATACATTCCTATTTCCATAGGAGAGAGCCGTCATTGGGTGCTCGGGGTGTTAGATCTTCCTACCATGGAGATGGTTGTATACGACAGCCTCCGCAGCTCCTCCTTGCTACAACGAACCCTGGTGGAACTTATGAAGATATTTGATGAGCGGCTGAAAAAGTTATTGAAAAAGATTAAATATCGGGGTAGCAAATCCTTCAGTTGGAAACACGATGATCGTGAATCACAACAGTCTAGACGCTATAGAGATTGCGGTGTATGTGTTTGTAAAAACATGGAGTCATTGGTGGCCGGGGAAATCATTCCAACCTATGCTCCAAATGAGGCAGCGGAAGCGGCAATGTTGTTTCGCTTAAAGATGGCGGAGGTATTTTATGCGCATGCACAAATCTGACCTTAGTATTTTATGCGCGTGCACAAATTGTATTGATAAATTAACATATTATAAATTTACCCACATTATTAACTTTTCGCTCTTTGACTATTCCCATCAGTGTAGCATTTTTTTAATGCAATATGAAAAATTTTAACGCGATATCCTGGAAGCTTTAACCATCCGGTCGGGAATGCCTCATCCGTTAGTCTACCGTCACTCATTTTATTTATCAAATACAAGGACCAAATGTGTAAGATTTAAGGTGTGAGCCATTTATCGATAATGATTTATATATAATGATTTATATATAATACATTAAATTAGTAAATAAAATGAATGTTTATATAATTAAATAAAAAGCCATGTGAGCCATTTATCGACAATAAAATGAATGTTTATATAATTATATATAATATGTTTGGCCATCCTTAGGACCGGAACGGATACCGTGATGGGTTACAAAAAGCCCGGTACTAAAATTACTGTTGCGGCCTGGGACCGATTATTATTATTATTATTATTATTATTATTATTACTACTACTTTCGTGACATAGTGTAGGAGCCTAACATATTCGATTCACGGAAAAAAAATACGCAATATTGGTCTCATTTCGAAGTGATTTTCGAGACTATTTTAATGATGTAATTTGTTAAAATATAAACGTCATTTGTAGACGTATTTTAATTGATATACGTTTATGTATGTTAATGTGATAAGGGTGTGAAACGGAAAATTAAAAAGCAAAGTACCTAAAGTAAAAACTAATTGTAGGGGTAAAAACAGTAAAATCTAAATTTAAAACGTTTTTCTCGTATGATTCATGAAAAAACAAGTGGACGGATATATCTATATATTGATATGTGTTGAAGGTTCAATGTGCATAAACGTCTCTCTCTCTATCTCTCAATTATAAACAGCTTTATTTGTTAGAATAATCTGAAAAAATGAGTTCCGGTGACGCAAAAGTTAAGTTATTTTTACCTTTGGTGGTGAATGGGTGCAAGTTAATAACGGGTGGGATTATGTTAATTCTTCAAAGCATGGTGTTAAGTTGCCAGCAAACGTCACACATCGCAAGTTCCTAGTGTACGCAAAAAAACACGCTGGAGTCGACAGTTCCATTGTTGGTGACACCAAGTTAGTATTCCTAAACGATGGTACAATGACTCCAATATATGACGATGAAGATGTTTATGCTTTCTTGGACCTTGTCGGGCGGTCATATAGACCGCCGTCTGTTGTAGTGTATGTCGATTCTTCGATGTATGACGAAGCTCCTGATGAAGGAGATGACGCGGATGATCAACCCATCCCTGAAACTCAAATGCAGTCCTCGTCCGAAAATATGCCGGAGACGCAAGAAGATCAAGAAGAAGAAGTCGATGACGTTGATGAACCACAGATTGTTGGGTTTGCTGAAGACGAAGCATATGTTTTTTATTCAGTGGGTCTATCTACTGACGATGATGTACCAGAGACGGATGAAGCTACGTACGATGAAGAAACAGGTACTGGTTACCCTAATAATACATCTTATGGTGGCATAAATGATTATCATGATATTCCCTCTCCGATTCAAACAACAGAGACCTATATAGAAACTGTCCAACCAGTACCTTACAATCGTAGTCGACGAATATCTGAAGGTCAGATATTCGATACAAAGAAGCAAATGATTGAGGAGTTGGGGATAAAATTCATAGAAGAGCACTTCAGTTTCAAACGAAGAAATCATCCAAAACCCGATACGAAGTTGTATGCCAAATAGAAGGTTGCACATGGCGTATGACTGCAAGTTGTGTTGGTGAACTGGGAGATTTTTTTTTTGTAAAAAAATTGGTAGACCAACACACTTACTCTAGTACCCAACTAAATACTACCCACCGGCAAGCAAACAATAATATTTTGGGCAACATGCTAAAAGAAAAATATGGTGATGCGAGCCGTCAACTTCGGCCAAAGGACATCGTGGCCGATATGTACCTACAATACGAGATTACTCTTACATACCACCAAGCTTGGCGTGCCAGGTGCCAGGCACTACTATTGGTGAGGGGCACTCATGCCGAATCCTTTGAACGACTCCCTATGTATTTACATAATTTGGCGCTTCAAAATCCAGGTACATAAACAAAAATAAGGACGGACTCAAGTGGGCGTTTTGAGTTGTGCTTCGTTGCCCTTGGTTGCGCGGTACGTATAGGAATATCTCATTTGTTTACCTATTAATAATAACATTATAAAAAATAACAAGAAATACCTACATTCTTTGCAGATTCGAAACATTTTGCGTAACTTGCGACCTGTCCTTATTATAGACGCCGCTCATTTAAAGGGACCGTACTTGGGTACAATGTTCTTGGCAGTAGCCAATGACGGGAATAATAACATTGTTCCAATTGCTTTCGGAGTAGGCAAGTCCGAGACGACTGAGGAGTGGTCTTGGTTTTTGTACAGGTTGAGAGAATGTATAGGAGCACCGGAGGGGTTGGTGTTTATGTCCGACAGGGCTGCTGCCATAAGCGCCGCTATTAGCACCGTGTTTCCCAGTAACGCTCATGCACTATGTTGTCGACATTTGGAGATAAACGCGAAAGGCGCTGACAAGCGTATTAAAATATACAAGTCAACATACTGGAAAGCATGTAGAGCGTACACGGAGGTGGAGTTCGACAGACACATGAATGCACTACGATTTCAAGTACCAGAAGCAGCTCGAGTTATGGACACTGCTGGTAAGGAGAGGTGGTCGAACGCCCATTTTCCTGGTATACGGTATGATATTATGACATCAAATAGTGCAAAGTCGGTGAATGCAGTCTCTCGTTTTGCACGTAGATTACCGATTGTCGCACTTGTAGAGTTCTTCCGAGATTTTCAACAACAGTGGTATCTAGTTCTACGGGAAAAGGGAGGTTGATAAACTATGAATTTATACATAATTGCTTTTTTTAAGTGTATTTTATAAAATGAATGTAACACAAGTTTCACATATTTTTAGATCAAATGCAAAACCCACTCACACCAAAGGAGGAAGAGATAATTTATAAAAGAGCGGGAACGTCTATGGCATGGAGGGTTTACGGACTTGGAAATGACAAGTTCGAGGTAGGGCGAGATTGTAACTACGCAGTAGTTGATATGTTAAACGGTAACTGTACATGTCTTGAATGGGATAAATCTGGGTTACCTTGTGGTCATGTCATTGTTGCTGCAAGACATAAGGGCCATGCAGATTGTAGCTATCTGGCTTGGAATTATTTTAGATCCGAAACCTATCGATTAACATATCAAGAGACGATAATGCCAGCTGGACCCTCTGTATCGTGGGTCTTTCCAGACGCCCCCTTATGCCGTGTTATCCACCGTTAATAACTAAGAAACGTGCCGGGAGACCAAGCAACAACGATCGGCGTCTGTCTCAGGGTGAAGGTTCCATTCATAGAAGATGTGGACGGTGTGGAGCAGCAGGACATACTCAAGGGCAATGTTCAATTCCAGCCCCATCAAGCATGCCTAGGAGTAGAGGTTCAATCAGTCAACCATTTAATAGCTATGACCTAAACAATGATTTCCCATGATGTTAAGTAAAGTAGTGGTCCTTTTTCCGTCGACAATTTCGTATATTATCAGTTCAATCTGTTTGTTAAGTGTCATTAAGACGTTTGTATTAAATAAAATACAATGTTCAATTTATTATATATATATTTTATTTTTATATTGTTATAAAATTAAATATACATACCAAAAAATTGAGATATAAGAATTAGTTAAACATCATTTTATTAAGAAAATGAAAACGATACATTGCATCAGTAGTAAATAAACATCAACCCTTATAGAGATCTAGTGCGGATACAAATGCTGACGGGAGACGATCCACTCATACTTCTTGTTGATAAGCTCTTAAAGTTCCATGTACCTTTGTTTCATGATATTGATCTCCGACTCATCTTTACGTATTTCACGTTGTACTGCCTTTAGGCCGCGTTTCTTTTCCTCGAGTTGCGCCTCTAATTCTACTTGTGCCTTTCGGGTATCTACCCATTCCACCGCCAACCTCTCGATTTCTTCGTCTGCCTCTAAACACAAGGCCTTCAGTTTTGAAGGCATTACTTGACTCGCCGGAGGGTCTTCATCACGAGCCACAAAGTACCTGCCTGAATAGATTGTTGGACCCTCGCCGTTATGTGTCAACCTATATTGCCTCCAGGCGGCACTGTATTCATCTTCTTCCTCTTTTGTTATTGGATGGTAGGCCCTGGTTCTTCCAAAACTACTCCACTCCTCTTTCGTTTGTGGCGCTTTCCAGCTAACCCGGAACCTTCCGTCGTTCAGCTAGTGTGTTATGAGAGGATGAAGAAGATCCAGCAACCGATCTTTTACGGTTTCCAACCATTTTTAAAAAATAGGTTAAAAGAGATATTTTTATTTGGATGAGGATTGTTCAACTAGTACATTGAGTATGGGTTTGTGGATGAGGTCTATATAGGTAATAAATTAAAAGACATTGAGTAGTATCAGTAGGTTTCTGAAAGTTTGTAAAAAATGCAGGTACAAATTGAGTTATTCACGGGTTTGAATTAAAAGACATTGAGTAGTATCATCTCCTGTTTGAATGGATGATGGTCAAAATATTCCTTACAAATTGAGTTAATCACGGATGCAGGTACAAAGATTCTACTTAAAAGTGGAAAACTTTGGTCAAATTCACATGAAATGCCGTAATTTCCGCCAAAAAACCCTAATTCCTCCGCCATGGCCCTAATTTCTCCGCCACGTCCTCAATTCCTCCGCCACGTGGTATATTTCCTCCGCCACGTCATCTAAACCTCCGCCACGTCATCATAACCTCCGCCATGGGACCTAATTCATGTGGAAATTGTTTTTTGAACAAAATTCCCACAAATAAATATATAAATAGATATAAATTAATTTGTCGGGATTTATTCGTTAAAAAAAATCCAAGGACAAACTCATTCAAAAGCAGATACTCTGTTGGGTTTTTCTAGACTTTTTTCAAATTTTTATAACATTAACCTGTTTTTACAGGTTACAAGGATGTATTTAACCGGTTTAAGAAATTATCATAATAACATATATGATAATTTTATTAAATACAAAAAAATAACAGTTATTTATGAACGTATAATATCTTATTTTAGTAATAAAGCAGAGGGACCAAAATCGTAGTAAATGGTAAACCATAGAGACCAAAATTGTAGTTTAGTCTTTTGTATAAGAAGACCTCTTTCTAATACAAATGCATTAATATCTTCATTGTTGGACCATCTTCTTCCAACCACAGGTTTTTTCTGAGTGTAGTCACATGGTTGGGAACGCATCCTCTTCCAACCCCCTCCCTCTTCACAGATAATGCCTGAGAGAATGAAATGATCGGTACAAAAAGCACTGGCGGATATCGAAGAAATATCCGAGAAGTGGAAAAAATTGCTGAGAAAGAAGGAAAAACTACTTCAAAGGATTGAAGCGGATAATGCGGATATTGTACGAGAGTTCGCGATGCTTCAAGCGCTGGCAAACGAGAAACATAGTTGGATCGAGCAATGTAACGCACTTTATCCTTAATTGGTGTAACCGAGTAGAGGTTTCATATTTCGGAGTTTCATGTTAAACTTTGCTTTATAATAAAAGGGTATGATTTATTATAACATAAATAAACTCGTATAACTTTATTGAACATTTATTGAAAAACACACGTTAATGGTCCTAACTACTTTTTTAAGACGAATCTGTCATAACTTTTCAGGCGAATCCTGACTACTTTTTCAGACGAATCTGTCGTAAATGGTCCTTGAGAAGTACCTGAATTCCGGGGACTAAATGTGACAGTATATTAAAGTTCAGGTGCTAGCGCGTATTTTTTTTAAAAGTTCACCACTATAAATAAATGGTCCTTGAGAAGTTCCAACACACAAATTTGTTATCTACCATTTCATTCCTTTCATAGCACTTCGTAAATTTAGCTAACCTTCAAGAAACCATGTCCGGAAACAGCCGATCTGGCAAGAAGAACTCAGCTTCCACGGCTGGAAGTTCTCGGTCTGCACAGAAACAACCCTTACGACAATTAAATGATGGAATGTATAGGCGTTCTTGGACTGTGCCCGCAACAGAAGAGGAGTGGGCAATGCATGGGAGAACTTTTGCCGACCAACCAATAACCGATGAAGAGTGTGCCGATTTTGAAGACGCATTCTATAACTACACGGAAACATCTCCATATAATGAACCAAAAATGTATTCTTATAGGTTTTTGAACCCTGGCCCAAACCCTCCGTCAACACAAGTAATGCCGGCGAAAATGAAGGCATCGGTTAACGAGGCGAACCGGGGGATCATAGCCCTTGGGGAGAATGGAATAAGAACAGGGAAATACAACTTCAAAAAGAGGCGGTGATTAACGAAAGTAAAGCAGATCTTGCAGTCCTAAAGCAAACAATTAGTACGGAGGAGATGTTGGTAAAGAAAATCAAAGAAGAATACGACGTTCTTGAGAACAAGATCAACGAAAAGGCTCGGTGGATCATCCAATGCCAAGACATCTATCCTCACTAAATGTCTCCATGTTGAATGTTTGTTTAAGATGTTTGCACTGTAAAATTTTCCATTGTTTAAGATTTTTTTTAAAGATGTTTGCACTATCCTTACTATATCAATTTATGGTTTAGCAAACAATAATGTTAACTGGTGTATATTCAACTGATACATTTAAAAAAACTTATGTAATCGATCATAATTAAAGTAGTTGATTATGTAATTAATATTAGTGCTCCAATAATTAAATTCTCAATATTTAAAAAATATTATATAATTTTTCACAATTTAATGCTCATATGATTACATAATTTGCATGTTTGTGTATATTTTCTCATAAGACGTAAAAACATTAATTATGAAAACCGTTTACTTCACATTAATTATTGGATTGCAACAGAATTAATTATATAAAAACTTTTTGTCATAATATGATGAATAATTAAATCTTGTTTAAATTTCATACAATTTTTTATAAATCATAACATACTGTTTTTTAATTGTTAACAAATATTCCCATATGCTACGGTTTTTAACAAACAAGACTGATCTAGCCCAGCAGGCGTTATCACGAAAGTTGTATTAGAGAACTTCATGTGCCATAGTCAGATGGAAATTGATTTGGGTGACCGTGCGACCGTGTGATTTTGTATCACCGGTCACACCGTCACCCAAATCAAGTTCCATATGCCTGTACACACGAAGTTCTCTAATAGGACTTTCGTGATAACTCCCGCTAGTAGACCAAAACGAATATTTTTTAAACAATTTCCATAGTCACGGTCACGCCTGTCGGGCTAGCTATTCCGAAAGTCCCATTAGAAAATTTCATGTGCCACGGTCAGTCTGGAAATTGATTTGGGTGACCGTGTGACCGTGTGATTTTGAATCACCGGTCACACCGTCACCCAAATCAATTTCCATATGACCGTGGCACATGAAATTTTCTAATCGGATTTTCGGAATATCTCTCGCTAGAATAGCTCTGTCTCGTGTGTTGTACCGCGTAGTATATGGGAATATTTTTTTAAACAAATGAGACAGGGCTACCCCGGCACGCGTTATCACGAAATTTCGTTTAGAGAACTTCATGTGTCACAGTCAGATGGAAATTGATTTGGATGACCGTGCGACCGTGTGATTTTGTATCACCGGTCACACCGTCACCCAAATCAATTTCAATATGCCTGTGACACACGAAGTTCTCTAATAGGACTTTGGGAATAACTCCCGCTAGAAGACCAAAATGAATATTTTTTTAAACAATTTCCATATTTGTTAAAAAGCCATATGGGAATATTTTCTTTAAAAAAAATATGTTATAATTTTTTAAAATCCATATGAAGTTTTCCCAAAAATAAAAAACATGTCCTGAACATGATTACAAAAAGTTAAAAAATATAAAAAATGTCCTACGACAAACGCATATCCCACAATACATCCGCCACATTATGACGGGTTTCCAAAGGCGTTTGGGTCATTGTTCTCGGAGATGGAATCTTCTCATTTGCCAACAACCAAATCATTTGACACGCCAAAGGACCCGAATCGGCTTTCTAGGTGCTTTGGGGTACGTTGTCCGCCCAGACAATTGAGATGGCCCCCGCACGTTCAGCTCGGCTTCTTTCCCCAATCCTTATTAAAAAATCAGTAAGACGGGGTATAAAACCACCCATCAACTGCCTCACTGCCCTATCATAGGTAATTTAAACTACAAAACTAACCGAGCTTAAAAAAATCCCTTCCCCATGCATTCCAAGGAATGCAAGCCACCATTGCGGAGACAGAACCAAATCTGGTAACATCGATATCCTGGTTGTTTCTAGTAACTCTGGCGTCCTTAATGTTCTAAGGATGTCGATCTCATCAGTATTGGTCTGTACTGGTCGCTACTCTTAGGCTCTACCTCTATCGGGCACATGAGTGGTAGCCGGTAGTCCTGTAAAAAGTGGACGGCCGTGTGGGCCAGGACGAACTTCACGGTGCGGCCTGCCCTCTTTCTCTGGAGGAAGTGGAATCTGATCCGGAGTCTGCTACATGTCGGTACCATGCTGCATGGATGGGCAAGGCATACCATACGACATGGATGGGCCATGCATACCGTACGAACTGGATGGGCCAGGCATACCGCTCGAACTGGATGGGCCACCTATATCATGCGTCATGGATGGGCCACCCATACCATACGCCACGAATAGTGGAGGCATATACGACCTAGACGGAGGAGCCGTCTGGTAGGTGGGATGCGTAATGTAATGGATATATTGTCAATCTATAGAGTTACATACAAAGAGCATAAAAGGAATGCTTAAGTTACCGTATGGGAGTACTGCGGTGGCATGGAAAATGGTACACCGATGGAGTAACCTGGCGTGTACTCCGAATCCAACAAATCAAGGAAGCTGAGTTCCCGGTGTGGTGTCTGTACTGGTGGCTGCGGTGGCCGCGGTGGCTGTGGTGGCATCTACGACGAAAATAAAATGGTTAACCAAATATTATATATATTGTTATACGTTTGTGAATTTAATATGACTACATGGTACAAATGATTATTAAAAGTGCTTGTCTGTCTCTGAAAATGATCATCATGTGCCGCCATATGACGATCCACATTATCCATCCACTGGGGCAGCCGATGAATAGAAGGAAGGTACTGCTGCAACCCATCCAGGGATGCTTGATGTAGGTGATGAACGCGCTCAAGCTCCGACAACCTCCCATGATACGGTAAATCCGGCTGAGGATGCCGATAACCGGGTGGCTGAAATCCCTGGCTGGTAGCATGATGCCCCTCATTATGGTGTGAATGGTGATCGTCGTCGTTATCATTCACACCGCCCACACCGCCTATATTCTGGTGGTCCTCCCCACCCCTAAAAAACTAAAGCTATGTGTAACACCCGGAAATTTAGCGAAAGGTTATGTAAATTAACATTGTAATATTATTATTTTCGGGCAAATGGAAGGATTCAAGTGTATAATGTTGGGTTACATTGATCTGGAAGAAAGGAGCGAAAACCGGAACCGAATTGAGTTTCGGTACACAGTTTGCGATCATGACATGCTACCTTGACATTGTCATGATCGCGAGGCAAGATCGCGAGAAAACCAGATAGCCAAAACAATCGATTTTAAGCACGAAACTCGCGGTACGAGTTGTGCGATCATGACAGGCGATCATGCCTTGTCATGATCGCAGGGCAAGATCGCCCTGGTGGTCCTGGACCACTTTTAAGTGCGATTTTTCAGCTCCATTTCTCATTTATCAGATATCAAAACTCAGTAATGGGAGAAAAGCATTGAAGGCGATTTTAGGGTTTCATTTTTTTCCACCTACCTCATCCAAGCTCATTGATTTCTCCTTTCAAGTTGAAGATTTAAGAGTGGTTCAAGCATTTAAAGCTTCAAGTAGTGGTGTTCTTGCTTCCTTTCAGATTTCTTGATCACCTCCATCCTCGTAGGAGCTTTTCTAGGGTTCTCCTAACTCTAGCCTTGTGAGTTCAAATCTAAACTTATAAACTCAAATAATTGTTGTAAATGTAGCATTTTACTGATCTTAAGTTTATTCTCAAGTAGTTGTGTATTTGGGTAAGTTTGGAGGTTTTAGGTCAAAATGAGGTTTTGGAGTATTTTGTTGTAGATGATGGGATGAGCATCTTTAATGGTTTAAAATACTTGGAAATGTTATAAAATGAAATAATCTTTGGTTTTGAAACTCAAAATGGTTTGACCTAGTTTTTGGTAAAACTTGGTTTTAAAAAGGAAATGGTTTATTGAAAGGGTTTTCAAGGTTGGAAAACTAGCGATACGTCTCGTTGATGTATTCGGTCGTAGGACTAGTATGTAATGGATCCATAGGCATATAGTCGGTTTAAAACGGGATTGTTGTCCCTTTTTGGTAGCATAGGAGTCATCGGGGGCCTTTTACCGTTGGGTATAATGCCGGATCATTACCGGATGCCATTGACTCTATGCATGCGCAATTTGGGGTCATCAGGGGGCCGTGTACTAAGGTGCATAATCGGTTATAGACCGGCTGCCAGTGACCATTGCGCGGGCTTTCGTAAGAAGTCATCGGGGGCCGTGTACTAAGGTGCATAATCGGTCATTGACCGGTTGCCATTGGCTCTTACAGTTAGCTCAAACATGGTGTAGTGACCTACTTCTGGTATCCGTCACTAAGGATGGGACACCGGGTCTCACCCGATTGTTATTAAAAGATCCTTGCTCATCAAGAGTAAGTTATTTCAAGTGAAGTTGAATGGGATAAACGCACTGTATCTTATCTTTTAAATGTTTTAACTGCCTTATCCATTTAACTGTTTGTTCTCACTAGGCGTAAGCCTAACAGTTGATTTTAAATGTGGTTTAGCAGGTAAACAAGTTGACGGGGCTCTTTAGAGAAGAGCGGGTTGATGTGTCGAGAGAGAGGACATCTTTTTGGAGATATGTTCATAGAGCATATACATAGTTGGAGCAATAGAATTTCTTTTAAGGATATTAGTAACACCCAATTGTAATCTATAGTCTAAATAACATAGATTATTAGGTTGTTATTTTAATATCCATGTTTAGATGTAAACTCCCATACTCCATCCCCACTTATTGGGTGATTTTATTTATATTCCGCATGTTATTTCGGTTCAATTTTGCTCTAAATTTTAGGGTGTTACACTATGTACATACCAATCTGATGTATTCTCCAAAAGCTCTGGCACCAGCCTGGGAAGTGGTCGCCTAGGCTCCTAAGATATTTTTAAAAAAATATGTTACAATAACAAAAAACTGGACAAAATTATCAATTGTAAACCATATTTCAAAAACAAACCGAGGACACATCAATAATCTCTCTGACTTGAGTGAGTTTTACCATTCTTGGCACCCGGGTCCAACGAACTGCCCTCGGGTACACATTATTGTTTTTATTGTAGTATAAGGCGGAGCCTGGAGACATTTCTAAAATCCAGATCTGGCAATTAAATAGTCAACAACTAGTAAATGACAATTATTAAATAAGAAAACAATAGTAAAATGTTTAAATATTGGTATCAGAGCTCTAGTTTAAGCGAACTAGGTGTGAATTTAAGACGACTAGACTTAAGCTGAGACTTTAAGTGTGGATTGGTGAGATATGGGTAGACACCATTGAGATAGGAGAGCTTTAGAGTCGACGGAAATGCACTAATCATGAAATGTGACTTTGGTAATGGGAATTCTTACAGGTCTGATATATTCAAGATATCACGTAGCTAATGCTATTTTGGGTATATTGTTATGTGAGTATGCTCGTTTTCCTATTGTTGCGATGATTGACAAATGTGTTATACATATTTATGTTAGTTTTGTCTTAATCCTACTCTATCATCTTGACAGACTAAAATGGTGAACACGCGAACCCGATCGCGTAATGAAGTTGAGGGAGCAACCAACAGTGTCACGAATCAGGACGTGGCAGCAACAGCGGAAGTTACTCAACCACCCCGAATTACTCGACCGCAACCAACCATCCCTCATCTCACAAGTATACCCGTGCCTAGATTGACTATTAATCCACCACTCAATCTTAACGCAGGGGGTCCTCTAATGACGGAGGCGGGTTCACAAGATGAACTTCAGATTCAGTTGTTGCAAGCGGTGAACACTATGATGGGACAACAACATGAATCATTCCTTAAGGCGCTTCAGGAGAGAGATGCCAGTGTCAGGAGGCATGAAGTAACTGCCGAGAATGCTGCGGGAGGTTCCGGGGGAACAGGGGCTGCACCAAATACTGAAGAGACCCCCGTGACCGAAGTGAGAAGAGCAGGGAAGGGTTGCTCTTATAAAACCTTCTTATGCACTAAGCCACCCGAGTTCTCCGGGACTTCCGATCCAGTGGTCTGCATGAACTGGCTTCAAGAGATCGAGCAAGCTTTTGGCTCGAGTGAATGTGAGGAAGGTCAGAAGGTGAGGTTTGCCTCACAGATGCTTAGAGGCGCGGCCTTAAGATGGTGGAATGTCACCGCTAAAACTCTTGGCCCGGTGATTGTATCGATGTTGACTTGGGAAATGTTTAAAGGGAAAGTGTTGGAGGAATACTGTAACGAGAGGGCTATAGATCGTATTGTGGATGAGTTCCGAGCTCTCAAGAAGGGAGATAAGATTGTGAGAGAATATACGGAGTTGTTCGTGGAGAAACTGGATCTAGTGGGGCATGTGGCTCCAACTGAGAGAGAGAAGATGAAGGCGTACATCAAAGGATTGCCATCTGACATGATGGCAATGGTGCAAACGGCAAAGACCTCCACTTTAAGGGAGGCCATTGATCAAACTCAAATGGTGGAGGACACCGATGAACTAAGGAAGGAAGAGAGGAAGTTAAGTGGAGAAAAGAGGAAGTGGGAAGGCAATTCAGCGCCTTCCAAGAGGCCAAGCTACAACAACAACCACCACAACAATCGAAGGATCGAGAATAGGAGGGAGCCTAATTGGTGCTTCAAGTGCCGGAACAAGCACCACGGGCCATGCAACTCGCCTGCGGAAGGGTGCCACAAGTGTGGTAAGAGCAGGCACTACGCTCGCGAGTGCCCGGTTAAAGGGGTTATTTGTTTTGAATGCAAAGAACAGGGGCACATTCGAAGGGATTGCTCAAAGATGAGAACGGGGGGAAGCCAAGGGAAGAGGGATAATGTCCCTAAGGCGACGGGAAGAGCATTCAAGATGACCGCGGATGAAGCTAAAGAGGCGGCAGATGTGGTGACGGGTACGTTTCTCATGAACTCCGTACCCGCTCGTATTCTTTTCGATTCCGGTGCTACTTTCTCTTATATGTCCACTATTTTCTACCCGAAACTGCTTGTACCTGTTAGTACTTTAGGGGATGCTTATATTGTCGAAATAGCCGATGGTAGGAAGGTCTTGGTTAGAGATATCCTTAGAAATTGCACACTAGAGGTTGGGGAGAAGCGATTCCCGGTGAACCTCATACCTATGCAGATAGGGAGTTTTGATGTAGTGATTGGGATGGATTGGTTGGCCAAGAACCAAGCCGAGATCTTGTGTTCCAAGAAATTGATTCGAATTCCGTTATCGGATGGTAGTATGGCGTTGGTCTACGGGGAAAGAAGGAAGGGTGAAGTCGCGTTGTTAACCCTAGAAAAGGCACGCAAGTGTTTGGCCAAGGGGTGCCTATCTTATTTTGCCTACGTTGTGGAGGCGAAGTTAGAGAAGAGAAAAATAAGCGATGTTCGAGTTGTTTGTGAATTCCCGAACGTATTCCCCGATGATTTACCCGGCTTGCCACCCGATAGACAGGTAGAATTTCGGATAGATCTTATGCCGGGGGCCGCTCCGATTGCTAAAGCACCCTACCGGTTGGCACCATCTGAGATGCAAGAAATGATGACGCAACTACAAGATCTCCTTGAGAAGGGTTTCGTGAGACCAAGCTCGTCACCTTGGGGAGCTCCGGTCTTGTTTGTGAAGAAGAAGGATGGCACAATGAGGATGTGTATAGACTATAGAGAGTTGAATAAGGCGATCGTGAAGAACAAGTACCCACTCCCGAGAATTGACGACCTCTTTGATCAGCTACAAGGAGCGGGTTGTTTCTCAAAAATCGACTTACGCTCGGGATATCACCAAGTGAAGGTAAAGGAAGATGATGTAGCAAAAACGGCGTTTAGAACGCGGTACGGGCATTATGAGTTTCTAGTAATTCCATTCGGTTTGACGAATGCGCCGGCGGTATTTATAGACTTGATGAACCGCGTGTGTCGACCTTTTCTAGACAAATCAGTAATAGTATTTATTGACGACATCCTTGTCTACTCTAAGAACGAGTTAGACCACGAGCAACACCTTCGGGAGGTTCTCGAAGTGTTAAGGAAAGAAAAGTTATACGCCAAGTTCTCTAAGTGTGACTTTTGGTTGAAGGAAGTACAATTTTTAGGTCATGTGGTCACCCATGAGGGAGTGAAAGTGGATCCATCCAAGATAGAAGCAATGATGAATTGGGACCGCCTAAGAACCCGTCAGAGATCCGAAATTTCTTAGGATTAGCGGGATATTATCGAAGGTTTATTCAAGATTTCTCTAAGGTTGCATCTTCTCTGACGGCCTTGACTAGAAAGAACGTGGAGTTCATGTGGACCGACAAGCAAGAAGAGGCTTTTCAGACTCTTCAAAAGAAGTTGTGTGAAGCACCGATTCTATCCTTGCCGGAAGGGACGGAAGATTTTGTGGTTTACAGCGACGCATCGAAAATGGGATTGGGTTGTGTGTTAATGCAAAGGGGCAAGGTGATTGCCTACGCCTCAAGGCAACTAAAGGAGCACGAAAAGAACTACCCAACCCATGATTTAGAGTTAGCGGTGGTGGTCTTCGCTTTGAAGTTATGGCGACACTACCTTTATGGAACCAAGTGTACACTCTATACCGACCACAAAAGTTTAAAGTACGTGTTTGATCAAAAGGAACTGAATATGAGGCAACGACGTTGGCTCGAACTGCTCAAGGACTATGATTGTGAACTACTTTACCATCCGGGTAAAGCCAACGTGGTAGCGGATGCATTGAGCCGAAAGGAGTACGGTAGCGGAACACGTGTCGTGCTTACACGGATTGAGGTGATGTCTAGTTTGATTGACCGAATCAAAGCAGCTCAAGTGGAGGCACTACTTGAGGAAAACCTAAAAGATGAAGTGATGGTGAAACAACACTCGATGTTGACCGAAGATAGTCGTGGCCTGAAGCTATTTCGAGGACGTGTTTGGGTGCCTAAGATTGGGGGCAACCGAGCACTACTTTTGGAGGATGCCCATAAGTCCAAGTACTCCATACATCCGGGTAGTACCAAGATGTATAGGGATCTAAAGTTAACTTATTGGTGGCCCGTCATGAAATTGGATGTTGCTAGCTATGTGGAGAGGTGCGTGACTTGTTTGCAAGTCAAGGCGGAACACCAATGACCGTATGGGAGCCTCCAGTCGTTGGAAATTCCAGAATGGAAATGGGAACATCTCACTATGGACTTTGTGACAAAACTACCGAAGACCTTGAGAGGTCACGACACCATATGGGTAGTGGTGGATAGACTAACGAAGAGTGCTCACTTCTTGGCAATGAGAGAGGCCGGCCCAGTTGAAAAACTTGCAAAGCTGTATGTGGATGAAATCGTCTCAAGGCATGGTGTGCCTTTGACTATTGTGTCGGATCGAGATAGTCGATTCACTTCAAACTTTTGGAATGGGTTACAAGAAGGGTTGGGCACCAAGATAAACTTAAGTACATCATTTCACCCGCAGACAGATGGTCAAAGTGAAAGGACCATTCAGACTCTTGAAGACATGCTTAGGTCATGTGTTATTGACTTTGGTGGGAATTGGGATTCGCATCTACCGTTGGTGGAGTTTGCCTACAACAATAGTTACCATTCTAGTATTGGAATGGCACCTTTCGAGGCACTTTATGGACGGAAATGTCGGACACCGATGTGTTGGTTGGAAGCGGGCGAGAAGCAATTCTCCGGACCCGAAATTGTGCAAGAGACGGCTGATTATCCGAGAACGGCTTAAGGCGGCCCAAGACCGTCAAAAGAGCTATGCCGATAAAAAGAGAAGACCCATGGAATTCCAAGTGGGGGAACGAGTTATGCTTAAAGTGTCCCCTTGGAAGGGTGTTAAGGTTTGGGAAGCGTGGGAAGCTTAGTCCTCGTTTCCTCGGGCCGTTTAAAATCTTGGAAAGAGTGGGACGGCAAGCGTATAAATTGGAATTGCCACCGGTTCAATGGAAGCACCATCGTGGTTCAAACGTGACGTGGGAAGCGGAAGAGGATATGAAGAGGAGATATCCAAGTTTGTTTGGTTAATCTGTAAATTTCGAGGACGAAATTAATTTCAAGGGTGGGAGGATTGTAACACCCGGAAATTTAGCGAAAGGTTATGTAAATTAGCATTGTAATATTATTATTTTTGGGCAAATGGAAGGATTCAAGTGTAAAATGTTGGGTCACATTGATCTGGAAGAAAGGAGCGAAAACCGGAACCGAATTGAGTTTCGGTACACAGTTTGCGATCATGACATGCTATCTTGACATTGTCATGATCGCGAGGCAAGATCGCGAGAAAACCAGATAGCCAAAAAAAAATCGATTTTAAGCACGAAACTCGCGGTACGAGTTGTGCGATCATGACAGGCGATCATGCCTTGTCATGATCGCAGGGCAAGATCGCCCGGGTGGTCCTGGATCACTTTTAAGTGTGATTTTTCAGCTCCATTTCTCATTTATCAGATATCAAAACTCAGTAACGGGAGAAAAGCATTGAAGGCGATTTTAGGGTTTCATTTTCTTCCACCTACCTCATCCAAGCTCATTGATTTCTCCTTTCAAGTTGAAGATTTAAGAGTGGTTCAAGCATTCAAGTAGTGGTGTTCTTGCTTCCTTTCAGATTTCTTGATCACCTCCATCCTCGTAGGAGCTTTTCTAGGGTTCTCCTAACTCTAGCCTTGTGAGTTCAAATCTAAACTTATAAACTCAAATACTTGTTGTAAATGTAGCATTTTATTGATTCTTAAGCTTATTCTCAAGTAGTTGTGTATTTGGGTAAGTTTGGAGGTTTTAGGTCAAAATGAGGTTTTGGAGTATTTTGTTGTAGATGATGGAATTAGCATCTCTAATGGTTTAAAATACTTGGAAATGTTATAAAATGAAATAATCTTTGGTTTTGAAAATCAAAATGGTTTGACCTAGTTTTTGGTAAAACTTGGTTTTAAAAAGGAAATGGTTTATTGAAAGGGTTTTCAAGGTTGGAAAACTAGCGATACGTCTTGTTGATGTATTCGGTCATAGGACTAGTATGTAATGGATCCATAGGCATATAGTCGGTTTAAAACGGGATTGTTGTCCCTTTTTGGTAGCATAGAAGTCATCAGGGGCCTCTTACCGTTGGGTATAATGCCGGCTCATTACCGGATGCCATTGACTCTATGCATGCGCAATTCGGGGTCATAAGGGGGCCGTGTACTAAGGTGCATAATCGGTTATAGACCGGTTGCCAGTGACCATTGCGCGGGCTTTCGTAAGAAGTCATTGCGGGCCGTGTACTAAGGTGCATAATCGGTCATTGACCGGTTGCCATTGGCTCTTACAGTTAGCTCAAACATCGTGTAGTGACCTACTTCTGGTATCCGTCACTAAGGATGGGACACCGGGTCTCCCCCGGTTGTTTTTAAAAGATCCTTGCTCATCAAGAGTAAGTTATTTCAAGTGAAGTTGAATGGGATAAACGCACTGTATCTTATCCTTTAAATGTTTTAACTGCCTTATCCATTTAACTGTTTGTTCTCACTAGGCGTAAGCCTAACACTTGATTTTAAATGTGGTTTAGCAGGTAAACAAGTTGACGGGCCTCTTTAGAGAAGAGCGGGTTGATGTGTCGAGAGAGAGGACACCTTTTTGGAGATATGCTCATAGAGCATATACATAGTTGGAGCAATAGAATTTTCTTTTGAGGATATTAGTGACACCCAATTGTAATCTATAGTCTAAATAGCATAGATTATTAGGTTGTTATTTCGGTTCAATTTTATTTATATTCCGCATGTTATTTCGGTTCAATTTTACTCTAAATTTTAGGGTGTTACACTATGTACATACCAATCTGATGTCTTCTCCAAAAGCTCTGGCACCAGCCTGGGAAGTGGTCGCATAGGCTCCTGAGATATTTTTAAAAAAATATGTTACAATAACAAAAAACTGGACAAAATTATCAATTATAAACCATATTTCAAAAACAAACCGAGGAGACATCAATAATCTCTCTGACTTGAGTGAGTTTTACCATTCTTGGCACCCGGGTCCAACGAACTGCCCTCGGGTACACATTATTGTTTTTATTGTAGTATAAGGCGGAGTCTGGAAACATTTCTAAAATCCAGATCTGGCAATTAAATAGTCAACAATTAGTAAATGACAATTATTAAATAAGAAAACAATAGTAAAATGTTTAAATATTGGTATCAGATTTGGTCCTTTTTCTGTTAGTTCTGTTAACTCCGTTAGAGTTAAAATTTACGTTAAGTTTTTTACAAATTTGCTCCTTTTTCCGTTAGTTCTGTTAACTCCGTTAGGGTTAAATTTTCCGTTAAGTTTTTTACAAAATTGGTCATTTTTCCGTTAGTTCTGTTAACTCAGTTAGTGTTATATTTTCCGTTAAGTTTTTTACAGATTTGGTCCTTTTTCCGTTAGTTCTGTTAACTCCGTTAGGGTTAAAGTTTCCGTTAAGATTTTTACAAAATTGGTCCTTTTTCCGTTAGTTCTGTTAACTCAGTTAGTGTTATATTTTCCGTTAAGTTTTTTTACAGATTTGGTCCTTTTTCCGTTAGTTCTGTTAACTCCGTTAGGTTTATATTTTCCGTTAAGTTTTTTACAAATTTGGTCCTTTTTCCGTTAGTTCTGTTAACTCCGTTAGGGTTAAATTTTCCGTTAAGTTTTTTACAAATTTGGGCCTTTTTCCGTTATTTCTGTTAACTCAGTTAGGGTTATATTTTCCGTTAAGTTTTTTACAAATTTGGTCCTTTTTCCGTTAGTTCTGTTAACTCCGTTAGGGTTAAATTTTCTGTTAAGTTTTTTACAAATTTGGTCCTTTTTCCGTTAGTTCTGTTAACTCTGTTAGGGTTATATTTTCTGTTAAGTTTTTTACAAATTTGGTCCTTTTTTTGTTAGTTCGGGTTATGAGACAGTTAAGTTTTTTACATATTTGGTCCTTTTTCCGTTATGCTAAACGTAATAAACATTATTTTTATATAAATTTATTTCCATTTTCCGTTAGCAATTTACAACAACCCTATAGCATACTACAAACATACAACCGATAAAATCACTTATAACATACAACAGTTAAAATTTCTATTATTTCTAAATAATTTTTTAAGAAACGGTTACTAAAATTATACTTATTTACACAAGTCTTTATTAAACTATTTACAATTTTTGTTTAAAAATGCATTACACGTGTTATAAATAATTTATATTTATATTGTAATGGACAAACATAACCATTTCTTCGTTTCAAAACACACGTGGTGGTCCTAAAAATGGACAAACATAATCATATACATGTAAATTGTAAATATTTAAATAAAGTGCGGGTTTTGAACTAATGTCTTGAGTTATTTTAGATGACAAGCACGTGATGGTTGACTCCTCCTTGGTTACGTAAGCAAGACCTTAAAATATTGAAGTGGTCCCAATTTTTTGTGTGTAAGCAAGAATAAAGCAAGAACAAAGCAAGAAGATGAGAAGAAAACAATGGAGTCAATTACAGCCGTGTGGGGTGGGGGTGGGGGAGGTTGTGGTATATAAGGCTTTTAGGGTTCGGTTGATTAGGGTTTCCAGGCAAAAAAAAGGGCCCAAAACGACGTTGTTTTGGATCCCCTCCGTCATGTGGCGGAGGTATTTATACGGCGTGGTGGAGGAAATGGTATACAGTCAGGTGGCGGAGGTATTCGGTATTTGGCGGAGCACTTTTGGCCAAAACGACGTCGTTTTGGGTGTTTTTAAAGTCCACTCGATCTGAGGTGTATTTCGATACCACTTTCGCATGTATTCTGGTCATTTTCGTCAAACCAAAATGAATTTGGTTATTTTGGTAAACCCGTTTTATAAATGGGTCAAAATAATTAAATTCCCGTCAATTAATATTATTTTCAAATTATTAACTAATTAATATTAATTATTGGTTATTTAAAATTATATTTTATCAATTATATTTATATTATTATTATTCAGTATAGTTAAAAATATGTATTTGTTATGTTTCATAAATAATAAAACTTTGATAAATATTTAAAAATATATATATTTTTTTTTTTTTGAGAAATTACTAATTAACTAAGATATGTATAACATCTCCAACAGATTCTCCAAAATGGAAAAATGAAAATATTGGGATTTTTGAGGCAAAATATGCTCCAACAACTTCACCAAAACCATAAGATGGAAAAAATAGGAGGAAGAACGCATTTTTCTCCAAATATGGAGAACACCCCAAAAATGATTACAAAGTGAACCATCAATAGGAAAATTTAAAAACAAAATATTTCTAGATAGATAAAATTTTAATAGATGAAAGAAATATTTTAATATTACAATCAATATTGGTGTCTTCAAAATAAGGAATTGTTGGAGATGAATGCAAATATTTTTAGAGATTTTAACTTTTGGTTCACCATTTTGAATATTTGAATATTATATTTTACTCTTTAATTGAATATTTTAATATTATAATTTACTTTTCAAAATGGAGATCCAAATGGTAAAATCTCTATAAATATTTGCATTCATCTCCAACAGATTTCTCATTTTAGAGAAGCCAACATTGATTATAAAATTAAAATATTATTTCTATCTCCAAATACTTTGTTTTCAAATTTTCCTATTGGTGGTCCACCTTCACATTGTAATCATATTTTGGGTGTTCTTCATATTTGAAGAAAAATATGTCTTTTCTCCTAGTTTTTCTATTTTATGGTTTTGGTGAAGCTGTTGGAGCACATTTTGGTTCAAAATCCTCATTTTTCTCCATTTTCCTCATTTTGGAGAAGCTGTTGGATATGCTATTACATATCTTAGTTACTTAGTAATTTCTCAATATATATATATATATATATATTTAAATATTTATCAAAGTTTTATTATTTATGAAACATAACAAATATATTTTTTTAAATATGCTAAATACTAATAATATAAACATAATCGATAAAATATATATTTAATTAGTCAATAATAAATACTAATTAGTTAATAATTTGAAAATAATATTAATTAATAATTTAAAATTAACTAATAAATTAATAATCAATATCGATTAAAGTTTGTGTATAAATGTGTATGTGTTATGAGACAAGACGGAGAAAAAACAAGGTGGAACCAAAGTTTTAAAATATTATATTGTTAGTTCCTCTAGATAATTTAAACGAAATCATTTAACATCGTTAGAGTTCAAGGACCAAGAACGTGTGAAAATGTAAACCACAAGGACCAAATCCATAATTGTTTTGAAAAAGGGACGCACAATGTTATTTAGTGTAAACCACATGACCAATCATGTAATTTACTATTTTTTAATTAAACTATTTTCATGAAAATTAGTTTTTTAAATAAATGTAATTTTTTTAATTAAACCATATTCATGAACTTTTTTTAGAAATAATAAATTTCGTCGGAAATTTTCTGATGGATTTTTTTAAATTTTCATGAAAATGGTTTGGATAATTACTAATTAGTCAGTGCAACAAAAATGGATTTATAAGACCCTCATTAGTGTCCTAATAAGGTACTTAATAGGACTTTTAAGTTTGTAGGACAAAAAGTATGTGTGTCTCATCTCATCTAAAGGCGTTGGAATATGTTAGTGAGATGAAATTGAGCGTCCTAGTAAACTCTAAGATTATGATACCAATTCCATAGTCCTATAAAATGGATTAAGTAACACTAAAAAGTGTCCTAATAGACTATAACATAGGACACTTTATGTTTGTCACAAAATCTCTACATTTAAAAACAAATATGGACGTCCCATAAAATCAAATATGTAACACTAAAAAGTGTCCTATAAAACCAACCATGTAACACTAAAAAGTGTCTTATAAAATGAACTAAGTAACACAATAAAATGTCCTAATAGACTATAATAAGTAACACCAAAAGCGTCGTAAAAGACTATAATATGGGATGCTTCATCCAATTATAAAATCCTTATGTAATAATAAATTTAAAAACACATATGAAAGTTTCACAAATTGATTTGATAGAAGAAAATTCAGTGTTGTACAAGTATTATATGAATACCAATTACCGAACTATGTATTCACCACAAACTAAGTACCGAACAAAAATTAGGCAAATACATAAAATATTATTGTCCCCTATGAATGAGAGATGTCACTCTTGGTGATGCACCACCTACAATCAAAGAACACATAAAAAATCCTATAC
This sequence comes from Silybum marianum, assembly GCA_036898165.1. Lineage (NCBI taxonomy): Eukaryota > Viridiplantae > Streptophyta > Magnoliopsida > Asterales > Asteraceae > Silybum > Silybum marianum. Next base: position 6,611,464 of record CM072541.1, read on the forward strand.
TTGGGGGTTGTTTACCAAATGTTTACCCGTGTAAGTGCTTAGCAAGTCACATGACCTTATCGAAGGAATATGATAAGGACCAAGAATTTTACCCAGACCAAAGTGAGGGTGATGGCTTTTACCATGGATATTTACCAGGTGGATTGTTGTATATGATGCCACTTTGATGGACTAAAATCTTACCTAGTAAGTAAGTGCTAGCGTGTTAAATTTTACCTGTAAACACTTACCGGATAACTGTTTGGTAAAAGGTACATACTTGCATATGAGCGGATTGTTGATGCATATCTATTACGAATCTATTTGAGTACATCTTTCAAGCCTGGTTCAAGCAAACATAAAGAAGCACAAGAGACAAATAAAGGTCATCCCAAATAATTGTTCTCAAGTTTAGAAAAATAGTCAAAAGAAAATGGTCACTGAACTCCTGCTTGACCCTATTAATCTATTTAATTAACGCACACTTACCGATATACATATATGCACTATGCATGTGTAACCCATTATATATTATAATATATTTATATTACATATGTATGTTATATTTGCTCCTCTTGCTTGATCTCCCAAGGAGATAATAAGAACTCAGTGACTCTGATACCAAAATGGAACAGGATCTTCAAATCGGATATATATATATATATATATATGTAACACCCGGAATTTTGGTAATTAAGATTTTATGTTATTTGCATCCCCAAAATTTTGATCTTTAATAGTTAAATGAAGTGTTTCATTCGGTATAATATTGGGTAACTTTGAAACGGAGGAAAACGAGCGAAAAATGAAGCAAAACCGCGCTCAGGAACTCCTAGGCTATGTTGCCGGCTATACTGCCATGACAACATAGCATGGCAGCATATGTTGCCGGCGATACTGCCATGACAACATAGCATGACAGCATAGCCCGTGAGTTTGAATCATGTAGGAGGTTTCGGTACATAGTAGGCTATGTTGCCGGCGATACTGCCATGACAACATAGCATGGCAACATAGCCCGTGAGTTTGAATCAGGTAGGAGGTTTCAGTACATAGTAGGTTATGTTGCTGGCGATACTGCCATGACAACATAGCATGGCAGCATAGCCCGTTTTGTCCAGAATACCCTCTTAAGTGCGATTTTCAACTCAATCTCTCATTTATCAGATTTAAAATATCAGTATTGGGAGAAAAGCATTGAAGACGATTTTAGGGTTTCATTTTCTTCCACCTACCTCCTTCAACCTCATTCATTGCTCCATTAAGTTGAAGATTCAAGAGGGGTTCAAGTATTTAAAGCTTCAAGGATTCATCTCTTTCACCACTTCATCTTCTTCACCATTTTAGGGAGATTTCTAGGGTTTTCCTAACCTTAGCCTCGTGAGTTCATTTCTAAACCTTTACAAACCTAATACTTGTTCTAAATGCTATTGTCTACTCTTTTTAAGTTATGATTTCAAGTATTATTGCATTTAGTTAAGTTTGGGTATTTTAGGTCAAAATGAGGATTTTGGGGATTTTGATCTTGGTTATGAAATGGGTAATTTAAATGGTTTTATCTTACTTGGAAATGTCTCTAGATGAGAAAATCTTTGATTATGGAACTAAAACTATTTGACTTAATTTTCGGTAAAGTTCATATTTCAAAGGGAAACATTTATATAAAGGTTTTTCGGTAAATGGAAAACTATCTCTATGTCTTGTTTGATGTCGTTGATTTATAGACTAGAATGTAATGGATCCATAGGCATATAAGTCAGTATTTTATCGGGATTGTTGTCCCCTTTTGGTCAACGTATAGGATCATCGAGTGTCGTACACAAATTGTATTATTGGTTGACATCAATAGCCTTTGATCCTTACTTGGGTGCTAAATAAGATCATCGAGAGCCATACAGTATTGTATTATTGGTTGTCGTCAATAGCCTTTGATCTTTAGCACGAGCTCTAAGACTGGAATCATCGAGTGCCGTACATTAATTGTATTATTGGTCGTTACCAATAGCCTTTGATACCTAGGGAAAGCTCTTAACATGAATAGTGACTTATTTTATATCCGTCACTAAGAATGGTAATATCGGGTCTCCCACGATTGTTTTCAAAAGAACCTTGCTCACCAAGAATAAGCTTTCAGTTGAGTTAATTGAGATAAAGTCTTTCACTCTTTTAATAAATGTTTTACGGATTTTTTTCATTTAACTGTTTATGCTCACTAGGCGTAAGCTTAACACTTGTTCTTAAATGCCATGTTTAGCAGGTGTTTGGGATAGCGCGGCCTCTTAGTGAAGAGCGTAGTGACGTGCCGGTGAAAGCACTCTTTTGGGATTACACCGTAGTGTGTAAATATTGGAGGAGATATAAACATTATTTTGAGGATATTAGTGACACCCGAATGTAATCTATGTTCCGGATTTTTACTTTTCGGTTTATTTTTGCTCTAAATTGTAGGGTGTTACAAGTTGGTATCAGAGCTCTAGTTTAAGCAAACTAGGTATGAACTTAAGATGCCTAGATTTAAGCTGAGACTTTAAGTATTGGATTGTAAGAATGGGTAGACACTCTTAAGATAGGAGAGCTTTAGAGTCGACGGAAATGCACTAACTATGAAATGTGACTTTGGTAATAAGAATTCTTATATGTATGATATATTTAAAATATCACTAGCTAATGCTATTTTGGGTATATTATTATGTGAGTATGCTTACTTTACTATAGTTACGATGATCGATGAATGTGTTATACGTATTTATGTTAGCTTTGTCTTACTCCTATTCTCGTATGTGTGACAGTCAAGCATGGTGAACACTTGAAGCAGACGAGAGACCTCACCGGGTGGTCGTGGAGCAATCGAGTCCACGGCTGATCAACCTCAACGAATAACAAATACCGCTCCTCCAATACCTTCTATGTTAAGAGGGAGAGTCAAGACTATTCCACAAAACAACATCATCCCTACTAATGCAGTCTTGGAGGAAGTTACTCCCGAGACGCGTATGATGGATAATATGATGAGGGCTATGAGTGAAGCCATGGCCCGACAACAAGAGTTTTTTCATGAAGGCATTGGAGGATAGAGACGCTAATAACCATAGACATGAAACGGTTGCGGAAAACATGGATGTCGTGGGATCCGGAGGTGGAAATGAGATCCCGACTGATGGAGTAGTAACAGCGGATGCGAGGCAAGGGAGTAGAGTTTGCTCCTACAAGACCTTCTTATGTTGTAAGCCACCAGAGTTTGCCGGCTCCGATGATCCAACGGCATGCATGAATTAGTTTCGGGAAATTGAACAAGCCTTTAGATCATGTGACTGTGAAGGGAATCAAAAGGTCAAGTTTGCGTCTCAACTACTTAGAGGGGCGGCCCTCACGTGGTGAAACATAATTATCTCCACTATTGATGCGACGGTTTTAGCCAAGATGAGTTGGGCCTCTTTCAAGAAGAAGATTTTGGAGGAATACTGCACCAAGCAAGAGATGGATATAATTGAAGAAGAGTTTCGATCCCTCAAGGAAGGGCATTCTTTGGTAAGGGAATACACTCGTCTCTTAATGGACAAGTTGAACTTGGTGGGGGCATGCGGCCCCTACGGAGAAAGATAAGGTAAAGGCTTACTTGAGAGGTTTAACGGCGGACATGATGGCAATGGTCCGAAATTCTAAAGCTACTAATTTAAGGGAGACAATCGAAGAGGCAAAGGCAATGGAGAGAGTTTCTACCCAACGGAGACAAGAGAAAGGAGTCGTGGGAGAGAAAAGGAAATGGGAAGGCAACTCTATGCCTCCCAAGAAGTCAAACTTTAATAACAACAATCGTGGGGGCAACCCCGGACGGGAAGCTAGATGGTGTTCCCGTTGTCAGAGAAAACATCACGGCGGTTGTGACCCATGGCTTACCAACTGTCGCAAGTGCGGAAAGCCCAACCATGCCCTAGAAAATTTTCCCGTCAAAGGACTCGTTTGCTTTGAGTGCAAGGAGCCGGGGCACTTCAAAAGGGATTGCCCGAAATGGAAAACGAGAGGATACTCTGGTAGGAAGGAATATACCCCTAAAGCTAAGGGGAGAGCTTTCAAGATGACCGTGGATGAGGCTAAAACGGAAGCGGACGTTGTGTCGGGTACGTTCCTTGTTAACTCCGTTCCCGCTCATGTTCTTTTTGATTCCGGTGCTACTTTTTCTTTTGTGTCTTCTACTTTCTACCCAAAAATTCATACACCTATTAGCATTTTAGAGGATGCTTATGTTGTTGAAATAGCCGATGGTAAGCAAGTTTTAGTTCGGGATGTTCTCAGAGATTGTAAGTTAGAGATCGAAGGGATTAAGTTTGGAATAAACCTCATGCCTATGGGAATAGGAGGGTTTGATGTGATAATAGGAATGGATTGGTTGGCCGAAAACCATGTCGAAGTTGTATGCTCCAAGAAGATGATTCGGATTCCGTTATCGGATGGCGGTTTTGTAATGGTATACGGGGAAAGAAGGAAGAGGGAAATAGCATTGTTGACATTGGAAAAAGCACGCAAGTGCCTAATAAAAGGATGTCCTTTGTTTCTAGCATATGTTCTAGATGCTAAGTCAGAAAAGAAAAAGCTTGAAGATGTTCGTATTGTTAGTGAGTTTCCGGATGTCTTTCCCGAAGACTTGCCCGGTTTGCCACCCTACAGGCAAGTGGAGTTTAGAATTGACCTTATACCGGGAGCCGCTCCAATAGCTAGAGCACCTTACCGGTTGGCACCGTAGAGATGCAAGAGATGATGTCCCAATTACAAGAAGTTTTGGAGAAGGGTTTTGTGAGACCAAGCTCATCGCCATGGGGAGCACCAGTTTTATTTGTAAAGAAGAAAGATGGCACAATGAGGATGTGCATCAATTATAGGGAGTTAAATAAAGCTACCGTAAAGAACATATACCCACTCCCTAGGATTGATGACCTCTTTGATCAACTTCAAGGAGCGGGTTGTTTCTCAAAGATCGATCTTCGTTCGGGGTTATCACCAAGTGAGAGTGAGAGATGATGATGTGGCAAAGACGGCGATTAGGACACGTTATGGCCACTACGAGTTCCTAGTCATGCCTTTTGGTTTGACGAATGCACCGGCGATATTTATGAACTTGATGAATAGAGTGTGTAAACCTTTCCTTGACAAGTCGGTGATCGTATTTATTGACGACATACTTGTTTATTCTAAAGACGAGTCGGATCACGAACAACACCTCCGGGAAGTTCTTGAAGTTTTAAGAGAAGAAAAGTTGTACGCTAAATTCTCGAAGTGTGACTTTTGGTTAAAAGAAGTCCAATTTTTGGGCCATGTTGTTACTCAAGCCGGAGTAAAAGTGGACCCCTCCAAAATTGAAGCAATGATGAATTGGGAACCGCCAAGGAACCCGTCAGAAATTAGAAGCTTTTCGGGATTAGCGGGTTAGTATAGAAGATTTATTCAGGATTTCTCTAAGGTTGCTTCTTCTTTGACGGCTTTGACAAAGAAGAATGTGAAGCTTCTTTGGACCGAGAAACAAGAGCAAGCCTTCCGGACTCTCCAAAGGAAATTATGTGAAGCTCCAATTCTTTATTTACCGGAATGATCCGAAGATTTTGTGGTTTATATTGATGCATCGAAAATGGGTTTAGGTTGCGTGTTGATGCAAAGAGGCAAAGTGATTGCATATGCATCAAGAAAACATAAGGATCACGAAAAAAATTATGCTACCCATGACTTGTAGCTAGCGGCAGTAGTTTTTGCTTTGAAACTGTGGGGGCATTATCTTTATGGTACCAAGTGCACTCTCTTTACCAACCACAAAAGTTTAAAGTATGTTTTTGATCAAAAGGAACTGAATATGAGGCAATGACGTTGGCTCGAACTACTCAAAATTATGATTTTGAGTTACTCTACCATCCAGGTAAAGCCAACGTTGTAGCGGATGCTTTGAGTCGAAAGGAGTATGGAAGTGGAACGTGTGCCGTGCTTACACGAATTGATGTGATGAGACAGTTTAATTGACCGAATCAAGGTATCCCGAGCGGAGTCGCTTTTGGAAGAAAACCTCAAGAATGAAGTGATGTTGAAGCAACACCTATTATTGACGGAACACGGCCGTGGTATGAAGTTGTTTCAAGGTCGTATATGGGTGCCCAAGGTTGGGGGTAACCGTGAGTTACTCTTGGAGGACGCGCACAAGTCAAAGTATTTGATTCATCCGGGTAGCACCAAGATGTATAGAGACTTGAAATTGACTTATTGGTGGCCCGTTATGAAGTTGGATGTGGCTAATTATGTGGAAAGATATGTGACGTGTTTGCAAGTGAAAGCGGAACATCAAAGGCCATATGGGAGTCTACAATCGTTAGAGATACCAGAATGGAAATGGGAGAACCTCACCATGGATTTTGTAACAAAATTACCAAAGACCTCGAACGGTCACGATGCCATATGTGTAGTGGTAGACCGGTTGACAAAGAGTGCTCATTTCTTAGCCATGAAGGAAGTCGGACCCGTGGATAAACTTGCTAAGATGTACGTAAATGAGATCGTTTCAAGACATGGTGTGCCTTTGACTATCGTGTCGGATCGAGATAGTCGATTCACCTCAAATTTTTGGGAAGGATTGCAAAAGGAATTAGGCACCAAGATTCATCTAAGTACCACATACCATCCCCAAACCGACGGTCAAAGCGAGAGGACCATTCAAACTCTCGAAGATATGCTTAGATCATGCGTCATCGATTTTGGCGGGAGTTGGGACTCGCACCTACCACTAGTAGAGTTTGCCTGGAATAATAGTTACCATTCTAGTACTGGGATGGCACCATTTGAAGCCTAGTATGGACGAAAGTGTAGAACACCCGTGTGTTGGTTGGAAGCGGGTGAAAAACAATTTGCCGGTCCCGAATTGTACAAGAGACGGCCGATAAGGTGAAATGTATTCGTGAACGACTAAAGGCGGCTCATGACCGTCAAAAGAGTTACACCGATAAGAAGAGCAGGCCCATGAAGTTTCAAGTGGGAGAGCAAGTCATGCTTAAGGTATCCCCTTGGAAGGGTATCATAAGGTTTGGAAAACGTGGGAAGCTTAGTCCTCGTTTTCTAGGACCTTTTAAAATTTTAGAAAGGGTGGGACGACAGGCTTATAAGTTGGAATTGCCACCCGAAATGGTCGACATACATCCTACGTTCCACATATGTTATTTGAGGAATTGCTTAGCGGAAGAAGAGAGTGTAATACCTCACTCGGAGATCCAAGTCAACAATAGTCGTTGTGTGGAAGAGCCGGAAACGATTTTGGAAAGGAAATCAAAAATGCTTCATCATAAGGAAATCGTTATGGTTAAAGCCCAATGGAAGCATCATCGTGGGTCAAACGTAACGTGGGAAGCGGAATAGAACATGAAGAGACGATATCCTAACTTGCTTGGTTAGTTTGTAAAATTTCGAGGACGAAATTAAATTCAAGGGTGAGAGAAGCCAACAGATTAAATTCAAGCTGAAATAAAAATATGTACAGTAATATCTTAAATCATAGCATTTGATGAAAAAAAAAATCATGAAAAAAATTACTTTTATATTGATTTGGACTAGTTTGTATAGTTTGTACGTTTCAACTGGTTTGTATTTGAACCAACCTTTGTATAGATACATCTAGAGATGTAAATCCCGGCCCGATCCGATCCGAATCCGATCCGAATCCGGTCAAAGCCCGAAGCCGGTCAAAATCCTGTTTTAGGCCCGCGGGCCCGATCCGGTTTGGATATTACTGTTTTTCTCGGCCCGACCCGACCCGATCCGGAAATATTGAAAAAATTACCGTTTTATAGATCCGTTAGATGCATTTTTGACCATTTTTTGGCTTTTTTTACCCCAAAACACTATAAATACCATATATGTTGAATGGGCAGACACCAAACTCACAAAGCAAAAAACGATCATAAATCTCTCTATAATTCGTGTTTTCGACTTGTTTTTTTATTTCGGTTTATAACATCTCCTCCTAGTTCTCATCTCTTTCTCTCTTTATTTTTGTTATTACTTACTTATTATTTTCAAGAATCACGATGGCCGCTTCCTCACATGATGCATCCAATGAAACGATCGTAAAAGTTATCACCGACCATGGTCAAAACCCGAGTTTTTAATTTTTTTAATAATTTATATGTAATATTGCAAAGATGTTAGTTTGTTACTAAATATACTTATAATAAAACGTATTTTTAAAGTATATTTGAGTGACTCAATGAGATATCTTTAAAATTAAAATTGTAAAAAGAATTAAAAATAAAAATAAAAATCGTCAAATCCGATTTGGGCCCGGTTTTCGGCCCGATCCGATCCGGTTTCTAAATCCAGTTTCGAGTATAGCGTAATCGGATCGGGGTTTTACCCCCGGGGCCCGGCCCGAAGCCCGATCCGGTTTGGGCAAATCCGGTTTTCGGAATACTGTTCCGGCCCGAATCCGGTAAAAGCCCGATCCGATCCGGCCCGAATCCGGTCAATTTACATCTCTAGATACATCATATTTATAATATATATATATATATATTATATAAATAAAAAAATAAAAAAATAAATAAATATATAGGGTGATAATCAAATAAAAACCGCAAAAAGATTGAGGACTATGAGGATTAATCTCAATCATTAAAGGGTTTTAATCAAAGGCTATTATAAACCATGACATTTTTGTAATATATGTGAAAGTTCTACCTAATATCACAACTAATTTGATAGTTCTAGGGTATGTTTGTCATAACAGTAAAATTCAAGTTACACACCCTAATCCCTTGTCTTCTCCATCGCCTCCTCATGTTAGTCCTTACTCCTAGCGTCTTCTCCCCACGCCTTCATCATTGGACGCTGAATCCAATCATTGTAATCAATCTCGATTTCTTTATCATACGTAGATCTAAATTCGTTCTTTAGATTCCAAAGTTGATCGATCTATTGTTTTTACCATATGCAGATCCAATCATTGTAATCGATCTCGATTTCACTGTAATCGATCTCGATTTCACAGTAATCGATCTCGATTTTTTCCAATGGAGACAGAACCAGTTGTGACGAAAAACCTGTAACTCCGGTGATCGACATTTGATATTGTGACATAGGAGGAAAACTCTGGTGATCCACAGTTGATATCGACCTATACAGTCATCCCTCTTGCTATAGGAAGAATCAACGGCATAGGCATCAGTCTCCGATATTCTGACGACTCTAAGATTGGTTGCGACTATATTCATATCTTCTGGACCGAAGGGTTTTTCTTCGGATTTGGTAGTGTGACCGACGACGACGATATTCGTATCTTCTCGACCGAAGGTTTTTCTCCGGATGATTTAGTAACCATGGTAGTGTAGGTTTTATGTTCAGTATACTTAACGGAATCGAACAAATTTGGTTTCGCTGTTAACTCTTTTTTTCAAATCAATTAATGAGATTCGCATTGGGTGCAAGAAATATATAGGAATAGAGTGTGGAAAAAGAGAAGATTACTTGAAGGATTTGCAATGGTGTTGAAGATTCCTTCACGAAACCATAGATTTGGGTGTCTTTCTTCAAAATTGTCTTTTGATTTCATAAGTGAAACGACATGTAGACATAAATTGTGTTAAATTTCATAAGGTGAAATGTCATGCAGACGAAATATTTTTTTTACTTTCGTGAGGTGAAATAGATTAGAGATGAAAAGTGTGTTTGATTCATATGGTGAAATTACATGTATATGAACACGATGTTTGGATTTCATAAGGTGAAATAACATATTTATGAAAGTTGTGTTTTGTTTCATTAGGTGAAATAGGATGATGGGTATTTGTTTCACCTGTGCTTGATATGGTGAATAACCGTATGTTTTATCTGGTGAATCTTGTTACCAAAATGACGATTATGCCTTTTTTTAAATTAAAAATAGTTTTAAATTAAAACAATAAGATGTAAGACTTAGCTCGGTCCTCACGGTTTTCGATCTTTTTTTGGTTTTTATTTGATTTAACCTCTATATGTATTACCTATTTATATATATATATATACACACACATATATCATACGTATTTTATAAAGATACATAGGTATAAATGTACTATATCTAAATAAGAATAGTGTTAAAATATTTTCTTACAATCGAATTGGATCCTAAATTGATGGGTTAGTGTGAGCTTATCCATGCGGTTATGCACTCTTCGAATAGGAATCCATTTTCTGAAAGATCCTGGCTTTCGTGCTTCGGTGGGTCTCCGAGATCCTTTCTAGGACATATAATAAATATAGATGGGATTGTCTATAATGATAGACAAATGAAAGATTTTCTCAAAATTCTTATTCATCTACTTGATATTTTGAAAATGGGTTGGTTGAACTTGAAAATTCGCTCTAGTGTTACACTTTGTATATCCATAATTCAACCATGCTTCTTAATTTTATCAATAAAAACTGTTTAATTAAAGAATGAAGAGTAGTAGTTGACCAGTAATTGCCTCCTTGCTGGGCGGATTTAAGAAGAGGTGATAGGGGTCATGGCACCCCTACTAATTACATAATGAAAGGTTAACTTTTTTTTTATTGGACTCTAACTTTAACCTTCCAAAGGGACCCCATATATAATGAAAGGCAATTTTTTTATAAAGTTGTTTTTTTATTGGACCCTAACTTAAACCTTCCAAAGGGACCCCAACTATTGAATTGCAATTTTGTTTAGAATTTAAACACTGCAATGTACAAACTTGTTTAGAAATCTAGAGACCATAATGTATAATTTTGTTTAAAATTTGTTTAATTTTTCACTAGGTTTGTGATTAATAGGTTAATGCCAAGTGCATAATTTTGTTTAGTGGTTGGTTCCTCTAGCAATCTGATTCATTCTTATGAAGCAGTCGAATTTTGTATTAATTTGTAATGTGTTTATTTGCTTTAAGTTTAAACGAAATAGAAAAATATATAAATAGTAGTATAATGTGTTGGTTTAACTAAAATAGTAAAAAGTTAAAAACGGACCGAATAAGTTATTTTTATTCAGTAAATTAACCGAACCGTTTAAGACAAAAACGAATAACTAGAAACCGTTTCCGTTTAGATGAATTATTCGGTTTCAAAAAAAATTTGACACCCTAAAATGTGCCCGCAACTCAAAACGTTATTGAATCCGCCACTACTTTGTATCGATAATTCAACCATGCGTACTAAAATTCTCATCTAAAATCATGGTTACAATCAAAGAAACTCTAATCAATATTAACAACCTGTTAGACCATCCCCAAGAACAACTCTGAGGTATTTACTCCTTTCATGTCCCTATACCCCACAACTCTGAGGTTTAACATGGATGTGTCTATGGCTCTATGCTGTTTCAGAATAAGAAGAATGGGTGTGCCTTTGTTCTCTTGTGCATAATTGGTTTTGTTAAAAATTTTATCTAGGGATCAAGTAGAAGCATAGGTTTACTTCATTTTTAAAATATAATAAAAAAAATGTGTTAAAACATCTTACAACTAATACTAGTAAATATTAGTTTTACAAGAACCCTTTCGGTTAGCTAGAAAGCATATCCACATTAAAATTAAACGGTAGTAAATATTAGTTTTACAAGTTAGTTATGATCTGGTGAATTAAAGGGTAAGAAACACCGATGTATAAAAGCAATTGTTGGCTTTGATAATCCATCTAAACACAATCGAATTAAATAAATTATAAATGGATGTAATGATGCAACAAGTACTAGACATGAAATTAACATAACCATAGAAATGAACTATGAAATTCGAAATGACATATGTCCAAGAAATTAAAAACATTAATATTGATACCAACATATCCTTTGAATTCTTATTTATTATCAGGTAATATTGATAAGAATAGTGTTTAATTTGCATATTAGATCTATGTTTTCACTAGAGTTTACTTGTATGTCAAAGATAGATTTAAAACCACAAGACAGACAAGACAAACCTTTACTTTCCAGAAAAATGATCTTTAAAGACATTAATTATCAAGAAAATAAGTGTAGTTTTTATCATGAAATCTACCAAAATAAAAGAATACACACTTTGAAGAGCCTCCTTGTAGTACAAAACTGATTCTCTAACAAAAAAAAATTAGTTAGCCTGCATCCAATTTAAGAGACATACTAATTATGTCAAAAGCATATGAAATTGCTTTCTTAAGTAATGAACATCACATTATTCACATATACAATGCAAACAGGTTCTGAGGCTTTTATAGATTTCACAATCTTAAGAAAGAGATTCTCTACTCCATGATTAACCTTGGCATTCACATGGAAATATATAGTATTCAAGATATGTAAATTCTTGGAATAAACTCGTAAATAGAAAACAACCGATGAAATACAAAGTTCTAGAACATAATTTATTGTACAACATTTTTATCTGAAAGGTAAAATTGCTAACATAATTCCATCAATATTGTTTCAAACACAATTATAACGTTTCACATTCCAATAAAGAAAGCCTCCACTACAAGAAATTGCGCTTTTACCGGCGGGCCGGTTTGGAAAATCCGTCGGTAAAAGTAACTTTTGCCGGCGGCCTAGACGAAAGTCGCCGGTAAAAGTTAAACTTTTTGCCAACGGAAAACGTAGTCGGAAAAAATAAGCTTTTACCGGAGGATTTCTCTAAGTCGTCGGTAGAGTTACTTTTTTTTTACCGAAGGAGTATCCAAATTTGCCGGTAAAAGTATCTTGAAAATTTTTAGTGGCATTTTTATCAACGGATTTCACTAACTCGCCGGCAAAAGTATTTTATTGTGATTAATAATTTTTTTCATTTAAACTTTTGTCGACAGACTTCCCAAACTCGTCAGCAAAACTGTTTTTACTTAAATTTTTGCCGACGAACTTCCCAAATCCGTTGGCAAATTACATTTTAAAATCATTAATATGAAGGATTCTCAAACTCTTCAACAAAAATAATTTTAAAATTACGATGATTGTTAAGGAGCTTTATCCCCTACGAACTTAATTCCATGACACAATCTAATCCGAACCAAAATTACAAACAACCCAACCCAATATGAGTTGTTATTGTTTAACACTACAAAGGAGGCCGTCAGAGCTCAACTCGAAGCAACCGGTTTGAAGAATAAAGCGGCAGCCGATAAGCATCGTCGGAAAAAGATTTTCCATGTGGGAGACGAAGTGATGGTGTTCCTTCGAAAGGAACGATTCCCTGTCGGTACTATGGAAAGCTCCAACGCAAAAAATATGGACCGTTCAAGATCACAAAAAAGATTAACGACAATGCTTATGTCGTCTCTCTTCCCGATTCGTTGCATATATCGAATATCTTTAATGTCGCAAGACATATATGAATATCACAAGGATGATTCGATTCTTTTAGACGAGAACTCGAGGTCGAGTTCTTCCAAAGTGTAGGAGACTGATATAGAGAGGGTTGCAATGAAAATTGAAGAACAAATGGGAAACAGAAAGAAAAGCGAGTTTCATGCGAGTATACACCCGCATGAAATGGGCGTAACACACTATTTTGAAAGAATAGTTTCCATGCGTTGACCACAATATGCTTTCCAATATGTTTTCCTCATCCATGCATAATTAAACACGTTGCCATCCGGATGCCATCTAAGTTTAAGATTTTTCTTTATTAATTTCCTTTCCTTTTTTATTATCTTTCCTAATATTTGATTTGTTTTAATTTTAGTCATTATTTTTTAATTAGGTTTGATTTATTTTCCTAATTTTAGATTATAAATAGGGGTTGATTTATTCATTGTTAAATACATTATTATTCAATACAATTCTTCTATTTGAGATTTTCAGAGTTTTCCTCTTTGTTTATTGAGTTTTACAACCCACAATTCTCAACCCTAAAGGATTTAGACGCTTGTCGATCCTTCCGCAAACCTATGTTGCGTCAGGAAAGATGGAAGCAGTTGGTTAACAGTTGAACTGTTTCTATTTTTGAGCAATAAGGGAATTATTTATTTTGATGTTGTACTCGAGGGTTTTCTCAATACTATTTTTGGAATGGGGGCATTGTTGTAGAAGGCATAGAGTTTCAGGACATTCCTAGTTCAACGATACGTACATGCATCTTTTTTTCTTCGTACCTTGGTTGTTTTTTTGTTATTAATACGGCCATCAATTGTTGACAACACATGGAGTTTGGAGAAAATAAGAATTGGGGATGGAAGGAACATGAGAAAACTCTTGGAATCAAAGAGGAACCTAGACCCGGAGGATCAAACTGTAATTGATAAAGACTTTTGCCTATGCACATTTTATCTGGGAAATTTGTTGCTAAATAATGATTCCTCACAAAAGCGTCACAAATTTTGGTAGGTAAATTGCTGGTGGGTAATTCAAATTAGTGACAGATTACCCAGAGTTTCTCTGGGTGATCCGTTGGTATTTTCTCGAAAAACTTCGTATTTTACCGAACCATACCGAACCACTGGTATATTTTTTCTGGGGGATTCGTGGTAATTACTGACAGAAATTTCCTGGGTAATTTTTGTGGGTGAAAGTGATTTGTTTTGTAGTATCAAGAGGAATCGGAGACTATTTCCCAGATATCTCTGAAAATAATCTCTACGTCTTCTTTCAACTTACGGGGTGTTTGGTTCACGTAAAATAATAAAAATGGGAATGAAAATGAAATTGACAACTAGTTTAATCTGACATGAAAATTTGGGTTTTTGGGGTAATGAGTCTATTATATCATATAAAACTAATCTATATTTTTTCTTTCTTACGGATTACTGCTTGTAACTCTATATTACATATTCTTGTGGTTTGGTAGTGAAAAACTTGTAACTCTAGAGTTTTTATCACCGAGAGTGAACAGGAAGATATGTCATATGCTACCTGCAAAAGCAGTTTTACACAATTCTTCAAATGTTAAGTTCTGCAAACCTCCAACGAGATCTAGGTTAATTTTCTTTTGAACCATCTCAATTAATATATAAATATATATATATAGAGGCCCCTTCAAGTGTGAATTCAATTATTTGTATTACCGTGTTAACCCATCGTGAGTGAAGATATTATACACAATGTGTATATTCCGCCCAAAAGTTTTCTTTTAGTTCAAAACGATCAATATGTAGAATCAGATTCTTGAATCCTTGCCTTGGAATAGGAATAAATATAAGTAGGCCCGAATTGGACATCCAATTGCTTCGATTTGAATTATCCGGAACTGGTGAACACGATGCTCGTTCACTGGTGAACACGATGCTCGTTCCCTGGTGAACACGATGCTCGTATACCGACGAACACGATGCTCGTTCACTGATGAATGGTGTTCACCAGTGAACGAGCATGATGTTCACCAGTGAACGATGGGTTAACACGGTTAACACAAATTATTGGGTTAACACACGAAGCCACCTCTATAGAGAGAGATAGAGACCTTCTTGTGTTAACCCATTATTATGTGTTAATTATGTTAAGCAAAATCAACCAATAGAAAAAATCCATTAATTATTGAAATTATTAAATTTGTTTTTTTAGTAGGGGCAATTTTGTATTTTAGTAAATACCATATTTAATTTTTCTTTTATTCATTTAATATTTAATTAATGTATTCCATAATTGTATCATAGTTAAGTAAGGAATCCATATCACTAATTAAAATATCTAATCGCAACCTTCAATCCATTGTTTTACGTTTCTGTATTCCATATCAACGTCTGGGAAACGAGATAATGGATGAACAAAGCAACATCGGTCTGCCTAATCAACAAAGCCAAGATGAAGAATTTTGTAATACCCATCCGTCGTTCAACGATACATATGTTTCAGAACTAGTAGACGATATTAGACTTTACAATTTGTTCACTAACGAACAACCATCTTGTTCACTAATGCTAAAATAAATTGTTCATTCATGAAACAATAACATGTATATACTTCTTATGAATTCAGAATTTGTTCACTACTGAACCCACAATCAGTTCACTCATGAACGTTGACATTGTTCATTAATGCACAAATACGTTGTTCAGTTATGAAACAATAGCATGTATATACGTCTTATAAACTCAGAATTTGCTCTCTAATAAACCAAACAGTTGTTCACTAATGAACCAATAACTTGTTCATTTATGAAACAAAAACATGTATATACTCCTAATGAATTCAGAATTTGTTGGCAGTGGCGGATCCAAAAAAATTTATAGTTGGGGGCACACTTAGGAGTGGTGAATATTTTTTGAAACCGAATATTCCATCCCAACTAAAACGGTTTTAGGGTTTTTTTTTCGGCTTATAAGGTTCAATTAAGATAACTTACTTGGTACGGTTTTTAGTTAATTTTCTTGTTATTATTTTGGTTACACCGACACATTATACTACTGTTTATGTATTTTTTTATATAGTTTCCACTAAAACCAAACGAACATACTACATGTTTAAACAAAATTTAACCGGTTCGTAATGAAGAAAAACATATAATTTAATAATTAATAAACAAATAAGTTAAGTGTAACACCCGGATTTTTAGTATCCATAATTTCAAGTTTCGTATGTTTTCGACCTTAGTATAGTCATTTAGAAGTATCGTGAATGTTGATTGAGTCGGTTATCGCTTTTGGCAAAAAAATCAACTTTTGGTCGGAATTTACATTGCTCGCGCCCACATGCCTATTTTTCTCGCGCCCGCATGCCTATTTTTCTCGCGCCCGCTAGCAAACCCCAAAAAGTGGGCAGAAGTTATCTCGCGCTCGCACGCCTATTTTCCTCGCGCCCGCTAGCATCTGGAAAACCCCTTTTTAAATACGATTTTTGCCCTTCATTTCCCCATTTTCTCATTTATTTCTTCTCCTACTCACCTCTCTCCCTCTCATTCTTGGTTCTTGGTCATTTGTTACTTCCAATCGATTTCTTCATAAGAGTTTGTGAGATTAAGAGTGGAGACTAAAGCTAAAGGATTGAAGCTCAAGATCTTCATCTTCTTCATCTTCATCTTCCACCATTGTTGACCTACCTTTGGAGCTTTTTCCTAGAAACGAAATGTGAGTCCATCCTAACCTTCTAAACCTTTATTTTTGTTAAAACCTTTCATTTTAACCTCTTAGAGCTTTGATTTTGTTGTATCTTCCAATTTTGGGGTTTTGACAATTTTAAAAGATTTTAGATTTTTGACTAGTGTCTTCATGGATCTAATCTTTGGGAGTTATTATTGGTATATCTAGGTTGCTTATAAACTAGATATGGTTTCTAGTGAAGGAAGATTTGCAGATCCGGACTTTTCTTCAAATGGAGCTTTTGGGGTAAACCTAGATTTAGCTAAATCTAGCAATGTGAGTTTAAGATACTTTGTGAAAACTTTGTACATGCCAAAAACGTCCATTTAAAAGTGTTAACATGTTTTACTTGTTATTTATCAAATGTGTGAGTATTTGGGTAAGTTTACATATTTGGTATAAAAGGGTCTATAAATCGTGTAAGAGGCTTATACTTGGGTTTTATACATTTTGACAAATAAAGTATAAATGTGAGTTGTTTGGGTGCATCATTTTTGAAATGAAAACCATTTGGTTATATTTGCATCTTTAAAGTATTGGATTTATAAATCGTTGGAAAATACATGTTATTGCATTATGAGTCATTTTCGGAATACATGAATATGATTTCATTTGGAAAATGGTTCGTCTCAACTAATGTTTCGAGTAATTACATAAGTGTTGAGTTATAGAGTCTTTGCTCGGTTTTGGGCTAAAATGAGTCTCAAGGACATATGTCTGATTTAAATAGTATTTTACATGCATTTGAGTGCGTTGGTCATTCGTTTTGGAGTCATGTAAATTAGACTAGTATGTTATGGATCCATAGGCATAAGAGTCGGTATTTTAATGTCGTGAAGGATAGTATGAACCCACTTTTAAACTGGAAATAGGCATTGTGATAAATTGTGTAATTTCCTAACTATCCTTTCACTTTCTCGGAATTTGCATTGTGGAATTTGCGTGCAATTCTTGAGGCTAGGGCTTATGTGTACAAATGACTAAAGACTGTATTGTGGTTGATGTCAATGGCTACCAGACCTTTATGTGCTGCTCTATAAAATTGGTTTCTTGAGGCTAGAGCTTATGTGTACAAATGACTAAAGACTGTATTGTGGTTGATGTCATGGCTACCAGACCTTTATGTGCCGCTCTATAACATTGGTTTCTTGAGGCTAGAGCTTATGTGTACAAATGACTAAAGACTGTATTGTGGTTGATGTCAATGGCTACCAGACCTTTATGTGCCGCTCTATAACATTGGTTTCTTGAATGGCTACAGGACCTTTATGTGCCGCTCTATAACATTGGTTCATGGCCTACCTTGTGTTCCGTCATGACCAGTGGTAAATCGGGTCTCCCCCATCATCTTTGGATGTTTTAAATCCTTTCAAAAATAAGTGTGGGTTAATGGTTTATAAATGTGGTCAAAGCTATGTTTCTATCTTTACGTGTATAAACTTATTCATGGTCGTATGAGTACTGGAATTGGTATCACGTTAAATGAGTATTTCTATTTAAAGCTTTCATTTCTAATGTCATTTTGGTCTAAAGCTTTTATTATAGAAATAACGAACTTGGGAAAGATGTTGTTTTTATAATAAAGTTATTTCATTTGAGAATTATCTTTTATCAAGCAAATCTTTTGGTTTCAAATCAGTCATAAATATGTTATAAACTCTTGAGCTCACTAGGCGTTAAGCCTAACCCTTTTTCTTTGGCGGCATGTGCATCAGGTTATCGTTGGGACTGGTACTAGCGTCACGTGTGGAATTGAGTGCTAGGAAGTGACACGATAAAGATTAGACTCTTGGGTTGGTATTTTACGCATTCGGAGATAGCGACTCTTTTGGGTTTAGTAACACCCGATTGTAATTATGTCTTAGTATAAGACTTGACCAAACTGTTGTGGTTGTTTTATAGAATTGTGATTGGAGGAACTTTAAGTATCGAATTATAGGAAGTGATTTATCCTTCAAGTGTTGTAATATTGAAAATTTTAAATTAGCCGCTCTTTCCAAATTTGAGGGTGTTACAAGTTGGTATCAGAGCATAAGTTTGAGAGATTTAGGTATTGATTTAGATGCCTAGACTCAAATTAGTGTATTGATTTAGTAATCAGATGTGAGATTTCACAATTAGACACTTTAAGATAGGATGTTTGGAGGTTAATAGATGCACTAGAATCGAGAAACATGATGATGGTAACAAGGATCCGCATGTGAGGTATATTTGTATTTTTATCCGGCCGGTGATAATATGAATTTACAATTATATGTGTGTGCTTGAGACGCATTTTCGTGATGATCGATGGGGGTAGTGAACGAGTTCTTGTGGCAGTGACCGTTGACAGATTTGATGATTGTAACAATGTCACTCTGTGTGACATATAGTACGGTGATTATCTTAAGGTGACAATTTTGGGTCAAAGATAATGGTTAGTTATGAAACATAAGCTTGTTGAATCAAGTCCAAGGGGAAATTGTAAATCGATGGATATAGTAGTTGATAATGGTCTTAAGATATGAAGCTTTCCAATGTCGATCTTATGGTAGACTTGGCGAGCGTGGCTTAAGACTTTGGGTTCCGCCCGGATGCATGCACAACATTTATTTTAGAAAACAAATTTGAAAAAAATTATTTCATATTGTCAAGGAATTTGCACTTGACAAGTTAATATTTTTGGAAAAGGTTTTTGGCACACACAAGAGTGTACCCATGTCTTGAAAATCACTAAATTGCTTTAGTTACATGAGAAGTACATTCATGTCTACTAAAAAGGGGTTTACTTTGTATCGTTTTGCCTAAATTGCAAACTTTGAAGTACACAGCTTAAGAGAGTTTTGGGCTTGAAAACCAATACAAATTATTTCGTTTACTTTCCCGAGAAACATGCAAATAACGTGTTACGAATTGAGAAATTATTCGGTGTATGTGGCTTTTGGGTTGAGTTTGAAATGCATGAACTACCGTACCTCCTACGGTTGTTTACAAGTTTCATTTGAATTTTGGGTACGTACTATTCATGAATCAATTTTGAGATTTTGGAATTTTATGGATTCGTTTTAGTGTCGGTTTTGGGTATGAGAGTTCATTGAAAATTTTATTTCACGTCAATTATTTTGGGTATAAATACGTGTATGACGTCCAAATATAAAGTTTTCCTCATTTCTATTTTAGCTTTTATGGGGATCGTTTGTTGCATAGAGTTTGCATACATTCTAATTGCGGCTTCTTTAATTTATGTAACCAACAATTTAGAAAGGTGTAGACACTTTATTAATTGGCTTCAATTTGAAATCCAAATCAAATTCATTTCATGATATAACCAAGATGCATGCATATAACATTTGGTTAGTTTTAAGAAAGTAATGATGCATACTAGTATTGTTGAGAAACTTTATTTTTGCTTTCTTATGGCTAAAAGAAGAAAACATTTGGAGAATTTGGGACAAACATTTCGTAGCACACTATTTTGGTGCATGAATTTATTTTACATACATGACATGAATGAGTGTGTGTCAAGACTACCATGGTTCATTTTAAAACTTTACCAATTATATTCTCATTGTCGTTATCATTAGTTTGAATAATGATAACTTAGCTTTCAAAATGGTTATGTATACTAACCTTGGTAGTCACTTTTCACGAGTACCTGATTTTGGTAAAAATCTTTAGGTATGCGTAAAAGTGATTGTAAAGATTTTATGTTTGTTAAATCTTTGATAAATGAAACTGGCATATTTGTTTAGTCTTATAACTATAGACCTTGAACTCATTAGAAAATATAAAAACTATTCTTTTTGTGTTAAGCATTTCAGATGAGCAGTAGATGACTCTTGCGAAATTAAGTATCAGATGATTGGACTTGCGGTAAGTTTGTTAGAACCTTATACATAAATCCTTAAGTTGCTTAAGACGCAAGTATGTAATCATGTTAGATACTCTTTTGGGTAGATGTCAGACCTTGTCAAGAGGAACCTTTTATTAGACTTCGTGGTTATTTCGGCTTTGAGTTTGTAGTGAAGAAGCATCTCATGTAGAAATAATGTCTTGAAAGCTTGTGATCAAGTTGGGCTTTTGGAAGGTTCTAAGTATATGACCTTGAAGAAGAGATCTTGTCTAAGTGATGGCTTAATATTACTTGTGAAGTAACTAGTGTCTTCCTTGTTCAGTTGAGAAAGATCGTAGGAAGTAGACTTTTCCTAAGAATCTCTAGAGTTGGAAAGTACGTGGAGGATTGTTCCTTGGTCAGTTGCTCGTATATTTTTATATACATCGAAATCTAAGTTATTTACGTTATGATAAGCGGCATGCATGGCGTCTTAGATAGAAGATTAAAGAAATTGGTCGAAGTGGATGTAATGACCTAGAGTTTTACTAGAACAAGTACACTTTTGAGACTTCGGGTTGAACGACCGATAGATATAGAAACTTTTGAGGTATTAGACTTTCGAGTCATTTCGAGTTAGTTACGCGATGATCTTCTAGTGCCATCCACTTTTAGGTTGGAATTTTTATGCAATTGGTTGCCTCGAAGAGTGTTTGGCTTGGTGTCAACTTGGGTGTTCTTAAAGTCAAATGTCATAAGAGTAATTGGAGCGCTACAGTTGAATTCCAAGAAGTGTTTGAAGGCTTTATGTGTTGAGCTTGGGAAGAATAGGTATTAGTGAATAGTGATGAATGTTAATGATCAATTGAATTGACGGAGACTGAAGTTTGGTGTACTTATGATTGTTGAAATATCAGTTTAAGCTTGTGATTTGGAGTTTTATCATCAACGTGGCAATGGATTCTCCATAGTTTCAATTTGGAAGAAATTTGATAGTTGAGTTAAGTTGTTAATACAACATTGAAATCAGTTAAGTGGGACCCTAAGCTATTTTTGAGGTGCTATGAACCACCTAAGGTTGGGAGACAACCGAAATTCAAGTGTGGTAAAGTGATTTAGCCAATATTCAATGTTTGTCAAGGTATGTGGAGGCAACCTCGTGAAAATGGAATGTTTGTTTTGGGAAGTGCTATCATTTGAGGTCTTCTTCGTAGGATTGTTATCTAATTATGGGATAGATGTATGGCAAACCATCTGTCGGATTTATGTTCCAGATTGTGTGACTTTTGAATCGTTGCTCGTGCCCTTATGGTACAAGCGCTACACGGAGAAGAATTGTGTGCTATCATCGTTGGGAGAATCTTAAGTTGAGGTTCTATGTTTCGGAGAAAAGCCGAACTTGTGAGAATCAGACCATCCGTTATGTGTGGCATTGAATCTTGGGTCGACACTAGATTTCGAGGACGAAATCATTCTAAGGTTGGGAGGATTGTAACACCCGGATTTTTAGTATCCATAATTTCAAGTTTCGTATGTTTTCGACCTTAGTATAGTCATTTAGAAGTATCGTGAATGTTGATTGAGTCGGTTATCGCTTTTGGCAAAAAAATCAACTTTTGGTCGGAATTTGCATTGCTCGCGCCCGCATGCCTATTTTTTTCACGCCCGCTAGCAAACCCCAAAAAGTGGGCAGAAGTTATCTCGCGCTCGCACGCCTATTTTCCTCGCGCCCGCTAGCATCTGGAAAACCCCTTTTTAAATACGATTTTTGCCCTTCATTTCCCCATTTTCTCATTTGTTTCTTCTCCTACTCACCTCTCTCCCTCTCATTCTTGGTTCTTGGTCACTTGTTACTTCCAATCGATTTCTTCATAAGAGTTTTTGAGATTAAGAGTGGAGACTAAAGCTAAAGGATTCAAGCTCAAGATCTTCATCTTCTTCATCTTCATCTTCCACCATTGTTGACCTAGCTTTGGAGCTTTTTCCTAGAAACGAAATGTGAGTCCATCCTAACCTTCTAAACCTTTATTTTTGTTAAAACCTTTCATTTTAACCTCCTAGAGCTTTGATTTTGTTGTATATTCCAATTTGGGGTTTTGACAATTTCAAGTGTTGTAATATTGAAAATTTTAAATTAGTCGCTCTTTCCAAATTTGAGGGTGTTACGTTAAGAGTCGCTAGCAAGAAATCAGAGGGAAAGAACTCAAACAATTATATTTGGTTAGAAAAATTCATGATTAAAAGTAGGGGTGGCAGAAAGTGACTCAACCCGCCAACCCAACCCATTAGTAGCAGGTTGGGTTGAGGTTTTCAACCCGTTTAACTTAAATGGGTCAACCCGCCTAACCCATTTAATAAATGGGTATGGGTTGGGTTGAGAATTCTAACCCATTTTCAACCTGATTTCAACCCATTTACAACCTGTTTTCAACCTATTTACAACCTGTTTCTAACTCATTTACAACCTGTTTATAACCCATTAGCAACCTGTTTGTAACCCATTAATGACCTGTTTATAAACCACTTAATATATTTTATTTAATTTTAAAAATATAAATTTTAAATAAAGTAACCAAAATAGAAAACCTAATTCATTTCAGATTTTAGAACTTAGAAGCCTCCATCCAAAAGGAAAAAACTTAATAACCGTAGTTTGCTCCCTCTTTCTCTCTATTCCGGCGGCCGGCGTCTCTGGCTTTCTGTTTTCTCTCGTCCGGCGTCGGCGTCTCAGCCTGTCAGTCTGTCATGACTTACGACTCACGTTGTGCTATCGACTCACGTTGTGTTTTCTCTCGTCCGGCGACCAGCGTCTCAGCCTGTTAATAACGGCCGGCGACACTGCTTTTGACGCTTTTTGCCTTTCTCTCGTCTCTGCTTTCTCTCGTAAGTTTCAAGTTTCAAGTAATATTGATTTGTATTTTGTAATATTATTTCTATATTTCGTATTTATTGTTTACATTTTACAAAATCGTTTCAACAGTACCATTTTTCCTCCGGCGACCGGCGATGACTGTCTTCTCTTTCTCTCGATCCAAGCCTCCAACAGTAAGTTTCAACTTTCAACTAATACTCTGTAACAGCCGGAAATTTGTAATCAAGATAATGATTTTCGCATCCTAAACATTTTGATATCTGTAAGTTAAATGATGTGTTTCAAGGGTCTAATACTGAGTTGCAATGAATTGGAAGATAGGAGCGAAAAACGAAACCAAATTCGGCATGTCAAGGTCGCAGGGCATAGTAGCAAAGGCATCAAATGGCAAGAAATTCAACAAAACTCTCGGTACATGTTTGGCTACGATGACACGGCGACGATGCCATGTCAAGGTTGCGAAGGCATGGTCGCCGGGCTTTCACCTGATGGAAAATTGAGTTTCGGTACATTTCGATTTGACATGGCACGGTCGCATGTCATGGTCGCGGACGGCATCTAGTGCATAAATTCGGGATTTCCTTCATTTGGCCATATCTCTCTCATTTCAACTCCGATTTGGGCGATTCAAAGTGCTGTGGTTTCGTATTTCAGAGCTCTTTAAGATGGAAGCAAAGAAGATTAAAGTTTACTTGTTTATTTGGGGTTCCCATATGTCGAAAGGTACGATCACCTCCCCGAAATCTTGAATCTAGGGTTTAGTTCTATGATTTCTGATTTGGGTTTGATTTTGGTATATGTTGGGTTTGTTTATGATCTAGATGACGGTTTTATAGATAGAAACTTGTGGATTTGAAGTCCTCATCTAATGAAGCTCGGTATTGGGATAAAACCTAGATTTAGTCTAAATCTAATGAAGTTTTGGGGGAAACTTCTACGGGAATGACCCGTCATCACATTAATCCTCACGAGTTCAACCCCAAACCGGGATCTATTACAAGTGCCCTCCCCAAGTACTTCTGACTATATGTGCCTATGGATCCATTACACTAGTCTATCATCTTAATACAATTGTTTCCAATGTATTACTTCTCTCCACAAAACCTGTGAAGTATAACATCTTAATACACTTGTTCCCAAGGTATTACTTCTCTTCACAAAACCTGTGAAGTATAACATCTTGCTTCCCAAAACCTTCATTCCAAATATTAGGTCAAATAATCATTTAGGTTTATACATCATATTTCTCATCAAAAACCTATAAGAGTGTTTTAAAACCGTTCTTCTTACTCATTTCATCATTTCAAAGAAAAACCATAAATGACACATTTTGACCTAGTTTTTACCAAAACCTTCCAAGTATAGAAATACTTATTTTAAACATCACATTAAGGCAGAATACTTCATTTTGACATGTATAAAGTTTTATAGATAGAAACTTGTGGATTTGAAGTCCTCATCTAATGAAGCTCGGTATTGGGATAAAACCTAGATTTAGTCTAAATCTAGCTAGTGAGTTCATTCTAATCTTTAAAACTTTATACATGTCAAAATGAAGTATTCTGCCTTAATGTGATGTTTAAAATAAGTATTTCTATACTTGGAAGGTTTTGGTAAAAACTAGGTCAAAATGTGTCATTTATGGTTTTTCTTTGAAATGATGAAATGAGTACGAAGAACGGTTTTAAAACACTCTTATAGGTTTTTGATGAGAAATATGATGTATAAACCTAAATGATTATTTGACCTAATATTTGGAATGAAGGTTTTGGGAAGCAAGATGTTATACTTCACAGGTTTTGTGAAGAGAAGTAATACCTTGGGAACAAGTGTATTAAGATGTTATACTTCACAGGTTTTGTGGAGAGAAGTAATACATTGGAAACAATTGTATTAAGATGATAGACTAGTGTAATGGATCCATAGGCACATATAGTCAGAAGTACTTGGGGAGGGCACTTGTAATAGATCCCGGTTTGGGGTTGAACTCGTGAGGATTAATGTGATGACGGGTCATTCCCGTAGAAGTTTCCCCCAAAAGAAGTAAAGCGTATCTTTTAGGTGTAAATCGCAGAAGTAAAGAAAAAGAGATGGTTTGAGAAAAGCTTTCGGTTATATGTTTATTTACCGTTTTCGATGTTTAAATGGCTTTTCTATATTTTGAACTGTTTGTTCTCACTAGGCTTTCAAGCCTAACACTTTTTCTTAAAATGACATGTATATCAGGTGGTCGAGCGGATGGGGCTTGATGGGATGAGAGAAGCTAAATGTCGGTAGTGGCATTCTTGGAAGTGCACCTCGTGTGTATAGATGGAGTTACATAGAAGATTATGTTGAGGATTTTAGTGACACCCGAACTTAATCTGTATTTGAATTGTATAGATTACTAGGTTGTCATTTAATATTCCTATAGAAGTCGTAAACTCACTCTAACCTTCTCCCCATCTTTACGGGTAATGTCTTACGTAGTTGTTGTTATTCCGCAATTCTTTTGGTTTAAATTAACTCCCAATTTTAGGGTTGTTACATACTCTAAATCTCTAATATTGAGTTATTGACTTGTAAGTTGTAATATTGTTTCTACTTTCTATATTTCGTATTATTACAAATTTACAGAAGGGCTATATATACGGTAATAACCATATATTGTTTATAGATATATATTTTTCAGTGATGAATACAGTTGATATTTTGGAAGAAGAGGAGCTACAATCTCATACACCTCTATCAGTGAATGTTGAGAAGAAACCGATTAAACAATTAAAGCCAAACAAGTGTGGCGTGGTCAACGAAAGCTTACATCTGAGGTATGGAATAGCTTTGAGTTTTTAGACACTAATGAAAATGGCGAGTTTCATTTTGGATCATTATATTTCGTATTATTACAGATTTACAGAAGGGCTATATATACGGTAATAACTATATATTGTTTATAGATATATATTTTTTCAGTGATGAATACAGTTGATATTTTGGAAGAAGAGGAGCTACAGTCTCATACACCTCTATCAGTGAATGTTGAGAAGAAACCGATTAAACAATTAAAGCCAAACAAGTCTGGCGTGGTCAACGAAAGCTTACATCTGAGGTATGGAATAGCTTTGAGTTTTTAGACACTAATGAAAATGGCGAGTTTCATTTTGGATCATTGGAGAACTCATGAGATTTGGTATCCAACTCTTGCTCGGATGGCTAGAGACATCTTAGCTATACCAATCACAATAGTGGCATCTGAATCTGCTTTTAGCACTGGCGGTAGGGTCCTTGATGCTTAAGGAGTTCTTTGAAGCCTTCTAGGTTAGGCTATTATTTTCCTAAGATATTGGGTGTATGGAGAAGGTTTGTTCAACTTTCTATTTCTATATTTTGTATTATCATGTACAATTGTGTATATGGAATTGCAAATAACTTAGTTGATTTTTTTTGTAGCATAAATGGAAGCGCAAATTGAGGAGCTGTGTGGAGCACTTATGAAAGAGAAGCTAGAGGACATCGAGAATGAGAGTAATATCGAGAATGGAGTTGGAGTCGGTGAAAGTGAAAGTCGAGTTACTATTAAAACTTTGAACTTTGAACTTTGAACAATTTATTTGATTGGTGGCATGTGGTTGATGTTTTATTACAACTTTGAACAATTTATTTGCATTTGTCGTTGTGTTTTATTGGAACTTTGAGGTTACAAATTTTTGTTTTGTTTTATGCATTGTATAATTAAATGGGACAACCCAGGTTGAACCCATTTATTAAACAGGTTGGGTTGAAATTTTGTAAACAGGTCGAACCCAGGTTCAACCCATTTAAGTTGCAGGTTGGGTTGGGTTGAAAATCTCAAACCATTTATTTAAATGGGTTAGGTTGGGTTGAGATTTCTGACCTGTTTAATAAATGGGTTGAACCCGAACCCAACCTAGGTCGACCCATTGCCACCCCTAATTAAAAGACAAATCAGTAGCTAAACCTAAATCAAAATAACAAGTCGAAATTAAGGAACCTCAAATCAAAACCTAATTAATAAATCAAAAATAATTCAAAAGTATATGAAAGAAATAAAGTAGTTGGGTTGGGGACCTTAGGTGCTTTCATGTTGCCCACTCAATGGAAATTTTTGTTTTAAAATTTTTTAGCCCTTGTTTATAAATATTAGTAGGGGTCCTGTGACCCCAGTTCATAACACGTGCGTCCGCCCCTGACTACTCGACCAACAATTAGTTCATGATGAACACTGACATTGTTCATTAATGCACAAATACCTTGTTCGCTTATGAAACACTAGAATTTGTTCCCTAATTAACACATAATTTGTTCACTGATTAACACATAATTTGTTCACTGATTCTAAAAGCTCTTGTTCACAAATGCACAAAGATCTTGATAAAGCTTTTTTGGTGATTCTCTCGCTTGGTTTCGAACTATGATGAACATAACAGAACCCTTATATACCAATCGATTATAACAAACGAAACCCTAGAATTTTTTGAAATCTCCCGCTATCAATAGGATGAAGAATTTCAAAAAATCAACTCGTTGTCTCAAATTCGCGGGGAGATTTTCCCCATTGTCATCCATTTTCGTCAAGATCAACAAAATCCCCCGAAATCGATGGTTTATGGCGATCAAATCAGCCCTCCCATATATCAGTTTTGGTATAGAGCTAATCTGAATAGTTTCTCAAAATATCTTTACATGTCAACTGACAATTTAACCCTTTGTTCACTAGTGTTCCGTGTTTTTTATTTTTTTAGAGCGTTTTATACAATGTAATTATTTACAATTATGCCACCGTGTTTATAAACCGTTGATCTGTTGAATGGATGGTCTAGATTGGTTAGCATAGTTAACACAAATATTTAAGTTAACACAAGAAGGCGCC
This sequence comes from Silybum marianum, assembly GCA_036898165.1. Classification (NCBI taxonomy): domain Eukaryota; kingdom Viridiplantae; phylum Streptophyta; class Magnoliopsida; order Asterales; family Asteraceae; genus Silybum; species Silybum marianum. The sequence goes on from CM072541.1 coordinate 6,639,988, forward strand.
TCTCTCTCTCTCTCTATATATATATACATGCGTTTTGTTCATATCATTAAATACATATATATAAAGCAAGAAAGTGAGACATATATTAGTAGCACATTTTAATTGAATGGCTATTTAATTAAATTACTTATTATCTATAGATGTTGTTTTGTAGAGGTTGCTCAAATTCAACCTCACCAGGATTTTCGTATCAAATATGACATATCAACCCGTAGGGGTGGAAAGTGTTTAATAACGCTTTAATGGATACCGGGGAGATGAAGAAGCAAGGGACAGATAGAGGTATCTCGAGCCTTCTGTTGTACCAATGTCTCCGTTTTAGGAATAAGGTAATGAAATTCCGGTATGGACTTTTTGAACAGCAAAGGAATCACAACAATCAAGCCAGCTTCTTTTGAGTTATCCAATTAATTGGTTAAACATGACTCCTAGAGAGTTACCAAAATACGAAGTTCTCTTTTCTCAAAACACAAATGCTCTCATCAGATACAACCTATGCTTGTTTCCTTGTGTTCAAACTTTCTAAAAGATGTCGTGGGCTCAATTGTCCAGTGAAGGCATGGGATCTACTTCCGAATAGAAAGCAAAGAACCAATATTATGTCTTTCACATCTCCAACTTCGGTGAATTTGGACAAAATAAAATGGATTTCGAGAAAGAGGAAAGTGTTAGCTTGAAACAAATGGATCGAAATATATATGACAGAAATAAGAAAGAAACAACAAGAGAGATGGTAATGGCAGAAAGCTTAATTCATTCAAAATGTAAACTAGGATACATGAAAAGATTGGGCAGCAACAAAGGAGATACATCAGGAGCACAGAACAGGCAACAAGTAAAATTAGAAGAAGTAAGGTTAGGCTTCGATTTCCTATAAAATTTATGAAGATAGTTTCAATCAATATCAGAGGGTTAGGAACTGCAAATAAGGAATCCTGAATAAGTGAAATATGTAGACGAGAAAAACCATGTATGATCGGTATACAGGAAACGAAATTGAAAACAATCTCAAACCAGATAATACACAGCCTTAGGGAACAAATGATGCAGACTCAATCCAAGTAGATGCTTCAGGAAGATCGGGGGGGGGGGGGGTACTACTAATTTGGAACAAAAACAAATTCAGTAGCGAGTATTTGATAAAAGATGAAAATTTTGTAGCGGCTATTGGTAAATGGGATGAGATGGAAGGTTTGGTGGGTTACGTTAACATATATGGAAAAAACGACCAAAAGAAAAGATCGAATCTATGGGCGAAATTGGGGACCTGTGCAAACAAAAGGAGGTAAAATGGATTTTTTTTGGGGACTTTACCGAGGCAAGGGGTGCATACGAAAGATTCAACTCGAAAACAAATCTTAGGGAATTGACGGAATTCAACAAATTTATACGGCAAAACAAATTAGATGACGTTCGTTTGGGAGGTTGTAAGTTCACTAGAATAAATGATGACGGCACGAAGTATAGCAAACTTGACAGATTCCTCATCTCAAAGGAAACGGGGGACTTTTGGAACAATTTGAAGGCACATACACTTGAACGAAAATGGTCGGACCACACCCCGATCGTTTTAAGTGATGAACGATTGGATTACGGCCAAAACCGTTTAGATTTTTTTATGCTTGGCTAAAATATAGTGAGATTGAAGAGGTGGTGAGAAAAGCATGGGCAATAGAGGTCACGTCATCGAAGTCGGATTGTAGACTAAGGGACAAATTAAAAATGGTCAACAAGAGATAAAAAAAAGTGGAGAAACCATAATTGGGGGGAGGTGGACAAGGAGGCAAGATGTTTGAAAGAAGAGGTACAAAAGTGGGAAAAACAAAATTCTTTGAATACATTGAGAGAAGAAGAGCGGGTAAAATGGTTGAAGGCAAGACAAAGGTGGCTCGAGGTTGAAGAAAAAAGTTTGGCAATGGCTAGACAACGGGCAAAAGTAAAATGGATCAAAGAAGGCGACGAGAACACAAAATTCTTTCATATGGAATGCAAAAGCCGTGAAACAAAAACCCGCATCAATAGCCTAATCGTGGATTCGAAATGGACGGAGGTACCAAACAAGGTAAAGAAACATATTTTTGAATTTTTTAAGAAAAATTTCGTGAAGCAAGAAGACAAAATGCATCGCCTTAATATGGACCGTTTGAAAAAGATCACCGTGGAAGAGGCGGAATGGCTAGAACGAATCGTGATAGAAGAAGAGGTTCATGAGGCCATAAAAGAATGCGGTAATGATAAATCGCGGGGACCGGATGGTTTCACTATAGGCTTTGTTAAGAGATTTTGGGAAGTTTTAAAAGTTGAAGTTTTAGCGGCGGTACGATGGTTTTGGGATAAAGCGGAAATTAGTGAAGGATGCAACACCTCTTTCCTTGCACTAATTCCAAAAAACCCGAACCCAATGAACCTCAATGATTATAGGCGGCCAATTAGCCTAATTGTGATAGTGTACAGGATCATCTCGAAGATTTTGGTGGAATGATAGAAGACGGTAATGGATAAGATCATAAGAAAGGAACAAAGTGCATTCCTAAAAGGGAGATCAATGCTAGATGGGGTGCTAATTGCAAATGAAACGATTGTTTTTTTGAAAAAAAAAAAAGAAGAAGAGCTTGATATTAAAGGTTGATTGGCGTTTTCTTTTGGATGGTCTAAGGAATATGGGATTAGGGGATAAATGGAGAAAATGGATAGCGACATGCCTCAATTTGGCAAAAATGTTCGTACTTGTAAATGGGACACCAACAAAGGAATTTACTTTGGAAAAAGGACTTAGGCAAAGGGACCCCCTAACGCCTTTTTTTGTTAGGACCATAAGTCCTAAGTTTAGAAAGTTTTATAAAGAAGGAAACGTTTGATTGTACTATTCTTTATTATGTTAAATATCTTATGGGCGTGGGCTTAAATTGTAATAAGACACCTCTATATAAAGGAGTCTAGGGTAGAGGATTCGTTAATGAGAGTCGTCTAAAGTACATTCGCGTTTGTAGTTCTTTAAAGCTTACATCAATAAAACATTCGACTCAATGATTTGCATATGAATTCCTCTTCGATCTTGTTGAATCGGACCTAACAAGTGGCATCAGAGCCGAAATCGAATCCATCTGATTTGATACGAGCATCGATTTCTGCAAGATCAAGGTATTATCGAGTATTCTTATTTTTTTCTCACTATGCTTTTCTTAAGATCGGGACTGCAGAATCGACTTTTCTGATTTAATGGTGTTATTCGATCTGAAAGTTTTCTGATTGTTTTTGAATTGAATATCCATATCGATTTCATCTTCTTGCTTATATACTGGATTCATCGTTTGAAGTGTCTTACTTATCAAGTCTATATTGATAAATAGATCGGGTTGGATCTATTAATCGTTAGATATTCGAAATTACATGTGAAACCCTAATTATTGCTAAGTTTTTTCTAGGTTTCATCAATGTCTTTTGAAGACTTGTCGAGTCTTAAAGACCCGACAAGAATTCTTGTCGAGTGATAACGGGCCACACAAAGCCTTCATCATTCTTGTTGAAATAAGAAATCATCTCAAGTGTTTATGTCGACTCAGCTTGGCTCCACATCATTTTATGTCGGCTCAGCTTGACCCGACTTATTGTCTTCTCCGACCTATGCTTCTCGAACTTATGACTCGACATGCTCACTTGTCGCATCTTGAAGACCCAACATTTTTTTTTGTCGAGTCAACTTTACCCGACATCCAATCTTATCGGATCCTTACAGCCGAGAACTTCATGCAGATCCCGACCAAAGCTTATCTCGTTGACCACAGTTGAGTTTCAACCCAAGATTCCTTATGGTGTATAAAGAAAATATTCAAGAGCCCTACATCATTGTTCATGGATTTCATGCAAAGCCGGATTTGAAAAGTTTTTAGAACGAAGGTGATTATATTCTGTATCTGGTTGGATTAATCGGAAGTCTGACTCTCTACACTCATCATTTTGGAGTTTTTATTTAGATGCCAGTTTTAGTAAATGTATGCTGTTATTATGTGTTAATTCTTCCTAACCATTTATTGTCTGGAGGTTTGATTGTGATCTAGAATGTTGAATGGCGATATTCATTCATCTGATTAAGAAGACTGGATCTGAGTTTGGTTGTTTTCTATTTTGGAAGTAGTCTGGAAATCGGCTGTATTTTCTGAACAGCTATATGTCAAAAAAGCAATGTTCATCAAGAAATATCATCTCCCAGTTCGTCATGATATATATATATATATATATATATATATATTGACTCGGTGATCCAAGTTTCTTGAGCTTATCAGATTAAAGCTCTTTACACATAATTCTAATTCAACTTGCGGCTAAAGACAGATTCAATGTTTTTCTTGCTAATTATGCACTGAGCGTTGATGCTACTCGCACATGTATCTTTGATTTATGCGGCTAACAGTTGTGTCGAGTTGTCTACAGATTGAAGTTGTATTTTGTGCAATCAGTGGCGGTTATAGCACATTGGATCTGGTATTTTTCAGTTGAAACCAAAGACTAAGAGCTTATTTCAAGGGGGAGCTTGGAAGACCGGCGACACTAAAGCTTTTCCAAAGAAAGCAAGGGGAGAAGATTTGAAGATGCTTCCTTTATAAAAGTTTAGGGGGAGATTGTTAGGACCATAATTCCTACGTTTAGAAAGTTTTTTAAAGAAGGAAATGTTTGATTTCAATATTCTTTTTTATGTTAAATATCTTATGGGCGTGGGCTTAAATTGTAATAAGACACCTCTATATAAAGGAGTCTAGGGTAGAGGTTTCGTTAATGAGAGTCGTCTAAAGTACATTCGCGTTTGTAGTTCTTTGAAGATTTCATCAATAAAACATTCGACTCAATGATTTGCATATGAGTTCCTCTTTGATCTTGTTGAATCGGACCTAACATTTTTATTCCTAATCGTGGTCGAATGCCTCCACTTGATGGTTGAGAACGCGGTGGAAAAAGGCCTTTTCAAAGGTGTTAAAGTCGGCAAAGAAGAGATAGAGATAACACACTTGCAATACACGAACGACGCTATTTTCCTTGGAGAATGGGAGGCGACAAACATAAAGAATATTATACGGCTTCTCTATTGCTTTCACGAAGTATCGGGTCTCAAGATAAACTTGGGAAAGAGTAGAATATTCGGCATAGGTGTATCGGATTAGGAAGTCCTTTTTTGGGGAAGAAGCCTCCAATGTAGCTACGGTACCCTACCGTTCACTTACCTCGGTTTACCGGTTGGTGCATCAATGTGGAAAGCCTCAAGTTGGAACATGGTAAAAAAATGAAAAACAAACTCACATCATGGAAAGCAAAGATGTTATCCTTTGGCGGAAGACGTACTTTGGTAAGATCGGTTCTAGGAAGTGTGTCATTATACCATTTTTCCTTGTTTTGTACCCCAGAGTGTGTGTTGAGAGATCTCGAGAGTGTGAGGAGAAACTTCTTTTACGGAAGGGGGGGAGGGGAAGGTGAGGTAGTGAGGAATTGCCTTTCTTGGGTTAAGTGGGAAAATACAGTGGGATCATTCGAGGGGGGGGGGGGGTCTTAACATAGGAGGTCTTAGGGAGTTAAATTGGGGATTGCTTGGGAAGTGGTGGTGGAAGTTCCATAATGAAGAGGGATCGATGTGGAAATCGGTTATTAGTAGTATCTATAGGAGGGATGGAGGGCTTTCGGGGGATGTGACAACGGTAGGAAATAGTTCGACGGTTTGGAAAAGCATCATTGGGATTGGCAAGGAGTTGGATAAAGAGGGATTAAATTTCACGGAATCATTCGGAAAATGTGTAGGGGACGGATTGAGCATGAGATTTTGGGAGGATAGGTAGGTCTCAAATGGGAGGTTAAAAGATAGGTTTAATTGTTTATATCGATTAGAAACTTGCAAAGACGTGGTGGTAGCAAATATGGGACGTTTCGTGGGAGGAGTGTGGGAATGGAAGTGGGGATGGAGAAGAGAACCGAGAGGGAGGGTACTAGGTGAGCTAGAGGAACTCCATTCAATTTTAGAGGACACTAGATCGGTGGAAGGAAGAAGGGATCGGATGGTATGGAGCCTAGATGCACAAGGGGAGTACTCCGTTAAGACTATGAGAGGAATAATAGAGAGGTACCGGGTAGCGGAAATAGAACATCCACCAACTACCGTATGGTTTCAATCAATCCCAAATAAAATATCTATCTTTATATGGAGACTGAGATTAGGCCATCTACCAACCCGTACGGTGTTGGATAGGATGGGAATTGACCTTGGATCCATTCTTTGCCCAAGGTATGAAGAAAACGTAGAAGACATAGAGCATGCTTTGTTAAACTGTGAATTGGTAAAATCTCTTTGGAGAGGGGTGGGAAAATGGTGGGGAATTGATTTGGATTCGATAAGTTCGATAGCGGGACTAATAGAAGCGGGGAAACGAAGGGGAAATAAGGTGAAAGGGTTGAGGAGGTGGGAGTTGGTAGTGTGGTGCATATTATACCTTGTCTGGAACAATAGAAATAAATGTGTCTTCGATCGAGGGAATAAATCACTAGCAGAGGTCCTATTCGGGTTCCAACTAAGAATTTTCGAATGGGTTTCTCTTAGAGATGAAGAGCTAAAGATGGAGTGGAAAGATTAGCTGTGTGATCCCTATGACTCTTGACGATAGGCGTCAAACTATGCAGTCAAACAACCAGGTACCAAACTCGAAGTGATCGGGGAAGAATCGGACAGAACACTGCTGCCAAAACAGTGCTATTGTCAAAACAATGCTGCTGCCAAAATTAGACTGCTGTCAAACAGAAGGCTGCCAAAAACGGGCGGTCAGATCGGCGTTACATTCGGCTGGAAAATAACTATAATAACAGCAAGGATCGAGACTGTTTCAGTAGGCATATCAAGCTGTCCGGAGGTGACAATCGACGAGGCGGAGGGGGGGGGTTACTACTAATTTGGAACAAAAACAAGTAGCGAGTATTTGATAAAAGATGATAATTTTGTAGCGGCTATTGGTAAATGGGATGAGATGGAAGGTTTGGTGGGTTGCGTTAACATATATGGAAAAAACGACCAAAAGAAAAGATCGAATCTATGGGCGAAATTGTGGACCTGTGCAAACAAAAGGAGGTAAAATGGATTTTTATTGGGGACTTTAACGAGGCAAGGGGTGCATACGAAAGATTCAACTCGGAAACAAATCTTAGGGAATTGACGGAATTCAACAAACTTATACGGCAAAACAAATTAGAAGACGTTCGTTTGGGAGGTTGTAAGTTCACTAGAATAAATGATGACGGCACGAAGTATAGCAAACTTGACAGATTCCTCATCTCAAAGGAAACGGGGGACTTTTGGAACAATTTGAAGGCACATACACTTGAACGAAAATGGTCGGACCACACCCCGATCGTTTTAAATGATGAACGATTGGATTACGGCCAAAACCGTTTAGATTTTTTTTATGTTTGGCTAAAAGATAGTGAGATTGAAGAGGTGGTGAGAAAAGCATGGGCAATAGAGGTCACGTCATCGAAGTCGGATTGTAGACTAAGGGACAAACTAAAAATGGTCAACAAGAGATAAAAAAAAGTGGAGAAACCATAATTGGGGGGAGGTGGACAAGGAGGCAAGATGTTTGAAAGAAGAGGTACAAAAGTGGGAACAACAAAATTCGTTGAATACATTGAGAGAAGAAGAGCGGTTAAAATGGTTGAAGGCAAGACAATGGTGGCTCGAGGTTGAAGAAAAAAGTTTGGCAATGGCTAGACAATGGGCAAAAGTAAAATGGATCAAAGAAGGCGACGAGAACACAAAATACTTTCATATGGAATGCAAAAGCCGTGAAACAAAAACCCGCATCAATAGCCTAATCGTGGATTCGAAATGGACGGAGGAACCAAACAAGGTAAAGAAACATATTTTTGAATTTTTTAAGAAAAAATTCGTGAAGCAAGAAGACAAAATGCATCGCCTTAATATGGACCATTTGAAAAAGATCACCGTGGAAGAGGCGGAATGGCTAGAACGAATCGTGACAGAAGAAGAGGTTCATGAGGCCATAAAAGAATGCGGTAATGATAAATCGCCGGGACCGGATGGTTTCACTATAGGCTTTGTTAAGAGATTTTGGGAAGTTATAAAAGTTGAAGTTGTTGGTCCCAAAAAGGATCTACAAGAGTTAAATACTAAGTAAACAGTTTGTAGAAGGGGGGGGGGGGGTTGAATACAAACACACAAATTTTGGTTTTTAAATGAGTTTATTTGAAATAAACAAATTTACAGTTACAAGCGGAAATAGAACAAGTTAAGAACCTATTCTATTGTAACTAAGGAAACACACAGTTTGATGCACAAGAAGATGAAAGAAAGAAATGCAGAAGGTAGAGGCTAGAAGAAAGCATGCATGAAGATGAAGAAGATATTTTCATCTATTTATACCCGCTTGCATTTAGTGCAAGACAAAAGGTACATGCCACGTGTCAAGCTTGGATAGGAAGCTTGTCCTTGTAAATAAGACAGCCATGCTTTTGGCCGAATATGAACAGTACCGTATCAGATATGATGGGGACATAAGAGACAAGTCGTACGTCCTTTTCTGACATGGTTCTAGGATTGACTTTTGTGCATCGAGGATACGATCAAACTTTAATCTTGCAGAGGAAGCTTCATTTGATCGCTGACACTGAATGTTCAAGGATGAACTTCAGTGTTGCTGAGACTTCACAAGACTTCACACTTTGAGTAGATAATCGCTGTTATCGCTGAACCGCTTCAGGTCACTTAGCTGATTATCTCTTTCTTCAGCTTTGGTCTTCGACTGTTGCTGAATGGTCTTCTGGTGTGATAACTGATCTTCAGGTCTTCAGAGATAAGCTTGTTGATCCTTGATCTTCAGCGATCGCTGATAGCAATCAGCGTATGCTATTGCTGAATTTGAACAGAAGCTTATCTAAGGAATTTCACTAAGTATAGTAAAGGAATCATATTTAAATCACTGAGAGGAGTTATGATCAACAATCTCCCCCTATTTGATAGTTTCGTTGATCACTTTACAAAATATATTTGGTTATACCCCCTCAAACAAAAATCGGACACCGCTTCTACCTTTCAACGCTTCCGCGCTTTAGTTGAAAAATTCTTCAATCTTCCCATTATTCAATTATTCTCCGACAATGGTGGGGAATATCTCAAACTTACTCCTAATCTCTTAATTAATGGCATCTCTCATCTCACCTCCCCACCCCATACACCCGAACATAATGGGTACGCCGAAAGACGACACCGTCACATGTTGAAACGGGCCTCACGCTTTTATCACACGCCAATCTCCGTCCTAATTTTTGGCCCCATGCTTTTACAACCGCGACATATCTAATCAATCATCTCCCTACTCCTACTCTCCACAATTTATCTCCCTACCTCAAACTCTTCAATACCACCCCTAATTACACCAAACTTCGAAGCTTTGGTTGTCTTTGTTATCCATGGTTAAAACCATACAACTCTCACAAAATGCAACCTAAGTCCACTCCTTGTATATTTGTTGGTTACTCTCCTACTCAAAGTGCTTATTATTGTCTCGATCCACGCACCAACAAAGTTTACACTTCTCGGCATGTCAAATTTATTGAGTCACAATTTCCCTATTCCACTATATGCTCCACACCACCATCCTCTCCTAATATAAAGGCTCATGAGTGGTGCACCCTTTCTCTACCTCTTATTTGCAATAATAATGTCGTCTCAATCAACCACCCAACACCACCTTCTAACATTCTCTCACCTACTTTAGCTAATACTCCTCCCTCACCCTCACCATCACCCTCACCCTCACCCTCACATAATTCCACTTCTTCCCCTGTTGTGCAAACAACTCCATCCCATCCAAACACACCATCTTCCTCTCCACCATCCTCATCTCCACCAAATCATACCATCATCACTCGTCTCACAAATAATATCATCAAAACCAATCCTAAATACCTTAATAATGTCTCTCTCTCTCCCTCTCTCTCTCTCTCTCTTCTCCTTATGCACCTACAAGTGCCACACAAGCTCTTAAATACCCAACATGGCTTCAAGCCATGCAACTTGAATTTGATGCCCTTACCCGTAACAACACATGGCACCTTGTTCCTCCTCATGCTTCTCAAAATGTCATTGGTTGTAAATTGGTATTTCGCAAAAAATATAATCCAGATGGCTCCATTGAACGATGCAAAGCCCGACTTGTTGCAAAAGGCTTTCACCAACGCCCGGGCATTGACTACTCTGAAACTTTTAGCCCCGTCATAAAGCCTACCACCATCCGTCTAATTCTATCCTTAGCCGTTAGTCGAAGATGGTCCCTCCGCCAACCTGACATAAACAATGCCTTTCTACAAGGAACACTTAATGAACATGTTTACATGTCCCAACCCACCGGATTTGTTGATAAAGAGAATTTTACATATGTTTGCAAACTTAACAAAGCCATTTGTGGCCTTAAACAAGCCCCAAGAGCTTGGTATATCGAACTCAAAACCTTACTCATCTCCTTCGGTTTTCGAAACTCCATCTCCGATCCATCTCTCTTTTTATACCAACATGGTGAGGGCTCCATTTATCTCTTAGTCTACGTTGATGACATTATTGTCACCGGTCCATCTCCAGCCCACCTAACAAAATTCATTAACACTCTAGCCGCTTGTTTTTCTCTTAAAGACCTTGGTCCCCTCTCCTATTTTCTTGGTGTTGAAGTCATCCCAAATACCCTTGGCCTTTTTCTCAATCAAACTAAATACCTTCATGACCTCCTAGTAAAGTATAACATGCATTACTCCAAATATGTATCTACCCCCATAGCTCTAAATCCTCCTCTCACATCTTCTACAACCTCACCCATTCCGAACCATACGGATTATCGAGCCATCCTCGGCAGCTTACAATACCTATCATTCACCCGACCTGATGTTGCCTATGCTGTCAATAAACTCTCACAATATATGCATTGTCCCTCTAATGATCATTGGCTTGCTCTCAAGCGGTTACTATGGTAACTAAACGGTACCTCACACTATGGTCTTCAACTTTACAGTCATTCTCCTCTACGACTCCATGCTTTTACAGATGCAGATTGGGCTCGAGACACAGATAACTACATTTCTACCATCGGCTACTTAGTCTACCTAGGTCGCAATCCAGTTTCATGGAGCTCCAAGAAGCAACGTGCCTTAGCTCATTCCTCAACTGAAGCAGAGTTTCGAGCAATTGCCGACACAATGGTCGAAGTACTTTGGTTGCGCCCTTTGCTCACCGAGCTTGGTATTACACTAACACATCAATCGGCCATTTATTGTGATAATCTTGGTGCCACTCACTACTCTGCCAATCCTGTTTTTCACTCTCGCATGAAACACCTTACATTGGCCTTTCATTTTGTTCGTGAACAAGTCCAACTCGTCACTATCCGAGTGCCGAGTTCAACATATTCCTGGTGACGACCAACTCTTAGATGCTCTCACGAAACCATTACCAAAAGCACGTTTTTATGCACTACTTGCCAAGATTGGACTTTCCCAACGGATGTCCATCTTGCGGGGGCGTGATAAAGATACACCTACATCAAATCAAATATAACAATCCTTGATTTGATCATTTACATTAATGTTGTAATATCTTCTTTTGTTTATAATTATTTTATCAATATTTTTTATTAATTAGTATTAATCAGGTTGATTTATTTCCTTCTCAATGAGGTGTAAATGTGTATATAAATAGGCTCCATGGTTGTTAATAAAACTCAAGAAGTCTTTTTCTCTTATATGCAACACCAGAACAGGCATAATGAGGCAATTTGTTGATTGCTTCCATATGCTAAAAGTCATACCTTTATGCAGACCTTTGATGCAACAAGCGGTCATTTTGGGGATGGATCCACAAGCCTCTTCTTCCGGTCGTTCTAGACTAACCTTCATTTTGGGGATGGATCTACTAGCGGATTTACGGTCATTGTTGGTAAGCGTCTTAAACCCCGGTAGTCTCTAACCGGTTAAGAGTCGTTTCCCACCCTTAAGTAGGAATTTGGTTGGTCTGTTTTGCATTATATTTGCTGCATTTACATACATGAGCATTAAATGCCTATTGACATTGTTTTAGATCCGGGATGAAATATTTGCATTCCCATCAAGTTTGTGCTCATTTGAATGTATTGTACATCATTAAGTATGAATTTGGTTTGTTTGCTTTGTAGTACGTTTGCAGCATTTACATACATGACCATTAAATGTCTTTGACATTGTTTAGAGCCTGTTGTTTAGTATGTGCTACTTACTATCATTGTGTTATTTCTATAAGGAGTTATGCAGCATGCATGACTTATGTGGAATTGTAGATTGGGTGTCAAAGTAGTTATTTAAATTGAATCTCATCTAGATATTTATCATAACTAAAATACTTGTCTGTATGCTACTCTATTGTTAAACGCTCAGTGTATTGAGATTTGAAATACATATTTGCTTGAAGAACAATTGTGATATACAATTACATGTTCTCGACAATTTAAAATTGAATTATTGTCGAAATACTTTGTTGGGTTGTAGATATTTTGTCAATTTTATTGCCATGAAGTGTTAATGTATTAGCTCTATTTGATTAGTTGTTTCCAAGAAAAAACATGCCGAAGGGATCGTTTACCAAACGCTTACTCGGTATGTGCTTACCAAACCACATTACGTTATCGGATGAACATGGTAAGGACGAGAACCTTACCTGGTAAGAATGAAGGACCGAGAGTCTTACCTGGTAAGCGAGGGTGACAACTCCTACACGGTAAGTGAGGGCGACAACTCTTACCCCGTTAGCGCTTAGCGGGTAAATTATTACATACGATGTCATTTTGATGGACTAAAATCTTTACCGGGTAAAGTAACTTAAGTAACTCATAGTGTTGAATCTTACCTGTAAGTTCTTTATGGATAAGTGTTTAGGTAAACGACCCCTAAATAACTTCTCCTAGCATGTTATGCTAATCTGTGTGTTAACTGCAGACTTCTTTCAAGTTTCAAGGATGCACCTATATTTGTGAATTGTGTCGTGGATTGTAGATGAAAGTTTTATGGAGGTTGCACATGCTTTCTTAAGAGTTATTTTAGAGCAAAAGGAGGAGACAAGTTCCCATACGAGAAACTAATCAAAAGAACTACCTGTTATGTTTCCTAAAATTGTCCATTTTTTCTATATTCTTGGCAAAAGTGCAACTTCGAACATGACTATTGATACAAGCCCAAAGATGTCATTATTTTTACATCACATTTTTCTACAATATATTTTTTTGTTTGTTACTTGGTAGTAAATTAAAAAGAACTATATTTCTTTTAGGAACAATACATTAGTCTAAATTTGGTTTACAAGTACAAGTTTTCTGTTTACTGTCCTGTATTTAGTTCACTTTACTTTTAATTATAATAAAAAAAATTCACTTTACTTTTAGTTGTTATCTTGATAATTTATGCGGTAGATGGTAGAGTTCTTGATATTTGGCTAGATAGAGGTTTGTATGATTAGGTAATTGGCCAGAGTCTTCCGTTTTCGACTGCGATAATTGTAGTCATTAGAATGCTTATTGCATGAAGACGGCTTTCTAGAGATTAGAATGCTTATTGCATGTGGTTATTTGCAGGACATGTTTACACATGTGTATTATGTTAAATGTTGAGAGGGATGGAGAATGGATTGAAATGAGAAACATGATTGACGGTTAGGTTATTGACTTCAAAAATATGATTCACCTACGCTGCATCGCGCGGGTACATGACTAGTATATATATATATATATTTTAAATTCACTATTACTAAATTGTATGCAAATTAAATATTCTAGAGTAACATTTTTTTAACAAATATGATACATTTTTTTTCAAGATAAATATTTTATTTTGAAGAAAACGTAACACATATTATTTAATTTTTTAATTCAAAAAAAATACTTATTTTGTATATTTTTTAAATGTAACGGTATACGTGTTTTACAAATCTTCTTAATATTGTTATATTTTAATGAATATAATTAGAAAGAATCTAATTAACTTAATATATGACCAGTTATCATATTTAAACCATCAATTTTTTTACGTTAGGCAAAATAGGAACAATAGTATATGTTGCCTAAGACATAATTAAGACAACATACACAATAAATTATATGTTGCGTGACTAAATTGTGATAGATCCATCGTGCAATGCCAGTTGTCATATTTTAACTATCAATTTCTTAGTTTAGGCAACATAGAAACAATAATATATGTTGCCTAAGACAAATCGAAGACAACAAACACAATAATTTAGATGTTGCCTAAGTAATTTTGACCGATTTCAAAAAAAAAACATTAGCGGTAAACATTAAACTAAGGCAACAATGGCTAATGTGTTGCCTAAGATATACGTAGGCAACATAGAATCATTTATATGTTGCCTAAGGTCACACTTAGGCAACATAGACCTATACTTTGTCTAAGAGGAAACTTAGGTAACATATAATAGCCTTAGTTGTTTTAGCGTACCTTAAACAACATAGACAATTAGCATTTGTTGTCTAAGACAATATTTGATGTAGTGGTAGTGGCATTAACTCGATTCCTGAACTACAATATATTTTATTGTCATCTTGTAGAAAAGCTTGTTATTCAACAGTGAAATACAAATGGAGGGTCTACTTGCACTTGCTTTCCAAAATTATAAGTCATTATATGAAAGCTCTTCTACGGGGTTAGCAAAGTCACTTAGTCCATTTCTAGAGGCTGTTGCACTAGCATTAGCACAAGTTGTTCAACTATATACCCTTATTCATGATATACTTTCTCTAGATGGACATGCTTTATTGAGCAACTATTTACAGGTCGAGAATCGTCTAATTTCGGGTTAGTAAATAGTGATAATCGTATAAATAAATTATGTTGTTTCAAAAGTTTTTATTTTTATAAAGGCTTTCTTATGGATTTTATTGCAATTACTACATCATATTTGAAAATAAAGCAATTATCATCAAGATTGCATATTAATAATTTCTTTTTCATGCTTGAGACTTGCAAGTGTAGGTATCTAATATTTGTGGCCTTTTTTAAATTATTTTTGGGCAAAATGTAATGAAGTTTGACTTTTACTCTTCTTTATTTGTTAGTTTTTATTGTTATTCATGTTGATATTTAGACATGGCTTAAAGATCTGGAATTAAGAAAATCAAGAAGAGTATGGGAACTTAAGAGTATGGGAAGTTGCTCGTTGTCTTCCTAAAGGAGCATTTTTACTTTTAAAAATTAGTTGAAATGTTGAATATTAGTAGCAAATACCTCAATAGTGAGAAAATAGGAATTTTGCCTAGCCTAAATAATAGTATCATTTACCTTTCGTTAGTTATTATGGCATCCCGAAAACGTCCGGTTTGAAATATGGCTTTCAATTAGGTTCTGAATTAGTGGATGTTGCCAAAGGAAGTGGTGATACCATATGCAAAAGGGAAGATATGTAGCTTGTAGATTTCCAAATATGGTCATAAAGAAATTGTTTTCTCAATTTTGATGCAAATTTTGGGTTCATTAAACTTAAAGCTTTCTTTTTTGGTTTATGATCAGGTTCCAAAGTCTGCATTGCAGATTGCATAATAGATCTGGTTTGATAAGAAGCTAAAGAAAGTTTGCATTACAGATTGCATAACAAGTCTCGATCTATACGAAAGCTCTTCCTTCGGGTTGCCCCCACGAACGCGCCACCTAGCTCTTTTTGATCGGGAGCGGGAATGAATTGCCTTCTTTGCAAGAGCCTAAATCCGGATATTAGATCTGGTTTGTCCGGTCCTGTCCAACTTAGCAAACGCAAGACAGACAATTAGTCCAACATTGTTCAAGTCGTACTAAACGTGGGACAGACAATTTGTTTTGTCCGGTTCGTCCTGTGCAGTCCCGTCTCATCTAGTATGCGTACCAAACGCTACCTTACAGATAAAGAGGGGAAGTGGCACATTTAAGATCTTGGGTTGTTGTAATATATGATTTTAGATGGCTTTATTGAAAACTTGAACAAATGTCCGGATTCATTAAAACATTAGATTTGTTTTGGAATATTCTTGTTTTTATGACAAATATATAAAATATATCGTTTTAGGATTTTTGTGGTTGTTTTTCTTGATCAATATTGTTATTTATTATTATTATTACTATTATTATTTTATTTACCCTTTAGAGATTTATCGTAAAAGTGTAACTAAAAGATATCTTTAGATAACGTTTAGAAAAAACGTCACTAAAGTCTATACCTTTAGAGAATGTTTTTAATCTAAAGATAATTTTTAAAGAAGGTTTTTGAAAGTATAACTAAAAAATATTTTTAGAGAAGGTTCACAGGAAGCATCACTAAAACTTATACCTTTAGAGAAGTTTGTTGAAAAACTTCTCTGAAGGTACCTTTTAGTGACGGTTGAAAATGTACACGAATGCTCAAAAAACGTTACTGTTACATACATTTAAAGAAGCTTTTTGGAAAAAATGAACCAGCCTTTAGACAAGCGTATCTAAAGCCTAAAAAAAACTTCTCTAAAGGTTAACCTAAAGCCACCCTCCGAAAACCATCCCTAAAATTCTTACAACTTTTTAGCTACTGTTATATATAGGGAAGCTTTTTGTAGTGTTTCCACTTTACTAAAAGGAGACTTATACCCCACCGTCCCACTACATTCTCTTTCTATAAAAGAAACTAGTGTGTGCCACAATGCGTTGCGTGGTGACGGAATCATACTATTAAGAAATATATAATTACGTTAAGTCGTTAAGATGAACCTAATTCATTATTTGACAACTAATAATATGCAATATATCATTGTATTCGATTGTTTTAGATATAAACTAGTGTTGGGCCCGTGCGTTGCACGGTGTGACGATAGTTTTTTTTACCATAGTATTAAATTGAGTCAAAATAAAGAGCAATTTCTTAGTTAACAATTAATGAAATACAATTTGAAAATTGAACATATTTTCGTAAGTCGTTAACTTGCATATATTCTTAATCGTTTGTTATTACGATGAATTTGTCATATACCGGTAATAGTTTTATATTATATTATCTGAAACACAAACGATATGTCCCACAATTGTATTACTATTATTAGAAATAGTATAATGCAAATTAGTTGATCAACATGCAAGACGAATTGCATTGAAAAATCAGGATAGCAAGTCATTATAGTAATTATTTTCTAAAAATATATGATTAATATCAACTCTATAATTTATCACAAATTAGTCACTCATCTTAAGAACATCCACAATCGAACCTCTTGAGAGGTTCATTTTATAAACCTCTCATTCTCAATCATTAATCGATCCATGATTTATATAATAAAAATTACAATAACAAAAATTATAATAATTAAAAATTGTTTATTTAAGTAAATTATGAAAATTAAAATTTACAAAAAATTATAAGAATAATAAAATTTTAAAGCTATGATAATTTTTAATAAAAATAAAATTTTAGATGAAAATGATACATCGATTAAAAATAGTTGTTGCAGTTAAATAAAATTCATTTTTTATATCTTTTAAAAAAATGGCAATTGTAGAGATAATTTTATTATTTTAATCTAATTAATTTTTATTGGTTCGATTAAGTAAAAAAAATGTAATATTTTATTATTTATTTATCATTTGAAAATATTTAATCCTCATGATGTCACACTCAAAACCTTTTGTTTTTCCATAATATATATATATATATATGTAGTTAAAATCAAGAGAAAAATATGAAAAATAAAATAACCGAAAAACCCGTCCGTCCAAACCGTTAGATTGAGATGATCCAACGAATACGTTTAAAAAGTGGTTAAAACCGTTACTTGCTACATACAAACTGTCAATATGATTTGAAAAATTATAATTTAAGTAATGAATTATATATATATATATAGTGAGAGAGAGAGAGAGAAGAAAGTTCAAATGCGAACTCAAATTTGGTTGTGAACGTGAGGACAAATGAGAGTGTGACACGTGTCTGAATATAGATTATTCAGACTGAATATAATGCATATTTATGCATTGATGCATAGAAAAAAAACCGTCCAGATGGCGGACTCTCAGGGTGTTCTTCAGTTTTTTTTAACGTTTTCTCTGAACCTCCCTATATATATATATATATATATATAGAGAGAGAGAGAGAGTAAGGTTCATGCGATGAGCTAATGTTTTGCGTAAGATATACGTAGGCAACATAGAATCATTTATATGTTGCCTAAGGTCACACTTAGGCAACATAGACCTATACTTTGTCTAAGAGGAAACTTAGGTAACATATAATAGCCTTAGTTGTTTTAGCGTACCTTAAACAACATAGACAATTAGCATTTGTTGTCTAAGACAATATTTGATGTAGTGGTAGTGGCATTAACTCGATTCCTGAACTACAATATATTTTATTGTCATCTTGTAGAAAAGCTTGTTATTCAACAGTGAAATACAAATGGAGGGTCTACTTGCACTTGCTTTCCAAAATTATAAGTCATTATATGAAAGCTCTTCTACGGGGTTAGCAAAGTCACTTAGTCCATTTCTAGAGGCTGTTGCACTAGCATTAGCACAAGTTGTTCAACTATATACCCTTATTCATGATATACTTTCTCTAGATGGACATGCTTTATTGAGCAACTATTTACAGGTCGAGAATCGTCTAATTTCGGGTTAGTAAATAGTGATAATCGTATAAATAAATTATGTTGTTTCAAAAGTTTTTATTTTTATAAAGGCTTTCTTATGGATTTTATTGCAATTACTACATCATATTTGAAAATAAAGCAATTATCATCAAGATTGCATATTAATAATTTCTTTTTCATGCTTGAGACTTGCAAGTGTAGGTATCTAATATTTGTGGCCTTTTTTAAATTATTTTTGGGCAAAATGTAATGAAGTTTGACTTTTACTCTTCTTTATTTGTTAGTTTTTATTGTTATTCATGTTGATATTTAGACATGGCTTAAAGATCTGGAATTAAGAAAATCAAGAAGAGTATGGGAACTTAAGAGTATGGGAAGTTGCTCGTTGTCTTCCTAAAGGAGCATTTTTACTTTTAAAAATTAGTTGAAATGTTGAATATTAGTAGCAAATACCTCAATAGTGAGAAAATAGGAATTTTGCCTAGCCTAAATAATAGTATCATTTACCTTTCGTTAGTTATTATGGCATCCCGAAAACGTCCGGTTTGAAATATGGCTTTCAATTAGGTTCTGAATTAGTGGATGTTGCCAAAGGAAGTGGTGATACCATATGCAAAAGGGAAGATATGTAGCTTGTAGATTTCAAATATGGTCATAAAGAAATTGTTTTCTCAATTTTGATGCAAATTTTGGGTTCATTAAACTTAAAGCTTTCTTTTTTGGTTTATGATCAGGTTCCAAAGTCTGCATTGCAGATTGCATAATAGATCTGGTTTGATAAGAAGCTAAAGAAAGTTTGCATTACAGATTGCATAACAAGTCTCGATCTATACGAAAGCTCTTCCTTCGGGTTGCCCCCACGAACGCGCCACCTAGCTCTTTTTGATCGGGAGCGGGAATGAATTGCCTTCTTTGCAAGAGCCTAAATCCGGATATTAGATCTGGTTTGTCCGGTCCTGTCCAACTTAGCAAACGCAAGACAGACAATTAGTCCAACATTGTTCTAGTCGTACTAAACGTGGGACAGACAATTTGTTTTGTCCGGTTCGTCCTGTGCAGTCCCGTCTCATCCAGTATGCGTACCAAACGCTACCTTACAGATAAAGAGGGGAAGTGGCACATTTAAGATCTTGGGTTGTTGTAATATATGATTTTAGATGGCTTTATTGAAAACTTGAACAAATGTCCGTATTCATTAAAACATTAGGTTTGTTTTGGAATATTCTTGTTTTTATGACAAATATCTAAAATATATCGTTTTAGGATTTTTGTGGTTGTTTTTCTTGATCAATATTGTTATTTATTATTATTATTACTATTATTATTTTATTTACCCTTTAGAGATTTATCGTAAAAGTGTAACTAAAAGATATCTTTAGATAACGTTTAGAAAAAAACGTCACTAAAGTCTATACCTTTAGAGAATGTTTTTAATCTAAAGATAATTTTTAAAGAAGGTTTTTGAAAGTATAACTAAAAAATATTTTTAGAGAAGGTTCACAGGAAGCATCACTAAAACTTATACCTTTAGAGAAGTTTGTTGAAAAACTTCTCTGAAGGTACCTTTTAGTGACGGTTGAAAATGTACACGAATGCTCAAAAAACGTTACTGTTACATACATTTAAAGAAGCTTTTTGGAAAAAAATGAACCAGCCTTCAGACAAGCGTATCTAAAGCCTAAAAAAAACTTCTCTAAAGGTTAACCTAAAGCCACCCTCCGAAAACCATCCCTAAAATTCTTAAAACTTTTTAGCTACTGTTATATATAGGGAAGCTTTTTGTAGTGTTTCCACTTTACTAAAAGGAGACTTATACCCCACCGTCCCACTACATTCTCTTTCTATAATAGAAACTAGTGTGTGCCACAACGCGTTGCGTGGTGACGGAATCATACTATTAAGAAATATATAATTACGTTAAGTCGTTAAGATGAACCTAATTCATTATTTGACAACTAATAATATGCAATATATCATTGTATTCGATTGTTTTAGATATAAACTAGTGTTGGGCCCGTGCGTTGCACGGTGTGACGATAGTTTTTTTTACCGTAGTATTAAATTGAGTCAAAATAAAGAGCAATTTCTTAGTTAACAATTAATGAAATACAATTTGAAAATTGAACATATTTTCGTAAGTCGTTAACTTGCATATATTCTTAATCGTTTGTTATTACGATGAATTTGTCATATACCGGTAATAGTTTTATATTATATTATCTGAAACACAAACGATATGTCCCACAATTGTATTACTATTATTAGAAATAGTATAATGCAAATTAGTTGATCAACATGCAAGACGAATTGCATTGAAAAATCAGGATAGCAAGTCATTATAGTAATTATTTTCTAAAAATATATGATTTATATCAACTCTATAATTTATCACAAATTAGTCACTCATCTTAAGAACATCCACAATCATGAACCTCTTGAGAGGTTCATTTTATAAACCTCTCATTCTCAATCATTAATCGATCCATGATTTATATAATAAAAATTACAATAACAAAAATTATAATAATTAAAAATTGTTTATTTAAGTAAATTATGAAAATTAAAATTTACAAAAAATTATAAGAATAATAAAATTTTAAAGCTATGATAATTTTTAATAAAAATAAAATTTTAGATGAAAATGATACATCGATTAAAAATAGTTGTTGCAGTTAAATAAAATTCATTTTTTATATCTTTTAAAAAAATTGCAATTGTAGAGATAATTTTATTATTTTAATCTAATTAATTTTTATTGGTTCGATTAAGTAAAAAAAATGTAATATTTTATTATTTAATTATCATTTGAAAATATTTAATCCTCATGATGTCACACTCAAAACCTTTTGTTTTTCCATAATATATATATATATATATATATATATATGTAGTTAAAATCAAGAGAAAAATATGAAAAATAAAATAACCGAAAAACCCGTCCGTCCAAACCGTTAGATTGAGATGATCCAACGAATACGTTTAAAAAGTGGTTAAAACCGTTACTTGCTACATACAAACTGTCAATATGATTTGAAAAATTATAATTTAAGTAATGAATTATATATATATATATATATATAGTGAGAGAGAGAGAGAAGAAAGTTCAAATGCGAACTCAAATTTGGTTGTGAACGTGAGGACAAATGAGAGTGTGACACGTGTCTGAATATAGATTATTCAGACTGAATATAATGCATATTTATGCATTGATGCATAGAAAAAAAACCGTCCAGATGGCGGACTTTCAGGGTGTTCTTCAGTTTTTTTTAACGTTTTCTCTGAACCTCCCTATATATATATATATATATAGAGAGAGAGAGAGAGAGAGAGTAAGGTTCATGCGATGAGCTAATGTGTTGCGTAAGATATACGTAGGCAACATAGAATCATTTATATGTTGCCTAAGGTCACACTTAGGCAACATAGACCTATACTTTGTGTAAGAGGAAACTTAGGTAACATATAATAGCCTTAGTTGTTTTAGCGTACCTTAAACAACATAGACAATTAGCATTTGTTGTCTAAGACAATATTTGATGTAGTGGTAGTGGCATTAACTCGATTCCTGAACTACAATATATTTTATTGTCATCTTATAGAAAAGCTTGTTATTCAACAGTGAAATACAAATGGAGGGTCTACTTGCACTTGCTTTCCAAAATTATAAGTCATTATATGAAAGCTCTTCTACGGGGTTAGCAAAGTCACTTAGTCCATTTCTAGAGGCTGTTGCACTAGCATTAGCACAAGTTGTTCAACTATATACCCTTATTCATGATATACTTTCTCTAGATGGACATGCTTTATTGAGCAACTATTTACAGGTCGAGAATCGTCTAATTTCGGGTTAGTAAATAGTGATAATCGTATAAATAAATTATGTTGTTTCAAAAGTTTTTATTTTTATAAAGGCTTTCTTATGGATTTTATTGCAATTACTACATCATATTTGAAAATAAAGCAATTATCATCAAGATTGCATATTAATAATTTCTTTTTCATGCTTGAGACTTGCAAGTGTAGGTATCTAATATTTGTGGCCTTTTTTAAATTATTTTTGGGCAAAATGTAATGAAGTTTGACTTTTACTCTTCTTTATTTGTTAGTTTTTATTGTTATTCATGTTGATATTTAGACATGGCTTAAAGATCTGGAATTAAGAAAATCAAGAAGAGTATGGGAACTTAAGAGTATGGGAAGTTGCTCGTTGTCTTCCTAAAGGAGCATTTTTACTTTTAAAAATTAGTTGAAATGTTGAATATTAGTAGCAAATACCTCAATAGTGAGAAAATAGGAATTTTGCCTAGCCTAAATAATAGTATCATTTACCTTTCGTTAGTTATTATGGCATCCCGAAAACGTCCGGTTTGAAATATGGCTTTCAATTAGGTTCTGAATTAGTGGATGTTGCCAAAGGAAGTGGTGATACCATATGCAAAAGGGAAGATATGTAGCTTGTAGATTTCCAAATATGGTCATAAAGAAATTGTTTTCTCAATTTTGATGCAAATTTTGGGTTCATTAAACTTAAAGCTTTCTTTTTTGGTTTATGATCAGGTTCCAAAGTCTGCATTGCAGATTGCATAATAGATCTGGTTTGATAAGAAGCTAAAGAAAGTTTGCATTACAGATTGCATAACAAGTCTCGATCTATACGAAAGCTCTTCCTTCGGGTTGCCCCCACGAACGCGCCACCTAGCTCTTTTTGATCGGGAGCGGGAATGAATTGCCTTCTTTGCAAGAGCCTAAATCCGGATATTAGATCTGGTTTGTCCGGTCCTGTCCAACTTAGCAAACGCAAGACAGACAATTAGTCCAACATTGTTCTAGTCGTACTAAACGTGGGACAGACAATTTGTTTTGTCCGGTTCGTCCCGTGCGATCCGTCTCATCCAGTATGCGTACCAAACGCTACCTTACAGATAAAGAGGGGAAGTGGCACATTTAAGATCTTGGGTTGTTGTAATATATGATTTTAGATGGCTTTATTGAAAACTTGAACAAATGTCCGGATTCATTAAAACATTAGGTTTGTTTTGGAATATTCTTGTTTTTATGACAAATATCTAAAATATATCGTTTTAGGATTTTTGTGGTTGTTTTTCTTGATCAATATTGTTATTTATTATTATTATTACTATTATTATTTTATTTACCCTTTAGAGATTTATCGTAAAAGTGTAACTAAAAGATATCTTTAGATAACGTTTAGAAAAAAACGTCACTAAAGTCTATACCTTTAGAGAATGTTTTTAATCTAAAGATAATTTTTAAAGAAGGTTTTTGAAAGTATAACTAAAAAATATTTTTAGAGAAGGTTCACAGGAAGCATCACTAAAACTTATACCTTTAGAGAAGTTTGTTGAAAAACTTCTCTGAAGGTACCTTTTAGTGACGGTTGAAAATGTACACGAATGCTCAAAAAACGTTACTGTTACATACATTTAAAGAAGCTTTTTGGAAAAAATGAACCAGCCTTCAGACAAGCGTATCTAAAGCCTAAAAAAAACTTCTCTAAAGGTTAACCTAAAGCCACCCTCCGAAAACCATCCCTAAAATTCTTAAAACTTTTTAGCTACTGTTATATATAGGGAAGCTTTTTGTAGTGTTTCCACTTTACTAAAAGGAGACTTATACCCCACCGTCCCACTACATTCTCTTTCTATAATAGAAACTAGTGTGTGCCACAATGCGTTGCGTGGTGACGGAATCATACTATTAAGAAATATATAATTACGTTAAGTCGTTAAGATGAACCTAATTCATTATTTGACAACTAATAATATGCAATATATCATTGTATTCGATTGTTTTAGATATAAACTAGTGTTGGGCCCGTGCGTTGCACGGTGTGACGATAGTTTTTTTTACCGTAGTATTAAATTGAGTCAAAATAAAGAGCAATTTCTTAGTTAACAATTAATGAAATACAATTTGAAAATTGAACATATTTTCGTAAGTCGTTAACTTGCATATATTCTTAATCGTTTGTTATTACGATGAATTTGTCATATACCGGTAATAGTTTTATATTATATTATCTGAAACACAAACGATATGTCCCACAATTGTATTACTATTATTAGAAATAGTATAATGCAAATTAGTTGATCAACATGCAAGACGAATTGCATTGAAAAATCAGGATAGCAAGTCATTATAGTAATTATTTTCTAAAAATATATGATTTATATCAACTCTATAATTTATCACAAATTAGTCACTCATCTTAAGAACATCCACAATCATGAACCTCTTGAGAGGTTCATTTTATAAACCTTTCATTCTCAATCATTAATCGATCCATGATTTATATAATAAAAATTACAATAACAAAAATTATAATAATTAAAAATTGTTTATTTAAGTAAATTATGAAAATTAAAATTTACAAAAAATTATAAGAATAATAAAATTTTAAAGCTATGATAATTTTTAATAAAAATAAAATTTTAGATGAAAATGATACATCGATTAAAAATAGTTGTTGCAGTTAAATAAAATTCATTTTTTATATCTTTTAAAAAAATGGCAATTGTAGAGATAATTTTATTATTTTAATGTAATTAATTTTTATTGGTTCGATTAAGTAAAAAAAATGTAATATTTTATTATTTATTTATCATTTGAAAATATTTAATCCTCATGATGTCACACTCAAAACCTTTTGTTTTTCCATAATATATATATATATATGTAGTTAAAATCAAGAGAAAAATATGAAAAATAAAATAACCGAAAAACCCGTCCGTCCAAACCGTTAGATTGAGATGATCCAACGAATACGTTTAAAAAGTGGTTAAAACCGTTACTTGCTACATACAAACTGTCAATATGATTTGAAAAATTATAATTTAAGTAATGAATTATATATATATATATATATATAGTGAGAGAGAGAGAGAAGAAAGTTCAAATGCGAACTCAAATTTGGTTGTGAACGTGAGGACAAATGAGAGTGTGACACGTGTCTGAATATAGATTATTCAGACTGAATATAATGCATATTTATGCATTGATGCATAGAAAAAAAACCGTCCAGATGGCGGACTTTCAGGGTGTTCTTCAGTTTTTTTTAACGTTTTCTCTGAACCTCCCTATATATATATATATATATATAGAGAGAGAGAGAGAGAGAGAGAGAGAGAGAGAGTAAGGTTCATGCGATGAGCTTTTTCATGTGATTTTGTACAACATCAAAAAATCACATGTGATTTGTACCAACATCAAAATCACATATGATTTTGTATGTGAATCAAAATCACTACATGAATCATATATGATTTTGTACATGAAAAACCCTGATCGCGTTCTCGTAAAAAGTTAGCGTTCTCGTATGAACCTGCCCCTATATATATAAGTAAACTATATTTTTCGTCCCCGTGGTTTGTTAAATATTGCAATTTTCATCCCTGTTATTTAGAAAGTGTCATTTTCGTCCATATGGTATGTAATCTTTCCTGTTTTCGTTTTTATGATTTACAATTTATTGTTATTTTGTTCCATGTGGTTTAAAATTCTTTACTGTTTTAGTCTTTTGTACTTTCATCAAAAATTAGTTAAGGGACGAAAGTAGCAATAAATTGCAAACCATACGGACGGAAATCAAAATTCTTAACAAACCATATGGACGAACATTGTCTATGTATAATTTTGTTAAAAAATTAAGTTGTAAAATGAAAAAAAAATAACTATTAACGTTAATGATAGACCTAAGGATAACGTGTCCATTGTTTGTATAATTGATGACATTGCGTGTATTTCTTTATTTATTGTTTGTATAATTGATGACATTGCCTGAATTTTTTTACTTTTGTGGAAAAATAATAGTACATTTGACAATTTTATTAAGAACGAAACAAAAGTACAACTAAATGACACGATAACTATATATATATATATATATTATTGTGCCATATATACACATATATATAAATTATTGTGCCATATATATACATATATATATATGAATATTGATTACATTATCGTAAAGAAAAACGTTATGTCATATACGCTAATGCATGATTTAGGTGGATTTAACATGTAATGGAGATGACAAAACCCAGTGGGATGTTATATTGTTAAGAAATGAATAATACATGAAAAATAAGAAAATCATAGAAAGGAAAATAATGAAAAAAAATATACCTCACATTTGTCAATATTATTTATCAATTTTATGAATTCCAAAAAATGTGATACAAGTGCAATTTGACTAAAAGTAAATGCATTAACCTATCAATCCTAAGATGTCATCAAACTATCTTGTGTCATATATATATATATATATATTTGATAGTAATAAATTTTCATTTATATATATTAATGATTCATCGTTACAAAAGATGAAAAGTTTTTTTTTAATTAGAGACTTTAATTATTAAAAAACAATAAATACATAATATAACATTCATCAACTAATATTTCGTTTAAAATGTAATAATAGATTTCACATTTATTTATTCATCTATATAGTTCGATTTTAATGAAAATTTAAAAATTAATATACATGTATATATATATATTAATTAATAATATATTTGTAGTAACTTATTTATTTATTTAATTTGATTTAAAGATATTGTTTTATAGCCATTTATGTATATTATTAGACAAATTCTATTAAATTTATAATTTTCAAATATTGATTGTTGTAAGTTTTATAATTATATTGATTGTTTTTAATAATATATATGTACATATCAACTATTAATAACGATCAAAAAATTTATTAGATTTCTTTTATACATATTGTTTCCTTTATATATGTTGTAAGAGTTTTTCTATAATTTTATAAAATTGAATTAAACTGTAAAATCGTTATCAATTAATATTGATATTATTATATTCAATTAAATGTAAAATTGTTATCAATTGTAATTAAATGTAATTCATAAATAGTGAATTAATATTCATCAATGAACAATCATGTAAATAAATTTATACATATTAATCGTAATTTCACTTAAATAATGAGTTTAAAAATATTTTGATTATATATATATTCAATAATTGTTATGTAATAAAAAACAGAGTTCATATGAAATAAAATAATTACAACAAATTGGGTGTAATCAACATATATGATTAGTCTAATTAATTTAACTTCGAAACAAAAATATAAAAAGTACATACTAATGAAATCTATAGTCGAGTTGCAAAACATTTCTAAAATATATGAATCCATCTACAACCATATTATCAAATCTTTGATGAAAATAAATAAAGAAAACTATTCATCCGTACGTTGTTGTACAAACCAAGAAGCCATTTATTTATTTAATCTATTCTTCAGTTTTACTCTTTATCTTTCTCGAAACCAAACTCGCAGACATCAAATGCTGACAAAAGTGGCAAAAGTGAAAACCTAAACCCAATACAAATAACATTATTGCATGCTTGTCAAATTAAAGAAAACATTCTTTTTGTTTTCCAATATAAAAGGTTAATTAAGACATAATTGATATAAAAAAAGAATCTAACCTTTGATTGACCTTGAGAAATGGAGACGAAGACGGAATAGAAAAGAAAAGATGTTAAATCGACGAAAATGCTAATAATTAGACAATGAGAGAGTTGAAGAAAAGAGATATAACAGGTTAATCAAGACATAATTGATAAAAAAGGATAGAAACTAACATTTGATTGACATTAAGAAATGGAGACGAAGACATAATAGAAAAGATGTTAAACCAACGAAGATACTTATAATTAGACAATGAGAGAGTTGAATAAAAGAAGAAATACTATAAGTAGGAGGAGGATGATGTTTTAGGAGATGAAAGGTTTTGCAATTAAATGTAATTCATAAATAGTGAATTAATATTCATCAATGAACAATTAGTAAAAATAGGTTTTTATTCAAAAAATTCATAACTTGTGAGAAAATAGGAAATTGTGAATTGAGAATTTTCAACATGCTACATAAGCAACTCCACATCTTACTTTTATATATATATATATATTCTTCTGATAAAAGTACACAATATTAAGTATCATGGGAGGGGTGTTTAAAATTAATCTTTAAAATTTAGTTTATAAAGTTTGTTCTGTAACCTTATTTATTAAATGATATCAAACATGTATGTTTTAATTAATAAGTTGGGTAACAAATAATCAGAAATGATCTACAATTAAGAATCCGGTCAACTATATAAAATACTTGAAAAACAAAGAACACATTATTAAAAAATTAAAAACCAAGTAGACACTTTTCAATGTTTTGTAAAAAACGGAGAACATGTAATTTGTAACTAAAATTTTAAGAAAATGGAATTTGTAACTAAAATTTACTATTTAATCCAAAATGGATTAAAGTAAATCATAAATAGAAAACCATGTAAGCAAAAGTTGGCATCATTCTCCTTATATAACCAATCCATGTTTCCATCAAATGATCTTTTTTATCAATGTGGGATGACCAAAACTAAACCACAATTCAATATTTTGGAATCCTCAATTCATATTGTGCCACATTATTTGAAAACTAATAAAATGCAATGTTTCATTGTATTCTACTGTTTTAGATGTAAATTGTTTTGGCAAACATACACAATAGTGTTTAAAAATTTATTTATAAAGTTTGTTTTGTAATCTTATTTATTAAATGACATCAAACATACAAATAACTTATGTAATAAATAATAACGAATGATCTAGAATTAAGAATCCGATCGACTATGTAAAATGAACTTGAAAAACAAAGAACACGTTCTCATAAAATTAAAAACCCCCATAGACTCTTTTCAATGTTTTGTAAAAAAGGAGAACATGTAATTAGAAAACACCAAACAAACTTTTCTCTTCAATATTGAAAAAGTGGAATTTGTAACTACAATTTACCATCTAATCCAAAATGGATTAACGAAATCACAAATAGAAAACCAGGTGAAGAAAAATTGGTATCCTTCTCCTTGTATAACCAACCCATGTTCCAACAAATCATCTTTTTATCAATGTGGAATGACCAAAAGTAACCGCAATTCAATGTTTTGGAATTCTTAATCTATATTGTGTTATGTCATTTTTCTTGTTTCTTACTTTTACATATATAAAGATAAATATTGGTTGTTTTTTATTCCAACCATTGTTAGACTTTAGAGATTTTAAAGAGGGTTATCCAAAATAAGACAACCTAATGAGGCAAACTCCATGAATTAACACAAAGACATCCGATCAACGTTTCTTATACACTTCACATTGTTCAAAATTTTCAACTCTTCACCAAGGTGGGACTACTAAAACTCAATCACAAATCATCATTTGAGGATACTCAATTCTCATGATGCCACCTCAATATCTCAAGGTTTTCCTTTTATATATATAAATAAAAGGGTCATCCAAAATAAGACAAACCCATAAGGCAAACCCCA
This sequence comes from Silybum marianum, assembly GCA_036898165.1. NCBI lineage: Eukaryota > Viridiplantae > Streptophyta > Magnoliopsida > Asterales > Asteraceae > Silybum > Silybum marianum. Next base: position 6,670,007 of record CM072541.1, read on the forward strand.
TAAATTGACACAAAGACATCCAATCAACGTTTCTTACACACTTCACATTGTTCAAAAAATTTTGCTATTCACCAATGTGGGACTACTAAAACTCAACCACAAATCACCATTTGAGAATACTCATTTATCATGATGCCACCTCAATACCTCAAAGTTTTCCTTTTATATATATAAAGATATGATAAAGATATTAAACTCTCGTAATGCCAACTCATTTTTTAAAATATATATACAACCATATAACTTGACACAAACTCATTCATATGTTTATTCTTGTAATCACTTTATATTTTTGAACTTGCATCTTCTCATCAATGTGGGATGATGAAACTCAACCAAATTTCAAAATTTGAGAATTGTCAAGTCATCATCTATGGTTTATCCCCTACTTTCTTATACTTACTTCCTACTTCTAAGTTTTTGCATTTCCTCACCAATGTGGGATGATGAAACACTACCACATTTCAAGATTTGATAAAACTAAACTCTCATTATGCCACCTCATTTCCCTTGGTTGAACTTTTTATATATATAATAATAATAAAAATAATAAAGATACTAAACTCTCAATATATCATCTTATTTCTTTTAATATATATACAACCTTATAAGTTGAAACAAAATCATTCACTCATTTATTCTTGTAATCACTTTATATTTTTGAACTTGCATCTTCTCACCAATGTGTAATGATGAAACTTCAAGATTTGAGAATTGTCAAGTCATCATCTATGGTTTTCAAGATTTGAGAATTGTCAAGTCATCATCTATGGTTTTCCTCTTCCTTTCTTATACTCACTCCTTACTTCCAAAATTGCATTACCTTATCAATATGGGATGACGAAACTCTACCACATTTCAAGATTTTATAATACTAAACTCTCATTATGCCACCTCATGCCTTAAGGTTGTTGTTTTTATATATATAAAGATATTACCTTTCCCAAGAAATGACACGTGGTAACCTACAAAACCAAAAGTACTTAAATGCAATTTATTTACTAAATTAAACGACACCATATCATATCTACTCCTGATTCGAACTAGTTTCAGATTGAAGAATTAGATTTTTAATCATTCGAGCTCCCATATCGACAGATTTTAGTTTCTGATGCTTAGTCTGCAAAATCAACTTTAAAACCCGAAGTTGTGGTTAACATTTCAACGAAATTGAGGTAAAACAAATATTTTCCATCTTTATAAACTTTTGAGAACTTTGTATTTCATATTCATATATTTCAGAAACTTGAATTACAGGGAGTAGAGACCACCATATAAATAAAGAAGGGAAAACTAAAACAAGGAAAAGATATGGGGAATAAAATAAGGAAATGATTGGTGCAACAAAGGGAAGAGAATAAATCCCTTGATTGACGGTCATAAAGAAATATGGAAACTGAATTTCAACATGCCCCCTCAAGTTGGAGTGTGGAGATCTCGAACACCAACTTGTCGCGTAAAAACCGAAAACGCTCCGAGCCGAGAGCCTTAGTGAAAATGTCGGCCGGTTGAAATTGAGAAGAGATGGCACATGGTGTGATATCGCCACTCCCTACACGTTCATGCACAAAATAACAATCCATTTCAACATGCTTTGTGCGTTCATGAAACACAGGTTTAAAGGCAATATGACGAGCCACTTGGTTATCGCAAAACAAAGGAGTTGCACCGAGTTGGGATGCGTCCAGATCATCAAGAAGCCAACGCAACCATAATACTTCACATACTGTGGTTGCCATTGCTCGATACTCCGCTTCGGCCGAAGATCGGGAAACAACTGCTTGTTTCTTTGTTCTCCATGAGACTGGGGAGTCTCCATGACTAATAAAGTAACAGGTGAAAGAATGGCGAGAGGAAGGGCAACCTAACCAATCAGCGTCGCAATACGCCTTTAGTTGACAGTCGCCATTTGCTGGTAAGAACAACCATTGACCAGGAGTGGCCTTTAAGTATCGTAAGACACGAAAACTGGCGTCCATGTGTGAGCGCCTAGGATTACTCAGGAATTGGCTAAGCTGGTTAACTGAATATGCGATGTCAGGTCGGGTGACAGTTAGGTAGAGTAGTCTGCCAGCCAAACGTCGATATTGAGAGAAGTCAACTTCTGGACTATCATCATCCTTACGGAGCTTGAGGTTTTGTTCCATGGGGAAGTTACTTGGACGGCTGCCTTGGACTCCACATTCTTCCAAGATGTCCAAGGTATATTTTCGTTGGCTAATGACGAATCCTTCCCGTGATCGCGCTACTTCAATCCCCAAAAAATACTTGAGTGGACCCAAATCTTTGATGCTGAATTGCGCATTCAAGTAATCCTTAACCTGTTGGATTCGAATGGCGTCGTTGCCAATTAACAATACGTCATCGACATAAATAAGTGCGGAAACATAGGTAGGCCCTTTTCGAAATACGAACAAAGAATGATCAGCCCTATATTGCCGAAATTTGAGTGTGAAAAGCGCTTTGGTGAACTTGTGGTACCAATTTCGTGATGCTTGTCGTAGACCATAAAGTGACTTTTGCAATTTACACACACGTTTGTCACCTGTTTTGGCAAATCCTTGGGGTATCTTCATATAAACTTCTTCTTCAAGGTATCCATGGAGGAATGCCTTATTAACATATAATTGATGTACTTCCCAATTCTTTTTAGAAGCAATCGCTAACGCGCATCGTACCGTTACCAGCTTTGCAACGGGAGCGAATGTTTCATGGAAATCAATGCCTTCCACTTGAGTGTATCCCTTTGCTACAAGACGTGCCTTGTATTGCTCAACCTCGCCATTTGGTTTGTATTTAGTCTTGTAGAACCATTTAGAATCGATAGGCTTCTTTCCGGGGGGAAGTTCAACGTGATCCCAAGTCCCATTTTCTTCTAGAGCTTGGATCTCTTTCTTCATAGCCTCACACCACTGAGGATATTTAACGGCCTGAGAAAAGTGTTTAGGCTCATCACGAGAAGTGATGGCAGCTAAGAAAGCCCGGTGAGATTTTGAGAACTTATTATATGAAACATAGTGAGATAAAGGATGTACCGTAGAGGAGTCTGAATCGAGTATGGGTCGTGGATGGTCTATCGAGGGTGGAATGTCCGTTACAAAATTGTCAAGATGTTTGGGCTTCGATTTTAGACGGGTGCTCTGTCGAGTGTTTCCCGTATTCTCATTCGTGGTCGTCTCCACAGTTGGTCTGGTTGGCGGAGCCTCATCCGGTATTTCTTGATCAACACCTGAGTTACCCAAATTATCCTCGGTAACGGGTTGTGGAACATGAGTGCTCATTTCTTCATGAATATTGCTCAAGTGACTTTGGTCTAATAAATCATTATTGTTTGGATCTAAGGCTTGCTGAATTTTGTTCACCTTCCCTACTAAATCAGCCTCCTCGTTTAACTTCAATCCATTGAAACTTTCATCAAATGGAAAAACATCTTCAAAGAAGGTAACATCAGGACTGACATATATCTTTTGACTTTTTAGGTCGTAAAGTTTATAACCTTTCTTTCCCGTGGGATAGCCTATGAACACACAGGGTTTACCTCGTTGTCCAAATTTGTCTTGCTTACATAAATTATCATATGCATATGCAAGACACCCAAAAACCCGAAAGTGATTATACGAAGGAATTTTTCCAAGCAAAATCTCATGTGGTGTTTTGTTTTCAAGAACACAAGATGGTAACTTATTTATGATGTACGCCGCAGTTAGGACACAGTCCCCCCAAAATTCAATGGGTAACGAGGCTTGAAAACGAAGCGCTCGAGCAATCTCTAACAAGTGTCCATGCTTTCGTTCGACAACCCCATTTTGTTGGGGTGTGTAAGGACACGAGGTTTCCAATAAAATACCTCGTTCCTTGTAGAATTTAAGCATGTAACTTGATTGAAATTCCATCCCATTGTCGGTGCGAATTTTCTTAACTCTTTTATTGAATTGAGTCTCTACCATGTTGCAAAACATTGTTAAAAAATGACTCACCTCAGTTTTGTTTTGCATCAAATATACCCAAACCCCACGACTATAATCATCAACAATAGATAAAAAATATTGAGCACCGTCAAAAGAAGAAGTGTGATAACGACCCCAAATATCAATATATATCATTTCAAAAACATCAATAGTCTTGATAAAACTAATAGGGAAAGGTAATCTATGTTGTTTAGCACGAACACAAGAATCACAACGACGATCACGAGTACCAAAAATTTCCAACTGCTTTATTCTTTGAATAACACCATCTGAAGCATGTCCGAGCCTTCTATGCCAGATTGTGGAGTCCACAGAGGCTGACATAGCCACCCTCTCATGCTTGAACGGCTCCAAAAAGTATAGACCATCACGAACTTTACCCATCCCAATCAGGCTCCTCGAACGTAAGTCCTGTATAACACAGATTACATGTCACGTGTTAATTTACTCACAGACAATAAATTGCAATTGAATGTCGGAACATTCAATACGTGTTTTAATTCAAGTTCATTAGATAAATGAACTTTTCCGACATTCTTAACAGGTATCGAATCCCCATTTGGTATTTTCATAGGAGGACTCCCATCAATTTCTTTTATTGTTTCCAACAAACTTTCATTATGCGTGATATGGTCACTGGCACCGGAATCGATAACCCAAGAACTTAGTAAGTCGATCTTACTGGTCATGTTGGCTACAGGAGATTTTGGAACCTGATTAGTTTTGCCCGTTGCTCTAATCATCTGGAGTAATTGAGCGTGCTCCTCTTTGGTGAAAGCATGTATGTTTGGGTCGGAGGTAATAGTGGCTGCACGATTTCCCAGATTTTGGTGTCCCATATTTTTCGGTCCACCAGTCCGGGTACCCTTCAATCTCGAAGCACCCATCAACGACATGTCCTGACTTGTGGCAATGCATACACCATCGATCTTCATTCTTTCCAATCCGTTTGTCACCGCCCCCATGTTCTTCTCTTTTGCTCGATGTTTGTCCGTAGAGTTTTCCTGTGGGTCGAGAGTGGGACTTTACAGTGACTTGGAATGTCGCGGTCTATGGTGCCATTCTATAGGTTGCTTCGATTTGTCGTTGTTGTTCATCTTGATTGACTAGGTGATAAGCTGCCCCTAGTTTTGACAGCTCCGTATTCATCGTTTAATCCCATTAGAAAGTCATACAAACGTTCCTTTTCTCGTAAACCTTCTATTTCTTTTGATATTCCGCACTTGCAACCGTCACAAGTGCATGTAGGTGTCGGACTTACGGACTGGATTTCGTCCTAAACGCCTTGTAATTTGGTGTAGTAAGCAGAAACTGATAAGTTTTCTTGGCGTATCATGGTGACACTTCTTCTTAACTCATAAGCTCGAAAGGCGTTTTCTTTTCCGAATCGTTCTTGAAGATCGACCCGTATATCACGAGTAGTGGCTGCATACTTGACGCTATTGTTGATTTCCTTCTCCATTCCGCTCGTTAGCCATCCTCTTACCATGGCGTTGCATCTTTTCTAATTCATGAGATCTGAAGATCCTTCTTTCGGCATAGGGATGGTACCATCCACAAAACCGATTTTGTTTTTGGCGAATAACGCATTGGACATCTCGCTTAGCTCATAATTTCCATCACGGAGGAGATTTTCTCCAACGTAATTTTGCCCGGGGTGATCAGCTGGAGTAAGAAAGTAGGGTGACGAGATGTCGATAGTGTTCTTCTCAACAGACTTGCTGTCGGGATTTGCACCGTTGGCCATCGTTCTAAGGCAAGAAGACGGTGAAAGGAATTAAGAAATAGGGTTTAGGCTGCCAGGTTCGCTCTGATACCATATAAACTTTTGGTAACTTTGTATTTCATATTCATATATTTCAGAAACGTGAATTACAGGGAGTAGAGACCACCATATAAATAAAGAAGGGAAAACTAAAACAAGGAAAAGATATGGGGAATAAAATAAGGAAATGATCGGTGCAACAAAAGGAAGAGAATAAATCCCTTGACTGACGGTCATAAAGAAATATGGAAACTGAATTTCAACAATCTTAAATTGATAGGGAATATTGTGAAGTTTCCTTCTCTATTTTGTTGAGTTATCATGTGATGCAAATTTTACTTCTCTAAGCAGATTAGGGAAAAAAAATACATGATCAAAGTTCTGATTCAAATGAGCCCATTTCACTGTCACTATAGTATTTCGATGTGTGTTGCTTGTTTTTTTAATTTGGTCTTAAGGCTTAGACGGTGTAATTCTAGTGGAGCTGTTGATTTGTACTGTATCTGTGAGCTAGGTCGAAGGTTGAGCTGGAAGTAGAAAAAGACACTACAAAAATAACTACTTTTGCCGGAGGAAAATATCGTCGGCAAAAGTCTTGAAAGTGGCCGGCAAAAGCTCAAAATCTTTTGCCGTCGAACTTTTCCTTCGGCAAAAGTGTCCGTGAAAAGTTGGTCTCAAAAAAGATTTTTGCCGGCTAACAACATGGGCCGTCGGTAAGGATACCTTTTCCGGTAAAAGATAGTCGTCGGTAAAAACAATACTCGTCACTACTAGAAAATTGAGTATTTTCAACGGAAAATGTCGTTGAAATTTTTTTACGAATTTTAGAGGGATTATTGACAAAACATAAATTTTCTACGAATTTTCAACGAATTTCCGTTGAAAATCTCTCACAAAATGCATTTTCAACCAAAAACTTTTTGACCAGACATTCCGTTGAAATTTTTTTGGTTGAATATGCATATGTTTGTGAGAGATTTTCAACAGAATTTCGTTGAAAATTCGTAGAAAATTTATGTTCTGTCAATAATCTTCTAAAATTCGTAGAAATTTTTCAACGACATTTTTCCGTTGAAAATACTCAATTTTCTAGTAGTGCGTTGGCAAAAACATCTCTCAAGTAATCGTATAAAATCCTTTTCACGGCGACTAGATACTTTTGCTGGCGTATTTTTTTTCCGTCGGAAACGTTTCCTTTGACTTTTTGGTCAAGCATTTATCGGCCCAAAAATCGCCGGCAAAAGTTTTTTTTCCTTTTACACATAACCTTTTTCCGACGTAAAAAGTTGTTGGCAAAAGTTAGGTTCAAGAAGTTTATACTGACACAAGAACCCGACGACAAAAGTTGTTAACATTGTAACAAAACATTTGTCGAACAAACTCACTATTAAAAAAGGAATTTTACGATGGATTTCCTATGAAAAGTGTATCATAATTTTATTTGGTCAAAATATTGTTTCGACATCCATTTCAACAAATCTTCGATAAGGGTTATTTTCAATGAAATTTCCTTCATTTTCCCGAGGGATCTCCGTAGAAAATCCATCGTAAAAAAATATAGTCATTTGGAAGTAGCAAATAGAATTAAAAATGACTAAATTAAATGTTTGTATATCAAAATTATAACTAAAGAAATGTGGTTGAAGCCTGAATGTGTTGCCAAGAATCCATAAAACGAATTAAAAAAGTATAACATGGTTGAATGCGGTCAGACCAAAACAGGTAAACGAATTCAAGAATATATAGAACAATCACTAATAACCATGAACAAATGAATAACTATATTGACAAAGAATCCCATCATCATTAAGAAAAAAAATTGAACAATCATTAATATCTAGTAGTATACTTAAAATTAACAATCGAACGGAATACAAATGTTGTATCTATTGATAAAATTGAAGCATAAAAGCTTGAAGAAACCCTTTGGGAAACAGATACCTCCTTGCTATAACCAAAATCCAAGAACCCTTTATTGTTGCTTGAATGCTATTGATTTGTTGCTGGATGCTCTCAATCAATGCTATATCACAAATACAACAACTCCTTCGTTAGTTTTGTGTGGCTGGTGTCATGTGTGTTCAGAAAAAGGTACAATTATACAAACAGAAACTTGAGTTATATACCTCCTTATCATCAGTGATTTCTTTGTGTTTGTTCTCTCTTCTTCGGCCAAATTGCAAGCTAAAAATACACCACAAATGACCAACAAAACATAAGATATATAACACATCAATCTATACAGTTATAAAAACTAACAAATATCCACACATAAAAACGAGAATGATGCAGATTGCACAAGAACACGTACATAGATATTACAACATATATTCAAAATGCATAAAATATAATTCACCTTTTCCCCTGTGATAAACGTGAAAAGGAATACAAGCATCAGTAATTTCTCATAATTGACATGCTATACGATTTCTATTAAAATAAATTTCGTCTTCTATATATATTTGGAAATTAAGTGAAACAAAAATTGGAGGCCCAAGAAATGACAAAAACTACAAACAACGTGGAAGCATTAATTTGATGTTAAAATCTTTGGTGATATTCAAAAAATGACCCCCATATATATTTTTAGCATTTGATTGCATATTTTTAAATTTCCTATTGATTAATGTTACTAAACATATATTTGACAAACTTTGCAAGGAATTCTATGAATTCATTGAAAAGCTAGATGCCTAACATCTTTCAGTTTAGTAGATCATACAATCATGGCTTTTACTTTTTAGCAATGAGAAAGATAAAGAGAGAGAGAGAGAGAGAGAGAGAGAGAACCTTGAGTTTCTATCAAATTTTGACTTTGGATACGAACCATTCTTGTATGAATTTTTTTTTGCTGATGCCATTTCATTTACCACTCCATCCATGCTTGTTGAAACCACTGTTACAATAGAAGACGAGAAAACTGGCAAATGAGCCCAATAAGAGACTTTAATTTCACCATAGTTTTCATGTTTCACATTAATGCATCAGCTTCTTCTACTCATTGTTCCAATACAGACATTGGTTCACCTTCATCACCACCACTTTGTGTTGGTGATTTTAGTGTCATCGGGACATTTAAGTCTAAAGTCTAACTAGAAGACCTGAGCGCGGACTCGTTTGACATTTTCTGGTCTCGTTGTGCAAACAGATCTCTAGACTTCCACGTCGTGACTAAAGTAGTGTGGTATTATCTACCCATGAACTTACACTACAAGAAAACTGACGGACAAATCCGTCAGAAATCGTCGGTAAAAGGCATTTCTGACGGAATTTCGTCAGTAAAAGCCCGTCGAAAAACCCTGGTCGAAAGAGGTATCACTGACAAACGACAATACCTACGGATTTCCGACGGGCCCCTTTACCGACGGATTTCCAACTGAAAGTGTTACCGTTGGATTTCCGACTGACCTATATCGATTTAATCAAATATTAAATTGCTTTCCAACGAATGATATGTCGGTAATCCGTCGAAAATGGGTTTTTTTTAATATTTAAAAAACCTAATTTCCTGCCCAGATTTTAACAGACGAAACAAATAGATTTTTTAACACACGAAACGTAATAGTTTTGCGATTACAAAATTATATCATAAATTGTAACTAGTTATCCTAAAACTACGAAGAAGGGCCAGGAGGATTCTGCGTCTTGTACTGCGACATGAGACACTGGCGTTTCATATCCTCCTCATACCTAGAAAGCTGAGCTGCTTGCTCCTTGTGTACGCACTCGACTTCTTCTCTTTTTCTCTTTTTTTCTGACAACTCTTCTCTCAACGATTGTACCTGAAATTATTTCACATTTGACAAACAATAGTGTGAAACGTTAATTATTAAAAATAATAATACATGCATGTATTACAACCATATGAAATATACCACCGAATCTCGAGAACTATCCGAGACCCTGCTTGAACTAGCGTCAAGATGATCGGCCGCAACCAACAATGGGTTTTAATCGGCTTTAATGACTCTTAACGAACAATGATGGACTTTAATGACTCTTAACGAACAACAATGAGCCTTGATGGGCTTTAACGACTCTTAACGAACAACAATGGAATTTAACGATTCTTAAAGAACAACAATGGACTTTAACGACTCTTAACAAACAACAATGGGCTTTAACGAATCTTAACGAACAACAAGGGGCCTTATGGTAACGACTCTTAACGAACAATAATGGGTTTTAACGATTCTAAAAGAACAACAATGGACTTTAATGACTCTTAACGAACAACAATGGGCTTTAACGACTCTTAACGAACATCAATGGGCTTTAACGACTCTTAACGAGCAACAATGAGCCTTGATGGGCTTTAACGACCCTTAACGAACAATAATGAGCCTAGATGGGATTTAATGACCCTTAACGGACGACAATGGGGCTTGATTGGTTTAACAACCTTTAACGAACGACAATGGGGCTTAATGGGTTTTAACGACTCTTAATACATATATGTACATGTAGACTGACATATACATGCATAGTATACGTATAATTACCTAATGTGTATACACATGTATATATACATACTACTCGTAACATATACATACAATCAAGTAACATATAGGACACACACATGCTTGCATATACATATACACATGTAAACATAACGAATTATATAAAATAATTCAAGTTAAAGGTTACACAAATAATAAAAAGTTGAAAATCGAAAAAATTACAACAATCCGTCAATTACTGACGAGTGTCAATTCCGTCGGTAATTTCAGACATATTATTTTAATTTTAAATAAATTAAAATTAAATAAGCCATAGGAATTCCGTTGGAAATTACAGACGGAATTGACAGTTGTCGATATTTCCGACGGATTATTTTATTTTAATTTTAAACAATTGTCCGTCGGAAATCTGTCAAAATTACCGACGACTGTCAATTCTGTCGGTAATTTCCGACAGATTTTATTTTATTTTTCTGATTGTGTCGGTCGGAAACCGGTCGGAAATTACCGACGGAATTGATTTGTCGTAAATATACGTCGGTAATGCCCGTTTTTCTAGTAGTGTTAGCTGTAATGGTTCTAAGTGTCCACTATTCCTAAAATTAAGCCAGGATTGTCATTTCAGTTATTTTCTCGAGTTAGTATAAATATCATTGTATACTTACGTTTTAGAGACACACTTTGAGAGCAGCCTTCTTATACTCTCCAGTAATTTTGCTCTCATGCCTAAAATCGATAGTGTTGTTGAGTCTCATCCCATGTTGAATTTCGTGTAATCGCATAGGCATATGATCAAAATATCAATTCGAAAAGTATCTCTCATGATATAGGGTTTCACGCTTGATGGCACCTGGGTCTGATCGATACACGCATCCTCAAAGTTATTTGGGAGGTATAATGATTCTTAGACATGAGATTCTAATTTAATTTACCTCATTCTATCTTCTTATAATATTTTATTCATTTATTTGTTTGTTAGTTTGTTACTAGGTTTTGTCACAGAGATTATAGAAAGCAAATGCGTACATGTAAACCATTGAAGCAAATTAAAAATGTGGAATGCAAACAATAATAATTCTTAAAAGAGATTTAATCACCACTTTTTCTCTCTCAAGTACGATTCCTGAACAGGGAAGGGAACAGAGCTCCTTCATATGATCTTCTGATATCTTGATTATTTTCTCATAATCTCTAGGCAGTCTTTGCTTCGATTCCCACTCGTCCTGTGAATATGTGAAACAACAATAACATTAGCATCAGCTGTGATTTATATATCTTTCTAAATCTACTAATATAAATAGACATTCTGAAATTCTCATCTCCTATCTATTATATTGCATACTTGGTAATTTCAAGTTCTAGCAAAGAAAATCCTACCTACTTGAATAAGCTCAAAAAATTAATTTAAAATCAGGTTCCTTTTGCTTACTTAAATTAATTTCCGATGTAGAATTGGAAATTAATAAAACAAAAATAATATATAAAATAATAACAGAAAAGGAATGTATGCAAGAACATGTTCTTGTTCAAGCACACGGTTTTAATAAGAACTTGTGATAACCTCTGTCTCACACAATGGAGATTCTTATAAAACCCCCAAGAAGAACCTCATCAAGAACCTCTGTTGTGGATTAATGAATTTGTGCTACTTTTGTACAACTCACATGGATTTTGGAGGCATTCTGAAGGGCGTCCAAAACCTTAGCCATTATTGGGCGTTCATCTTTGTCTTTGCTCAAGCATTGGTAGGCAATATCTGAAAAGACATCTATGGACGTTTTGTCTGTTTGTTCCTTAATACCATCAAAGATTAGTGCTTCTAGTTTATCGTCTTTGAAGCATCGTGCAGCCACCTCAGCAAGGAACACTACTTGCTCATTTTTGTTTGCCTGATCTCCTGCATTACTTGCAGCTTCAACATTTATGATATTTTGAAGCTTGTGTTGCAAATACTTTTCTACTTCTTCAACAGCCAACCTCCCTGATAATATCTCGAATAAAACGACACCAAATGAATAAACATCTGATTCCTTTGTGAGGCCACCTGAAGAGTGTAGCGGATCGAGATATGCTAATGTGCCATAGTTGGCTTTGGGTATGATAAGATTAGAAATAGTTGCTTTCCAGTCTTCATCAAGTAGAATGTTGCTGCTCTTTATGTCACCATGGAGTGTATGTTGGGCATCATCAAAAGTATGAATGTAATGTAGCCCTTTTGCAATGCCGATAGATATCTTGAGCCGTAGTCCCCATGTCAGAGTAGAGTCGTCTAGATGCTTATCAAGACTTCCGTTAATTGCATGCTCCAAAACAATGATCTTTTCATTCCCTTCTTCACAAAAGCCTCGAAGAGGGATGATGTTTTCATGGATATAACGAGAAAGCATTCTAACCTCTCCCAAGAATGCACCTTCTACATACGAACCCACCCTATCAAGCCGCTTCACAACCACTTTAGTTTTCTTATCCAGAGAGAGTTCTCCTAAATATACCTTGCCCGATGCTCCCTTCCCAATAACACATTCCTCGCTAAAGTAGTTTGTAGCATTGTTGATTGCCTCGAGCGAAAATGTTTCCACCCCTGTTAACTGTAAAATCATAATGAAACAAAATGTCAAGCATGAGACACTACTAAACGAAAGACCTTTATCTAGCGACTTTCACTTGGGAAATTCATCGCTAAAGGATGATTCGTCATAAAAGTGTCACAAACGTTTGTCTGGAAATTGTTGTTGGCTAATTCAAATCAGTGACATGACAGATTGCCAAAAGTTTTTCTGGGTGCTTCGTGGGTATTGTTTTGAAAAATATCAGATTATATATTTTCTGGGTAATCTGTTTGTGGGTAATTTTTGTGGTTAAAAGTCATTTGTTTTATAGTGAGAGAGAGAGAGAGAGAGAGAGAGAGAGAGATGAAATAATTACTTACATGAAATATCAATGCTCTCTTAAGTTCTTTCACTACTTTCTCCATAGTCAGTTGATGAGTTTCAGGACTATGCAAGCATTCATCTGTTGTTTTGATAAATATGCCTATGGAACCCAAGAGTTTCTCATTTTCTCGAGTGGTAGAACAATTCTCAAGCTCTTTCATTAAATGGTGATCAATAATCTCGATCATCTGCTTCTTCTGCTTGATGTGGCGTTTGGCCACGTGAACTATAAACTCCGGTTCATCTCCGAGTTGTGGAAGTCTTGCTAACCTCCCACACAGCACTTCCAATAAAACCACTCCCAAAGAATATATATCAGATTGTTTACTCAACATACCTTCCCTTACATATTTTGGATCAGCATAGGCGAGGGTACCAGCAACACCAGTCTCGAACACCTCAGAATCTCCAGGCTTGCTGATTATTGACAACCCAAAGTCACCAACCATGCCAGTCCAATTGTAACCTAATAAGATGTTAGCACTCTTTATATCACGGTGTATCAGGTTAAGGCTGTGAAGAAAATTGAGCCCATGGGCCATGTCTAGACAAATTTGAAGACGTTTTTGCCAAGTTGAATTATTTACTCCGTGCCGGATGTTGTGGATACATTTGTCAAGGCTTCCATTGGAGGCATAATCGTAAATCAGAATCATCTCATCGTATTCATCGCAGAAACCAAGAAGAGAGACTAGATTCTCATGGTTAATCCTAGAAAGCACTTCAATTTCTTGCAAGAACTCTGATTTTCCTTGTCCAGATGAACTTTTACCTAAACGCTTAATAGCAACCTCACTTTCTCTTGTTGGGTAGCCATGGAGTTCAACCTTCGAAAACTGATAATATTTATTCTCTCTAGCATACTTTCTTACATCAAAATGGACAAGATTTGCTTTGTACACTCCTCCAAATCCACCCGATCCTATGCAATTACCTACAAAATTATTGGTGGCTAAACGAATATTGTCCAATGAAATTTTCCAGTGTTCCAAATATTTTTCCTGCAAGAATGAATGTCAATGCAAAATGAAATTAGTTAAACAGTAAAGTTGGTTATCTTGGTGCAATATCTAATTAGCTTGTCTTTTGAATTGGCCATGGTAAATTCATAAGTTGTGTTCTTACCCATCCGATGCGATGGTGAGCATGAAAATCATGGGTGAATGGATGAATCTCTTGCAATGGAAATTTCAAGTGTTCCTTGATCTGCAACATTTATTCAATGTTAATGGAAACTGAAATGAACTAAACTGCAAAATTTGTCATGAAATACATTTTTGACATGATTCCAAGCCATCACATACATCTATGCGAATCCAATCAAGGTGGTTTGGTATTCCTTATATTGCAGAAATGAATATCTTGTCAGTTATATTTTAACAAATGCCTACACCTTTAGCGTGAATCAATAAGGAATGTAGGTAAACCACAAGGGTTGTGGCGTAGTGGTTGAGGCCATGTGGATGTGGTGGAATATCCCATCTGCCCATGTTCGAATCCTGACGTATACATCAATTGTGGCCACTGAATTTATCAGGGTTGATGTCTTGCCGTCATAATTTACTGGGATTAGTCCAGCCAGTCATAATCAATCTGTTACAACGCCTAAAAGTTTCCTATAAACTTATTGTAACTGTTTTAGATAAGACGCTTTACAGTTTGGTCCTATAAACCTAAGTTTTATTAAGTATTGTATTATGATGCTTACACACTATAAAGCCAATTTTGTGTTAGTTTCCATTTATGAACAAGTTTCAATGATGAACATATTCATTGTTTTGGAAAAAGAGTCGATGATGGTTGGTTTGTGTGGAACTAACAATATGACGGAATATGAATCAAAGGAGAGTCCACTTGATCCTTTGGCCATTTATGAAGATAGAGAGAAAATCAAGTCTCAAAGAGAGTTGGCTCAACGATAAATTGAGGAAGTAGAGACGTGAAACAGAAGAACCCAATAGGCAATGGATTTGATGGTGGGATGTTTATGTTAGAAAAACAAGTCCGGATTGCTTGAGAATCCTATAAGATCACTTTCCAAATAGATATTTCGATAGGCGTGGGTTTCATTAAATTCAATATGGGATAAGACACAAGACCACTATCGATTTTAGGCACAAAATCGAGAGCATAAAATTACAGGCGTGATATGAAGGGTGATCAAATTCGTGAGTTACCAAAACGTAAGTATATATGGTATATATACTAACTCAATAGGAAGACAAATAACCGAAATGACAATCATGGCTAATTATTACTAGTAACGTGCGGTTACAACCATTTTAGCTAAGATCATGGGTTGGCAGTCGCTACACAGTAATTACGTAGTAACTGCTCTGCTCTGCTCTAGAGTTTTGGACGTTCCAAAGTTAGACATTCTGACATAGTCTAGAGGGTGTTTGGTTTGCAAAAGGTTTTTGGATGGAATGAAATATGTCAAAGAAATTTGACTTTGAAGAAATTGGAATGAAATGTCGTCAAATTTGACCACATGTTTGATTCACTGAATTAGACGAATGTGTTAAAAGAATTGGAATCTTTGTATTTGGTTATTTGGTTCACAGAATGTACCTTTTGGAATTGGAATGAAATGCTGGTAAATGACCAAAATACCCTTTTTGATAATTTTAATTTTTTAACCTAAAAATAATTTAATAAATATCTATTAAATCAGTCATGGTCGGCGATGGTTTAGATTGATGGTAGTCGGCGACGGTTCAGATCAATGATCGTCGACGGTTGAGACTGGTGGTGGTCGGCGTTGTTGAGATTGGTGGTGGTTCAGATCAGGCTGACCACCGCCGACCATAGTGGCATGGGCCACCATATTATTTCTCCGACGAGGGTAAAGAATTTTAGGTTTGTGAAAGGTACAACCGTTTCGTTTTGGTGTGTCACCGTATATATTTTAAAATACAATATGGACATAATTTTTCTTTGGTAGAGTTGATTTGCATGCCTTTTGCTACACCCAAGACCCAAGTATGAATCCCGCTAGTGTTATTTTCTTAGTTTTTTACTTTTAATTACAAATTTACTATGTTTTATAAAATTCACAATAAAAGACTTGAACCCAAGACCTTACGTACAATGAACCAACCAATAGACCAATTATAATGCTGTGAAAAATATCTCATACATTTTTTTCTATAGTTAAACGGTGCAACTGTTTGAAAAAATTTCTAGGTCCGTCCTGAGATCGACGGTAGTTCAGATCAGTTGTCGACGGTTGTTCAGATTGAGGAGACGTGCGACTATTTTATCATAATTGGGTTAAGGGGCATATTTGGGATTATTAAATTAGAACATTTCATTCCATTAAAATACCACCTTATTGCCAAGAAATGTTGAATTACCTTATTTGTGGAATTTAATGGAATTTGGATTTCTTCCATGAAAAGAATGAACCAAACGCCATCTAAGTCTAAATCTGAATTCTATTTTCCAGAGTTAGAACAAGTTGAAAAGTCCTTTCCAGTTAGACCAAGTCTGAAAACTCTTTTCCAGAAGACACTCTGAAAACTCTTTCCTAGAGTTTAGACACTCTGAAAACTTTCCCTAGAGTTAGACTAGACCTGAAAACACATAGTCCAAGTCTAAATTCTTTTGTCCAGATTTAGACTAAGGGTTGTTTATCAAATTTTTCATTAAGTCGTATGTCGATAAATTTGTCTGTGTAGATAAAAATTTGTTGTTGTTTACTTCTTTTACGGAATCAACTGTCTAAACAATAGAAATGACCGTTTTACCCTTTAATTCATCGGATAAACTTCAAAAAAAACCCTATGAAATCAGGAACAATCTGAAACATAAACAATCAATGAATAATCTAAACTTGAGAGATGATGGTTACGATTAGTTTTGGTAAAAATAAACAAAGAACATATATGTAAAAGGGTTTTAAAATCGAAATCTGGAATGAAATGGAAAACAAAATATGGAGCAGAGAATAGATGATAGAAATTATTAGAATCGAGTTCTTAAATCTGGGAAGGTGATTCTTGAATCGAAAACGAAATAGAAAACGAAAACGAAATCGAAATCCAAAACGAACTTCAGAAGCTTCAAAAGAAATTGAAAACGAAATCGAGTTCTTGAATCTGGGAAAGAGATGCAATTATTGAATCGAAAAATCAAAATCACGAAAATCGAAATAGAATATGAAATCAAAATCAAAATCGAAAACGACCCTCAGAAATCTGGGAAAACGATTCGAGTTCTTGAATTGATTTCTTAAATCTGGGAATTGAAGGAGATGCTTCTTGAATCCGAGTTCGTTAATCGAAAATGAAGAAAAAGGTTAAAAACATGAAATCTGAGAAGGAGATGCTTCATGAATCGAGTTCTTTAATCCAAAAAGAAAAAATTAAAAAATGAAAAATGGGAAGGAGATGCAATGGTGAAGGAGGCGTAATGAAGGAAAAATAAAATATGGGAAGGAGTGCAATGGTGAAGGAGGCGTAAAGCAAACACAATGAAATGTAGGAGATGTGTTCTACCAAGGGTAGGTTTGTCTTTTCTTGGCTGAACCCGGACAAGAGCCTCTTAGAAGTAAACGACATATTTTGGCTGCGCGAATAAGCCGGTTAACCAATTAAGCTCATTAAGTCATAAGTAAACAGCCTCTAAGTCTGAAAAACACTTGGTCCAATTTATGAAATCTGAACACGTTTTTCCACTAAATTCCAAGTCCAGGCCATCCATTTCGTCGTTTCCATGTTCATACTCGCCTTATATCAAGCCTGCACTTTCCGCCACCTCACTTGTAGTAGAACACAGTAAAAAACCTCTTTTAGACATTGGGTTATTTCCAAGTACACATAAATGGACCGGTGACATTAAAATCACAAACGTTGAACAATGGGACAAAAACTGTGGGAAAGGATAAGAGACATGGGGCTAAAGGGAGGGTCAAAAAAAGGATCTTTCGTGTATAATCCTGCATAATCTTGAATGTTCTCAGTTCCGACACGTAGACCAAATAAGACAATTCAAGCATAAGTTCCACAAACATGAGATATCATTATCGAGTTTTTTTTTATATTTAGGGATGATATTTATCGAAAATTACGAACATTGTGGATCAGAGATTGAACTTTACTCTTTAATTAATACTAAGAAAGTTTTGAGATCGATCAAATATCAAAAGTTAGACAGTATATTGATGAAGGGTACCAAGTTTAAATTGTGATTTTTTAATAAAGCATAAATGATGATTAATGGATGCTACTCAGAAAAGAAATCAGAAATGTTATTTATTGAAAAATAAAGATAGAAAGTATGCTTTTTTTTTCTTTTTTGTATTTTATTACCCAATTCCCACTTCGATTATGAATAAGATAGAAAAAATAATTGAATTGTTCAACTGTTAGCCACTTGACTCATACACATGGGGGGATCCACCTCATGGGGTAGGGGACACAGACAGATGGTCCCATTTCGAAAAATATTCGATTTTTTTTATTGATTTTAAGACTTTTTTGGTTGATTTAAAGAGATTGTTTTTGGTTTTTTGGATGATTTTAAGGTACTTTTTGGTAGTCGACAGGTCCCTTATAAAAACCTACTAGGGGGTATTAAGTGAGAAGTTACTAACCTAAAATAAAAATAAAAATTTAACCCTTTAATCCTAAGCTAAGTCCGCCCCTATTGCTCCTACGTATTTGCGTGTTGTTTTTGTTTGTGATTCATTGGGATGAGCCCATGTTACAACTGCAGGCATGTATATAGCTATAGGTATAATAACTTACTTGTGGAAGTGTTGATGCTTTCTCAGATTCCTCTTGAAGTAATAAGACTTTCTCAAGCTTTTCAACAATTTCAATAATTGTTGGCCGTTTGGATCGATTAAGTTCCAGGCATCTATATGCAATTGCTGAAAAGGCGTTGAACGATTTTGCGTTCATTTGTTTCCATAGAATCGGATCTATGATCTTTGTTATTGTCCCTTCTTCACAATGATGACGGGCCAATTGGCCAAGAAGCCCTTCGGTATCGACATCAGTTCCAACTGCCGGCCTTCCGCATAGAACTTCAAATAACACCACCCCAAAAGAGTATATATCTGACTCTTTTGGTAGAGTGGTAGTTTGGAAGTATATTGGATCAATATAACCAAATGTGCCACACTGATTTGGCATAGGATAAGAAGATGTTTGATTCAAACCTGTTTTGGATAGCCTTAAATTAGCTATCTTTGCTTGCCAATTTTCGTCTAATAAAATATTTGCACTCTTCACGTCACGGTGGATGGTCCCAATCCGCCCTTCTTGGTCATTGTGAAGATATTCCAAGCCACGAGCTACAGCAAGGCAAATCTGGACACGATTTATCCATGTGAGTTTTGCACTACTCAAATGTTTCTCGAGACTTTCTTGTGTCAAAAACTCATGAACAAAAATTGTCTCATGATTTTCATCACAAAAACCAACAAAAGAGACGATGTTTTCATGGTTATATCTAGAAAGAAACATAACATTCGGGTCATACTGATGATCACCAGATCCTCCAAGCTTGTGATCAAACCGTTGAACCGAGACAAACCCATCTCGCCTTGATAGTTGACCTTTGTACACCTTTCCAAAACAACCCATTCCAATGACATTTTCGTTGTCGAAATTGTTGGTTGCCTCGTTTATATCTTCAAATGGAATTCTTAAGCGATCCAGCTCTTGTATAGACGACATCATGTATCGGTTTATGGGATAATTTTTTTGGAGAAAAAGAAGGGATAGGAAGAATTGAAAATTTTGAAAGGATGATCATGAAAGGATTATATATGTGTAGAGTCAACCACACTGATTCTTTTCACATGATCAAGTCTTTGTTTTTTCTATGACGCGTATTTGTGAGACTTTTATTGCTTTTCCTGATAAAAAAACGAAAATTAGGTGGTATTCAATGTCTTTAGAGAACTTCAAATTTTCGTCCTTTAAGGTTTAGTCAAAAGTTTTGAAGTGGTTCCTAATCTTTAATAAGTCTCGAAATCAACCTTGTAATTTATATTTTATTTTGAAAATGCTTGAAGTATATGTGATTGTAACTTCACTACAACAAACAGTGGTTTATAGGACGCTTTTTTAGGACCCTTTTTTAGAAGCGTCCTATAAAATACATAATAGGACACTTTAGTGTATGTGTCGTATAAGCTAAGTCTATCGGGACACTTCAAAGTGTCATTTAAAACAAAGTCTATTAGGACACTAAAAAGCGTCCTGTAAGACCAATGCTATTAGGATATATTTTTTAAAGAGCGTGATCTGAACCTATGTCTATCATGTTAGTTTATAAAAGATAAAAAGTTCCTAAATAAATTGAAACATAATTAATTAAATTTATAAAAAAAAATTATTACTGTGAATTTTATATTTTATATATTAAAGTTTAGATAAATTTTGTATTTACAACAAAAAAAAAAAACAAGACCTAGCTAAATACTAAATTAACTCCTAACTAAAATTTAATTGGGCTGGACATTTAGGGGGTGTTTGGATGGGCTTATAAAAACAACTTATTGACTTATTCCGGTATGGCACCGGTAATAAGTCGTTTTGAGTGTTTGGGTAAAACAACTTATCCGGTGTCAAACCGGTAATAAGTCATTTTTTAAGAAGTAAAAAGTTTTAACTTATCAACTTTTCAGAAGTGCTTTTCCACATCGGTAATAAGTTATAAGTCAATAAGCTCATCCAAACACCCGCTTAATTGGGCTCTCTCTTAACTTAACTCCCAAAAACCATTACTTGAAAATCACTTCTCTATTCGAAATCAAAATCTTCTTCTCATTTTGGAATCACCAAAATTTCATGAACTTCACGCTCATTGCTCCAGGCTATCGCCTGATCTCTGCTCACGCTAGGGTTCGATTATATCGCTATTCCAACAATCCACCTCAGGTTCTTAATTTAAATTGATTGATTCTGTTCATAGTTTTTATACTTGATTAACTGTATCTTTCCTAATTCGATCATGGCGAACATTAGGGTTTTTTTCATATTGCTCTTGTTCTTCTCTCCTCTTCTTTATTACTTCAAGGTACTAATCTCATCTCAGATCGGGATTCATTCAACTTTTCTTATAACTCCGATCAACATCGAATTTTGAATTAATTTTTTCAATCAAACAAAGTGATTTGCACTTTTCTTATAAATTAATTTTTTCTTATAATTCGTTGTACTCTCCCTCGTGTCCACGCTCGACTATCTACTCTCCCTCGTTGAACTTTACAGCATTTCAATTGGATCGATTGAACATAATCACTATCTCATGCTTCGCTCAAGTTAAGGCTCGGTTTTCTAATAAGCAATCGGCTACAGGTATGGATTGTAAACTGTTCTTCGATCAACTTCTTCTAGAATTGATTATGTTCCGGTCGAAATTGGACTTCTTATGAAATTGATTGTGTTCTTACTTTAAATTGAATTTTCAATTGAAATTGTATTGTTAACTGATAAGTTTCTTAAGCTGCTTTCATTGTTTTTTCTTCGTAATTGATTACAGTGACCGATGCTTCTGATTAAATCTAACGAAAAGATTCAAGAAAGGAATGTTTCTAGGAATTTAGCTTTTTTTCCTTTTAAATTAAAGTTACTATTGTAATTGATGGCTTATTATGAGAGACGAGCCTTCAGTATATGCCTTATTATGAAAGACGAGCCTTCAGTATATGGTTTATTATGAGAGACGAGCCTTCGGTAGTTGCATCTTATGAGCTACCTGGATGATTGAATCAACCAAATAGCATAAGCTCATATGCCAATAAGCAGTTGATATGCTACAAATTGTATTCATGGCGTGAGTCTACGGATTTTAGGTTACGATCTTATAAATTATGCTAATGGCATATAGTTTGGTTGCTTTGTAGTTTAAGGCTTTTAAGTGGTGCTCCTAAATCCTAGTTAATGATATTAGCTAGAAATTCATTTTCCCGATTACAAAAGTCGTATCATGATGCAGGAACACAAAATCATTTTTTTGAGAATTTCAAAAGATAAACTGATAGAGTTAAATTAGTTCTTCCATCCGAAGGGTGGTTGCCTCCCCCCTCTTCCGCCATTGATGATTTCAGATTTTGCCCCAAAATTCAACGGCTGTTAGGTTGGTTGGTAGCCTTTTAGTTAATATGTACAAATATAAGTTGTGTGAAGGATGACATTATGCATCACTTACGGTTGTTAGGTTGGTCGTTCTCTCTCTCTGTAAAGGAACCGACTAATCCAATATTTTGTATTCTTTGCCGTGATTGCAGGAACTCCCAGCCAAGATTCCAGTTTATAGTAACGAATTGGCGAAATACAGGCATGCTTTTGTTTTTGTAAATTATGAATGACATTAACAGATAAACCTTCTGATAAATACCTTTCTCAAGGTGTAAGACCTGATGAATATGGTTCCTTATAGATATGAGTTCTCTATGTAGTTATACTTCTAAAATGTGTACTTCTGATTTCCAGGGTCATAGAATAACCTATTTAAGGGTTGCCATCCATATAGTTAATTAGAAACTTAGATAACTTCAATGAGAAATTTGACATAAGAAGTTGAGTTGTTCATCTAAATGCCACTATTCCTTGTGATATATGGAAACTCAAGAATCTATATTGATCAAGCAAGTCATGCCGAAAGATTTGATGTTTTTTACTTGATGGTGATCCTTTGAGGTTGTACAGTTGTTGTATTGAGGAGTTATGCCAGCCAAATTAGTTCTTGTCTTTCTGTTTTTGCAATAAGAATGTGGATTCAGATGGGTGTTTTAGTTTTATGCTCTTTGACATATTTATTGATAACTGGCAGAAAACCTTGTGGAGAATCTCCTAGGAGATTTTGAGTTTCAACTTTAAGTTCCATATCTTCTATACCGGATTACTGCAGTTCAAGAAGTCAATTAGTTCTACAATTCGCGTAAGTGTGAGGATGTTGCTAACCTGTTTACTAGGTACTTGTATTCATTTTCTTTATGCTAACTTTCCTCACCATATTTTACTAGGTACTTATATTATTGTATCATATGATATATATTCCAAGTAATTCTTCTTTTTTGGGTTCTTTGGCTTTTTCTTGACAACAAATTGTAAACTACAAAAGGCATGCCGGTTATGAATCTTCTAATTCATTTCTGACACCCCAAATTATATGATAGAATAATATTAAAAACGCAATAATAATGGAACTAAACATGTAAAATTCTTGATCCATATATGGTTTTGAGATTGCTATTATGTATATAGTGATGAATAAGTCCTATGAATATGATGAACTAAAAGAGCTGCAAAGCATCTATAGATTCTAGATCGAGCAATTTAGTAGTCATGGTGCATGACATGCAAGTGAAAGAAGCATAAGCTTGGCGTATATCTTTGTATAGAGCTCCTTCAAGCTTCGGCCTTCTAAACAAAGAAATAATTAATTAACTACTGAATTTGTAGCTAAAACTAGCTTTCAACCACCTAATAAACAATATGGATGCATTATGGAATTGCTGCTGCATGTTTTAGTTTGATCTAAAAATCAGGCGATCTAGTTGGTGAATGGCATTCATAGGCTAAAACATACAAACCTTCAAATTTGTAGTGTCATGGCAGCAGATTCTTTCTTCCTTTTTCTTTTTCTTTTTGTTTTTATATGTGAAACAAGGAATGAATATATATACATATATATTTCACTTTATCTCTATCTACAATGCAATCTGTATAGAATGTTTATGTAAACCTTAAAACAAGAACATGGCGCTCTAATTCTTGCCTCTTAGTTGATTTAAATGTGATCCCATTTGCAGGAAACATAATTGTTTGATAATAGTTGCAACTATTTTTCAATCAGAATTCATATATTTTCAACAATTGTTAAACAAATAGGAGTTTTCTGATTTTGTTGCCCCATTGGATTTACCAATTTAGTACTCGTTGTTCTATTGTCTAAATTTTTTTTTTATGGCAGAGGAGAAATACGTATAGCCAGGGAAGAAGAAGGTTGAATGGGAGAGCTTTCAAAGCTCAGAAAGAAGATAGCATTAGGAGAACTGTGTATGTTTCTGACATTGATCATAATGTGAGTAAGAATGCTATTTGTCATTTACTTCTTCGAAATCTCAGAAATCTAACCGTAGAGCCCAAAGTCGTCACCCACGGGACATCAAATTCGCCACGAGATAAGATGACAGAAAATTAACCGCTTCGGAGAAGTCCTGTTTTTTTCCCATAATGGATGGATGGTATTTGTATTATTTTTCCTTCTTATAGGTCACTTGCCGCTCTTTTTAGTGCATATGGGCAACTAAGTCCTTGGTTGATAACTATTTATATTCTTATCTTGTATGCTATTTGCAATCCCTTTTCCCCTTTATAACTATTGGTTGTAACTTGTATTATATAGTTTATTAGATACTACTTAACCCTTCACGAGTGTGGCATGTTATTATGAAGGTTTTGGACTGTCGAGTTTGTGGCAATCCACATTCACGTCTTCGTTTTGCATTTGTAGAGTTTGCTGATGAGAGTAAGTTGGATTTGTAGCTTTAAATTTTGTAGTTATATGTGGAGCATTTAGTCACCATACAACATGCCTTATATATGGATTATTTAGAAAACTTATATGATTTTCTTAATGTTAGCAGATTCTGCAAAAGCAGCTCTTAACCTTTGTGGCATAATGTTGGGCTTCTCTCAAGTTAGGGTCTTGCCTTCAAAGACTGTCGTCCTTCATGTGAATCCAACTTTCAGTCAACTTTCTTAATTGATATCTCTCCTTCATAGACGGCAATGAGATTTTCTGTATTTGCATAATTGTTGTTCAGTACTTAGTTTGTCATGATCCGACTTTGTGGTGGATAAATAGCTTGGTAGTTGGTATTTATATAAGTAATTGTACATTGAATTTTGTTCTATCGAATCAATTTGTAAAAGTTTCATATATGTTTTTAAATATAATATTACATAAGGATTTTATAATTGGATGAAACATCCCATATTTTACCTTTTTAGGATGCTTTTAGTGTAGTTATTATAGTCTATTAGGACACTTGTTAGTGTTACATAATTGATTTTATAGGACACTTTTTAGTGTTACATAGTCGATTTTATAGGACACTTTTTAGTGTTGCATAGTTGATTTTATGGGACACCTATATTTGTTTTTAAATGTAAACATTTGCGACAACATAAATCGTCCTATATTATAGTCTATTAGGACACTTTTTAGTGTTACATAATCTAGTCTATCAGGACACTTTTTAGTGTTACATAATCTAGTCTATCAGGACACTTTTTAGTGTTACATAACCTAGTCTATTAGGACTACGACATTTGTATCATAAGCTTAGAGTTTATTAGGACGCTCAAATACGTCCCACTAACCTATTACAACGCCTTTAGATGATGAGACACACCTACTTTGTGTCCTATAAACTTAAATGTCCTATTAAGTACCCTATTAGAACACTTTTGAGGGTCCTGTAAAACCAATTTTGTTGTAGTGTCTTGTTGGAGAAAATCCCAAATAACAATTTGATTGTTGGAATGGGTAGTCAAACAAGGGTAAGTCGATCACTGGATTATAATGAGAATCGTGTGAGATAATTTTCGAATTGATATTTCGACCCTATGCCTGGTGATAGACGTTTTCACACCCCTTAAAAACTACCGCAAGTGTACGGTGTCAATCAAGTAATATAGTACAAAGTACGAGAATCGTTCCAAGGAACTAGGACACTGA
The DNA here is from genome assembly GCA_036898165.1 of Silybum marianum. Taxonomy (NCBI): domain Eukaryota; kingdom Viridiplantae; phylum Streptophyta; class Magnoliopsida; order Asterales; family Asteraceae; genus Silybum; species Silybum marianum. Next base: position 6,695,841 of record CM072541.1, read on the forward strand.
GTATCACAATGACTATGACAAATATTAATTGAACTATCGAAAATTGGATTGGTTTGAATTTAAGTAAACTATTAATCTAGAAACAAAGAGGGCAAACTCAAATAACAAAGGTCAAACAAAGATTTAACTAGCAAGAAAAGATACTTTTGTTGGTGATTTTAGTGTCACCGGTCCATTTATGTGATTGGAAATAACATGATGTCTATATGGGTTTTATATTGTGATCTAATTCAAGTTAGGTGGTGCGGAGTGCACGCTTGTTATAAGGCGAGTATGAACCCGGTAACGACTGAATACAACAAGGTTCAACTGGAACCCAATCAAGCTCGCTGGTTCCATTCGAACTCTGTGAATTGGTGTTGGCATCTTCTGGAATACTCGACTGGGCCAGTAGAGCCAGTCGAGTCTATACTGATGTCCTCTGGAATACTCGACTGGGCCAGTCGAGTGCCAGTCGAGCCGGTCGGGCTGTAATTGGATTTGGAGTATAAGTGGGAAATGGGTCCCTGAAACTTCTAAGGGGTCCCTGAAGGGTCTCTGAAAGGTCCCTGAAGGGAGAGGTCCCTGAAACTTCTGAGGGGTCCCTGAAAGTCTGAAGGGTCTCTGAAGGGTCCCTGAAGGGAGAGGTCCCTGAAACTTCTGAGAGGTCCCTGAAACTTCTGAGGGGTCCCTGAACTTCTGAAGGGTCCCTGAAGGGAGAGGTCCCTGAAACTTATGAAGTATCCCTGAAACGGTTACTGTGCATTAAATGTGCAGTTTTTGAGCAGTTACTAGATTTGTGTAACTGACCACTACTCCTAAATTTCAGCCATGATTATTATTTCAGTTACGTTATTTTGAGTATAAATAAGAATTTATACTCATGAGTTTAATACGAACAAAAATACGGTTTTAGACACAATTTTGAACAATACTCCCATATACTCTCCAGAAAATTGCTTACTTTTTGTGCCTAAGAACGCAAGTGTTTTGAGTCTTATCCTAGATTGAATTTCGTGAAACCCAGGCATAGGGTCGAAATATCAATTCGGAAAGTGTCTCACACGATTCTCAATATAATCCGATGATCGATTACCCTTGTTTGCCTACACGGTTCCAACAATCGAGTTGATAGTTGGGATCCCCCCAACAATCGAATTGATAGTTTGTGATGTCGATCATGGCTGAATCTGTGAAAGAGATGACTTCGAAGTTCGGAAAGCTAGAGAAGTTTGAAGGGGCTGACTTTAGACGTTGGCAGAAAAAGATGCATTTTCTGTTAACGACTCTGAAAGTGGTGTACGTGCTGAGTACTCCCATTCCAGAAATCATGGAGAACGAGACGTTGGAGCAGACCCGGAGGAGAGGTAATTGGGAGAATGATGACTATATCTGCAGAGGTCATATTCTAAACGGTATGTGTGATTCCCTCTTTGATATCTACCAAAGTGCTGAAAGTGCGAAGGAGTTATGGGATTCCCTTGAGTCAAAATATATCGCTGAAGATGCTTCTAGTAAGAAGTTCTTGGTGAGCAATTTTAATAATTATAAAATGGTTGACTCAAGGCCCGTAATGGAACAGTATCATGAGATACTTCGCATTTTGGGTCAATTCACTCTACACAAAATGAACATGGATGAGTCCATTGCTGTGTCGAGTGTGATTGACAAACTTCCTCCTTCTTGGAAGGATTTCAAGCACAATTTGAAACATCAAAAGGAGGAACTGTCGTTGGTTCAACTTGGGAGTCACTTGCGCATCGAAGAATCTCTCCGGGTGCAAGAAATTGACAAATCCAAGTCCAATGTTGAATCCGGACAGCCCTCTGTTAATATGATTGAAGAGAAGAAACCAAACTCCAATAATCAAGGAAAAGGCAAGAAACGAAAGTTTGATGGACCCAATAAATCCTTCAAGAAGAAGAAGGATTTGGTATGTTGGAGATGCAACAAAGTGGGCCATACCAAACGTGATTGCCGGGTTAAGTTGAATAACAACGGTGCTGGAACAAGTGGAGCCGGGTCTAAAGACCAAGCTCAAGTGAAAGGAGGTCAGTTTTTGACTAACTTTGATAATAAATCTGAAAGTATTTATTATGTTTCACTTATTCCGGAGTCTTTCTATGTACAGGATGATGATTGTGCATGGTGGGTGGACTCGGGGGCGACGTGCCATGTTTGTAAAGATCAACGCTGGTTCGAGAAATTGACACCGGTTGAAGATGGATCTGTACTAAATATGGGGAACGAGTCGACCGCACCGATTTGTGGATTTGGAGTAGTTAATTTAGAGTTTACTTCTGGAAATCATGTTAGGTTGTCTGATGTTTTGTTTGTTCCTAAAATTCGAAAGAATTTAGTTAGCGGTGGTAGATTGAATTGTTTAGGGTATAGACAAGTTTATGATTCGGATAGATATATTCTATCTCGATATGGTAAATTTGTTGGTTTTGGATCTTATTTTAATAAAATGTTTCGCTTGAATATTATATCCAAGTTTTTCAATTCTGAAAATTCTGCATTTATATTGTCATCTTCTTCGTCTAAAATTCACGACTCAATGGTTTGGCATGCTAGACTGGGTCATGTGAATTTTAGAAGAATGCATGAAATGTCAAAGGATGGTCTTATTCTAGCCTTTGATATTCATACAGAAACATGTAAAACATGTATGCTTACGAAAGTCACAAAACAGCCCTTTCCGACCGTCGAAAGAAAGTCGGCTGTTTTGGAACTTATACATAGTGATTTATGTGACTTTCATTCTACTCCTTCGTTGGGTAATAAGAAGTATGTTGTCACATTTATTGATGACAACACTCGGTTTTGTTATGTGTACTTGTTACATGCCAAATATGAAGCTTTGGAAAAATTCAAAATATACAAAACCGAGGTTGAACTACAATTGGGTGGTTTAGTTAAACATCTCCGAACTGATCGGGGAGGGGAATATATGGACCCTGAATACTTCCAATCAGTTGGTATAGTCCATGAGACTACGGCCCCGTACACACCTCAACAAAATCGGGTTTCCGAACGGAAAAATCGAGTTTTAAAAGAAATGGTAAACTCGATGCTCTCATACTCGGGATTGAGTGAGGGATTTTGGGGAGAGGCTATGTTGACAGCCTGTTATGTTTTGAATAGAGTTCCAAACAAACGGAACAAAACAACCCCATATGAACTTTGGTTCAAGAAAACTCCGAATTGAGTTATTTTCGAATTTGGGGTTGTCGGGCGGTTGTGAAGCTACCCGAACCCAAAAGAAAGACTTTGGGTGAACGTGGAATTGATTGTATATTCATTGGATATGCAGCAAATTCCAATACATATAGGTTCTACGTAAT